>OX402597.1:5695719-6945719 GCA_948098905.1 Tiliacea aurago
TCTTGGCGATGTACAATAAACGTCAAACGCTTTCCTTGGGCACCACCCGCGCCGCGCAGACGATTAATTTTCAAAGGAGTTGGTCTTAATGAAGCTTGAAATGTGTTGATAGTTAAGCTGATGTAATGGGGATATAGTTGTAGATCCCATTAGTAAAATGTTGAGTAAATTTTAGACTTTTTGGCATATTTCTAATTGAGGAAGTTATTGGCCAACGCGTTAATTTTCAAAGTGACATAAACTATCATTATCCGACTACGGCAAAGCCGACAATGTTCATCTGCTCCTCATAACTCCTAAACTACTCGTCATATTTTGACAAACGAGGTATCCTTGGAAGCGTCAAGTTGTTTCGCAGGTTATAAGCTATATGACGTCACAAAATATCCAACTTTTTGGGCATCGACTGGTTGGTCACAATCGCATTTATAGCACCATTCACTTTATGTCTCGCATTTTTTACTCTCCTTTTCACATCTTCATCAATTGTCCATCTCTTGTAAACTAACACCCCAACAAGACTTTACAGATAGACAAATTAAAAATCTGGAATCATACGTTATGTTACATAAATCGAACAGATTACGTGTGACTCTTTATTTTTAATTTGTCTGTCTGTAATGTCCTGTAGCTTTTGTCGTAGTTGGGTTTTAATTTTCAAGTTTTCTATTAGATCTATAAAACATCCAAACATTACGCCTGTACTCCCTAAAGGATAAGACAGAAGTATACCTACCTCATCATCATCTGCCTCGCATTTTCCCAACTATTTTGCGGTCAGAGGTGTACCTATGACATTAAAATACTTTTTAGCGTTAGTTATCACAGCAAATTTTGAACGGATTTGACATTCAGATAGTCAGTTGGATACATAGATTTAGTTTAAACTACCTACTAGCAATACTGAGAGTGAGACAGAATGAGATGGAGAGACATTTTCACCCAGCAATGCGGACCAGACTGGATGAGGAAGGCGCGTGAGAGGGACAAGTGGAAAGATTTAGGGGAGGCCTACGCAGAGGCAACAACTACATAAATATAGTTTTGTAAATAAATGTAAATAAGTAATAGGTGTATAATAGGTTTATAAAGTGATAGTGTCATAAGACAGGCATCTAAACTACTTATGTGTTAGGGTAGCTACCCTAACACATAAGCTTCAGCAGAAAATATATTTTTTTTAATTTTTTTTTTTTTTTTTTTTACTAGCAATACATCTATGGTTGGACATGACAAACCCTATGGTGTCTATTTCTCTACCATCCTTATTATTTTATGTCAAAAATCAATCTGCCTATCCTTTTCCCAATTTGTTGGGGTCGGCTTCCAGTCTAACTGGACATGGAGCTACTGCCTATCTGATTTCCACAACCCAGTGACTGGGTAATACCATACCCCTTGGTATGACTGGTTGTGAGACATTCCGACTTCTGACGACCTTTAATGATTGTCAAAGATCCACGTATGACAGCCGGGACCAACGGCTTAACGTTCTTTCCGAAGCACGGAGGAATCTCGGTATGTAAAGATGGTCACCCCTCCGTGGACCAACCCCGGCAAGCATAGATTAACCTGATGAATTGACCCATTTTGTTGCTTTTATTACTTAGCCACGAGCTCCTCTATATTATTTTATGTAACTTTATCAATATCCACGTAGACAAAGTCACCGCCTTGGCTTATATAAATCAAGACATATATAAGGAAAAATAGGGCAAATGATTAATTAGAGCTATTCATTTTCTTTGTTTTCTTCCCTTATGATTCCATTAAGTATGCTTAACTTTCTGAAAAATAAAACAGAATCTATGGATAAAAATTGTGTCTCGTTCAGTCTCCATCCACCGTTTAAATATATTACATTTTAACCTACTTCATAAGCAACCTTGGAATGGACAGTGATTTGTCTGGACATAAAGCGGGGCTATCGTTGGTGCAAATAATAATTATTTTACACAATACAGGGTGTAAGGGACAGCCCTCTGCAGACTGATGGGGTGAATTCAGTATATCGTACTAAGATGACCGGTACATGAAATTATTTCAGGAACGTTATGGGAATCCAATGATCCTGATTTGTTGCGGCGGGGTGGACGGCCGCGCTCGCTCATTTCAGGCGTCGTTCGTTAGAGAATTTCAACATCCATTACAGATTTTTTTATTTTAGCTGTGTTATTTACATTAATGGAGTACTGCGTACAGAGAATGTGATTTTACATTGAAATAAAGGAATAGTAACTGAAATTACGATAAAAAAAAAACAATTTCCAGTGAAAATTTTCAGTGGAATACTACGAGTATAAGGAGCTGAATGCACCCTGTTAATTTGCGGAGGGCTGTCCCTTAAAAATAAGGGCTTGAAAGTACATATTTTTATATTATATATTGCACGTATGAAGTTTAATTAAAATTGGTTCAGTCATTTCGAAAAATAAGGGCTTGAAAGTTTGTATGAAATGCCGTAAGGTGTAAACGCTCTTAAGTTAGAGCAGTTTTATTTTTCGCAGCAGATAAAGCAGATATTTTGTCTTAACACTTGATAAGTATTTAAGCGTCTCTTTTGCACATCAAAAATAGTAGACGACACGATTGGCGCAGTGGTTAAGCGATTGACTGCTGCGCTTCGTGTCGCGGGTTCGATTCCCGCACGGAACAAATATTTGTATGACCTACAAGTAGTTGTTTCGGGTCTGGCTGTTTGTGTATGTGAACTTAAATGTTTGTAAACGCACCCACGATACAGGAGAAATTCCTAGTGGGGGCAACGTTAAAAAAAAAAATGTGTGAATGTAGACGAAGCAAAAGGAGTATGTAAGGAGCGTAGCAAGTGGCGTTCTATAGTTTCTGCCTACCCCCATGGGAAGTAAGCGTGAGTTTATGTATGTAAATGTATAAGCAACGATAATAAATGAATACTAATAGATGATTACAGTTACGAGAACAAGAACTTACATTTGCAGTTGGAGAATGGGCCGTAACGTATATCGATGTACGGGAGAACATGTTTTTCAACTACAATATTAAGTTTGTTTTGGCATAAATACATCCCAACTACGGAACCCTTCATTTTGCATAGTCCGACAAGCACTTGGTCAGTTTTTTATATATGTTCATCGATATTTTGGTCAATTATTTACCGATTTTGAAAATAATTTTTCATTTGGTAGAGAAATCATGCGTGGTAGTCCCATAATAATATAAATTTTTTCGACTTCACATGGGTAGTTTTTGAGTTAGCTTCGATAATACGTATTCAATCCACTCTGTATCTTGATGATGTTACTAGAATACTTCCTGTTACTATTAAAAACGGTGAAGTCGGTAGCAAAAAACTAAAATACAGATCCGAAGACACCAAATTTCCGAAAATAAAGTTATTTTTGACTTTGGAAGACGGTTGCTTTTTGTTTAAAAAAAGGTTTTGTTTAGTCTACTTTTTCAAATAGATACCTTTTCGACTTTTTATAAAATCCTATTCTTTTCATCTCAGCATCGGGGAGCCGGATATAGGAGAAATGACAAAATTAATAGTATCACGACCTGGGCAGCATAAAAATATGTTTGCCAGACACTCGCAAGCTACCCGACGAGAAATACAGGAAATTGTACAGAAGATGAATATTACTCCTATTTGGACGTTTTTGTTTAAATAATAAAATGAAACTTACCTTTTTAGAGGGTTCCGTACCCAAAGGGTAAAACGGGAACCCTATTACTAAGGCTCCGCCGTCTGTCTGTCTGTTTGTCCATCTGTCTGTCTACCTGCAGTATTGTCTCTCCTTCTCCCTTTAATTCATCCAAAGGTCGCTTTTAGCGATAAGACCGCCCATTGTGTCATCTTAAGTAATATTTCAACATTTATATCTGTAACTTTTATGGTGTACATAATAAGGAGTACATTCTATTCTATTCTATACATCGTTTCGTTGGTCTTCCCCTACTGTATGTACTTTCTCTCATACCAAAATCTCGCTTCAGAGCTGCACCCCATCTTATTACAGCACTTCCAAAAATTCACCTGCAAACTCAACTCATTCACAAAACGAAATGAATACAAATAACAATATTTCAACCACCTGCACTTCTGCTCACCCCCTTTCTGATGTCACAGGTGAACTTGCTCTGTATAAATATTTCCAGGCTACTAAATTATTCATGGTTCTTGCAGCGCCATCTCGTGGATGCAAATATCGAGAGTCCGATGGTTGCATCCATATGCCTGAGAGTTGAGGGATGTGTTACAAGCGATAGCGTTTTCAAACAAGACTTTTGACTTGTATAAATGTACTACAGTGCTACAAGGATCTTTTTGCGTTGGAATGACGTTGACAGGGACGCTGTTGGTAAACTTAACTTCCGTACCTCAAAAGAAAAAAACTGAACTCTTATAGGATTACTTCATTGTCCGTCTGTCTGTCTGTCAGTCTAACAAGACCCTTTTTATCAGGAGCGAGGTATCAATATATACGGTCCCTTGGAGCTCTAAAAATCAAGCTTTTAAGTTAACGCAATAAAAAAATACGGTGATATATGCGACATATTTTGATACTCGCAAATGAATCAAAACCTATAGGGTACTTTCCGTTGACCTAGAATCATAAAATTTGACAAGAAGCAAGGTGAGAGCAGCACACAATAATTTGTAGCTTTGCCACATAAAAAAAATTGCGATTAAAAACTTACATTTGCAGTTGGAAAATTGGACCAAAAAAGGACCGTTGCGTATATCGATGTATGGGAGAACATGTTTTTCTACGACAATGTTCAGTTTGGTTTTTGGGATAAATTCATCCCAACTACGGAACCCTTCATATTGCGTGGTCCGACACGCACATGGCCGGTTTTTTTTAAACTAGATTGCGGCCTGAGTTCCAATTTTGGCCATGCGCCTAAAGAATCTTGTAGCTGTGTAGGTGCTGTTTTATGATGGGTTAATGCCATCATAATTTGAGTGCGAGAGAGAGAACGAGCTATACATGACTGATATAACCATCCCCTTTTCGTACGTTAATCATGATGAACTATATAGCAAATATTATGATTTAATACTTGAAAGTTACTACCAGGACTCGGGAGTCTATTAAAAAAACCCCATAAGCGACATGCGTCAGCCAACAATCCAACTGTTTTTCAAGTTTCAACTTGACACCTGTCGTGAAAATGTGTCAACTTTGTAATTTTTTGACAAATTTTTAATAATATGAACTTGTCAGTTATATTAAATAGGGGCCCTATTTACGCAGTCTGTCAGACATTTTTCAGAAGTATTTTTTTATTTGCAAATGCGGCTGTCGGCTAAATAAAATCATAACCGAATTTCGGTACATAGCATTCATAGTAGCAAGGATAACTAGCCTTATCTCGTTACAGGGAATGATATATAAGAACTACAGGATGTCCCGATCTAACCCCTCATAAATCTCCCCCTTCTTACAGATATCTGCTTATTTTACTTTGCTATATTTAATGTCAAATTATAAAATAATTTGGATTATGGCCCAGTCCCTCACACAGTGAGGAGGCCTGTGTCTCAGCAGTGGGAAAATTATAGGCTGATTAAACTTATGCTTATATTAATTAATGTCCAACAAGAAAATGATTATTTGATTTATTTTACAGAAAGCTTACAGACTATTAATATAATTAAAAATCATTCGTAGGTAGGAAAATTGCTAATTACAAGCTTCTACATAAACAAATAATACACAAGTAACTATTTACACTAAATACTAAATTAAATGACTAACTTTACAAATAAATGCAAAAACAAAAGATACAGTTAGGCGTCGAAGTACTCGTCCGTATCGCTGTCATCCGGAAACGTGCCCAGAAGACTGGCAGCTAATTCTTTGGTCGTGTCATTCATCGGTGTGGTTTAAAAGAATATGTAATGATAAACATTGAAAAGAGTAGCTTATATAGTTTCGTCATGTTGAGAGGATGAATGAAAGGCGACTAACAAAAGGTATTTACAGAGCAAAAGTGAGAGAAAGCGCTGGGAGGGGACGCTCTAGAAGTGTAGAAGGACATAAAGTGACCTAATTGGTGATGTTCTTCAGAAAGGTCAGGTGCGTAGTACTCGCAAGTTTGCAACCGGCGCGGCGTGCATGTATGACCAGTGTATGAACTTAGGCGAAGCAAAAGGAGTATAAGGAGCGTAGCAGGTGGTTGGAGGTTTTATACTTTCTGCCTACCCCTATGGGAAGAAGGCGTGAGATGTATGTATGTCATCTGCTTTTAACTTGGACCACACACAACCCGTGAAATAAGTACCGGTTTATTTACACTCGGCTCAAGACGTTCCTGAAATTTATGTTGAGCATTAATTTGAGCATTTATTGCGACGTAGGCTTATCTTAGCAAATTAGTAATGACTACTTTAGTTCCCTAAATTGCTGGTGATTGTTGTTTAAAATTTCGAAGTAGTGGGAGTACAGACACAGTATGGGATTCAACAAAAATAGTTCTCCGATTCCTTCTGTGGCTATAGTCGAGTCAGTATCTGCTAACAACAAACTGCGATCACTGAATATGTCTCCTATAGAAAGAGAGAAAGAAAATAAAGAATGAAAAGAAAGTAAGAAAAGAATGAAAAGAAAGAAAAGAAAGAAAGAAAAGAAAGAAACAAAGAAAAGAAAGAAAGAAAATATGTTTATTTGCGGTAAATATGACGCAAAGAAGGAACACAAACACAATAAAGAACAAGTTGGGGAAAATATGTATAGGTAATATTTTTAAGTGCCTTTGATCTTTAGTCTTTTATGGGCTGAAATGATTAAATGGGAAAAACCAGAGAACCATTATTATCCCTGTTCAGAATCATTTTAGTGAAAATCATTATATTAATAAGTGAAGCGAAAACTTTGTACCCCTTTTTATGAAAATTACGCGAACGGACGTGTATGAAAATTGGCACAGTTAAAGTTTATATGGGAAATCAACAGTGTTTAAGATCACTGTCTGTCATCACCTTTTCCTTTTTGCCAATAAAGCTTTTTGTCTTTTTTTTTGGATTTTGTGTTTAGCCAAAACATCTTTCAGAACTTATTCATCGTTTCCTAAGTCTTCCCCTATTTCATGTAACCACTCATACTAAAATCTTTTCTCGCATATTACATATCTCTTTGTATCCTGTGTCGCCTTTGTATACAGGGTGTTAAAGAAACTGCGTGCCATAGCTTAGGGATGGGTTCAGTATCGATAAAGAAAGCCAGGAAAAATACCTAATTTAATAACTTAAAATAGCAATCGTTTAGAAATAAAATTATTTTATTTGATGGTCCTAAGCCCGTTAAAGTACGAAGAGAGTTATTTTGATTTATGTTTAATTAAATTTATTGTTCATGTTTTTTTTTTCTGCTTTTGTTTATCGATACTGAACCTACCCCTAAGCTATGGCACGCAATTTCTTTAACACCCTGTATACAAAGCCGGCGACACAGAATACGAAGAGACGTGTGTAGAAGTGCTTGGACGCTCACACATGTATCGATCAAAATGAGCATGTTGATTAGATAATTGCAAGCCGTAAAGTGAAACTAACAAAATAAAAGCAATACCAATTTTAAGCTTAGCTGTATATTTTAGAATCCCAGTTATACATAGCCTAAAAAATAAATAAATACTGCCTTTCCCCACAAAACTCTTAACTTTTAACAGTGTAACATAAAAAGGGAATCAACCTATTCAAGTAACATCTTAATTTGTGGCTCAAATGATCTTTTTTTCCTTAAACATACCCTCCGTATGATGCTTTAAATTTATGCGCGCGAAAACCTCCCAGAACGGTGTTTAGCGTAAATTATCGACTTCATTAACTAGATTTTCCTTAAGTAAGAGGAACACTTTAAGTAACTGGTAGTAAGGGTTGACGTCACTAACCAACCACCAATGGAAAGCGATCTTTATAACATAATCAATAACACGTCTTAGAGGTATGTGTTATTTCAAAAAGTAATGTTAACACCATACTCAATCAACTCAGCCTATCGCAGTCCACTGCTGGACATAGGCCTCTCCCAGGCTGCGCCACAATACCTTGTCCTCCGCCTTCCGCATCCAGTCTGACCCAGCCATCTTCTTAAGGTCGTCGGTCCATCTAGCTGGGGGGTGTCCCACACTACACTTGCCGATACGTGGTCTCCACTCCAGGACTCGTCTGCTCCATCAGCCATCGGTTCTTCGACAAACATGGCCAGCCCACTGCCACTTCAGTTTGCTTACTCTGCAAGCTATGTCGGTAACTCCGGTTCTTTTCCGGATAATTTCATTCCTGATTTTATCCTTCAAAGAGACTCCAAGCATAGCCCGCTCCATAGCGCGCTGGGCGAGCTTTGAGCCGACTGTTAGTGTCCACGCTTCGGCACCGTATGTCAAGACGGGCAGGACGCACTGGTTAAAGACCTTAGTCTACCCCGTAGTAACACCATACTGCGATCGCAAAACTGCCTGCCAAGCGCGGCGATTATGGCACACTCCCCCCCCCCCCCAACGTTGGGGGAGGCCTATGTCCATCAGTGGAGGTATTTCGGCTGAGATTATGAATGAATGATGTGTAATTAATGATTTGAGTTTCAAATCAATCATCATAACATCAACAGACTATAGGAGATGCATTTCGGAGTATTTCAGTTTCATCTAATGTGCCATAAGGTATATACTTGTGTCAATATTCAAACATCATGATTAATGACGTTTCAACCAATATTACCAACCAACTTGATTAGCAGTAAATCGCTTGCCACAACTCGATTGAAAATCAACCTTACCAAAAACTTGCCAAGCTTCAAAATCTCTTGCAACATACCTACTGATCATCCTAGACCAAACACTATTTTGATTAACTCAATCTGTTCTCAACATAATTCGATTACAGATAAGGTTCGATTTCGTCTGCAGTGGACATGATTATGCAACTGTAATGAGTAGTTTCAATTAGATCACTCTGTTTAGATCATTAGTGGTTCTATAATTTATGGGCGAATGTAAATTGAGTATTACGTCATCGGGATAGTTAAGTATGTCATCTGATATTATTGAATTTGAGGTGCATGAATGAACTCTATGGAAATCAAGTACTTACCTACTAAAATATTATGTTACTAGCAAAGCTCAATGTACTGAAAAAGTCAAAGTCAAAGTCAATAAGCACATATAAGGCAATTAAAAATAGAATAGATTCTAGTCGCCCCTTCCAAAAGGTAGTTTCGTATGGAGAAGAATGGGCAAGAAACTCCACCGTTACTGTTTTAAAATCTTATAAAATATTTTTTTATAGGTACATTAATCATATAATTATATGTGAAGACGATGCACCTAGAATAAAATTACTATACCACAATAACTAATACAAAGAGTTAAGAATGAAGCAATGACAGATAAATTAATTATGTGATGGTGCTCACATATTTACAAGAATAAAAAAAAAAAAAGAATACGTTTTCCTAAAAAATAACAATATCAGTGTGAGTTAAGGTAATCACAGAATTTAAAATAAATGTCATAAAAATAATAAATTATACAATTAAAATAGCAACCAGCAGGCTAATTGCGTAACACACTATCAGTAGGAATCGGTTTCAATTTGATAATTCAACAACATTCATTGCGTTATTTACGTTGTTGAGCAGACATTTTTTCTAACATATGAAGCAATGGATTAGCAATATACTTGAAAATCATTCCGATTCCGATTCAAACTGTGTTACGCAATTAGAGGGCTGTTTGATTTTGTCTAGACTCTAGATTGTCCTATGGAGCTGGACCCCGGCATGTTTCAAAGCATTCTTATATTGGATATAATCCTCTAACCAATCAATAATACGATAAGCAAACTCAAAACAATACGATAACCATCTGCATAACCTTAATCTCCCTTATGCGTTGGGGTCCTCAAAACGATCAATTACAATTGATCAATTGCCATCAATTTGAATTGTAACTGTCAACTTGTATCAATCACGTAACAATTGACAATTGCAATTGATTGTTTCGGGGAGGTTCCCCGAAACATCCCCCCCCCCCGAATCAATTGCAATTGTCAATTTTAGGGTCGGCTTCCAGTTTTATCAGATGCAGCAAAGCCCAATAACTGGGTGTTGCATGTTAAGACGTTCGGGCTTTGACGACCCGTAGGTAACGACTGTTAAAGATATACGAAAGACGGCCGGGGCCAACGAGGCTCAGAGGGGTCTCAGTATAATTGATGGTCATGGTATGTAATTGATGGTCACCAGCGTAGCTTAACGTTAATCGACCCAAGTAGTACTTAGCCACAAGCCCCTTTCTGAAACACGATCCATCAGTCCAAATGAGGAAGTACATGATAGCAGATACAACTATCTAAAACTGATTTGCATATTCATGAGGATGCAAAAGTCAATTTGAAGTTAAATTTATATGAGCTCGATGATGATTTGTGACCGGTTGATGGCTATAGACTCGCCCCCAATTACAAGAGACCTCAAATGGAGTAAAATTTCATTTGAGCATGGGACCTTAAACTTAACTGGTGAAATCTGGGTGTACAATAGGTACATATCTGCCCAACCCTTTGGGGAAACAAGGTGTGACGTTACGTTACGCGTACGTAGTCATTACAGTTTCCAAATTCACTTACCTAAGGCCACAGATTACTATAGAATAGACAACGGCGTTCTCTATTCATTTTAACACCACCATACTGCGATCGCCAACCGGCCTGCCAAGGGTGGCGATTATGGGAAACCTCTTTGGGGGAGGCCTATGTTCAGCGGTGGACGTCTTTCGGTTGAAATGAAATGAAGGCCACAGATACAAGACACAGTAATATTGGAGTTTACGTGTTCCCAAACACTTACCGCCTTATTACAAAACAAGATTTATATTTGACATGGGTTTAACCATGGAGCAAGTTTTTGTAATAAGAACGTAACAGTGATTGAAATACCGTTCTTTTTACAAAACTGAAAACTTGGTTCGGTACTAAGTTGTCAGTTTTGTGTTTAGGAACTTTACCATAATCGGAATAAAGTTCTAAATTCAATAATGGTTCCATGTTTTGAACCTAGGTCTAATGATAAACCTTGTTTTGTAATAAGGGGGTTAATGGTTAGGAGTAGGTATGTAATCCTTTCCGGCATGTCCTAGAACCAAAAACTCGATACCCAATTCCATCATCGATTCCCAAGTAAAACGAATCATTTTGCTTATGCATAATCAGCCTATAATGTTCCCACTGCTGGGACACAGGCCTCCTCTCTGTGAGAGGGAGTAATCCACCACGCAGGCCCAAAGCGGGTTGGTAGATGTCACACATGTCTTCAAATTTTTGGTTCTAGGACATGCCGGTTTCCTTACGATGTTTTCCTTCACCGTTCTGAGAGCAGTGGTGATACAATAATTTACACAAACTAAAGTGCCTGTTTGGGTTTTGAACCCACGACCTACAAACTCGTAACCAATATGCCAACCACACAGATGACAGGTGTCTTAGGGAGAAGAAAATCTTATTTGTTCTTGTTTCGCTTTATTTTCAGAATCTAACACGTCAACATCAACCTACAAACATTCGAAGCAAGATCAAACATTGTAAGCACAAAGTAACCGGCGAACAAACAATATCTTGACACATTTACACATCTTGCCGAAATGTTTGCGAGTTTATATCTGGAGCTTCCGTCTCAATGGGTCACTAAATAACGGCTTACAGTGTAAGGAATTGTATGAATTCACCCCGTGAAGTGGGGCGATGAAAGGTTACAGAGCACGGAATCGGCTTGCAGCCGCCGTCAGCGTCAAGAGACAGCAGTACTTAAAACTTTTTAGATTGAATGAAAGATTTGATGATTTAGTTTTTTTGGCTCAACGACCGCTGGATTGTTACTGGAAGTATGAGTTGAGAAAATCTGTTTTTACTTTATCGTGTTTACTTATCGATATCCATAACGTCTGTGAAATTTACACAAAAAAAAACTGATACTTATTTCAACTAAAGGTTCGAGCCGACCCAAAAAAAAAACTCACCAAATTCATTTCTTTTTTGCTTTATCATATTTAGGAGTTGCGCTAGCTAATTTAATTTGAACCTGTATATGCATTTATGCAGACGAACATAAAGCGTGCCGCTATAGTGGCGACATTAATTTGACACACTGGTAGGGCTAGTGGCCAGTAATATTTTTTTTTATTTTTATAAATAATATAAATTAAAAAATAAATATAAAGCAATCTCTTTCCTTCAATTCGCCTACTCCTTGCACGTTATTTGTTTTAATTTTATTGATTCGATGTTATGATCCATGACCCCGGCTAATTACCTCTGTGCGACAGTTATTTTGCTCCAAGATGAAATTTTAGAAAATTGTACATAAATCAATAAATAATAATGTTTAATGAAATTAAAATATTTTCATATAACGTAAATACGTGTGTTAAATTAATGTCGCCACTGTAGCGGCACGCTGTATATAACCTCCTTCTATTTGGAAGTCCGTTAAAAAAAAATGGTCGCGTGGAATGTGCGTTGAGCGCGCAATTTCCGTCGAGGACCGCCTTTAAAGCCGTCTGTATCTATACGTAATTACATTTGTGACGTAGTGCGAGTCCGGTCATTTCAGATTGACGACCCATCAAACTATGAGAGTGAATGAAGAGAACATGCATCTGTGTCTGCGCACACACTTTGTGAAGTATCCCCCCGCCCCAGTATTCTCCTGCACCGAAACCTAGTTCCGGGCGAGATTGGTCGCTATGCCCGAAATTCGGTCTGGAGGACTATTTGTGCGAGTAAACGGTGACACGCTTGTGTCATAATCATTTCAGCCGAAAGACGTCCACTGCTGGACATAGGGACATAGGCCTCCCCAAAAAGGGGGGGGGGGGTTGCCATAATCGCCCGCTTGGCAGGCGGGTTGACGATCGCAGTATGGTTTTAAAAACGCATAGAGAACGCTGCTGCCCATTCTCTAGTAAATCCCTTAGTCACCTTTTACGACACCCACGGGAAGAAATGGAATGGTGCTATTCTTTACGTCCGGCACCAAATGGAACAAAGTATGTAGTTACCTATAACCAACAGTATAAAATCAAAAACATTTACAAAAATGAAAAGCTTGTTTGATTAAAATATGTCCCGTGTTTGACACACTTGACACGCAATACGTTAGATTTTGACTGCCATTGGAATATAAATTGTTCATATATTTATGCATAGAACTATGATTTTTTAACTACATGCGACAAAATGCTTTACTGCAGCAAAATAGGATGGTGCTATTCTTTACGTCCGACACCACACGGAACGGTTTCTATTTCTTCTTTGTAGAATTAAATCTACTATTACCAGAAAAGCAGGTACGTCAGGCGCGGGCCTGCGGACGATGAGCGATGGGTAGCTCACCGTCCGATAAGGACCAGGCCCGGCTCGACGGCGCGTTGTGTTCCACGCGCGCCTCAAAAGAAGTCAGCATGAATTGACGGGGCCCATTAGGGCCAATGCCTGCTAGGGTTCGAGTTTGCCCGAAATGGATATCGTGGCGCTGGCACACAGGCAACACGGGTGGATTTTTAGTCAGTAAAAGTCTGAGAACACGCTCCGCCCAGAGCGGGAGAATTATTTGATAATTTCCCACCCAGAAAAAAAAGCAGGTACGTCATCCTCGTTGGCAGTCAATTTAGAAAAGAGATTTTTTAACAAAACCATTATTTACCCAACAGTCGCAGTGGACTGGCTGTTGCTAACATTGTTGTAGCTAACATGTTTAAATAACATATTTTGTATGAAAACTGGCGCAGTAGACCCGGCTTATAAATGTCTATAGTGAACTGTTAGGGGTCAAACAACTAAAACTTTATTTCGATAGTTTTTGATGAATATTTCCATTGTTCCTGTTACAAATGTTTTTTTGAATACACATCCACCAGAACAGTTGCCTAGCTATGCTATACAATATGTAACAAAAACCCTGTTGTTCCTTTTAGGGACGTATACATTAACCTACAAGCACAACATTGGTGGAATTATAATTTATAAAAATTAAGCATTGGCTAGTCGAGAAGTCAAAATCAAAGAATTAAAAAATCTTTTTACAAAAAAATAATAACCGACCACCAAAAATAACACTATAAAGTGAAAAATAACTTTAATTTCGGAAGTCAGTGTCTTTGGATCTGTATTTGAGTTTTTTGCCACCGACTTCCGAAATTAAAGTTATTTTTCAGTTTACAGTGTTATTTTTGGTAGTCTGTTATTATTTTTTTGTAAAAAGATTTTTATTTTTGACTTTTTAGTGGGTCAGTTTTGAATTTATCTAAGTTACAATAGCCTAATGTTAACTGCTCATCACCTTTTACAAAAATTTGCTTTTCCCGACGCTGGGACGTTGATTGTTGAGGAGTTCTCCTGGTAAGAACCAGGAGAACTGCCACTCACCATATGCATAGTGACGAGCATAAATTGCTTAATCGCAACCCGTTAACTAGGTATTCATTATTATATTGTTCCGGTGGCCATCTGTGGTCTCCATCATCAGTTCCACTTTACCAAATGGTGCTTTCGGAGAGCAAATGCACGAGTTACTATAAACAATACCCAAATCGCTATAGGTTTGCATATAAAATTTGAGGGTTTCCCTCGATTTCCATGGGATCCCCTTATCAGATTCTGATTTGGTGGCAATGGGACCACCTCGGGAGTATACCCTTTCAAACAAAAAAATAATTTTCAAAATCGGTTCATAATTGACGGAGTAATCGCGTAACAAACATACAAAAAAATAAATAAAAAAAAAACCTTTTTGGAAGTCGGTTAAAAAGGTAAGAAATCAGCTAAACATTACAAATATTAATAATCAAATATTTATTTTAATAATTTTTGTTGAACAGTTTTTATATAATTATGACTTGCTTTATTACGTATGTATACCGATTCTTAAAATGTCGGTAGACGGAACAACAGGGTTTTTGTTACATATTGTATAGATCTGCCCGTGTGTTAAAGTTTCAGTTTGGCGGGGTCAGATAGATAATAACCGGATATAGATAATAATTGTGTCTGTGTGGTGCCGAACGTAAAGAATACCACCGCCCTATTTTTAATTACTAGAGAATGGGCAGCAGCGTTCTCTATGCATTTTAACACAATACTGCGATCGCCAACCCGCCTGCCAAGCGTAGCGATTATGGCAAACCCACCCTTTGGGGGAGGCCTATGTCCAGCAGTGGACGTCTTTCGGCTGAAATGATGATGATGATGATGATAGGATTAAGGAATCGAAATCACTTCCAACTTTTAAAAGGCTGTTAAAGCAGCATGTTCTGAATAGTGTTTGGATTGTAAGTTTATACAGTATTTAAATTTTCGTGTATAACCCAGTGAAACCATTAATAGAAAATATGAAAGAGGGATAAACACTATAATTTTTAAAGCAAAAATGAGATCTCAGTCTGTTTGGCTCAATTTCAACGCAAGGAACACGGGTGCGTGTTCCTTCAGTTGCCTATGTGCCAGGGCCACGATATCCCGTTCGGACAAACTCGCAACCCTGGCAGGAAAAGGAGAAGGACATACCTACAGACCGCGTGACCAAGAGCTAAGCTAAGTTAGATTAATATTATTGGCCCTTATAGC
The DNA here is from genome assembly GCA_948098905.1 of Tiliacea aurago. Classification (NCBI taxonomy): domain Eukaryota; kingdom Metazoa; phylum Arthropoda; class Insecta; order Lepidoptera; family Noctuidae; genus Tiliacea; species Tiliacea aurago. The sequence goes on from OX402597.1 coordinate 5,711,327, forward strand.
TGAGGTAATGCTTCATACTTGTGTTCATAGTTTGCGGTCTGCACACACTCATGAAAAATTACCTCAGCTATGCAAGCTAAGCTTAGCTGAGATGAGATGCTGTAGTGCGTCTAGCATGTTTATGGAGGCTAAGGTTTGACGGCTTTCATGCCATCATGAGAAAGAGAGCGGCCTCCATATTGCACCGTATCTGAGCAAGCTCCAATAGTATTCTAAAGGTAATAGCGGGCCGACTAGACAGTCCTTTTCTTGGGCACTGGATTGCACTCCATCCCCCTTATTACAAAACAATGTTTATCTTCAGACCCAGGTTTAAAATATGGAGCCATTATTGAATTTCGAACTTTATTCCGACTATATGGTAAAGTTCCTAAACACAAAACTGACAACTTAGTACCGAACTAAGTTATCAGTTTTGTATAAAGAACGGTATTTCAATCACAGTTACGTTCATAATACAAAAACTGGCTCCATGGTTTAAGCCATGTCAAAATATAAATCTTGTTTTGTAATAAGATGTGTCCAACAAAATATGATTTTGTTTTGATTGTTCTTTTATTTGTATTTGTTGTGTTTTACTAACATAGGTCTTAAGCATTTACTAACACAATTATGGATGTATTTTTGTCTGAAATAAACTGATTATATATATTAGCTACCTCAGTAAAGCTCTTGGTCTGCAACTGGCTTCATCCCGTAAACATAAAAGCTAGCACAGGCAGTCACGTTCATAGCTAGTACTATAAAAATCAAGCTGGTATTTATGAATGCGATTAACTTATTATTAAATTCATTAATTATTAAACTCTTAATATTAAATATTTATTTAACCGTGCTCCGCCTCTTAAGGCGACGATAACTGACTTTTAATGGTTTTATACTGAAGATCACGTCTAAACGAGTAATGTTAATCATTTGAAAAAAATATATGTTAAATTAGAGCATTTTCTCAATAATTAAATATGTGAATATTTTAGATTATAACTATATTACATAGTGAAATTAATTTGTAAAGTTATGTCTAACGCGGATAAAAAACTGAGAATGGCGCAAAATCTACCTAGCGTATTTTTCTGAAACCTTCACCAATTTAAAGATGGTTTAATTATTGATCTTTTAGTATACGCGTTTTATTAAAATACCTTTTGTTTTGTGTATAATAAATTAATAATGCGTCAAATTGAGGACAGCGTTCCTTGATGGGCGAGTCCTATTACTGGCTGAACGTACGACGCGTTGCGTGAGCTCAGTACAGAACACGCAAGCTAACCACTCAAGGTCACTGGCATATATCTGAGTCTTAAGAAATAATACGGCATAACCCTAGTACCTATCCGGTGATTGTGTTTTTGATAATCTTTTCTTAAAAGAAAGCGGTGATACCTTTGCATCTAGGGATGGGAAAGAAACTTTTATCTTTCTCAAATATTGGGCGTTTTATCGTCCGTTTCACACATAAGTTCTTTGTGCCTGGGTCTAAAAAAACTTGTAACTATTTGAAGATATAATGTATCGTAGACACTTCAAATATATTGGGTAAAGTATAAGTCCATTTATATAAAATGGTTGCCCATTCGTCTGCGCAGAGAGTTGAGGGCTCTGTCTATGTTGTTTTTCACACTCGAAAAGCCCACTTCTCCTTCTTACCTGACTTCCCATGTTCAATACTCTTGCTCTGCCCATAATAAAAATCTTTGTTCCACCAAAAATCGTCTCCTATGATGTCCTTCTCATCGCTCTGGTTTCATTCACTCTTCTTTCTTTGTCCAGGTGGATTATCTTTAGAATGCGCTCCCTCTGAACATCAGGATGGCAATAAAAACTTTGACAACCAATCTTACCAAGGGGTAACTTGTTATCCAGTAAAGGCTCGTACAGACTGGTGCGATATTGCGGGCGCGACGTGACACTAGTAGCACAATTTCTATGTCGCTGCCTGTCGCGCCCACGATAATGCGTCAATCTGTTAAAGCCTTAACTGTGTTGTGGAGGTTAAGTATTCAGCTGCTTCCGGTTGACTAAACGGAAGCAGAAATCTAAGACAAGAATCTATGACAAAGCTAGGCAGATGATGATGATGAACTTCTTGAAATATCTTAAGAATAAAAGGTTTTTCTACTAAAACCTCGTTCTAATATTCGTGGATACGAGAGAGTTAAGTTTTACCAAATTTGGATTGGTAATGTCGGATACGGCTTAAGGCGACGATAACCGACCTTTAATGATTTTATACTGAAGATCAAGTCTAAACGAGTAGTGTTAATGATTTGAACAAAATATAATTATGTTAAATAAGAGCATTTTCTCAATAATTTAATATGTGAATATTTTATATTATGTTTACATTACATAGTGAAATTAATTTGTAAAGTTATGACCAACGCGGATAAAAAACTAAGAATGGCGCAAAATCTACCAAGCGTATTTTTCTGAAACCTTCACCAATTTAAAGATAATTTAATTATTTATCTTTTAGTATACGCGTTTTACTAAAAAAAAATTGGTTTGTGTATAATAAATTAATAATGTAACAAATTGGAGACAGCGCTCCTTGATGGGCGAATCCTATTACTGGCTGAACGTACGACGCGTTGCGTGAGCTCAGTACAGAAAACGCAAGCTAACCACTCTAGGTCACTGGCATATATCTGCGTCTTAAAGTGCAATAAAAAAACCGTTTTTTTTACATAACACGATAAAACAAAAGAAAACAAATTTTTCAACTCATTTTTCTTCTTTTTTATCGTGTTCAGATATCGATACTCGTCTGCAGAGTTTCTCTAGTTAATTTAATTTGACCCTGTATAGGACTTAAACATAACCGGTGCAATGGAGTGTTCTATCAGTACACCTCTGCTCAACCTTTCTGGGAACAAGGCGTGATGTTATGTGATGCTACATAACTAGATATCCTACCTATAAAATACACAAACAAACTCCAAACCAGAACACGGCATAAAATAAAGCAATATATTAAGACAATACTGAAAAGGAACAATACCGCCCGCGGCTTGCATCGGAAACTATAAAATTTAATATTGCAAACCGCGCTTGCGTCGTTTTTATTTTAGCTTGCTTACTCGCGTGGTTTCGCTCCGTTTTTAGTGTTCCGTATTCAAAGGGTGCCAACAGAATCCAATGGGGAAAAAAACTGTCAAATTAGTTCCGCGCAGATGGCGCTACGCGTTTGTTACTTTCATTCGGCTGCCAATTAAGTTCCTTGCTGAAAAGTTTGCCGCGAGATGGCGTTAAGGCGCTGACAAGAGATAAATGATCTAAAATAAAATTGCCGATCTATATAGTTTGGGGAAAAATATAATTATGTTAGTCTTGAACATATTTCTCAGAACTTGGTTGTTACCAAAACACGTTTAGAAAAAAAATCTCAATACAAATTAACGGTAAACTAACCTTTTACCTTGATTTCCAATCCAAAATATCTGTATTATTGTATATCAACGTACGGTTGGTATTTAATTAATAACAAGAACGTCTTATTTGAATGCAGAACTTGGTGGTTTTTTTATTTTCGATTAGGTACTCAACAAATTTTTGAGTAAATAGATTACTGCTTCATATTTTACAATAAATTACAAGCGATGTGTCATCGCGCTTCTCTTTTTTTTGTATGCAGTCCACAAGTGACCACGCTTTACCTGTTGTCAGCGTCTTAAGTGTGATGTCTTGTTGCCGATTGGCCGCTTTTCATTCAAGATGACTTTGACAAGTGTCAAATACTCAGAGATCTCTCACAGCAAGGATCAAGTTAAAAACCCCATAGCTAAGCCTACGCCCTCTGTCTGTCTGTCACATCTATCCTTAGACCAGTCCACCTACTCACAGAATTCGAGATTTTTTGCCATTATGGGAAATAATGATAAAAAGTGAAAAGTTCGAAACCAGGATAAAATGCAATCATTTAACGGCTTACGTTAATTAAAAACCATAACATATTTAGCGTTAACCTGCGTCAAATTCTAGAGTATAATCTTTATTCAAACAATAAAATAATAATGCGGCGTGCGTGTATGACTAGATGTATGAACGTAAACGAAGCAAACGGAATACGTAAGGATCGTAGCAGGTGGCGTTCTATAGTTTCTGCCTACCCCCATGGGAAGAAGGCGTGAGTTTATGTATGTAAATCATTGATGTATTAAATAGGAAGATAAGCCACTCAAATATCACGAAAATATTAAATGGACCCGATGTCGTGCGTCGTGCTCGACAACCGAATACAGACATATTACGCGGGCTATAGCGGGAACGCGATAGCAATAATTGTCACTGTTACGTACCCATAACAACTCGGAAATAAACTACGATTCGGGTATTCCCCGCAAACCGAGAGTAATGTAGGTCGATTGTGTTCTTTCACCTAATTTATGCGGTCCACATCGAGGAGCGCGTACCGTATCTTCCTATTTAATACATGAATGATGTAAATAATATAATATTAAAATAATGTCAGTAATTTCACAGACATGTGTGCTGTTACGAAACCCTTTATACGCGGGTCCGACTCGCACTTGTCCAAATTTTTCCCAATATTCCATGCATACCTGGGATTGAAGAAAAACATCGCATATTATGAGACATGGTGGAGGCTGCAGGTGTAAAACTCTGATAAGGATAAATGACGTACGTATGTATCCTTGGTGGTAAAATATTGCTTTAAGGAAATCACTCAACGATATAGGTATTGTACGAAAATTATTAACATTTCGACGGTGGAAATTGGTAGGGATACTTATAATAAACATACTTATTTTTAAGACAGTTAGCTAAATGTTTTGGATATGCCTACAGGTAATTTTTAGTAATGTCCAATTGAAACGCACAAATAATATTGAAATCATCATCACATCACATCATCACACTATCATATTATCACACTAATGTAAGTAGTGTCTACTTAAAGGACGAATAAATAGATGGATAACACTATAATCACTTTTATTTCACAACTAATTATTAATTAATCACAATAAGACAGTATTTAACAATAGAGACGTTGTTTCTACGGCGAGCGCGAGTGAACTAAACCCCAGCCGCTTGCTCGGGGTTTTTAAAGAATTGGTATCCCCACCGAAGTCACGTCAGCCGATGCGGGTAGCCGGTGATTCGCCGGCAATATTCCAACATCCGGTGCGACGCTGGTAGGTACCCACAGTGCGTCGCTTGACTCTCGATACTGGCGCTATCTATGTTTGGTCGCCGGAAACAGTAGCGCCAACACTAATATTATAAAGGCGAAAGTTTGTGAGTGTGTGTGTGTATGTTTGTTACTTCTTCACGCTCAAACGGCTGGACCAATTTTAATAAAATTTTGTACGGAGGTAGCTGACACCCTGGATTAAGACATAGGCTACTTTTTATCCCGATTTTCCCACGGGATCAAGAGTTACGCGGGTGAAACCGCGGGGCGCAGCTAGTAAGGTATAAATTAATTCAAGATAATTATCAAATATTATCAATTGTTCAGCTATTTGCAGAAGTTTTTCAAAATGGGGATTGAAGCTATTTGTAGATGGCGTGTTCATAGCTAGGGCCCTCCGGCCTATACTAAATTTGACATTCGTCCATGGCCGAGCCTTTCATTCCATTTCGTGTTCATTCAATGGTTAATTCATGAGTTTGGTTTTACTTCATAATTTCGTTATTTTCAGTGATTTTAATAGTTTAAATGTTAAAATTAAAATTATTATATTCGATATAACTTGTCAGAATTTAATACCTTAGTTATTTTTTTTTAATCTCTGCGAACAGATTTAAGCCACAATCTTTTAATTTTAGCCGTTCGGAAAATGGTGGACTTCAATAATTTCGGAGCATTTACGAACACAACAATGCATCTTTTCGCAAAAATAAAATAAGACCACCTCTCGCCTTGTAATAGTAGCTGTTTTGGGAACTAGCTACGACAGCGCCATTTTGACAGTTGCCTGTCCCATTGTGTATAGGTAAATACAACTCTTTGAAAAATATACAGGAGGTTAAATTTTCAGTTTATTTTTTACAATTAAGTTTTATAGCCCGAAAAATTATTTTCCGTATTCCAAAGTTTTTGACTGGAGTATTGATACTCTTAAAATGTTCGATGGACTTCTACTGTAAAAATAAGTAAAAATATTTTATTTCAACAATAAAATTACAATAAGGAGATTTCATTGGTCCCTAACTAAGCACAGCCTTTATATTGGGCACCATTATATAAAAAAATTTGGTTCATGTTTTAATTAATCGCTTTCGCCGCTAATCTACGGATTGATGGTGGCGGGGATTTTCCCCGCCACCATCAATCAGTAATGGGTCAAAGCAATAAACAATAAAATTTTCACCAACCAGAAACACTTGCAGAGCTATTACAATCACAGAATACAAACTACTAAATAGCCGGGCAATTTGGATAATGTCCAAGTGTATAGCAGTATTTGCAGTAAGGAGTATTTCGCTTAATTTATGACTCTGAAGGTAATATTGAGATATCTAGTATCCGAATTGATAAAGAAAATAACTTAAGGCGCTGACAAGAGGCAAATTATATAAGAAGGCAGTAGGTTAAAAAAAACCCATTTTTTTTTTGTTTTAAACTATATAGTTAGCTACCATAGTAGTGGAAAAAAATATATAATTATGTTATTCTCGAACATATTTCTCAGAACTTGGTTGTTACCAAAACACGTTTAGAAAAATTTACGGTGAACTAACCTTGTTTTGGTACTTTGAGTACCAATCCAAGAACGTCTTAATTGAATGCAGACATTGGTTGTTTTCTTATTTTCGATTACTCAAATCTTTTTTGAGTAAATAGATAATTCCTTTATATTTTGAAATAAATTACAAACATCGTATCATCGCGCTACTCTTTCTTTTGTAGGCAGTCTGACAGTGACCACGGTTTAGCTGTTGTCAGCGTCTTAAGCCGCGTACTGACACGTATGTATACATGCCCTGCGCGGTGATTGTTTAACATATTTACAATGCCAATGCATTGTGACAGCTAAACAATAGTCATTACGTTATTTACGCTGTCGAGCAGACGAATTTTTCAAAAAAAGTAAAATTTTTTTTTTTTTTGTGGAAGTTGCAGAAACTTGTACAACTTTTATAGTAAATCTTTCATAGGGACCTCCTTTTAAGTAAAATATATACCTGTGCAAGGAGACCCAGCTCTCCAATGACAAAAAAAAGTGGTGTACAAAGAAAATAGAATTTAAACAAAAAATAAAATAAACAAGTAAATCTCAACTACACAAGAATAGAATAGAAGACTATTATGTTCACCATAAAAGTTACAGATGACAGACACACACGCGGCACAGCGGCGGCGGCGGTTACATATTCTATTCTATTCTCAACTAAACAAGACAAGACTTGAACTATAACTAAATAAAAGAAAAATATACTTAGAGATATATCCTAAATAGTGTGTAAGTGTGTGTGTGTGCATATGCATGAGGGTGTGTGTATGTGTGTGAGTGTATCTTTGTGTGAGTATCTTTTCAACTCATATTGACGATGCTTAAGTGCTTGCAGCAATAATTCAATGTCATCATAGAACTTCAGTTTTAGCCATTGAACTATTGCCTTTTTGCAGTCTTTAAGTAGTTAGATGTTAAAATAAAAACATAGAAGTGCTAGCATGCCATTGTGACATTTACCAAATCCAAGATGTTTTGTATGGCTTGACTGATGTGTATTATGGTGCGAGGAATGCGACGCAAATGTATATTTTTAAAATGATGTAGTTTATTATTATTATTTATTTATTAACAAACATCGTTTACACAAATCTGGACTTAAGAGGCGGATGGATGGATGCGTAGTTCATACAAACGTAATACCAAAATAATTTGTAAACCAAACATATTCTTAAGGTAGTTTGTCTTTATTCCGATTGGAATACAGAATATCTAGGTTTCCAAATATTATATTTTGATTGGACACTGAGTTAAATAAGAGCTATGAGAGAAATAAGTTTTCTATAGAAATTTTAAATTCCTCATATCTCGTCTTTATATCGTTGTCCTTTCAAAATATATATTTAGGAATATAGATATTCTGTAATCCAATCGAAATAAATACACACCACCTTAAGAATATGTTTGATTTACAAATTATTTTGGTATTACGTTTGTATGAACAGGTACTTATGCTACCGGCCCCTTAAGGGTGCTATCACAAAAAAAAAAGTTTTTCGTCAATTTCTTATCTAATTGTGAGAAAGTGTGAAATAATCGAAACAATAAGTCTGTGTAACTATAAGACTACAGTTTTCGTAGTGATAAACCATTCGTGTCAGTCTCAGCACCCGTTAATAGTTTCATCACTTTTGCGCTCTCGAAAATATAGCTTATTTCGCTATTTAGCTTATTTTCCGTTATTTTACTTTTAAATAGACAATTTTATTTTTTTCGAGCAAGGTAACATAGTTAACTTAGTTATTAAATAGTTTTTGTTTGAATTTGGATTTTATATTCGTAGATACAAAATAAAACTTCGGATGAAAAATGGTCAGTAACTCTCTGTTTTACAGAATTATTTTTGGTGAATTACTGTACGAAATATAATAAATTGATTAAAGCGCTCCCAAGTATAAAATACAGTAGTATCATGGACATTTTTATAATTTCTTAAATTACGTTATCTTCGGTGTAAAAGAGCATCAAAAGATACCCAAAAGTATAATTTTATGAAACATCCTTTGCAGAGACAAGGTTTTTACTGATTTATGTAAATAAATTGAAATATTTATTTAAAGCGCTCCCAAGATAAATAATTAAACTTGCTTGGGCATATTTTATTTTTTATTTTATGGCTATATCTAAACCATAATCACACATCAAAACTCGAGTAAAACGCGCAAATTCATGAAAAATTGTGATAGCCCTCTTAAGGACTTTGCCCCGCAAAACCGTTTTCACGGTTTGTCTGTGGGAACAGAACATACAGTCTTACAATTTAGGTTTATTAGTGCGGACACTTAAATTTCACTAATTGCACATAAAAAGTAACTAACAATTATCTAATCTTATGACTTATCTTATATATAAAATTCTCGTGTCACAATGTTAGTTACCATACTCCTCCGAAACGGTTTGACCGATTTTGATGAAATTTTATATGCATAATCAGTAGATCTGAGAATCGGCTACTATCTATTTTTAAGGGTGGCTTTCCCACGGGATCGAGACTTACGCGGGTGAAACCGCGGGGCGCAGCTAGTATCTTATAAAATATACCTAATCACTTATCTGCTCTCCCCCAACAATCTGCAAACCATTTTCCTAATAACATCGCTTACAAACTCCTGAAAAAGAACTGCTTAAGTAACTTGGCAAATTTACCTATTATTTCCTAACTTCTTATATCAGTAGGCAATTGGTTGAGAAGGTATGGTAATCTTTTATCAAGCGTTCGGTCGCCAAAATAATTCCTTATTCTAGGAACATCAAATTTTCCTGCTGATACCATCCTAGTTGCGTGGTTATGGGTAACCACGCAACTAGGAGCGTCACTGGCTAGTTAGCCAGTGACGCTCCCAGCTGCCATGACTGTTAACCAGAAGATGATGCTTAAGCCTGAGGCATGAGTTAAGTCAAAGTCAAAGATTGATTTGCAAACTAAGTGTAAATTTTGGTGTTATTTTATAATATAGGTGCTAACAATTTAGCGACCTTTTCCAGGCATCGCAAATTTGAGGGTTATTAACATTAATAAATTAAAATAACTTGGTATGCTATTGTCTCGATTTTACATTAATAATTTCAATAATTTACTTAATCAAATCTACTTATTATACTACTTACTTATACTTTCTACTTATAATAATAATATACTTTATACTATTATTTATTCAATTTTACTCTTTCAAATAATACACGTTACATGCGTGGCTCATGCATGCCCATGCCTCGCGCTGTCTGTACGCACCACTCCATGCTTTAAAGCTCAATGAATCGCCACATCAAAAGCTCCGCAGTGACGGAAGCTCACAGTGAGCGCCTCGTCGATACAGCCTGTGGCATACATGGCAAACCATTCGCGACGAATGCTTCGCGATTTCTCTAGCATAACCAGCCAGAACGTTCCCATTGGTGGAACACAGGCCTCCTCTCTGTGAGAGGGAGTGGGCCGTAATCCACCACGCGGATCCAGTGCGGGTTGGTGGATGTCACAAATGCTTGGTTCCAGGACATGCACACAGGACAGGACGGCCGGTTTCCTCGCAATGTATGTACGCGGCTTAAATAAAGTATCAGATGTTTTCTATCCAGTAAGATTTATGTCCGGAGCCTGGACGCCATTATTTCGATATTGGCTGCAGTTCTATTTGTTGGAATTTTTATTTTATTCTTGCAATCGTTCTTTGCTTTGCGGAAAATAATTGCGATGCTGTGAACAGTGTGGCTATATGCCCATCTTTTATTTTGTTTCTAGCACAATTTTGAGAAGGATAAAGGCTTCTACATACCGGCGCGACTAGTCGCGCGACGCGACACGACACAAAGGCACCGCTCGTCCTGCGACACGCGGGGCCTTTGTGCCGTGTCGCGCCGGTATGTAGAAGCCTTTTAGGCTCATTTAAAGAGGCATTTTCTTTTTTTTTCCGCGCTTTGCTTTCGCCAGGTTGAAGGAGAAGCAAAAGGTATAAAGCCGATAAACAGCCTAATATGAAAAATAGCAAATTAAATTATTCTTGAGTTTAGAACACAAATAAATGTTAATTTGTTCATTTAAACGTTTTTTCATTGTAATAATCATGGTATTCTATTTATAAACATTATTTAAAATATTCCAAAAATAATAACGCCGTAAAGAAGCATCTTTGCCGAGTTTAAAAAAAAAATCACCTCCGAATAGACAGGACCGTCTCTGGCGCGAGACGATATGAATATTGCACCAATTTGGACTAAGTATAGGTGTAAGTTATCTGTGGCAATTTTTATTCCCGCACACGTGTTGGAAAATAAAAAATCGCACGCGTGTGAAATACATTGCATTGTGAACCTAGTCGTAGTGCGATATGAACCAGTTTTCGAGGAAGTGTATTGAAAAATCCTTTGCCTATAGCAGTGGGACACAAATAGAAAGACTAAGAAAAACCGGCCAAGTCCGTGTAGGACCACGCACAATGAAGGGTTCCGGTTAGTTGGGATGAATTTATACCAAGAACAGACTTAATTATTTCAATTTATTTCTAATGCATATTATAATAAAAATATTACCTTCTGCACTCCTCTATAAAAACTTTAACTGTGCCAAATTACTCCTCCATCCGCATAATTTTCCTAAAAAGAAATTTTCATCATAAATTTAAAAGATCGCACTGATCATTTTGTATTTCATAATGATACTGTGGATTACTTAGTTATTTTTTGTAGTTGCAGTATATTTTCTATATTTAAATAAATCGGCGTTTTTAATATTTGTTGATTATATACAGTATGGTACGATGATATACGAAAACTTCAAATTCCTAACTTGTTTAGTTGTTGCGATAGAGCTCGTACGAAAATGGTCTAAAACTCACAACTTTTACGAACCCCTATTTAAGGTAACACGACACCCCTTGGTAAGACTGGTTGTCAGACTTTCGGGCTTCTGACCACCCGTAACAACTGTCAAAGATCTACCAATAACAGCCGGAACCAACGACTTAACGTGGTTTCCGAGGCACGGAGGGGTCTTGGTATGTAAAGATGGTCGCCCATCCACAGACCTAACGTGCCAACCGTAGCTTAACCTCATCGATCGACCCATGCGGCTGTTATTTCTTAGCCACAACCCCTATTTAAAACCGCTTTTACTAGAAAATCGAATTAAGGCGGAGATTTCTGAAAATGGTAAAAACTATTTTTTTTTAAAGCAGTATATCTCATAAACTGTAAATAATTTTTCCAAAACTAAAACATTATGACATTTTCAAGTTTTTTTTTGCATACGGTGATGGAACTCAAAACATAATTAAACATGATTTAATACATCAAAAAAATCTTCAAAGACAACTCTTAATTATTTTGAAAAGCAGTTTATCCCTCCGTTAACAGTTATTATTATAATCAAAAGTATACCATAAAATTTCAAATGCCAAACTGCATCGGGTGATGGATGAATTTTTATTAATTAGTTAATATCTAATTTTATACGATTTTATTTGCATTTTTACGCCATACGTTGTGTCGTTGCGCATCTCTTTCTTTTGTATGCAATCAGACAGTGACAGCGGTTTACCTGTTGTCGGTGTCTTAAATAATAAAATCGCTACATCTTCTCCCTCACACCCGTGTTAAACCTTCAACTGACACGCTTGGTTGCGAACCTAAGAGATGTCTTTGAAGTTTCACAATTTATAAGAACATAATGTTTGTGCAGCAGTCGGCGGGAAGCGCTCACTATTTTAATTATTCTGGACTGTGGAATACATGCCCCGCCATTTTGTGATTTTTATTTGTTTTGGTTGGGCTTATTAAAATGAATACCCAGCAGTAGCCGCGAAATTCAAATTATCTTAGGTTTTTAGGGGTCCGTACCTCAAAAGGAAAAAACTGAACCCTTATAGGATCACTTCGTTGTCCATCTGTCTGTCTGTCTGACTGTCTGTCAAGACCCTTTTTCCCAGGAACGCTTGGAGGTATCAAGTTGAAATTAATATCAAATACGTACGGTCCCTTGGAGCTCTAAGAAAATCAAGCTTGTAATTCAACGCAATAAAAAAATACGGCGATTTATGCGACATATTTTGATACTCGCAAATAAATCAAAACCTATAGGGTACTTCTCGTTGACCTAGAATCATGAAATTTGGCAAAAAGCAAGGTCTCACAGCACAAGTATAGGAAAATGTCCAAAAATTGGTAATTTGTTTTTTTATCACATATTTTTTTTACGTTTACAAAGTTACATTTACAGTTGGAAAATTGACCGTTGCATATATACAACGAACATCTAACGAACGTCGTTGTCGTCATCGAACGTTGTTGTATGGGAGAACATGTTTTCAACTACATTGTTAAGTTTGTTTTTGGGATAAATTCAAACTACGGAACCCTTCATTATGCGTGGTCCGACACACACTTGGCCGGTTTTATTTTTGTTATTTGCAGGTCAGGCTGTATCTTGATCAAAATATGTTTCGCGACTATAACAGATATGTATTTGGGTCAATCTCCAAAACGGGCGTATTCGTGTGATCGCTCTGGTGCTTTTCAGGTATTGATATTAATGGTAATTATGTATCTCATTAAAAATAATGATATTCAAATAGTACATTTTACTACTATTGGCCTTCAATTTACACAAACAGTTATGGAAATGTTTAAGTTCAAAAAATTTCGCGACCAGGTCAATCATAGTTGGTACCAGAGCGATCATTAATGGTGAAATCAGTGAAACAAAAAAAAATATAATGATAAAAATAAATATTATTTATTTAGCCGTTTTCAGTCATATTCAGCATATCAAAAATACGGAATATTTTATATAAAATTATTGCTAAAATCACAAATTAGCATAATTATAAAAATAAACCTTTGGCTTAGTTTCATTTATTTGGACTTAATTAAATCACTTCTAGGTAAATGAGACAACTTTTTTTTATTGAAATCAACCATTAATACGTAGCTACAGTCTTTTATAGTTATAAAATGACTTAGACTCATTAAATATTAGTTTTTAAAAAATAATTAAAGAAAACTAACGTTTATAAAGAACAAGACAAAATTCTTAAAAATAAACAATTTATAAACGTAACTATTTGTAATCATAATGCTTAATAGGACTTAGAATCATGACTAAAATAACAGTCTTTTCTAGATTATCTAAGAGATTTGTAATGCATAGTTCATCGTTTGTCATTGTTACAGTCCGTTACTACTACTTAAAATGGATTTATAACGTATAATTAATGCAAAATATCATCACTCTGGTCTTTTTGGACAGAGCAATCACAGCCATAGCGATCAGAAAACGTCACAAAATCATAAATATAGCCGTATTTAAAAGCAGTAGAAAGTTGTGATTACGTCTCATAAAAAAACATATAACGATCACTTAATTCACATAACAAACACATTCACAAGCTTCCTATTAATTTAAATAACGTGCCACAGCAATCATAAAATTCGAGAACCAAATCCAGAGCAATCATAAACTTACCTTCGTAATGATGGAGCGCGGGAACGTGGCACACAGGTATCCTCCTCCACTACTGGCGTTGCCCCGCCGCGGGAGGGGAATAGTGTCTATAACGCGTAACTAGGGATGAGCGCGATGTTTTACCTCAGCGCAGTGCGATGAGATAAAATGCCCGGTCACGATTTTAAATTCAAATTGTGGCAAAAGTATTGTTAATATAACTAAAAATATTTTATTACTATGAAGAATAACTATTTATTATGTAATCTAAATAAGTTGTTTCATAGGAAACTTCTCATTAAAAAGTTGGAAGAAACCCAGAGCGATCAGGATTGAAGGGTTTAAGGTTTTTTTGTTAAATATTTAAAATAAACTTATTCATAATACTAGCCTTGTTTCACGTAGATTAGACACCGAACTGCATATAAAAATATATTTTGAAAACGTTTTTCGATTTTAAAATGGGTTTATCCAGCCCGACACGAAAAAAATGCCTCTGGAGATCGAACCATTTACAGAATTATAATCATTAGAATCATTAATACATCTCTCAAAGTTAGATTTGTTCCATTGAATGACTTTTCATAAAATCATGTCATTTGCCAAGGCGTCATAATTCACATAAACGAGCGTGACAATCGCGTAATCGTGCGACAGTCGCTTTTGGTTAGGACAAGGGTTAAAGGCTCGGTTCGAGTTCAAAATTAGTTGGATGATCCCGAAATAAACACTTAAGTTTCGTAGTGTTTTTATGTTACCGCGATCTTCACTATTTTTTTTTTTGAGTGGTATAAGAAAGAAAGAAAAAAACATTGTTTATTCTGCACAAACAAGACAAATTCACAATTTTTTTTTTTTCAAAATACACTTTTTAACAGTATCCAAAAATATTACAGTATGTAGTAATAGTACATCATCATCATCATTTCAGCCGAAAAGACGTCCACTGCTGGACATAGGCCTACCCTAAAGGGGGGGTTTACCATAATCGCCACGCTTGGCAGGCGGGTCGGCGATCGCAGTATGGTGTTAAAATGCATAGAAAACGCTGCTGCCCACTCTCTAGTAAGTCCCTTAGTCGCCTTTTACGACACCCACGGGAAGAAATGGGATGGTGCTATTCTTTACGTCCGGCACCAAATGGACAATAGTACATACTGGTAAGTAAATACTTTACTTAAATATGTAAGTAGGTAGATAACGGTTCGATAACAATAGAAATAAACCAACTTTTTCATCAATTGGTCACGCATTTCGTAATGAGCATTAATTAACCTTTAAGACCCTAAGCAATAACCCAGAAAACGCATGAAAAAAATATTAACGAAAATATTTCATTAAAACTTATCGCTCACTCGAATACAAACTCCGTCACACTCTACTAAAAAGAACGAATGAATGAATGAATGAATGAATGAACAAGTGAACATAAGCGTTTGTGAAAGACGCACTGCTCGTTAGTCAAATGAACGAACGCGTCCACTGAATGAATGAACGCAAATAATTATCAAAGAAGACATTGTTTTGGTATGCTTTTGTAACTAAATAAACATGAATGGGGCACGAGTGAAGGTTTTGCGCTAAACTAACGTATTACAAAAGATTTTGTGAACAAAAGAATGAAAGGACGGGTAAGATGAAGAGTAGTCTTGAGGAAATACAAGGACCCTTCACAGTAACGTGCCTATTACAGCTTTGTTTGTGTTCATAATAAAAGAACCTTCACGAGTGGCGATACTAACCGTTTGTCCAGTGCACACTGAACAGTAGGAAACCTTCTGCTCTACCAACCTGCTGACTAAAGATAAAAATTATTTTATTTGTCAAAATATACGTTTAGGTACAGACGCCAGCACATCAAGCTACTACAATCTGTCAGATTTATTTAATAGATTTTCAACTTTATCTCTACAGCTTATGGTTCAAGGTAGATTGGGAAAAATTGACAGTTTCGGGTAGCTTGACTTGCTGGCGTCTGTACATGCAAATTAAGCATGCAGGATGTCACAATATTAATATTTCATACGTACATGTTTCACCCGTTTGGCGTACAAATTTATAAAATTTACAAAAAATATAAAACTAAATTTACCAAAGGCACTTCAATCCAAGTACCTACATAATAGTCAGTAATAAACATTGATAAGTCAGTGAAATAAATGAATCATAAAATTTCACAATAATTAAGTGCGAGTCGGACTCGCGCACGAAGGGTTCCGTACCATTATCTACAAAAATGGCAAAAAAACACGGTTGTTGTATGGGAGACCCCTTAAATATTTGTTTTATTTTAATTTAATTATTTATTTTTAAAGTCAATTTATGATTATCTACATATTCTGTGAATATTTCAAGCGTCTACCTGTTGCCGTTATCAACATAGAGCAAAAACGAGCAAAAAAATCACGTTTATTGTATGGGAGCCCCCTTAAATATTTATTTTATTCTATTTTTTTGTATTTGTTGTTATAGCGGCTACAAAAATACATCATTCGTGAAAATGTCAACTGTCTAGCTATCACGGTTCATGAGATACAGCCTGGTGACAGACGGACAGACGGACAGACGGACAGACGGACAGACAGACAGATAGACAGACAGACAGACAGACAGACAGACAGACCGCGGCGGAGCCTTAGTAATAGGGTTCCCGTTTTACCCGATTTATATTATGCTAAAATAAATCTCGAATCTTTTTATGACTGTGGTATTTTATTATAAATTTTAGGAGCCATACAGAAAATGCTTTTTTCCATTAAGGGTGCCGAGCTCATGCTCACGAGCGGCGATTTTCTCGGCGATTTTTGTGTGAATGTATTTATTTCTTTCTGACAAAAATCCTATTTCTTTCCGTGGGTGTGGTAAAAGGCGACTAAAGGACTTACTATAGAATGGGCAGCAGCAGCAGCGTTCTCCATACATTTTAACACCATACTGCAATCGCCAGCCCACCTGCCAAGCATGGCGATTATGGCAATCCCCCTCATTTGGAGTAGGCCTATGTCCAGCAGTGGACGTATTTCGACTGAAATGATGATGAGTTCCTAGTACCAGTTAACGGCAGTAGTATTTACGTCATTCTAGAAGTAGTTGCTGAAAATCAGCGCTGTTGACGATAGGTTTGTCCGAAGTACAGCTCTTTGCTGATAAACGACAGCGACGAGCAGGATGTTACGCAGGGCTTAATTGTTCTTGTTATTGTTGGTTGTAAAGGCTTCTACATACTGGGGCGACTTGTCGCGCGACGCGACGCGACACAAAGGCACCGCTCGTCCCGCGACACGTGTCGCGTCGCGCGACAAGTCGCGCTGGTATGTTGAAGCCTTATCAAAAGTAATTATTTTTCCACTCAGCAATTGGCATCTTGTTTTGTTTTGATTGTTTATTTGTTGTCATTTGCCAGTATCGCAAACACGCAACAGAGTAATTACGCAATGTATATTGTCTTTGGTCCCTGGCCCTGACATCAAGCAATGGATAAAATGGACAAACTTTTATTGGTATATATATTCAAACTTTGTTTGAATACTAGGCTTTTGAGTACTTTATAGTTGTGTATTTTCGTCTTTTTTTTTGGGATGTGCGTTTAGTTAGTGCAGAATAAACAATTCTTCTTTCTTTTTTATTTTCCTCCGTATGCTAATAAAACGAGGGATAATATTGATGGATAAGTCAATTTTCTCTTGGACCAGCGGGCTAATTGCGTAACACACTATCAGTAGGAATCGGTTTCAATTTGACAGTTCATCAAAATTCATTGCGTTATTTAAGTTGTTGAGCAGACAGAATTTTCTAACTTAAGAAGCAATGGATTAGCAATATACTTCAAAATCATTCCGATTCCAATTCAAACTGTGTTACGCAATTAGGGTACAGTATTGTAATAAGAATTGGAAGAATCATTTTAGCAATGTACGTAAAGGCGGAGACGTACCCATTCTACATACAAACGTTCAACAAAATATTATATATCCAATAGTTTAGTTCACTTCAATGCAATAGAATAGAATTTATCTTTATTAAAGTAACCAAGACTCAACGAGATTGTTAGTAAAACTTACGACTATGTTAGTAACCACAATACTAAAAAAACCGGTCAAGCGCGAGTCGGACTCGCGCACCGAGGGTTTCGTACGTATATATGATGTTGATGATTTCTGAAAAACTGTGCTATTTAGAAACATCGTTTTATATTTCCTGTAATCTTTACATAAACTTCTTTATCATAAAATAATTTCAGATTTTTATCTATGCAAACTTCGGAGATAGGGGGGGAACGGTATTTTTTTTAAATTTTTATCAAAAGTAGGTAAGTAGGCTGCCTCAAAAAAAAAAAATGTTTGTGAATGTGCAAACAGCGTTCTTTCATAAACATGCCCTAGTAGCCCCACTTCAAATTTTTAAGACCCGCTTTCAGTCCCTTTTGCAAAAAATATATGTTTTTTAATTTCTTCTTGTTTGCAAAATAGTTGGACAAACGTCATGTAAAACTATTCTAAATTTCAAGTTGATAGCATTAGTCGTTCTTGAGATATCCAGGTGTGACATACAGACAGACAGACAGACTTAGTCTCACCATAAGGGTTCCTTTTTACCATTTTGGTACGAAACCCTAATAACAAAAAAACCGACCAAGTGCGTGGTCCGACCACGCACAATGAAGGGTTCCGTAGTTGGGATGAATTTATCCCAAGAACAAACTTAACATTGTAGTTGATAAAAATGTTCTCCCATACATTTCAACTGCAAATGTAAGTTGGTTGACTATTACTCGTTAACTTGTAATGCCTACTTAGCTGTGATAGTTTACCTTTTAATTTGGTTTTATGTAATTATTATACTACTGCCGTGATTCTTTACACATATCCAAAAATAACCATTTAGCTAGCAGGGGGAGAGGGGGGGGGCACTTACCCTAACAAAAATTTGCTCTTTAAAGCTTAATATTACCCAAACGTATCCCTGAATTGAAAAATGGGTTTTACAGACCCGCTTTGTTTTAACGGCCTATCCAACGACGTAACACCATGGGATAAACTAGAAAAATATCATCCCCAGTTTACGTGCAAGGGAGATGAGATTATGATTCTCTTTGTCGGCGTGATTAATATGTAATACCCATGCCAAATTACAGCTTTCGAGTACTAGGAGTCTCAGAGCTAAACCACAGACAGACAGACGGACTAGGGGTTCTTGTTGACTAAGGAACCCTAAGAACTCAATTCTATTGAAAACCAGAGTAACAAACTTAATAATTCCATAAAAAATTCACACAGAATCTTATAATGCTTGCGGAACTAACTTTTACTGACCGACGCGGGCCGTATCCGATCCCGTCTGATGGCATCAGCGTGCGTCCGGTTTGGAGCGACGCTAACTCGATTGAACCAGTTGGAACTAGTTAGATCCGGCGCACAATATGGCCGACGGAAGTTCCGGGTCCATTTGATGGTAACAGGTATCATGTAGGTTTCTGGGAACCGGGGAACGTTAATGTTTTTAGTTAAAAGTCGAGTGCTTTTAGGGAAGGTTTTAAAAGCATTTTTTTTTGGTTACAGCACATCTGCCTGAAACACGCTCGCATGCAGGTATATGTATCAATAATGCGTAGCTACCAATGTATCCGAGGCCTTATTAATAGGTATTATTCACAACGAATGAAGACGCGACCATTACGCAGAAAGAACTGAATGAATAGACTTTTTATTTTCAGAACGAATCTTTTACACACCAATCATAGTCATAGCTGAAATCGATAAGAATGCAGGCAAAATATATATTCGATTTTTCCGCCCGGCCTGTGATCGTGCCGAATCACGCCGACCCGATCACATGTATAACACGCTTTAGTAATCATGCCAGCACCTACAGTGTTGTCGTTACTACCATTATGTTTTATAGTATTTTTATCTCACTAAGCGACGGCGACGCGCGCTTTACTTGTGGCCTTCCTACAAGTAAAGCACGCGTCAAACACGATCTGAATGTGTGCGTGAAGACGAGTAGCGTCAGCACATAACACACACACATGCACACACACACACACTTCGGATTTCGCCCATGACTCGGACGATACCGAGAGCTCTCGCGATTACACACACATTCACAGCGTGTTTGTACACTTGGTAACCACAAGTAAAGCGCGCGTCGCTTTGTGAGATAAAATACTGTATTAATAAGAGTTGCTGCAAATCTGTCAAAACTTACAATTAAATATCGAAATTATGCCTCAAAAACACCAAGTTATTCAACTATCAAAACTGCTGGTACCTATTAGAACCAGTATCTCAAAACGAATCATATCCATTTATTTGCCCGAATGTAGGTTTACAATGTATGATCTTAAATAATAGCCCATTTACATTCAACCATTTTATAAGGTGTGCATTTATTTAATTTTATCCTGCACAATGTATATTTATTTTATTTTATTAACAGTCTATGTACACACATAAATATACAGACAAGAAGAAAGGAACAGAAAAATACATACGCAGGCGACGCTTAGTACTAAAGAAATCTCTTCCAGCATACTTGAGATAGGAAAGTAGACAAAGTGATGTAGACAACGTGTGTAAGAGTAGAAAAGTGAACAAAATACATAAAATAAAATAAAAATACTACTATGTAATTTAAATATAGGTAAACATAGAATAAGAGAATATACTTACATACATACTTCTAAAATAAATATGAGGTCACTAATATATTTAAGTAACAAAACATTAATAATATAATATTAATGTTATTATTTTAATTAAATAAAAAGACAACCATACCTACTTCTCAAATAAATATCACTGTGTATAATATATTATACAATAATAGTATAATATTATTGTTATTATTTTAGTTAAATAAAAATACAGCAACAACAAATAAGAGCTCATGCATTAGGATTTTTATGGAACAAATTAATTAATTGATGACAAAGTTGTCAGTTCATGAGATAAAGTTTAATATAATGTCAGATTATGAATATCTACTCAACGTTATTCCAGTAAGTACGTGGGGTAACGTAACAGCCGGAGATGAGCAAAAACGCGGTCACCGTCAGTTCGATCCCGGACGAAAACTAATAGTTTGCAATTACATTTGCATTTAAAATTAGTTTTAAAAGGGTGAACTGAAAGATGGATAAAAATTCACTACGTGGTACTTGGAATAGTTATAGGATTCTTGGCTCTTAAAATAATGAAAAAGTTTAAAGGAATAACAATTAGGTAACAGCTATCTCAAAGATATAAATAATGATGTCTAGATAGACAGTCAAAGCTGTCAAAAAAATATGCGTCAAACTGTTGACCGCAAACTGCACGCATACTAGAATAACACAATGACAGCACAATGACGTGACACGTGACGCGAGTGTAAGACATAGCTGCCACGCACACCAGCATATTAAAGTTCGCCTGTTTGTTTTAGTTCTTCTGCAGCGTGACTATATTATTATCTAGACACAATATAAATAATAGAATAGAATAGACATTTATTTTGCAAATATGGGTAATACATAATAGGTGACAAGATACATTAAAGGTCAGCCATATTTCACCACTCGGCATGCAAACATTTACATTATTAAAGTATAACCAAAGGCAAATCCATTATAAAAGTAATTCAGCAAAAATCATTTTCCGATAAAAACTCAGTCACACTGTAGTACGTCTTATCCATTAAAAATTTACTCCAACTACTTGGTAATTTATTATATATAATTGGGGCCATACAGTAGACACTTTTGCGCACTAAAGTAATTTGACACGTTAATTGGCATAATTTACTATTGTCAGGTCTATTTCTAGGGAATACATCAGCTAGACGTTCAAAACGACTTGGACTTTGCTTATCAAAGAGCTATCTATATACATACATAACTAACGCCTTCTTCCCGTGGCAGAAACAGAAACTATATAACGCCACCAGCTACGCACCTTACACTCCTTTTGCTTCGCCTACGTTCATACATCTAGTCAGTTCACGCACGCCGGTTGCGAGTACTACTCACCTGATCTTTCTGAAGACCATCAAATTTCGTTCGTTTCGTTTTTGTCAGCACGATTGGCGTAGTGGTTAAGCGATTGACTGCTGCGCTGCGTGTCGCGGGTTCGATTCCCGCACGGAACAAATATTTGTATGACCTACAAGTAGTTGTTCCGGTTCTGGCTGTTTGTGTATGTGAGTTTAAATGTTTGTAAACGCACCCACAATACAGGAGAAATTCCTAGTCTGGGGCAACGTTTTTAAAAAAAAGAAGAAAGAATTTGGTCGTCCTAGGGCGTTTCCCCTCACCTCTTAAAGTTGTCAAAAAATATTAGGCCCGTTTTGACATTTAACTTGAATTGATTTATCATGAGTATCGAGTACCGAGTCGTGTGGTTACTTCACTAGTAACGTCGCGATGGTCAATCGATACTCACGATAAATCGATTCAAGCTATACTAGTCAAAACAAAATAAGGGCCACCACTTTTTTACAGTATTTTCATGAATTCTTGAGGTTCAAGGGTTTTTAATGGTATGAGGAACAGGGTGTAAAGTTCACTCATCCACCATAGAAAAGGGAGGATCCTCCGACCAGACGGGTGTTGTGTCTGGTGGGCAACTGCCCGACGGTTGATGTCGGGACGTTGTATATATGCTAGTTGCGTGGTAAACTCTGCTTGCGCGATGCAGGATTTGCGTGACGTCAGTGTGACGCGTAGTTCGCATGTGGCGATGTTGATGCCGCTACATCACTCCCCTCCGGAGACCGGAGGTCGATAGTGGGCTGATACGTGTATCTTGCGATGCTTGCCAGTGCCAGTAGACGGTTCCATTGAGTCGGAACCGGGTGCCGCATAGTTCTCGGTGAGTAGGAACTGTCTGCGGTGATTCCCCAGTGAGTCAGGGTGGCGCTGCGTTATGCTCCAGTGCGTCGGATGTAGTACAGGGCCGGGTTGTGGCTGACTGCTGGCGTCGACCAGGAGAGGCATGTTGTCTGCTTGTGAACCGGCCGAAAGTGCAGTGTGCTGTGCCAAGGTTGCTGATGAGGCTGTGGGTGATGACCAGGAATGCGCGTCCGTTGCATGCTGGTGGTCAGGATACCCGTTGAAGCCGTGGGTGCTGGCTGGCTGTGTGACTCGCCGCTCGAAAGCTTGAGGAAGTGATGATGATGTCGATGATGATGATGATGATGATGATGATGATGATGATGATGGTGATGACGTCACGCTGAAGTAGTTGCACGAAGGCTGCGCTGACGTTCATACTCGGGGTCACCAGTTTAGTGGCTTGAGGAACAGGGTGTAAAATTCACTCATCCACCATAGAAAAGGGAGGATCCTCCGACCAGACGGGTGTTGTGTCTGATGGGCAACTGCCCAACGCTTGATGTCGGGACGTTGTATATATTCTAGTTGCGTGGTAAACTCTGCTTTCGCAATGCAGGATTTGCGTGACGTCAGTGTGACGCGTAGTTCGCATGTGGCGATGTTGATGCCGCTACAGGTTGATTACTGATTAGATTGGATAAATTAATTAATTTTTATTGAAAACAGCATAAAATAATGAGTGAAACCATAAAAAAAAACAATTACACCACTTTTTCTAAAAATTTACAATTTTGAAAAAAATTACAGTTCGAATTAAAATTAAATGAAAAAAAGAAACAATTAATAATTAGGCACCTGGAATATTTAAAAAAAAAATTGTAAATAAATAAGGTAACACCACAATAAACAATCAGCTACTTGAGAACGCATAAAAATTTTTTTATCGCTACTGAGGTCAAAAAACACAAGTGGCCCTTATTTTGTTTTGACTGGTTTATATGTCAAAACGGGCCTATTATTTTTTGACAAGTATAGTCGCCTTTCACTCATCCTCTCAACATGACCAAACCATCTAAGCATACTCATTAGAGCTATCTTTAAATAGTTAAGAGCTTTCGGTCTGTTCTATTTGATATAACAAAATGCCAAGTCTTCTCCCAAGAGTTACATGAGAATAGTTAATTTTGCTCGATACTCGAGGAAGTGGAGGATTGTTACGGACACTTGTACTCATCGCGGACGGCGAAACCAGCGGGGCATAGCGAAGATGATCATCGAGCCGAATTAACGCGCCACTACACGGAGGACATCCCGGATGTCGACCACTGCGAGATTAGGGCGGCTCTCGAGCAGCTAAAGAACAACAAGGCACCTGGTGATGACGGAATAACGACAGAGCTCCTTAAAGCGGGTGGGGCTCCAGTCCTGAGAGAGCTAGCGAGTCTCTTCAACTTCGTCATCCAAGAGGGTACAACGCCCGATGCGTGGAGCAGAGGTGCGGTGGTTCTGTTCTTCAAAAAAGGCAACAAAACCTTGCTGAAGAACTATAGACCCATCTCACTTCTGAGCCACGTATACAAGCTGTTCTCGAGGGTCGTCACGAACCGTCTTGCCAGGAGACTTGACGAGTTCCAGCCACCAGAACAAGCCGGTTTTCGAAAAGGCTTCAGTACCGTAGACCACATCCATACTGTTCGGCAGATTGTGCAGAAGACCGAAAAGTACAATCAGCCGCTGTGTATGGCATTTGTGGACTACGAGAAAGCCTTTGACTCCATCGAAATATGGGCAGTTCTGGCCTCTCTGCAACGATGTCGAATTGACTGGCGCTACATCGAAGTGCTGAGGTGTTTGTATGACGCTGCAACGATGACTGTCCAGATCCAGGATAAGGAAACCAGCCCCATCCAACTACTCAGGGGGGTGAGACAGGCGGATGTGATATCCCCGAAACTGTTCACCAATGCGTTGGAGGACGTCTTTAAAACGCTGGACTGGACTGGACAGGGTATCAACGTAAACGGCGAGTACATCTCACACCTTCGTTTTGCCGATGACATCGTCATAATGGCAGAGACGCTGGAACAGTTAGACCAGATGCTGCACAGCCTAAATAGAGCCACTCGGCGGGTTGGCCTCGGCATGAATTTGGACAAGACGAAAGTCATGTACAATTCGCACGTCTTGCCAAGTCCAATCCACATCGAAGGGTCGCTTCTCGAAGTTGTGAAGGAGTACGTCTACCTAGGGCAAGTTTTCCAGCTTGGTAGGCACAACTTTGAGAAAGAAGCCGACAGAAGGATCCGGTTGGGTTGGGCAGCGTTTGGAAAACTTCGTCAAATCTTCTCGTCGCCAATCCCGCAGTGTTTGAAGACTAAGGTCTTCAACCAGTGCATCCTGCCCGTTATGACATACGGTGCCGAAACGTGGACACTGACAGTCGGGCTGGTTCACAAATTCAAGGTCACTCAGCGTGCTATGGAGCGGGCTATGCTCGGAGTTTCTCTGAAGGATAAGATCAGAAATGAAGTTATCCGGAAGAGAACCGGAGTTACCGACATAGCCTGCAGAGTAAGCAAGCTGAAGTGGCAGTGGGCTGGCCATGTTTGTCGAAGGACCGATGGCCGATGGAGCAGACAAGTCCTGGAGTGGAGACCGCGTATCGGCAAGCGTAGTGTGGGACGCCCCCCAGCTAGATGGACTGACGACCTTAAAAAGGTGGCTGGGACGGTCTGGATGCGGAAGGCGGAGGACAGGGTGTTGTGGCGCAGCCTGGGAGAGGCCTATGTCCAGCAGTGGACTGCTATAGGCTGAGTTGATTGATTGATTGATTTGAGTTAATGTTGAGATGAAAATATCAGACAGACAAGCAATCGGGAGTGACTGCTTTGGGAGCACCAGAATCTTCAGAGAGGCTATTTTTATACCACCCAATAACCGGCACTTCGGAGAAACCTTTTATGTAATACTAGCTTTTGCCCGCGTGGATATCGGAAATATCCCACGAGAGCGTACTACTGGGATTAAAAGCAGTACATCATAAATATGTGTTAATCAAAGACATTCAATTATTTACTTTGGCGACAATAACCGACTTCTAATGTTGATGCTTTATACTGAAGATCACGTCTAAACGAGTAGAGTTAATGATTTGAAAAAAATATATGTTAAATTAAAGCATTTTTTCAATAACTTAACCGCGCGGTATACGAATATTTTAGATTATTATTATATTACATAGTGAAATTAATTTGTAAAGTTATGTCCAACGCGGTAAAAAAACTGAGAATGGCGCAAAATCAGCCAAGCGTATTTTTCTGAAACCTTGACCAATTTAAAGATAATTTATTTATTAATCTTCTAGTATACGTGTTTTATTAAAATACCTTTTTTTTGTGTATAATAAATTAATAATGCGTCAAATTAGGAACAGCGCTCCTTGATGGGCGAGTCCTATTACTGGCTGAACGTACGACGCGTTGCGTGAGCTCAGTACAGAACACGCAAGCTAACCATTAAGCCAGTCATTATGTAATATAAACAAAATCTAAAATATTCACATATTAGGTTATTGAGAAAATGCTCTAATTTAACATATATTTTTTTCAAATCATTAACACTACTCGTTTAGACGTGATCTTTAGTATAAAAACATTAAAAGTCGGTTATCGTTCCTTTAATAGACGCTAGACGTTACGACAATTAACCCAAACTTCCTTACAATACACCGACAAAACTACATTTCCACTTACAACGTTCACTTCACAAAAGCCACAGTGTATTCAAACTAACCATTAAATTGTTGTGACACTCAATTAAAACACAATGTAAGCGGAGGAACGTTGCGCTGCTGTGGTCTTGTTACAAGTAGGCAAGGTTCCAAGTGGCTTGTGAGATGGGCATTGTTTACTTAATGACAATGTAGTTTAAGGGATGTTTGCAAAGTGTATGTATTTTATGGTATGAATAAACCTGGATATTATATAATAAAAAATACATACATAAACTCATGCTTTCTTCCCATGGTAGAAACTATAGAACGCCACCTGCAGTCTTAGCATGGCGTTTTCGATCTCTACTCTACTGTAGAATAGACATCGCTTGTCTACACTTCTCGTTATCTCTTCTTCGCGAGCACGGTTTCTTCGTAGACAGTGACTTGTCCATAGCAACGGGGTATTCGCTAGTGGTGTGTATTACTACCCAATTTTACCGTACTTTTGCGTTTCTTTCTCAAACAAATCTATGAAGCAAAGTGTTTTTAACGAATATTTCTTCAATTACAAAACGCAAATGGTCAAGGGGGATGCGCTGAGTAGCCCACAAAATTCAAATTTTCGAACGTTTTTTGAATTCTAAGGATTTTTCGAAGAGAGTTAGTTGTATTGCCGATTCTAATGATTATAATTCTGTAAAGCAATATTTGTTACGGCCGCGAATCATATTTAAATCAACATACAACGTGTTACTAACCTGCAAATTGCAAAAAACTTAATAAAATTTGAAATTCGCGGGCTACCTTAGCGCATCTCCCTTTTAAAAATATTGTTAAATGGCTGTAGCCAATGACGTATTATAGGTAATACATCATTGGCTGTGGCGCCACTAAGTTTTAAAACTCATTTGTATTGCATACACAGAGCACTCTATAATATTGGTAATTGCATATAATGTACAGGCATTATTTAAATAGAGAGCCATAATTATACTATATTGATGACGTCACGCAAGAAGTATCCTTTAAGGGTACCGCAGACTGGCGGGTCGCGCTATCACGTCACGCCTGTCTGCGGGAGCCCTTGTTTTTACTAGGTACTTACATTGTTATTGTATTGTTGTTTATCGATATTTTATTTATTAGTAGGTAAATGCTCCATTTAAATCTGAGTGTGTAAGATTTAGCCAATGAAAATAATAATCACTACATAATAAAGGCTTCTACAGACCAGCGCGACTCGCGACACGACACAAAGGCACCGCTCGTCGCGCGATACGCGGGGCCTTTGTGTCGCGTCGCGTGTCGCGCCAGTATGTAGAAGCCTTAATGCAACGCGGGCGAGGCCGCGGGCGGCAGCTAGTACTTAATAAATAAATAATTTAGTGTTCAATGAGGAGATTTTGGCTCATAATCAGATGTTTTATATTCCCTGTGAATGTAGGTATCTAATAAATCAAAGTTAAGGGACAACATAGTGTAAAAACTGTAGGATACTTATATTGTTGTTCTTATTTTATTGTTAATTCCAAAAATCTATTATTTATTTTGGGCGACAGGTCCTAGCCGAGTTCTTCGCATATACATTGATTGCACTATCTCCTTGCTTATTTTATAATTCTACAGAACTCACTTCCCGTGAGATCAAAGGCTCCCAAACAAGCAAAGCGAGCTCTCTAATAGTATTTCTTTCCCATCTTCGCTGAAGTTTTTCTATAAAAAAACGGCTAATTGTTTTTCAGGCGACTAACAACTTAAAGGGCGACTAACTATTTGCTACTAAAAAATAACTTGGCAGCGATTAAATATTATTTTTAAATTTATATCAACAAAAGTTATGTAAGTAATGTTGTATTTAGTTCACACAATCAATATAGTAATTACCCATACAGCATAATACCAATATTATAAAACAAATTGTTTGTGGAAGGTATATGATACCATCTACCGTTATTGAATCATTTGGGTTAGGTTAGGTTAGAACAGTGACCATTCGCCTCTATTGTTGGTAAATTCAGTTACCAAAACAAAAAATCGATGCCAGTTTAAATTAAAACAAAGCTATGAACTGATTATTAAGCTGCTACTTTCCACTTAAAATTATACTTCGCTGTAGCTGCCAACCTATTATTTTTGCTACCGGCTTTAATTATTTTTTAATCCCATATTCAGATTAATTTGTCACCGCGTTAAATACATGCCTAAAAAAACTGAAATAAAAAGCGCAATTTGAACCCAACATGTTAATTTCAGCTTAATATATGATAAAAGTAAAAAAACACCGCCTAAAATTACTCGAATTAACGAAAAAACAACGTTGTCTAGGTCATTTTATATGTAGACTATTTCGGAAGAAAGGCTTCTATCCCAAGCTGTCAACATCGGAGAAAGATTGTACGTCTTGCTCGACGTTGTAGACAGTTGTCTAGGGTAGAGAAGACAAGTCTCTTCAAATTTGGTTTTGTAATCGCCGTGCTACAGACAGTAGAAAACTTTCTGTTGTCTACACTGAAACGTCATTTTTGTCTATTCTTCCGTCGACAAAACGCGTAGAGAGGGTTCTCGTGCTAAGCCTGCTGCTACGCTCCTTACATAATTATTTTGGTTCGCCTACGTTCATACATCTACAATACACGCACCACCACGGTGACCTTTCTGAAGAACATCACTATCACTATATAACATTCACTATTTATGTCCTCCTAGTCCTAGGGCGTCCCCGCCGGCGTTTCCAATCACCTCTGCTTTATAATATAAAAAACCGGTCAAGACCGAGTCGGACTCGCGCACCGAGGATTCCGTACGTATAAACAATGTTGATGATTTCTGAAAAACTGTGCTATTTAGAGACATCGTTTTATTTTTTTTATAATCCTTACATAAACTTCTATCACATAGAATAATTTCAGATTTTTATCTATGCAAACTTCGGAGATAAGGGAGGGGGGACGGTATTTTTTTTTACATTTTTCATCAAAAGTCAGAAACTGTGCTGCCTAAAAAAAATTAAAAAATGTTTGAGAATGTGCAAACAGCGTTCTTTCATATAATACCCCACATGTCCTAGTAGCCCCACTTAAAATTTTTAAGACCCCCCTTCAGTCCCTTTTGCAAAAAAGATATATTTTTTTAAATTTCTTTCTTGTTTGCAAAGTACTAGTTGGGTTAACGTCATCTAAAACTATTGAAACTAAATTTCAAGTTGATAGCATTAGTAGTTCTCGAGATATTCAGGTGTGACAGACAGACAGACAGACTTAGTCTCACCATAAGGGTTCCTTTTTACCATTTTGGTACGGAACCCTAAAAAGAGGGTGTTTTGTGTGGTTCCGTGTGGTGCCGGACGTAAAGAATAGCACCATCCCATTTCTTCCCGTGGGTGTCGTAAACGGCGACTAAGGGACTAAAGAATGGGCAGCAGCGTTCTCAATGCATTTTAACACCATACTGCC
Source organism: Tiliacea aurago (assembly GCA_948098905.1). NCBI lineage: Eukaryota > Metazoa > Arthropoda > Insecta > Lepidoptera > Noctuidae > Tiliacea > Tiliacea aurago. Next base: position 5,741,445 of record OX402597.1, read on the forward strand.
ACACATACGGACACGCAATACGGTGCGTGTTTGATCGCCAACCCGCCTGCCAAGCGTGACGATTATGGAACCCCCCCACCTTCTTTCATCCATTGCTGGACATAGGCCTCCCCTAAAAGAAGGCGGGGGTTCTTTCAGGGGAGGCCTATGTCCAGCAATGGATGTCTTTCGGCTGAAATGATGATGATGATCCATGTGATCACTGTTATAACTGGTGAAATGTGGATGTACTGTAGGTATACCTCTGCCTAACCCTTCGTGGAGAACAGGCGTGATGCTACGTAATCAAAAAAAAAAAACGGTTACTCAAATTCCCTGAATTATTTATTCTTCCATGTTCTTCAATAAAGCCAAAACTAAAATTGCCAACAAAACTATCTCTGTATCCAAATCAAACATTGAATTCCAGTTTTGAATGAAAAACTCCCACACTGTCAGATTCCCGTAATTGTTTTGTTTCAATATACAATATTAGTTTTAGTATAATTATGCGAAACCAGAAACACGTGTCTAGTAGTTTTATGTAAAAAATTTCAAAACTGTATCATTAAAGATCACAAAGTTATAAGGTTGTTATGTTACCGGGTTGTCAGTACAAAAACATGCTGACGGCGCCCCCGCGCCTCCAGGGTGGTCTTGCGCTCATTGATATTAATTTGGCAGTAGGTACCTAACCGTACGGCTATTGTATTGTAAGTAATTAAATGGTGATAACATTTTCCATCACACTTAAATATTTTGGGGAGAAAATATAACATGGTGTAAAATATATTGAAATCGATTCAGTTCCTTGTTCTGAACAAACTATATTCAGGTTTCGCATATACTAAAAATAATGTTGTTATACCATGAAAGTTAAAAAGCAAGTATATCATATATCAGTACAGATAGTGAACCCTCATCCTGAGATCTTATCGTCTGAAACTCCCTCAGAATTTAAGTGCAGTATCCGCAGATTAGTGATAATGGAGCGCTAGAGGTCATATTTCGTGACCTAATCAAACTTTGAAAACATAAATTTTTAAATTATGCATGATAGATTACTTTTAATTTTATTATTTCTATTACTTTTGATTCGCTTTGTTATCTTTGGATCCCATAAATAACATGCAACATAGTAATTAGGGGTTGACAATAGCTCCTGTAATACAGTGTACACTATCGAAGGAGCTAAGGAATTCATAAAAATGTGTTCATAACTTTTGTCAATAAAGATTATATTATTATTATTAGATACCAATAGGAATGGAGTCATAACTATAAAGAAGTTAAGATTTGATATTCTAAAGATTAATTCAAAGGTAATTTGGTTGATCTTTTTACCCTTTTCACATCGCTGTTGAATAGGTCAAAAAGGTTTATTTTTATTTTATTTGATAGATCTGATACCACCAATTGGATGTGAAAAGTCACACATGAAAAACTTTATAATACGGAGGTAGATAATATAACATTTTGAAGACTATATTAACCATGAAAACAAAACCAAATAAAAGTTATAAACTCAAACTCAAAGTATTTATTTCTAATAAACCAATTACAGGCACTTTTGAATTGTCAAGGGGTTGGTCAGTCAGAAAGATGAAGCTAGTTGCCCATTCCAAAGCGTGGTAGGTACCTATAGAGAAGAACGGGCAAGAACCTCCACGGACACTCTTTTAAAACTTACGGTTACAAAATATTGGTTACATCATTCAATGTTGAAATTATACATGTGAGAACGATGCAAAACATCAAAGCGTCCGTAATAAAACGATTAAAATAAACAATAAAAAAAATAACCCATGGCAGCTAAGAGATGACCAGTCCCTACTGACGGCGCCCGTTTACGAACTTGACTCATGGATTAGCACCACTCAGCTCAATCATTTTGAAGGGAGCTAAATGATCCAACAATCCGGTAACCACCTAATCATCTTCTGACGCGACAAAACTTCGCTCGCATTAGCCCTCTATCAATTCCATACTCCGTGGCTCATCTAAAACTTCCGGACCCTCCTTATCAGTTGGCGCTGACCCAACGCCCGCAGCTGCCCGAAACACAGCTTCCTCTCGTTTGACACCATTTCAGAAGATCATTCGAACAATTGCGGCTCAGCTCTATATTTTCGTTTGGTTAACTGTACTGTTTTTAGGGTTCCGTATCTCAAAAGGAAAAAAGGAACCCTTATAGGATCACTCGTGTGTCCGTTTGTCTGTCTGTCCGTCTGTCACAGCTGATTTGCTCCGAATCTACTGAACCGATTAAGTTGAAATTTCGTACACATATTAACTTCTGTGACCCAAACACGACGTGTTACGTAAATAAAATAATTATGAATATGGAGGTCACTTTTGGGGAGCAAATAGAAAATTTAAAAAAAAAGGTTGCTGACTGTACCGTGTAAATGAAAGGGCTTGTTTTAAAGATTTTATATAATATATTTTTTTTATAATTTTAAAATACATACTTTGAAATTATTTAAGAAAATGAAAAGAAGAAAAATGACCCCGAAACTACTTAGCCGAAAATAGATTTTTACTTATAGATTACAGGAAACCCTATAAGAAGTCTGGTGATCTTAAAATAACATGGTAACTTGGTAAGTGACTCAATATTGTGCGTACAAACTTACATTTGCTGTTGGAATATGTGAGGGATCATGTTTTACAATTACAATGATAAGTTTGTGTGCAGCGAGTGGACTGTATATGATAGCTCTGCTGCTAGTCGAAACTCCTCTGGTTCCAGGACGGCGACAACTCTGTACCTATTTCCGTAGCGGCTCACTGGGGACTCCAGGAGAGGGTTCTTATGGCGGGTTTACACTGAATTAAACACTGTCGTTTAGTACATAAGAGAGACGGGACTCAGTTTGTTTCTTTCTCAGTTCTTACTGGTTTCTTTTTGTAGATAATAACTTATGCTATCAAGTATGCAACCTATTTGAAAACATTTAATTCCGTTCGCTCGATACAGTTAGCTTACGGCTGAAAACGATATTAAGATATTATTTTAAGTATTGTGAATGTGAAGACTATGTGGGTCATTGTTTTTTTTTAATTATTCTTAATTTATGCGGCCTACCCAAATGTCCTTTCTTTGGTATTGTTGAGCTCGTAAACTTCTGAGTTCAGCTGCACGATTATTGACGTGCACTGACTGGATTGGTCCACTCAATCTGTGTGGTTCTCTCCTCAAAAGGCCAATTCAGACACCAATCTACATAGATTGGTGTCTGCAATGGCTTTTTGAGGACCATGCCCATGCCATGCCCATGTGGTGTTCACATGATCTGACCAAGATTATGTCTGTACTTTAAAAGGGACTGTGACCTCTGAGTTTGTTTCGGCCTTTCTTCTCAGAGTAGTCAGTTAGGAAACGCCGACCTCATCTAGTGTTTAAAATATGATTGACGTGTAAAAGTGTTTGTACAAACCTACTTACGGAAGTACAATCATTTATCATTTATTATTTGCTGTGTATTGTACGGTTTGCAAAGAGAGTTTAAATTTGCATTACCTTACCATAATTAAAATATTTTAAAAAAATGGTATAAAGATTCTCAAAAAAGACACAAAGTCACATTTACATGAGAACGGTGTTTCTAAGCTAAATTACAAATATTAAGTACGTCACAATCGTCACTGCATCAATTTTAATACACCCATTCAATGCACTCAGTTTTAAGATTTTTTTTTTTCTCATGTAGTTTTTGGAAAGGGGGTTATTTGCGATTAAATATTAAGCGAAATCGAAGAAATAAATATAATAAAATTGAGTTTTTTTTTCATTGAGTTTATTATATTTTATTAGTGTATTTTTTTTATAAGTACATGAAATCCTATATGTATTTTCTTGCAAATAAACAATTTGAATTTGAATTTGAATATATAATTGCACTCCTACAAAAGTTTTTTTTGTTAATATGTTGCTGAAATGTAAATACTTTCTCAAAATTACATTACTTTACTGCCTTAGCTTTAACTAGATCAGACTACATACACTTACTTCATTTTTTAAATATCTCTAGCTCTAAAGTACCCCAGACTTTTTCAATCTAATGAAAGCCGAGCTCTTCACGTCCAAAGTTTTCAGATTAATCAAAATAGATTCAACCACTTTCTAAACTAAAACTAGGACAATCGCACTTCTAAAATGTCCACTTTCATCGAACTACTCTTCATTCTCTCGAACCGGATTGAACTGGTTTCAACCGGTTTACGGCGCCGCGCACCAGATAAGTCCGCCATCGATGTGACGCGGGGATTTGTCACGCTTCCTGTTATCTAAGCTATTTGGAAAACATGGGCGATGAAGTTAAGTTCGTGGATGTATTTTTACGAGTAGGTACTTCATAATATAAGCTACCAAATATCCACTTCTATACGCTTACTGAACACACTAAATACTTACCACGGTTGCTAAAATGCTTGTTGGTCGTAGATTTTATAGATACATGAGATAGGAAGAGTGGTTTTTAAACGACCCTAAGACCTAACTAAATCATTAATTTGGATTTGCCACTAAGAGGATCATGTACCTACTTTTAGGATTTTTTCAACTCACTTTATTTTTTTTAATAAAAACGTACAGACGCCAGCGCATCAAGCTACTACAATCTGTCAAATTTCTTTAAAAGATTTTCAACATTATCGTTAAAGCATAAGGTTCAAGGTTGATTGGGAAAATTTGACAGTTTCGGGTAGCTTGACCTGCTGGCGTCTGTACATACGTGAACTCACGCCTTCTTCCCATGGGTGTAGGCAGAAACCATAGAACGCCACCTGCTACGCTCCTTACATAGTCATTTTGCTTCGCCAATGTTCATACATGTCATACACGCACGCCGGTTGCGAGTACTACGCACCTGGGCCCCAAGACTGCTATTTTTATAAATTCAGTCATTCTAACACGATCCCATTGTCATTTTGCTAAAAGTTCGTAATCTGCTAAATTCATAATGGTCGATCATTGGTCGGTCAATGTTTTCGTAATAGAATTGTGTTACTTATAATGGCATTGTCGTATTGCCATTATTATAAAACCCATTAGAAGAAATGTAATTTGTCATTATACAAATAGGAAAGTCATAATGACGCCATTATAATAGTAGATTACCAAACTTGTCAAAATCAACAATTATGAAATCAATGATCGACCATTCTGACGCTATTGTAATATCAGACTTGAGGCCCTGATCTTTCAGACGAACATGACCACTATAATTATGTCCTACTAGGGCGTCCCTCCCGGCGTTTCCACTTACCTCTGGTTTATAAATAAAAACATTTGCATGAATAAAAAAAATATTGAAAGAAAGAAATAAAAAGTATTTATATACTCGCACAGTAGATAATAAATTAAACTAAAACTCACTCTTAGAAACATAAAAATAAAAAACAAAGTAAAATGAAAATAAAAACAATGTCCTTTACGAGACCAAAAGGCTCCTATTTCAGCATAATGCTGCGATATTTGCATTATTTAATATACTTTAATACAACCTGTCCCGGAATTAACGCACATCCTCTTAAGGGTTCATTGTACTCATCATTATGAACAACTTTTACTATGGGACCAACCCTGAAATCGCAAAAAACAAATCAGCTGTTCCCTACATTTTGACGAGTTATTCAAACTGAAATGTAGGGAACAGCAAATTGTTTTTTGTGATTTCATGTTTGGTCCCATAGTAAAAGTTGTTCATAATGATGAGTACAATGAACCCTTAAGAGGATGTGCGTTAATTCCGGGACAGGTTGTATAAGTAACTACATACCCGCCAAGAAAACGAATACCTTCTAAAAATTAAACTCAAAAACCCATCAATTTTAACCCACCCATTAGTAATGAAACACCTTTTCAATACGAATATTTCTGTATTTACCTTCTTGCACACATACAAACTTGGTATATAGCAATATTTAACGAACTATTTAATTAGGTACCTACTCAATATACTCGTAATATCAGTATAGAATTTAGACTTCCTGAAGACAACCTTTAGTTTCCGAGGCTCGAAGAGAATTGACATATCAACTACGTGACGCCCCAAGTAACATGATTTTCATTCCATTCTAATAAAAACTAAAAAAAAACTCGCCCTTAATTGAGAATTAGGGTGATTTCTTTTGTTGAGATATTTTACAATTATTGTAAAAACTGATGAAAAAATATCGTTTTTTTTTATAAAAACCAGTACTTTTACCGTAACTGTCAAATGAGATACTTTTAAACTTCATGACTACCCTGATACAAAAATCATTTGAGGCAAATCACATACTTTCAATATTATAATTATTTAGTCATCAAATCATGACACATTTACTACCCGCGTTAAAACCAATTGCAGCCGAGGCCCCTAAAACTAGAGTTAGTCCAAATAGACTAGGTTTGTAGATTGACCCAATCGCCGGAGTTGTCAAGTCAAACAGCTGTGGGGTAATATAGACCAGGAGTTCGTTTGTTTAGTGCAGGGCCCTAGTTAGCGCGGTCGGGGGGTTGGGTGAGATCTGTCCGTGTTTGAGTTGCTAACTGGACATTGAAATTAGATGGTCGTTAGTCCAAGACTTGGAGTTTGAGTGGTCTTTTATCTGTGAAAATATAACAACATGCCTGTATTCGCCAAAGGGATAGGCACAGGTGTTCCTATAAAAACCACACACACCACACACCCACACCCACCCACACCCACATTTCGCCAGCTATGTTTTAAGTCCCATGTGGGGGGTGAGCCTATTGCCATCAGCCGGCCACAAATCCAGACTCCGGGCTGCTACTGAGAAGTTCGGATGGAAAAACCCAATAAGACTGCCCGAGCCGCGAATCGAACCCAGAACCTCATTGCCGGCTCAGCATTAGGGCTTGCGACCACTAGACCAACGACGCAGGTCATTATGTGGTTGGGCACGCCACAATTGTGGCGATAAGTCCCCTCTTTGAGGAGTGGCTAGAGAGGCGCCACGGCGTCCTCACCTTTCGCCTGACGCAGGTCCTCACCGGACACGGTTGTTTCGGCACCGCCGTGTCCTCACGGAGGCGATCGGCGGCGGCGATCTCTCGCGTCCGGCCCTGGTTCAGGCCATGGTTCGGAGCGAGAGTGCATGGGAGGCCGTCACCTCCTTCTGCGCAGCAGTAATGCTTGCGAAGGAGGAGGCGGAACGCGTGAGGGAGAGGCAAGGTTCGCGCCCTCGCGCCCCTAGTCGCCGCAGGAAACGCCCCGGGCGTCGGGAGTCGCAAGCCGATTTCCGGCCACCGTAGGCGCGGGCCTGCGGACGGTGAGCGATGGGTAGCTCACCGTCCGATAAGGACCAGGCCCGGGTCGACGGCGCGTCGTATTCCACGCGCGCCTCAAAGAGTTGTGAGCACCAACTGACGGGGTCCGATAGGGCCAATGCCTGCCAGGGTTGCGAGTTTGTCCGAAAGGGATATCGTGGCCCTGGCACACAGGCAAATGAAGGAATACGGGTGGGTTTTAGTCAGTAAAAGTCTGACACGCCCTCCCACTCAGCCCAGAGCGGGAGAAGTTATTTGATAAATACCCACCTAAAAAAAAAAAAAAAGGTAATTGTGTGGTAATCGATCATTACGAGTATTATGTACTAGCTGTCCCCGCGGTTTCACTCGCGTTAGTCTCGATCCCGTAGGAATATTGGGATAAAAAGTAACCTATATGTTAATCCAGGATGTCAGCTACCTCTATACAAAATTTTATCAAAATCGGTCAAGCCGTTTTTACGTGAAAGAGTAACAAACATCCATCCATCCATACTTACAAACTTTCGCGTTTATAATATTAGTAGGATTCCGAATACGCTATTGAGTTCACAAAAATGAATGCCAAAGTCGGTTAATCCTAATTATTTATCTTTTTCCTCATGTGCTAAACGAGAATAGCTTTTAACAAAACCTGCAAGTTTTTTATTTGCGTTATTCTCCCTCGCGACCGGGCGTATATAGCCAGGGGATCTACTCCGAAGATAAATCGGAAAATTCACCCGAATGTTCAGCCGTTTTCTGACCCAAGCTAACATTGGCTGGAAAAAAAAACGACAGTCAAAGAGATAAGTCAAAGTCAAAACTTGAAGTTAGGTAAGGAATCAAAGTCAAAAAAGAAAACGACCCAATTTGGTCGCAAATTCCTAATGGGGTCCCTAGACAGTCAAAATTGCTAGAAGCACGAAGAAAATACAATCTGTCAAGCAATTTTGACCGTCTAAAGACCCCAATAGTACTTTGCAATCGAATTAAGTCGTAAATCGATCGCTATGTATGTCGAGACTGCAGCCCCAGATGTATGATCGTAAACGAACCATAGTGTGGGACACCCCCCAGCTAGATGGACCGACGACCTTAAAAAGGTGGCTGGGCCAGACTGGATGCGGAATGCGGAGGACAGGGTGTTGTGGCGCCGCCTGGGAGAGGCCTAAGTCCAGCAGTGGACTGCTATAGGCTGAGTTGATTGATTAGTTATGAAGTCACAATTGCGTTTCAAGAAATCTCTATCACATTGTAGGCTCCTCCAAACAAAGTTCCGTTAGCGCAGTAGATGTTGAGAGGTTTTCCTCTTCGAGACATAAACCGACGTTAACAGGCTCAGTAAGTCTCTATAATTGTGCTTGTAATGATGATAAATGATTTTTATTTCGGTAAGTAGGTTTGTACAAACACTTACACGTCAAACATATTTTAAATACTAGATGAGGTCGGCGTTTCGTATCTGACTACTCTGAGAAGTAAGGCCGAAACAAACTCAGAGGTCACAGTCTCTTTTAAAGTTCAGACATAATCTTGGTCAGATCATGTGAAGGCCATGTAGATTGATGTCTGAAATGGTATTTTGAGGAAAGAACCAAACAGATTGAGTGGACCTGACCAGTCAGTGCACGCATTTGTCAGTAATCGTGCAGCTCTACTCAGAACTAAAGGAGCTCAACGATGCGACGATCAATACCAAAGAAAGGACATTTGGGTAGGCCGCTTATATGTCTCAAACTGCCAAATAACTGAGGACCTGCTTGCATTAGTATGTTAAGCTCATGCTGAAATTCTTTCACTAACATAAAAACCACAAATTCAAATAACATTTTTTTATCCGCCACAACTGACAACCCATCCAAATGTTCTAGTTTAAAACTTAGAACTTTGCAACGCCAAATAAGACTCTATCATTCGGCAAACACCGGTGGTTTTCCCCTAACTGTTTGCTTTTGAAATTTGACACCCGTTGGACGTCGGATTAGTTGTGAGGCATATAGAATTAGAGATTCTCAGCTTGAAGCAATGGTTTGTTAATAGTTTCGCTGTTTCTGAATTTGATTGTACGAGTATGGTAGCCAATGTTTTGTTTATTTGATTAAATTGAAACACTAAATTTGGGAACTACAGCTTGGAATCTGACAGGTCAATTATGGAAATGTACAAAATACAGTATGAGGGGGTCCGGCTATACAATAAACTACCTAAAAAAGTCAGAGAGTGTACAAGCATACCAACATTTAAAAAAGGCCTTAGGAATTATATATTAGACACATAAGTTTAGTTTTTTTTTTATATTAGACACATAAGCTTAACTTAACTGTTTTGTATTTTATTTAGTCTGTTTTGTGTTTTGTTTCTGTCTTGTAACGTGCGTTTTGTTTGTGCAGAATAAACATTTTTTCTTTCTTTTCTTTTTTCTTCTTTTTACTTGCTTTATATTTTATAATTGAAAATATGGTGTTCAGTTTCATGGATGCCTTGAACGTCGTAATGTAAACTACAACCTATTGCTAATTTAGTTAAGTTTCTCTTTAAGTGAACTATAATTAATTGTTCTTTGAGAAATAAATGTCTTTAAACCGAAATGTATGCCGTTGATTATAAATTTAATTATCAACGTAGACACTTGCAATTCAAAGGGTTGTGTTGATGTGGTTCTGCATTGGGGGAATGTAATTAAAAAACGATTTAATTTTTAAGGTTCCGTACTCCAAAAGGAAAAAACGGAACCTTTATAGGATCATTCGATGTGCGTCTGTCACAGCTAATTTGCTCCGAATTTACTGGACCGATTAAGTTGAAATTTAGTAGACATAATGTGGAGGTCAGATAGGTAGTCGCTCCATGTAACATACTAGTATTCAACTGGATTCGGTTAGACTGGAAGCCGACCTTAACATAGTTGGGAAAAGGCTATTAGGAATTTCTGTGACCCAAACACGGACGTGTAATATAAATAAATGAATTTTGAATATAATAACAAATAATTTATTTTCTTTCACAAGTTATGTACTACATCTAGTGGTTGAAGTGACCTTTTAGACAAAAATTGCCTGTGTTAGGACACTTTGCTCTTCTGAATCTTAAAGTTACGTGGTGTACCAACAATTTAGAATCTTATTATCTTAAGAAAAGAATTCAAAATAATTGTACAAAAAGAAAAAGATAAAGACATGCCAAATTTTAAATTAACATTAATAAGAATAAAAATTAATAAAAGCAAAAAATGTACTTTAGGAGCTAATAAAAATCTTATATTTAACTTTTATAAAGTAGAGGCATGCGTGTTTTGTGAGATAAGTGAGTAGGGTGTATGTGTGATGTATGTGTGTGAGTGAGTGTGGAGTGTATGTGTTTTTGTGAGTGGGTTTTCGAGTGGATGACCGAATATGTAATAATATAAATATGAGGATTACTTTGGTAGACAAAAATGCAAACTGTACCGTGTGGCACATCAAATGAAAGGCTTTATTATGACGATCACAAATATTTTTATTTATAATTTTAAAATTAATCATCATTTCAGCCGAAATACGTCCTCTGCCTCCCCCAAAGGGGGGGCTGCCATAATCGCCACGCTTGGCAGGCGGGTTGGCGACCGCAGTATGGTATTAAAAATGCATAGAGAACGCTGCTGCCCATTCTCTAGTAAGTCCCTTAGTCACCTTTTACTACACACACGGGAAGAAATGGGTTAGTGCCATTCTTTACGTCTGACATCACACAGACGATAAAATAAACGTTAAAATTTATAGTTTATAGTTATTTATGAAAATAGATGAAAATTTACCATTCCCTCTTATCTCCGAAACTAGTGAGCCTACAATTTTGAAAAAATATAAGTATATTTCACGGAACCCTTTTTTTTTCTTTTTTTTGGGTGGGATATTATCAAATAACTTCTCCCGCTCTGGGCGGAGCGGGAGGGAGTGTCAGACTTTTACTGACTAAAACCCACCGTGTTCCTTCAAATGCCTGTGTGCCGGGGCCACGATATTCCTTTCGGACAGACTCGTAACCCTGGCAGGCATTGGCCCTTTCGGGCCCTGTCAATTGGTGCTGACGTCTCTTTGAGGCGCGCGTGGAACACAACGCGCAGTCGACCCGGGCCTGGTCCTTATCGGACGGCGAGCTTACCTTGCAAGTTCCACTCGCACTCGTCCGGTTTCACAAATGCGTGTACCACTAGGTACATGCTCAGCAACTTTATTTCATGTTCCGTACGATAATCGAAGTACAATATATGTAGGTATATGTGTTCGTTATTGTACAACAAAAAAAAACATTCAGTCGAATTAATAACCTCCTTCTTTTTGAAGTCTGTTAAAAAGTATGTTATAATCTACTTGTGAATCTGCCTGAAGAAAGTAATATTTATAATGTTGGGTAGTAAATAAATACTCTTAAAAAAATATCGACAATTAATGAAAAAGAAATTCCAATGAATTTAGCACAAACCATTAAACTGGAGTTCAACTAATTGGTTTGCTCGTCGCTGTTCATTCGATACGATTCAATTAATTTAGAATGTTTGGGTTCCTTAGTCAACAAGGACTCCTTATAGTTTCGACACGCTTAGCTTCAGAGCTAAGCGTGTCGAAACTATAAGGAGTCCTTAGTACTAGAAAGCTGTAATTTGACATGGGTGTATCATATTAATCAAATACTGTGTAAAATAAAATTTAAAAAAAATGGATTTTTTTCTTCTATCCCATTGTATCGGGTATCGTTGGATAAGCCGTTCAAAAATATTGTGGGTCTGTATAAAACATTTTAAAGTGGAATTTTTTGTGTTGGAGTCAAGTGTCGCACTGCCATCAAAATTGTTGTTTTTGGAGATGTGAAAAAATTCATGACAGTACTCGTAGTATAAGTAACGAAGTTTCAAAGAAAACTATCACAGCTAAGTAAGCTTAGTCGATCAACTTGCATTTACAGTTGGAGAATTGACTGTGACGTATAACGATGTATGGGAGAACATGTTTTTCAACTACAATGTTAAGTTTGTATTCATCCCAACTACGGAACCCTTCATTGTGTGTGGTTCGACATGCACTTGGCCGGTTTTATTAGCTTGTGATCTCTTACTTCTGGAATTCGGGTCATTACCAATAATTTCCCGTTTAGTTTAACCCGTGTGCAATTTCCCAGCAGCCTATGTTACGCTATGATCATTAACAAAGTTCAGGACCAGACATTATTCGTTACAGGGGTGGACCATGGTATTGGTTACCTTTCCCACGGCCAACTTTTTTATGTAGCACTTTGCGCTCTGGTTACATTCGTTCCTGCATAGAGAAGCATTTTCCTAAATAACACAAGTTTTTTGGTTTCTTACTAGAAAAAATCACCAGGCCTAGTTGAAAAATTCTCCCTTTTCAATGGAGGAGGTGGAACGATGTCGCGGGCACAGCTAGTATGTAAAAACCAATCCAACACCCCTTGAAAAGCTAACATTAAAAAGCCATTCAGAAACCATCAGCTAACGCCACATTCTTTCAAAAACTGCCAATATAATAAAGGTAATGCATAATTCAAATTAATTTAAATACACTGTTAGCCGAAATAAGTATATTCACTACATCTGAAAGTCAATTCTTGACACCGTTCTTTAAAATTCACTTCCGAAGGTAGGGGCTTGCGCCCACGGACGCACGGCACGGTAAGGAAGAAGGATGTTGATTTAAGATAAAATTTAAATGCAGAAGTTTAAAATGTTTGATCTGGTCGATCATTAAAGTTTTACATGATTTGGGGGTCTTCTCCGAAGCGTCAATCCGAAGTATAACCCGAATGTTCGACCGTTTTATAACTTCCATAATTTCCTTTTTTGACTTTGAATCCTTACCCGACTTAAAGTCACATTTTTGAGTTTGGCTTACCTCTTTGACAGTCGTTTTTTGTTTTTCTTTCGCCGTAGTCAACCATTGTTAGTTGTAGTCAAACAACGGCCGAACATTTGGCCAACACTTCAGATTTATGTTCGGAGTAGACCCATATCGCCTTATTACAAAACAAGATTTAAATTTTGACATGGTTTACCATGGAATAAGAACGTAACTGTGATTGAAATACCGTTCTTTATACAAAACTGAAAGCTTAGTTCGGTAATAAGTTGTCAGTTTTGTGTTTAGGAACTTTACCATAGTCGGAATAAAGTTCGAAATTCAATAATGGCTCCATGTTTTAAACCTGGGTCTGAAGATAAACCTTGTTTTGTAATAAGGGGGCCTGAGTACAGACCGGTGCGGTGGGTGTAAGCCATTTTGGTTGGTTTCTATCTTTTAAAAATAAAAATATTACAGTACGAAAGGAATTAAATTTATATTTTTATATACCTAATTTATAAACCCTCGGGTCACCCAGATCTTTCACAGACGTCCTATGCAGACCAGGAGACCTAATCAGCTTCTGGAGGGAGGTGGGCTGGTTGGAATAAACCACTGACGGCCGCCATGGCCCACGCACAATGGTCCACATGAAGGACTAAGTGCGGAAACCAAACCTTCTAACATAGAACATAGATAGAACATATACCTAATTTATATTTAGTACAAAAGGAATTAAAAGTTATATGTATGAATTTGATTAAATTACTTTGTAAGGGACGAATAGGCATACCTGTAACTTAACCAGCTGCAACCCGCGGTTTACTCGGAATAAGTCTCAATACCGTGAGAATATCGGGATAAAAAGTATTCTATGTCTTAATCCAGGTAATGGTCTACCCGTGTGCAAAATTTCATCAAAACCCGTTCAGCCATTTTAGCGTGAAAGCGTAACAAACAAACTCACTTTCACATTTGTGATATTAGTTAGGTTTATAATAGGTTAGTAACCATTGATGTATTAAATAGGAAGATAGGCCACTCTTTATCATCACGTAAATATTAAATGGACCCGATGTCGTGCGTCATGTGCTCGACAACCGAAATAGAGAGATATATTACGCGGGCTATAGCGGGAACGAGATAGCAATAATTGCCACTGTTACGTACCCATAACAACTCGGAAACAAACTACGATTCGGGTATTCCCCGCAAACCGAGAGTAATGTAGGTCAATTGTGTTCTTTCCCCTAATTTATGCGGTCCACGTCGAGGAGCGCGTACCATATTTTCCTATTTAATACATCAATGGTAGTAACATAATTGCCGAAGGGATAAGCAGAGGTGTACCTTGGTGCACCCACATTTCGCCAGATATGTTTAAGTCCCATGTAATAGGGAGCGAGCCTATTGCCATCAACCGGGCACAACTCCAAACTCCGGGTTTCTACTGAAAAATTCCTGATGGAAAATGCCCAATAACACTTTACCCGACCTGGGAATTGAACCCGAGACCTCATGATCAGCAGCAGCGCTTGCAACTACCAGACCAACGAGGCAGTTGTCATACTATTAGTTAAGGCGATTCACACACTGCACCGCATTAAGGCTTCTACATACCAGCGCGACTTGTCGCGCGACGCGACACGGCACAAAGGCCCCGCGTGTCGCGGGACGAGCGGTGCCTTTGTGTCGCGTCGCGTCGCGCGACAAGTCGCCCCGGTATGTAGAAGCCTTTACGAAGCGTAGCGCGGGAGTGTGTTTGGGTGATCTGTACCTCAGACACCTTTCTCTATTTAAGATTGTACATTTTATTAACCACTGCCTGTAATATATGATGTTGAGATAAATAAAGATTTATGATTATGATTATTGTGTGTGTTCTTACGTTGCTTGAAAGTATATCTCTTTGCATTGAAAACATGCTTAGTGCAACCTGTGCAACACACAGAAAACGCATTCACGCGCCGTGTTGCAGATCATGCGCCTACATGCAGAGAAACACGCGCCCTCGCACGTGGGTGCGGGACAAGACGCAAGGTATGGCACACCGAGCTTAGTCCTTTTTTTTTTTTTTTGGGTGGGAAATTATCAAATAACTTCTCCCGCTCTAGGCTGAGCGGGAGGGCGTGTCAGACTTTTACTGACTAAAACCCACCCGTGTTCCTTCCATTGCCTGTGTGCCAGGGCCACGATATCCCTTTCGGACAAACTCGCAACCCTGGCAGGCATTGGCCCTAACGGACCCCGTCAGTTGGTGCTGACATCTCTTTGAGGCGCGCGTGAAACACAACGCGCCGTCGACCCGAGCCTGGTCCTTATCGGACGGCGAGCTACCCATCGCTCACCGTCCGCAGGCCCGCGCCTACGGTGGCTGGAAATCGGCTTGCGACTCCCGACGCCCGGGGACCGAGCTTAGTCCTGCAGTATGGTTCTTGATTTTGACAGAGCTAGACGTGAAGTAATATATTGGAATGGATCTCGCTGTGAAATGAGGCCTTTGGGCCACCATATACTAAACTGCAGCTCCGCGCGTTTGTTGTGAAGAAATCTACATGACGCAAATCTGCACTCCCGCAACCAGGCGCGTGACTTCGTCGCCACGCACCCCGCTTTATAGCGGGCCAGTTTTTGAATAGCCTTAACTAATAGTATGACTATAAGATTGAAATTTCATTGACACGACATCCTTGAGCAAACCGCAGTTTTGTTTTTGTATCTACGATAATTCTCTATCTATTTATTTATTTACTAAAACATTTTTAAAATTGAACATGTAACTGTTTTATGTCCCTATAAAATAAAATAAATAAATAAATTTATTTGTTAAAAACGTAATAAAAATGCGTTACCATTGAAATTTCAATTTGATTGTCATACTATTAAGTTACATATATTCGTTTCATAAAAATCCCTTGCCGTGCCGTGTTGGCAGTGAGCGTAGGCCCTAGGTTTGCATTCGACGCGGAAAATTTTTCATCTACCTACATATTTGATCTACATTTTGAGTACCGGCCGCCATGTTGAAGTGGCAATTAGCAAGTTAAAAAAAATAGACACGGCTTGATTTTTGAGGTTTGATGAGGATTTTTGGATTCATGTGTAAATGTGGTGTGTACCTACTTCATTTATTTTTACTCTTTGTTATTAAACGAGCGGTTTTTGATAATTACTCATAAAAGTCAATGCCAAATTGACAAATGCTAGAAATTAAGCATAGCTTTATAGGAAATTGTGAGGTCAAAAGAAAACCTGGAACTGTTACGAGAATACAAGAGACATGTCAGTAATTTCTGATTAACCACAAACAATTTTTCAAATTTTTTTGGGTTTTTAACATTGATGTATTAAATAGGAAGATATGGTACGCGCTCCTCGACGTGGACCGCATAAATTAGGGGAAAGGACACAATCGACCTTAGTCACAATCGAACTGGCGCTTGTGTAGCACGTTAAGTAAAATTACAGTAATCGTCTAAATAAGCACTTTGCTCCGTCATAATTCGTTTCTAATCGTAAACATTCGGCCAATATTCGGCTGCTAACGCGATTTCGCTTGCACAACAGTTATGGGTAAGTAACAGTGACAACTATTGCTATCTCGTTCCCGCTATAGCCCGCGTAATATGTCTCTCTATTTCGGTTGTCGAGCACATGACGCACGACATCGGGAAATGTAGTTGTGTGGGTGTGTTTACATGTAAGTGTTTCTAGTCCATTTAATAATTACGTGATGTTAGAGAGTGGCCTATCTTCCCATATTCTACATCATATTTTAAAAATGTTTGTTACTTCTATGCACGTTTCATCTCAGTGCCTCATTAGAACTACCATTCTTGGAAATATTTTGAAATTCTACTCAACTATTGCTTTGGGTATAAGCAATAGTTGAGTAGAATTTCAAAATAATAAATATAAAAGCCGATATAATTAAAAATCAAACGAACTTACCAAGTGAAGTTCGATGATAATTATGTGAACAGCTTCATTCGAAGTATCTAAGTTCTTCACAGACCGACACGTAGGTAACCTCCAAAATTAATATTCCTAAATTGCATTGTATAATTACAAAATCGATACACATGCAAATTGTCGAAAGCAAGGTATAAAGCCATATACACACGGGTCATTACTAGACTATCTGCTTGCATTAGCGCTAAGCGGTTCGTTCATTAGTGGACGAGATATCTTGTGTACCCTGCCTTTAGATGCGTTTTTCCCAACATTGGAATAGTGATCAGTGACGTGTATATACTTCTGGCGCAAAGATATAAAGATGTCTTTAGACAGTCAAAGTTAAGAACCCGTCGAAAAAAATTGCGTCCAACTGTTGGCCGCAAAATGCACGCATACTAGAATAACACAATTACAGCACCATGACGTGGCGCGAGTGTAAGACGTAGCTGTCACGCACACCAGCCTATCAAAGTTGGCCTGTTTGATTTAGCTCTTTTGCAGCGCACGGAGGCGACTGGCGGCGGCGATAGGCAAAACAATTATATCCATATGCTTAATAAGCATATGCACTTCTTAGTTAGTAATTATAGTGACAAGTTTGTGTATTTTGACACCAACTGTTTTGTGGAAAAATTAAAATCGACTAGGGATACTGTGTATCTGCCTGTTAGTTTTAGACACATAATAGCAAGGCTATTAGCTTTTTATATAAACTCAGACATAAGTAGTATGTCAAAGTCTTGTGTTATTAACACCACAATGGTTAGTAATAATACTAATAATAAAGTGGTAAGCCTGAATAAATGTAGCTCAAATGCTATAAATATTTATACTAATTGTACGAAGGAGGCTCCATGTTCCTCGCTCACTATGAGCTCACTGTCTAGTGACGACACTGAGGTCTTGGGCTTAACTCCGGATAGTCATTTAAACTAGTTTGTAAGACAACAGAAGGTACCAGTAAGAATATTCTTTTACATAACAGCAACAAGGTGTCTTCTTGCTCTAAAATAAGTAATTATCAGATAGGAGGTCAGCAGAATGCCTTGAAATTATTTCATCAAAATATTCAAGGTATTTCTTCCAAATTATTAGAAATCGAAATGTTTTTAGAAAAAACTAAGTTTGACATTGTTTGTTTTACTGAACATTGGTTAAAGGATTACCAAATGTTAATTAATTATGAGAACTATATCGTGGGCAGTTGTTTTCACCGTAAATCGATGCTGCGTGGAGGTTCTCTAATCTTGATAAAAAATTGTTTAAAATCTAAGCAACGTAATGACATAGTTGATTTATCGGTTGAACATTGCATCGAACTGTCCTGTGTTGAGCTGGATAAGCATGTTGTAGTGTGCGTGTACAGACCCCCTAGTTATCAGAACTTTTCTTTATTTGAGTCAATAATGGAAGATGTTTTAGCGAAACTTGCATCCAGTAACAAAGCCGCAGTTATTTGTGGAGATTTTAATACCAATATTCTGGAAACTAATTTAAATAGCACTAGATTATTAAGCCTTTTTAAATCGTTTAATTTATACAATGTTTTCACGGAACCAACTAGAGTAACTCCAACTTCTGCTACTTGTATCGATAATGTCTTCTGCGATTGTGATTATTTACATAAAGCTATCGTAAATTATTTACCGTCTGATCATTGTGGACAAACGGTAACTTTTAAGTTTAAAACGCCTTTGCAAAAAGTGCAAATACACTTTAGACCAATAACAACTGGCAAATTAAATAGATTTAATTGTAGCCTAAATAATAAGTTAAATGTTCTGGGCCTTAATATGGACGATGCAAATAAATTGTATGAGAATTTCTTTTCAGTAGTGCACACTGAATTCAATAAAACTTTTGAAAAGAAAACAAAAAATATTTGCCCTAATTTTATATTTAGTGACTGGGCAACTAGAGGTATTAGGATAAGCAGGGAAAGACTGTTCGAGCTGTATGGCCTTAAGCCTTACATTAACACTGAAACATTCAGTAAGTATGTTGCTACTTATTCCAAAATATTTAGGAATACCTGTAAGATAGCTAAAGCCCTGCACATTAGCAACAAGATCAAATCGGCAGAAAATAAAATAAAAACAGTTTGGAAAGTTATAAATAATGAAACAAATAGGAATAAAGTACGAAACACTGATTACACATTGGAGACTTCACGTGGTGCCATTAGCTCAAACTTAGAAGTAGCTCAAGAATTCGTACATTTCTTCACTAATATACCTAAAACGACGGAAGCCTTAAATTCCTCACCCGATGTCTCAATTGATTTATTAAGAGCGAACGTTCCAAACTCCCCGGTTGAATTTCAATTTAAACATATAAACCCTATGATAGTTATTAAAGCTTTTCGGCAAATAAAAATCAAATTGACCGAAGATCTATGGGGATTATCAATCAAAGTTTGTACATCCATAATCGAGACTGTAGCACCATACTTAGCTATAATATTTAATTTGTGTGTGGATCAAGGTGTCTTCCCAGATTTAATGAAATACAGTAAGGTTATACCACTTTTTAAATCTGGGGACAGTAAAGACACCAACAATTATAGACCAGTATCCGTGTTGCCGGTATTCAGCAAGGTGTTCGAAAAGGTAATGCTGAATCAGATGCTTAATCATTTTAACACCAACCAAATCTTACACGATCAGCAATATGGTTTCACCAGGGGACGTTGTACGACTGACGCCGGTGTCACCTTATTAAAACACATATTTACAGCGTGGGAGGAGGCCCAAGATGCCATAGGAATCTTTTGTGACCTCTCCAAGGCATTTGACTGCGTAAATCATGAAACCTTACTCTTGAAACTTGAGCATTACGGACTAGGTAAACTTGCGCTGAGTTTAGTAAAATCTTATTTAAATGATAGACAACAGCAAGTTCAAATAAATGGTCTCAATTCACTCGGTTTAAAAGTAAAAATCGGTGTTCCACAAGGCTCAATATTGGGTCCTTTCCTCTTTTTAGTATATATTAATGATCTTCCCCATTTATTCAAAAACCAACCACAAATGGTGTTATTTGCTGACGACACTTCCTTAATCTTTAAGATAAATAGACGGGCATCAAATCTTGACGACGTAAATAACGCCCTAATGCAGGTCCAAAATTGGTTCACTGCTAATAATTTAGTATTGAATGGGAAAAAAACTAAATGCATAAGATTTGCTTTACCGAATGTTAAAAGTAGTGATTGTGACATAGTATTGAATAAAGAGAAACTGGAATTCGTCGATAAAACTGTTTTCCTTGGGATCACGCTCGACTCAAGGCTGCAATGGGGTCCTCATTTAACATCTCTTGCAGGACGGCTAAGTTCAGCAGCGTTTGCTGTGAGAAAAATCCGTCAATTCACTAATGTAGATACCGCGAGGCTAGTCTATTTCAGTTACTTTCATAGTATTATGTCTTACGGTATTTTACTATGGGGACGGGCTGCAGATATCGAGTCTATTTTGATTCTGCAGAAAAGAGCCATCAGAGCAATATATGGCCTCCGCAGGCGCGATTCTCTAAGGGAACTGTTTAAAGATATCAACATCATGACGGTACCTTGTCAATATATCTATGAAAACATCATGTACGTAAGAAAAAACTTAAAGAGTTTCAGTAAAAGAGGTGAAAGACACAATTATGGGACTAGAAATAAGGATGAATTAGTTCAACCAGGTTTCAGACTGGCTAAAGTAGACTCATCCTTCATGGGGTACTGTTTAAAATGCTACAATAAAATACCTGCCCACATAGTCCAACTAAATGAAACGAAATTTAAATCTTTTATAAAACGCACACTATGTAGCCAAGCATATTATAAGTTGGGGGATTACATTGCTGACAAAAATGCTTGGCTTAACGCTGGTCCTGCTCCACAAGGGCGCATAAACTAATTGAATAGCATTCAAATCTATTGTTGGAGCGGCTGAAGATTGTAAATACTATCTTTATATTGTATAAATTCAATCTATTAGTATTGTATAATTGCATAGCACATGTGTGAGCACTATGTACCTACCATTTTCTGAGTACGTCTTTTATTGACTTGAATGTGCCATGGCGGCTGAGAGTGTCATGCTCACTAAAATGTCTAGCTGATGGTGGCGTATGTGTTGGATCATTGAGTTCCCTACAAAATGGTTGAGCTAAATGGTGCTGATCCATGCGTCATGTTCGTGAACGGGCGCCGTCAGTAGGGACTGGTCATTTCTTAGCTGCCACGGCTTATTTTAACTTAGTATTTTAGTTGTTTTTTATATTTTTATTACGGACGCTTTTAACGTGCACGTCTTTCTACACTGTTCTCACATGTATAATTTCAACATAAATTATCTAACCAATACTATGTAACAATATTTTGATTTAAAAGAGTGTCCGTGGAGTTTCTTGCCCGTTCTTCTCCATAGGAACCTACTACGCTTTGGAATGGGCAACTAGCTTCATCCTGACTGACTGACCCCTTGACAATTCAAAAGTGCCTATAATAGGTTTATTTGAAATAAATGCTTTGAGTTTGAGTTTGATCTCTCGCGTCCGGCCCTGGTTCAGGCCATGGTTCGGAGCGAGAGTGTATGGGAGACCGTCACCTCCTTCTGCGAAGCAGTAATGCTTGTGAAGGAGGAGGCGGGACGCGTGAGGGAGCGGCAAGGTTCGCACCCTCGCGCCCCTAGTCGCCGCAGGAAACGCCCCGGGAGTCGGGAGTCGCAAGCCGATTTCCGGCCACCGTAGGCGCGGGCCTGCGGACGGTGAGTGGTGTGTAGCTCACCGTCCGATAAGGACCAGGCCCAGGTCGACGACGGCGCGTTGTATTCCACGCGCGCCTCAAAAAGCTGCTGACGGGGTCCGCTAGGGCCAATGTTGCGAGTTTGTCCGAAAGGGATATCGTGGCCCTGGCACACAGGCAAATGAAGGAAAACGGGTGGGTTTTAGTCAGTAAAAGTCTGACACGCCCTCCCGCTCCGCCCAGAGCGGGAGAAGTTATTTGATAATTTCCAACCCTAAAAAAAAAAAAACTAGTCATAATGTATACATAATCAACGTGCTGGCGTAATAATATCGGTGTATATTAAGTCTTAGGTTACAGACCAAAGATGTATTATCATAACATTAAGGTGACGATAGCCGACTTTTAATGATTTTGTACTGAAGATCACGTCCAAACGAGTAGTGTTAATGATTTGAAAAAAAAAATTGTTAAATTAGAGCATTTTCTTAATAACTTAATATACGAATATTTAGTATTATAGAAAGAAAGAAAGAAAGAAATTTTATTTGCTCAAACATGGTGTATCTGTATAAATACAGAATTAAATGCATGCAAGATCTTAAATATGAGTGGCTCACTACATGTCTGCCATTTCTCATGGCGTGCAAATATAGGGGTACAATTATTATTACTGAAACAAATATTTTTATTTTTACAATTATTATACATTCAATATCAATCACAGTTAAACACATTTCTTAAATTCAATACATTCAATTCAATTCACATTTAACCAATTATTTATTATTTATTTTCTTTGTTCAATATTACAGATTACATATTTTATCACAATGACGATTGACATCTCTTCTATTAGGCATTCAATTATTTATAATGTAAGCATATTTATCTACTACTACATGACCATAATTACTACTATGTAAGTTACTTAAATTTGTTATTATAATAATCACCAGGAGTCGTTTAAAAATTCTATAATACTATAATAGGCTTTTTGTGCCAAAAGCAATTTCATTGTATGTTTAAATTTAGTTATAGTTTGCTCTTTCCAACTTTTGGGCAATTTGTTGTAGATAATTGTTGCCATGCAAAAAACACTTTTGCGCATAAGTGCAGTTTTTGATGTATGGACACATAGTTTGCTATCATCACGTCTATTTCGTGGAAATTTGTCTGCCATACGTGACAACAAATGTGGATTTGTTTTTACGAACATTACTATTTCTAATATATAAAGTGAAGGTAATGTTAATATATGATATTTAATGAAATATTTTTTACAGCTATCGGTAGTTTTGAGATTCAACATAGATCTTACGCAACACTTTTGTCTTTTAAAGATGATATCCCTATCGTTTGAGTTACCCCAGAAGATAACACCATATCTAATGATGGATTCAACTAAACCATAGTAGGCCGTTAATAGAGCTTCTATATTTAGAGTACGTGATAATTTATATAACGCATAAGCACCACTACTTATTATTTTTGCTAAAGCCTCAATATGCGCTTTCCAATTTAAGTTTCTGTCGATTGTTAGGCCTAAACATTTTGTAATGTTAGCAGTCTGTATTTTATTATTATTATATTCGATGTCAAGACTAGAGTATAATGATAAGCGTTGACTAAAGTGCATAATCAAAGTTTTATTTATATTAATTTTTAAATTATTATTATTCAGCCACGTTACCGCATCATTTAATGTACTTTTTATGTCCGTTTCATATGTACTCTTACTATGGCATGGAATAGTTATCGTACTGTCATCCGCAAACAGTGTCATGGGATGTTTAATGGATTTAGGGAAGTCATTAATATAGAGTGTAAACAAGGGTGGTCAGAGTACACTGCCTTGCGGAACTCCATGAAGGACGGTACGCTCGCATGACGTGAATATATTTATATTACATAATGAAATTAATTTGTAAAGTTATGTCTAACGCGGATAGACAACTGAGAATGGCGCAAAATCGACCAAGCGTATTTTTCTGAAACCTTCACCAATTTAAAGATAATTTAATTATTGGTCTTTTAGTATACGCGTCTTATTAAAATACCTCTTGTTTTGTGTATAATAAATTAATAATGCGTCAAATTGGGGACAGCGCTCCTTGATAGGCGAGTCCTATTACTGGCTGAACGTACGTCGGGTTGCGTGAGCTCAGTACAGATTACGCAAGCTAACCACTCAAGGTCACTGGCATATATCTGCGTCTTAAGTCAAGCACTATGGTCGTTGCTACACCCCTAGTGTTAGAGAGAGAGTCATTGTAGGAAATTAAGTTATCGGCGTATAAAAAAAGCAGTACTTTGAATTTAAATAACGGTCAATTATATTGGACGTTTCACAGGGAAAGGTGAAGTAGTGCGTGCCCATCCGAGTTCGTGCCACACAAAAAGTGTACGAAATTCAACCCATATATTGGAAAATCAAAGGTTTTGACGCACGTGAAGCCACCGTCACGGCTTATTTTTCATATTTCTTTTTACACTGCCCAAAACGGAGTACCTATATATTGTGTTTTTCTGATTTGTTCAATCGCAAAATATTCTGGTCAGCCTTAAATAATTAGTTTTTTTTATATACAGACAGATTTTCTACGATTATAACCCATCGGAAGCTCAACTCCGGAAATCCTCCTCCATTTTCCCGGAAGCGTAAAGTATTATTGATTCATACGTTGGCAACACTAGCGTCCGGTTCGGAAGGTAGGCAAAGTTGCATTGTTCAAGTCCCTCTGGCATGGAGGATCTATGTTCGTTTTAAGTTGCTGTTGCTTGAAATTTTGCTTACCTTGCCTTCAGGGAGATGAGATGAGAAAGATGGATTTTCCTATACCACTTTTTCTTGTCCGTGTAAAAATAGACCATCTTTATAACAAGTGAGTTTTGACAGACAATATACCTATAAAGTAAGTATTTTATCATGTGGTTATATAAATGAGTTGTCTCTGTTTAAAGAATAGTATATTACTGCTGATTTCGGCAGTAATATACTACGTTTTCGTTCGAAAAGTTATAAGTACAAATCAAAGCGTTTCCTTACACAAAATGACTCCTACCTAATGTATGTATGTAATAGAGTATGTTTAAATTATTATCATCATTATAAAATAATATATCATTGTAGTAATTAACATTTAAAAATAACATGTTAAACATAAAATGAACGGCTCGCCGGCACACAGATAAACCCTGTGAGGTTTTCGTTGTGCGGCTATAAAAAAATTGCAAAATAGGCTAAGTGTTTTAGAAATAAAAAAAAAAAAAAAATTTGCTGATCAGAAACGAAGAGATCCGCAGGCGAACCAAAGTAACTGACATAGCCCGAAGAATTTAATTTAATTTCATTTATTCGTGAACAATTTACATCGTGTTGAATATACATGCAATTGCCAAACTTAAGTGGCAGTACGGAGGGCTGATGGGGCCGAAAGGTTCTCAGGCAACCGCGTACCAAAAGACGTAGCGTTGGAAAGCCTCCTATATGGTGGACCGATAAACCTCCTATATGGCAGTGCTTGGAAGATGCCAATGTCCAGCAATGGACGTCCCTCGGCTGAAATGATGATGATGACATTACTACCGTGGCCTGAAAAAGGGGCATTGATGGACGAATGTAAAAATATACATACGTGAGTCCATCAAATGCCTGGTTACGGCCAAGGCTTGTAACTTGTAAAGTACTTTCTCAAATAATGCGCGGAAATTCAAACTGAGTAAATTAATTATAAATTCCAGAATCAATGACGAACAACAATAATTTTTCATGCGCCAATAAATGTTCTTTTGTTTCTTTTTAGGGTTCCGAACCAAAATGGTAAAAAGGAACCCTTATGGTGAGACTAAGTCTGTCTGTCTGTCACACCTGGATATCTCAAGAACTATTCTAAATTTGCAGTTGATAGCATTAGTAAATGCTATCAACTTCAAATGTAGAATAGTTTTAGATGACGTTTGTCCAACTATTTTGCAAGCAACAAAGAAATTTAAAAAAAATATCTTTTTTGCAAAAGGGACTGGTCTTAAAAATTTGAAGTGGGGCTACTAGGGCATGTGGGGTATCATATGAAAGAACGCTGTTTGCATATTCTCAAACTTTTTTTTTTTAGACGGCATAGTGTCCGACTTTTGATGAAAAATGTGAAAAAATACCGTCCCCCCCCTTATCTCCGAAGTTTGCAGAGATAAAAATCTGAAATTATTCTATATGAGCTATAGAAGCTTATGTAAAGATTACAGGAAAAATAAAACGATGTCTCTAAATAGCACAGTTTTTCAGAAATCATCAACATCATATTATTATATTCGTACGGAACCCTCGGTGCGCGAGTCCGACTCGCTCTTGACCGATTTTTTATATTTTAAACTGCTGTATTTGGGCCAGTACTATTCTTATTTTTTTTTCAAGAAAGTTTATTGGGTTATATTCGATAAGGTTACGTCCTGTCCGCTATCACATCTGACACCGGAGTACCCACATAATCTTTGATACCTTCAATTTAGGTAAATGTCAAGGACCGCTCAGGGTAAGGGTCAACTCAAAGGTCTACAATGATATACAGCTCTCATTACTCATTTATATCTCAGGGTTACCCCCATTGAAAATATTTGAACATATTAAACAGTCTGTCTCATTGGTCTAGTTGTCACAAGCGCTACTGCCAAGCATGAGACCTTGGGGTCGCTTCCCAGGTCGGGAAAAGGGTTATTGACTTGTCCCATCAGGAATTTCTCAGTAGTAGCCCGGAGTCTGCAATTTGTACCTGGTTTATGGCAATTGGCTCGCCTCCTATTACATGGGACTTAACCATAGCTGGCGAAATGTGGCTGTCCAAAGTATCGGTATACCTTTGCCTAACCCATTACAACCCTAACGGGATTACAGACGCAATATTATGTTATGTAAATAGTTTACACCCTTTAAAATATTTGAACCGAAATAAGCACTTTTTATAGAAGTTTAATAACTTCAAAGACATGACTGGTCGTACCTTTATCATGATGTAACCCATTGAAAGGGTTTTATACTAGTAACCCATTGAATGGGTTTTGTACTTGAAACCCAGTGAAAGGGTTACATGATAACCCATTCAATGGGTTCTATACCTACTTGAAACCCAGTAACATGAAAAAAACATAATATTATGTTAATTCAATATTCGCCCAGCACGCGTAGCATGACCAATATTCTATCTCTATTCTACCCAGGGACCATTTTAACATAACAACATAACATAACATAATCTTTATTTATATAAAAAACAGATTGTAGTACATGTAACAGTTTTCACAAAGGTGGTTACCATTTTAGAAAAACCCATTGAAAGGGTTTTCGATAGAGTTTTTCTAAGAAGTTAATCAAAAACCTATATGATGTGGGTAATTTTGAATGGCTTAAATTAAACCGTTCAAAAGGGTTACCCACACCGTATGGGTTTTTATTGAAAACCCTTTCAATGGATTACCAACATTTAATTTAAGCCGTTCATAACGGTTACCCATATCGTATGGGTTTTTGTTTAACCGCTTAGAAAAACCCTATGGAAAACCTTTTCAATGGGTAACCAAAATGGTTCCTGTCCAAAAGTTGTCTTTAAAATATCGCTTTTAGCGATAATACCGCCCATTGTGTCACCATAATTATGTAAAATTTCTACATTTATATCTGTAACTTTTATGGTGTACATAATATAGAGTATTCTATTCTATTCTATTCTAAGTTTGTAAGTGAGTAAACGTAACTAGCGCGTTTACGTTAGGATTTTTATTCTCACTCTTATACTCTTAGCATTATGATCTATCGGTCAAATTTTAACGCAAACGAAATAGTTACGTTTACTCTCTTGCAAACTTACGCTTGGGGTACAGATGTATGAACGGAAACGAAGCAAAAGGAGTGTGTCAAGAGCGTAGCAGGTGGCGTTCTATAGTTTCTGCATACCCCCATGGGAAGATGACTTGAGTTTAAGTGTTAATTTAATTAATTTAAAAAATACATGCGACTAACCTCATCACTATTTAAAGCTAAAGGAAAATAAAAAGTTTAGCCATCAAAGTTTAATTTTCAAATAAAAATACTAGTTCAATGGTCAACCTCGCATTAGAAATAATTATTAATAAAAATAAAAACAGAACTAAAGCCTAGCTATGAACTTTTTAATTAAATATTATTATAAAAAGCACGCAATCTAAACTGCAGACTTTATAGCCAACTAGAAAAAGCTTGAAAGCTGCCTCGCACCTATTACGAGTACTGCGACAGCTCGACGACTAGACCCAACGACAAGCTGCGGCTGACATTTTTCTTACATTTTGTTCAAAGCCTCGCACACTTGGCGTCGAGTTGCAGAGTCGCAACGACAGGCTAGGGGAGTCGCGCGCTCTCTCTACTTGTCGCAGCGACTAGACGCACGGTGCACGCGCACGCCTAGTCCGCGCCCACTCGACCCGCTTAAGAGCCCTATTAATTTCGCGGTCTAAAAACAGAAAATTCATGTTTTTTCAGCGCAAATATCTCAATAACCTTAAGATATTTCGTTTTTATTTTAATTCACAAATATGTATCATCTATTTTTCTAGTCATTATACTAATTAAAATTTTGATAACTACTCAATATAAATTACGAAAAATTAAAATCTAACACACTTAAGCACAAAACACCCAGTTTTAAAATGCCTTTTTTAGCTTACTGGTAGCAAATATCAATCTGAGAAAAATCCTCAATACTGGGCATATAGTATATTAGTAAGTGTACAATTTTTTTTTTCAAGTTTAACGTATTAGTACTTTAAAAACCAATGACACTCTTTGCTGACGACAGCACCGTTGTAATTAAGTGTAATGACAGAACATCCTATGAGCATGACATAAGCAGTACCCTTAATGCAATCATTAAATGGCTAGATATTAATAATCTGAAGGCAAATATAGGAAAAACTAAAATAATCCACTTTAAACAGCGTGTGAATGCAATTTTGCCTCAGATTAACTATAAGGGTGAACCTGTATCTGAAGTGCAAACAACAAAATTTCTTGGTCTTACTGTGGATGACAAACTAAAATGGAAACCCCAGATTGAGACACTATGCAAAAGAATTAATAAATCAGTATATGCGCTACATGAATTAAAACAGATTACAAATATCAATACCTTGTTAACTGCATATCATGGTTTAGTTGCTTCAGTCCTGACTGAGGTATGGTGTAATTTTTTGGGGAAACTCGACTGACATTGACTTAAGTTTTAAAGCACAAAAGCGGTGCATAAGGGCTATGTTTGGGCTTCAAATAATTGAAACCTGTAAACCGTTTTTCCAGGAGTTCAAAATCTTAACTCTCCCAAGCCTATATATTTACGAGGTGTCAATGTTTGTTAAGGTCAATCAAAACTTGTTTACATTGGCCTCAGAAGTCAATAATAGGCCACAACGTGATGCACTTCGCATTCATGTGCGTCGAACCTATACTACTTTAATGCACAAAAGTGTGTTTGGCATGGCTACAGTGCGCTCCGATAGTTACCTAATCTAGTAGCGCGCCGAAATTGATAGGGACTCTTAAACTCGACCCGAAGAATAATACCGGGATATTTCTGTTTTGATAGGCGTAAAAACGTCGATGTATAGTCAGACAGAAAAATGTCGGTTTAACGCTTGCACCACAGAAATTGTAAAATTTAAATAATGTTTGGATAAATAAATCATTAATTAAACAAGTACTTATCGTGTTTTATTATTGTATACGCTTTGTACTTTGTAGTAAAATCACAGATTATTGTTAATTATCATTGCAATGTTGGTATTTATTGATTCAATCTTTATACTTAATTATTAGGTTATCAAGTAGGTACTTACTAACTACTAAAATATAAAAAAGCATCATTGACTAAATTATCTTTAAAAATAAACATTAGGTAAAACTAGGTAGGAACAACACAATTAAAAGATTAAGATTTTCAGCAATACAAATCAACAATTAAAAAATAAACAATTTTCGATAAATAATCAACATTCGAGTCAGAACAAAACAATTAAAAGATTACAGTTTTCAGTATAAATTAAATATTTTATGTATAACTAGCTGCGCCCCACGGTTTCACCCGCGTAAGTCTCGATCCCGTAGAAATATTGGGATAAAAAGTAGCCTATATGTTAATCCAGGGTATCAGCTACCCTCACACAAAGTTTTATCGAAATTGGTCTAGCCGTTTAAGCGTGAAGAAGTAACCAACAAACACACACACTCACAAACTTTCGCCTTTATAATATTAGTGTGATGTGATGTGATAAGTTATTTGAAATTAAAATATAACTTTGCCTGACTGTACAAATGGCACTGAATCGGTAGTAAAACATCTGGTATTATGCTTCGGGTCGAGTCTAAGCGGGTCGTGGGTATAGATATCGTAGTGGGCGCGGACCCCGCATGCCCGAGGACTGTCGCATGCGACAGGACAGTCAGTTTTGCTGTGAGCGCTGTGGAAGGTATAGGTGTGTTTGTATTGCGAATCTCAACATAGATTATGTTCGATGTTGATGTTTGCAAATCGGACGTCGAAGTGCATCGAATATTCAAAAAAAAATATCGCGTCCTGCGTTTGTCGTAAAGACTAGTCGAGGGCGTCGGGGGCGGTCCGCACCGGGTGCCACCTGGTTGAAGGTGACAACCAACCGTGAAAAAAATAATTAAACATACTATCACGTTTTTCAACGATAAACCACTTAGGCTTGAAGCCATTTTAAGGCGCAGATATATGATTTTAGTGACTTTTAAATCTGTTATTACGCCTTCATATAGTGCAAGTAAGTTATGCGAAAAATTTATATTAAACTAGAACGCATACACATCAATTCTAAATGTGAAAATTTCAAGTATTGTAGTAAAATACTTTATTAAATAAATTCAGTAAGTAATGTCTACCCAAAGCATAAAAAGCGATATTACTTTCAAACTACTTAAGTAATTTTCATGCTTTTTTTGTGTATGAATAGACGGTTTTATTATCTATAATTCTATCTGTGATTTATTCAAATATTAATATTTTAGTTACTAAAAATAAATATTCCCTATGAAAGTTAATGGTGGCGCGACGTGAGCGCGACGCGCATTTGTATGGCCAAGGTGAACGGCGATTATCTGGCCCTTAACCAAGTTATCCGAACTAAATAATTTAAATAAAGCAAAAAAGGGAAAGAAAATATCACGATAGTAGTATATTTAACGAAATTCAAAAGGAAAACGAGTAATAGTCGACCAACTTTTGAGTTGGAATGTATGGGAGAACATGTTTTTCAACAAAATATTGTGTAATTTCTTGGGATTTATCCCAAAAACAAACATAACATTGTAGTTTACCGGCCATGTTGATTCTAGCTCGTAACGGTGAATATTTTTGTCGTTGACATAATTTAGACGCGTCAATTCTGTAGATGCACAAAGCGGTTTATTTTAGTAATAATATTAAATGATAGTGTATCCGATTACTTCTTCGTCTTTATTCGACATCAATAATTAAGTTTTGGCCGTTTTATAAAACTCCCCGTTCCAACAAATTAACTGGATATATTTTAAAAGTAACAAAAACTAAAGCCTATATAATAATAAAACAAATTCCTAAATAATCCACGTCAAAATTAATCATTCATATTTTCACAGCCATGCTCCCAGTTTTGACACGGGATTACGTTGTCATGTGAAAAATAAACGGTCAAAGGTCGAATTGGCGCGCAAAATGACAGGTGTCAAATGTGAATTAAATATGGCGGATGTGCGTTGAATAGAACGATTAGAGTTGTTGATTTTGTTGATGTATAGGAGTTTTTAACGTTATTCGTGATGTTCTTCAGAAAAGTCAGTAGATACTCGCAACCGGAGCGGCGGCGCGGCGGCGGCGGCGCGGCGGCTTACGTGTATGATTAGATGTATGGACGTAAACGAAGGAAAAGGAGAAAGGAGCGTAGAAGGTGGTGTTCTGTAGTTTCTGCTTATCCTCATGGGAAGAACGCCTGAGTTTTTATATATTTAGGTATATTGTGTATTAGAGTTTTTATGCTATTATTTGGAGAACAAAAGGTTACCTGCCAGGAGATTGCCTGCCTGTATTGTTGTCCTTGACATACATTTTTGTATATTGACATTTGTGGGATTGGTTTATGGCATGGTCTTATTATTTATTATTTTTCAGTTTGTAACATTGTATTGACATTTTTATATTTTATTCGATTTTTTTATTTTTTCTAATTTTTTTATTGTCATGGGTTTATATTGCTACTAGCTGCGCCCCGCGGTTTCACCCGCGTAAGTCTCGATCCCGTGGGAAAGCCACCCTTAAAAATAGATAGTAGCCGATTCTCAGACCTACTGAATCTGCATATAAAATTTCATCAAATCAATCGGTCAAGCCGTTTCGGAGGAGTATGGTAACTAACATTGTGACACGAGAATTTCATATATAAGATTTATTATTAATTAATTTGTATTATGAAATGTCTCATTTTTTGTAATTGTTTATTTAATGTTTGTACGCCCTCTGGCATAACATAGCGCACTTTTTTATATCATTTTATACCTATGTTAAACAAATGAATAAAATATGACTTATGACTGAGAACGATGCTACCCATTTTCTTGAAATTACATCTTAGTTAATTGCAAAAAGTTTGATGGATTACTGGGTGGATTATTTCTTCCATACTAATATTTTTCGTTTCCAAATAATGCGTGTAACAATTAGTAAATATACCTAGCACTGTGCTATTTTGGTTGATAATAATACAATATGGAGGAACTACCACAATAAGGCAATGTTGCCATGTTACTTTTTTGTAACGATTGATATCAATAGAAACAAATTACTACTTTTATCATTTGCCTCTTGTCAGCGCCTTAAAATGCCAGCGCAAACTGTGCGTCTTGTCGCTGCGTCACGTCACGTGCACAAAAATATTGTAATCAGCATGTCGATTCAGTAAAAATCTCACCGTGAATTCTTGCGTGGAGTGAGCTGTCAGTGTCATTCCAGGGGTGCTAGGGATTGACCAAGGATTACATTTACAATCATAATCGAGATTTTAATAAATATTTATATATATTATATAATATTTTTATGATAATTCTATTGATCATTTTATAAAATTTATGTGTCTTAAAATTACTATTTAGGGGGATTTTAAATAAAATAGCAAAACAGAAATATAGTCAAACTCAAATTAATGTAAAAAAAAAAATGAGTTTCTGTTTTAAATCTCGATTATGATTGTTAATGTAATCCTTGGTCCATCCCTAGCATCAGGTGAGATGACAGTGACAGTTCACTCCACGCTCACTTCATCTAAGTTTTCAAGGTGAGATGGTTACAGAATAGCACTGAACGACACAATTTGTAGACCGGGCGAACGAGGGGTTCTGTCAGAGCGCGGCGGGTGGACTTAAACTTAAATCGTTTTCTTGCTTATTCTTGCTAACCGGGACCAGGTTAGCAGGATTATGCAATAAAACGATTGACAAAAAGTGTCCCTTACTACCTAGGTTTTAAAATGGGGCACGGTTCCGTACGGCGATGAAATTGGCGGGCAATGACAGCTGTCAAATGTGAATTAAATATGGCGGAACGGCTCTAATAAATCGATGGGTATATAATCCAATTAAGTTTTATTTTATTCACTAAATATTTAGTATTTAGATGAGTTTGACATGATTATATTGACATTAATGACAGGACCTGTCAGTAGAATGTTTATTTTATGATTTACTTCGAAAGGTTAACAATCTTTTATTGTGAACGAGTGTGTATGACAATCATTTCAATTCTAAAGCCATTAACTACATTAACATTACATTACATAACATCAAGCCTGTATTTCCCGAAGGGAAGGCAGCGGTGTTTAGTACACTCACATTTCACAATTTTTATTTATGAGTTTTAATTTTTTTTAATGTGCCCAGTGAAAATAATATTACCCACTAGCTGCGCCCTGCGGTTTCACCTACTTAAGTCTCGATCCCGTGGGAATATAGCGATAAAAAGTAGCTTATATGTTAATCCAGGGTGTCAGCTACCTCGATACAAAATTTTATCAAAATTGGTCCAGCCTTTTTTACGTGAAAGAGTAACAAACATCCATCCATCCATCCATCCATACTTACAAACTTTCGCGTTTATAATATTATAAGTAGGATACTATTTTCACCGGGCACAAATCCAAATACCCGTCTGCTACTGAGAAAAACCTTATGGAAAAACTCGGACTTGCGACTACTAGACCATCATTCATCATTAATTTCAGCCGAAAGACGTCCACTGCTGGACATAAGCCGCCCGTGTTCCGTCGCTTCCGGGGACAAGTTCCACAGGACAGCACAATCTAGTGCAAAGTGAAGTGCTACTAAGGAGCCATTAGGTATTGAATTTCGAAATATATTCCGACTATGGTAAAGTTCCTAAACACAAAACTAACAACTTAGTACCGAGCTAAGTTTTCAGTTTTGAATAAAGAACGGCATTTCAATCACAGTTACGTTCTTATTACAAAAACTGGCTCCATGGTATAAGCCATGTCAAAATATAAATCTTGTTTTGTAATAAGACGGAAAAAGTTTAATCAACCATGCTTTGAGAGTAATGAGGTCGCATGATTCAAAAGAGAAGCATTAAAAATAATTAAAATATCACTGTATTTCATGCATTTCATTGCATATTTTCTTTATTTTAACTCAGTCGAGCGTTCTGCGGTTTCCGCTGAGAATAAAAAATATTGTTGAAATATTTACGTAGGTAATTATTTTACTGATTAAATGAAGAAAAATCTATTGGGTATGGTTTTTCCTCATAAGTGGTTGAATCGACATTTTCAATCACTGGTCATTCACCAATATCAATGATGTTTAATTTATTTTGTAATATTTTCGAGATAATTTGTGTTAAGTTAAATAAGTTAATAAGAACTCTGAATAAGTTTTATTTGGATCAGTGTTCTTTCTAGTTTTTTATCAACTCATGTTGTCCCGTTGCATAGTCGAGTAAAAGCAACCTTACATTATTTCTACTTCCTATCATCTCATCGCTGTTTACTGTACAACAGTCTTTTTCATTTTAACTAGTGGTCGCCCACTGGTCGATATTTTCCCCCTATTTACAATCTATTTATATAGTACTTACTATATCCATGAGTAGTACTTACTTATTCCACGTCCGTTTGGTGCCGGACGTAAAGAATAGCACCATCCCATTTCTTCCCGTGGGTGTCGTAAAAGGCGACTATAGTTGTCACAAAATAATAGGCCCGTATTGACGTTTAACTTGAATCGATTTATCGTGAGTATCGAGTATCGACTAGTTACGTTAACCATACGACTCGGTACTCGATACTCACGGGCCTATTATTTTGTGACAACTATAAGGGACTTACTAGGGAATGGGCAGCAGCGTTCTCTATGCATTTTAACACCATACTGCGATCGCCAACCCACCTGCCAAGCGTGGCGATTATAGCAAACCCTCCCTTTAGGGGAGGCCTATGTGCAGCAGTGGACGTCTTACGGCTGAAATGATGATGTTGATGACTTACTTATTCCATCTATCTTAAAGTCATGAGATTCTGGTACTATGTGAGTGTGTGTGTCAAACGATGGTAGTGGGTCATGTATTTTTATTAATTTAATTTATTTCTAATGCATATTATACAAAAATATTAGCTTTCTGCACTCTTCCTCTATATAAAATTTAACTGTGCCAAAAGACTCAAGGGTTAAGAGACCGGCGCTGGATGCGTAGTTCATACAAACGTAATATCAAAATAAATTTTAAATCAAACATATTCTTAAGGTAATGTGTATTTATTTATTTATTCCAATTGGAATACAGAATATCTAGGTTCCCAAATATATATTTTGAATAGACACTGATTTAAACAAGAGTTATGAGAAAAATAAGTTTTCTATAGAAATTTTAAATTCCTCTTATATCGTCTTTATATCATTGTCCTTTCAGAATATAATATGATATATTTGGGAACATAGATATTCTGTAATCCAATCGAAATAAATACACACTACCGTAAGAATATGTTTGATTTACAAATTATTTTGGTATTACGTTTGTATTAACTACACATGCTACGCCGGCCCCTTAACACCCAAGGACCCTTATCGCTAAAACAACACAAGTGACTTTGTTTGTTTTGAAACTAATTTCGAACTGCCCGCGTTCAGAATAACGCGAAACAAATAAATACAGAACATTAAGTATTTTCACTATTTGTGTTTCATGGGCTATATGAAAAGTTATTGAAGTTGGCCCGACCTTAAGGCACCAGTGCGACCGCGAGGAAGTGACTAGATTTTATTGTGTTTTGGGTTCAGTCAAGGATCTTGCATACTGGGATGCTCCAGGAATTAAAGGATTCTAACAGACCCAGTAAAACCAACCTTCTTGTGTAGCCACCTTTATTCGTCTGTGGCATATTTCATAACTGTTGGTATTTACTCTATTTGATTGTACAAAAATGAATCGATTCATACTTTCTGATAATGGCAACACTGTCAGTACTGTCACTCAATGTTTTAATATAAAACCGCCAACTGCTCTCTGACCTTTTCTCTTTTTATATTTGCTGTGATAGGAATCAGACATAATTCCTTCCCTGTGAAACGTCCAATATAATTGACCGTTATTTAAATTCAAAGTACTGCTTTTTTTATACGCCGATAACTTAATTTCCTACAATGACTCTCTCTCTAACACTAGGGGTGTAGCAACGACCATAGTGCTTGACTTAAGACCCAGATATATGCCAGTGACCTTGAGTGGTTAGCTTGCGTGTTCTGTACTGAGCTCACGCAACGCGTCGTACGTTCAGCCAGTAATAGGACTCGCCCATCAAGGAGCACTGTCCCCAATTTGACGCATTATTAATTTATTATACACAAAACAAAAGGTATTTTAATAAAACGCGTATACAAAAAGATCAATAATTAAATTATCTTTAAAACGGTGAAGATTTCAGAAAAATACGCTTGGTAGATTTTGCGCCGTTCTCATTCTCTTTTATATCTGCGTTAGACATAACTTTACAAATTAATTTCACTATGTAATATAATCTGTGTATACTCGTTTATATAATCTAAAATATTCACCTATTAAATTATTGAGAAAATGCTCTAATATAACTTTTTTTTTTCAAATCACTAACACTACTCGTTAAGACGTGATCTTCAGTATAAAATCATTAAAAGTCGGTTATAAGTAGTTATAACATACAAATTGAATTGAGCGAGAAAAGCTTTGAAGAAATCTGTAGTGTCCATAGATAATAATCTATGGACACTACAGATTTCAAAGGTTTTCTCGCTCAAGAAACGTACAAAAGATTGTATAGGTCCCGTGAAAGTAAAAAATACCCGGCTAGTACTCGTTTATAGCAGCGACAAGAGCTATCAAACAGAGTACTCGCTCAGCGATGGTCGCTTCTCAGGCAGAACACCCACTGAGAGACTTACGCTTTATACTTACGCATATACCAGCGAGTGTCCGCTAGTCGCCTTCGGTCACTCGCTACTCGTTACTCGCCAACTCGTTTTTAAGTTGCTAATGGTACTCGCTTCTCATTAATCGCCAGCGGTGGGACAGATCCCTAAAACCAGGACTTTTGGCGACGTGGTTAAATAGCCGGGAGAAGTAGTCCAAATGCATATAGCTGTAATTTTGGCGGCTTTATAATTAGTTCAGGCTGTAGGTAGCTTTAATGCAGTCGTGAGGTTTCTTATTAAGTAAATTATAGTTTATCTTTTCGAGTGTCAAAAATCGCTTGATGTACTCGTATAAATTCTTATGTAATTTATTTCATAACTGTTCATAACAATACATAAGTACATTGTGTTGAGCAATTTAAAAAATAATTAAAAAATATTTTACATTAACACACATTTGATTATACATTGCAATTAAAATAATATTCGTTATATATAATACATTAGAAAAGTCAATAAAAACAATAACGGTCAATTAAGAGGAAATGCGGGCGGCGAGACTTTTAGAGTAAAAAGTCATAAATCGAGGTTCAGCTCTCGCCTATTTCCTCCTCCAATATTGGACCAATTTAAAAGATATTTCTTATACTAATTATGAAGGATATATACTGTGTCCCTATGTTTTCTTTTTTGATGATACATTATCTTTATAAGAGCTGGAACCCTCTGAAAAAGCTCAAAATTGTGTTTAGACCACTGACAACAGAGGGCTATTGTACAAACTTGCCAACTATTAATAAAAAAATAAAAACATAGGGATACAGTATATATCCTTCTTATTCAGTATAAGAAATATCTTTAATCTATTTAATTCTAATATTGGAGGAGGAAATAGGCGAGAGCCGAACCTCGATTTATGACTTTTTACTCTAAAAGTCTCTCCACCCGCATTTCCTTTTAAGAATTCAAGTAATAGATCTAATAATAATAAATGTCAAAGTTGTAAAATTAATCATAAGTTAAGACTGTATGAGATAAGATAAGATAATATTTATTTTATAAAACATGAGTACATTAAGAAGGTCTTATAATTAATATGAGGTGGCTACATGTTTAGCCATTTATGGCGTACAAAATTAGATGCACTAGACAAACAATACATAAAAAAATAAATAAAAAAATGCAATGTCAAACTTTAATTCAAATTGAAATTAAAATGTCAAAATTTAGATTTCAAAATTACAATGTCAAAATTTAAATTAAATTCAAAATAACAGTCAAAATTTAAATTCAGCTTGAGTAAAACATAATTATATAAAAATTAAGAATTAAAAAAAAAAAAATTAACACGCACAAACAGAACTCTATACAAGCAAAATATCATTTAAAAATACAAATGTCAATGAATTCAAATTATATATCTAAATTATTCAATGAAAATAGAATTGCAATAAAAACTAATGATAGAAAAGTCAATAAATTAAATCACAAAGAAGCAGCATACACACCAATAACATAAAGTTTTGTCATTAAGAAAATCTTTAATTGCGTAGTAACACTTGTCCAGTAGCAGTTTTGTTAACTTTTTTTTACAAACTTTGCTGGGTAATTCTTTTAAATGTATAGGTAGTTTATTATATATGAGAGGACCCATAGTTAAAATATTTTTTTTAAGTAATGACGTTTGGTAACCACCTGTGTAAAGTTGATTTTTATATTGTGACCTTAGTGGTCCTGAGCGTTGTCTTTTATCCACTACTGACGTAAACAGGTCCTTGTTCGTTCTAACTAACAGTACAGTTATGTAGTATTATTTTTAGACATTATCCGCCTTATTACAAAACAAGATTTAATTTTGACATGGCTCAAACCATGGAGCCAGTTTTTGTAATAAGAACGTAACTGTGATTGAAATACCGTTCTTTATACAAAACTGAATACCTACTTAATTCGGTACTAAGTTGTCAGATTTGAATTAGGAACTTTACCATAGACGGAATATAGTTCGAAATTCAATAATGGCTCCATGGTTAAAACCTGGGTCTGAAGATAAACCATGTTTTGTAATAAGACGATATAAGTTTTTGTCTTTCTAGTGTTTGCTAATTAAATTCTTTAAACCGATTCAAATATATCAATATATCAATCAATAATTGTTGTATATAAACAAATTGTCCTCACAACAAAAAAATATATCCATGTACAATCATCTAAAGAAATGAGAGCGGTATTTTAACAACATAGAAGTTACTTTACTGAAGTCAAAAAAGTATCGTATTCTGAAAATTGTTCAACACTTGGTCATTGCGGAATGCTTACGCTAAATAAAGTATTTTACGGAAGCCAAAAAAAAGTATCATACCGAAAACACAACGTTTTGCCATTGCGAAATATTTAACACAAGTTTCCTAACAGGTTTTCCAATCCTTCACGTTGTTCACGTTTTTAAGAAGCTGTTGAAACTACAAGTTTGGAAGTTTCAAAAAAGTTGCGTCATTGCAACTCTGGGGAGCTTTTTAGGGTACCTCAAAAGGAAAAAGGAACCTTTATAGGATCACTCGTGTGTCTGTCCGTCTGTCACAGCTGATTTACTCC
Organism: Tiliacea aurago; assembly: GCA_948098905.1. Taxonomy (NCBI): domain Eukaryota; kingdom Metazoa; phylum Arthropoda; class Insecta; order Lepidoptera; family Noctuidae; genus Tiliacea; species Tiliacea aurago. The sequence goes on from OX402597.1 coordinate 5,781,275, forward strand.
GAATCTACTGGACCGATTAGGTTGAAATTTGGTACACATATGAACTTCTGTGACCCAAACACGGACGTGTAACGTAAATAAATTAATTTTGAATATGAAGGTTACTTTTGGGGGGCAAATTAGAAAATTTAAAAAAAAGTTTTGCTGACTTTACCGTGTGACATATCAAATGAACGGGTTTGTTCTAAGGATTTCATATACAACGTGTTTTTTTTGATATCCCATAACTCTAGGGTATGATTGAGGCCATATCAAAGAACCAACTGGCATATGAGTTATGTTCCAATCCTTCGTTATTTTTTTTTTCATTTTTCATACAAAATAATTCGGCAAAGTCACGATTATTAATGTAAAACACCCTTACGTGAAATATGACAACGTCGCATTTTCTTTCGTCCCTTCACTAGCTGCCGCCGGGAAGACCCGATACCAACATACCTACATATTTTATTTTACTACACTACTGCGAAGTTTGGCAACCTCGCAAAAGTAAAGATTCGTCATACTGGTGACAATTTTTGACCTAATTTAATTATGATTGATGATATCTCCGAAACGATGCATTTTTGGACCACCTATTCTAGGAGTTTTAGTATTATTTTTACCTACAGAATATAACCCTAGAGTTATGGGATATCAAAAAAAACAGGTTGTATATATATTTTATAATTTTAAAATACATACTTTTGAAATTATTTAAGAATATAGATGAAAAATGGCCATTCCCCCATATCTCTAAAACTACTGAGCCTAAATTTTGATAAAAATACAAAAAAAAATTCTTTATTTATAATTACAGGAAAATCTATAAGAAGTCTGTGATCTTATAATAACATGGTAATTTACTCAATATTGTGCGACCAAACTTACATTTGCAGTTGGAATGTAAGGGGATCATGTTTTTCAACTGCAATGTTAAGAATGTTCTCGGGATTAGTTCATCCCAACTACGGAACCCTTCATTATGCGTGGTCCGACACGCACTTGGCCGGTTTTTCCAATAGGTTACAAAATATAAAACTGTGAGGTTTTGAAAGAAATGCTCAGTTTCAAACCAACACTCACTAAGTGAAGACCTCGTCAGTTACTCAATTACTGAAGGAACCAGCCGCCTGGTTACCAATCCAGCAACTGTACTACTGATTTTTTTAAATAAATCGGCTGATTCTCCAAAGTGACAAAAAGTGAAACAATGTATCGCCCAGACGTTACGCTTAAAAATCCTGCAATTCCAAAAGGACTTTACTATCCATCTCGTTCAATTCGCCTTGGCCGAGCAGAAGATTTGAATCGATTCAACATCTTCGACAAGAAGTTATTATTTAACCCCTCGTGGCTTGACAACAAACTATGCTCAAAATTATATTCTCATCGGTTAAGTGATTTGACTGAGAACTATCTCATTCATATTACCAAGCCAATGATGATAATTGCCAACACGAAGATTTGTCTTGATTCTGCAGCTCGGCGTAGCCCCCGTGGCGACGCCACATCAAAAGTATATCCTCATCGGTTTGGTACTCGTAATGTGCCGGAGAACTGCCTTAGCCATATCACCTACCCAATGAGTGTGTCTGCCAATGGGAGCAACTGCCCCTTGTGTATGTATACCAGTGCCATACAACTACTTGATATTCAGAATGTTGGCATCGTCGCAAATAATTGTCAAATATTTCGCTGTATTGATTTATTCGAATATATGTATGTGTGACCACTGAAAATCAGCGCTGTGCTGTGGGTGCCCCATAGCATAGCATCATGCTGAGTGCAAATCTTCTTGTCACAGTCATGACGTGCAGCTTCCGACTATTTGTTTGTTTGTGACAGTACTTAGATCTGTTTTGTGTAACCTTCGAGTTTATTATATATTATGATTTCGTACGCACGTTTTTTCTGTGACAATCAAAATTATTTTTCTTTCTTCTTTCTTTCTATATAACGGCGCAGGATAGCCTTCACCAGAAATGGTAATCGTATTAGTGGTTCAGCAGCTTTAATATCTTCAGGATTGTGCCGGAATATAACAGTTCGTCGTGGACGTGGTACGAGAGCGGCTCCCTTGACATCCTCTTCTGTCATCAGAAGCCAGCCGCAACACGCAACCATTTATGCGACGCTCTGCTAGAGTGACTGTCACCAGCCAGAGATGCTGAAATCACCGAATATGATATAATATATAAATGTGTTTATCAGTAGATATGACTAAATGAAATGTAGAAATACCGTTCTGTAGTGCACTTCTGCTTGAGTATAGTTTTCGCCAATGTTTACAGTATATATATATTTTTTGTATAATGGTGTGTGTTAGCTAACAATTTAATTTAATGTTTTGTGTTGCGTAATGCTAATTATTTTACATATTATAGTATAGATTCAAATATATGTGAACAGACAGCTGTGCCGCTGGGAAGTTTGTTGCGCCACTTCTTCTTCCCAGCTAAAGCACTAGGAAGTGGTGAAGGGTGGGCGTTTTTGGGGGACTGTCTCATGTAATTTTTGACGTTCGAAAAGTGCTGATTCTCAGCCTAGTTTGATTAAATGACTTTTGATTTTGATTTTGACTTAAATATTGATTATGGCTTGAACACTGAATATTGAACTAACTTTAAAAAAACTTTTAACATCTTAAATTTCAGTGTTACTATATTAATTATAGCAATTCATAATCAATATTTTAGTGCACTACATAGCGATAATTCATAATATCATTTAGTAATAGTCACATATTTATCAAAATAGTGAGATATTTGACAGACATTTTCAACGTTGCCACCTCTCTGAACTCGCCCACTTAAACTCTTGATATTAAAACTTCTTTCTCTTCGTTCCCAGGTGAATGGCGTGGTGAGAGAAGGATGCTGGATATCACTCGAGACAAGCCGGTCAAAGTCTGCGTGCGAGTCGTCGTACCTGTACGAGATCATCCCAAAGTAAGTACAAATTGTTTTTGTTTTTGAAGAAATCGAATTTTGACTTTTGCAATGGTTATTATAATGTAACAAGCTGCGCTTGAGTTAAAAGTGTAAGAACATCTTGAAGCAAAACTAATGTGATTGTTTACATTTTTTGCACTTGTTGTTTCTTAGTTAAGTCATGTCGAAGAAACGCTTTGTCGGAGTTCAGTAATGTCGGATTAAGAATAGAATAGAATACTCTTTATTATGTACACCATAAAAGTTACAGATATAAATGTTTGTTTGTTTGTTTGTTTGTTTGTTTGTTGTGTTGTTTTTACTAAGGTATTTAGAAGTCAAGTATTGTCTTTTATTTACTATTTTCGATATAAAGTCTTGTCGGTACATAGCAGCTGTCAAACAGATGAATTTCGGGATACGAATTGTACGCCATTGATGTTGCTGCTAACTGTACGAAAAATATTTTTTTTTTTAAGTGTTCAGTCTGCGGAGTAGTCACTATGAGAATTAGACAGAATGCGAAATAGGCTGTTTGCCAAGTGGGCCCATAGCGAAGTGGTCAGATAGAGAAGTAGTCGGAATGAGAAATTGGCTATTTAATAAGTAGACCTCTGGCGACTGAGCGGCAGATCATAGTATGAATTGTCAGTTTGTGACCATTTTACGAATTTTATTATGATTCATAATATTATCATAATTATTATGGTTCTGCCAAAGCGTCCATTTTAGCCCCCCAGGCGTAGTAGTAAGTTTATGTACTTAAAAGCCTAGTGTTCCACATCAGTGTAATTCAAAATTCACACAGACCCACCTAGCCTGCGGTGTCCATTATTCATTCATAATTAATAAAGAAGACGCCACACAGGCAGTGCCCACAAAGTAACAGTTCCTAACTTTCGGTCGGTACGGTTAGTAAATGTGAGGACCGCCGTAAATGTGACGACGGCGTAAATGTGACGACCGCAATATCAAACTGTAACTACGAACTATGAAAACACCGAAAATGTTTTTAACCAAAAAAACTCTCGAAGCGAAGTTTTTATTTACATAACAACATTTGTATTCTCCGAAGCGTTAAGCAGGGGTGTATTTTCAAATACAAAACATTTTAGTTCAAAAAAACCTACACGGGCACTTATGAAACGTCAGAAGCTAGGTGCACGGTTCCAATTGGGTATGTAAAGTAAAAATTAACCTATGCCGATTCCAAAACCATTTCGAGATTTTAAGCTTCTAAGACTTATTTTTCTATTAATAGGTCTTAAAATTATAAGATCGTATTTATTTTCACAAAAATACTTAAAATCACTTCACTTTTATTTGACCTCTAAATGCCGTCACAAAGCAGCCTGAATTGGAAACTTTCAGTGCCTCTTGTAATTAAGTTGTTCTTTATGTGTCAAGTGTCATGTCAACGTCAAATTTACATGAAGCACTTAATACTATTCTATTCAGATATTTAAATACGTAAATAGTGTAGTTTTTCACCAGCGGCGGACAGTACAAGTCGAATCACATCGATGTATCCCTTCAGGCAAACTTAACTTACGTTCAAATGATCTTCACAATAAAACAGACGCCGCCCAGCCTTGTACTCAACATTTACTTCCTCGCACCATTTCCTTTTTAAGGTTTCTTTTACTAACAATCAATTTGTGTCGGCTATTTGTTGTGGTGTTTCTTATACTTGACGGTATGAATCACTTAGCAGAAGTAGTCTTTGAATCCATTCATTTTATTAAGCCATATCTTTAAACTTAAAGTACGGAAATCGCTAAAGTATGAAATGTAAACAAATTAACTGTCAAATTTGACAGTTTGACTTTACTGAATTTTGGTTTTAAATAAGTGTTAAACGTGGCAAAGATCCTAAGCTATTCAGTTCTACTAGTGACGTCAGTACGAACAATACTTTAAAAAAATATATAAGAGCTGGATAGAAACTTCACGGTTTCTCTTTTAAAAATGATTGGTGTTAAGGTGTGGCCTTAACTGTTAGGGGGTTCTCTTCAGGTTTCAGGGAGTGGCAACGAAAATGAATGATTTATTTCCTCTGGACTACAGAAATTTATTGTTAATATGAAATTACAATGGGTTTGAAACTATGTCTAAATATGGTCGAGGCAGAAGACGAAAAAAGGCCAAGCCGGCGGCGCGGCGGCGTCCGGTGCTTTTATACGATGCGCCTTCTCTCTGTGGGTTGATGATCTATTCAGCTTGACGAGTGACGTAGGCGCATGTCAGTTGTGAAGAACTGTAGATCATCATTTTATTCTTCATTGCGCCTCTTGTTGGTGCCGGTAGATAGAGATGTCCTCAACAATTGGGTTTTACAAAGTTTTCAAATTACACTGTTAATAGGTATGGGCGGACAGTGTAGGCCTGTCAACAAGTACTGGGTTACTTAAAGACCTGCCAGGGTTGCGAGTTTGTCTGAAAGGGATATCGTGGCCCTGGCACACAGGCAAATGAAGGAACAGGGGTGGATTTTAGTCAGTAAAAGTCCGCTCCACTCAGAGCGGGAGAAGTTATTTGATAATGTCCCATCCAAAAAAAATCTATTTAAATAAATAGAAAATGTTCAACAGTCAACATTTTGTATCAACATTGCATCCGAAAGACGTCCACTGCTGGACATAGGCCTCACCAAAGCACCGCCACTTCGACCGACTCTGTGCTTCCCGCATCCAGCGGATTCCTGCGGCCTTCACAAGTTCATCCCATTTTCGAAACCCATTACGGTCCATGTTTGCGTCACATAAATTCATATTTGTACCAAATTTCAAGTGAAAAAAAAAAAAAAATCGGTCCAGTAGATTCGGAGCAAATAGGGTGTGACGGACGGACAGACAAACACATGAACGATCCTGTAAGAGTTCCGTTTTTTTTTTAATATATTTATTTATTTGATTAACACGGCTTAAGAAACCAATTACATAAATTAAAGTATTTAAAATAAGTAAAAACAAAACACATTCCAAAGTAAACATAACAAAAATGTAGGCACATAACTATTAAATTGGCGAATTTATTAGCGAACAGAGCATGCATCAGAGATGCTATACTTTAGAGTATTATCTTACCAGCCAATAAACAAGGTGTCTTAAAGTCGGGCGTCGGGAGTCGCAAGCCGATTGCCGACCACCGTAGGCGCGGGCTTGTGGACGGTGAGCGATGGGCAGCTCGCCGTCCGACAAGGACCAGGCCCGGGTCAACGGCGCGTTGTGTTCCACGCGCGCCTCAAAGAGTTGTCAGCACCAACTGACGGGGACCGTTAGGGCCAATGCTTGCCAGCATTGCGAGTTTGTCCAAAAGGGATATCGTGGCCCTGGCACACAGGCAACGGAAGGAACACGGGTGGGTTTTAGTCAGTAAAGTCGTAAAGTCTGACACGCCCGCCCGCTCCGCCCTGAGCGGGAGAAGTTATTTGATAATTTCCCACCCAAAAAAAAATAAAAAAGTGTCTTAAAGTATGGTTAAGGGAAAAAAAAATCTTCTCAGTAAGCGACATATTAAATAAGAGATTTAAAAATAAATAATTATTATAATCCCCTCTGATATTAATAGTATTTTAATTTTTTTGATCAAATAATGTAAACATATTTCTACTCAATTGTAATTGAATGCTGAGTATATAAAATGCTTGCTTCAGCTTGGTAGGCACTAAGTGTTATGGATTTGTATAAATTTATGTTAAGACCGAAATTGTTCCAACTTATGGCTAATAAATAGATTTGATTTGATTTAGATCGCAGTCCGGGTTGGCTTCCACGAGCTTATTTAATGCGGTCAACACGTGCGATACGGGAGTCCCGGCACGTGCTGCAGTCCGACACGAAGGCACGCCTAGCAGTCGATGTTTTCTGCCAGAGAGATAATTTATTTATATTTTTTTTTACTTTAATTAACACGGTTAAACCAATTACATTAATTAAAGACAGAGACACATACACATAGAAAAGAAAATATAAAATTTTAAAATTCTGGTAAAAACATAATACAATAAAAAAAAAGAAAATAAAAAAATACTCGGTAGTAATAATTATTCGGTGTGTAGAGATATGGATGTCAGGCGCAACCTGGCCTTTTTAGGCACGGACCCCTAAAAAGATGTAAAACCAAACTAATTTCTCTCTACAACTACCACAACAATGTTTGTTCCTGAATATAATAAATAGCGTTATTTTCGCGTTCATAAATAAGGGCACTCTCCCAGTCACGTTTGGTAGACGAATTGAAATCGTTTCTACGTAAAAATATCGTTTTGTTAGAGTTGCACGTGCGTTAATAAACGAACGCGGAACACAAATCGTTTAGGGTTCCGTAATTGATCATTCCGATTAGTGAAATCGATGTATGGTGACTATATGCACAGACATGTTTTTTCGGATGTAGTAGAAGCTTTCGTATGGAAAACTAGCTTAGGCCGCGGGGGCTTTGCTCGCGTGGGTGTCGGAAATAATCCCACGGAAACATGCTACCTGGATAAAAAGTAATCTATGTCCTAAAGCAGACCATGGTCTATCTGTGTGCCAAATTGCAAAAGCTGGACAGAGCTGAACAAGTGTGGTTTGTCCCTGATGCTTTGCCCAATTCACAGGGATCCAATTTAACCCACTCAAGCTCAACAATCACGGTTGCCATTAATTAAACAAGGCAGTTCCAGAGAGTTATAGTAAGAGATACACATGGAAGAGGTTTAAAAAAGCGTGTATGAAGCTTTACAGTATGAAATTTCCGAGAAATCGGAATCACTCTATTTATTTATTTAATTTACACGGCTTAAAAAAAAAAACCAACCAATTACATAAATCAAAGTACATACAAACATAACACATACACTAATAACACCAATTAAATACTATTGTTTTCACAAAAAAATTGGCACATAACCATTAAATTGCCAATTTATTGGCGAACAGATCGCAGTCCGGGTTGGCTTCCACGAGCTTATTTAGTGCGGGCAACACGCCCGGTACGGGAGACGCAACACGGGCTGCTGTCCGACACGAAGGCACGCCTAGCAGTCGGTGTTTTCTGCCACGGAGATAACTATTCGGTGTATAGAGTCGAATCAGCTCATTAGGGATGTCAGACGCATCCGTCATATACTGCCACACTTTGAGCATAACGCCTACCTGGCCACTTGCCGTTCTGTAAGAACCCGAGAGTTCTTCTGTAAAGAAAACGCAGGAATGCTTTTTGTTCTTTTTTTTCTATTAAGGGGACGATAACCGACTTTTAATGATTTTATACTGAAGATCACGTCTAAACGAGTAGTGTTAATGATTTGAAAAAAATATATGATAAATTAGAGCATTTCCTTAATAACTTAATATGTGAATATTTTAGATTATGTTTATATTACATATTGAAATTAATTTGTAAAGTTATGTCTAACGCGGATAAAAAACTGAGAATGGCGCAAAATCTACCAAGCGTATTTTTCTGAAACCTTCAGCAATTTAAAGATAATTTAATTGTTGATCTTTTAATATACGCGTTTTATTAAAATACTTTTTGTTGTGTATAATAAATTAATAATGCGTCAAATTGGGGACAGCGCTCCTTGATGGGCGAGTCCTATTACTAGCTGAACGTACGACGCGTTGCGTGAGCTCAGTACGGAACAAGCAAGCTAACCACTCAAGGTCACTGGCATATATCTGCGTCTTAAACATACAATATCATATTTCCAGCTTTTATCTCCAACCAGAACAAAATGTTTGCACAATTGACGTTTTACTTTTCTCTCTCGCAATCTTATAAAACACACATAACATTACGCCCGGAATTCCCCGAAGGTTAAGGCAGCTGTGTATCTATAGTACACCCACATTTCTCCAGTTATGTTCAAGTCCATGTAATAGGGGGCGAGCCTATTGCTATCAATCGGGCACAAATCCAGACTCCGGGCTGCTAATGAGAAATTCCTGACAGAAAAACACAATAACACTTTGCCCAACCTGGGAATCGAACCCGGGACCGCATGCTCAACAGTAGCGCTTGCGAGTCCTCGTTTATCTTGAAAAACTCGAATGAAACATTTCAGAGGCCTACGGAACCCATTCTTCTTTGCTTCAACGCACCCTTTTGCTCGAATGAGCGAGTATTCCCTTCATTCCATCGCTCTGCGTGTGATAAATAAAGCATCACTCTCGCTACTGAATGCTGAGTAGGTAGTAAATGGAGTGAGAATGTGAATGACATAGATGGCTTCATCAACGTCTCTGTGTTTCTCTATCAGCCGTGTCTGGCCTGTGATTTCTCTTCATCTAGTAATGGTGTTTGTTATGGTGTAAAATAGTATTCTATTTATCTTTACAGGGTGTTAAATTAACTGCGTGCCATAGCTTAAGGGTAGGTTCAGTATCGATAAAGGAACCAAGGAAAAAAAAATGAAAACACAAAAAAATATTGCAAGATCAACCTAATTTAATACCTACTAACTTTTTTAAATAGCAATCGTTTAGAATTAAAATTAATTTATTTGACGGTCCTAAGCCCGTTAAAGTACAAAGAGACTTATTTTTATACACTTTTATGTTTAATTAAATTTTTTGTTTGTTTGTTTTTATTTTCCAGGGTTCCTTTATTGATACTGAACTTACCCCTAAGCTATGGCACGCAGTCACTTTAACACCCTGTATAGTTGCTCGTCTATGCCCGTCATAAAAGCAATAGGCCTTAGGATATAGGTGATGTGCATCAACAGCACCAAATACATTGGGTGTACAACTGTACATTGGGTGTATTGGGTGTATCATCATAGCACTTTTCTATTGGCATCGACAACTACTAAACACTTATCATTTCCTGCTTTCGCATAATTTTGACTATCGAATACCACTGCAATACATAATCTCAAAGACTTTGCATAAAATAACATAACATCACGGCTGTAATCCCCGAAGGGTTAAGCAGAGTTATGCTTGTAGGTACTTACTTTTCGCAAGTTATGTTAAAGTCCCATGTAACAGGAGCAAGCATATTGCCATCAACCGGACACAAATCTAGACTGCAAACTATTTAGAAATTCCTGATAGAAAATCGCAATCAACATCAAAAATATTTTTATTTCACATAAGCCTACATGGGCATTTATGAAACGTCAGAAGCTAGCTGCACGGTTCCAATTTGTCGTTTCCTATGGAGAAGAGCCGGCAAGAAACTCCACGGTCACTCTTTAAAAAAAAAAAAAATTGGCTTTCACAATTCAAATTACAGTATTAATAGGTATGAGAGGACAGCGTAGGCCCGTCAAAAGTACTAGGTACTTAACAAAATAGAAAATGGTCTACAGATCTACAATCTATTAAGCCTACAACGTCCTCACATTGACAAAAAAGACAATATAAAATATGATTAAAATAATAAAAGTTAGAACCTTACCAATAATACTCTTCCCGACTGATTTTTTCTTCCCTCGACGGCACTACATACATTCTTGTGATTCCATTCTAAAGACATTTAATACGTATGAGCACTCCATTGGCTTACTACTCCGTGGCACCAAAAGCACCCCACGTACGAATACGGCTATCTAGTATTTCCTCGCTATTACACGTTGAAAAATAACATGAATTTGCTGTGGGGCCTAGGCTTAGGCCGTGGTTATATTGGCAGTATTTTGCGAATTTATTTCCCGAGAAAATAAAAGGGAAATTCAATTAGGTATTTTGTTTCTTGCCAAAAGTTTTCTTATCTATAATATAATAAACTAATATTATAAAGAAAAAAAAACGGTCAAGAGCGAGTCGGACTCGCGCACCGAGGGTTCCGTACGTATATATAATGTTAATGATTTCTGAAAAACTGTGCTATTTAGAGACATTGTTTTATTTTTCCTGTAATCTTTACATAAACTTCTATCACAGAATAATTTCTGATTTTTATCTATGCAAACTTCGGAGATAAGAGGAACGGTCAAAAGTCGGAAACATTGCTGCCTAAAAAAATGTTTGAGAATGTGCAAACAGCGTTCTTTCATATGATACCCCACATGCTCTAGTAGCCCCACTTCAAATTTTTAAGACCTCCTTTCAGTCTCTTTTGCAAAAAAAGATATAATTTTAAATAGATTAATAGTTGGGCAAACGTCATCTAAAACTATTCTAAATTTCAAGTTTATCAGCATTAGTAGTTCTTGAGATATCCAGGTGTGACAGACAGACAGACTTAGTCTCATCATATGGGTTCCTTTTTACCATTTTGGCACGGAACCCTAAAAAGGATGTGATTTTTTGTTTGTTTGTAATGGATAAACTCAAAAACTACCTAACTGATTTTAATAATTATTTCACCTATAAAAAGCTACATTATCAGCGAGTAATATGGACTTTATTTTGTTTTTTTTTTTAAATTAGTGATCCTTACAATAAAGTATCAAAATTTGCCTATAAAACTCATTATTTGGCGTGCGCTGCATAAACTATTGATGATACATAAAATAATGTACTACATGCTTAAAGTACTTATACTTACTTACCCACAAAAAAGTCTGCGAAGCTATACAACATTATTTTTAGTATATGCGAAACCCGAAACACGTGTCTAGTATTTTTATGTATATCAAATCAAATCAAATCAAATCATTTATTTGCTTAATCCAGGTGCATGCATAAACAGATGTTACAAATAAATATAAAGTACACTGTATCATTACCTAACAAGGTGTGCAAATATTTCGTATCATTAAATAATTATTAAAATAACATCACAAAATTATTATACTCAAAAAGAAAAAAAAAATCTAATAAAAGAAATAAAACAATAATAAAATAAATTCAGAACACTGCAAAAGTTGGTTTAAAAATAAAAACAAAAAATTGTCAGATCATGGACAAGTCTCATCATCACTTAAAATCAAATAATTAAGTTAAAATAAAAATAAAAATAATGGTCCAAATTAAAATCTTGTCGATTGAAATATTGTCAAATGTCGATTAAAATTATTAAATCATGTCACACTATTTGTATTGTCATAATATTCAGTGTCAATAAATTACTCTTACTTTATAAAAAGCTATCTATATTTTTATCCTGTAAGTACTCCTTGACACTATAATAACATTTAGTCACCAGGAATTTGTGCAGCTTCGACTTGAATTGATGAACAGGTAAATTTTTGACATCATCAGGCAACTTGTTGTAAATCAAGGATGCCATACAAAGAATACTTTTATTGATAAGTGCTGTTTTCCCGTATGGTATATCAATTTCTAATCTTTTTTTGTCACGTAGTTGTCTATAGTAGCTTTTAAAAGCAGTCTTATGATAATTAGGATTAAATTTAACAAAAAAAATTATTTCATATATGTATAATGAAGGCAGAGTCAGAATTTTCAAGCTTTTAAAGTAAGGTTGACAGCTGGTAGTGGTGTCTACATTACACATTGCTCTAATGCATTTCTTTTGAGCTTTAAATACAGATTCCTTATCAACTGCGTTGCCCCAAGATAGAATACCATGTCTTAGGACAGGTGCAACAAGACCGTGATAAGCAGCTAATACGGCTTCTTTATTAACAGTTTTTGAGAGTTTGTAGAGAGCAAATGAGGATTTATTAATTCTTTTGCAGACATATTCTAAATGTGTTTTCCATGACAGTTTATTGTCAATATTAATTCCTAAAAACTTTGTATCTGTCACAAGATGTACTAATTCGCCTTGGTAACTGACGTTTATATTTGTCAGTGGTGTTCTCTGGTGAAAGTGTATAATCTTCGTTTTATCCATATTTATTTTAAGATTATTTTCGGTTAACCATTGTATTATCGTATTTAATGTTTGATTGACTACCTGCTCATAATCATTTTCTTTGTCGTTTTTTATTATAACTGTGCTATCATCTGCAAATAGTACCATTTGTTGGTTTATATGTTTAGGAAGATCGTTGATATACAGTGTGAGTCTTTATAATCTGCACATACTGAATCGAGGGAATCTTTGCTTAATTATATCGACGGAAAAAATGATAAAAAAAATCTAAATATTTTATTGAAATTTTTAATGGATTTTTTATTTATTTTTTCGCTTCTGTGACTCCAGTGTATACAAAACGGTGTAACTTTTTAACTCGATGTTTTATCACAATGAAACAAACTCCATAATGATTGGAAGTAATTAGGTGTCCGCATTAAATGAAAATTGTGTAAAAAACTGCCACCAATTAAAAATTAACACGTTTTTTCCGCAAAAATCTGATTTTTTTTCATCAATTTTTGCAATAATCGTAAAATTTCTCAATAAGATGCCCCGATTACCTTCATTTTTTATTACTTTAAATTATTCCTCATCGTATTAGCTACCTAATAATAAAAATTGTATGCTTTTAGCTCAGACAAAACACTTTCTATCAAGTGTTAAAGATGGCACTTCGAACGCGCTATTTTTGTTCTCTTAAGGATGATTTATTTGGGTTCAATGAATGAAAAAGAGTTCAATTAAAACATTTATTATTTTAAAGAAAATTTAATGCATTAGGTTCTCAAAATGTCCACCTCGTTGTTGTAGGCACAAAGCCGCGCGAACTAAAATTTGTTGTGTCGCTCTCCTTATCATTTCGGGATCATTGCGAATATCATTTGCACAGTTAATTATGCGATCACGCAAATCGACCTCACTGTTGATGGGAGTACTGTAGACGCGTTGCTTCATGGTCCCCCACAGGAAGTAATCAAGGGGCGTTAAATCGGGTGAACGCGCAGGCCACCCTACAGGTCCTAGTCGTCCAATCCATTTATCACGATAATTTTCGTTTAAAAATGATCTCACATTTGTGGCATAATGGGCAGGGCATCCGTCCATCTGCAGAAACATCCTTCGACGCAAAGACAGTGGTACATCTTCCAATAACTCAGGTAGATCGTCAGTCAACAAACTTAAAAATCTTTCACTGTTCAAAGTTCTCGGCAGTATGACTGGTCCAATCAACATGTTATCGATAAGACCAGCCCAAACATTTATTGAAAATCTTACTTGAAAAGTCGATGAACGTTTCAATTTCGGGTTTTGACCTCCAGGGCACCATCTGTGTAAATTTCTACAGTTAGTAATACCATCTCTGGTAAATGTTGATTCGTCCATCCATAGTATGGTTTTCGGAAAGTTTGGGTTTGCTCTGGTATTTCTTTGAATCCAGGTGGACATCACACACCTTGGACGCCAATCTACGTCTTCATGTAGATGTTGCACTCTTTGGTAGTGGTAAGGGTGCAATCCTTCTTTCTTTAAAATACGCCACGCTGATTTTTGTGATATTCCGTGACGAAGAGCCAGTCGTCTAGTACTTATGGATGGATCAGCAAACAAATCGCTCAGTACTGCTTGTTCCAGAACCACATCAATAATTATTTGAGGCGGCTCGCGACGATCTCTACTTGATTCAAGTCCAGTGATCGACAATCTTCTGTGAACTTCCTGGAAGTTGTTGGCAGATGGCACTGGTTGCCTGTTAGGAAACGCAGCTATGTAAGCTGCGCGCGCAGCTCTGGTACTTCCTCGTCCCATCCCATAGTAAAAATGAATGTCGGCAATGTGTGCCGGGGAGAATTCACTTAAGCGCGGCATCACGTAGCAGCGAACGAAAGTCACGAAACTCAGGTAGCAGTGAATGAAAGTAACGAAACACATGTAGCAGCGGCGAATAATTCGGAGCGACTGCCTGTCTGTCATCCCTTCTGGTCCCTTCAGCTGGCCCTACCTCCCCGCACCCCGACCCGCGCACATTCTCAACAAAAAAGGACGTCTACCTGCTAAACAATTAGTGCGTAGCCGTGCTCTAGGCCTTTCTTTGGCTGTTGATAAGAAATGATGGGATTGAGTTAAACCCTTGCAATTTTTACTATTGGATAGCTAATACGATGAGGAATAATTTAGAGTAATAAAAAATGAAGGTAATCGGGGCATCTTATTGAGAAATTTTACGATTATTGCAAAAATTGATGAAAAAAAAACAGATTTTTGCGGAAAAAACGTGTTAATTTTTAATTGGTGGCAGTTTTTTACACAATTTTCATTTAATGCGGACACCTAATTACTTCCAATCATTATGGAGTTTGTTTCATCGTGATAAAACATCGAGTTAAAAAGTTACACCGTTTTGTATACACTGGAGTCACAGAAGCGAAAAAATAAATAAAAAATCCATTAAAAATTTCAATAAAATATTTAGATTTTTTTTATCATTTTTTCCGTCGATATAATTAAGCAAAGATTCCCTCGATTCAGTATGTGCAGATTATAAAGACTCACACTGTATATCAAGAACAGTAAAGGCCCTAAAACACTACCTTGTGGAACTCCGAATTTTATAGTTTTCGAGTTTGACTTATGTTTAATCTCATTTCGTGTTTTCTGACATATTTGTATTATTTCAACTATTTGTTTTCTATTATGCAGGTATGAAAAGATGAGATCTAGCGCTTTACCTCTTATGCCATACATGCTTAATTTTTGCATTAGTATCGTATGGTCAACTCGGTCAAAGGCTTTACTCATATCCATAAAGATAGCACATGTTGGTATTTTTTTGTCCATGGCAACCAGAACAGTTTTCAGTAGGTCATAAATGGCAATATTAATTGATTTCCCTTTGCGAAAGCCTTTCTGTTCATCTACCAAAATATTATATTTTTCTAAAAAAACTGTATAGTCGGCTATATATGATTTTTTCAAATAATTTTGAAAAAATGGGGATCAACGCTATGGGTCTATAGTTTCCCATTTTCCGTTTGTCTTCTTTTTTGTGTAGTGGAATGACTATAGACGTTTTAAGTTTTTCTGGGTATATTCCGTTAGAAATGCATAAGTTAATTATGTAGCATAAGATGAGCTGAAATATCCGGGGATACATATTTTATGACTCTGGTGCAGACACCATCGTTGCCCACGCTATGGGTATTTTTCAGCTGCTTTATTTCTCTGTCTACCTCTGTAGGTGTTGTGGGAGTAAGAAACATTGAATTAATTTTAGTGTTGATTTTATGATTTGATGGTCGGGTTTTGTTTTGACTGTCATTCCTTAAATTATTTGTTTGGTCTGGTTCTGAAGCTTGGTCAATGTAGAAGTCGTTAAAGTTATTCGCTATAGAATTAGGATCTGTTATCTTGATGTCATCTTTAAGTATTTCTGTGATAGGCTCTTTGGGAAAGTTATATTTAGACTTGTTTATAATTGACCATGTCGCTTTTGATTTGTTTTGTGATGTATTTATGTAATAATTGTTTTGTGACTTCTGAGTTAGTGATATTACTTTTTTAAATCTAGCTGCGTATTGCATAAATATGTTTTTATTTATTTTTGTTGGATGTATCCTATACTGCCATAACATTTTTCTTTTAGTTTTACTACAGTTTCTAAGACCTTTAGATATCCATTTTGATTTTTTGTTTAGAGATTTTGTTATAATTTTGATAGGGAAACATAAATTGTAAAAACATAAGAATAGGTCTAGAAAATAATTATAAGCTTCGTCAGGGTCATTTGTGTTGTAAATGTCGGTAAACGACAAGCTTTTTATGCATTTTTTAAATTTATTCAGATTTTCAGTACTATAATCCCGTCTTTTAATACGCCAAGATTTTATCACACAGGTTTTTTTTACAGGGCATTGTAACAGTTGAGCTGTGTGGTCGGATAAACCAAATTCAATTATTTCACTTTTGCACCTAGGAAGATTGTGTGCAAAGTTGTCAATACAAGACTTACTGCTACGCCTGGTAGGATGTCTAATTTCTAATTTTAAATTGTGGCTTTCCAAAAGATATTCAAAGTCTAGAGCATGGCGGTTTTGTTTGAGTATGTTTATGTTAAAATCTCCGCATAGAACAATTTTCTTGTTAGTATTGTCACATATCTGGCGTAATAATTTCTCTAAATTATCGTAAAATAGATTTATACATGAATTTGGCACTCTGTATATACAAACTATTATGAGCCCATGTTCTTTTAGTTCTATGGCGCTACATTCAATAATACCTTTAATAGAGCAGTTAGTTTTAAGTGTTGTATATTCATGTCCAATCCTAGTTAGTATACATGCCCCTCCCCTCTTTACGTCTCTAGAATAACTTGATGCTAGGCGGAAGTTGGGTATGTCAAGTGTGTTTTCCTGGTCGGTCGTCATAAAATGTTCGGTTATACAGATAACGTCTATGGGTTTATTATTTTGTGCTAATTCCTCTAAATGTACCGTCAGGATATCAGATTTGTTAATGAGACCTGCTATGTTTTGGTGGAGAATACGTATATTATTATAAAAGAAAAAACTGTGAGTTTTGTATATTCACGTCACTGGTCAAGTCATCTGGAAATAATTCCATGTCAATTTTAATTCTGTTCATAATGTCCCTAAATATGCATTGTATTCCATTTTCATTTAATTTTCCTGTTAAATTTGAAAACATGTCAAATGTTAATCCATAGTTGGAGTCAAAAAAATATGCATACTTATTATATTGGATGTCCACACAGAGTAGGTTATTAAACATTTCAACCTTATGATTATAAATGAGTGCCTCACAGACATATGTGGGAGCGCATATTATTATGTTAGTGTGTGTTACATTCATTAAGCATTCTTTTATTATTTTTACTAGGTCAATAAGGTTATCATTGACTGTAATGTCAGCCGCCCCTAATATAATTATACAGTAATCATTCATTGTAAAATGTTCTAACTTTGATTTTATACCCGCTAATAATATTTTAATGTTTGAATTTGGTGAAGTGTAACTACAATAATTAAAGGCCCTTGCAAAATTTTCTTCAATAGCTTGTAGCATGCCGTGTTGTGTGTTGTTACTGAGTACGCAGAGTTTTCTATTTTTGGTATCCTCTCTAGTAATCTTCTTAAAAGGTTGTTTATTCTCTGTCGTAGGCTTCGACATTACACTTGATGGTGCTATAGGCGTAGGCATAATATCTTTCACTTTATTTGGTGTATATGTACTCATAGTTTGTGTCTCTTTATATTGTTTGTTAGCCGCACGCTCACTACGAAGTGTTTGTTGTTCATGTTCCTTGATTATGTACTTTGGTGAGCTTATTCCATGCAAAGATTTGTGTTTGCGTGTCACGCCGGTCTGTAGAAACCTTTAAAAAGAAAATGTGTAACTCAAACTCAAAGCATTTATTTCAATTAAACCAATTACAGGCACTTTTGAACTGTCAAAGAGTCGGTCAGTTAGTCAGAAAGTTGAAGCTATTTGCGCATTCCAAAACATAGATCTCTATGGAGAAGAATAGGCAAGAAGCTCCAAGGACACTCTTTTAAATCAAGATATTACAAAATCCTGGGTACATTATTCTTGTCGCCTCTATATGTGAGACCAATGTAAAAAAAATTCAAAACAATACAAAATATAAAAGATTACAAATAAGCCCTCGCAGATAGGAGATGACCAGTCACAACTGACGGCGCCCGTTCACGAACATGACGCGTGGATCAGCACCATCCAGCTCAACCATTTTGTAGGGAACCGAATGATCCAGCACACGCGCCACCATCAGCGAGACATTTAAGTGAGCATGACATACTCTTAACTGCCAAACTTTTTTAAGTTAAGATACATCATAAGTTCATAACTTAGTAAACGGTTCCCTTTACCTACAAATATGCATATTAGTACTCGAAGCAACATAAGCTAAGATATTATTTAATTAGGTACATAATAGGACGTGTTTGAGAGTCGGTGGTAATGATTACCACGTAGGATTTCCTTCTACTACTTCTACTTCTTCTTGACTTCCACGTTGGTCTAGTGTTCGTAAGCGCTACTGCTGAGCATGAAGTCTTAGGTTCAATTCCCAGGTCGGTAGCTCGCCGTCCGATAAGGACCAGACCCGGGTCGACGACGCGTTGTGTTCCACGCGCGCATCAAATAGATGTCAACACCAACTGAAGGGGTCCGGTCGGGCCAATGCCTGCCAGGGTTGCGAGTTTGTCCGAAAGGGATATCGTGGCTCTGGCACACAGGCAACGGAAGGAATACGGGTGGGTTTCAGTCAGTAAAAGTCTGACACGCCCAGAGCGGGAAAAGTTATTTGATAATTTCGCAAAGTTCTCTTTCGGCCAAAGTGTTATTGAGTTTTTCCATTAGGAATTTCTTAGTAACAGCCCAGAGTTTGGAAGTTGGCGTTGTTATACTGCCGAGCCTCAGAAAGCACGTTAAGCTGTGAGATATTAAGTAATTTTTAAAATGCAACCTGTTTAAAAAAAGACACTGAGTTTGGATTGGAAACCAAAATCACAAAAAACCGTATCCGAATGACGATCAATAAGGATTAAAACCCCATGGCTATAAAAACCCTACAGAGATAAATCAGATCGCTCCCTTAGGGCGATAAATCCACAAAAAGTATCATTAGCGATACACACTGAAATTGATTGAACCATAATAATGTACTTGGTAGTGTGATAAATGGGAAAGTACGTTTTTTTCTGGAATACAAAGCCTTGTAAATAAAAAAATATTATTGAAAAAACTAATAAAAAACCGGCCAAGTGCGAGTCAGACTCACGCACGAAGATTTCCGTACCATTATCTATAAAAATGGCAAAAAATCACGTTAATATTTGTTTTATTTTAATTAAATTATTTATTTTAAAGAGAATATATAACTAAGTATTCTGTGAATATTTCAAGCGTCTACTTGTTGCCGTTATCAATATAGAGCAAAAACTAGCAAACAAATCACGTTTGTTGTATGGGAGACCCCTTAAATATTTATTTTATTCTGTTTTTTTTTTGTATTTGTTGTTATAGCAACAACAGAAATACACCATCTGTGAAAATGTCAACTGTCTAACTATCACGGTTCATGAGATACAGCTTGGTGACAGACGGACAGACAGATAGACAGACGGCGGAGCCATAGTAATAGGGTTTCCGTTTTACCCTTTGGGTACGGAACCCTAAAAACGAGCGAGCCTTACAGTAGCCGCATATGATGTGTAACATCTGACATCTCACCTTGGTGATAAGCTACTGCGCAGCGACAGAAATTAACCTCAAAATTTAATAAAGCTAAATACTGAAATATTTATTTGAATAATGATTAATTACTAGAGGTCGCCCACTGGTCGAAATTCGACCCCCTCTGCTTACCATTACTAAATATATTACATTACTTACTAATTCCATGAGTTCACTAATTTCATGCTATTATAAAGTACGTGCCTAATTCCATGCTATTCATCATCATCATTTCAGCCGAAAGACGTCCACTGCTGGGCATAGGCCTCCAAGCGTGGCGATTATAGTTTGCCATAATCGCCACGCTTGGCAGGTGAGTTGGCGATCGCAGTATGGTGTTAAAATGCATAGCGAACACTGCTGCTCATTCTCTAGAAAGTCCTTTAGTCGCCTTTTACGACACCCACGGGAAGAAATAGGGGATTGCTATTCTTTGCGTCCGGCTCCACACAGACATTCCATGCTATTAAAAAGTACTTATTCCATGCTCAAGCTGTCACTTAAAGTTACACACTTCCGTCCGTTTTTATGAAATCACTCCCGCAGAAAGCAAGAGGTACACATCAATATTGCTGCCAAATAGTTAAATGCAACTTAGTTTTTATACGTTGTTAATTCTCATGCTGTCTCTGTCACTTTATGGTGTATTTTGTAGACAGAATCCCGCTTATTACAAAACAAGGTTTATCTTCAGACCCAGGTTTAAAACATGGAGCTATTATTGAATTTCGAGCTTTATTCCGACTATGGTAAAGTTCCTAAACACAAAACTGACAACTTAGTACCGAACTAAGTTTTCAGTTCTGTAAAAAGAACAATATTTCAATCACTGTTACGTTCTTATTACAAAAACTGGCTCCATGGTTTAAGCCATGTCAAATATAAATCTTGTTTTGTAATAAGGCGGAATGAGTTTTGAGAAAGTCTTAAAGTTAAGTGTTGTTTGAGTATTTTTGACGTTAACTCCTAAACAGATTGTAACAGTTGCAGCTTAAGAAACTGACTAAACTGAAAATTAAAAAAGAAATAATTTGTGTTATCAGTTCAAATCAAATATAAAAATTACACATGGGCACTTATAAAAAGTCAGATGCTAGGTGCACGGTTCCAATTGGTCGTTTCCTATGGAGAAGAGCCGACAAGAAACTCCACGGTTATTCCTTTAAAAATAATATATTTTACAATGTTTTCAAATTACAGTGTAGGTATGTATGGGAGGACAGTGTAGGTCTGTTCCAAGTGTAGGTCTGTTCCAGTGTAGGTCTGGTCTGTACCAAGTACTTGACAAAATAGAATATGGTCTACAAATCTACAGTCTATTAAGCATACAGCGTTCTCTCATTCACAAAATAATAAAGAATCTATGTAAAAAATGAATAAAAATAAAAACCTATTTAAACCAAATGACATGATTGCCATTACAACTGTGACAAATCTAAATTAATACCCTACCCACAATTTTGGAAACATACACAGCTAAGCAATGATCTGCTTTTAACCAGTAAAAATACAAATGACCGAGCGATATTTTACTGGCTTTTTATGCCTCAAAAATGCACTAAAAAGTCGACGACACTGCAAACTTTCAACAAACAAAAATAAACTATTTCACACCAATCTCCTATAGATCAAAAAGGCACCTTTCCTTGTTAAAACAGCCTCACATCTGCGATTAACAATCGTGTCACATGTCGCATTACGTCTAATGCAATGAATCGTCCCACTTAAGGCGCCGCTCCACAACAGCCCGCGGCTAAGCTACACACAGCGGGGCGAGCACAGCCTACTGTGACATGACTTGAGTCACACATTTTATCACAGTTTGAGCGATAAAACTGTTGTCATAAAATGCTAGTACAAATTCAGTTACCAAAACAAAAACTCGCTGCCAGTTTAAATATTAAAACAAAGCTGACAACTGATTATTAAGGCGGAGATATATGCCAGTGACCTTGAGTGGTTAGCTTGCGTGTTCTGTACTGAGCTCACGCAACGCTTCGTACGTTCAGCCAGTAATAGGACTCGCCCATCAAGGAGCGTTGTCCCCAATTTGACGCATTATTAATTTATTATACACAAACCAAAAGGTATTTTAATAAAACGCGTATAAGATCAATAACTAAATTATCTTTAAATTGGTGAAGGTTTTAGAAAAATACGCTTGATAGATTTTGCGCCTTTCTCAGTTTTTTATCCGCGCTATAACTTTACAAAATAATTTCACTATGTAATATAAACATAATCTAAAATATTCAAATTCAAATTCAAATATTTTATTTGTAGAACATAGGTAAAACAACGTACAGATGTCAGTATTAATAAAATGAGCGCCATGTCTTGCCGTCAACGGCGTACAAACATTCTAATTATAATTTCTTATGACTAATAATTGGTTAAAAAATAATAAAAACAATAAAATTAATAATTAAACTCAATTAAGTATAACAATTAAAAAAAAACAAAAATATTAATTAAAAAACTGTTCAATTCATTAATTAAATTCACATATTAAGTTATTGATAATATGCTCTAATTTAACATATTTTTTTTTCAAATCATTAACACTACTCGTTTAGACGTGATCTTCAGTATAAAATCATTAAAAGTCGGTTATCGTCGCCTTAATCCAGTGAATTCATAATTCGACTTTAGCTTCACTTTGTATGAAAATGTGAAAACATATTAACCGCGCACGGAGACATCCTAAGACACAAGGAACTTTTTGAGTAGTGCTCGAATGGCGTTAACAGGGGGGCGCTGCTAATCATTCGTGCAATTCATAATGTGCACATACCGAAATGAAGGAAATTAGGCTTAATTTCATCGACGGAAAATTAAAAAATAAAAAATATTGGTCTGTACCTGCTAAAGTACACGTACATATATACGTACGTAGCCGAGTTCAAGGTCTTTCTTTAACAGTTGATAGGAAATGTTGTGATTGAGTTATACAGGGTGGAAGGGACATCGATGCGAATCCGTTTACCAAGGATTCAGTACATCATTCTTGACCCCCTGCGTTAAAATTTTTCGTCGGTTATTAAAAAAAAAACTGCTGTTTTTTATACAAGTTCAAATACCTATCTAATGATACCCCATTTGGCGTAGTTCGTCGACTTTATTTTTATCTTTTTTCACAATATGGCGTCTGGTTGTCGCCATATTGACTTATTATTTATTTATAACAATCTTACCTACACTATCATTACAGATCTATGATCCAATGCGACAGAGTGGCCTTACTAACTAAATCCTAAATCTACACCTTATACCTATCTAAAAAATATCTTAATTGATTGATTAATTAAAAAATTGTCATGTCTTTAGTGACACTCACGATTAAGAAAAATCGATTGACGTAAGAATCATCAAAATCAGCCCACGCGTTTGGTCTCTAGAGTACGACAAAGGAACAAACATACATAAATACGCTGATAAACACATTACCCTCCTTTGCGTCACGCAGTCGGGTAAAAACAAGACAGCAGCGTTACTTCCACTTTTAGCCACATGCCAAAAGATTCTTGTACAGCTATAGCAGTGGACGGTTGACTTTACATCTCCTATTACCGTCCAATATGTCGCCCTTACACCTCGTATTACAAACAAACCAGCCAACATAACACAGCCTATAGAGCCAATTTCTCTTTCATTCCTCTGTCATTTTTAACAGAAAAAATTGCGCCAATCCGAGTAACATGATTCTGTGAATTCGTGAAATCTTTTTGGTATGAATAGTGCTACAAAGGGTTACAAAGGTAATTGAGTCGTTTTTTGGATGTATGGACTGTGGAGTGTCCTTGTGACGATTTTGATGGGTTAAAAGTTGTTAAAAGCTAATAGTGCATGTTTTGTACATAAATCAAAATGACTATGAATTTAAAAGTGATTTTTCTTTGAAGGCTCGTAGCGTCAATCTCGTAGCTCTTGCTACGAATATTCGTACCGTGAGTGTCCACGTTTCGGCTCCGTAAGTCATAACAGGGGCTCAATTCTGTAACTTTGAGTTAAGCAACACGCCATTGACACTCTATCGACACACTACAGACATTATCTTGCCACTGTTGCAAATTTGGCATTCTGCAAAAACTTCAATGGCGTTTCAGTGGTGTCTCAGTAGTGTGTCGATAGTATGTCGATACTGTGTCAGTACAATAGTTTTGAGTGTTGCTAACAAAAATCTACCATGAGGTTTATCAAACCTACCACTTTTTAAATCCAATTTTTATCAATTAAATCTTTATAATATGGGTTTATTTAATAATATAATAACGTTTTATTATTAAAAACATCAAATTTCACTAAAAACATGCGTTTAATAACGTTTAATGAGTGTAGGCCTTAGGGACGCTATGGCGCGAGGATTTGAAATTTGAAAAATGTATCGTATTTTTTTTTTTCGATATTCTACCAATTTTATTGCAGTACCGGGTTAAACTTGACTATATAAACCATTTAGACTCTGAGACGCATCGCCCGACGACACACCGTTTCCGAGATATGGGCGTTCGATTATTATTTTGTTGTTTTTTTTTATTAATAAAAAAAACCTTAAATTCATGTTGGGATGCTGCTTACACGGAGGGTGAATCTAAGGGGGGGTAAAATTTTGGTAATTTTTTGCCTAGGACGCACCGTTTTGGAAATATTTGAATTTAAATCTTATTAATAAAAAAAATATTTGAATACTGAAGAAAAAAAACAGTTTTTCGTGGATTTTTTACATCGTCTCATGGTTTTCGGTCGGAGTGTCAAGTTAGGTACCTTCACATACAAACCTTTAATTCAGCAGGGATTCCATTCCGCCGTCGGTGTCTCTGGAGAAAGGAAATGAGCTCGTCAATTAGCTCCCTTGCTTGCTCCCTACCAAGCTGAAACGTTTTGACAAACCACTTCTTGGGAAGTTCAAGAAAGGCATTCACTTGCAGCTTCATTAGTGCGTGAGATTTCCGGCGCTGGCGCAAAAGCAAACCTTGGCGGTCGGCACTATAAGCCAATGACATAATACGCCACCGCAAAGTAGGTACAGAAGGCCACATTATGGCGAAAAACTACATCCACTTTATCAATTTCGATACGTAAGACGCACACACACAAGGACATTTTATTTTAAATTTAAAAAATAAACAAATTAATCCAATCAATAGGGAAAATAGGTGTCGTTGTTCGATGGCTTCACAATGGCGGTTTCATAGCCAAAACACTATTCATACACGATAGAAACAACTGTCAAATACACTTAAAATATTTACAGACTACCGTAAGTTTGGCCATCATGATGCCATTGTAACATTATAGTGGACCAGACTACCAATTATTACAATCGTCTTACTATGGCGTTTCAATGGCACTACAGTGGCCAGTGAATGACCATAAACAGTTTGCAGAATAGCAAATGTCAATGACTATTCTATTGAGACACTACTGACACACTATTGACACGTTGGTTATTTTACAGAATTGAGCCCCAGGTAGGACGCACTGATTGAAGAACTTAGTCTTTAGGCTTTGTGGAATACGCGACGAGAAGACTCGACGAAGCTTCCCAAATGCTTCAGAAATGAATCATTTGATTTGAATACGAAACTACATTGATTTGTTTCATCATGTTATCACCCTCGGAGATGCAACCTCGCAAAGAATAGTGCTGTGGGAATGTTGCCATAATCGCTCATTTTTTTTTTTTAATTAATCTGCAATCGGGATTCAGCCATAATCAGATGTTTTCTGGGATTAATTTGGGTTCGGTGCGATTCCATTAAGGCGCTGACAAGGGGCAAATGAAAAAAGTAGGCTTGTCTTAAACAAAAAAATTGCCAACTCTATATTGTTTGTGGTAGCAGATAAAATATATGTTATTCTTGAACATATTTCTCAGAACTTGGTTGTTACCAAAACACGTTTAAAAAAAAGAAACTCGATACAAATTAATGGTAAACTAACCCTTTACTTTGAGTTTCAATCCGAAATATCTGTCTTAAATATCAATGTACGGTTGGTATTTAAATAATAACAAGAACGTCTTATTTGTATGCAGAACTTGGTTGTTTTTTATTTTCGATTACTCAACTCATTTTAGAGTAAATAAATAATTGCTTCATATGTTGCAATAAATTACAAGCGTTGTGTCATCGCACTTCTCTTTCTTTTGTATGCAGTCTGACAGTGGTTTACCTGTTGTCAGCGTCTTAAGCAGCACCGAAAGAGTTGGTAGAGACTAAATAGGTAGTTTATCTGGTCTATGTCTAGTATTTGCCATCTTTTTAGGCGAGTTTCATCTTCCTGTCGAGTTAATAAGTTCTTAGCCAATTCATTTGTGTTTTTATTGAGCCTTTAACTGTATCTCTTGCTTATTTTACAGCCTTCCTCCTTTACGGTCGGCATCTCCAGGTATTCATGTATTTCCGTGTTTCTTACGAACTTAAATAATCACACAAATAATGCAAATAAAATAATGTTAGATCAACCTAAGCACATAGAAGTATACTTCACTTAGGTACTTTAAGAGATCAGCCATGTTTCAGATTATCTAACAGTGGCGAAAGCACCATATAACACGATTCCTATCGGCTTCCCTTCGGAAGTTTGCATCAACAATTGTACCGCTATTGAAAAATGGCACAGTCAATAGTGTCTACTATTGCCAAAAAATATAGTTACACTACGGGCATTTAGTTCACCATAACATTCAAACATCAAAAACGCCTATTTTATTAGCTTTGAATTGAAATAACAAACAAGAAAGTTTTGTCTGTGTAGTGATGCGCCTTTTTGGTTCTGCAAATATTTTTTTTTTTTTTATTATTTCTAAAACACTTAAAGCATTATTTATTTATTCATTTATTTTAATTTTTTTTTGTAGCCGTACAACGAAAACCTCACAGGGTTTATCTGTGTGCCGGCGAGCCGTTCATTTTATTTTTAACATGTTATTTTTAAATGTTAATTACTACAATGATATATTATTTTATAATGATGATAATAATTTAAACATACTCTATTACATACATACATTAGGAGTCATTTTGTGTAAGGAAACGCTTTGATTTGTACTTATAACTTTTCGAACTCGTTTTGTATAACGTTTGCAAGTCGTCTGGAAGTTTATTAAGAAAAAAAGGTACTAAATAATCTGCAACCCTCATCCCGTACACATTATTAAATTTAGGTAGGATGTATTTATTTTTAAGTGGTATCATTCTCAAAAAGTCAGGTCTTGTTTTTTCGATTATCAGCTCAGGTCTATTGACTTCCGCAAGAGTAAAAAATTTTACTTTATTGAAAACATTCATAACATTACAGTATTTAAAGAGATTGTCGTCACTGTTTTTGAATTTCTTGTTTAAATGTTTTAGCGTAATTACTTTTAATATTCTTAGTTGTAGAATAAACTTGACGATAGATGGTGTTAAATTCTTTTTACTTTAGGTACTGATAAGAAAGTAAGTTAAAATCGGCTGCGCTTCGGCTTCTCTCATACAAAAATTGAGACCTCGCCGCTGTTATCTAAAGTACATACATCTTTTATGGGGTACTGTGTTAAATGTTACAACAAAATACCTTGTGATATATAGCAATTAAATGAAAGAAAATTTAAAACTCATATTAAAAGTATACTTACTTTGCAAAAAAGCTTATTACAAATTAGAGGATTATATCCAAGATAAGAATGCTTGGAAACATGCTGGTCCAGCTCCATAGGACAATCTAGTCTAGACAAAATCAAACTGGTTGCTATTTTAATTGTATAATTATTATTTGTATGACATTTATTTTACATTCTGTGATTACCTTAACTCACACACTGATATTATTATTTTAGGAAAACGTTTATTTTTATTTTTGTTTCACAATGTTTGTAAATACCTATGTAAGCACCATTTATCTATCACATAATTATCTTATCTGTCATTGCTTCATTATTAATTATTTTTACCTATTGTGGTATAATAATTTTATTCTAGGTGCATCGTCTTCACATACTTATAATTATATAATTGTTGTACCTATCCCAAATATTGTAAAACCTTTTAAAAGAGTAACGGTGGAGTTTCTTGCCCATTCCTCTTCATACGAAGCTACCTTTTGGAAGTGGCGACTAGAATCAATTATATTTTCTTTGTAAATTTTGCCGTTCAATAGTGCCATTTATGTGCCTATTTGAAATAAATAATTTGCCTTTGACTTTGACTTCAAAAGAACCCTTCCCTCTATGGCACGTACCAAACGGCCTTGATATAACCCTAGTCATACTATTCTTAGGCAGAAACTCCAGCACTCTACATCCTAAGTAGGTGAATATAAAATCTCTATCACGTAGAGAGAGCAGACGATATCCCGCAGCTACAAATAGAGAGCTAATAGGCCACCGTGGAGTCATTACTAGTGATGTCACGTGTCCCGGGGTTTTGAGCTCATTCCGGGATTTTATGACGTGAAGTTTTGATTTTTAACCCCGTATTTTATATAGACTCGTGTTTTCGTAGCTACGCTGGTTAATATCTTAATGAAGTATAATTTATAATAATAGGTAGATTCCGCCATCCCCGTTACCTATAACATAATGATAATATTTCTAGTGATTTTTCATGCATAATCCCTTCATTATACATAATGTACCCAAAGCTGGATCGTTTAACCCTAGTCTCATTATTACTAACCATTATTCTACTTTACCTTACTTAAAAGCCCCAAATTCGCCTAACAGCTGCATAAAATATCCAAAAAGTAACCAACTAAATTTAATTTATACAACTTACAATCCTACATAATCAGCCTATAATATTCCCACTGCTGGGACACAGGACTCCTCTTTTTGTGAGAGGGTGGGCCGTAATCCACCACGTGGGCCCAGTGCGGTTTCCTCACGATGTTTTCCTTCACCAGTTTGGAAGCAGTGGTGATGACATTATTTACACAAAGTAAAGCGCCTGTCTGGTCAGTGGCGGACTAAAACTGAATAGGGCTCGGTTAGGTTTTCTTTTGGCCATTATTAAAGAAATAGGAGATACTACGCGACAACAGAAAAGCTAGAGCATCAGACGAATAGAGAAGCTCCAAAATGTTTGTACTCCGCATAGTTTAAATTTTCTTTTGAACATTCATGCAGAAATAGGACTAACTTTGTTATACAAACAAATTTGGAAATGTAGGATGCAACAGCGAGCGAAACGAGTTCGCAAAATTTTAGCACCCTGCCCCGGATAGGTAAGGTTTTATTTTGATACATAAATAGGTTTGTCTTTGTTGACTAAGTCTGAGAAAAAGAGAATGTAGGTTGCAAGAGCGAGCTCGAAAATGTTAGCACCCTGCGTTTATACCTATATAGCGTCATCATCATCATCATTTCAGCCGAATGACGTCCACTGCTGGATATAGGCCTCCCCCAAAAGAGTGGGGGGGGGTATATATAGCGTAGGGGTCCCTTACTACAAGCTACCTTTTACTTACTGAACATACTTAGGTCTTCTTTGGGTTTTTATTTAAAAGTATTTCTGGTCATTTGGGGCCCCTCTTAGTCCGCCAGTGTGTCTGGGTTCAAACCCACGACCTACTCGTAAGTCGAGGCCGTTACCACTGGGCCACCACTGCTCTTTACTGCTTTCTCTGCTTTTACTTACCTCTAAAAGAAACACAACAGCACATTCACTATGAACCCAATAAAGAAAAACCCTCATAACAAAATATTTACGGACTCCAATCCCGGATCATTGACCGTCCGATCCCGGACTCGCCCATCACTAGTCGTTCAGAATACAGCCTCTAACCAATCACATTAGGTACTTTATTGTAACTATAATGGCCTGATATAAGGCCGTAAATGACAATTAGGAGACCACTTTATATCAGCGTAGTTACGATCGATTTTGGCACAGAGTATAAGTGTAAAGCGAGTACTTTTTATGTATTCGTTGACCATGGATGGAACATGGTTATTTTTATTTATTTATTTAGGTTAGGCAACCATTGTTTCCTAACTTAATATTACAAATGCGAAAGTAAGTTTGTGTGTCTAACAAAAGGTATAAAGCAGAGGTGAGTGGAAACGCCGGGAGGGGACGCCCTAGAAGGACATATAGTGACCAAATTGGTGATGTTCTTCAAAAAGGTCAGGTGTGTAGTACTCGCAACCGGCGTGCGTGTATGACTAGATGTATGAACGTAGACGAAGCAAAAGGAGTATGTAAGGAGCGTAGCAAAACGCGTTCTATAGTTTCTGCCTACCCCCATGGGAAGAAGGCGTGAGTTTATGTATGTATGTATGTAAGTTTGTAAGTTTATTTGTTACCTTTTCACGCCAAACCACTGAATCGATCATCCTGAAATTTTTCATATATTATGTTGTCAGGTGTACAGAAACGGACATAGGGTACCTTTCATCCCGAAAAAAAGTACTGTTCCCGAGGAAAACAACAATAACGTTCATATGATAATAGATGGCGCCACGTGTCTTTCGAATCATGATTGAATTATAATATTATTATAGAAACTTTAGTAGAGTGTTAGGAGTTTTTTATTTTATTCTTACCTAATTCCTTTTTGCGAGTCTAGAGTGTCGATATACCGGTTTTTCATCCTTCTAACTATAATACTATAATGCGAAAGTGATCAGTTTCTTTGTCACACTTTCACGCTAAAACGGCTGCACAGATTTGGATAAAATTTGGCACATGGGTAGACCATGACCTGAAAAAAGACATAGGTTACTTTTCATCCTGGATCGCAGACGAAGTCGCGGGCAACAGCTAGTACATAATACAATTAAAATAATTTCCTTAATAGTACGT
This sequence comes from Tiliacea aurago, assembly GCA_948098905.1. Classification (NCBI taxonomy): domain Eukaryota; kingdom Metazoa; phylum Arthropoda; class Insecta; order Lepidoptera; family Noctuidae; genus Tiliacea; species Tiliacea aurago. The sequence continues at coordinate 5,811,957 of OX402597.1, forward strand.
TTATAAGTGCAACCATTACAGGCTAACACAACATGCACCATTTATGGTTTAACATAATATTAGAAAGCCAAAAAGGATATTTACAATTACAGTTATTCAATAATTTCTGGCAAATCCCGCGTAGCAATAAAAATAAAAAACATTTCATTCAAAATAATTTAACAAAAAAGGTTGATATAACATTAACATTTAATAAACAAAAATAATAAAAATCTCATCATCATCTGCCCGCCTTTTTCTCAACTATGTCGAGGTCAGCTTCCAGTCTTACCGGATGTAGCTGAATACCAGTATGTTACATGGAGCGACTGCCTATCTGACCTCCACAACCCAGTTACTGGGTAACACGATATCCCTTGGTAAGACTGATTGTCAGACTTTCGGGCTTCTGACGACCCGTAACGACTGTCAAAGATCCACGAATGACAGCCGGGACCAACGGCTTAGCGTGCTTTCCGAGGCACGGAGGAGTCTCGGTATGTAAAGATGATCACCCATCCACGGACCAACCGCGGCAAGCGTAGCTTAACCTGATAGATCGACCCATGCGACTGTTATTATTTAGCCACGAGCCCAAAAATAATAAAAATCTCAAATTATAAAAATAAATGGTTCTAACTCAAACACAAAACCTCTTATTACAAAACAAGGTTTATCTTCAGACCCAGGTTTAAAACATGGAGCCATTATTGAATTTCGAACTTTATTCCGACTATGGTAAAGTTCGTAAACACAAAACTGACAACTTAGTACCGAACTAAGTTTTCAGTTATGTATAAAGAACGGTATTTCAATCACTGTTACGTTCTTATTACAAAAACTGGCTCCATGGTTTAAGCCATGTCAAAATATAAATATTGTTTTGTAATAAGACAGAAAGCATTTATTTCAATTAAACCATTGACAGGCACTTTTGAATTGTCAAAAAGTCGGTCAGTTACAAATATGAAGCTAGTTGCCCATTCCAAAATAGTAGGTTCCTATATGGAAAAGAACGAGCAAGAAACTTCACGGACACTATTTTAAATTAAATGGTTATTAACAATCACTCGGTTTAAAACAGTGCTATTCAAATGGCTTATAGAAAAATCATTCTATTCTGTGAATGAGTACCTAAACTTTAAATATTTACGCTGACATTTAACTATTATAATTTGACAAATGTTTGACATTTCTATTGTTAATTTATTATCTAGGATTTATGTTACAATTTTATTATCATTGATTTAATTATATTTGTATCAATTATTATGTAATCAATTAGTTTGCATGCTAGTTTTAGCGAATTGTTTTAGGAACAAAAAAACCCGACCATCTGTGTAGGTACTAGTCTATCTTTGTACTACAATTCTTGCAATAAATAAATTTCATTTAATTTCATTGGCTTGAGTGAAAAGCGAAAACCAGGTATTAGCGCGGGTAGGAAATGTGGCTGTGGTTTTAGTATATTGTGGTGTCTTACGACTTCCACACGAACGAAGTCGCGGGCAGAAGCTAGTCTACTTCATAAAAATCTTAAATTCAATCACTGACAGAAGACTATGTGGGCAATGACGTATTATAAATAGACGCGTTATACACGAACATTAGTGCACTCAAAAACAGCGTAAGCCATGATTGTAGCTACATACTGGCATACGATCATACAGCGCGTGAAGAAAAGGAAATACCTATACCAATATCTGTTATTAGAAAGAGATGAACATACATATTTAGTTTCGTCACGCTGCTGCATGTTCATTGGCGCGTACGTAATAATTATTATTATTATTGTATTTACTTTGCCATTATTGAGCGCAGGTAACGCATCTTTTTTTTTCTTTTTTGGCTTGTGGTGATGTAAATGCCGCCACACACACTTCCGTCCTTTTCACGAAATCACTCCCACAGATAGCTTGAGGAAAGATGTTATACATCAAAAAATATCTGCTGTTTCATAGAAAAGTGCAATATCCACGCGGTCAAAATGTATAGAACAGCCATTTTAAGGGTTCCGTACCAAAATGGTAAAAAGGAACCCTTATGGTGAGACTAATTCTGTCTGTCTGTCTGTCACGCCTGGATATCTCAAGAACTACTAATGCTATCAACTTGAAATTTAGAAAAGTTTTAGATGACGTTTGCCCAACTATTTTGCAAACAATAAAGAAATTAAAAAATATGCCTTTTTTTACAAAAGGGACTGAAAGGGGGTCTTAAAAATTTTAAGTGGGGCTACTAGGGCATGTGGGGTGATTTGAAAGAGCGCTGTTTGCACATTCTCAAAACATTTTTTTTTTAGGCAGCATTGTTTCCGACTTTTGATGAAAAATTTGAATAAAATACCGTTTCCACCCCTTTTCTCCGAAGTTTTTATAGATAAAAAACAGAAATTTTTCAATGATTATAGAAGTTTATATAAAGATTACAGGAAAAATAAAACTATGTCTCTAAATAGCACAGTTTTTCAGAAATCATCAACATCATGTATACGTACGGAACCCTCGGTGCGCTTCTTTATCTGAATGTTTTAAACCTTTATTTTATTTATGTAACTTAAATTTAGAATAAATCTAAATGAATGAATTTGATACAAAATCGCTCATCTCTCTAACTTGAACCCCTAGCCAGGTCACTCGATACTCTCGGAGTCCATATTTGTTCATCTCTCAGCGAGCGAGCTCGCTATCATGTGGACCACTTGTTTATATCATCGTTACAAGTATGGCAATCATTTTGTTTGAGGGATCGTAATTACTGATATTGATTGAGGCCTATCATTTCTGTAGGCAAATGCGATTGAATGATCTTTCAATGCTCATGTCAAGGAATATGATTGTTAAAGACAGTTAATTAGCAGATCTGAAACTAAATTGATCTGTTTACTTAAGGATTCTAATTGATTTTTCCCGACAAGAACACTTTATAAATACTGCCAAGTCTCTACTGTTAGGCAATTGGATATTCTAATTATAATATATATTTAGAATATCCAATGATTATTAAGATTATGATTATAAATTATATATAAAGAATATTATATTGCTGTCTAATTACTACCAAACAATGATATTATATTAAACAGATATGTTTTACACTCACAAAACAACCGAAAAAAGTGTTCCGCGCAGCAGCGGCAGCACATATACCCAGTTTTCATTCATTTTACATTTCACATTGTTATACGTCCATGCAATTAAAAGTAAAAATGATAGAAAAGAGATGGCTTGATAAACCAGCAAGAAAAAAAGAGACAGCTAGTGTTTTCAATTGCGCGTGAATGTAAACAAACATTATTCTGGCCACCAATCACCGAATGTTCGCATCACAGACTAACAAACCTCCAAATATGAGAAAATTAGGAAAATAATTGAAATATATAAATCGAAGTTTATTGCGTACTTACATGTTGTATGAGATCCCTTGTGTTTTATTAACTTTGGTATCATAATTGGTAAACTTTCTAAATACACACTATGGTATTTTTTTTAATTTTTTTGCTGTTTCAACTATAAAGCGTATTACTCGTCGCCATGCGTGTCGCAGACTAAAGTCAGCACGTCCCAATTAGGACGTTTTCGAGTCTTCATGATTGCGCGCTCGCAACATATCTGTTTAATATAATATTATTGCTTCCAAACGAGTAAAAACTTACAAAAATCTCTTATTGCCTCACGCATCTATCTGCACGCGCTTAACCGCTAGGTCATCTTGGCTCATACCATTACGTTGAAATGATGGACTACAATCACATTTTGACGATAATGATGATTCATTGAAAATAGAAGGTCTTAAGTCAAAATTAAGACTCAGATATATGCCAGTGACCTTGAGTGGTTAGCTTGCGTGTTCTGTAATGAGCTCACGCAAAGCTTCGTACGTCCAGCCAGTAATAGGACTCGCCCATCAAGAAGCGCTGCCGCAATTTGACGCATTATTAATTTATTATACACAAAACAAAAGGTATTTTAATAAAACGCGTATACTAAAAGATTAGTAATTGAATCGTCTTTAAATTGGTGAAGGTTTCAGAAAAATACGCTTGGTAGATTTTGCGCCATTCTCAGTTTTTTATCCGCGTTAAACATAACTTTACAAATTAATTTCACTATGTAATATAAACATAATCTAAAATATTCATATACTAAGTTATTGAGAAAATGCTCTAATTTATCATATATTTTTTTCCAATCATTAACACTACTCTTTTAGACGTGATCTTCAGTATAAAATCATTAAAAGTCGGTTATCGTCGCCTTAACGTGAAGCTATTCGTTTGTGAGATTGCCTATGGACTTTTGGTTGGCACTGTACCTACTGCCACAACACAAACAAACAAATACGGAAAATTAATGACTGAATCCGTTTACGACGCCGACGGACCATGTTCAGCCATGTGTACACGGACCACTATCGACATGCGGGCTGTTAACCCTTATCAATGGGCTGTGTTGTGAAGACCGCACTGATTAACTTGTGGGATTTCAGTCTTTTTTTTCGTAGGTACTCACTTTGCATTCGCTTTCGTGCAAAATTCAGTCGTGCAAACGCATGAACGAACACGATTTTTCAAGTACAATCAGGGAAGTAGTGAAGGGCGGACTCTCTTATGTAATTTTGATGGGCATTGTACATGTGTAAGTACTATGTACCTACTATAAAGCTACCATTTACTGGGTACGTCGTTCACTGACTTGAATGTTCCCTGGTGGCTGGGAGTATGTCATGTTCACTCTAATGTCTCGCTGGAGGTGGCGCGTGTATTGGATCATTTAGATCCCTTCAAAATGGTTGAGTTGTATGGTGCTAATCCATGCGTCATTTTCGTGAACAGGCGGCATCATTGAGGCGACGATAACAGACTTTTAATGATTTTATACTGAAGGTCACGTCTAAACGAGTAGTGATAGTCATCTCTTAGCTGCCAGGACTTATTTTATTTGAATTTAATTTTTTAATTGTTTTTTTTTTATCTTTTTATCATGGATGTTTTTGACGTTTTGCATAGCTCTCACATGTATAAATTCAACATGAATGATGTAACCCATTTTTTGTAACCATACGCTTTGGAATAGGCAACTAGCTTCATCTCTCTGACTGACCGACCCCTTGACAATTCAAAAGTGCCTGTAATTGGTTTATTTGAAATAAATGCTCTGAATTTTGAGTTCAAAAAGTGCTGATTCTCAGCCTAATTTGAATAGTAATGAATATAGTTTTTTAGAGTTTCGTACTAAAAGGGTAAAACGGGAACCCTATTATTAAGGCTCCGCCGTCTGTCTGTCTGTCCGTCTGTCACCAGGCTGTATCTCATGAACCGTGGTAGCTAGACAGTTGACATTTTCACAGATGATGTATTTCTGTTGCCGCTATAACAACAAATACTAAAAAATAGAATTAAATACATTTTTAAGGGGCCTTATAACAAACGTGATTTGTTTGCTCGTTTTTGCTCTATATTGCTAACGGCAACAGGTAGACGCTTGAAATATTCACAGAATATGTAGATATAACGGGTGATTTTTTTGCTGGTATATTTTTGGCAACACTGTTTTTGACAGATCACGCGTGAATCGTGTCTTGTGTCATTGTCAAACTTGTTCAGTTTGGTCTTTAATTTAACCATGAATCGACTTACGAACGAACAACGCTTGCAAATTATTGAATTTTACTATCAAAATGCATGCTCGGTTAAGAGAGTGCATCGCGCACTAATCGTTACTGTGAATGGCGAGCGCTACCGTGTGATGATTGGCGATTTTTTTTTGCCCAAAATGGAAGAATTGGACATGCCTGACATGTGGTTTCAACAAGACGGTGCCACATGCCACACGGCACGCGAAACAATGGCCCAATTGAGAGCCGCCTTCGGTGAACAGTTTATCTCACGTTTTGGGCCCGTCAATTGGCCGCCTAGACCGTGTGATCTAACGCCTTTGGACTATTTCTTGTGGGGCCATGTTAAGGCTCATGTCTACAGGCAACATAAACCAGCAACGATTGACGCACTGGGAGCCAATATTGAAGCATTTATTCGTGATATACCGGCTGATATGTTGGAGAGAGTGTGCCAAAATTGGGCCTTGCGAAGGGGCCATCTAAACCGGAGCCGCGGCCAGCATTTGCATGAAATCATCTTACACAAATTAAATTATATTGATCGTTCTATCGATTCCAATAAAGATTTCATCAAATTTTTCAAATTTTTTGTGTTTTTTTTGAAAATCAAATCCTATAGGTACCTCTTAAAAAATCACCCGTTATATTGACTTTAAAAATAAATAATTAAATAAAAATAAAATAAATATTTAAGGGGGCATACAACAAACGTGTTTTTTGCTATTTTTATAGATAATGGTACGGAAAGAAACCGGTATGAAACCCTTCGTGCGCGAGTCCGACTCGCACTTGGCCGGTTTTTTCTTTTCATGTTGCGACTATTTTTATTTAAAGGGACAAAACCTATTGTGAAACGCAGTTTTCTAATTTAGTTTTCATGTTGAACGCTGCAGAGAAAGAAATCCGTTAAAAACTGCTTCAACCATAACATAAAACAAAGTGAAGTATATTAGGTATCTGTGTCTTTTTAAATACTACGCTATTAAAACAAAAATATTTAACCAAACCGTACCCCAATCGATCAACTCTAAACCCATTTACCCCAATCCCCCTTTAAAAGGCAAATCATTCATTTCGTTCATTCATTCGCCTTCACTCCCCAGGCAATAACAAGAGAAATCGGGCTGGCAGTTAAAAAGAACTATGTTTAAATTTTTATGAGCATCAATTAGTAATGTTGACTTCGTCCGAAATCGGACGATATCGCCCGATTTATCGCTGGGGGACCGTAATTGGAATAACAATTAGGGAGATAAAGAATTTTGTTATAATATCCGAACATTTTGGTGGATACTAACAATATATTATCATGTTTTTTGCTGGAGAATTAAGTTTTATACAAAGCTACTGATTTCTTTTTGGTTTTTAATTTTTTCCTTAAAATAGGAAAACGTTAGTTATTGTTTATGACTAAAATATAATTATGTTCAGTACAATAGTACTATTTTGTAAAGTTTTAATCATTATATTATTTATTTCTGAGTGGTATAATATGATCTTAATATTAATAAACAGCTTATATACTGCCGTTGCCGTTGTAGAAATATTAAAATTAAAGTTCAATTAATATCCCCATTAATATAATTAGAAATGCCCAATGAGCTCTTCCACCCTTTTTACCCGACTGCGTGAGACTGCGTAACGCAAGGGAGGGTAATGAGCTTTTACCATACTGCGCGAGACTGCGTGACGCAAAGGAGGGTAATGTGTTTATCAGCCTATACAATATGTAACAAAAACCCTGTTGTTCCTTTTAGGGACGTATACATTAACCTACAAGCACAACATTGGTGGAGTAATAATATAAAAAAATAAGCATTGGCTAGTCGAGAAGTCAAAATCAAAGAATTAAAGAGGTTAGAAATCAGTTAAACATTACAAATATTAATAATTAAATATTTATTTTAATTATTTTTGTTGGACAGTTTTTATAAATGACTTGCTTTATTTATTATGTATGTATACCGATTCTTAAAACGTAGGTAGAAGGAACAACAGGGTTTTTGTTACATATTGTATAAGTATCTATGTATGTATGTTAGTTCCTTTGTGGTACTCTAGAGACCAAACGCGTGGGCCGATTTTAATGATTTTTACGTCAATCGATTTGTCTTAATCTTGTGAGTGTCACTATAGACATGTCAGTAATGAAAAGTCATTATGGCGACAATCAGACGCCATATTGTGAAAAAAAAGTCGACGAACTACGCCAAGTGGGGTATCATTAGATAGGTATTTGAAAATCATTTTTAGGTTTCTCAAATCATTTTTCATTTTGAATGACCATTTAGGATCTATAACGACTTCCAGTTGGTCAGCAACCATTCTCACTTTAAATGTTCAAAACTTATAATAAAGCTGTGATAAAGTTCTTATATACTTAATCGTTTAATAGATCTTAAGAACGTGAAAAATAATTATTATAATATAATTTTTAAAATCGAGTGACATAGTTACCCAGAATGTACTTGCTTTGAAAGATGATAAATAATTTATATTTATTTATTATTATTATATAATTTTTTTTATTGACTGTTACCCTAAGCGTTACTGCCTACCTTCAGTGAGATAAAAATAACCTAATTAATAATCGTAACTAAAAAATGTAAATAAAAAAGTTAAAATAAAAAAAGTTATTCAAAAATCCCTACTGCGTCAAAAGTGAATTTAAAAAAAGATAGAAACAATATTTATATAAAATAATTCGTATCTATAAAACGGGTCGTGCATATAGGCCTATACTGTCCCCCCATATCTATTACTTAACACTGTAAGTAATTTGAAAACGTTGTAAAAACCAATTATTTTTTTAAAGAGTAACCATGGAGTTTCTAGCCGGCTCTTCTTCATAGGAAACGACCAACTCGAACCGTGCACCTAGCTTCTGACGTTTCATAGGTACCCAACCCCAAACCTACAGTTTCATCATCATCATCATTTCAGCCGAAAGACGTCCACTGCTGGACATAGGCCTCCCCCAAATAGGGGGGATTTGCCTGTGTAGGTTTATGTGTAACAAAATATTTTGATTTTGATCGAAGTTCCAGCTTAAAAAATAACGCACTTTCTTCATTATTCATTCAACCCATATTATGGGATGTAGTTTTAAAAATCCTTCCTTATTGCTCAGTCTCACCTTTGTTAATTAAAATAGGAACTCTTTCCGCCTTATTACAAAACAAGATTTATATTTTGACATGGCTTAAACCATTTAGCTAGTTTTTGTACTAAGAACGTAACAGTGATTGAAATACCGTTCTTTATACAAAACTGAAAACTTAGTTCGATACTAAGTTGTCAGTTTTGTGTTTAGGAACTTTACCATAGTCGGAATAAAGTTCGAAATTCAATAATGGCTCCATGTTTTAAACCTGGGTCTGAAGATAAACCATGTTTTGTAATAAGGGGGTTTGTGCTTTGCGAGCAAAATCTCATGCTTCTACACCCAGCGTCCCAGCAGTCCAGAGGCCCAAGTCTGCTATTTTTGTAAATTCAGTAATTCCAACACGATCCCATTGTCATGCCATTGTCATTTTGCTAAAAGTTCGTAATCTGCTAAATTCATAATGGTCGATCATTGGTCGGTCAATGCTCTCGTAATAGAATTGTGTTACTTATAATGGCATTGTCGTATTGCCATTATTATAAAACCCATTAGTAGAAATGTCATTCATTTGTCATTATGTACGAGATTACCAATAAATGCAATTTCTTTCAATGTAGTGTCAGTGGCCGACCATTGGAGAGTCATAATGACGCCATTACAATAGTAGATTACCAAACTTGTCAAAATCAACAATTATGAAATCAATGGTCGACCATTCTGACACTACTCGTATTGTAGACTTGAGGCCCAGGCTGTGCGTGCTTGTTCTGCTAGTGAATTTAAGATTTACATATAGACTACGTCGATCAACATTGCTATATTTTTAAGTAGATACCACTTTCTTATATCTATGGTAGATACTGTAGAATGTTTAATTATAGATAATTAGACTACGGGTATCTAATTATTTATAAATTAAATTTTCCATAGAAACAGAGATTTCCAGTTATCTGTTTTTGAATAAGAGATTTCGAAAATGTTCTTAACTAACTTTTTAGACCTTTGTATCCTGCTTATGCCTATGAAGTTTCATTAAAATCGGTTCAGTCATTTCGAAAAACAAGGGCTTGAAAGTTGCAAAATAATCTTGTGTTGATTTTTTTAATTTACCTTTTTTTAAATTTTCTATAATAAATTATTAATATATATTTTAGTGTTAGCTTGTGTATTTTAATTAAAGTTTACAATTGAATAAATAAAAATAGGCTAAATTAAAAAACAGTGTAAAATGAAAAAAAAAATATCGTATTATAAAATACATAACATAACATCATGCCTGTAATCCCCGAATAGTTAGGCAGAGGTGTACCTATAGTACACCCACATTTCACCAGTTATGTTTAAGTCCCATGTAATAGGGGGCGAGCCTATTGCCATCAACATGGGGCGCAAACCCAGGGGGCCAAACATGGACGCTTTGGCAGAATCATAATATGATCTGCGTACAATTCATACATCCCGAAATTCATCTGTTTGACAGCTGCTATTTGACATTAGACTTGATTACAGCAATTCATAATTTGTGGACCATTTTACGAAACTCTATACAAAACTGTCAAACAGATGAATTACGGGATATGAATTGTACGCAGATCATATTTAAGATTCTCTCAAAGCGTCCATTTTAGGCCCCCAGACTCCGGTAAAAATAATTTTTTTCTACTTATAAAACTTGACATCGTTGTCAAGTTTTATAAATACATTTTTTTTTATATTTATGAATGAAGTGTCAAACGTACTAATTACATAATACCAAATGCTTATAAAAAGTAGTCATTAACCATGATCACATCGTCAAAGTATTGATAAAATATAATGTAAAATGTATAATTAAAAAAATCGTTAACTGAATAGAAACAGTTGTCTAAAAGCTAAGCAGATATTATTGTTTTCCTGAATTTATTACTGGGCAACACTCTGATGCGTGGGAGTAAATTGTTGACGATTTTGATTGCCATGCAATTGGAATTCCTGCTATACAAATTTTAATGTATTCTCTGGCTAGGTGCAAGTAATTTATTTTGGGTTTCTGCTGTTAACTCTTTTAGAAATGTGTTCATACATTGGGAACATGTGCGAATGTATTTTAATAAATACACTAATTTCAATAATGTAAAGGCAAAGAAGTGGAAGATCTTTCAGTGCTTTTAATAATGGCTTACAATGCTTAAAATATGCTGCTCCATATGTTCAGCTCTGACTGCTTCTGACACATTTTTTTTTGTGTAATTAATACTCTGTTCTCGTTAAGTTCACTTCGAACTTTTAGAGGCATGAGGAACAGGGTTTAAAGTGCACTCATCCTCTATAGAAAAGGGAGGATCCCCCGACCATACGGGTGTTGTGTCTGGTGGGCAACTGCCCGACGGTTGATGTCGGGATGTAGTATACGTATATGCTAGTTGCGCGGTAAACTCTGCTTGCGCGATGCAGGATTTTGCGTGACGTCAATGTGACGCGTATATCGGAGTTTTTTTTTTTGATGTGAAACATCTAATAATAATAATTTTTATTGTTCCAAAAACAGTGTTACAGATTATTTTTCCACCAGTTATTGATCAGCAAAAACTATGCAATACAATACAGTACTTAACGTTAGTGGAAAAGATCACATGTATCCTGTACTAGTCATATACAACTGTATCACAGGAGACAGGGCCTTCCGTTTAAAATGAGTCAGCGTATTGATAATACAATAATTATGTAAGCCGGTGTTTGTTGGAAAAAACTAATAGGTAATAAGGATACATGAAAAAGTAGGAACAAATTGGTAATAAAAATAAAGTAACTGTGGGTGTAAGTGGGCTGTGTAGGTGTGTTGTGTAAGTGTGTTGTGTAGGTGTGTTGTGAGAAAGTTGGTGTAGTGAGTGTGTGTGATTGCGTTTGAGTGTACAGATTACACTGTAGAACTAGATCGGTTGTACAAGAAGACTTTCAGTATCACTATATGAAAGTTTTAACAGCCAGTCACGCAGCAGCAATTTTCACTTTGAGAAAGAATGTTCGTAAATGTTGAGTTGTTTGTTTGCCTTGTTATAAAGACCGAGGATATATGAGATATATACAACATTAGTTTTTGTTTATACTAAACCTTTTAAGGGGTCATTGTATTCATCATTATGACCAACTTTTACTATGGGACCAAAGTTGAAATCGCGAAAAAAATATTAGCTGTTCCCTACATTTTGACGAGTTCAGCGAACTTAAATGTAGGGAACAGCTGATTTTTTTTTCGCGATTTCAAGGTTGGACCCATAGTAAAAGTTGTTCATAATGATGAGTACAATGACCCCTTAAGAGGTTTAGTATAAACAAAAACTAATGTTGTAGGTATATGAGGACCGAGGATATAGAAATGTCGACTAGCAAGAATGGTACTATGGCGTACGGTGGGACATACACAGCCTGTCTCTTTCGTCTATATGCGCACGTAAAACCAATTGCTGGCGGGGCGATGCATGCCGCGTGACGATCGGCCACTATTATGTAGTAGCGTGTAAATGTGTGTGTAGTGCGATGTTTCACATCTGCGAGTCGTCCCGTGACGGCTCAATTTTTTTGTTTTGTCTTCATGTGGTTTGCGCATTTAGCCAGTGTCAAGTAAAATTAGGTAACAAGTACAAAGTTTGTTTAAATAATGATGAAATGAATTATATTCGATGCATGATACTGAAACTCAAGGGGAGCGGGCGGGCGGGGATCATCTGATATCCCCGCCCGCTCCCCTTGAGTTTCAGTAAAGACGTGGCACTTTACTGAGACCTCATGCGGACTTTTTGAGAGAACTTGATGTTGCACTGTTTTGTTTCATTTGCCTACACTAATGAACGTTCACGAACACTTAATGGTTAATAATCCACCATTATTACACATTAAGACGCAGATATATGACAGTGAACTTGAGTGGTTAGCTTGCGTGTTCTGTACTAAGCTCACGCAACGCGTCATACGTTCAGCCAATAATAGGACTCGCCCATCAAGGAGCGCTGTCCCCAATTTGACGCATTATTAATTTATTATACACAAACCAAATGGTATTTTAATAAAAAGCTTATACTAAAAGATCAATAATTAATTGCATTATCTTTAAATTGGTGAAGGTTTTAGAAAAATACGCTTGGTAGATTTTGCGCCATTCTCAGTTTTTTATCCGCATTAGACATAAATTTACAAATTAATTTCACTATGTTATTGAGAAAATGCTCTTTTTTAACATATATTTTTTTCAAATCATTAACACTATTCGTTTAGACGTGATCTTCAGTATAAGATCATTAAAAGTCGGTTATCGTCGCCTTAATATTTGGCTAAACACATTTTTTTTTTAAATAAAATAAAACTGCTAAACATGCACACAAGAATACGAATATTCATAAAAATATTGTTTATTTATAAGTTAATATTATCTTAATATTAGAATATACAACATTAGTTTTTGTTTATACTAAACCTCTTAAGGGGTCATTGTATTCATCATTATGAACAACTTTTACTATGGGACCAAAGTTGAAAACGCGAAAAAAATATCAGCTGTTCCCTACATTTTGACGAGTTCAGCGAACTTAAATGTAGGGAATTTTTTTTTCTGAATTATTGTATTCATTATTGTATTCATCATTATGAACAACTTTTACTATGTTAAAAGTTGTTCATAATGATGAATACAATAACCCCTTAAGAGGTTTAGTATAAACAAAAACTAATGTTGTATTGTTGACAGTGTATAAGTCCCTAAAGTTGTTAACATTTCCTGCAATGTATATTTTAGAATTAATTTCACTATGTTATATAAACATAATCTAAAATATTCACTTATTCAGTTATTGAGAAAATGCTCTAATTTAACATATATGTTTTTCAAATCATTAACACTACCGTAGCGGCGGGTTACTTTAGCTACTTTTCACAAATAATTTTAGAATTTGATCTGTAGTTCTTGTAGGTTATAAAGAAACTCGAGGATGTAATCAACAAGATCCGTAGTGTATTTAAGAAATATGATAAGCGTAATTATTTATTTTTTATTAAAGTTTGGGCCAAAGTTGTTGTTAGGAAAGGTTTACTTTAACCCCATGAACTTTATCGGCAAAAAATCGCACTTGCAGCTATCAGTAGCCAAAAGAACCATCAAGGGCGGTAAGATTGAATATCCAAGAGGGGTTGAAATAAATTAAAATACGATGTAAAATCAACATTATATATTTCAAAAACATTTACAGTAAGAAAATATCTAAAAAAATGTTAGGTAGGTAACAAAGCTTTCAAAACTTACAATAATATTTTCTTAAATGGGTTAATTTGTTTTTCAAAGTGCTGCAAGGAATGTTAAACAACTCTGCAGCCACTCTTTGTGTCAGCACTTTTGATTGGATTGAGGGGAACACTGGGGTGGTTTTTAGTCAGTAAGAGTCTGACAGACCCCTTCGCCCCGCCCCAGGGCGGAGGACATCCATGAGGATTCTCCACCCCGTGAACAAAAAAAAAAAAAAAAGGACCTACGACGATCGGTTGTGTGGTCGCGACACGGCGGGCAGTTCAAACATTTTCTCGATTTGGGCCAAAGTTATGCCCTAGGGTCAAAGTAACCCGCTTTTACCGGTACTCGTTTAGACGTGATCTTCAGTATAAAATCATAAACAGTCGGTTATCGTCGTCTTAAAGGTAACAATGTCTCATGGTGGCATGGAAAGTGCGATTGTCGCAACCCAGCGCTGGGCACGCCACAATTGTGGCGATAAGTCCCCTCTTTGAGGAGTGGCTAGAGAGGCGCCACGGCGTCCTCACCTTCCGCCTGACGCAGGTCCTCACCGGACATGGTTGTTTCGGGAGGTTCCTGTTCAGGATAAAGCGGGAGGAAACGTCCGGGTGTCACCACTGTGTGGATCGCCCGGAGGACACGGTGGAGCATACGGTGGAGGTCTGCCCGGCTTGGGTGGAGCACCGCCATGTCCTCACGGAGGCGATCGGCGGCGGCGATCTCTCGCGTCCGGCCCTGGTTCGGGCCATGGTTCGGAGCGAGAGTGCATGGGAGGCCGTTACCTCCTTCTGCGAAGCAGTAATGCGTAAAATAAAGTAAGGAGGAGGCGGAACGCGTGAGGGAGAGGCAAAGTTCGCGCCCTCGCGCCCCTAGTCGCCGCAGGAGACGCCCCGGGCGTCGGGAGTCGCAAGCCGATTTCCGGCCACCGTAGGCGCGGGCTTGCGGACGGTGAGCGATGGGGAGTTCACCGTCCGATAAGGACCAGGCCCGAGTCGACGGCGCGTTGTATTCCACGCGCGCCTCAAAGAGTTGTCAGCAGCAACTGACGGGGTCCGTTAGGGCCAATGCCTGCCAGGGTTGCGAGTTTGTCCGAAAGGGATATCGTGGCCCTGGCACACAGGCAAATGAAGGAATACGGGTGGGTTTTAGTCAGTAAAAGTCTCCGCTCCGCCCAGAGCGGGAGAAGTTATTTGATAATTTCCCACAAAAAAAAAAAAAAAGGTAACAATGTATCTTTCTACTGCAGTAGGTATCACAGTCGTAAGAGACCGATCAGAAGCCAGTCCAAAAATCTTTTACTAGTTGAGCGTTGCAATACTGCATTATATAAAAAAAAATGTTATTATTATGGGACCTTTTTTTTTTTTTTTTTGGGTGGGAAATTATCAAATAACTTCTCCCGCTCTGGACGGAGCGGGAGGGCGTGTCAGACTTTTACTGAATAAAACCCACCCGTATTCCTTGATTTGATATCCCTTTCGGACAAACTCGCAACCCTGGCAGGCATTGACCCTATCGGACCTCGTCAGTTGGTGCTGACAACTCATTGAGGCGCGCGTGGAATACGACGTGCCGTCGACCCGGGCCTGGTCCTTATCGGATGGTGAGCTACCCATCGCTCACCGTCCGCAGGCCCGCGCCTACGGTGGCCGGAAATCAGCTTGCGACTTCCGACGCCCGGGGCGTCTTCTGCGGCGACTAGGGGCGCGAGGGCGCGAACCTTGCCTCTCCCTCACGCGTTCCGCCTCCTCCTTCGCAAGCATTACTGCTTCGCAGAAGGAGGTGACGGCCTCCCATGCACTCTCACTCCGAACTATGGCCTGAACCAGGGCCGGACGCGAGAGATCGCTGCTGCCGATCGCCTTCGTGAGGACACGGCGGTGCTCCGCCCAAGCTGGGCATACCTCCACCGTTTGCTCCACCGTGTCCTCCGGGCGATCCACACAGTGGTGACACCGGGGCGTTTCCTCCCGCTTTATCCTGAACAGGAACCTCCCGAAACAACCATGTCCGGTGAGGACCTGCGGCAGGCGGAAGGTGAGGACGCCGTGGCGCCTCTCTAGCCACTCCTCAAAGACGGGACTTATCGCCACAATTGTGGCGTGCCCAATTATTATGGGACCTGGGACCTACAATTTATAACAAAATACTTGACATAATAAATGATGACACAATATGCAATTTTAAAAAGAAGTTAACAGCATTATTGATTGAAAAATGTTACTTGGTACTCGATTAACGATTTAGTATCATTTTTTGATTGACAATGACTTAAATTAATTGAGTACCTAGTAACATTTTTTATTGACACTGACTTAAATTTATCCTAATGTAAATTTCTAATTTAAGATAGTTTTATATTTTTATGTAATTTAACGACATACTTAATATCAACATAATAACAATAATACAAAATAAATAATAATAATAACAAACAATGCATAATACTTTACTGATTTTCATAAAATCAACACTAATAATCAACTTATTTCATTGTACCCGTTTTTGACTACATTCAGTAATGTTTTACATGCCTAATCTAAGGTACAAGGATCACAACCTTTTTTTTAATAACCTATGTAATGTACCTACAACCAGTGCAAATAAATAAACTTTACTTTACTTTACAGTGGGGTATTATTCCTCATTGCTGTAACCCGTAGAGTAACTGTTAGTCGCGGAGAAAGAAAACACATCGTCCCGAGCAATCGTATATTATCGACTGAAGAGGTCGGGTCCCGCGCAGCGTACCCTACGTACTTACATACTAACATCCCTCCACCCTTAGCCTAACAATTACAAAATAATACTACTGTTCAAAAATTATCATATCGCGGCGTTCGTTCCGTGGCCTCGGTGGAGGCGAGGGAGTCGAGAACGAGTCATTAGACTCGTCTCGTTCAGAAGGAGTGTAGCACCTCATATCTGTACCATCATTTTCCGCCGAATCAGATGCATCGACACTTTCGGACGAGACATTAGCGACTTCTGGCGCTGGTTGGGAGACATCATCTATTTGCAGACTGCATGACGGCGAGAATAGTATAATGGGGGGAAGCTCCGTAGGTAGATCTACACTCGTATTGATGACTTCACCAGCGTGTGAATCACATTCTGCCTGTAGACTCTCACCCTCACCCTTAAATTTCAAGAGCTGGTTGACGTGTCTCTTGAATACCGAACTGTTGTTTTGACCTAGTAGTCGCACTTCATACAGGAAAAGTTTTTATCCACTGCGCAAATTTTTACAAATTAAACTTAAACGAATTTTATTAAACATATATTTTTTATTTTGATACGTCTTAGTACAAAAAACAAAAAATATCGTTAACGAAAGATGTTTATTTTAAAAGTGGTTGTATGGCTACCCGGCGGCGCGCGGCAAAGCGTAACGGGCTAAAGTACCTACCTATCAGCTGTGCGCTCGCTCGATTCGCCGGCGTAGGTATTTACGTGGGTTACAATGTACTGATCGCTAATTTTATCAGGTTCGAACTAGACTTTTTTATGTTTAGACCGTGACCTGAAGTTATTTGCAGAGTAATTCCAAATTTTCCTTCATACTTTAACGGGCTTAGGATGGCTTCTTCGATTTCGATCGCCAGTCGGGGTCTGCCAGACCCTCGTGCATGATTCGGGGTTCTGAACTGTCCGTGATCAAGCAGCCTTTGAGTGGCCGCTAAATAGTCCTTTCATTAGGGACCGCGGGGTTAAGGATTCCATGGGCTCGCATTCGAGGTATGCTCTCCGTCGCATACATTCGGCGAGCTGCTCGCAAACTTTCAACACTCAGTACATACACTCGCACCATCTCGGTTACTGAAGTCCGACATCGTGACCGGTAGGTACAAGCACGACACACGTGCGGCGCGGCGCTTGCGCGGGAAAGCGATTAGACGCGACGTCACACGACAGCGCGTGCGATGAGTGAACTGTCGGCCGGCGCGCCCGGCGCGCCCTGCCGCCCCCTGCCGCCCCCTGCCGCCCGGGAGCCGTGCAACACCGCCGCTTGCGCCGGCCGCCGCGCGCGCCCATTGATATTATTACGAATAGATTGTGTCCATATTTTGCTGATTTAAAGTAGGATAAAAAATTTAAAAAAAGTATTGAATAAATAATGGAAATGTGTTCTATTACTGATATTGAACCACCAAAAAAAATTTGCGCACTGGTTAAAAACTTTTCCTGTATAAGGAATTTCCTATTGTGTTCACAATGATTCCTTTTGTCCTATATGTTTTATGTTGTTTGTATATTTTAACTAGCACTATTTCGTTTTTATTGAATGTCACTTTTCGAATACCACTGTATAGTTTACTCTGCAAGCACTGGTTATCCTTCACTACATTTTCGAGGTCAATATTGGCTGATATCGGTTTACGTACGTCTAATGAATCTAGCCTGTTTCTTAATTTTCGGCCGAACAGAATTTCAGCGGGTGATTTGTCAGTTGTGCTATGTTCTGAGTTTCTATAGTTGAATAAAAATTCATTCAATTTTACATTTTAATCTTTTACACTTACTTTTGATAAAATGAATGCTTTTAGTGTCTTTTTTATGATTTTTACACTGCTCTCGGCCTGCCCATTGCTACTTGGGCTGTAGGTAGGAGTAGTTATATGTTTGATGCCGTTACTATTACAGAAATTCGTAAACTCTGTGGAGACAAATGATGTACCGTTGTCTGTGCAGACATTTCTTATTAAACCAAACCGGCTCATTACCTCACATAATTTGCCTATAACTACGCTGCTTCCATAGCCGGTAGATACATCAAAACATTCCAACCATTTGGAATACGCGTCTACTATTACTAGATAAACTTTGTTGTTAATTGGTCCAAGTAAATCTAAATGCACGCGGTACCAAGGCTCCGGAGGAAACGGCCAGGGCGTAAGCGGGGCGCGGGGTGGTGTGGGCCGGAGTGTATTGCATATTTCACAGGCTGCAACGTGTTTATCAATATCTGCCGATATGTCCGGCCACCAAAACCGGTTTCGCGCCTCTGCTTTCATTACCTACCCTATTCTTATACCTACAGCTCAATGGAATGACAAGTTTATACCCACGTACAAGACATGATTTTTCTATAGCTAACTCATTACGACACATATAGTAATACTTTAGGTTGTTTTCAATTTTGTGTTTTGGCCAACCCGATTGTACATATTCACATACTGTTTTGAGCTCGGAATCTGACGATATTGGTGCGATAATGTCACTTAGAGATAAGAACCGATCTGAGTTTTGTTGTGGACAAAGTATACATAAGAAGCCGTATCAATAGTTGCTATTTCTTGGTGATTGTTTGGTATTACTTGTGTCGTATCATTAACCGAGCGGCTCAGGTAGTCCGCTGCGTTACATGAGCTGTTTATATATTCAATAATGAAATTATATGATGATAAATAAATTGCATAGCGTTGCAACCGGTTTGCTGTTACTTCCGGTATGCATTTTTTTTTATTGAAAATGGATACAAGTGGCTTATGGTCTGTTCTTAGTATGAATGGAGACGATCGCCCATACAAATACTGATGGTATTTTCTAACACCAAATATTATTGCCGTCGCTTCTTTTTGTATTTGACTGTAGCTGCGTTCAGCTTTTGATAGTGAGCGTGAGGCATAGGAGATCGGCCGCTCCACACCATCATTACCTACTTGTGACAGTATCGCGCCGAGACCATTGGGTGACGCATCCACTGTCAACATTAATTTAGCTTGTGGATCATAATGTGATAGGGTTATGTCCGACATTAGATCATTTTTAATTTCTTGGATAGCAGCTTCATGCTCTTCACTCCATTGCCATGGAGTGTTTTTTTGTAACAGAGCATGTAGTGGTTTTAAAATACTTGATGCATTTTTTACAAACTGACGATAATAATTCACCATGCCTAGGAATGACTTCAGTTCAGTGACGTTTGATGGTGTTTTTGCATTTAGTATTGCTTCTACTTTATCTTTGCATTTGTGTAAACCTTCACTATCTATTTTAAAACCCAAATATGACACTGATTCTTGAAATAATTGACAGTTGTTTTTTTGTAGTACTAGTCCTGCCTCCTGTAGCCTATTTAAAACTTTTTGTAAATTATGTAAATGGTCACTGTCATTGACCCCAGTAATTAAAATATCGTCCTGAAATACTAGTACCCTATCGAGGCCAGATAGTACTTTTTCTAATGTTTTTTGAAAAATTGCCACTGAGCTTGCTAAACCAAAAATTAATCTAGTGAATTTGAATAAACCACGGTGCGTATTGACACAAGTTAACATTTGGGAGTTATCGGTTAGCTTTAATTGGTTGTATGCTTGAGATAAGTCTAATTTTGTAAATTTTTTACCACCGTGCAGTTTCGTAAACAGCTCTTCGATACGTGGCAATGGATATTTGTCTACTACCAGCTGTTTGTTCAAGGTTACGGAGTAATCTATTGGTCTATTTTAGCTACTTCCACAGCTATTCTAGTGGTCTTTTTTAGCTACTTCCACAGCATTATGTCGTACGGCATTTTACTGTGGGGTCGGGCTGCTGACATTGAGTCCATCTTTATTTTGCAAAAGAGAGCTGTCAGAGCAATTTATAATCTAAGTCGCCGCGAATCTCTTAGGGAACTATTTAAAAATATTAATAACATGACGGTACGGTACGGCCAATTCATTTATGAAAATATTATGTATGTAAGGAAAAATCTACATCTTTTTAATAAAATAAGTGATAGACATAATTTTAATACTAGAAATAAAGACAAAATAGATCAACCATTTTTCAGGTTATCTAAAGTACATACATCTTTTATGGGGTACTGTGTTAAATGTTACAACAAAATACCTTGTGATATATTGCAACTAAATGAAAGAAAATTTAAAACTCATATTAAAAGAACACTTTGTAAACAAGCATATTACAAATTAGAGGATTATATACAAGATAAGAATGCTTGGAAACATGCTGGTCCTGCTACATAGGACAATCTAGAGTCTAGACAAAATCAAACAGGTTGCTATTTTAATTGTATAATTTATTATTTTTATGACATTTATTTTAAATTCTGTGATTACCTTAACTCACACTGATATTGTTATTTTTTAGGAAATCGTACCTATATATTTTTTACAATTTTTGTAAATATGTGAGCACCATGTATCTATCACATAATTAATTTATCTGTCATTGCTTCATTCTTAACTCTTTTTATTACCTATTGTGGTATAGTAATTTTATTCTAGGTGCATCGTCTTCACATATAATTTATATAATTAATGTACCTATAAAAATATTGTACTAGATTTTAAAAGAGTACCGGTGGAGTTTCTTGCCCATTCTTCTCCATACGAAACTACCTTTTGGAAGGGGCGACTAGAATCAATTCTATTTTTTTGTAAATATTGACGTTCAAAAGTGCCTTTTATGTGCCTATTTGAAATAAACAATTTGACTTTGACTTTGACTTTGAATCGGCACAAATACGAATATCTCCATTGTTTTTCAACACTGGGACAATGGGACTGGCATACTCAGAACTACTGACCGGCTCCAGTATGCCAACCTGGACTAGTCTGTCTAACTCGCGGTCGATCTTGTTTTTTAACGCGAATGGGACTTGACGCGCTTTATAAAAAATTGGTTTTGAACCCGGCTTGACTTGAAGACTGACCTTTGACTCATTATAGCACCCTAGTTCATCTGAAAACAATTTTGGATATTTAGTTACCATTTGTTCCACATAGTTTCTGCAATTATTGACTGTGGCTAATTTTAAATTGAATTTTTATAAAAAATCTTGTTTTGGTAAATCTTGGATTTGTAAGTGAAAGGTAATGAGATAGTTCCTGCAGTTTCAATGTTGCTACCATTGTAACTTTGTAGCAATGTTTTACTTTTATGTAATTGCAATGATTTGAAGTGATAATAGAATTCTTTTTCTGGAATAATTGTTACTGCGGAACCGGTATCAATTTCAAAAATAAGGTTTACTTTATTTACCAGGACAGATTCCCGTATCGGCTCACCAAACCTGGATGAAATATTACATACGAAATGTTTACCATCGTCACCGATATCATCCAATTCGACCTGGATAAAGTGTTGCTGCACTTTACGTTGTCCGCACACGCGCCGCAGATGCACGCCACGTTCTTCGCACTTTCCGCACTTGTAACGCTTAAACCTGCACGTGTCCTCATGATGTCCAGTGTAGCCGCAAACAACGCAATTAACTGCGCCCGCCGACGCCGACGTCGCCGGAGCTACCGCGGCTCCGGAGCCGCTCCCGTTCGCGTCGCCCTGTCCTCGTGGACCAGCGCCTGACCGCGCCGCTCGTCCGCCTGCTCTCTGCACCACCTTATAGTAAACAGGTCGAGTCGAGCACTGCGAATACCTTGCGCGGTTTCCTTGGCTTTGCCGAGTGTCAGATCGGCCATATCCATTGTGAACAGCTTGTCTCGCTCTGGCCCTGGTGACATGCCAAGGACAAAGCGGTCACGCAGTAACTCATTGAGACACGTAGCTGGAAAAGCGCAATCCAGTGCTAGTCCGCGAACACGTGCCGCCCAATCTGCCAACTGTTCCTCTGGTTGTTGAGTCGATGAATAGAAGCGATTTCGCTCGGCGAAACCACATTTAGCTGGTTCAAAATGATCATCCAATAGCTTCACTATAGTGTCGTATTCTAGTGTGGTTATTTTATTCGGTAGTGCGAGATCTCTGACCAACTTATAAGTGCTCTCAGATAAACTGCTCAGTAAAATTGCACGTTGTTTAATTTTTGGTTTACCCTCCTCACTTAATAGTTCATTGGCTAAGAACCACTGTTCCAGTCGCTCCTTGAACACTGACCAATCTTGGTTTTCGTGGTTGAAACTATTCAGGGATCCAACGGACACTTTCGACATGTTTGATTAGTTCACGTGTTAATTCCGGTTCGCTCGTCGCCACTGTTAGTCGCGGAGAAAGAAAACACATGCGTCCCGAGCAATCGTATATTATCGACTGAAGAGGTCGGGTCCCGCGCAGCGTACCCTACGTACTTACATACTAACAGTAACAAACTAGAAGATAGAAATAACAATATAATTATTACTATGTAAAGTATGGCAAAGGGTAATGGAGAGGGCTATGCTTGGAATTTCCCGACGTGATCGAATCAGAAATGAAGAGATCCGCAGGCGAACCAAGGTAACCGACATAGCCCGAAGAATTGCCAAG
The DNA here is from genome assembly GCA_948098905.1 of Tiliacea aurago. NCBI lineage: Eukaryota > Metazoa > Arthropoda > Insecta > Lepidoptera > Noctuidae > Tiliacea > Tiliacea aurago. The sequence goes on from OX402597.1 coordinate 5,835,131, forward strand.
CTTAAGTGGCAGTGGGCAGGACACATTGCTCGCAGAACTGATGGCCGATGGGGCCGAAAGGTTCTGGAGTGGCGACCGCGTACCGGAAGACGTAGCGTTGGAAGGCCTCCTACAAGGTGGACCGATGACCTTGTGAAGGCCGCAGGTATCCGCTGGATGCGGGAAGCACAGATCCGGTGGAAGTGGCGGTGCTTGGGGGAGGCCTATGTCCAGCAGTGGACGTCTTTCGGCTGAAATGATGATAATGACGTAAAGTATACAGCGTGTTACGGAAAGCGTATAACCATACAAACAGGGTGAAGACTGCATCTGATTCAGAATCTCTGTACAAAATTTCAGCTCAAAAAGAGTAACTTTGAAAATGTTTGATATTTTTTTATTTCTATAGTTTATAACAAACGTGTCACCGCACTACGAATGTCATTATCCATTATCTGTGTCTGTGCGCCCCGTACACACATACACCTGCCGCCACAGCTCTGCGACACGGCGCCGCACCGACACGCGGCGGCGCGGGCGGCATGATTGGCTGCGGGATCAAACGAATGGATTAAAACGTGTACCGATCAGCTGACTTGGTCTAGTGATGTGTACTCGTAGAATTCAGTTGGAAACATTTGATTTTTATTAGTTAAATGTAACTTTATAATTATGTTGGTATTATTAAAAAAATGTTGCCATGAAGTTTGTTATCACCAAAAGAAACCGTGCCTTTGTATTGTATTTGGGTATTTGTAAGGGTATATACATTTGTATGTATATACCCTTTCCGTAACACGCTGTATAGTCAATACCCAACTAAAGTACCAATACACACTACAAAACAACAGAATCCCAGTCGATGCAATTAGCTCGGTAAATAACTCACCCGTGCTTAAGTGCTCGATTGTTGATTAAGAGCTTTAAATCCCTTTAATTAGCGATCCCTGCTGATCTGTTGTTCGCTGGTAGAACTATTTACCCCTGTAATGTATACACGAGATTTATTGTGGAATGTCTTGCTACTTTATGTGCTCCTGGTACTTTTGTTTTGTAGTGTGGTTAGTTTGGCGATACCAAAATAAGTTGGGGGATTTCGTAACCATTTATTTCACTAATACAGCATGTATGGATTTAATTTTTCGGTATAAGTATGTTTATTGACTATTTGATTAGTATTTTGACTCAAGCAAACCGCAGTTGGGTTAGATTTCCTCGATCGGCCGCCCGGTGTCAGCACTGCGTCGACTGCCGGGAGGACACGGCGCGGCATACGCTGGCAGAGTGTGCCGCTTGGGAGGAGCCACGCCGTGCCCTCATCTCAGGAGTAGGCAGTGACCTATCGCTGCCGGCCGTTGTCGAGTCGAGGGCCGGCAGTGAGGAGTCCTGGGACGCGGTGGTGTCCTTCTGCGAAACAGTCGTGTCGCAGAAGGAGGCTGCGGAAAGGGAGCGGGAGATCTCGTCCGCTCACCCGGCCCGCAGCAGGCGCACCGGGCGTCGGCGGAGGGCCGATAACGCCCTCTTCCAGCCCCCATAAATGGGTCCAGGGACGGCGGACTTGGGGACGTCCGCCGCTCCTTATCACATTGGACCCGAGGTGGCGGCGCGTAGTGTTCCACGCGCGCCCCTATCAGACGTCGCGGGGGGTGGTCAGACACCTCACCCCCCCCCAGACTTGAGGTGGCCCGCAGAGGCGGGCCGGCACTAGCCGGGGATTGCGGAAGGAATAACAGATCCCAAGATCCCCGGTGCAAGTGTGGGAGGGGAACACTGGGGTGGTTTTTAGTCAGTAAAAGTCTGACAGACCCCTCCGCCCGCCCCAGGGCGGAGGACATCCATGAGGATTTTCCACCCCGTGAACAAAAAAAAAAAAAAAGAAAGATTTCCTCGATAGAACTTAATTCCGAAAAGACATCTACTTTTTTTTTCTGTAATTCTAAAATCCTAAGTAATTTCGTTGCATTGATCTTAAGAAAATTGTTAGTAATTAAGTAAGATTCTGTCCGAAATAAATAAATAATAATAATAATTACAAAATTGCATCCATAACGAGCGTATTAGCACAGAATAAGTAATAGTACTACGGTATAAGGTAATTGAAAAGTCTAGGTGAAAATATTTTTGATACATAGCTTAATTTATTTTTAAACCATTTTTTCAATACACTTCCTCGAAAACTGGTTCATATCGCACTACGATTAGGGGTTCACAATGCAATGTATTTCACACGCGTGCGATTTTTAGGGTTCCGTACCTAAAGGGTAAAACGGGAACCCTATTACTAAGGCTCCGCGCGCCGCCGCCGTCTGTCTGTCCGTCTGTCACCAGGCTGTATCTCATGAACCGTGATAGCTAGACATTTGAAATTTTCACAGATGATGTATTTCTGTTGCCGCTCTAACAAAAAATACAAAAAAATAGAATCAAATAAATATTTAAGGGGGGCTCCCATACAACAAACGTGTTTTTTTGCCATTTTTATAGATAATGGTACGGAACCCTTCGTGCGCGAGTCCGACTCGCACTTGGCCGGTTTTTTATTTTCCAACATGTGTGCGGAATAAAAATTTCCACAGATAACTTATACCTATACTTAGTCCAAATTGGTTCAATGCCTCTATTCACACCGTCTCGCGCCAGAGACGGCGCGGCGGCGCGCGGTCCTCTCTATTTGGAGGTGATTTTATTTTTAATCTCGGCAAAGATGCGTCTTTACGGCGTTAATAATTTTGGAATATTTAAATAATGTTTATAATTGGAATACCATGATTATTACAATAAAAAAAACGTTTATGAACAAATTAACATTTATTTGTGTTCTAAACTCAATTTTTTTTTAATTTTCTATTTTTCATATTAGGCTGTTCATCGGCTTTATACCTTTGCTTCTCCTTCAACCTGGCAAAAAAAAGGCAAGAAAAAAAAAAGAAATTAAATCATAGTTTCCTAATAATTCAAGACAAAAATATTTTTCATTATTTTATTTTATTTCTTCAAAAGTGTATTGAAAAACGTCGATTGATACACGTGGACATTCGTTATTGCAGTTCTTGGGTCAAAAACAACCTCGCCTGCAGCTCGGGTGTTAATTTGGTAGGCAGTACAGTACGTAACCTAATTTTATTTGACACTGTCTAAATGTGCAAACCGCACGATGCCTTACCAAAGAAAAAAAAAAACATCTCACATGAGATTTGACAGCAAAACTGGTCAATCTTTCAAAGTCAAAGTCAAATTGTTTATTTCAAATAGGCACATAAAAGGCACTTTTGAACGTCAATATTTACAAAAAAATATAATTGATTCTAGTCGCCCCTTCCAAAATGTAGTTTCGTATGGAGAAGAATGGGCAAGAAACTGCACCGGTACTCTTTTTTTCCACTCTCTAAGGGACCAGTCAGGGACCTTAGTGGTTCCTGAACCACTAAGGTCCCATCCAATTAGGGTCACAGACTAGAAGAGTTGCGAACAACTAATTGATCGATCCGCCAGTGGTTCATACTGTAGTGGGGAGCTATGTGTGTACTGTTGTCTGACCGACAATTAGTGACGACGTTCCGCACTGGTGCTGAGGGAATAAGATTTAAATGGAGACTGTCTTTGTTTTAATAGATTTTTTTGCTTGCAACTGCATCCTTCGACGAGTTGGCTGCTGCCGTCGACGCGTCGGCTGCTGCCGTCGACAACGTACCGCTCTTGTATCGTATCGTGCATGCACTCAAATACACGAGCGGGACGTCTACAGTTGCCTCTGTCATCGACGCGTCTGCGGCTGCATTTGCCTCTGCTGTTGGCAACGTGTCGCTCGTGTAAAGAGCACTTAGAGAGTGTGAATTTTTCGTTAAAGTACAACATCTAAAGCAGGGATGCAAAAACCATGGCCCGCGGGCCGCATGCTGCCCCCCGACTATATGCCAAAAATATTCCCTCGAACGTTTCAAGGAAAAATATTGCTGAGGTTTACAAATAATATAACTGGCTTCGAAACTTTTTCTGTATTAAATAGTAATAAAACAAAAAATCGAAACCGCCTTGCAAATGAAAGTTTGGAAGCCATTTTACGTTTATCTACAAGTAAGTTCGAGCCAAATGTTAAAAAGATTGTAAGCACAATGCAGTGCCACGCTTCAAACAAGTATATTTTTTTTTTTAATTAAAGTTTTAGATATTTTTATGTTTTTAATTTGTGCTGGTGGCCCGCCATTAGTTTATCATTTGCCCAAGTGGCCCATGGTCTCAATAAATCTGTGCATCCCTGATCTAAAGCAAAAATATTTGAAGCAAACCATACTAATACAATGCTAAAGTAACTCTGTCTCGTCTATCTGTGTGTTACCTTTTCACGGCTTATGGGCTTAACGGATTCACATGGGTAGACTTGAGAGAGGACATAGGATTATTTTTATTCCGGTAGTGCAGGCGCGTGGGATCATTTCCATCTCCATGCAGGCCGCTGGACATTTTGTGTTCACTACCAACATATATGGTCCGTATAAGCAAATCCCAAATGTCATTCTTTGATAGTCGTATGAAATTTCCATACAAACTCAAATTGACTTAAGGTGTGAATTTGCATAAAAAAATATTTTCCAGACATGCCAGGTTGTCCAATCAAAACCTTAATTTGATAGATTGTAAAATGGACCTGTGTAGTATTCCAGTGGAGTATTTACTGCAACACCAAAGTTCACTACTACTGGCTTAAAATAATCCTTGAACCCCTCAACTAGAAATTATCATCTGTTTCTGCCACACAGCATATTCAACTAACTCATCAATAAACATTTTGCTTCCATCTTGTATTTCATCACGTCGGGGTCACCAGTTTAGAGGCATGAGGAACAGGGTGTAAAGTTCACTCATCCACTATTGAAAAGGGAGGATACTCCGACCAGACGGGTGTTGTGTCTGGTGGGCAACTGCCCGACGGTTGATGTCGGGACGTTGTATATATGCTAGTTGCGTGGTTAACTCTGATTGCGCGATGCAGGATTCGCGTGACGTCAGTGTGACGCGTTGTTCGTATGTGGCGATGTTGATTACGCTACATCCTCTAGTAATTATACGGTGCAACCAACTCCAGATTCCTCCTAGAGATGCACAATTATTCGGAATTTAGAAATAGTTTATAGAGGTATGAGGAGCAGGGTGTAAGTTTATTCATCCTTCATAGAAAAGGGAGGATTCTCAGACCAGACGGGTGTTGTGGCCCGCCGATTGATGTCGGGACGTTGTTTAAATTCGAGTCCCGCGGTAAACTCTGTTTGCGCGATGCAGGTTTTTGCGTGACGTCAGTGGAATGCGTAGTTCGCATGTAGCGATGTAGATGCCGCCACAAATTTAAAACAAAATCGCTTTCGGTGTCAGTCCGTGTGCCCGCGTTGTTCTTCTAAACTTAAAACAACAAACAACTAAAAGGGATTTTGAAGCTGTTTTCGCCATCATTTAGAGAATTTTTGAAGTTTTAAGTATGTGTATTTGTACATTTTACTATATTAAACTTACATTTTAATAAAGAAACCTCGACTCTTTGTCAAGTCGTAAAAACCGAGCGAAGCAGGGCAGGGACGCTAGTGGTGAATAAATGGTCTTCATTAATACCTCTCCGATAGCAAATGAGGTAACAGAATCTGTCTTGCATTTGCAGAGAATGTCGGTGCTCTCGTAACAGGGAATGGATTTGTTGTGGAAATTGTGGTGTAAGGGATTGTATGTTCATTTGTTGGTACTATGGGACCAACTTTGAAATCGCAAAAAAACAAACAGTTATCCCATAAAGTTTAGAACAGTATCTAGGTATAAACTTTAGTCTGGAACAGCAGATTTATTTTTTCGCGATTTCAAAGTTGATCCCATAGTAAAAGGTATTCAGTTTGACTGTCTAAAGCACTCCTTAAAGTTTGCAAGGTTAATTTTTAAACGCCTTATGTAGCGGTAAATAGAACTTAGAATAACAACGATGAGTTGCCTGGCCGAACATAAGCATACTATTCGTAACTAATATTATAAATTCGAAAATTTGTTTGTTTGTTACACTTTTACGCTAAAACGGCTGAATAGATTTAGATGAAATTTGGCACACCGGTAGACCTTGATCTGCGTTAGGACTTAGGATACTTTTTAACACGATATTACCACGGGATCGAAACTTATGCGGGTGAAACCGCTGGGTGCAGCTAGTATGCAAATAACCTCAATAATATTCTAGTATTTTAGATTAAAAAATCCATTGTGTATAAGCCAGCTGATAAATCGACAATACGTCCCAAATAAATGTCTGTTCAAATTGTAAAAACCGGCCAAGTGCGAGTCGGACCCGCGCATGAATGGTTCCGTACCATTATATATTATATAAAAATGGCAAAAAAATCACGTTTGTTGTATGGGAGCCCCCCTTAAATATTTGTTTTATTTTAGTTTAATTCTTTATTTTTAAAGTGAATATATATAACTTATATGTTCTGTGAATATTTCAAGCGTCTTCCTGTTGCCGCTATCAATATAGAGCAAAAACTAGCAAAAAAATCACGTTTGTTGTATGGGAGCCCTCTTAAATATTTATTTTATTCTGTTTTTTAGTATTTTTTGTTATAGCGGCAACAGAAATACATTATCTGTGAAAATTTCAACTGTCTAACTATCACGGTTCATGAGATACATCCTGGTGACAGACGGCGGAGCCTTAGTAATAGGGTTCCCGTTTTACCCTTTGGGTACGGAACCCTAAAAATGAAGTCTTACAAAAATAATAATCGTATAATCGTGTCCATTGCTGTCTCTGTTCCGTACAATTCTCGAGGGTGTTTGCGATTCATTGTGCCAACAGTCAAAAATTACACGATTGTTGATCACCACTGTTAAAGCAAATAGAAGACAAAACCGACAAATATTCCCTCGGTGATACTGACAAATATCCGCTGTTAACCGCAGAATATTCTAGAAAATAGACGATGGCAGATACAAATCTGAGAGCAGTGGTGGCCCAGTGGTAACGGCCTCTACTTACAAGTAGTAGCTCGTGGGTTCGAACCCAGACAGGAACTTTACTTTGTGTAAATTATTTCATCACCGCCGTGGTGATCTCAAAACCGTGAAGGAAAACATCGTGAGGAAACCGGCATGTCTTAGAACTAAAAAATTGAAGATATGATACATCCACCACCGGCACTGGGCCCGCGTGGTGGATTACGGCCCACTGCCTCTCAAAGAGAGGAGGCCTGTGTCCCAGCAGTAGGAACATTATAGGCATATATTAGGATTATAATAATAATAATAATATATCGTTTATTTCAGAGCCATGCTCCACATAAGTTTGTTAGTAACTGTAAACTTACAAAACTAGTGTTAATACAAATATTTATAAGCTGTGTGAGGCACGCCGAAATGAAGAAAACGATTATGTAGAAAACGTTCCGTGTGGTGGCGGGCGTAAAGAATAGCACCATCCTATTTCTTCCCGTGGGTGTCGTAAAGGCGACTAAGGTACTTACTAGAAAATGGGCAGCAGCGTTCTCTATACATTTTAACACCATAGTGCGATCGCCAACCCGCCTGCCAAGCGTGGTGATTATGGCAACCTCCCCTCCCCATTTTGGGGGAGGCCTATGCCATACAGTGGACGTCTTTCAACTGAAATGATGATGATGATGATGTAGATAAAAATGTTAGGTGTTAGAAACTAGTCGCGTAATATTGATCAACTATTTATTTTGACTTTATTAAGTGTATTTCGTGTTGTCTTGGTTTCTTTTTCAAGAAATTTGTAAATACATTTGAAAACGCGTGCGAATTTACCGGTGTTTTATTTAAAAAATATTTTTATTTTGGAATAAAATATTTCAGGCCTATCCAGATTGATCCTATCTTGATTGTTTCGCTTTGTACTCGTTGGTTAATAATTTAATTACGAGTATGTACGACTATAATTTATTAATCAAAGTCATTTTCCAAATAGTCAAACTCACCGAACGCATAAGCGTGTCACGCTGTTCGGTCACGACTACACTGTACCCGTGTGTGAGAACCTTTAGAACTAATAATATAGTTCTTAAGCTTCGGCACGCGTACAGTCCAAGTTTCTATATTGTTGAAATTTGAACATTGAAATGAAATTCGATCAATAATAGCACATAATCTAAAATATTCACACATTAAGTTATTGAGAAAATGCTCTAATTTAACATATATTTTTTTCAAATCAATAACACTACTCATTTAGACGTGATCTTCAGTATAAAATCATTAAAAGTCGGTTATCGTCGCCTTAAATGTCATTGAGAATACACATAACGTAACGTCACGGCTGTATTCCCCGAAGAGTTAGGCGGAGGTGTACCTATAGTACACCCACATTTCAGCAGTTATGTTTAAGTCCCATGTAATAAGGGGCGAGCCATTGCCTTCAAATGGGCACAAATCCAGACTCCGGGCTGCAACTGAGAAATTCCTAATGGAAAAACCCAATTACACTTTTCCCGACCCGGGAATTGAACTCAGGACCTCATGCTCAGCAATAGCGCTTGAATAGACCAACGATACAGTCTCATTGAGAATACATTAAGAAGTATAATTGAAAATTCTCGGTAAAAACTGTAAGATATCACTGTAGAACTAAAAGTATGAATGTCAGAGCTAAACACAACCTGGAAAGTTCGTTCAGAAGCTTCCAGCTATTATTTCAAAGAATATTAATCAGAGACGTTTTCCGTGTCTCAGTTATTTCTAAGTTAGCAAAAAAAAGCGGAAAGAAATAAGTAAAGTGGAGAAGGTTGTTTAAACTAACAGCAAGACAGAATAAATTAGTAGGAAGAATTCATTTCATGATTAATTTTAGCTTATTAATACATAGTGTCGAAAAAAACTCTGATTTTGCACACCATTCGACAGGTTGTCGAATCCCTTCGTTGTCACTAGTACCATTAACAGTTCCATGATGGAACTACTGACTGTTTTTTTTTATCACTGGAACTATCCATTTTAAAAGAATCTGAAAATAATGGAACTAATGTTGAATTTGTTATCACCAGTTCCGTTTTTTTTAAAATATAAAAATAATGGAACTAATGTTGAATTTGCAGATATCACTAGTTCCACATTATTGCTTTAGGCACTTGTGAAATTTTTAAGGGTGGTAAAAACATTGGATTTAAAAACACTTCGTTTTTATAGTAATTATATTCAATAAAAACAACAAATATTTTTTTAGTCTACCTTTACTTTTTTTTAATAGGTATGTAGTGATCGAATAGAATCAGTAAACATTTATTTTTTGAGAATGAATTAGTTTACATGGCGATACTTGATGAGACAGCCAGTGACATCTATCGGTCGTTTATTGTAATATCGATTAATTTTTTCCATATCGGGAGGTAGTTAGAAAAACGCAAGTATATGTCGTCGTTGTAGTGCGAGAAATCAATGCAATGTGTTCGCAAGCAAGTTTATTCGGCTCCTCTTAAGAATACAAAAAATTAGTGCAATTCAAATAATTGAAAGGGGAAGGGGAAAAGTATTGTTATCATCAGGATGGCAGTATTACAAACATGTGATGTATCAAAATGGAACCAGCTTGTGGCGTTGCAAGCTATTTAAAAAACAAATGAAATGTGCAGGATCCGTAAAAATAGACACGGTAAGCTAAAATTAACATACGTAAGGACATCATACAATCGAAATATTTAAGTCGAGTGACTATTCCATAGAACAATTATTTAATGTTATGCTCGGGTTTGCAAAGTTACATTATTAAGAAATATATAATCAAAACGGCATAATGTCTTATCGGCCTAGGGCCGCTACTAGCTGTTACTAGATAAAGCGGTGTACCTACATGGTATATTATTGAGTAATGGTATAAGTTGGGTTTTGATGAATCCGACATGTATATTTGCATAAATGACATTACTCTTAGCTTTACGTTTAAGTCGTATTGTGTATAATTTCATGTTCTTTGCTTTTGTAAATGTTTATCTGTAAATGCCCTTTAAGTCCAATAAACATATTATTTATTTATTTATTATTTATGTATTATTTTTGCTCCCCCCTCCTCCCTTTTAATGTATGTGCCTTTTATGTACCTATTTGTTTTTTTTTTTGCAATGTTTGATTTTATGTTATTTTTTTAGGACCAAACAAGCATTATTAAACAAAAACCTCACGACAATAATTGTGAGCCTGATGAAACGCAAAATTTGGTAGATTTTCAAATTGAGGAAGCTTGCCTTGAAGCGGCTCAAGGCAGAGAACCGGCTCCTAGGGTGTACAAACGGGCCTTGGTTCGTATAGCAAATCAAGGATTTGATTTAGCTACAAAAAATGCTGTTCCACCATTCAAAAGTAAACAGAGTCGCATTTACCGCCTAAAAAAAAAATGCAAGCGTTAAAAAAATTAATACAAATGATCCAAATGAAGTTGAGGTGCCAAACAATTTGAAAAAAATTTACTCGCTGATTTCAATCAAGATAATAATAGAATTCTGGTCTTTTGTACTCCCGAGGGAAAAATGCACATGGGAAATGTTACGAATTTTTTTATGGACGGCACATTTAAATTTTGCCCGAAACCTTTCTCACAAATGTTTACTATTCATGCTGACATTGGCAGCAATAGTAATTTTACTAATGTCGTGCCCGTTCTATATGCGTTTATGACAAATAGAAATAAATATTCTTATACAATTTTATTTTCTCTCATAAAATCGCAGATACCCCAGTGGAACCCAAATAAAGTAATGTGCGATTTTGAGGAAGCCACAATAAAGGCTCTTTTATCATTAAATGTTGGCATAGATGTCAAAGGTTGTCATTATCATTATACTAACAGCCTTTTTCGAAAAGCAACCAAACTGGGCATTACATCGAAAAAGGGGTATAACAGTAGCAGAAAAAACAAAAGGATAATTTCTCTTTGTGGCAATTTAGCGTTTCTCCCGCCAAATAAAATCGAAGAAGGTTGGAAATATATACAACAGGAAATGCCCGAAAACGAAGATTTGAATAAATTTAAAATATTTCGATACGTTTTGGATGAAACCAGACGTACAAAAATTATGGTGTGTTTATGGTGAGATCCATAGGACAAATAATGTCCTTGAAGGCTGGCATCATAATTTGAATACAAACGTCAATAAAAACGAGACAAATTTATTGCAGCTCTTACATATTCTTTATGATGATGCAATGTTAATGAAGTATAGAACTAATCTTCTACAAAAGTATGGGCAGAGTTCCCAACCTAAACGACGAAGAATTTACAGAGACAGAAATGACTTAGTCATTGAAGTCCAAATGCAGTTATTAACAGGCGAAATATCTGTGGGTCATTTTTTAGATAAACTTCGTTGAGCGCGTACTGTAGTAAATGTAATGAATCTGAATCATACATAAAAAAAAATATTTGTTGATTTTATTGAATATAATTATTATAAAAACTAAGTGTTTTTAACTCCAATGTTTTTACTACCCTTAAAAATTTCACAAGTGCCTAAAGTAATAATGTGGAACTAGTGATACCTGCAAATTCAACATTAGTTCCATTATTTTTATATTTTTTTAAAAACGGAACTGGTGATAACAAATTCAACATTAGTTCAATTATTTTCAGATTCTTTTAAAATGGAACTAGTGATAAAAAAAAACAGTCAGTAGTTCCATCATGGAACTGTTAATGGTACTAGTGACAACGAAGGTCGAATCGCCACAAATGACACATTTTCACGCACGGAGGAGACTCAAAAAAAGGGTACTATAAAATTTCTGATTATTTAGAAGACAAAAAAGCTTGGGATTGAGCTGCTCACTCTCAAGCCTTGAGATAAAACTGGAAAACTTGACATTTGAATTATTATGCAAGATTTTATATACATATTGACATTGCAGAATATTGTATAGGTACAATATTATATGAATGTTTACCTTGAAAAGTATTATATTTACTGCTTTAACTTATTGTGAATGTGAGCACTATGTGGGTATTTTTTAATTTCTTTAATTATTTTCCTTTTTTTTTCTTTTTCTCAGTTAGTTTTAATGATGGTCTGGCATTTTGAATGCTTTATGCGGCTTACCCAAATGTCCTTTCTTCGGTATTGTTCGTCGAGTCGTTGAGCACCTTAAGTCATGAGTTGAGCTGCATGATTACCGACAAATGCTTGCACTGATTGGACAGGTCCTCTCAAATTTGTGTAGTTCTTTCTTCAAAAGACAATTTCAGACACGGATCTACATGGTCCTCACATGGTCTGATCAAGATTATTAAGATAGACTTTAAAAGAGACTTTGACCCCTGATTTTGTTTCGCCATTTCTTCTCAGGGGTAGTCAGATAGGAAATGTCGGCTACATCTAAATAATTTTTTTTATTTTTTATAAGACGTATAAAGTGATTCTAATATCGTATTAACAGAATAAATGATTTCATTTCATTTCATCTCGGTATGTTAAGATGGCCCCCATCCACGAACCTACCCCAACAAGCGTCGGTTAACATGATGGATCGACTCATGTGGCTGTTATTTCTTAGCCACCAGCTCCTCATAATGTTAAAAGCCATCAAGCCGTTTAGGCTTCAGAGAATACCAATGAAATACACATACATACATACTGTCGAAAAACATTACCCTCCTTCTGGGACGGGTAAACTTAAACTCTTTTTCCTTATAAATAATTTTAGATAATTAATATTAAAATTATCTTTGTTACAGTTCAACTTCGTCGGCAAGCTGCTGGGTCCTAAAGGCAACTCGCTGAAGAGGTTACAAGAAGACACGATGTGCAAGATGGCAGTCCTAGGACGAGGATCTATGAAGGATAGACAGAAGGTAAATAAAAAATATATGCTTTTAATCTTGATAACAGCCTTGTTAACCGAACCGGAATGATATGATACAAATTTCGTTCAAAACCTCCACATCAATTTTTTTTGCCAAATTTTGAAGCGATCTCGAATAGTTTCTAGCCCAATTTATCACCTCAAATCTCATTAACTGCTTTAATATTGTTTGACCAAAACACCAAGAAGCAAGTTAACACAATCTCTTTCCCCAGGAGGAAGAACTGCGCGTATCAGGAGACCCGAAGTTCGCACACCTTTCAGACGAGCTGCACGTCGAGATTAGCGCGTTCGCCACGCCAGCTGAGGCGCATGCCAGGATCGCGTACGCACTGGCCGAGTTGCGGAGATTCTTAGTACCGGTGAGTTAGTGAAGAGGTCTTTTATCTTCTACAATTTTGCTGTATACAACATTATTTTTAGTATATGTGAAACCTGAATAGTTTGTTCAGAATAAGGAACTGAAACGATTTCAATAACTTTTACACTATGTTATATATTTTGTCCCAAAAATATTTAAGTGTGATGGAAAATGTTATCATCATTTAATTACTTACAATACAATCGCCGTGCGATTTGGTACCTACTGCCAAATTATTATCAATGAGCGCAAGATGACCCTGGAGGCGCGGGGACGCTGTTAGCATTTTTTTGTACGGACAACCCGGTAACTTATCAACCTAATAGCTTCGCGATTTTTCATGATACAGTTTTGAAAATTTTGACATAGATTCTTTACATAAAAATACTAGACACGTGTTTCGGGTTTCGCATATACTAAAAGTAATATTGTATAGTCGGTACCGCTCTCTGCATTTTAACACCATACTGCGATCGCCAACCCACTTGCCAAGCGTGGCGATTATGGCAACCCCCCTTTTTGGGGGAGGTGTCCAGCAGTGGACGTCTTTCGGCTGAAATAATGATGATGATGATTATAATGATTTGGTATCGTGGTGAAAATATAAACCAGTCCTTTCTACATAAATACCTTGGGGTGGTTTTTTTCTTATTTTCTACAGTTTGTTACTTTTAGAGGCCTTGCAAAACGCCGGAATTGATTTGGTTTCGCGGCAAACTATTTTTATGATCAGAGGTTAGGGTTATATCCTCCTTGAAGGAATTATAACAAATTGTAACGACATTTTTCACGATTTTAACTTCGACTTAATCAGGCAGCATCACTAACTTTAAAAGAGTTGGCTCAATAATATTGAGTTTTTGCTCAATAATGTTCAAGTATTTTTATTTAGTTTTTGTGTGTTTTTATTTTTTTTAGATTGTTATTTCATTTCAATTAAGTTAATTAAATCTTATTAATTTAATTCAAGTTAATTTTAAGTATAAAAGATTATTGATATTAATTCTAATTACATTGTTATCCATCTTTATATTAATTATTATTGTATATATGATAATGATATTAATTAAATGCTGTGCTTATTTAGATGCATGCAATGCTACTGTATTTGTAACTGTTATGTACTTTGAATGTCTTTGTGTGTATTTATTTGGTTTGCCTTAACAAATAAATAAATAAAGAATCGAGATACCACCTACGCTTATCCCTGACAGAATGTGAGAGATTATGTAAATTACCTCAGTCAAAAGTTAACAATGGTGTGCTGGTGCCTACGCTTAAGTATGTGTCGGGATAGGTCCAGACATCAGAAGTAATACTCAGATACGGCAATACAGAAATATATTTCAATCGAACAATCAGTTATTTTAAATCGAGATAATATATAAATTAAATAGAATTAATTAAATAACTAATAATGGTAGTGGCGGTCACATAGGGCAGTACTGACTGTCTGGGACAGCGGTCCATGCACCCACCGCAATAAGGATAGTACTAATTTGTCGGAGACAGCGTTCTATATCCAATAGCCGGGCAGTACTGACTGTCGAGAGACAGTGGTCCGTGCACCAAGACGCATCCGTTCAAAATGCGTACTGACTCAATAGCGTAGCTCGTTATAAAGGCGATCCGCTAGTGGGGGGTAACGTTACAATATTTCACTCAATTGACTTCAAGTGTTTTAAGTCAAATGACCGATAGAATGAATGATTGTCTATGGTGCACGTTCCACTAGCGCCATCTAGTCGCCGCCTCTCGCAACTGTTAAACAATATGGCTTCCGTCATATGGAAGTGAATGTTGTGTGTGGCAAAAGAAGCATGAAAGTAGAATAAATGCTGTGGAAATGCGTTCCTTGCGAAGCACGTCTGGCGTGACTATGAATGATAGGCTGAAAAATAAGGTGATAAGGCAACGGTGCAGTTTAAAAGAAGATGTAGTGACAAAGATTGAAAAGAGTATGCTTAGATGGTTTGGTCATGTGGAGAGTGTGAGACTGGAGAGATGGTTTGGTAAAGCAGAGGTGAGTGGAAACGCCGGGAGGGGACGCCCTAGAAGGACATATAGTGACCAAATTGGTGATGTTCTTCAGAAAGGTCAGGTGCGTAGTACTCACAACCGGCGTGCGTGTATGACTATATGTATGAACGTAGGCGAAGCAAAAGGAGTATGTAAGGAGCGTAGCAAGTGGTGTTCTACAGTTTCTGCCAGCAACTAGCAGCTGCTAGTTTCCCCATGGGAAGAAGGCGTGAGTTTATGTATGTATGTATGTAAAAGTAAAGAACATAAAGTTAAGACAATATTCATATTCATTCCTGACAATGAAAAATTGAGCAAACCAACTAAGAAAATGGAAAAACATACAAAAAAAGCGTTGCAACCCGAGTCCAATTTCGACATCCATATTTTCACCTCTACGGACCAATACGCGCACAATATACATAAATGATCACGGCACCAATGCTTTTGGCACATACAGAGAGGCAGCGAAAGGCCGTTGAGATATTAACTCGTGAATTTTAATACGCCGCGTACCGTGCGTGCGTATTGTATGTTTTTTACTAGTGTGACAGCCGGCGTTGTCTGCGTTTTTTCTTACATTTTAGTGTCGGATTATTTTTTGGGCATATTAACTTTGAATTTATTATGATATACGTGTAGGACATATCATAATAAATACAAAGTTAATATGGCCAAAAAATAAAATGGTTGTCTGCTGAAAACTGAGATTCTTTTATTTATTTATTTCTTGCTTAGAATAAAACGTCATAATTGCTAACGGCTTTTATTTTGATCTAATTTTATTACATTTTATTTTGTTTTACTTTAGTGGCATGCCAATAGATTACATTCAAAAATGATTCAATTTAAAATATGTCAGTTTGATATTACAATTATCAATTACAGGTCATTACAATTTTAGATAAATAAACACATTCACACTATCAATCAATAAATAAAATCATAAGTGTTTAATTAGCAAGTCGGAATCGTCATACCTTTGTTTATCAGTAGTAAATTCAGTGATGGAGTACTCGTAGTAACAAGTTTGTTGGGTTAATTTTAAAAACGCAACGCAATAAATAGCTCTTCAAAATCTATCCAGAACATAATTAATGTAATATCAATTTCACAATAATCTAGCATTTACGAGGACATGACGTCGGAGGATTTTACGACATTTTCATACCATTTGATGGCGCCATTAACGGCATTCATGTTAAATTGATTTTAAACTTTATACCCATTTTATAGGGAGATTAGCTTCAGATCTAAGCCATGAAACTTAGAAAAAGTACTTATCAACTCTCCAACACCCACATAAGACGGAATGCAAAAACCCATCAGAAGATAAGAGGTGGCCCATAAAACGGTGCATTACGTACAGGACGATTTATGAGGTTTTATAGCTTAGTTGCCGTAAACGTTCGACCAAATCAGAGAACGTTGTACAGAAGTGATGAACTGAAGGCTTAAAGTAATTTAAAACTTTAAGTAAGTAAGCCCATGTCTGCGTGGTGCAGGACGTAAAGAATAGCACCGCCCCATTTCTTCCCGTGGGGGTCGTAAAAGGCGACTAAGGAACTTACTAGAGAGTGGGCAGCAGCGCTCTCTATGCATTTTAACACCATACTGCGATCGCCAACCCACCTGCCAAGCGTGGCAATTATGGCAAACCCCCCTTTAGGGGAGGCCTATGTCCAGCAGTGGACGTCTTTCGACTGAAATGATAATGATGATGCTAAGTAAGCCGTTGGTCCCGGCTGTCATTCGTAGATATTTCACAGTCGTTACGGGTAGTCATAAGCCCAAAAGTCTGACAACCTGTCATAAACAGCGGAATCATGACACAGTACTTAACTGGGTTGTCGAAGGTCAGGTAGACAGTCGCTCCTTGTAAAATACTGGTATACAGCTGCTGCAGTTAGACTGGAAGTTGATCCAGATATGGCTGGGATCGGTCGGCAGTGAGGAGTCCTGGGACGCAGTGGTAGGTATCCTTCTGCGAAACAGTCGTGTCGCAGAAGGAGGCTACGGAAAGGGAGCGGGAGTTTACTTCCGCTCACCCGGCCCGCAGCAGGCGCACTGGGAATAGGTAGAGGGCAGATAATGCCCTATTCCAGCCCCCCTAAATAGGTCTAGGGACGGCGGACATGGGGACGTCCACCGCCCCCTATCACACTGGACCCGAGGTGGTGGCGCGTAGTCTTCAAACACCTGTACCCCCAGCCCCCCAGACTTGAGGTGGCCCGCAGAGGCAGGCCAGCACTAGCCGGGGATCGCGGAAGTAATACTAGATCCTATGATCCCCGGTGCAAGAGTGGGAGGGGTCTATCAGAAAAACTACCCCAGTGTTCCCTACTGGGGTAGTTTTTCTGATAGACCCCTCCACCCACCTCAGGGCGGAGGACATCCATGAGGATTTTCAACCCCGGAAAAAAAGAAGATATAGCTGGAATAAGGCTAGGCAGATTGCTTGAAGTAAAACTTTTTTTTTTTTTTATGGTTTTGTGTCTGTTTTGTGTTGTTTTGAGGAGCTCGGGGCTAAGTTATAACAGCCGCACGGGTCGATCCATGAGGTTAAGCTACGCTTATCGGGGTTGGTCCGTGGATGGGTGAATATCTTTACAGACCGAGACTCCTCCGTAACTCAGAAAGCACGTTAAGACGTTGGTCCCGGCTGTCATACACAGTCTTTACGGATCGTCAGAAGCCCGAATGTCTGACAACCAGTCTTACCACGGGGTAAAATGTTACCCAGTTACTGGGCTGTGGAGGTTAGTTAGGTAGTAGCTGCAAGTAAAATACTGATATTCAGCTACATCCGGTTAAACTGGAAGCCGACCCCAAGATAATTGGGAAAAGGCGGGCAGATTGATTGGTAAGTGCCTATCATACTCGTACCACATAAATTCAAAAGTAGAACTAAATTTGTAAGAAATCATCTGATAATTTAACCGAAAATTATCCATTATCGGATAAACATATCATAAGACAGATAAAGGCAGGCCAGTCGTCCACGCAGGTGCGAGGCAAACTGAATAGCAGAATATTAATAAAAAAAAGACCATCAGTAAACAAACACAATCATGCCATTATACACCATATTTAATTTCTCGTGACGTCATTTGCTCGCAATCAAATGACAGGTCACTGCATGATATCGGTTCATAAGAGCCATATTAGATTATCATAGAAATATAAGAGCCATATTAGACTATCATAGAAATATAAGAGCCTTATTAGACTATCATAGAAATATAAGAGCCATATTAGACTATCATAGAAACATGATCAGGGGCCCACGTCTGCTATTTTCATAAATTCAGTCATTCCAAAACGATCCCATTGTCATACCATTGTCATTTTGCACAAAGTTCGTAATCTGCTAAATTCATAATGGTCGATCCTTAGTCGGTCAAAGTTCTCGTAATAGAATTGTCGTATTGCCATTATTATAAAACCCATTAGTAGAAATGTCATTCATTCACATGTACCTACGAGATTACCAATAAATGCAATTTCTTTCAATGTGTCTTTCAGTGGCCGACCATTGGAAAGTCATAATGACGCCATTATAATAGTAGATTACCAAACTTGTCAAAATCAACAATTATGAAATCAATGATCGAAAGTTCTGACACTATTGTAATAGAAAGAAAAAAAAAAAAGAAAGAAAAATTGTTTATTCTGCACAAACAAAACGCACATTTCAACAAATTTATACATAATTAAAATACACACATACAAAGGAGCCAAAACCCTCGTATCCAATACACTAAAAAATTTTGACAATCATTTCCATTGGTTGCGATTGGTGGATGTCAGGGCCAGGGACCAGCAGACTTGAGGCCCTGAGCTGATATATGAGTCATTTTTATATGAAGAACTTATGACGGTATAATATCTACATAATGACGATTACAGACTCAGACTACAGATAACGATTTTAACCGTGTTTTCCATAGCTATGAGTGCAATTTTAATAATTGCACTAAAAAAGAAGATAAAAACGATTAAATATTTGTAAAAATAAAAAAAAATCTCGTAAAGGTTACTTAATATTATTGTTGTTTCGATATTCCAGACGAAATTTTTTCAGATCGACGCCATTTTTGAGATAAGAGTCATGTTATTCTTCTGAAAAATATGTACGAGTGTGTCATATTTATGGGTACGTTTTACCAATCCAATACATTAGCACTAAATAACGAACAGAACTTACTTTTCATCTTATTCTTGAAGTCAAGGCAATAAATAAGTCCAAGTATTCCTTATCGGGTGAGGGCTACCCGGCTACGTTTGTAGAATATTCGTAACGACCAAAAAGTCTGGACAAGAAGCGATTAAGTCAGAATTTATAACAGTGTTGTTTGTGTAAATAGCCGAAAATGAATAGAAGGACTTGTTTATGATTATGTATTTGGTCGAAGAACCTTTGTCTGGTTTGGTTGGGAGGCAATTGTTTTTTTTTATGCGGCTTTTTTTGTCTGAACATTTTATAAGCCCAATATATTTTGTAAGGACTAACTTGTATCATTATAACTGTGGACATCGAAATTGCGATTGATCAACACTATCATCATCGTCATTTCAGCCGAAAGACGTCCACTGCTGGACATAGCCCCTAGAAACCACGCGTTTGGTCTATTTTAGCTACTTCCACAGTACTATGTCGTACGGCATTTTACTGTGGGGTCTGCTGACATTGAGTCCATCTTTATTTTGCAATAGAGAGCTGTCAGAGCAATTTATAATCTAAGTCGCCGCGAATCTCTTAGGGAACTATTTAAAAATATTAATATTATGACGGTACTTTGCCAATTCATTTATGAAAATATTATGTATGTAAGGAAAAATCCACATCTTTTTTAATAAAATAAGTGATAGACATCATTTTAATACTAGAAATAAAGACAAAATAGATCAACCATTTTTCAGATTATCTAAAGTACATACATCTTTTATGGGGTACTGTGTTAAATGTTCGTCCGGCACCAAACGAACCAACACCATCGATTAACGTCAACTGTACAGAATTTTTGTATAGTGCAACAAAGTTGTTTAGAAAACGCTGTCATTGCTTACTATGACTTATTTTAATTGTTTTTTTTTTGTGGACCCTTTTATCGTGCACGTCTGTCTAAATTGTTCTCACACACATGTATAATTTCAACATCAATGATGTAACCAATACTTTGTAACAATATTTTGATTTAAAAGAGTGTCCGTGGAGTTTCTTGCCCGGTCTTCTCCATAGGAACCTACTACGCTTTGGAATGGGCAACTAGCTTCATCTCTCTGACTGACCGACCCCTTGACAATTCAAACGTGCCTGTAGTTGGTTTATTTGAAATAAATGTTTTGAATTTTGAGTTTTTGAGTTTTGAATGATGGTGCGGTTAGTGGAAGTGCTCAGGTGCGGTTCGGTCAAGTGCTGTTGAAATCAGTGCTCTGAGTGGAATACCTCATTTTCTCGATCTGCTTGATAGACAAACTCGCTTATACCCGCGGCTTTGCCGACATGGAATTCGGAAATTATGCCATAGGAATGAACTACCGGGATAAAAAGTATCTTATATCTTAATTCAGGTCATGGTCTGCCCGTGTGCCAAATTTCATCGAAATCTGTTCAGCCGTTAAGACGTGAAAGCGTAACAAACAAACGAACAAACTCACTTTTGCATTTAAAATACTAGTTAGGATTAATAAAATTAATACGGCATGGCTCCCAAAATGTCTGCTGAATAGTTGAGGTTGTGATAGGATAAAGAATGTTTCGATATGACAAACGATAAGCTCTCTAATTCAGCCGATCGTGGTCCACTGTTGGACATAGATCTGTCGCAAGGTGCAACACAAGACCTGGTTCTACGCCTCTCTAAAGATTTAAGGCTTTTACAGACCGACGCGACACGCGACGCGACACATAGCCCCCCCATGTCGCGCGACGAGTGGTGCCTTTGTGTCGCGTTGTGAGTTGCGCCGGTCTGTAGAAGCCTTTACTAAAAACAAAAACCATTTTATAGCTTTAAATTCGTGTTTTTCCGAAACAAAGAAACACCATATAATATCTAACTCTTACTCCTCTTTCCAGGACTACAACGACGACATCAGACAGGAACAGATGCTGGAAATGCAGATTCTGTCCTCCCAGACTGAGCAGCGTCGGCTTTCTCCTCCCGAGTCCTCCCGGAGTGGCAGCGAAGAGGCCCTCCCTCTCAGAGACCCTACACATAAACAGAGAGTAAGTATGAAAAGCGAAAGTTATATCTTCTTAAAAAATCCAATTGTTTTATTGGTCAAACCATCATTTGATTTATTCTCATTTAGGTATTATGAATAAATCATGTTCATCGAGAGATTTAAATGTCAGAATTTTTATTACAATGTTTACTTCATCATATAGGCACAGCATAATTTATATAAGTTTATTTTGCATGGCACCAGTCATATTTTGCATGGCACCAGTCATATTTAACCATATTTCTCGGTCAATTAAAGAATTGAACGTGACCTTATATAAGAATCGGCTAAAATCCTTACTGGTGAACAAAGTTACAGTATTTCGGAATTTTTAACGGACAAAAATCTAATAACGGAATGTTGACATGTTAATAAAATATGTATTGTTGTCCTTGACATATTTTTTTTTTGTATATTTAGTGACATTAGTGGGTTTGGTTTATGACATGGTCTTATTATTTATTTCAGTTTGCGACATTGTATTGACTTTTTTATTTATATACAGTGACATTTAATTATTATTTAAAAATAACAAAATTATATACTAACTAAACTAAAACTATAAAACATTAAAATATAGCGTCGAAAAATTCCTCCGCATCGCTGTCGACTGGTAATGTACCCAAGAGACTGGCGGCATTGCCACGTTGTATGGCAATGCTTAACCTCTGGCCAAGGTAAAAGCCAGCACTTGGGTCACGGGAAGTGATTTTATTTGATTTTTTGATTTTTTCTAATTTTTTATTTTATTGACATGGATTTATATTGTTATTTATTATTAATTAATTTGTATTATGAAATGTGTCATTATTTGTAATTGTTTATTTTTGATACCATAATGTTTGTACGCCCTCTGGCATAACATAGCGCACTCTTCTTGTTATCATTCCATTAATATTACCTATGTTAAACAAATGAATAAATTACTTATGACTTAAGTATGTACCGACTAGCCTGCTTGGCGTATCCATGCAACCTCCGCTAGTATATTTACATTAAATTTAACAAACCCTCACACTATCATTTAACTTTCATACACACCGATGCTCACATTCAACATGCAAATTCACATTTACACACCTTTATACTCACAGTAACACACCCCTACTCTCACTCACACATTTGCATGCTTCTTGTCTAGTTTTAATTTTCTCTTTTTATTTTAAATCGTCTGTTTTTATAACACTTAAAACAAGTAATTTTATGTTAATATTTTAAGTTTTGGAAGAGCGGAGTCTCCTAACACAGGCTTTTTTGCTTAAAAGGAGACTCCAATCATTAGTTGTTAAAGTTTTACTTGTATAATTAATAAAATATTTTTCATTTTCATATTTATGACAATGGCTTAAGAATATCCGTATTCATGAACGATACTATATGAAGTCTCACAGTGCCCATCAACGCATAAGGCCGGTAAATTCATAAACAATACTTGAGTGATTTGCAACGCTATGCGTTCACTTAGGACCCTTACGTAAAGTACCTGAGCAGCTATTTTAACCAACGCTTATTGTAGCTTATTGTAAAAAAAAGGTCTGTGTCAAATGATAATGTGGTCCACAGATGTGGTTGTTTCTGTATGTTTTGTATCCATTTGTGATATTTTATTTTATTATTCGGTTTAACTTTTTTAATTCAATATTTTTGGCGTGCGTCCGTTTGTCTTCTATATTAGATAGGCCGCTCCCGCATTAATACTAAAAACAAAGAGCTATCTATCGTTCCGAAACAGAAAACGGTAGCATCTTAAACCTTAAACAAAATAAAATTATATTTCATTGTCATTAAATAGATAGAATTGATTTTATATCATTGTAGATAGTAAATTTGTTGTAAAATGTATAAGTACAATTATCCAAAAATTGAATTAATTATTATTTAGTAATAATACTATAAAACCATTTAAAAAAAACAGTAATCACGCCATTAATTGACGGCTCGTTTGTTTTTGGAGAATTCGAAATTTTAAGCACATCCATTGATGACTAATCAATTGAAGATAACTAAACAATTTTTTGTTTGTCGATCCTTGAAAACAGAGTACTTTTTATTATTACCTAAATCACCACACTTGATGGTTCATATTTCACAACAGACAACACGTTTAAAGGTTATATTATATGTCGTCCACGCATCTGCCAAACACTTAAGCAAAGTTAGCAACAGAAACGGACCAATCACAGATCTATACTCGACGCTATGCGTTCGCATAGTAAAGTGTCGCTTGAGTATTGTTTGTGTATTGAATGGCCCGCCATGACGAATGCAGTGAGAAATGCCTTACTTGGCATAGTGTCGTGTGTATCCTTCTGGAATACGGCTGTATACATCCTTTTTAGGGTTCCGTAGTAAACAAGGAACCCTTATAGTTTCGCCATGTCCGTCTGTCTGTCTGTCTGTCTGTCTGTCTGTCTGTCTGTCTGTCCGTCCGTCCGTCTGTCGCCAGCTTAGCTCAGAGACGCTTAGTCCTAGAAAGCTGTAATTTGGCATGGGTATACATATTAATCATGCCAAAAAAATGGTAAAATAAAATTATGAAAAACATTTTTTTTTAGGGTACCTCCCTTACACGTGAAATGGGGATGATATTTTTTTTTCTCGTCTATTCCATGGTGTGGGGTATCGTTGGATAGGCCGTTCAAAAATATTGTGGGTTTGGCAAAACCATTTTTCAATTTAGGGATCCGTTTGCGTAATATTAAGCTTTAAAGTGCTAGTTTTTGTTAAAGTCAAGTGTCCCCCCCCCTGCCAGCTAAATGGTTGGTTTTGGATATGTGAAAAAATTCATGGCGATAGTATATATAACGAAATTAAAAGGAAAACTATCACAGCTAAGTAGGCTTCACAAGTTAACGAGTAATAGTCGACCAACTTAAATTTGCAGTTGGAGAATTGACCGTAACGTATATCGATGTATGGGAGAGCATGTTTTTCAACTACAATGTTAAGTTTGTTTTTGGGATAAATTCATCCCAACTACGGAACCCTTCATTGTGCGTGGTCCGACATGCACTTGGCCAGTTTTTTTTTTTTTTAATATACAGTGTGTCCATATAAAATGTGGCGAAAATTAAGGATGGGTACAGACCATCAAACTGAACAATTTAGTACTAACAGCCTTAACCACGGTTTATTTTCGCTGACACATGGATCACAATTTTTCTATGACATTACTTCGAATAGCCTCTTTATAGTATCTATCTTAAACCTCTTTGATTAACACTCACACAAATTGTATACGTATTTACTACCACTTCTCCACTATTCCGGTCTTGTTTGATAAACAATGTTAGTTGATTAATTGAAGATTGGTGTTAGGCTAAATGTTACTTAAGCTTAATGAGAGAGACAATAAATGAAAAGAATGGGAGAGGACAAACTGAACGAACCTACGTCAGTTTGGCCTGATTGAATGCATGATTTTACACGAATTAGTCTCATGTACTTTATGTAATGATTTGCTCCAAGTACCTACTGGTCACTTCAGCCCAAACGTTTTTAACTTCAGTTAACCAGATTTATGGCCTATGTCCAGCAGTGGACGTCATTCAGCTGAAATGGTGATGATGAACCAGATTTACCTTTAGTTTTACCGCGCCTCTTTTAAGAAATAAAGCTAAGTCTACTCAGTTTGATAGTAGGTATTGGTAGTGTGGTATCTACAACGCCACATGCGAACTACGCATCAAAGACCTGACGACAATTCCTGCATCGCGCAAGCAGTTTACCGCGCGACTGGCATATAGAATACAACATCCCGACATTTTATTTTACATTCTGTGATCCTACCTTAACCTTAACCTTAGGTAATAAATACATTACATTACATTACATTTTAACTCACACACTGATATAATTTTTTTTTAGGAAAACGTTTTTTTTATTTTTTATTTTACAATGTTTGCAAAATATTAGCACCATTTAACTATCACATAATTAATTTATCAGTCATTGCTCCATTATTAATTCTTTTTACCTATTGTGGTATAGTAATTTTATTCTAGGTGCATCGTCTTCACACATAATTATATACTCGTAATTGGTGTACCTATACAAAATATTGTATAACATTTTAAAAGAGTAACGGTGGAGTTTCTTGCCCATTTTTCTCCATACGAAGCTACCTTTTGGAAGGGGCGACTATAATCAATTATATTTTCTTTGTAAATTTTGACGTTCAAAAGTGCCATTTATGTGCCTATTTGAAAACAATAATTTGACTTTAAACCGTCGAGCAGTTGCCCACCAGACAGATCACCCGTCTGATCGGAGGATCCTCCCTTTTCTATAGAGGATGAGTGAACTTTACACCCTGTTCCTGTTCCTTTATACATCTATAGTAGCTTTAAGATCAAACGACATCATCAAACGCTCTATCTGAAAATCCCTGAAACGGAAATCACAAAACTAAATAAACTACTCAACATCGTACTCCATTCCGAAATGATTTTATGAAGCGAAACGTACCCATACAAACACCCGCGTTCAAATCAAAATTGTAACAGTACGTCCGGAACACAATACGCCGTAGATTGGACCCTCCCTATTGACGGAAAAGGGTCCAGCGATCCGTTATTAGGGCATTCAGAGCTGCCGGATGAAAAATTATATAGATAGATATGTATGAAGTTATGTAAAATTGGTTTTGATTCGTAAATGTCAGAGGGTTGCGTCTTGTTTAGTGAATTTTGATTTGTGAGTTCATCATGGTAGTTACATCTGTGATCCGTTTATGTTAGGCGTAAGTGGATTGACAGTTAGTTAAGGGCCTATAGACGCTTTTATAGAATACCAAAACAACGGGGGTGTTTTCAAAATATTATATATTCAGGCATTTTGTATAGGAATCCTTTCGACGCCTATACTAAATTGGCGCCAGATTTTAGCCGTTACGAGTACGACATTTTAATACGTATATACGCTACTCAAAATAGTCAAAAAAGAGTATACAATTATCGAAGATGTAAAGCTACATTTTGTAAAGACAATTGAAACGCAACTTTCGTTTGTATTACATAATGCAAAATGTAAATTCGGTGGTTCATGAGCGGTGCTTGTCATTGTGGGCCGCACAAATTGTATAAAAGAAAAATTGCTGCCAAGATCTTTCAATCATAATGGGAGGCTCTAATCGTCTGGCAATACTCTTCATTTGCACTCTAAGACTCCGCTGTGTGTGGTGCCGGACGTAAAGAATAGCACCTCCCTATTTCTTCCCGTGGGTGTCGTAAAAGGTGACTAAGGGACTTACTAGAGAATGGGCAGCAGCGTTCTCTATGCATTTTAACACCATACTGCGATCGCCAACCCGCCTGCCAAGCGTGGCGATTATGGCAAACCCCTTTGGGGTAGGCCTAATATGTCCAGCAGTGGACGTCTTTCGGCTGAAATAATGATGCACTCCCAAGACACTCCAATAGTATCTACTGATCCTAAAGAAACATTAATGTTTAGTTTCAAGATTATTTATTAGGAATAATTTAGGTATAACTTAACAAAACACACGAAGATAGCCGCAAAAGTAAGGTACTGTGTCGTAGCTATCAACGCCGAACACAACATACATGAAGACATTTGTTCCAGCCTTTAACATCTTTATGGAAATCTAATAGTAAATTAAGAATTTCAAAAGAAAATTCACCAAAAAGTTTGTATGTAATTATGTAGAAGTGAGGGTGAGAGAGTTTGTGAGTGTGTGTGAGTTTGTGTGTGTGAGAGGATGCTAGCATGAGAGTTCATTTATGATACTAAAAATGGCTCACTTTCATTATAGGACATGGATTTAAGCCAGACTGTAATTTATATCTCAGTAAGTTCCTTGTTAAAGGGTAGATTTTAATTCTCCTATTTATATTATTACTAGCTTTTGCCAATCAATTTGGGTTGTACTCTACTTGTAATAATATAATTCAATCATGATTCGAAAGACAGGTGGCGCCATCTATTATCATAAGAACGTTATTGTTGTTTTCCTCGGGAACGGTACTTTTTTTTTCGGGATGAAAGGTGTCCTATGTCCGTTTCTGTGCACCAGACAACATATACGCAAAATTTCAGGATGATCGATTCAGTGGTTTAGGCGTGAAAAGGTAACAAACAAACAATTCCGCATTTATAATATTAGTTAGGATAAAGCTAAGAGCTAATGTGGTTGAAGTGGTGACCTACCAATGTAAACCTGCAAAGCTCAGTCTTAGAGATTTCACAGAACGACGCTTTTTAGTAAAGTACTGAGAATCGTAAATCAAAAAAACTTTTTTACAAAAAAAACAACCGACTTCCAACAAAAACACTAAAAAGTGAAAAATAACTTTAATTTCGGAAGCACATAACATAACATCACGCCTTGTTTCCTCGAAGGTTAGGGCAGTGGTGTACCTGTAGTACACCCACATTTAATATTATTTAATTTAATTTCGGAAGTCGGTGTCTTTGGTATTGTATTTTCGTTTATGGCCACCGACTTCCAAAATTTAATTAAATATAATATTAAATGTGTATTCGTGGTGGAGGTGTATTCGTCCAAGTTTCAAGTTTATTAATCCTAGGAATAAGATTTTTCATGCAAACAAAACCCTCCGTTTTCCACCCTTAAAGGTCAAATTTCCAAAAACCCCTTCTTACCGGATGTCTACGTGCCAAATTTCAGGCCAATCTGTTCAGTGGTTTGAGCTGTGTTGATAGACCAATCAGTCACGGTTTCCTTTTATATGTAAATATGGCTAGATATATATAATTATATTGAGAACCTCCTCCTTTTTCGTAGTCGGTTAAAAATCATTTATAGCCAGAGTGCATCTCATGACAATTCCAATAAGACCAAACACGGGTAGGATACATTGTTTTTTAACGGAGTTCCAGTGCCTACCATCCGGCTTCATCATCAGATCAGTTTGATGGTACCATTTTGATCAGAACTATTTATTTAAATTTGCTTCGCTTAACTATCTTGATCCAGATATCTCATCGCCACCCGTGAATTACGTATCACTGAGAAGTTCCGGTGGCCATCTGTGGCCTTCTTCATCTGTTCCACTTCACCAAATTATACTTTCTGAATGCAAATGATTGACTTGTTGATGAAAATATAAAAATTGCTATAGGTATGCCTATAATATTTGAGGAGTTCCCTCAATTACTCATGGATCCCAACATCAGAACTGGATTTTGAAAAAAATGGGACCAATCTGGAAGTATATCCTTTCAATTAAAAAAATATTTTTTAAATCGGTTCATAAACGACGGAGTTCTGGGGTAACAAACATAAAAAAAAAAAAAAAAAAAAAAAAAAAAAATACAGACGACTTGAGAACCTCCTCCTTTTTGTGAAGTCGGTTAAAAAGTGGTGTTTCTTAAGGCGACGATAACCGACTTTTAATGATTTTATACTGAAGATCACGTCTAAAAGAGTAGTGTTAATGATTTGAAAAAAAAATATGTGAAATTAGAGCATTTTCTCAATAATTTAATATGTGAATATTTTAGACTATGTTTATATTACATAGTGAAATTAATTTGTAAAGTTATGTCTAACTCGGATAAAAAACTGAGAATGGCGCAAAATATACTAAGCGTATTTTTCTGAAACCTTCACCAAAAGATAATTTAATTATTGATATTTTAGTATACGCGTTTTATTAAAATACCTTTTGGTTTGTGTATAATAAATTAATAATGCGTCAAATTGGGGACAGCGCTCCTTGATGGGCGAGTCCTATTACTGGCTGAACGTATGACGCGTTGCGTGAGCTCTATACAGAACACGCAAACTAACCACTCAAGGTCACTGGCATATATCTCCGTCTTAAGCAGTGTTTGTAGTACGAACAGCTGTGTTATTAATCTTTCTTAATAGCAGCCCGAAATCTGGATTAGTGCCTGGTTAATGGCAATGTGCTCTGCCAGCCCCACTGGAGAATACAGTCGTGATGTTGTGTTATTTTGACTCTGTCTTCTTCTCAATCACCAGCTCCCAGGGGTGCCACCGGCACCAGCGCCGGCTACCCTGCCTGGTGGTATCACCATCAACCACGGCGCCAATGCTCGGGACTTCTCACCACCAGCGCCAACCCCAGCACCTGATCATTTGTCTGCTGCTCATCATCAGGTGAGGATACCTAGTTAATAATAATCATTTCATTTCAGAAATTTCATAATTGTTGGTAAACATTAAAGTTAATAACTTTATTAAGATTATTTAAGATTTATTGAACAAATAATGTTTGAACAATCAATCACTTCCAAATAACACCATGCGTATACAATAATAGCGTATTACAATTATATAACCATAGTGCTATAAGCAGTCTTTGTATGAACTCTGGCATCCAAAGAAAGATTTAACTTGTGTTATGGCTACCAGCATTCTCACATAAATGAAATACATCTGTAGGTTATTGGACAAATAATGGACGGTTGGGCAATATCATAAATATGAATTATTCCCTTTCGTCCCACTAACAAAATCGTTCGTCCCACTGCCATCGACATCGGTGGGACGAACAGGAATATGCTAAAAATATTACGGGGTAATACTACCGGAGAAAAATATTCATAAGTGAGATTCATTCTAGATAATCCGAATGTGAATTATTTAGAAATATAATGTCGTAGACTAGAGATGGGTACGAGTAGCACACTCTTTTAAAATGAGGATCGTGCGAGGCACTCTTTTTACAAAGTGTGCTAGCACACTGTGCTACCACGAATGAGGCGAGGCTTTTTTTTTTTTTTGGTTGGGAAATTATCAAATAACTTCTCCCGCTCTGAGCGGAGCGGGAGGGCGTGTCAGACTTTTACTGACTAAAACCCACCCGTGTTCCTTTATTTGCCTGTGTGCCAGATCCACGATATCCCTTTCGGACAAACTCGCAACCCTGGCAGGCATTGGTCCTGACGGACCCCGTCAGTTGGTGCTGACATCTCTTTGAGGCACGCGTGGAACACAACGCGCCTTCGACCCGGGCCTGGTCCTTATCGGACGGCGAGCTACCCATCGCTCTCCGTCCGCAAGCCCGCGCCTACGGTGGCCGGGAATCGGCTTGCAACTCCCGACTTGCGGGGCGTCTCCTGCGGCGACTAGAGGCGTGAGGGCATGAACCTTGACGAATGAGGCGAGGCTGCGGTGGCTTGTGAGCACGTACGTGGTAATTGTGCGAGTGTGTCACTGAGTCGCGAGTGTGGTGTGTAGTGACGACAACGCGACACGGCAATCATACTCAGGTCGAGTAGGAACACGCGGTGTCTAGTCGGTTAAGCGCGTCCCACAGTTCGCACGAGTGAAAGAGAAATAAGAATGGTTACAAATGTTCTGTATAAGTAATCTGCGCCGTGTGGTGTGTGCTAGCACATCAAAATAAAAAGAGTGAGGACTCTTTTTATCCAAGTGTGTAGCTACAGCGGAAAAGAACCGGAGTTACCGACATAGCTTGCAGAGTAAGCAAACTGAAGTGGCAGTGGGCTGGCCATGTTTGTCAAAGGACCGATGGCCGATGGAGCAGACAAGTCCTAGAGTGGAGACCGCGTATCGGCAAGCGTAGTGTGGGACGCCCCCCAGCTAGATGGACCGACGACCTTAAGAAGATGGCTGGGTCAGACTGGATGCGGAAGGCGGAGGACAGTGTGTTGTGGCGCAGCCTGGGAGAGGCCTATGTCCAGCAGTGGACTGTGATTGGCTGA
Source organism: Tiliacea aurago (assembly GCA_948098905.1). Lineage (NCBI taxonomy): Eukaryota > Metazoa > Arthropoda > Insecta > Lepidoptera > Noctuidae > Tiliacea > Tiliacea aurago. Next base: position 5,866,224 of record OX402597.1, read on the forward strand.
GTTGATTGAGTAGCTACAACTGTGCTAGCACATGTGCTGAGTTACCCAACACTATCGTAGACTTTTTATCCAGACAACAATGATTTGACTGCCAACATTCTGACCTACTACGGTGGGTCCGAACCCTGACAGGCGCTTTACTTTGTGTACATTATTTCATCACCACTGCTCTCAAAACAGTGAAGGAAAACATCGTGAGGAAACCGGCATGTCTTGAACTAAAAATTGGAAGACACGTGACATCCACCAACCCGCACTGGGCCCGCGCGGTAAATCACGGCGCATTACCTCTCACAGAAACAGGCTTGTGTCTGCCTAACTGCCTACTAAGCTCTGCTCAAAGAATCTTTGACTTAGTAAGTACCGGCTGGCATTTATGATGTCTGACCAATAAAATCCAGAAAATAATAGCTCTGTCTGCCAAAACTCTGACTTCCAAATCTCTGACTTCCAAAAGTTTCACCGATAGCTAGAGCTCTCTCCAAAAAACACAAACGAAAATCTGACTACTGACTAGCAGCATTACTTCCCCTATATTCAAAGTCAAATCATTTATGTCAAGTAGGCCAAAAGGCACTTTTGAACGTCGAAATTTTCAAGAAAAAGAGAAATTTATTTTTGTTGCGCCTTGGAATAGAATAGAATACTCTTTATTATGTACACCATAAAAGTTACAGATATAAATGTTTAAATTTTACATAGGGTGACACAATGGGCCTTTCAAAAGGTAGTTACTTATGGAGAAAAATGGGCAGGAAACTCCATAGTTACTCTTTTAAAATGTTTTGCAATATTTTGTTTTTTGTACATTAATTATAAATAAATCTGAAGGCGATGAGCATGGAATAAAATTGCTATAATACAATATGTCAGCACACTTACCACCCAGCCAAGGTTTTGGCTTTTGGCTTTTCTCTCCAGTAATTGCCTAAAGAGCTCTTGTAGTTTCCCATAAATTCGACAGTAAAGCTCTTTGATCTAAATCTGAATACCTAGCTCCCCTCGCATAGCCTTTAATACTCTTTAGTTTATCGGCCAACTAAATAAATAGTACTCACTCACAAAGTTCTCCGTCGGTGCCAAATCTCTGGCCAACTAAGTTAGTATCCACTATCACTTGGTTCAATATAGTAACAATATAACTTCGTGCTCTGAAAGATATTGTCATTACACGTTTACTTCGTTTAAAGTTCCTGCTAAACATGAATATATTACATTTTATATTACACGTAAATACAGTCACGCCTCTTTCCCTTGGGCGTAGGGAGAAACAATAGAACGCCACCTGCTACGCTCCTTACATACTACTTTTAAATAATTATTAAGTTCTATTCCAATAACTAATGATCTCCTTAGCGAATGTTAATTTTTATTATTTTAGATTTTTATCATTTTTTTAATTTTTATTTGTTAAATGTTAATGTTTTAATCTTTTTGTTATATTATTGTTATTCGTGAATCACCTAAATTGTTGAATAACTTTAATTGTATATCATATCCTTTTTGGTTTTGTATTATTATTGTAGGGGCGCGACCTACGTGGTACCTGGTGGGATTCGCTACGCTACTAAGTTAAACACTCAAATAACCTTCAAAGGTTTATTGCTTAGAAAGAGAGTTAACAAGGTATCGTTTAGGCTAAGCTATCGCTAGAATGAAAAAATGATGGAAATGACTGCACCCGGTTGCTGTCCGTAATGCACTGATGAGCTCACGGTGCATTTAGTGCGACCGTATTGTATCGCTAGGTCAGCAAACGTGTTCGATTGCAATCGTTGCCTCGAACAATTATGTAAAACCATAAAATGGTGCATGTTTTGTTAACATGTAAGTGTTTGTTGCACTTATAAATGTATCTACTAGCTATGAATTTACAGAATTATAATCACTACAATCATTAATACAACTCTCTAAGTTAGATTTGTTCCAAGATACAACCTGACACTTATCTACAAATTGCAAAAACAGTAAGAAAATTTTATTTCGCGGGCTACAGATGTGGATTCACCTTAACCGTCAACATTAAACGTTTTTTCTTACCGTTTGTCTACGCGCGATGCTACGACGCTACGAAGGGGCTACTGCGTAGCAATCGCGTAGGCTGTCGTTGAGACAACTTTACTTTGTTGTAAAATAAAGAAGACTGATTGGCTTTGAATGATTTTTTTTTTGGACCGTGTAGAAAATCCAGTCTATCATTATCCTGATTCGATTGTACTACGAACATTTATTTATTTTAACTTATCGCACACAATAAGGCACAAAAGCGGGCTTAATACCTCGGCATTCATTGCGGATAATGCTCAGATAAAACTATTAATATAACTATAATTAACGGCACGGTTGGCGCAGTTAGTTAAGCAATCGACTGCTGCGCTGCATGTCGCGGGTTCGATTCCCGCACGGAACAAATATTTGTATGACCTACAAGTAGTTGTTCCGGGTCTGGCTGTTTGTGTATGTGAATTTAAATGTTTGTAAACGCACCCACAATACAGGAGAAATTCCTAGTGCGGGGCAACGTTTTAAAAAAAAAAAATATTATATTGTTGTATTGACCATAAATATCTGTGACATTGAACAACAATTAACTAATAATATCTAATTATTTTGCATGCAATTGATACATAATTATTCTGTATAGCTAAACATGAGGACTTTAGATTAATACCTATAACTGTAACAACTTTATACCATGTTTAAGGCAAATAAACACTTATCTGATTCTCTACGAGTCAACCAAGTGTGGTAAAGAGATTATATGGCAGGTGCTCTGTTTGTAATAATAAAAAAATATTCAAAATATAACATAACATTACATTATTACATTAACATAACATAATTTCTTACCGTTGTGCGGTTGACAACAAACACTTTTAGCAGACAAATTGTAGGATTTACAAAAAAAGAAAATGCTTTCCGTAAAATGGACTACCTCAGAAATTCGTAGCCTAAAAAGATCCCTACCTTCCTTTGACCAAAACCGACTAATTAGTCGCAGACCACAAAGTAAAAGGAAACAAAGGTATCGAACGGGATTTTCGCTTCAATAGCTCTGTGGGCCTAGCACGAACGCGCGGAGAAAACGTAAAGTCAGAATCAAAATATTTTTTTTCACATAAACCTACATGGGCACTTATGAAACGTCAGAAGCTAGGTGCACGGTTCCAATTGGTCGTTTCCTATGGAAAAGAGCCGGCAAGAAACTCCACGGTTACTCTTTTAAAAATAATTGGGCTTTACAATGTTTTTAAATTAGTGTTAATAGGTATGGGAGAACAGTGTAGGCCCGTCAGCAAGGACAGTCAGCGACCAGCATTACCTGACCCCTCTTACAAAGAAGAATAATGGAAGACGGGTCAGATAATGCTGGTCATCCACTGTACCAGGTACTTAACAAAATAGAAAATTGTCTACAGATCTACAGTCTATATGCCTAAAGAATAAGTGAAGTGCATTCGAACGTTTAGATTTCAAAATTCAAAATGCTCGTTTGGAACTTAATACTTACCTATTTGGAGAGTAAAAGTAAATAATTTTTTCTCAAACATGCATGGATATGTTGTCATTATTTTCGAAGAAAGAACACGCGAAGTATCGAATTTACGGTCAAAGAAAATCAAATCCATTGCAGGAGCGTTTTTCGAATTTGGAACATTACAACGCTCCAGCAATGTTGTATGAAACGGCGTGCTGGGGTTATTAAATACTGCTTTACTCCGAAACATGGCAACCAAGGAAGTAACTTATCAAAGGTTTTATTTAAATTTGGAACTGGCTTGCAAATAGAAAGCTGTATATTAAAAAAAAAACAAATGAACTCATTGGCGCGTGAAAAATTATCGTTGTTCGTCATTGAATCTGGAATTTATAAATAATTTACTTTCCCAGCATTCTTTTGAGAAAAGCTATATATATGCCTTGGCGGAAATGGCAATTGCCTGTCTCGTATTAGTGAAGTCCTCGCCTACGGCTCAGCCTTCAAACTCATACTCGACTTGCAATTGCCTATTTCACGGCCTTTGCAATAATGTACTATTAAAAGAGTAGCCGTGGAGTTTCTTGCCGGCTCTTCACCATAGGAAACGACCAATTGGAACCGTGCAGCTAGCTCCTGACCTTTCATAAGTGCCCATGTAGGTTCCTGTGAAATAAAATATTTTGATTTATTTAATTAGGGTCGGAAATTTCAGCCATATTAAGCTGTACTGAATGTGTGTTTTTATATTTTTAGGGTTCCTTACCAAAATGGTAAAAAGGAACCCGTATGGTGAGACTAAGTCTGTCTGTCACACCTGGATATCTCAAGAACTACTAATGCTATCAACTTGAAATTTAGAATAGTTTTAGATGACGTTTGCCCAACTATTTTGCAAACAAAAAAGAAATTAAAAAATATATCTTTTTTGCAAAAGAGAGAGTGGGGGGGAGTTTTTTCTTAAAAAATTGAAGTGGGGCTACTAGGGTATGTAGGGTATCATATGAAGGAGCGCTGTTTGCACATTCTCAAAGATTTTTTTTTTTAGGCGGCATAGTTTCCGACTTTTGATGAAAAATGTAAAAAAAAATACCGTTCTCCCCCTTATCTCCGAAGTTTGCATAGATAAAAATCTGAAATTATTCTATGTGATAGAAGTTTATGTATAGATTACAGGAAAAATAAAATGATGTCCCTAAATAGCACAGTTTTTCAGAAATCATCAACATCATATATACGTACGGAACCCTCGGTGCGTGAGTCCGACTCGCTCTTGACCGGTTTTTTAACTTGGTGATAATATCGTTGACATCACGGAATCACAATAATACAGGGAAGTAAATATAAAATGTATGGAAACATAATGAAGACGCTTTTTTTCCGCCAACGATAATATTGTAACGTTAGAAATAGGGTATTTGACTGCTCTCAAAAATAAAGAAGTGATTTCCATAATATAAATACTCGTAGTAAACATGAAATTGTGATACCCAAATTTAGATTAACTAAAACAAGCAAGTCATTTCTTGTAAACAGTATCCGCTTTTATAACAAGTTGCCACAATCGGTTACAGAACTTAGTGATCGAAAATTCAAAACGCACATTAAACGTGCCCTTATCAAAAAAGCATATTATAAGATTAAGGACTACGTTGAAGACAAGGAAGTTTGGCATTAATTCCTTCTGTACATGTGGCTTCCCTGGTACCTCATTAACGGCAAGACTATGTAAATGTCTATTAACAGCTCCCAAATTACGAAGTTATTTTTTAATTTAATTTTATCTTTTTTTACAAACTTCACTGCCATAATGTTTTTCTTATTTGACATTATTATACCTACAATTTAAATTTCGTTCAAGGTTCTAACTTTTATTATTTTAATCATATTTTATATTGTTTTTTTTTTTCAATGTGAGGACGTTGTAGGCTTATTAGACTGTAGATCTGTAGACCATTTTCTATGTTGTTAAGTACCTGGTACTTTTGACGGGCCTACGCTGTCCTCTCATACCCATTAACACTGTAATTTGAAAACATTGTAAAAGCCAATTTTATTTTTTTTAAATAGTGACCGTGGAGTTTCTTGCCGGCTATTCTCCATAGGAAACGACCAATTGGAACCGTGCACCTAGCTTCTGACGTTTCATAAGTGCCCGTGTAGGCTATGTGAAATAAAAATATTTTTGATTTGATTTTTATTTGAAAGAAAAAAAAAATCTGCTTTAAAATATACATGCATTAATACTTATTTTTAAACGGGTTACTAAAAAAGACGATTTGTGAAAAAATATATGAAATCGGTAGAAAAATGGAGAAGTTACACGCTTTTGAAATTATTCTACTATCCTTGTCACGCAAAATGATTGATGATGAATGGCGCGAAGTTTTTTTTTTTTTTTTTTTAATAATTTTCGAAATGGTCCACAATTTTTTTTTTTTTTTAAACGTTGCCCCACACTAGGAATTTCTCCTGTATCGAGGGTGCGTTTACAAACATTTAAACTCACATACACAAACAGCCAGACCCGGAACAACTACTTGTAGGTCATACAAATATTTGTTCCGTGCGGGAATCGAACCCGCGACACGCAGCGCAGCAGTCAATCGCTTAACCACTGCGCTAATCGTGCCGTCGATGAAAAAAACAATGGGTAAAGCGTCGACTCCACGTTCATAAATTGTTAGAAACAAAAAAGGTATTTATCGCCGTAATCGTAGATATTTGATAAGATCTGTAAAGGATCCTGCAGACAATATTTTGTATGATATTGATGATGAGTATTTTTCGGGGGATGATAGAGATAATGATTATGTGCCAAGCACCAAAATAAATGCATCGTCATCTTATTCGCCACCTCATACCCGTAGTAAGATTTAACAATTTGTATATGTATTTTAAATACCTAATGTAGGAAGATCGAATTATTTACTTTAAGGGTGTTTTTGTGGAAATAACGGATTATTAGTTAGCTTATTATTATTATTTTATCATATTTAAGGAAAAGGAGTTGTGGATTGTCTATGTCCGATTATGATTAAAACAGTTGTCATCCAGACTTGTGTTTCATTACATTACAGTAAAATACCCTATTCTATAGGCGCACAATAAAAGTGACTTTCAATTGTTAAAGAGTTAGTCATTTCGCCGCCACTCCGTCGGTCTGAGCTGATCCTTCGTTATAATATTATGTCCATGGGAGATACTAATTGTGCTTGCCCCATAAATTTAAAACCAAAATGCAGTGAAACAGTTGTATTTTCGATTAAAAAATCATCTGAATTTACGTTACGTGTACGACGCGCGTTCGTGCTAGGGCCTCTGATCCTTCCTTTTGCAGATTTCGGAAAGCAAAATTCTTTTTTTACGCTCTGAATTTGTCGGTGAATTTTTTGGCTACTGAAAGATTGACACGTCCTGAAATACAGCAGGGGCGAGCATATTTTGTCAGTGCAGTGTACGTCATAGAAGGCAGAGCTCTATTGGACGACTTCCTGTTCCAATGAAATCGGAATTTGGCGGGCATAAAATCTTTTTGGTCACTTTTTAAGAGCGTAAAACCTGCCCGGAAAAAACTGCCGTAACTATTGGGTTTTTCGTTAAATTAGTTTACTGTTTTCGATTAAAGTTCTGCCTTTTTTCCGTAGCCAAGACGAATGGGCTTGTCTTTAAGAACCGTTTTTATTTAATTAAGGGCTCATCCCGTGCAGTCAAATTCAAAAACATGTAATCAGAGGGGCAATTCTACTAATTTTAAGAACATTCGCAGTCTGATCTCAGTCTCAATCTGTCAAAAATACCTCTTATTTCCCTACATTTTGACAATTTTTTGACGTTTGTTTGTCGCCAAGATGAGATTGCGACTAGATTTTGAACGTTTTTAATTACAAGAATTGGCCTTCAGTTAAAAACTATAAGCTTTATTTTCTAAAATTATTGTATACTAGCTGCGCCCCGCGGTTTCACCCGCGTAAGTCTCGATCCCGTGGGAATATTGAGATAAAAAGTAGACTATTTGTTTATCCAGGGTGTCAGCTACATCGATACAAAATTTTATCAAAATTGGTCCAGCCGTTTTTACGTGAAAGAGTAACAAACATCCATCCATCCATCTATCCATCCATACTCACAAACTTTCGCATTTATAATAATAGTAGGAAGGATAATAATAATGTTATTTTACTTTAGATAGTTGACACAATCAGTGAGAGCGAATTTCTTCCCGCATCCCACGGTATATGCCTCAGTTTGACTAGAACATGTGATACAACGATGTGTGAGCTGTGGTTACCTTTAATTGAGTGTGCATTACAGTATAATGTATATTAGACAAGTTTTTATTATTGTAAAAGGTAACTGTAATGTATCTCGTTGGTAATCCTTATATATATTATATAAATAAATAAACTTTAATACGAACTAATTTGTCTTTAAAAAGTCCTTAATTATGCTGATGCATCAATCATCTCCATACGAAACTACCTTTTGGAAGGCGCAACAAGAATATTTTTTTTTTCACACACTAGGATTTTCTCCTGTATTTTGGGTGCGTTTACGAACATTTAAACTCACATAGACAAACAGCCAAAAGTGCCTCCTATGAGCCTATTTGAAATAAATAATTTGACTTTAACTTTGGCATATAATATGATTATGTACAAAACGTTCCGTGTGGTGCCGGACGTAAAGAATTTGGCTTTGACTTTGACATCGAGACTTATACCAGTGACGAATTACAAAAAATAACCATATCTGTTCACAGCTGGCAGCAGGTCACACGGGACACGGAGTCTTGGTCGGAGGCGGGGTGCTGCAGCAGCCTCCCACACACCACCTGCTCACACAGAACTCGATACTTGGTAAGTTAAGGCGGAGATTTCTGAAAATTTACAAAAATATGTTTTTTAAAGCAGTGTATCTCTTAAACCATAAATATTTTTTCCAAAACAAAAACGGTATGATATTTCTTTTCAAGTCTTTTGTGCATACGGTGATGGAACTCAAAACATAATTAAACATAATTGAATACATCAAAACAATCTTCAAAGACAACTCTTAATTATTTTGAAAGCAATTTATCCCTTCGTTAACAGTTATAATTATAATTAAAAGTATACCTTATAATTGCAAATGCGCTTCTCTTTCTTTTGTATGCAATCTGATAGTGACAACGGTTTACCTGTTGTTGCCGTCTTAATGTAAAATCATAGAAAGCAATTGTGAAGCAATTCAATTGACTACCATCTTAAATTGCCCGTATATTCAAATCACACACAGAGGAAAAGATATGTTTCGCCGACCCGATGATTTTGTTATTGATTAGGTTTTTTGACAGTAGTATAAAATGCCTATAATACTGCAAATTGACGTAGGGTGTTAATTTGCTTAACAATAGGGAATATGTACGTAATTCAAAACTTATCAATTATTTAAATATACATTGTGTAGAAACATTTTCCAATTTTTTTTATGCATTATTTATATTATAATTCATTAATTTATATTGCGTTTAACTTAAAATGCATTGTCTTCGACAATGCCGGAAGTAACGAAAAAACTATGTCAAAAAAATCTTTTTTTGCAAAATGGTTGAAATCTCACAAAGGTAAGTTAGTAAGTTAGATTATAAGATTTGGGGCTAAAAACAGATGTTAACAAAGCAGTTTAGCAAAAAGCAGTACTTTCCTTGGCTATAAATTACGTCTAATTAGTCTTTTATTGATTTAGTGAAAAAAAAAATACATCAATCTATCTTTTAAAAAAAACGTTGCCCCACACTAGGTATTTCTCCTGTATCGTGGGTGCGTTTACAAACATTTAAACTCACATACACAAACAGCCAGACCCGGAACAACTACTTGTAGGTCATACAAATATTTGTTCCGTGCGGGAATCGAACCCGCGACACGCAGCGCAGCAGTCAATCGCTTAATTAACTGCGCCAACCGTGCCGTTGAACATGCATGGAATATGCATGAATGTTTTTTATATGCTATTAATTTCCCTAACTGTGCAGATGGCCTGTGGTCAGGCTGGTTCAAAATCAAAATCAAATATTTTATTTCACATAAGCCTACATGGGCACTTATGAAACGTCAGAAGCTAGGTGCATGGTTCCAATTGGTCGTGTCCTATGGAGAAGAGACGGCAAGAAACTTCACGGTTACTTTTTTTAAAATAACTGACTTTTACAATGTTTTCAAATTACAGTGTTAATATATTAGGTATGGGAGGACAGTGTAGGCCCGTCAACAAGTACCAGGTACTTGACAAAATAGAAAATGGTTTACAAATATACAGTCTATTAAGCCTACAACGTCCTCACATTCACAAAATATAAGTTAATCCATTTAAAATATCAATAAAATGATAAAAATCTAAATCTATTTAAACCAAATGACGTAATTGCCATTACTACTGTAACAAATCTCAATTAATATCCTGTCTAAAAAAAAACAATAATAAATAGTTGAAATTAAAATTGTAGGTATATAATTTTGTCAGGCTTTTGGAGTCCTGGCTATCAGGGGCTAGAGACTGTGAGTGTGTACTGTGTGTACTGAAAATCAGCGTCAGGTGGTACACCTTGTGTTGTCATCTGACATTATGCTGAGCTGAGGCCCTTTTGGCATTATAATAATCGTTTATATATTATAGGCATTACAATATCGCTGTTTTTGTAGTTATAAGGTGTTTTTTTTTGCTGTAATGCCAATAAACGCATTTTTCTTTCTTTCTTTTACTGTGATGGTATCTCCATAATCTACTGTATATGCGCGAGTTTCTTTGCATCAGGGCCTTTTCTTTTTTTTTTTGGGTGGGAAATTATCAAATAACTTCTCCCGCTCTGGGCGGAGCGGAATGGCGTGTCAGACTTTTACTGACTAAAACCCACCCGTATTCCTTCATTTGCCTGTGTGCCAGGGCCACGATATCCCTTTCGGACAAACTCGCAACCCTGGCAGGCATTGGCCCTATCGGACCCCGTCAGTTGGTGCTGACAACTCTTTGAGGCGCGCGTGAAATACGACGCGCCGTCGACCCCGGCCTGGCCCTTATCGGATGGTGAGCTACCCATCGCTCACCGACAGCAGGCCCGCGCCTACGGTGGTTGGAAATCGGCTTGCGACTCCCGACGCCCGGGGCGTCTCCTGCGGCGACTAGGGGCGCGAGGGCACGAAACTTGCCTCTCCCTCACGCGTTCCGCCTCCTCCTTCGCAAGCATTACTAATTCGCAAAAGGAGGTGACGGCCTCCCATGCACTCTCGCTCGGAACCATGGCCTGAACCAGGGCCGGACGCGAGAGATCGCCGCCGCCGATCGCCTCCGTGAGGACACGGTGGTGCTCCGCCCAAGCTGGGCGACCTCCACCGTATGCTCCACCGTGTCTTCCGGGCGATCCACACAGTGGTGACACCCGGGCGTTTCCTCTCGCTTTATCCTGAACAGGAACCTCCCAAAACAACCATGTCCAGTGAGGACCTGCGTCAGGCGGAAGGTGAGGACGTCTTGGCGCCTCTTTAGCCACTTCTCAAAGAGGGGACTTATCGCCACAATTGTGGCGTGCCCAGCGCTGGGTTGCGACAATCGCACTCTCCATGACGCAATAAGATCCCGCCGGAGCTCTGTCCACTGTGCCGTGATTTCTCGCGGCAGCGGAGTTTCACCCCGGCGTTTCACCAGGGCCTGGCGAATTTTTGGTTTTAACTGTGGTGATTTTCAATTAAATTAGTAGATATAAAATATTAGTTTTAGTATATGCGAAACCCGAAACACGTGTCTAGTATTTTTATGTAAAAAATCTATGTATAAAATTTAAAAAATGTATCTTGTTATACGAGTAGGTATCACAAAGTTACAAAATTGTTATGTGACCGGGTTGTCCGTAGAAAAACATACTAACGGCGCCCCCGCGCCTTCAGGGTCGTCTTGCGCTCATTGATAATAATTTGGCAGTAAGTACCTAACCGTACGGCGATTGTATTGTAAGTAATTAAATGGTGATAACATTTTCCATCTCACTTAAATATTTTTGGAAAAAAAAAAACATGGTAAAATAAAATATTGAAATCGATTCAGGTCCTCTGAACAAACTATATTCAGGTTTCGCATATACTAAAAGTAATGTTGTATATGAATATTAACTAGGATAACTTCATTAGTACGATCCTTATTCGCATGTTTAAGTATAATTAATACACTTGTGTACAAAGTGTAGTTAAATACAATTTGTTTTATTTACCAGCTGAATTTCAGCATTAGTGACATTTTGCGGATATTCGAAAGAGCCAAAAATTAATATTTTATTATAACAACGCCTTTATTTCGAAGCAGTAACGGTGGTTTAGTTGTTTCTGCTGACTTATGGTTGACAGAACCAAAATCTTCTCTTACTTTAGAAAACCTAAAATGAGTCCTGAACAAAATATAAACCTTACAAGAATTATTAAAATCTAACTTAAAGTTAGCCCGTTACAACATTCAACAAAAGTTCCTCATAAAAGCTTCAAAGCTAAACAACTCGTGCCAATTTTCACAGCATCTACCATTTACCAATAACCAACAGTATTTACGTAAAGCAAAGTGAAAACTATATCCTCTTTCTCCGCAGTCTACAGAACTTCGCAGTATTGGTAGGGGTACACACGTGTTCGGGTCGGCACATCAGATTCGGCAGTATTTGTTGAGCAGCAAAGCTGACTCAAAGCAACCAGGCACGAGCCGAATGAAAGCCGAAAATGTGTAGTAATCTACATTAACTCCGTCCCACGAAAGAAGTCCCGCGGAAATAAGTGGAACAATTATTATTATACAAGTTAACAATATTTCTATGATTCCGTCGCATGCCTGCAGCGTGCAGCGAGCGCCACGTCTGCGAGACTTCTTTCTTGAGACGGAGCTTATTTTCGGCTTTCATTCGGTTCGTGCCGATCGACAAAGTTTGTTCGACGTCTAACTTCGCTTAGTCATGTTCGGGTCGGTTCGGCACAAGCTGACAGCCACACTTATATTATGTAGTGATGATAAACAAATTTAAATAAAGATTAGTGGTAGTAACTTTTAGCGTGTTATTTAGCCTGATTAAATATTTCGTAGTTTAAAGACGTTCCGTTTTATTTACTTTAGACCCCTTCTGCCAGGTTCGTGCCGATCGGCAAAGTTTGATCGGCGTCTAACTTAACTTAGTCATGTTCGGGTCGCTCCGGCACAATTTGGCCTAAGCCGAACGGCTTTTTTCCCGCAGATAATCTAAATAGATAATTATATTTGATTTTGCCACCCGGCTGTACCGAATGATGCCGACCCGAACATGTCTGTAGAACCCCTTAGAAAACAATGGACCGTTAAACAATTCCGAACAAACTTTCAACTGTTGATCATTAGTAGTAGCAACGATACTTTCCAAACTTAAGCACAGTTCAAAAACTAAGCACAAAGCAGCGCTCCAGAACTAACCTCGGAAAATATAGTGTGTATTTGAACACAGGAAAGCTTAAAAGGGGTTTCCAATATTTTACTGAAACTTTTACGGCAGAAAATAAAGCTCAACTTCATGGTTTTTTTTATTACATGTATATTTTTGTATGTAAAAATAAGATTTCATAATTTCACAAAAAATATGTGTTTACCAGTCTGTCCAGACGACATACAGTTTTATATTAATTATGCCTAGTTACTACAGTCGTTCCGTGTGGTACCGCACGTAAAGAATAGCAACACCCTATTTCATCCCGTAGGTGTCGTAAAAGGCGACTAAGGGACTTACTAGAGAATGGGCAGCAGCGTTCTCTATGCATTTAAACACCATACTGCGATCGCCAACCCGCCTGCCAAGCGTGGCGATTATAGCAACCCCTTCTTTTGGGGGAGGCCAAACTCCAGCAGTGGCGTGGCTGAAATTATGATGTACAGACAGAACATGTACAGTCGTTAATTTCTCATCTAAATTTGCTAAAGCTCTGCGCAGTATATTTTACTAGTTCGTAGTAATCATCTTACCTGGCTTCCTTTCACTTTCATTTACTTTACATTTCTATATCCAATGTTTTTTATTTTAATTTTTATAAAAGCCACTATATCACAGTGACACTTTCAACGGTTGCTTGGTACACCAATTCGCGGTGACGGTCAAGTTACCCTGACGGCTTTAAGAGCCGTTACTGTGTGTAACTAGCGTACGCGTCAGCGTAAGAGTAAAGCCTGCTATCTACCTTGTGAAATATAGCATTTTGATCAATCGTACTGTCAAATGACTGAATACTAACTGTAGCTGTCGCCATCGCCACTAACGCTGTCATCTTTTTTTTTTAATACATTTTTTATTTGATGTGAGTGGACAATTTACTAAAACTAAGCTCACTAACGTTACTAACCAGGTGACGGCATCGTCTTGGGGCGCAGCACCCCAGTGCTGGAGGGAGTAAAGTCAACTAGCTATATTATAAAATATAGCATTTTAATCAAGCTTAATGTCAAATTATCGGATACTAACTAGTAACATCATGTGACCAAAGACCTTTGCTGCATTACTTCTTCTTCCTAGCTAAAGCTGTAGAAAATAGTGAAAGGTGGCCGTTTTGGGGGACTGTCTTATGTAATTTTGACGTTTAAAAAGTGCTGATTCTCAGGCTAATTTGAATAAATTGTGTTTGATTTGATTGGATAATTTACTAAAACAAAATTAAGCTCACTAACGTAACTAACCAGGTGGCGGCGACATCCTGGGGCTCAGCAGCCCAGTGCTGGGGGGCGTACTGCATGCCCACCCTGCGCTGCGAGGCGTAAAGCCGGCCGCGGTCCACGCGCTTGCGACGCAAGGTCGGTACGTCGCATTTTATTTAGCTCCCAGACTAAGCTCAAAATTTTAGAGAACTTTATTCAGGTCGGAATTTTTTGTTTTTTTTTTCGAGTAAACACAGAATTTTGTTGATTAAAGTTAACAAGATAAAAGCACAAAAAAATAGGCGTAAAATTATATCTGATAAGTTTTACATCCGCACAAGTAAGAATAAGATATCATAAGTTAAAATTGTATAAGAATATTTACATAAACGAATTGATTCTTAACTAATAAATAGCCCCCAAACTGAGAGCTACATAAAGAATGGAAATCCATTAATTCCAATAGAATTATAACAAAAGAATATTTGTGTTGGGCCAACAAAATTTAAAAGCTAAACTTTAAACATAAACTTATTATATTTCGTACCAAACTTCAAATTTATAATACCAATTTAAAAAGTAAGAATGGAAACAATTGTCAAACTTTCGATTTGCGATTAGAAACAGTTGTTAGTACACGAACTAAACGCAATCGAACTGTAAATCTTGGTATAAATTTGCCAAAGTTTTGATGAAAAACAAAACTAATTCAATATAGCAATTTCCGTCTTAAGTACTCTTAATACTTTAAAGGATTTGAATAAATCTTCGTAGTAATGATTGAATCAGAAATCTTATTCCAAAATTTCCATTGCAAAGAGAAATATTAAGACCTAAGTTGACTACAATTAAAACAGCTTTGCTTTGAAACATAACCGTCTGTGTTACTAATGGCATAAATAAAATAACAATACTAACTATGAAATTCAAATCCAAACTCGTTATATTCAAATTGTTTATTCAGATTGATATTTAGAAACGTCGGAGTATTTTAAATGGAGCAGTAGTTTGGGAGTAATTGCTGCATAACTTCTTATTCCTTTTCATTTGAAGAGATTTAGGTTTAGCATCAGTTATTTCTGGAACGAGCACAAAATAGTGGAAGTTATTGGTTATGAATATAATAACCAAATGAAGCTTTTAAACTCAAACAATTGTAGATACTTAGAGATATTAAAAATGAATTCCTGTTACTGAGCAAGCAGGTAGCGTTCTGTAGTTTTTGTCTACCCCATGGCAAGATGGAATGAGTTTATTCCTGTTATAGTGTAGTATCAGTTTACAACACCATAACATAAATTCATCACACGACAGTTCGACCAGAGCAGTTCGACCAGTTCGCCAGTTCGAACTGATGTCGCACGAACTGTCGCGTTAGTTCTTAAAAAAACAAACAAAAGTATATAGTATATGTATCTGCTCAAAATAAAATTCCGGAAGAAATCCAGTCAGGAAACGTCTCTGTGTTATTTTGCCAGCACACGCTCCGCTTTCGTTCAAAATCCTTTACCATAACGTTTATTCAAAAGAACCACAGAAACAAAACTAAGCTCAAATGATTTCCGAAAACCAATTAAGCTTACTTCGAAAACTAAAAATAAAGCCGCAACAAAGCTTGGTTCTTGTATTTGTTTTAATCTAAAAACGAAGCTAATTGTTTGAGCCCATTCGGAACAATGACAAGATTTTAATTGAAACATCTGAGACCACAGACCCTTAATTGGAAACCATTTCAAAGTATACCGTTGAATATTGTAAAGTTAAAACGACGTTCAAAGGGAAGGCGTTTGGTATATGTCAAAAGGGTTCGGACAATTTTTGACACGGAAATAAATTATTTTTAAAAGTCTTTGTGAATTGATGACGCTTTTGAAAATTTTTTGATACTCAAGAAAATTGTTTTTGAAAGTCTTTGTGTTGAGATTAACTAATTGAGCTTTTAAAAATCGGAGGCCGGACTCATTTATTTTGTATAATTATTTTTATTGGAGGCAATTGGTTACAGCTGAGCCTTTGAGCGGCTGTTCATTTTCATTATGGAGTATTTCCGCTAGATCGAAATTATTACTCGTGAATTTCACACAATCGATCGACGCCGAATGGAATCAGTCAAAAGTCAATGACCAAATTGGTGCAATTTTTTTTTTCGCGGCCTTCTATCAATCCTTATTAATGATAATATTAGATGGAGAATAATATGACGAACAAAAGTTTATGTGGCATCATAACCTAATATCAGTCTGAACCGAGGTATATAGTTTTTTTTTTTTTATGTGAAACGTTATAAGCGCACGTAAAACCGACTTCTGGCGAGGCGACGCATGCCGCATGGCGATTCACCGCTCACTCCGCGCGCGCAGTCCTCCGCTACGCGACCCTGACGTTTTTTTCGATGTTTGTTTGTTTAATTTCGATGTTTCACATCTGCCAGGCGTCCCGTGACGGTACACAATTTTTTCTTTACTCATCCAAAAGCAGGTTATTACAGCTTAAAGATTATTCTTCACATAAAAAATCAATTTCAAATGTATCATCTCGGACTGCATTTGTAGAAAAATCGTTTATCTGTTCATTGCTGTGACAAGTTTTTCCAATACCGACTAAGGTTTCAACGATAGTCGCGGTATAAAACCAAATGCTCAACTTCCCATAGTCATTTGGTCACTGTCCTTTGATCGACCGTCCGGCTGCCATGTACCACATTAGACTATCCTGAACGGTCGATGATATCACATATATACAACCGCGCCGTCAAACTGACTGAACCGATTTTAATGAAACTTCATAAGCATAAGCAAGGTACAAAGGTCTAAAAAGTTAGCTAAGAACATTTTCGAAATGTCTTATTTAAAAACAGATAACTGGAAATCTCTGTTTCTATGGAAAATTAAAAATCGGTCTAATTTGGCTGTAACACCATTTTTTCGAAAATGTTCTTATCTAACTTTTTAGACCTTTGTATCCTGCTTATGCGTATAAAGTTTTAATGAAATCGGTTCAGTCATTTCGAAAAACAAAGCTTGAAAGTTTGTATGAAATGCCGTACGTCGTAAACGCTCATAATTATGACCGCAATTGAACTACACAAAAACCACGACATAATTATAAAGTTAAAACTTGTAAAACAAACCCCATAGAAGCGTGTTTACAAATGCTTTATCATGCGAACACAATATATAACACCCAAATTGTAAATTCGAACTTCTTACGTACTTAGTACTATGCTTCTGTAAAACAACTCATGAACTCATCGGCTGTCGCTGAAAACCAGCGCTGGGGCTCTGTCTTGCATAGGGTCGCAGTATAATGCTGAGCGATAGCCGTTTTGCGTGGATGTGACGCATGTTTCCCCCAACCTTTTCTTATTTTTGTGTTTATGTTCTTTGTTGCGTCATGTTTACCGCAGATAAACGTATTTTCTTTCTTTCTTCTTTCATGAGCTGTGTTGAGGCGAAGAAGGAAATGCGTTCTGTTTCTACGTAGACGTGTTCATACATCCACTGAAACCAATACAGACTAACTAAGATACATTTTCTCTTAGTTGGCATTAAAATGTTTGGAACCATTATTTATCTATTTACTATAAACAATCTATCATATTTGCCAAAACAAATTCATTTTATTTATATTGACAATGTGACATGTACAAAATAATCACCGGTCTTTGTTACATCATACATGCTTTGTTTGATTTTACTTCTTCACTTTTTTATATCAAATAATAATTTAAGTTCATGGTAACAAGCAACTTGTTAGCATTATATCATTCTTAAACTGGCCAACATTTGAGCCTAATTAAATAACTACCCGTAATTAAACTAATTCATTAGTTAGTTGACGGAACTATGATAATTTAACACAGTTCTCTTCTTCACAGCTTCAGAAGTCAACATCTTGTCAGGCTCGTATATAGTCAATATGCGTGATCACATTAAACAAGACTTTTGTTAAAGGGAACACGTTTTTTTTCAGTGTACAAACTCAAAGGCTTCTTTATCACAACACCCATGCATGAAAATATAATAGATGTTTTTTTTTTTACAAAACGCTCAACGTTCGTAACGTGAGCAAAACAAAAGAGCATCGTAAACTGAGTTAAGTTGAGCAATTCGTCTAGACGTCATTTAGTTGTGTCTTAAGACAATGCTCAGTTGCATTTTATTAGTACAGTTGACTAAATTGTTTGTTGTGACGTGATCTGGGATTTAAGTCTGAGGATGACAGGTTTTAGTTCAATTTAAACTTTGTTTTTATTCCAAACTTTGTTCTAACTTGGATTTTTGCTTGCGTATTTTTCTGTCTCATTATTCAAACGAGTAACCATTCGTTCGCATAACCAGGCCAGAAAGAAACAGAAGTTAGTTATTAATGACATACTATTTTCTTTATGTCATTTTTATAGGCAATCGGGAAATCACTTCGCGGTTCTTTATTCTGGTCGTGTAAAGGGTCGTGTAGATTGGCGCGATATCGCGGGCGTGACATGCAGCGTGACACCTGTCGCGCCCGCGATATGCCACCACGACTCTGCATGAGCCTTAAGTTTGAAACTATTGTACCTAATATTTGTCAACAAAATACACAAAATGTGCGTGCCCATGTGGTAGTTGTTTATCTTATGACCAGGAATAACTTTGTCCTATTTCTTCCCGTAGGTGTCGCAAAAGGCGACTAAGGGACTTACTAGGGAATGGGCAGCAGCGTTCTCTATGCATTTTAACACCATACTGCGATCGCCAAGCCGTCTGCCAAGCGTGGCGATTATGGCAACCCCCCTCTACTGTTTGGGGAGGCCTATGTCCAGCAGTGGACGTCTTTCGGCTGAAGTAACTTTACTATTTCGAACAAACCATGATTTAGTTCGTTGTTAGACTCTAACGGCTTAGTCCCATGTCTACCCCTTCCCATCTCTTCCCCTCTATGTTTATACCTTGAAAAGGATTTTTTTGTAGGAATACTCGCTTATGGAAAGAGATGGGACTAAACCTTCCAATTAGTACGCTAGGCTAAATTAAATGAATAGGTTATTTAAGAAGACACAACACCCTTACAGAACTAATATCAACTGACCATAATCCAACCAAACCAGGTAACCAATTCACAAGGCCGTATTGATTCAGCCAGAGGCTAGATAAGACAGATAATTGAATCTCATGTAACGTGACGTCACACGACCGCATGTGATTGGCTAATGGTGTTGTGAAGCCATCGAATTGGATTATGTCCTTAGATAGTAATTTCCTACCTTAAACCTATACTGAATGCGTAAAGATTATCCCTAGATCTTCCAAAATTATAGTTTTAAGTTCAACAGGGACAAGAGAAGGGGCAGACGGCCATTTAATCTTTGAAGGTAGTTGCAATATAGCCGTATTATAATAATTAAAACTCAAACTGAAAGCATTTACTTCAATTAAACCAATTACTGGCACTTTTGAACTATCAAAGAGTCGGTCAGTTAGTCAGAAAGTTGAAGCTATTTGCCCATTCCAAAATGTAGATCTCTATGGCGAAGAATAGGCAAGAAACTCCAAGGACACTCTTTTAAATCAAGATATTACAAAATCCTGGGTATATATATTTGACTTAATCTTTCTTATATTATATGCTCCCAGCCCCCGAAGACAATGCCACTATTTACAAACGCATAACGACATTATTATCAGCAAAGAGTTATACAAATCTTAACACCAATAATTCAATTTGCGCGATTGTAAACAGTGACCTCGTCTAGGCCCCACATTAACCAGGGTTGCCACTTTCGTGAACAACCAACCGAACCCTTCAGCAGAACGCATGTACAGGCCTTTAATAGTTATTCTACCTCTGACTGCAGCAACCCAATACCAACCTTATCGTAAAGATGACTGATTTGTCAAGTGCAGAAACCTAACAGCAAGACAAGCCTTAGCTTGTTGCTTATTGGTTCAGAAAACTGACAAATTAAGTTTTCAAAGCTTCTCTCCTACTGTGTTGCTGTGCCCAACAAGATTCACAAGGATCCCATAAGTTGGTATTATGTTGTCGATGCAATAAACGATTGAGTATTGAAAGACAATAAAGATCTTTGTGATTTTGACAGTGATGCAAGATCTGAGGTAAAATATCTGTAAGAGGACTGTAGACGTTTTATGTGTCAGGTGCGGCTGGTCCGGGGGCTGCGAGCACAGCGCGCAAGCGACCTCTGCTCGGCGGTGCTCGAGCCGCAATGTCGCCGACTAAGCGCGCTGTGATGACCCTGCTTGCGCGCGCTAGGGCTGCCACACACAAACACGCACCGGCGTGGCCCGCTCCCCATGAGTGAGTATTAAACCCAACCCTATGAGCTAGGGCTGCTACCATTTTCAGAGTGGCTTTTTATCAGGCATGGTTTGTGAGAAATTAACAGTGTTAAACCTTTGTAGACCGCAGCTGACATACTACTCTGCGTATCCCAGTCCACTGCTGGACATGAGCCTCTTCCAAAAAGGGATGTAGATTATGTGAGTATTTTATAGTTAACTTTGATTAAAGATAAGTGGCTTCTGGTTGGTGTCAGGTTGCTGGTAAAGCACGTGATGGCTTGCCTTTGGTGAAATGCCTTCTACACTCATAAGGTAAGGCTGTCTTGCTTTTAGAATCAAACTGCCTATTGGGTCGTGGCTTCTTCCATAAATAGATGGTTTGGTTTACAAAACCGACGCTTTGCCGATTGCCAACTGTACCAAGAAGTCAGATCTTGAAATTAGTTGTTCAAATTGTAACAGATATGTACTATGGGGTCTGTTATGTTTCATCCCGAGACCCCTTCGTGCCTCGAAAATCCGTTGATTCCAGCTGTAATTTGTA
This sequence comes from Tiliacea aurago, assembly GCA_948098905.1. Taxonomy (NCBI): domain Eukaryota; kingdom Metazoa; phylum Arthropoda; class Insecta; order Lepidoptera; family Noctuidae; genus Tiliacea; species Tiliacea aurago. The sequence goes on from OX402597.1 coordinate 5,887,192, forward strand.
GCAAAGGTCAAATGACAGCTGGAATAACAATCGCTACGAGTAGTCTGAAGCTGGTATCGAAAGTCTAACAACCAGTCTGTAAAAAGGGGTATTGTGTTACCCAGTAACTGGGTTGTTGAGGTCAGATAGGCAGTAAATCCATGGATATTACTGGTTTTCAGATTCATCTGGTTAGACTGAAAACTGACCCCAACGGTGTTGGGGAAAGACTAGGCTGATGATAATGAAAGAATATCTGATTTCAAAGAGGGTAAATAAAGTGTACAGATATACAGGATTATTTATAAAACGTCAATAACCTCTTAAGGGGCCATTGTTCTCATCATTATGAACAACTTTTAGTATGAGACCAAACCTGAAATTGCGAAAAAAAAATCAACTGTTCCCTACATTTTAACGAATTATTCGAACATAAATGTAGGGAACAGCTGGTTTTTTTTTCGCAAAACAAGATTTATATTTGACATGGCTTAAAACCATGGAGCCAGTTTTTGTAATAAGAACGTAACAGTGATTGAAATACCGTTCTTTTTACAAAACTGAAAACTTAGTTCGGTACTAAGTAGTCAGTTTTGTGTTTAGGAACTTTACCATAGTCGAAATAAAGTTCGAAATTCAATAATGGCTCCATGTTTTAAACCTGGGTCTGAAAATAAACCTTGTTTTGTAATAAGGGGGATAATGTCTTGCCAGCGGCGTACAATTTTTTTTGTTATAGTAGGTATAATATTAAAATGTATACAATTCTCCAGAAATCTTTCCATCTCTAACAATTCGCATATATCCGTCATAGTGAGCCCTGTTTCAAATCACTGTAGGTATATAATTTTCCGCGCTGAAAGGTATTATATCAGTTGACTATCTATACTTTGCCACCTGCGTACACATTTTTAGTTACTACTGTAACTACCGGTATAATATTGAAATGTATCAAATTCTCAAGAAATCTTTCCATCTCCAACAATTCATGTATCAGTAATAGTGATCCCTGTTTATAATCACTCAGAATATAATTTCAAACAAAGCTAGCTGGTATTACGTGCTCTCCAAAGAACATAAAGCATAGCATAATCAGCCTTTAATGTTCCCACCGGGACACAGGCCTCATCTCGGTAAGAGGGAGTAGGCCGTAATCTACCACGTGGACCCAGTGCAGATTGGTAGTTGTCACATGTCTTCGATTTTTTTTATTCTAGGACTTACCGGTTTCTTCATGCGGCTATTACCACTGGACAAAGAGCGTGAAACCAAAATTAAATAGTACTATTTGGAGTTGATACCAATTTGTTGGTAAACAACTAGTTTCGTTTTCCACTGTATGCTTATGCTATTTAGGACTGCCACAAATGGACAATAGTGACAACGTGTTTGACAAAGAGAGCTTTGAATGGTACCGATACTGTAAAAAACAGGAAATAAAAATTAAATTAATAATTTAAAAAACCCCCGACATAGACATTAACCTCTAAAAAGTAAACAAATAATATGTATTCGCCCTTTAATAATAATAATATAAATATTTATTCTCAGACCAAGATCCATAATAAAATAGTAAAATGAAGTTGGTACTTACTGACTAAAACATGCACGCTTAACAACCTTATTATCTATCTCACATAGCTGATTATCGGTCTGTGTGCCACCATCCAGTGAGATAACATTAGGCCATCCACCCTACTGCTACAGTAGCCACGAGGCTGTTGGGGCTTTAAGTTTAATATAAGTTGTGGGTAAATTAAAATCTATCAAACTCTGCGTTTAGCCGTGTCGTTGTGAATTAAATTACTAGCTTTAAAAACGTAAAACATTACAATCCAAAATCAAATCAGAAAGAACACATTATTAAAGATACTTAAAAACAAAATGTGTAAAGTTTTGCAAGCCCAATTGCTAATAAAATTTAAAATCCCAATACAAGTTGTCAAAAATAAAAACGTCTAGGTAATAAAGTCACCACAAACAAGAAACATACGTGACAGCCCTACCACATCACAGAGTCAACAAACATACGAGTATCACATACGTGCACCACCATGCGACTCGCGGCTCAGCGACTACGATCGACCAGAATGAAGGCTGACGGAACGTGACATCCCTACTGTTTGCAGTTTGAGTCCTGCGCGTCTACTCCCTAGTCACGAGATCCGTATTTTCGGCCGAGGTCAACATGATTTGATAGTGTTCCCTAATCCCGATGTGCCTGTCCCTAATCCCAAAAAACACAGTTTTTTTTTTAATAATAGCTTGATACAAGGGCTTTTAGCCACTATTTGCCGGACACACGCAGCTGCGTTCAAAAAATTCAAATAAATGATATTCTCAGCCCAATTTCGGACTTGTACATGTGACGCCCATTTTCAAAGCCCAGATTCGGACTTGGTCATGGACAAGCTAGTGGTTAGAAAAAATGAATTTGTCTCTTTTTTTGACGGATCATCTACTTTCGAACTGGCCCGTATCTTCGTTGACGGACTTAGAGAGAGTAGACCCCGTTTCCCTGTCAAATTATAAACAATGTTTTCATTTTACATATTTTATTTTTGGTATAGTTTTGGTTTAAATAATTATGTTTTTGTTTTAGGATCTTAAAAGCGTCCATTTGCGTACATAACGTGTTGTTCTCTATGTAGCGGCATCAACATCGCCATATACGAACTACGCGTCACACTGACGTCACGCAAATCTTGCATCGCGCAAGCAGAGTTTACCGCGCAACTAGATTATATACAACTTCCAGACATCAACCGTCGGGCAGTTGCCCACCAGACACAACCCGTCTGGTCGGAGGATCCTCCCTTTTCTATAGAGGATGAGTGAACTTTACATCCTGTTCCTCATACCTCTAAATCTACATCACCTTATCATTGAATTTAATTCTAGTACCTGCAAAGCCTCCTATTTCTTCCCGTTGGTGTCGTAAAAGGCGACTAAGGGACTTACTAGAGAATGGACAGCAGCGTTCTCTATGCTTTTTTTACACCATACTGCGATTGCCAACCCGCCTGCCAAGCGTGGCGATTATGGCAACCCCCCCTCCCCTTTAGGGGAAGCCTTTGTCCAGCAGTGGACGTCTTTCGGCTGAAATGATGAATGATGACCTGCAGAGCAATGGTCTTCCTATTGGTAATCATCATCATTCTCCTGCCCTTATCCCAAATTATTTGGGGTCATCGCAACATGTCCCTTTCTGCCATACCTACTTCTCTATTAGACGTCATAATAGCTAGTAATATTATAAATTCGAAAGTAACTCTGTCTGTCTGTATGTTACCTTATCACGCCTAAACCACTGTTCAGTGATTTAGGCGTAAAATAAGGGATGATTTTAAAATTCACATGATTATTGAAACTTTTGTGTACCTCTCGGGATTAGAAATATAATCGGAGTCCGTATCTTGAGGTAATATTATTTATTTTAGTATTTATTTAATTATTAACGGTCCACTTTAAGCCATTAAAATTTAAAGTTATAAAAATAGCTACTAGCTAATACGAGCATGTATACTCGTAGGTATTAGGTACGTTGTTACGGCGCTGGAGTTATCGTAATATCAGCGTTATCGTATTATTAGCGTATTATGAGAATAATACGCTTTATCATTCAATCATTTTAAAAGATGACATTTAAACTCATTCATGTTTTTGCGCGATATAATTTGATCAGGTAATTTCATGAAGTTTTGGAGCCATTACATATTATATAATCACAGGTATTTAGTTTTAGTAGGTACGTAACGGGTGCAATTTTTGAGCGTCCTTGTCTTTTGACAGATATGTAAAAACATGTTTTGTGTTTATATTAACTTTTTAAATGTATTTTTTTTAATCCTTGTAGTACGTTCCCGTGGAATAATTTCCGGATATTCCGGAATAAATCCACGAGGGCGAAACCGTGGCAGAAGCTAGAAATATAAAACATATAGAGTGGTTGAAATAAAGACATTTATAGGGGAAGATCAATCAATCTGCCTAACCTTTTTCCAGATATGTTGGGTCGGCTTCCAGTCTAACCGGAAACAGCTAAATACCAGTTGCGACTGCCTATCTGACCTCCACAATCCAGTAACTGGGTAATACCCCTTGGTAAGACTGGTTGTCAGACTTTCGGGCTTCTGATGACCCGTAAAGACTGTCAAATATCCGCGAATGACGTACTTTCCGAGACACGGAGGAGTTTCAATATGTAAAGATGGTCACCCATCCACGGACCAACCCCGGCAAGCGTAGCTTAACCTGATGGATCGACCCGTGTGGCTATTATTACTTAGCCACGAGTTCAACGTAGGGGATAATATGAAAAAAAAAACATAGGCAGTCATAGGTACTGCCAAAATAAAGGAAAACTTATAGCTCAACGCGGCTAAAGAAGTTTTCATTTCAATAAAATAATGATTATCTAAAACACAATTTAAACAATTCACAATATACACAAATTAAACTTTTCACGTGGTCAATTACTGCTACTACAGCATATCGGTGACGCGTACCGATAAGTTTTTACACTACCAAAAATCGCTCAACGTATTTATAGAAGTTTTTAGTATAATTCAAATTTAACTGTTAGGTTGTTGTGCATGTTGTATAATTAGCTTTCAATGTAGATAATGCAGCTGGGACTCAGAGCTGCTCTTTTTTAAGAGCTAGTGGACCGTTATGTACCACGCGGGTCAGTAGATGTCACATGATATAATTTTCAAATCGTTTTTTGCCCTAAACAAACACGCTGGTTTGGAAGAATAATGTATTGTTAGGACAGAAGTGAAATCACAATTACAAAAATAATTATTTATTAACCTAAAAACTAATCACATAAACTTTATAAAAATAATTATCAAACTTAGCAAAATTACAATCAGAGGAACAAAATCATCACCAATCAAATCAAGGAAATAAACCAGAGAATAATGAGATACAGAGATACCAGATTTTTAGCAGATTACACCGAACGGCCGACGAGTAACGCGTCCGCACGCAACGCTATCCAAACAAAAAGTGAAGTCGGACTCTTTTTTTTTTTTTTTTTTTGGTACTGACCTATTGCAGATGGCTCCGGAGTGCCTTTTCTGCTTAACCGATCTTTGGTGGGGCCAGAAGGGCCTCTCGCCGTGTTAGAAAAATAATTTAAATAGCACAGCTAAGGGCGTCCCATAGTGGGACTCGAACCTAGGCTTAGGGCGCTATTGACTACTGAACCATTGGGGGTATGCAGTATCTGATTATTATTATTGGGGACATTTGATGTGATTACTTGCTCCGCGCGGGCGGGCGGGGGCAAGGGACGGGGGGGGGGAAGAAGTCGGACTCGCCGCCCGCAGTGCTTTTATAGTGACCGCGCCCCTCCCGTCCAACGTGTAGTAGTATCCAACACGGCCATCCTGATCATGCTTCGTCCTCGACAGCATCAGAAAGGTCCGGCAGGCTACGCATGGCTGCTCCATGGGTTTCGTTAGCTGGACGAAAAGGCCCAGCGACTGGCTCTGCACCATAATTAGCAGAAGTGGTGTCTTCCGTCAGGTCGTCTTCTGTGAAACGAACAAGGGAGATTAACTTTTTCGGAGAGCAAACACATTTGCCCATTCTTATGCTTGCACTCAATTCGTCTTACGTGGCCTTTTTCTTTCATTCATCAGATACATACACTGACTAGCTAAGTAGTCTATGGGATACTAAGATGTCATCTTAGTACTCCATAGAGATCCATTCATCACACAAAAACATCATAACTCGTGTCATCAACATTCATACATCATGGAACACACATGAATCCATGTTCATTCGCTGTCATGTAGGGCATTTATCGCCGAAAGGATCGTCTCGCAGTCCGTCCTCTACATGACCCATCGTGTAGGGTGATTACCAAATCACCGAAAGGAACGTCTCGCAGTCCGTCCTCTACACTTCAAAACACACGTTATACGGGAAAGAGATCCGTTGTACATGGGTGGCAAGGCCACTCTTTGTGAGACCGGTTAGGTACCTCACAGTTTACCTGACGTAGACGTCTCGCAGTCCGTCTACTGTCTCACCCCAAGATCTGCACAGCCCTCTATAGCAATACAGACCCCTCATAGTACGCAAGCGTACTCACGCTCAAAGAATGCAGCGCAAGTCTCAGGACACCACTCCCCTTTCCAGTGCACCATGTACTGAGCAGCAGCTTGCGTCGTCTTGCCATAGGAGCCGGTCAACAAGCGTAGCTCATACCGCCCACTCGGCAGCGTGCGTATGACCCTGTACGGTCCTCGCATCCCGTGGTCCATCTTTCCGGTTGCCTGCGAAAACTTAATGACGAAGACCAAATCATTCACATCAAAAACTTTTGGTGGGCGTCGGTCTCGATTTACATAATCATCCTGTCGAGACTGGTTTTTCTTTAGTAGATCAGTTGCGCGGGCTCGGCGTAACTCTCTTTGTGCTTCATGATTCGGCTGTACACCTTCCAAAGCGACATCATGGACCAGTGACCTGATCACGGGGGTTGCCGCGTCGATGCCCACCAGCAGAATTAACGGCGATCGGAGTCGTCTTCTGCTTGGTCATGTTGAGGGTCAGTTGGAGTCTCTACAGCGCCTCGGACTAGGCCGCCCCTTTGTGATTGGTCTCGATGCGAAGAAGGTTCAGAACGGTGCGGGCGTACCTCTCGACCTGGCCGTTTGATTGGTGCATTTCTGCAGTAACCAAATGTATCTCCGATCCCATATCCTTAACAAAATCTAGGAATCTAGCGGACTGATACATTCTGCCTCTGTCGGTTACAATCATTTTTGGTGCACCAAAAAGTGAAACTGCATTTGTAAACACTCTCAAAAGTTCTTCTACATCCTGCCTATAAATGGGGTAAAGGAGCGTGTACTTAGTGAACGCATCCACAATAAGAAGAACAAACTTGAAGCCGTTTGACTCGGGAAGTGGACCTAGTACATCTGAGTGTACAATTGAAAAAGGTTGATCGGGTTTTTCCCACGAAGTTATGTTTTGTTGTGGAGCCCTAGGCACGCGTTTCTTGGAGATGCAAATCAAGCAATGTTCAAGGTACTTTTTAACGAATTGCCTAAGGCCTGGGAACCAAAAGTGCTTTAGGATTAAATCCAAGGTCTTGTCATAGCCAATATGATTGTGCACGTCATGGAAAACTCGAAGCAGACTAAGTCTGTGTCCTCGGGGAACAAAGCAAAGGAATCGCGGCTGCTCGCCAATTGGAGTGTACTTATAGTACAAAAGGTCATGTTTCTCAACATAGCGATTAGGATCTAGGTTGCCTTCTCTAAGTCTTTGGAGAAGCTCCCGTGTCTCTTCATCTGCAGCTTGCGCTATCTGAGCCCAATTGCGAGGTTTAGTGACGTAAAGCACTTTGCGTGTGGGGTTTCTGCTTAAGTAATCAGCGTGTGACATCATCGCCCCTTTTCGATACTCCATCTCAAAGGTAAAATCTTGGAGGTACATCCACCAGCGGGCAACTCTCGGCAGCAGATCTTTTTTACGTTCGGTGGATTTGAGAGCATTACAGTCTGTAACTAATTTAAACTGGATTCCGATCAAATAGTGTCGGAAATTCTGCAATGCTTTCACAACCGCCAACGTCTCTAATTCATAAGAGTGGTATCTACTCTCTGCGCCTTGAGTGGCCCGGCTGAAGTAAGCCACAACTCGTTTACTGCTGTTCGAATGGGTTTGCAAAAGAATTGCGCCATAACCGATGCTGCTCGCATCAGTATGAACCTCTGTGGGTAGACTCGGGTCAAAAATTGCTAATACAGGCTCATTGGTCAAAATTGAAATAATTTCCTGCCGCGCTTTTTCTTGTACAGGACCCCACTTGAACTGAACACTTTTTTTGGTTAATTGAGAGATTGGGAACGTTTTCGATGCAAAGCCCTCAATGTACTTCCGAAAGTAACCGGCCAGTCCTAGGAACTGCCTAACTTGTTTGACATTTTCCGGGGCGGGCGAGTCTACTAATGCCTGGATCTTGTGAGGGCTCGGCTTAACCTGACCTTGACTTATTATTCGGCCAAGATATTCAACCTCGGTGGTGAGAAAGACACACTTGTTTACGTTTATCGAAAACCCTGCCTTGGTTAAGGTCGTAAGTACCTGTCGCAACAGGTCGACACCCTCGTCCACTGTGGCGCTCATCAACATCACATCATCTATGTAAACTAGGACTTGCCCCGCGTCAATGAATTTGCGCAGCGTTTTGTTGATGATGCGTTGATACACAATGGGTGAATTTGTCAGACCGTATGGCATTTTTAAGTACTCATAATGCCCCTCAGGCGTAACAAATGCGGTGCGATGGACTGACTCGTCACTAATTTTTATCTGGTGGAAACCAGAGGCCATATCAAGAGATGAGTATCTCGTCATGTTTTTGTCACCTAAACGATCGATATGGTCATCTATTAACGGGAGCGGATATCGCTCTTTGACAGTCACCCTGTTCAAAGCGCGAAAATCAACACAAAGCCGGTCCGATCCGTCCTTTTTCTTCACTAAAATTATCGGACTAGAATACTCGGATTCGGACTCTCGGATAATGCACTTCTGTTGAAGGTCATTGATGATTTCGCGAACTCTAATTTTCTCAGCAATTGAAAGTTTATAAGGGCGGTAGGTAACAGGTACGTCACTGGTTACATTGATGTGCATTTCGCCCGTAGTGACAGTAGTTGTCGCCGTACCTGTTATAAAAAACTGCGCAAAATCATCAATTACCCTCTCAAGAGATTTCCGCTCTGCGCCCTATAGTGGTGTAATTACAGGTATGTCTGTTTCTTTAGAGACCGTGAACACACGAGACGTGTTCTCACTGTTGGGCGCGCGTGTGAGATATTGTCGGTCTTTGGTTCTAATGTACGTTATGCCATCCCTATTCAAAATGTCAGTTCCAATTATCACGAGTGTACTCATAAACGCGGCTGGTACTACAACGAAATCAGCCTCTAGTGCAATATTAGCAAACTCAACCGTAATTGTTGTGTAAGACGTGGACACAATTTCGTGGTTACTAATACCCTTCAGCACACATTTAGTAGGTTTTACTGCACAAGCCAAATGTTTTACTACGTCGGACGATATGAGGGAGACATTAAGCGAGCCGCTGTCTATTAACACATCGACCGGCATGCCTTGTACTACTGCGGTGGTTATGTCGCTGTTTCTTCCGCAGAATCCTGACAAAAATTTACGTTGCGTTTGTTCTGCTGACCCTGTGGTCCAGACGATCTTTCTTTGGCAAAACAAACGTCCTCCGTATCTTTTTACAGAACGTGCAGGTTGGAACGTTGGGGCGTACTTTGGACACTGGCTGTGACGGTTTAATTTTTTTAGGGCAGTTGTGAGACAAGTGACCTTGGCCCTTACAGTTATAACAGGTCTTATGCTGATTCGAATCTGCACGCTCTGCAGCGCGTTTTCGTGACAGCGGGTAGGCCGTAGTTTTGGCTGAGCCACCCTTCATTTGATCTGGTTTCGCATATATAGATAGAAAGGACACCAGATTTTCTGAAGAGAGCTCTGCGTTTGCTGCCGCTGCCCGCACTTGTGCATCGTCTATGCCGCGTACCACTATTTGCGTCATTAATTCCTCACTAAGGCCTTTGACAATGCGCAAGCGGAGCAGGGTACGTCTCGCGTACTCGGCGTACGACGTGAATTTGTTAGACGTCGTATTCATCGTTTCAAACAGTATTGTGGCGTAATCTAATTTTCGGGGGCAAAGTAGTTTGAATTCGCGTTTAAAGCTGCTCCACGATCTATCAGAAGTTACCCATTCATTTAACCAAGTTCTCGCGTCGCCTTTCAGACATCCAGCTACGCGTGACAGGCATTCTCTGTCATCCCAGCGATTGGCTATTTGTGCGCGATCCACTTCATCACACCAAGAGTCCACGTCTTGGATAGACGGGTCAAAGTTTGACACAAAATAATGGGAACGTCCCGGATTTATGGAATGGATCGCCTCTATTATAGCTTGGGCCACAGACGGCGCCGTTGGGTTCGGTTGCGGAATGGGGGTAGACGTGAATTTGTTCTCGATCATTTCCAGACGGGATAAGATTGTGTCTAGCGTTCGCGTTTCCGCAGGGGTAGACCGCGGTGTCTGGCTAATGTATGACGCAAGCGGCGGCGTCCTGTTCGATCGTATTCTAGAGGGAGTCCGTTCGCGACGACTACGTGACTTTTTCCGTGATTTTTGTGAGTTATCTCGCGACCGATCGCGCCTACAATGCCGTCGGTGTGATCCGCTACGTGATCTGCTACGTGAACTATGCGTGTTAGGCATGTTCACCCGCCAAAAAAAAGTTCTATGTACACAAAACACAAAAAAAACAAAAATTCACGCACGTGGGTAACGACAAAGTTCCTCTGTTGTGAAATTCAAACTGGTCAAGTGGCCCAGATTGGGGTTGGATTGTTATCCCACTTCTGATGTTAGGACAGAAGTGAAATCACAATTACAAAAATAATTATTTATTAACCTAAAAACTAATCACATAAACTTTATAAAAATAATTATCAAACTTAGCAAAATTACAATCAGAGGAACAAAATCATCACCAATCAAATCAAGGAAATAAACCAGAGAATAATGAGATACCAGATTTTTAGCAGATTACACCGAACGGCCGACGAGTAGCGCGTCCGCACGCAACGTTATCCAAACAGAAAGTGAAGTCGGACTCTTTTTTTTTTTTTTTTTGGTACTGACCTATTTCAGATGGCTCCGGAGTGCCTTTTCTGCGTAACCGATCTTTGGCGGGGCCAGAAGGGCCTCTCCTCTCGCCGTGTTAGAAAAATAATTTAAATAGCACAGCTAAGGGCGTCCCATAGTGGGACTCGAACCTAGGCTTAGGGTGCTATTGACTACTGAACCATTGGGGGTATGCAGTATCTGATTATTATTATTGGGGACATTTGATGTGATTACTTGCTCCGCGCGGGCGGGCGGGGGCAAGGGACGGGGGGGGGAAAGTCGGACTCGCCGCCCGCAGTGCTTTTATAGTGACCGCGCCCCTCCCGTCCAACGTGTAGTAGTATCCAACAGTATTATTACAAAATACTACAATTACTGCTACTACAGCATATCGGTGACGCGAACCGATAAGTTTTTCCCCTACCAAAAATCGCTCAACGTACTTATAGGAGTTTTCACTACAATTCAAATTTAACTGTTATGTTGTTGTGCATGTTGTATAATTAGCCTACAATATACACAATGCAGCTGGGACTCAGAGCTCCTCTTTTTTAAGAGGTAGTGGACCGTTAAGTACCACCGCGGGTCCGTAGATGTCACATGATATCATTTTCAAATCGTTTTATTCCCTAAACAAACACGGTTTGGAAGAATACTGTATTATTACAAAATATTACAATTTCGAGTTAGTTAGACCATGTGACGAAGAATAATCCATATTAAATACTTAGTAATGATCATATTGGTATCATAACTCTTGTAACTATGGCGCCACGAAAAAACTTTTCGCCATTGGTGGATTTTAGTGGCCATTTCTTTTTGACAGTGATGTTTCACCAGTTGCGACATGACTTTTGAGGTGAAACCACGTTTTTTTCTTCGTGAAACAGTCTTATCACAAGTTAAATAAGTTCAATAAGTCAAACGTTTGAAATAATAGTAAACTTCAATGAGCTCTGCTGAAAAGAATACCCGTTTTGAGTTGCAACATTATTCGTACATGCAGCGAAACACAGTATTTAAACCTGAAGTTGAATTATTTCCTCAATGAAACGACGAAATCTACTCTAGCTCGAGCTTTTGTCGACACACATTCGTTGCTCACTCTAATAACTCTGTTTGACCGATGAACCGGAGTGGGATTTGTCAATAAATTGGACAATTTCACGATTTTGACTACCAGCTGCAGGACGGCAGAAACTGAATTATGTGAAAGGTATCCTTGCAGACAGAATATTTTGGATTCTGTATTCTACTTGACTAAAAGACGGATAATAAAACTGAAATAAATATCTTTCACATTTGTTTATTAAAGTAGTCAATAAAGTTTTTATTAAAATGGAAGATTTTAATACCTAATTAAAAGTAAACAAGTAAGTAGACATTACGAAAATATAGAGACATTACGAAAATATTTACCGGTGGCGATAAAGTAATAAATAAAAATAAAATTCATTTAATTCAGGCAAAATCCATATAAGAAATAAAATAAATACAATACTTCGTATTATTTAATTAACTTATTACAACAACACGTCAAAAAACTCAATCAAATAACCCGCCTTTAACTGTTCCCGGCGCAAAGGTGCCCATAACGCTTGCTGCATTGCCACGTCGGATGGCAGCGGCTAACCTTTGCACCAAGAACGAATCGGCGCGGGAGTCACCTGTTTTTAATCGGAGCTTGTGCCCTATCTCCATAATCCATATTAAATTGAAATGATGTTCCGTAAGTCGTCATTTTTTTTGGTAAATATTTGAAAACTAGATGGAAATAAGATAGTTTTAGAGAAGCTTACTGAAATCTCAAAGTAAGTTATGTTTAATTGTACTTTACGCAAAAAATGCAGTTTTTTGTACTTCATACTACTTACGAAACGTATCGTATACGCTGATTTATTCGACAGTAAATTCCCGACCGACAGAAAACATAAAATTCTAACTCCGAAAGATTCTTTACAATACATTGTAAATAGCAACAGCAGTATAATCTCCATACACGTGCCTCTAGATATAATCTGTATACACGTGCCTCTTTGACACGTGTTCCACCCTGTGGTTAAGTATTAATAGGTAGGAAGCTGTGGTAGGTATATATGGCTGTTAGCACTAATGGGATATATTCTTTAAATGATAAATAATTTTATTTTAATTAGATTTAATTCGGGGTGAGATCCTGGTGATCCGTCACACAGGGTATCCTAGTATGGACGCCAGTCTCTCACAAAGGATCATATCGTCGCGATAGACCATTGCGACGTAACTAGTGAAGTTAAAATTATTGTGTGACCAAGGGCCCCAGCCTGGCCTAAGACGGCCTTGATCGTAAATAAAAAAAAAACAGAAGTGACTGACAAAAAAATCAGTTTTCTGTTATGAGTATATGTATCATGGGTAATCGGTACAAATCAAATACATGTAACTGTTTTAAGAAGTAGAACTTAGGTAGGTAAATTATTAAATAAAATGCTGCAGGTTTCTATCACCCAAAAACTACAAAAAATGCGCTATTGAGTGCAATCGTTGAATCGGCCTTCCGGGGCCCCCGTGGGGTCGGGGGCCCTGGGCACGGGACCCGTGTGCCCTTATGGTAAAGACGGTACTACAGACGATGACAAGATATTTAGGCCATTTGCTCCACAAATCAAAACGTATTTAGAACATCTTTCTGGCTCTGTCATCTTCAAACAATTTACAGAAATAGAACAGCTTAGCTTAGCGCTAAATAATGTATGGCTATAAAATCAAGGTTCTATTGTTTTTATCTTTTTAGACGAGGAAGTTTTGATTCTGACCTCAAGTAGGTCCTAAACCAATATTTATCAAAGAATTTAAAGCGGAGCGTGCTGGCTTATTTCACTGCCAAAAAATGTTGATTAAAACATCATGTTAGACTAAGAATTTTGCGCGGCAGATACAGCATGATTTCCTTTTTATTTTAATTATTTCTCAATGTGACTTTTTTGGTTATTTAAACTGATCCAATAGCTATTTTCATAACCAAGTTGGTCATAATTATTTTGTGTTGATTCAAAATTTAAAAACAGTTTATCTGAAATTTCAGTCAATGTGTTTATGATTTTTTTGTGAGTAAAATCTTTTTTATTTAAATGTTTATTTTCTTGTTCCAGGCACACAGCCCTTCTACCACTTATAAGAGATGAGTTCGTGGCTGGCGTGGGTATCAATATCAACCTAGCTTAATTATAATTATATAGTCAAATCATAACCTAGTCCGTATCTAGTCGAATCAATAAATCGAATTAATTTTAGTAAAATTTAAGGTATAAATGTTAATTCGTACCTGCTTTATGACAAATATATTATGTATTTATTGTTATTATTATAATATGTATAAAATTATATTGTTTTAAGTGTTCTTTCAGATGATAATGTAATTATGGAATGGAAGCTGAATACTAAATTGAGTGTCGAGTATTTTGAAGTTTTTATATCTACGCAATATCGAGAAAAGACACTTGAAATTAAAATAATCACGAAAACAAATAACACCAAAAAATATTGGAGAAACATCGACACGTGGCCAATACATACACGGTGATGTTTTTACGCATAGGTACTTTTTTACATATAAAAAGTTGACTATTTTCATGGATATTTTTACTCACAAATGCACTATTTCTATTTGTGTAGGTATATGTCAAATAATTGTTACTTAAGTGTCTGACACCTGTTCTTCTTTTCGAAGTAGTTAAAATATCTGAGCAGAACCCTCACAGGACTTCAGTGTATGTATTTCACAGTTTTTCTCAGTGATCACCAATGCTATCGAACTTGAAATTTCACTTAGGTAACCTAAATCTCTTCGAAATATTTTGACGCTCGATTATGTAACTCTGCTCACTGTGCAAGGACACAAGGGTGTGATTATTTTTTTATATATTTAATTTTAAGTGAAAGAAAAAATATTGTCGATGCCAGGATAAAATGTGCTATTTAGTAAATAATCATGCTGTGTATAGAGTGATCATAGACAATAATTTGTGGTGTACTCGGGTTGAATGACAAGAAAAGGATTATTTAAAAAATAGAACAACATATCTGGTTTCTACGAAATTACCTATGTTTCTTGTTATTAATAAGCTGTTGTGTTTTGTTTAGTTTTTCATGTATGTAATAATTATAGGAATAAACAAATATTATTTTAGGACTAAATGTGTTCTACGGAAGAAAAGGAAAATCACTAGGAAAATAATGTAAATTGATGACATTTTTCAGCGGGGACAAGAAAAATAATCAGCTAAGCTGAGATAATAGACCATTTCAGGAGTTATATAAATATAAAATCCTTAATGCACATTTGCACAACCTGGAAATCAAATTCAAGGCATTATTTATAATATTCTTCGATGTCAACAAATTAGCAAAAAAAAAATACCACGCAAAGATTTTTTTTCATTCCCTAAAATAATTACATTCTAGGCGGGCCTATTTCACTGATCAAAAAAGTGTTACGCTAATTTATAAATCATATATTATTTCATTGAATTTCAGAAACATATAAATCTCGTGAAATTAATGACTAACGAGCCATTTTACGAGCACTCGTTCCGCGCACTGAATTGTCAAAGAGGGCAGAGAGTTTAAAGTCCATCAGTGTGTTTTTTTGACGCTCAGAGGGCCAACCACAGCCTCATATAGCAGTGCATATAGTATATTACTTTACCGTGAGAAAAAGGTGGAGCTATACCTACATGAGCTCCATCTCTTTCCCACTGTGAATAATATTAAAATAATACTGCTATAAGAGATTGTGGTGGGCACCCTGGGATACGCTCTGTTTGATTCTCAATGCTTGGATCAATAGCGAGAGTTGAAAATCCAGTACGCCATAAAAAATCGTCCGTGCGTACCTAAGCTAAATGTTAAACATTTTTTGATCAGTGTAACTATTTTTGAAAAACCCCATAAAAGTAGGGCTTTTAGATAATAATTAACGGACCACTGTGTATTTATTATCCTATGCCTTTTAGGGGATTATTTTATATAGAGAATATATCACTATATATAGCGGTAAGCCAAATTTTAGCAGACGAAGATATAATTAATCTATATTTCAGAATATATAACGTTTTAAAAACATTAAATGTCGGTTTTAATTCAAATTGTAATTGCTGTCTATATAAATTTTAAAATAAATTCAATATACACAAACAAACACACACACAAACATACAAATTATCATTAACTCACACACATACAAACACACATTTTTACCATAAATTATCACACCTGTCACTGCATTTGAGCTTCATGCTTAATTATCTAAAAGTGTCAAATAAATTACTTGAAAGCCGCAAAATGTCCAAATAAATCAAACCAGAGAGGATTACCAAAACACAGATAGAACAAAAATTATGAAAAATTACCACTCATTTTGATCTAATCTGCTAGTGGTCATAAAATGTGGCAAATTGTGGATGACTAATTCTGTTGACAAAATCGGAGATCGATCAAACTAAAAACATACTGTATATTTAAAATCACAACTGGTAAAAAAATGGAATTGAGTTATTTATTATTTGACAGAGAACATAATTTGAAATACAACCGATTCATAATCAAATAATATTTATATTTTAATAATAATAATAATTAGTATCACAATATCTAATATTAGAGAAACTGATTCACAGCACAGTGCACATGGTTTGAAAATTATTTGGTCAGATAACAGATAGACAGTATTAAAATAAAGTAAAAATATGTCAGGCACACAATAAAATCATTTAAAAGCACATATTTTTACCAATAGCAACTTCGAAATATTTAAACAAATAAGTACCTATTAAAAGTTTAATGTGTAATTTAATATAAAATTTAAAGTTCCATATTTTTGCCTTAGAGTCATTGTTAAAAAAATACGATGCAACTTTTTGACATTTGTAGTGGAACTTTAAAAATAAATGTTAAATGGTAGCAAATAATTCTAAAATATTCTAATGTAATTAATTACGAGATTATGGCCGCATCCTAGCGTTCTTCGCGTTCATGTCACTTCTTGCTTGATGAACCGGAACGCGTGGTCGCTCCGACAGAGGGCGCCTTCCTGTATTCTCGTTATAATATGACACATGAACGCAACGATTGCGTATTCCCGCGACCATTGATTTCTATTAGGACGCGGGTTAACGATTGTAAAATTAAATAACGAACGATAAAGGCAAGGTCCACGTGAGTTCAAAATGTAACGATTAAAATAAGATGCGAAACGAAATATTTGAAAATCGCGCACGAACAACGAAATGAATGGCCACATGAATTTCCCACAAAAAATAGTAGTACAGTACGGCCTAGGAATCATGGCTAGTCTGAACATGGGCTCTCCGAACTGTCGCACATATTTTCCCACTCATACTCGCCTCATGTCACCATTTGGTTTCTAAAAAATTTTATTACGCCGCCTTCTGCGCAAAGTTCGGATCGGCCATGATTCATCGGTCGTTCTGTGTCTTACTTTTTATACTTATTTATAATTCATTATTAGTGTTTAAACTTTCTGATTAACTGCAATTTAAATTGCGAATCGACATCACTATTTTGTTGGGAAATCTACAAGTGTCTATCAAATTCAAAAATAAGGAACGAAACTATGGAATGTCATTTTCAAATATTTAAAAATAATATGTGTAAAATAAATATTTTAAATGAGTGTCAAATAATTGTAAAATTAAGTTTTAACCTAATGTACTTTAAATAAGTTTTAATAAAAGTTTAAATCCTAAGTAAATAATGAAACAATAATGAAGTATTATAAATTAATGTAAATAATTATGGTGTTTAATCGCTTAATAATCTCGTCTGTGTTTTGTGATATATTAGGTAGTTAGAAAAATTCACAAGTTTGAACGTGGTTTCGGCTGCAAGTATTTTATTTCATGTTTAAATTAGGAATTATAAGGGTGTGATACAGACCTCAAACTAACTCTCTCCATGCGACCAACATCGTAATTGCGAAAAAAATATTAGCTGTCCCATACAAAACTTCAATACCTACTCGACCCAATTGTATGAGACGGCTGATTATTTTTCGCGATTACGATGTTGGTCGCATAGAGAAAGTTAGCTTAATGGTATTTACACACCCTCAAATTTGACCATACTTTTTTGATACACGCTGTATCATCGTATTTTTCATTCAATTTTATTTTGATTTGATCAGCTTTTTTTTATCAATGTTAAATGTTATACATTATTTTATTAAATTATTTAGAATTTTGATAATCCTAATTCCGACATGAATTAATTATAAAATTGCTAAGTATTGATGTCTTATAGCAATCGCTGATTTATATTGAAACAAATACTTCATCATTATCAAAATATAATTATGTTCAAGTTTCGTTATGTTTTGTATTCTATAGGATTATTTAAACCCAATTATTATAGTATTATAATACAAGGTGTAAGAAAATAAAACCACAATCAAAATAAATTTTTCGAAATATTTAAGTATATGTAAAAAGAAATTAAAAAAGACGACTTATTCCTATTCAGTATTATCTCTAACATAACGACATTATTGAGAGACATGATTTACGAGGCTTGACAGAGAATATTTAAAAAATTAAAACATCTTTTTCAAATATTTTAAATAATTTAAAACACCTTGTAATTTTACTAATATTATTAAAAAATAATAAATAGTTTCAATTAAGTCTTCCATTAAATGCAATGCAATGCTTGTTTTAATTTAAGCGATTCAATTATTGTTATTTTGTGGTTGTTTAGGTTTACCTACATGTGGCTGAAGCAATTTGTTTATGATAGAATTGCATCAAATAATTATTTGCTTGTTCAAACTGCGGTGTCGAGCGCGAGCGCGCTCTGATAGTTTTGTGGCGGTATCTACAATGCCACATGCGAATTACGCATCAAAGACCTGACGTCACACAAATCCTGCATCGCGCAAGCAAAGTTTACAGCGCGACTGGCATATGTATATCATCCCGACATTCCGCCCACTAGACACAACACCCGTCTGGTCGAAGGATCTTCCCTTTTCTATGGAGGATGAGTGAACTTTACACCCTGTTCTTTATACCTCTATAGTTTAGTAGGTTTCTGGAATAATTTTAGGGAATGGTTCCCTTTATGTCGAGTCCCTTTACGTCGAGCCGAGAACCTTGTCTGTCTTCTATTACCCTTACGTCGAGTCTACGACTTCTGTCCCGTTTCTACTCCCTTTACGTCAAGTTTCTTTACCCCGCTATTACGTCGAGTTTAATAATAATTATCATATTTTGAAGTAGGTACAGTTAGATTCTCATGAATGAAAATTATTAACTTAATCATAGTGTATTACAACATAACCAAACTCGAAGTAACGGTATTAGAAAGCGTAAAATAGAAATATTTTGCAAGAACTATAATACTCTCACGAGTCGACGTTAAGGGACTCGACATAAAGGAAACCATTCATTTTAGGCACCCATGACCGTAACGATTGAAATTCCTTGTCTCAGAGCTTCAATAAAAAAGTATCATAGGACACCCACATCCTAATTGCAATCATAATCTTCAGATTATGATTGCAATTAGGATGTGGGTGATCCTTCAGGATTTTGAAGGATATAGCTAATCCATCACAATCGCATCACGTGTCATGATATAGTGAACGCACTCGACCGCAATACGTTTTAAAGAACTTCGTTCCAAAAACTAAGTGAAATCAGGGAAGTTAATTGTTAGGCTGATTGTCATTCTACGTCAATTTTCCGTGTTATAGCCATTTCATACAACTTTCAAAGAATGACAATTGTGATTTTAATATACCTACGGATAATAAAATTATAAGTAGTTGTTAATTGATTTACTTAGTAATTAATTTCCCCGACTTTACCTAGGTAATATTTATGTAGAGAACACCATCTTTTGTAAGATCTTTTAAAGAAATGCTCCAAGGAAAGGTTATAGAACTTGTCGTCAGTAAATCTTGCATCATGTAACACAACATACATCATTCAACTTACAATGACTCATAGACAACTTGCAACAAAAATTGCTTGTCTATTATCTTATTTTCTTGTTTAAGGGAACCATGGGAGAGATGAACGATTAATGCTTAAAAAGATTGCGTTTTGTCATAAAAAAAAACACCGTTTCAGCCACTATAATTTATGATTGTTTGTTTAAAAGTGTGCACTGAACATGAGTAGTAATAAACATGATCATAGAAGAGTTTTGTTTTATTTCTTTCGTAGAATAGGACCTACATAAACGATAATTTTATGTTAATTTCACAATTATAGTAACTCAACAACAAACCAACATTTTATGATTTGCAGTGCCCTGACAAAAACCGACAGTAATTTATTGTAAAATGTGTGATGTGCATGAGAGAATATAAACGGCCTTACGTTTAAGAGTCATTGCCAACACCCCTTGTATACCACTCCTTGAGGTCTTTGTGTATAGCTGCTGGATGACCTGTAAATAACCTTGACCTTGATTCCACGCAGCCGATTTCTCGAATTGAACACGGAAAAGGAATCATGCGGCAATCGGATAGTTCATCGCAGTTTGTTGTTATTTTTAGACAGTAGATCTGTTCATTATCTTTGACAAAACCCTTAGGGGGTTTGCAACTTTCCTTTCCTTGTTTACAACTCCCGGTAAGGATTGGACTGATAAATTCAGTCAGTATTAGAAGGTTAAGACTAAAATTACCTTAAGATGCGTTACCCGCGCTCAATAATGGCAAAGTAAAAGCAAGGCAATTGTCCGACTTGGAATTAGTCGCGCGCCATCCCGTGACGCGGCTACACGTCGCAATCACTCGCAATTCTTAGCAATTATTTGTGAAAATGCCTTCCCGTGTCTATACACGATGTACAAATTACACTAGGTACTACTGTGGGAGTACAGGAAAACGGCTCATTTCATACATAAGTACTTATTTTATTTTTTTATTATAAGAAAACGTTGTTTTGTTTTATACTTGTACAGCCAGGTAGCCATTTTTCTTGACTGCTGCGACCGACGCGTACGCGCCAATGAACATGCAGCAGCTAGTGACGTAACTAAATATGTATGTTCATCTCTTTCTAACAACAGTTATCGGTATAGGTCTTTTCTTTTCATCGCGCTCTGTATGATTGATCTATTTAGCAGCACATATAAATAATTAAACTAGTACGAATAAAATAAACTTATGAGTTATGATGGGTGAACAATCCAACGCTTGGCGAATTTTGCTTCGCAATGTTCCGTGTGGTGCCGGACGTAAAGAATAGCATCGCTCTTTCTTCCCGTGGGTGTCGTAAAAGGCGACTAAGGGCGTTACTAGAGAATGGGCAGCAGCGTTATCTACGCATTTTAACACCATACTGCGATTGCCAACCCGCCTGCCAAGCGTGGCGAGTATGGCAAAACCCCCTTTGGAGGAGGCCTATGTCTAGTAGACATCTTTCGGCTGAAATAATGATGATGATGCTGATGATACTGCTGGACTTAGGCCTCCCCCAAAGGGGGGCCTTTGGGGGAGGCCTATGTCCAGCAGTGGACGTCTTTCGGCTGAAATGATGATGACGATGAGTTATGACATAAAATCTGGTCCGTGTCCCTCGACGGTCGACAAGAAATTGGCTACGAGTTTGGCACCTTCAGTTGCGTCGATCAGTTCCTGTAACGTGCAGGCAACAGGGCACGCTGAACACGATATTAATTGCGCCATTGTGTGTGGAACAGCACCACATATAGGGCCGATGCACACGATGCGTTGTCACATAAATGTTATACATATACAAATATCCATGGTATGCCACATGGTGCGTACTGGCGTCGCACCGCACGTACTCCGGACTTGCAACCCACGTGACGAGGCTGGGAGGGGCGCACACGTTGCGACTCTGGAGCGGCACCGCCCAGTTGTTGGTGCGGCAGAAGAAATGGCGAAATTTTTGCGGTGCGGCGTAACAACTTTACGGTGCCACAACGCCCGTGGGACCGCCAATGCAGCAAATCTTTGCGGTGCGGTGCCGCAACGCATCATGTGAACAGGCTCTTACTTCAAGCCCTGCAGTCTCGACATAAATAGCGATCGCTTTACGACCGAATTCGATCGCAAAGTCCTAATGGGATCTCTAGACGGTCAAAATTGCTTGATAAGC
Source organism: Tiliacea aurago (assembly GCA_948098905.1). NCBI lineage: Eukaryota > Metazoa > Arthropoda > Insecta > Lepidoptera > Noctuidae > Tiliacea > Tiliacea aurago. Next base: position 5,909,020 of record OX402597.1, read on the forward strand.
ATGAAAAAATCACAATCTTGTCAAGCATTATTTACCGGCCTGGGCGGAGTCATCTGTGAATCTCAAGTGAACAGGTTTTACTTGCTTCGGCCAACCTGGACCCGGAGTCTATTTAAGGACCAGGTAAGGTAATGACGAATGAAATAACCTCAAGATGAATTGGTGGAAAGTGTTGTTGGTCTAGTGGTCGCAAGCATTAAATTATAAATGATAAATGATTTTATTTCTGTAAGTAGGTTTGTACAAACACTTTTACACGTCAATCATATTTTAAAAACTAGATGAGGTCGGCGTTTCCTATCTGACTACTCTGAAAAGAAACTCAGAGGTCATAGTCTCTTTTAAAGTCCAGACATAATCTTGGTCAGATCATGTGAAGACCATGTGATTGGTGTCTGAAATGGTCTTTTGAGGAAAGAACCACACAGGTTGAGTGGACCTGACCAGTCAGTGCACGCATTTGTCAGTAATCGTGCAGCTCTACTCATTATTTCTGAACATGAGGTCTTAGGTTCGATTCCCGGGTCGGGAAAAGGGTTACAAGGTTTTCCATCTGGAATTTCTCAGTAGCTACCCGGAGTCTGGTTTTGTGCCCGATTGATGGCAATAGGCTCGCCCCCTATTACATGGGACTTAAACATAACTGGCGAAATGTACCCACATTTCGCCAAACCGAGTACCTATAGTACGAGTGTACTATAGGTACATCTCTGCCTAACCCTTCGGGGATTACAGGCGTGATGTTATGTTTTGTGTAAATCAGCGTTCTACGAAGAGGAGAGCGTAGGCCCGTCAAAAGTACCAGGTACTTAATAAAAATAGAAAATGGTCTACAGATCTACAGTCTATTGTCTCACATTGACAAAAAAAACAATATAAAATATGATTAAAATAATAAAAGTTAGAACCTTGTTGAAATTTAATGTAGAAGAAAAACATCATGTCAGTGAAGTTTGTAAAAAAATATAAAATTAAATGAAAAAATAACTTTGTAATTTTGGAGCAGTTAATAGAAATTTACATAGTTTTGCCGTTAATGAGGTACCAGAGAAGCCACATGTACAGATGGAATTAATGCCAAACTTCCTTGTCTTCGTAACGTAACGTAGTCTTTAATCTTATGTGCGTTTTGAATTTTCCATCACTAAGTTCTGTAACCGAATGTGGCAACTTGTTATAAAAGCGGATACTGTTTATAAGAAATGACTTGCTTGTTTTAGTTAATCTAAATTTGGGTATCACAATTTCATGTTTACTACGTGTATTTATATTATGGAAATCACTTTTTATGTTGAAAAGTCCTAAGTTTATGAGAACATATAAAATACTTTCTAAGATATAAAGAGAAGGCAGAGTTAGTAGATCAATTTCTTTGAATTTGTTTCTAAGGGACTCACGAGGACCCAGTCCATAGATCGTGTGGATTGCCCTCTTTTGCAAAATTAAAATTGAATCTACGTCGGCTGCCAATCCCCACAGCAGAACGCCACAAGACATAATACTGTGGAAGTAAGCAAAGTACACTAACCTAGCAAAAATCAAAATCAAAAGTCATTTATTCAAACTAGGCTGAGAATCAGCACTTTTCGAACGTCAAAATTACATGAGACAGTCCCCCAAAAACGCCCACCCTTCACCACTTCCTAGTGCTTTAGCTGGGAAGAAGAAGTGGCACAACAAACTCCCCAGCAGCACAGCTGTCTGTTCATTTACATAACTTGAATCTACACAATAAAATGTAAAATGCAACACAAAACATTAAATTAAGTTATTTGCCTTATGTTAGCTAGCACATACCACTATACAAAAAAAAAATATATATATATATATATAATAATCGTCTAAAATTATACTCAAGCACAAATAACGTAAACAAAACGTATCTAAATAAAATCCTCCAGGCATGGGGAGTGGGGGGGGGGGCGTGCCCGCTTAAATAAAGCAATATCTATAAAATCTAGCTGTGGCTATATCTGTCAACTGCCTTATTTTTCTTACTGCATATGCAACTGAACTTAATCTACCTGAAAGAGCTCTAATGTGGGCACCCCACTGCAAATTGGAATCTAGAGTAATTCCTAGAAATACAGTTTCCGTAATAGCATCTAGCTTGTTGTTGCGTCATATTGACGGCACGGTTGGCGCAGTGGTTAAGCGATTGACTGCTGCGCTGCGTGTCGCGGGTTCGATTCCCGCACGGAACAAATATTTGTATGACCTACAAGTAGCTGTTTCGGGTCTCGCTGTTTGTGTATGTGAGTTTAAATGTTTGTAAACGCACCCACGATACAGGAGAAATTCCTAGTGTGGGGCAACGTTAAAAAAAAAAAAAAAAATTGGTGGTCAGACTTTTTGGGCTTCTGACTACACGTAACGACTGTCAAAGATCCACGAATGACAGCTGGGACCAACGACTTAACGTGCTTGCCGAGGCACGGAGGAGTCTCGGTATGTAATGGATGGTCTCTCCATCCACGAATCGACCGCGACAAGTGTAGCGTAACCTTCTATCGACCCGTGTGGCTGTTTTTAGGGTTCCGTACCTCAAAAGAAAAAATCTAAACTTGTAGGATCACTCGTGTGTCTGTCTATCTGTCCGTTTGTCACAACCCATTTGCTCCGGATCTAATGGACCGATTAAGTTGAAATTTGGTACAAATATGAATTTCTATGACCCAAACACGGACATATAACGTAATAAATTGAATCTACAACATGGGTGTTACTTTTGGGGGTTGGCGCAGTTAGTTAAGCGATTGACTGCTGCGCTGCGTGTCGCGGGTTCGATTCCCGCACGGAACAAATATTTGTATTTCCTACAAGTAGTTGTTCCGGGTCTGGCTGTTTGTGTATGTGAGTTTAAATGTTTGTAAACGCACCCACGATACAGGAGAAATTCCTAGTGTGGGGCAAAGTTTAAAAAAAAAAAAAAAAAAGTTTTGCAAACTGTACCGTGTGACATATCAAATGAAAGGGCTTATTGCAAGGATTCCAGATATAATTTTTATATAAAGACTTTTAAAGTTATTTAAGAAAATAGATGATAATTTACCATCCCGCTTTTATCTCCGAAATGAACTATACAACTAAAAAAAAAAACGACGTAACGTAACGTAGTAAAAAAATGTAGGCTCAGTAGGCTAAAATTTAGAAAAAGATTACAGGAAAACCTGTAAGAAGTCTATGGTCTTAAAATAACGTAGTAAATCTTTCAATATTGTGCGTACAAACTTACATTTGCAGTTGGAATGTATGAGGGAACGTGTTTTTTGTTTTGTGTTAAGTTTGTTTTTGGGATAAATTCATCCCAACTACGTAACCCTTTATTTAGTAAAACACTATCAATCACAATTTTAATAATTTTGAAGGCATTTTAGTCTCTTACAACGGCAGCCCGCTGCATGTATCCAATGACTACTAATCATTCATAAAAGATAAAAAATATTTATTAACATTTGAATAATTAAAATGCTTCTTAAGTTCGAAAAATTTCTCTGCTCAACAACGTAAATAACGCAATGAATGTTGTTGAATTATCTAAAAGATACCCATTGCTACTGATACTGTGTTATCTACGCAATTACCCCGCTGATTGGATGTTATTGAGCTGATTGAAAGAGTTATAGAGAACTCCAATCAAAAGTGAATAGGTTGAGAGGTTCCAAGTATATTGAGGGCAATTCCAATTACTTGTTGACCTACTTATAAATTTATTTACTAATTATTTTCCGCAAATTTTCAAGTACAATTTTACCGGCCTTCATCTCCTCGGTTCACAGTACTGATAAATTAACCAGGAAAATGTTATCTTCCTCACTGGACGATTTTAAGGTACCGTGTTTGACCAACGCTTTGAATGCTTGGAAAATCGCTTGTCACAATACGGATTTGCCCGGCAACCCGTCTTTCCAGAGGCGGTGGAACGTGCCGCTGCAGTGTTATTCGGAATACCCTGATAAAAACGTCACTTATTACTGTTGAGCGTACCCGTCTCCTGGCTGTGGGAGAATGGGAGTCAGGGCTTCAGGCGCTACCATCATCCACCATAGGCACTATGATGGATGACTCATCGTTTCGGCTTGCTACGTGTTTCCGCTTGGGCACACCTTGTGTTGCTCCGCATCGGTGCCACTGTGGTGAAGCCGTCGATAGTCTCGGACACCATGGCCTGTCCTGCTGCAGGAGCGCAGGTTGTATAGCACGGCACGCCAGCATCAACAATATTATTCGTCGAGCCCTTGTCACCGCCGGTGTGCCAGCGGTATTAGAACTAAATGGCTTGGTACGTGACAATGGGAATAGACCAGACGGCATGACGTTATTGCTTAGGAAGGTGGGTAGGCCTTAAGTTCTCGTGCATAATAATATGTACCTCTTTGTAAATACGACTTCGACTTTTGCAGTGACAATTTTTTTATTTATTACATAATAAATAAATAAATTATTGTCACTGCAAAAGTTTTCTAAGTATCCGCCTTTGTGACAAGTTTCCTTACGATGTTTTCCTTCACCGTTTAGAAATCATACAAAAAACTAAAACGAGAGGCATCGTGGGACACCAGAATGCCTACACTCTAAGGTCCGTCAGCGAAGATACGGGCCCGTCCAAAGGTAATTTGAAACTTCGGAGTGAACCCTAGACCCGAATAATTAACTTTTTCGGTCGGGCACATCGGAGTAGGGCCAACTGTCAAATCGTGGTGTCATTCATTCTTAGGTCGGGCCCAAAACTAATTTGATGTCCGCAAGTGATACGGAGTAGGAATAGAAAAAAACGGACGGATTACGTGCTTAGGTAGTAGATCTCCCTTCGAGCGAAGTTCCTTTCGCTTTTGCACTGCTTTTGCGTTGGGGAGTGAGAGCTAGACCGAAAAAAGTGTAACATTTTGACCGACGTTACTAAAACCCTGGTGCCATCCCATCCTGGGTCGCGATAATGCCCTAATTGTCTCGTCATCCTGCCCAAAGGGTTGTCGATAGCAGTTTTACGAGGACCTTCATTCAGATCCCAAGTTTATGGCTGTGTGTTGATGTATAATCTCGGAGCTTTATCATGTATATGTCACAGTGTTGTATTTATCTGCGTACTGTGTTGGTAATGCAGTTTTGATGGTCCTGTAGACCCATTAGAATTTAAGTCATATTTATTTATTTTGTACTTTTAACGCACAATGTACAGAGGCGGACTTAATAAATATAATAAATAAATAAATTCATTTATTTCAGGTAAATTACACCCATTGCCAAACAAAAAATAATAGAAATAGACCATACAAACTATCCAAACAAACAAAAACCCAAAATAACATTAACAACGAAATAAATTTAAACATTAAACAACTCATTAAATAAAATTAAATAAAAAACATTTAAAAATTACCACAATAAAATATGTCTGAATCTACAAAAATTAAAATGTCAAATATAAAAAGTAAAAGTAAACTGTAAAAAACGTTATAAAAATATCACGCCATTAAAAATTAAAAATTAAAATATTTATAAAAGTCTATGCAAGCAAGTGTAAGCAATCACTTCAAATTTCTACCTGCCCCAAGCCCGATATACGGGTGCATGTAAGGCCTGCCAGTGCCGGAAGAACGGCCCATCCAAACTGTTGGCCACAACGGTAAGAAGGCCGTTGCCGTAAATGCTATCGGAAAAAACAAAACTTGGAGTTTAAATATCTTGGTCATATATTGACTCCCAACCTCAAAGACGATGATGACATCGAACGGGAGTGGAGGGCGTTGTCGGTTAGAGCGAACTACTCTATACTGCTCGCAGGTTTGCACGATGCTCACTTCCTGTTAAAATCACGCTCTTTTGAGCCTACTGTACTGTTTTTTACACGTGCAGCCTGTGGGCTAGATATACGCAAAGATCGTACAGCGCTCTCCGCGTTCAACATAACGATGCGTTTAGGATACTGGTGGAGTTGGCCCGTTTCTGTAGTGCGTCAGGGACGTTTGTGCAGATGCGCATGTAGATTGCTTTTATGCAACAATGCGTAAAAGGTGCGCTTCCCTGGTGCGCAGGGTGCGGGTAGCTCCAACAGTGTCTTAAGCATGGTTGCGAGTCGCCTGGACTGTGTTTACGTGGGTCACTGTTGTGCCGTCTCTCATGGGATGTCGCAACGGTGACCAATCATTATTTCTTGTATTGTTTTTGTTTAGTACCTCTGCTTACTAACATAGTCGTAAGTGTTACTAATAAATAAAATAGAATAAAGAAAATTCTATTCTATTCTATAGGCATTTTCTACCAGTCAACCTTTGAGCGGTGCAGAAACAAACAGTGGTAGGTTCGAGAATTGAGGAATAAATATTATTTGAATAGATATAAAGATATACATTTATACCTATACTATAAATATCACAGCCATCTAATTGGACGCCTAGGCCTTTCATTAAACGCAATTGGATGTCTAGGCCGATAGCTCATTCAACTAGAATCATTCAATGTGTAACAACTTGGCGTATTGAAAGTCAGCCCTTTGAAGATGACTGACCAAGACTCAGCCAAATGATTGAAATTTAGTTCAAAACAAATTGTTTGTGGTTGGTATGATACCATCTCTGCCGCAGCATCGGCCGCCGAGCACCAGATCCCCTCTATTGTTGGTAAATGCAGTAACTAGAACAAAAACTCTACTTTAACTTTATGACATTCAGCCATCTGGTTAAACGTTGCGCTCAATGACTTGGCTAGTTGTCCTTCAACTATTTAATTTGATACCGGCGTTTAATGAACGGCCTAGGCGTCCAGTTAGCTGGCTAATTTAACCAGATGGCTGCAATATAATATATACCTTTAAAAGAAAGTCTCACAAGTTTTAACTGAGTGAAAATGGGCTAAAAACTTATCAGATAGGCAGTCGCTCCATGAAAAATACAGGTATTCAGCCGCATTAGATTTAACTGGAAGAAGAACCCAACGTAGTCGAGAAAAAGGGCTAGAAAGATGGATTGACTGAAAAAGTAAACAACAATTAAACATGGCTGGATGAGGACTAGGTGTTGTGGCGCAGCCTGGGAGAGACCTATGTCCAGCAGTGGACTGCTATAGGCTGAGTTGATTGTTTTTTTTTATTTTTATTTATTTAGGATGGGTTTGCTCTTGACCTTAGTCTAGGGCAGAGGTGACAGAGACAAAGTCGACGATGGAGTGAGCTTACCCAGAAGAAGCCTGTTCACTCTAACTTTGAAGAGATTAGGGTTGTATGCGTTCAGAAACACAGTACAAGATTGATTGAAACATTCAAATTTTATTAAAATAGCATCTTCTATGACATTCAGTAATCAAAGCACATCAACTCGCTTGTAAGTCAGCGTATTATTTTTAACATCTACAGTTGGCTGAGACAGACTGGATGCTGGAAGCAAGCGGACCGGGCGTTGTGTAGGTGCCGTTTAGGAGAGGTCTATTTCCAGCAGTATTTATTATTGATTTTGCTGCTATGACCATTGATGTATTAAATAGGAAGATATGGTACGCGCTCCTCGATGTGGACCGCATAAATTAGGGGAAAGGATACAATCGACCTACATTACTCACATGAATTGTAGGTTGTTTGCGAGTTGTTAACGTCACGTCACGTTGTCACTGTTGTGACAATTATTGCGATCTCGTTCCCGCTATAGCCCGCGTAATATGTCTATCTATTTCGGTTGTCGAGCACATGGCGCACGACATCGGGTCCATTTAATATTAACGTGATGTTAGAGAGTGGCTTATCTTCCGACCCACAAAATGCTTGAACTAACTCCAAGCATTTATCCTTTCGCTAGTTAACTTTAACCCTGTATTGATCAAATCCTTAACGCTAACTAGAGCAGTCCAAAACAAACATTAATACAGCGCTATCGCCAACGTCATCACATATGATATATTCGCAGCCCGGGATGACCGAAACCTATAAATCGACTCATTGTCTCAAATGATAGTATATTAACTGCTTATCATGCAAATGTATAGGGTATTGTGGTGTTTGAGTTATAATACTGTAACTTATTGGGTGAGGAAATGTTACTTGAGTTATAGCGTTGAGTCTGAAGTCCGATTGGTTGCTTAATTGGGTTAGTGGTTGGCATAATATTTTGATTTAAGGGGACGATAACCGACTTTTAATGCTTTTATAATAAAGATCACGTCTGAACGAGTAGTGTTAATGATTTGAAAAAAATATATGTTAAATTAGAGCATTTTCTCAATAACTTATTATGTGAATATTTTAGATTATGTTTATATTACATAGTGAAATTAATTTGTAAAGTTATGTCTAACGCGGTTATAAAACTGAGAATGGCGCAAAATCTACCAAGCGTATGTTTCTGAAACCTTCACCAATTTAAAGATAGTTTAATTATTGATCTTTTAGTATACGCTTTTTATTAAAATACCTTTTTTTTTGTGTATAATAAATAAATAATGCGTCAAATTCGGGACAGCGCTCCTTGATGGGCGAGTCCTATTACTGGCTGAACGTACGACGCGTTGCGTGAGCTCAGTACAGAGCAAGCAAGCTAACCACTCAAGGTCACTGGCATATATCTGCGTCTTAAGTGGGAGGAAATGTCGGTTTCCTCACGATGTTTTTCTTCACCGTTTTAAGAGCAGTGGAGATGAAATAATTTATACCAAGTAACGCTACGACCCACCGCGGCTATAATGTGCGATGATCGTTGGGACGAATGCTATAACAAAGAAGAACGACTACCTACATACCTAAACAGTATCTACTGAATAAATCCCTGAATAAATTCCTAACTAATTTGAATTGGACAGTAATTTCGCCTTTCACTGTAAAGAACTGTCAAAGACAGTTGACAGTTGGTGGCAGTTGTTGTCAAATGTTTGAGCTTCGTTCAGGCGTTTCCGGATGGCCACAAAGAGTGAATTGTGTTCTGGTCTTTTAACATTACGGTGAACGCGCCCGTGACTGAGTATGTAAGTAAAGATTTAAGTTCTTGTTTTGTGTGAACAATCATACAAAAGTGATGAGATTTTGATACTAAACGAACTCATTTGTGAACACATCAATTCTATAAGTGAATATTTAAGGCGACGGTTACACGTAAGGTATTTATTGCGACCCGTGAATATAGTATTTGTTGATGGATTTCAGTTTTTACTGATGGATTAATACACTAGCCTACACGTTCAATATTTATTACCTCAGTATTGTGTCCGGTCTCCTGCTGTATAAACGTCTAAAATGGCCACAGAGCTGAAAATTTAAGGTTGTGTGGCTATTATTTTAGCACTTAGTTTAAATAAAAAGGTCAAGCGAAAGCGATGGGCAAAAAATTGTTTACAACACAGGGAAAGGTACACACATTTGAATTTAATGGCAGAAATAAAATTACATGGTGAAATGGATGATTACGAGAATTATTTTCGAAAAAAAATTGTAATCCGTTGAAGAACTATCCCATATCTCTGGCAATACTTCTAAATTTAAGATAAATTCTTTAAAATTTCCTGATCTTTAGTAAGTTTCGAGAGGATGCGGGGCGGCGACAACGACGGTGCGTCCGCCTCTACAAGATCCAAAAAGTCGGACGACTTTTACGCGTTACTAACGCGTACTGACGTGATAAATATTAACGCGAGGCTACACGATCAATATTTATCATAATCCGACGGATCATCAATACAGAATCAAAAAACCTAGCAATCCATGAATAAATAATGACAAACATCAATACATTAGGTTACACGTTAATTAAATACCACGATACGTCAGTATTTACTGATGGATCACAGTAAATACCTTACGTGTAACCGTCGCCTAAGTATTGTAGTAAAATACTTACTGAAATAAATTCTGGAAGAAATGTCTACCAAAAGCATAAAAAACGATATTACTTTCAAACTACTTAAGATATTTTCATGCTTTTTTTGTATGAATAGACTGTTTTATTATATATAATTCTATCTGTGATTTTTTTCAAATATTCATAAATTCGTTACTAAAAATAAATATTCCCTATGAAAGTTAATGGTTGCGCGGCGTGAGCACAACGCGCATTTGTATGGCCAAGGTCAACGGCGATTATCTGACCCTTAAGACAGTTACAATGAGATGGCTTAATGTAAGTGTAGTACCTAAGTCAGTTAAAGGTTAGAGCTCAAATTGGAATTACTGCGTTGCGCAATTTTGCAATGCGACTCGCTTCGACCCGTAATCAGCCTAATGTTCCCAGTGCTGGGACACAAGCCTCCTCTCTGTGAGAGGCAGTGGGCTGTAATCTACCACGCGGGCCCAGTGCGGGTTGGTAGATGTCACATGTCTTTGAATTTTTGGTTCTAGGACATGCCGGTTTCCTCACGATGTTTTCCTTCACCGTTTTGGGAGCAGTGGCGATGGACAAAGTAATGCGCCTTTCTGTGTTCGAACCACGACCACGGGCCACCTGCAACCATGCTCACTGGGCCGAACTACATTACTTCGGATTAATTTCACCAATGAAACTGAATGCCATCAGCCCATCTATCATCATCATTTTCACCCGAAAGACGTCCACTGCTGGACATAGACCTCCCTCAAAGGGGGGGGTTTGCCATAATCGCCACGCTTGGCAGGCGGGTTGGCGATTGCAGTATAGTGTTAAAATGCATAGAGAACACTGCTGCCCATTCTCTAGTAAGTCTGAGTCGCCTTTTACTATACCCACGGCCCATCGATCACACAATCAATAACGGTGTCAATATTCCACAACAATGATCAGGTACCCTCACGCTCTTGACCGTGGTTTAGTTAAACTGATCGCTTTCAATTTAATTGATGAAATTCGCCCCTCAATAATGACAAACAGAGTATTTTGGGTGTTCCTAAAAGGAGATGCAAAATGAAAATGAGATGGGAATGCTAAATTATACAAAGATACGGGTTCGATTCCCGTAAAGAACGAATATATAAAGATGGCTTATAACCAGGGACCGTAGAACCCCGGTTAAGAGTTAAGCCTTTCGAAGGGGTAAACCCAATAGGTTACCTTTATCATGATGTAACCCATTGAAAGGGTTACATGATAACCCATTGAATGGGTTTTATACTTGAACCCCAGTGAAAGGGTTACATGATAACTCATTCAATGGGTTCCATACCTACTTGAAACCCAGTAACATGAAAAAAATATAATATTATGTTATTTCGATATCCGCCCAGCACGCGTAGCATGACCGATTCTATCTCTATTCTACCCAGGGACCATTTTGGTTACCATTTTAGAAAAACCATATCGAATACCCTTTTAATGGAAAGGGTTTTCGATAGGGTTTTTCTAAGCAGTTAATCAAAAACCCATACGGTGTGGGTAATTTCGAATGGCTTAAATTAAGCCGTTCAAATCGGTTACCCACACCGTATGGGTTTTTATCAAACACCCTATCAATGGGTTACCAAAATTTTATTTAAGCCGTTCATAAGGGTTACCCATATCGTATAGGTTTTTGTTTAACCGCTTAGAAAACTCTATCGAAAACCCTTTAAATGGGTAACCAAAATGGTCCCTGCTTAAAACTAGTTGCTCCAAATTTAGTGTTTGTGAAAATGAAGTAAGTGTGTTTAAAACGATTCCAATTCATTTTTTTATTGCATATCACATGTGTTTTACAAGATCTTAATAATGATTACAGGAGGAGGATTACTTTGGAGGGCAGCAGTTATTAAACTACATTGATATCATATAAGTAACTATTCATCGATAACGGTTTTCTCCGGTATCGGGAGAAGGTCGGTACCGAACCAACGGAACTGGTATCGGTCGGCAGTTCCGTCGGTTGGGCTCAATGGCAGCGGATGCACCCGAAATTACACAATTTTTTAATACTAAGAGCCGATTTTGCAATCTCCAGATAACTTATAACTTAAGAATAAAAATTGCGGTGTGAGAGCTTTTGTATAGAAAAGAATTATGTCAAACCGCTATATTTATTCTTCAGCTATAGGTTTAAGTATCTGACAGTTGAAAAATCGACCCTCAGTAAAGTATTTAAGTATGACATTCTACTCCAGAAATAGCTAGTTATCATTACGTTCATCGTGATTACTGATGGTCATCAAAGTAGAAAAGAGAATGACAAAATTAAAATTTTAAGGCCCCGATACACGGCGATGTTACCCACGATATTTTACGGTAAAATGTTGCGATCCCACTGTTCATACGTTTGAAAACAAATGCAATATGAAACTGCCGTGTGATTCCAAAATTATGCAGTGAAATTTCATACTAGCTACAATTTTTTTTTTCTCTGTGTGTCGAAGTCATATTATTTATTTCACATAGCGCACATAAAAAGCACTTTTGAACGTCAAAATTTACAAAAAAAAAAACAGAATTGATTCTAGTCGTCTCTTCCAAAAGGTAGTTTCGTATGAAGAAGAATGGGCAAGAAACTCCACCATTTTACTCTTTTAAAATGTTTCACAATATTTTGTATATGTACCACCGCGAAAGTTCTCGGTCGACCACTTTTCAACCTTATTACTATGGGCATAAGGGCGACAAGTGGTCGGCCGGGAACGTTCGCGTTGGTACATTAATTATACGGGGTGTTAAAGTAACTGCGTGCCATAGCTTAACGGTAGGTTCAGTATCGATAAGAGAGCCCAGGAAAAATAAAAAAAAATAAAAACAAAAATCAAAACACAAAAAAATATTGCAAGATCAACCTAATTTAGTACCTACTAACTTAAAATAGCAACCGTTTAAAATTAAAATTGTTTTCTTTGACGGTCCTAAGCCCGTTAAAGTACGAAGAGACTTATTTTTTTATGTTTAATTATATTTTTGTTTACTAACTTATGTTTTTATTTCCTGGGTTCCTTTATCGATACTGAACCTACCCCTAAGCACGCAGTTACTTTAACATCCTGTATAATTGTATGTGTACGGTGTCTATACTACGCAGTGTGCAATAATTAAGCTCATATCCTTAAATGTTTCACGGGAAGCAATTTGATGTCTAATAGACAGACAACAGTATATTTCAGGTGTAAAGAATTGCTAAAATTTCACCTAGCCAAGTCAGCCCGAGGTCAGTTATACAGTGAATGTTTGATGAGTCCCGAAAGACTGCTTACCGTTCCATCTCCCTCCATCGCTGCGACCATGCATCTAATGAATTTGACATCACGCTGACCTATATAACTGACCGGGTTGTGATTAACTATTGCAGGAAACTGTAGATATGTAGGTTGTTCTATCGTTTTCTGGCGCTCGATCGCGAATATATTATGTTTTTTGCTTGTTGAATTATTGACAGGATCAACTGTTGTAAACTCTGGTCATGTTAGTATAACGCTATGAGGTTATTTTGGCGCGTGACCAAAGTCGGAATACATTTCGTTAGCTTATGTCAATCTAACATATTTCCAGCGCTTCCTATTTTATCGTTTGCGATGTCACTTGTCTAGAGACCCGTTTGTGTCAGTTGGAAAAATATATATGCATGTGTGTGTATGTATGTGTGTATGTGTGTGTTATAATTATCAAATCAAATTGTAAAATATAAATCTTTGTAGTAAAATAAGGTCAAAGTGTTGTAATAGCAACAACATTATTAAATTATTTTATTTTTCTTGATTTTTAAATTGTTTATAAATATTATTAAAACAAAATAGAAAAATACTAATAATCAAAAAACATATTTCGTGCCTTGGATTTGAAGCTCCAATCCTATGCACGGTAAGCGGTCTTGAAACGTCTGGTCTATTTAGACGTTAAATGTCACTTCGCTATTATTGCTTGTCTATAAACGCGATAATAAGAATATTAACGTTTTACTGAAAATAAACAATATTAAAAACAGACTTTAAATAAATACTAACTTAAACTTATTTATTCACTAAAACAATACATTAATAAATACTAAAATGTTTTTGCAAAATACAAAAACCAACTTATGCCTATCACGGATTTGAATGCACATGTCTTATGTGCCAAACCACTTATTGGAGCTGTGTGTACCAACAGCGCCACTCTGTCAACGCCATTCGTGTGCCAAAAGATCCTTACAGCAGTGTAATGATGAGGGTTGATATGGTAAGACACATCCTAAATCCTTATTTCGAAACTATATAGGCATAAGGCAAATTGAAAGTTCATTTCGATCATTCATTCATTCATTCAATCAATCAATCAATCAAAAGTCATTTATTCAAACTAGGCTGAGAATCAGCACTTTTCGAACGTTTAAAATTACATATGACAGTCCCCCAAAAACGGCCACCTTTCACCACTTCCTAGTGCTTTAGCTGGGAAGAAGAAGTGGCGCAATAAACTCCCCAGCAGCATAGCTGGCTGTTTTATTGTTTTATGTTCATAGAATTATGAGGAAGCATGGTGTAAAGTTCACTCATCCTCCATAGAAATGGGAGGATCCTCCGACCAGACGGGTGTTGTGTCTGGTGAGCAACTGCCTTACGATTAATGTCGGGATGTTGTCGCGCGGTAAACTTTGCTTGCGCGATGCAGGATTTGTGTGACATCAGAGGGGCAATTCTACTAATTTTAAGAACGTTCACAGTCTGATCTCAGTCTCAATCTGTCAAAAATACCTCTTATTTCCCTACATTTTGACAATTTTTTGACGTTTGTTTGTCGCCAAGATGAGATTGCGACTAGATTTTGAACGTTTTAAATTACGAGAATTGGCCTGCTGGTCATTGATGCGTAGTTCACATGTGGCGTTGTAGATGCCGTCACATGTTCTTTTTAGGGGTCCGTAGTCAACAAGAAACCCTTATATTTTTGCTATGTCTCGTCGTCTGTCCCCAGCTTAGCTCAGAGAATCTTAGCCCCGTATTTATAGAGCTTTACTCAGTACTCAAGCATTACTTTAAACTAGATTGAAGCCATTGGATTGGTTGAAACTAGTCTTAAGTAATGCTTGAGTACTGAGTAACTCTCTATAAATACGGGCCTTAGTACTAGAAAGCTGTAATTTGGATGGGTGAACATATTAATCACGCTGAAAAAGTGGTAGAATCAAATCTTGAAAAAAAAAATGTTTTTACGGTGCACGTAAAGAAGGGATTGTTTTTGTTTTTCTCGTCTATCCCATGGTATGGTATCGTTAGATAGCTTGTTCTATTCTAATTTTGCGGGTCTGTAAAAACAATTTTTCGTTTCAGGGATCAGTTTGCGGAATATTAAGCTTTAAAGTGCTAGAGCTTAGCTTAGCATAATCAGCCTATAATGTTCCCACTGCTGGGACATAGGCCTCCTCTCTTCGAGAGGGAGTGGGCTGTAATCTACCACGCGGGCCCAGTGCGGGTTGGTAGATGTCACATGTCTTTGAATTGTTGGTTCTAGAACATGCCGGTTTCCTCACGATGTTTTCCTTCACCGTTTTGAGAGCAGTCATGGTGATGAAATTATTTACAAAAAGTAAAGCGCCTGCCTGGGTTAGCTTTTTTGCTAGAGTCAAGTGCCCCCCCCCCCCCCACCCCCCAGCTAGATGGTTGTTTTTGGATATGTGGAAAATTAATGGCAGTAGTAATAGTATAACGAAATTAAAAGAAAACTATCACAGCTAATACAAGTTAACGAGTAATTATAGTCGACCAACTTAAATTTGCAGTTGGAGAATTGACCGTGACGACAAGCAACTATTATTCATATTTTATTCTCTAATTCATTATTATTCTTAATTATAAATAGGTTAGTAAATTATGGGCTTTGTTTTTATATAGAAATATTTGTACATATAAAAACAAAGAGCATACCCTACCATACATGGCAGGGTATGCTGGAACCAATATTGTAACATCTATTGTACCATATCCTCACAAATAAACATTTTTGATTTGATTTGATTTGACGTACATCAATTTAAGGAAGAATATGTTTTTCATCTACAATGATTTTGGGATAATTTTATCCCAACTACGGAACCTTTTATTGTGCATTTTATTGTGCGTGGTCCAACAAGCATTTGGCCGGTTTTTTGTAAGTGAAATGAGCTTTGATCACATTTCAACCATGTATATAAGCTGGGTTAAAATTATTGCCTTTGCCGCCGTCGTCTGTACAAAAAACATCCTTAACAAAAGCCGTAAGTATTAAGTTAAACTGAAGTTGAAAATATAAGCTAAGAGATAACCTACATTAATTAGTTACACAACAGGATAATGGACGTACGTAATTGAATATAAACGACATTACTCAATTAAGCATTCAACGATAGGCCGTATAATCTCATTGACAGAGTTAATGGATTACCCGGTAATGCAATGGTATCCTTTAATTAAACGAATTTATTAATGAGACATTAACTTCCCGATGTATTGAGGGGCTTGTGGCTACATGGAACAATTTGTACTGTGAGCATAAAGGCACTGCTCTACAGCAGCCCACGGCTAAGCTACAAAGCTAAGTACTTTGTTTTGTATGAAAATGTAGGCGTGATCGTCTTCTACGACCCACGCACGCCACGCCACGCAAGGTTGCGTGGCCGGCAAACAAATGGACCGCGGAATGAACGTGGGAAACCTCTCCGTGCATACCCTTTTTTTTCTGGGCGGGAAATTATCAAATAACTTCTCCCGCTCTGGGCGGAGCGTGAGGGCGTGTCAGACTTTTACTGACTAAAACCCACCCGTGTTCCCTCATTTGCCTGTGTGCCAGGACCACGATATCCCTTTCGGACAAACTCGCAACCCTGGCAGGTATTGGCCCTAATGGACCTCGTCAATTCGTGCAGACATCTCTTTGAGGCGCGCGTGGAACACAACGCGCCGTCGACCCGGGCCTGGTCCTAATCGGACGGTGAGCTACCCATCGCTCACCGTCCGCAGGCCTGCGCCTACGGTGGCCGGAAATCGGCTTGCGACTCCCGGCGCCCGGGGCGTCTCCTGCGGTGACTAGGGGCATGAGGCAAACCCTGCCTCACCTTCACGCGTTCCGCCTCCTCTTTCGCGAGCATTTCTGCTTCAGAGAACGGGCAGACCTCCACCGTATGCTCCACCGTGTCCTTCGGGTCCGTGCATACCCTACGGTCAAATTAAATGATTTGTTTTAATTTAATTTTACTATCTTATTTTAATTTATGAATGGAAATAATCACCAATTAATTGTTTTCCATAACCTGTATTATATCATGACAGTATATTTAAATGAGAAGTGATGAAAATCTGTTAAGCATGTTGACATTAGTATTTTTTTTTTTTTAGCACAGTGCTTTTAATGTTGTGACACTGTAGTACGTAAATTCAACTTTTTATATTGCTGTGCCCTAGCAGGGTTCATGTATGAAACCTGTACCTAAACATGTAACAACTTGTAAACTACATGGATGCAATAAATGATGAATATGAATATGATTTTACATAAAACACCTGAGCGTCAGCCTTTATACCCACAGATGATTTTTTTATGCGGTGATTTTTTATCGAGCATTGGATGTTAAACGCACTGTTTAATAAGCAGCGGTCCCTCATGACAGGAAACTCGTGAAAGCCGAGGAAGATAAAGAAATCAAGTATCTTGACTTGGCTCGCGAGTTTGTCGACATGACGCCTCCAGGGTCGTCTTGCGCTCATTGATAATTAATAATTTGGCAGTAGGTACCTAACCATACGGCGATTGTATTGTAAGTAATTAAATGGTGATAACATTTTCTATCACACTTAAATATATTTGGGACAAAATATAACATGGTGTGTGAATTCAATTGGAAACGTCATTTGATTTTTATTAGTTAAATGTTTTTTAACTTTATATATTTTTGTTGCCATGTAGTTTGTTCTCACCAAAAGAATCCGTGCCTTTGTTATGTATATACCCTTTCCGTAACACGTTGTATATCTTTTCTTCTAATATTATAAATGCGAAAGTGAGTTTGTTTGTTACGCTTTCAAGATAAAACGGCTGAATGGATTTGGATAAAATTTGGCACATGGGTAGACCGTGATCTGGATTAGGACATAAGCCACTTTTATCCTGATATTCCCACGGGATTGAGACTTATGTAGGTAAATAAGAGCTCCCTAACAGGTAGGAAAATTAAATAACAAATCCTAGATTTCACGCTTAGCAGTCTCACTCAAACCAGACTAATCCCTTTTAGACCCCTTTCGTTAACCACACGAAAAAGTATCCGTTAATTTCAACCCTAATTTGATTAACAGTCCCTTGTAAGAAGTATATAATCACGAATAAATCCGAAACCTGTAAAAAACATAATAAAATCGTAAACGATACGGCAGCCATTTGTAAATTCGTATGGGTTTGATTAAAATCCAGAGCTGTTTTGGTGGCAAGACACAGGATGAAGCGGTTAACGAAGTTTTTTGTATGATGTAGTGTGGCTTTAAACGAATAGGTTTAATGTTTTCTTTTCTTAAATAGAAACTGAGCAGACTCTGCTAACAGAGTCTGTTCACGGCTCAACCGAAATGGGTCGCTTGGAACTGCTCATAGACATAAAGAATGGACTGAGTGTCAATTTTAATTTATCAAATTCAAAATCAGAATTCTAGAAAGAGACAACTACTTGCCGCAAATTCGCTTTATCTCTCTATTAGTTTAATGGCCTAACAAATTTTATGGAATATAAATATATATTTTTTTTATATTTAAGTGTCCGAGTCTCAGTGTCACATTTTTTATTCACAAAGAAGTTAACTGAATGTCATTCTGTGGTCCAGTATTGACATAACGATGCAATATAAAATGCTGAGTCGGTAAAGCAGATTCTATCGTGTACCTAATGAGCAGACAAAAATAGCCCATAAAGGGCGAACATATTTTGGATGTGACTTTACCTAACACTATGTAATTTACAACTGTCGCATAATGCATTTCTAAAGCCTATTGAATTAAATCTGTTGTCAAATCTCATGTCAAGTGATGTCATTGGCTGTTGCTAGTACGGGTACTGTTAACACCATAGACATATAGAATGGACTGAGTTTCATAAAAGTGACCTATCTCTAAACAGAGTAAAAGCGACTTTGCGGCCGATACCAGTCTCTTTTCTGCAAGCCTGTAAAAGAAAAAACAATTTTGTTCAATTCAATAGTATATTCAAAATCAGAATTCTAGAAAGAGACAACTACCTACTGGCCGGCCGCACATTCGCTTTGTCACTCTCGTACTTTTCGGTCTGTATTCACTACAAAACTGAATACGAAACGCTCAGTCTATTCTCTATGTCAATGGTTGACACCAGCTTTGTTTTATGTTCTATATTCAACTAATCAAACGCAGCAGTTAACATGTTCGTTTTTAGGGTTCCGTACCTCAAGAAAAAAAAACGGAACCCTTATAGGATCACTTCGTTTTCCGTCTGTCTGTCTGTCAGTCTGTCAACACCCTTTTTCTCAGGAACGCGTGTAGGTATCAAGTTGAAATTAATATCAAATATGTAAGTTCATGGTCCCTTGGAGCTCTATAAAAATCAATCTTCAACGCAATAAAAAATGCGTAAATTAAGTCAACGCAATAAAAAAATGCGGCGATTTAAGGCTTCTACATACCGGGGCGACTTGTCGCGCGACGCGACGCGACACAAAGGCACCGCCCGTCCCGCGACACGCGGGGCCTTTGTGCCGTGTCGCGTCGCGTGACAAGTCGCGCTGGTATCTAGAAGCCTTTAAGCGACATCCCCCAACTACCGTCAACCATTCGTGTTAAAACTGTGTAAATATTATGTGTCATTTCTGTACTTAAATTGTTTTAATTTTTTATATAATATTGTTTTTGCATGGTCTGTCTATCGCTTAATATTGTGCACTTGGCTTGTATGTTGGCTTGTGATAAAATTGAACAGTGTAACAATTGTAGATAGACCAATAAATAAATAAATTATTGCGACATATTTCGATACTCGCAAACAAAATTCTATACCTACAGAGTACTTCCCGTTGACCTAGAATCATGAAATTTGGCAAGAAGCAAGGTCTTAGAGCACAAGTATATATAGTAGTTATTTCGGGTGGTCTTATAACTTACACCACACAAAAACACCCGAACCAAAATTAATTTGCTTTTAGGCAGTAACATAAATAATTGTAACACTTGTATTAATACAGAGAGTGTATTTGTATCGTTTGTATTTGTATCGCTTCCAGTTTGCACGAATTAAACGCACACTCATTTATTAAAACTGAAATAAACCAAGTTTTATGTACAGAGGTTTGTGTTTTACTTTTGTTTGGGTTCCGTACAAAAGGAGTGCCAACGGAACCCAACGAACTAAGCCCACGCTGTCTGTCCGTCTGTCACTAAACTACATATCAGCATCTTTTAGCCGTAGACAGTCGAAAATTTCACATACATAATATGACCTAAGTATATCATGGCAAATAAAAAAAACTAGTGGTCGCCCACGGGTCGAAATTCGACACTTCGAATCTATACAGGGTTACTGGTAATTCGACGTATATCCGTCAGGGGCTGATAAGGGGGCCAAAATGCAACAAATTGAACCCCCCATATGTATGGCCGAAATTCAATAGTTTTCGAGATATTAGAATTTTAAGGGTTTTTCGATATTTACTCAAAATTTGACATTTCATTCCAAATAAAAAAAAACTACATATTTGAATGGGTACCATTAAAAATGATGTTGTAGCTGGCACTTCAATTAAGCTATGGACATAATTAAAACTACTTAATTTAACAAAATAATAAAAATAATGAGCGATATAAGAATAATATCTTACCAATATTTTCATTTTACGCTTCAAAAATGTTGTCTCGTCACAAAAATTTATATGACATTAATCGTACAAATAACTAAAACAACTTGCTTATCCTGTAAGCTTTCCAGAAAGCATTAAAAGTCAATTTTAAAATACATAATTCGTGGCATGGCATGTGTTTGAACCGGCGCGGGGAGAGAAAGGGTCATTTGTATTTGTATGAAATAAAATGCATAAAAAAATGTACATCAAATTTTATTACAAATTTTACACATCTTGTTCAAAATGAGCCCCTCGATTACGAATGCAGGTTCGAATTCTCTTCCTAACTTCGGTTTTCGTCACTCTTGATGTGAACGTTGTTCTCATCTGTTGCGCCGCGTTTATTATTCGCTGTCGAAGTTCTTCGACTGAATTTATTGGGGTCACATAGACTAATGCCTTCATATGACCCCAAACGTAAAAATCAAGTGGTGTGATATCAGGGCTTCGTGCTGGCCACGGAATTGGCCCTCCTCTCCCAATCCATCGGTTTGGATATCTCTCGTCTAGCCACTGTCGGACAGTAATCCGGTAATGTGCTGGGCAACCATCATGTTGAAACATGAGGTTGTTTTTTATTTCTTCGGGAACATCCGCCAACAAATCGTTTAGGTTGTTTCTCAAAAACTCCTCGTAATTTTCGCCGTTCAAATTTTGGGGCAAGAAATGAGGGCCCACCAAATAATTATCAACGACACCCATCCATACTACGTTCAGGGAAAATCTCATTTGCGACGCAGTTTCTTTTAGTTTTTTTGGATTCCTGCCTGCTTTAGGTGCCCAAAAATGTAAGTTATGGTAATTCGTTATTCCATCCCGGTCAAACTTTGACTCGTCAGTCCACAAAATATTTCTTAGGAAATGTTCCTGGTCAGCGTCAGCGTTTAACATAAACCGAGAAAATTCGAGTCGCCTGGCAGGATCTCCCTCGTGCAATGTTTGAACAGGTTGATAATGGTACGGGTGTCTACCTGATAGATGTACTACCGACCACACTTTCCACTGGGACATACCGAGCTGTCTTGCAACAATGTTCGTTGAGATGTTTGGGTCATCAATAAAACACTGAAGAATGGTGTCCTCTTCGTCAGCCGTGTACCGTCGAGGTCTGCCAGCGTTGAATTGTGCTCTTTGACCACTGCCAGTTTCAGACAATCGTCGATAGGTGCTCCCGAAAACAGTAACGTGGGGAAGTCGACGATCGGGAAAGCGGCGTTGGTATTCTCGCCGAGCCGCAGCCGCGTTTCCATCGGCAAAACCATAACAAAACATTATGTCTGCGTATTCGTTATTAGGATACGAAGCCATGTTATCCGAAATAACAATGATAACAAAAAGAATAACAAGAGAAACAAGAATTAACAATAATGATCGATAACAAATTAACGGGATGAGAGATTGGTAGCAAGATAACAACACACGTGCTTGCGCGGCGGAGAGTCAAAACTCACTAAGGAAGGCGACGCGAGCGCAGCAGACGCCGTGTACTCCCCCGCCCGCACACCCCGCCCTCACACCCCGCCCCATCGCGAAGAATTTCGCCAGGAAAATCGGATGTTTTAGCGAGGATCATAAACTAAAAACACAGATAATTTCTCTCCCCGCGCCGGTTCAAACACATGCCATGCCACGAATTATGTATTTTAAAATTGACTTTTATACCTTTCTGGAAAGCTTACAGGATAAGCAAGTTGTTTTAGTGATTTGTACGATTAATGTCATATAAATTTTTGTGACGAGACAACATTTTTGAAGCGTAAAATGAAAATATTGGTAAGATATTATTCTTATATCGCTCATTATTTTCATTATTTTGTTAAATTAAGTAGTTATAATTATGTCTATAGCTTAATTGAAGTGCCAGCTACAACATCATTTTTAATGGTACCCATTCAAATATGTAGTTTTTTTTAATTTGGAATGAAATGTCAAATTTTGGGTAAATATCGAAAAACCCTTAAAATTCTAATATCTCGAAAACTATTGAATTTCGGCCATACATATGGGGGGTTCAATTTGTTGCATTTTGGCCCCCTTATCAGCCCCTGCCGGATATACGTCGAATTACCAGTAACCCTGTATAGTACTTACTAATTACTAAGCTGTCACTTCTATCACCTATCTATATTTAAGTCATGCGGCCCTGGTACTATCTCTCATTGTAGTGTGTCTAATGTTTTTTTTTTATTAATGGAATTTGTTGCAGAAATGTCGATCGAGTGAGCCAATTATCACTCCGTTTAATAAACACTCACCGCCTTATTACAAAACAAGATTTATATTTTGACATGGCTTAAACCATGGAGCCAGTTTTTGTAATAAGAACGTAACAGTGATTGAAATACTGTTCTTTATACAAAACTGAAAACTTAGTTCGGTACTAAGTTGTCAGTTTTGTGTTTAGGAACTTTACCATAGTCGGAATAAAGTTCGAAATTCAATAATGGCTCCATGTTTTAAACCTGGGTCTGAAGATAAACCTTGTTTTGGAATAAGGGGGTCAGTGTGCTCCTTATCCATCTAACACACGCGTCATCTTCGATAGTGCATTTCCATTTAATTTATTTCTGTTGCACATTATCTATATATACTCGTATAAAAATCAATGCCACTTTTCGTTGTAATTTTATAACTCAAGAACGGGCTCACCTATCAAAAAAAAAAGTTTTGGGCTTTGTTCGGACTATTTAGTAGATGTTTTTTGTGAAGTTTTTTTTTTTTTTAGGTAGGTAGGTAGGGTAGGTAGGTAGGGTAGGTAGGTAGGGTAGGCAGGTAGGGTAGGTATTCTTTTACCCATAGAAAGCCGCGTTATTTGTGAGTGTCATAGAGTAAAAATGTTTACCGCCCAACGGAGTGGGCATGGGTCAGCTAGTAAGTATATATTTTAGCTTTATCACTCCTCCATCATATAAACTTATACTACTGGACCCTTTTTGCTTGGATGCCCACATAAAATGATGATAACATAACATCACGCCGAAGGGGTGGGCAGAGCTGTAGTACCTTTAGTACACCCACATTTCGCCACATAAGTCCCATTTAACACGAGGCGAGCCTATTGCCATCAACCTGGCACTAATCCAGGCTCTGGGCTGCTACTGAGAAATTCCAGATTGAAAAACTTATATTTTTTTTTTTTTTTTTTTATATTTTACAGAAAGCTTACAGACTAATAACACGATTAAAAATCATTCGTAGGTAATTAATTTGCTAATTACAAGCTTCCACATGTATAATTATGAAACAATAAGTGGTTTTGGTGGTCATAATTCGCCAGCCCGTTTTTACCCGATAGCGTGACGCAAAGGAGGCTAATGCGTTTATCAGTACGTCAATCGATTTGTCTTAATCTTGTGAGCGGCACTACAGTCGGGGGGGACTTCTCCTCTTAGATTAAAAAATGTTCCTCAGAACGGTCCCCCGACAGCAGTGACAATTGTATGTATCTGTTTAATCAGCGAGTAAATGAGTGACCTTTCGCTTTATACTATACAGATTAATAATAAATAATTCAGCTAATTCAACTTGCATATGTTTTTTTACTTTTTAAGCAGTTGGATTTTTGATATTAATTTACTTTTTATGCTTACATTTTTTGCTACAAATCCTATACTGATTGCAGCTTTAGGTAATTTTTTTCACAACACATACATAAACTCACGCTTTCCTTCCTTTCCCATGGATAGGCAGGAACTACAGAACGCCACCAGCTGCTACGATCCTTACATACTCCTTTTGCTTCGTTTACGTTCATCTATCAAGCTTCAAAAAATATTCAGTTTGTAAAATTTTTAAACTGCTGGTAACGAGCGGGTCGTCTGATGTAAATCGTAATTTGTGAGGGAAATATGTGTTTATAATGTTTTTAGCTGCAATGGAAATAATGTTTACAACTGTGTTTAAATTCTAGTGTTTCTCAAAGGAGTTTGTTTAATGTGACGTTTACACAGCGAGGGTTTTTGAAGTGCTGTATTTTGAGCCTTTGAGTGAAGCTTCAGAACCAACGACCTAGAATCAACGACGTATTATAAATAGACGCGTCATACACGAACATTAGCGCGCTCAAAAACCATGATTGTAGCTACATACTTGCATACAATCATACAGCGCGTGAAGAAAAAGAAACACCTATACCGATATCTGTTGTTAGAAAGAGATGAACATACATATTTAATTACGTCACTAGCTGCTGCATGTTCATTGGCGCGTACGTAATAATAATTATTATTATTGTAAATGTCAGGCAATTGCCTGGCATTTACTTTTGCCATTATTGAGCGCAGGAAACGCATCTAAAGGTAATACATCATTGCCTAGAATCATGTGCTGAATTCATGGTTACAGTTTGCGCGTCGATGTCTCTGCAAATGGCGTTAACTAGAACTTGCCTGCAATGTAAATATAGGGTTTTTCAACAAGAACTTTGTTTTTTAAAACAAACAATTTAGATGAAAATGATTTAAATTTTTATTGTAATAGAAAGAGTAAGGTTTGGCAATTATGAATGAAAAATGATATTCGGATATGTCCACCACGACCACGCTCACAGATGTCGATTCTTTCATCACTTCAATTGGCAATATGGTGGGTCTATTTCGTTAATCACATTACGGGTTTTGAGTTTTAAGGCTGCAATCGATTCGAGTGGCTCCGTATAGACTCTATCTTTAACATAGCCCCACATAAAATAATCCAGTGGAGTTAAGGCGCAACTAGTCGATACTTTTTCCATACAAATTTCGGGGTGGTTTTACTCGACTGTTACACATTGTACATCTAAAGTAAAACATGATATCGTTTTGTCTTATTATTAATTTTATCTGTACAGAAGCAGAATATTAAAAAAAAATCATTCAAAAGTTATGAGCCAACAAAGATTCGTTTTTCCTGCTAATTTTAACGCAACTTTGGGCGTAAATAAGTAATAAAAGAAGTATAAAATCTCGAAAACAAAGTTCGTCCCGACAAAGCTCAATTGTCGAAGATTATAATAAACTGTATTCGTAATTGATTTATGCAGTAGTTTTTTCATAAAACCCCACCTTCCAAAGGAGTTTTCGTATTTTTGTACGCGCGCGGTTTAGTATGAATCATCGTGCACTGTGTTTGTGTGCGTGCGACTAGACGTTATGCGTGTAGACTAGCTTCTAACTGCTCATCACTGGTGCTATCTCTGTCGGACACGATGCTAGGTGAGACAGCGTGCTTTTTGGCCGCGCCCGCCAGTGAGTTCGAGCCCGCGACTAGTTGGCTCTTAAATCTCACGATCGGATGAAATTATGCGATCGGGAAATTTGGTTTGCAATAATTTCATGATGAAAGAATCGACATCTGTGAGCGTGGTCGTGGTGGACATATCCGAATATCATTTTCATTCATAATTGCCAAACCTTACTCTTTCTATTACAATAAAAATTTGAATCATTTTCATCTAAATTGTTTGTTTAATTAGTTCTTGTTGAACACCCCAACACAGCTGTACATTTTCGGTACACTATACCTTAATTTATGACCTAGTCTCCTTTACCAATAATATCTATCTATTGCATAAAACCCCATTCATAGCTCAATACGACTAACAATAAGAAATAGCACAACCACAGTCAGTAGGCCATAATATCCTTATATTTGCGCCGGTAAATTAGAACGAATAGCTCATTACAAGCTCCATATTGCCCGAGATACGTTTTATTAGATCTTCGCGAATGGTCTAATGAAAGTACCTACGTCTTTCTTTCCCTATTATCGGCAAGTCACTTTTTATTGGTTAGAAGATGGAAGGTAAGGTAAAAGCTATTTATTCGTTTATTGAGATATCTGCTGAGTTCGCGGAAATGTGATCTGTTTGAATGGACATACTTAAGAATAAGAATAAGAATCATTTATTTGCATAAAATATAGGTATTACCAGTTGTAAGAGTTGGTATATGTACAGTCTATATTTTGCCTGTTTTAGGGCATGCAAATTAATTTTACATTAATACCTGTCTACACCGAGACTTGCTTGCTTGCTCAATAAAACATATAAGTTTTACTTTTAACAATGAATTTAATGGATGGCTGTATGAAACGTTACAGTTCGTTTTACAATGATTTAAACTGTTTTTTTTATTTTTATTCAAAAATATATTATGTGCTAACTGGTACGGACCGATGTTCGTCCGTCTAAGAGAATTGACAATCTTATATATCGAAAAAGTCAGGTAGATATTTTTCCTTAGCCGATTTATTATCTAAGTAAACTGCCGTCACTTATGTGCGCCTTATTAAAACCCGTTAGCAGCAAATTGACACAGACACTATAAAGTCACTAAAGGATCAGGCGCAAACAATACCTAATAGGTTCTTATTATAATAAGATATTATACGGGAAAATCACTATTAGGATTTTTAAATAATGATAAATTTTAAGTTACTTATAATAAAATATACACACATAACAAAACTTAAATTCTTAAAATAATATTTTTTCTTTAGGTAACAAAAGACATGTTAAAATATTAATCACACAACACATCATACAGGAAACGAAACTATAGGAAAATTAAAATATATTTTTTTCTTTATGTTGCAGAAATTCTCGTAAACTATAAAAACAAGTCTCTATTAACCATCTACGTAGTTTAATTTTAAAATATTTAAATGGGAGCTCCCTTAAGATCCTCGGTAATTTATTAAAAGTAAATCCGGTTTCTAAAACTTGTGTCAAGGGATCTCCATCCTAATTGCTTAACACAGTTTGAACCACAATTGGAATAATTTTGAAGTATATTGCTAATCCATTGCTTCATATTATCGAGCCTGAAAAGGAACAACATCGTAAGCGACATAAATTAAAATTTACAGGAGAGGTTTTTTATTGATTACTTTATTGATTTTGAATGAATGAATGAAATGCACCGACCCCAGCGTGGTTTGACCAGACTCGATTGCTCGAATGAACCCAAAGATTCACACTAGCCCCTGGAGCCTCAGGGTTCATGGGACCACAGAGACCATTGCATATCAAAGAGTAGACCGTGGGGCGCGATAATGGTATCCCAGACGTGCCCTTGAGATAGGTGGGATTATTAGAGCCTACCAACTGTGCAGCCTTGAGCAAGCATTGGAATAGTGGAGACGGGTGATATTTATCTATGGGTGGGGCCGCCGCCAGGCTGGCTCCGGTCCTCTCGACTCTTGTCTGTGGCACTGCTATGCTGTATTACACGTTGCTGATTCCAGAGTCTTGAGTGGTGAATCTTTTGGCGGGATTAAACTGCTTTCTCGACGCTTTATTTAATTATTTATTGAAAAAGTGAAATACCTACATTATGTCGCTTACGATGTTCTTCCTTTGCAGGCTCGTTATGTTTAGAAAAAAATATCTGCTCAACAACGTTAATAACGCAATGAATGTTGTTGAATTTTCACACACACACAGAAACACTCTAAATACCTATACTCCATTTGAAGTAAGATTAGACATTTAAATAAACTGTTTTACAGTCCGTTCAACCTATTTTGACTTCTTTTCCGTAGGCATAAGAATGGCATTAAAAGCAAAAACGTGGTTACAATACCAACTGTTTATTACAGCTGCCATTTGTCATGCGCCAACGGAATAGAAGTCAAAATCGGTTAAACGGACTGTAAAAAAGGTTTATTTAAATGTCTAATCTTATTTCAAATGACGTATTATATATGTGAAGACGACTGTGGTCCGACTCTCTCATTCTAAATACACACATAAGAAAGAGACAGTGATATGAGTTTTCTATATCTTATGTATGTATTCAGAAAGGGTTCATTGTACTTAAGTATACGCTGACCTCTCATTGTACGGTAATCCTACACAATTCGAGATCAGCTTATATTGGAAATGTATAGCTTGATGTGTAGCCGTGTGTACTCATCATTATGAACAACTTTTACTATGGGACCAAACCTGAAATCGCGAAAATAAAATTCAGGTGTTCCCTACATTTTAACGAATTATTCGAACATAAATGTAGGGAACAGCTGGTTTTTTTTTCACGATTTCAAGGTTGGTCCCATAGAAAAAGTTGTTCAAAATGATGAGTACAATGTACAGTTTCGGGTTTAGTATAAACAAAAAATAATGTACTGAGATTATAATGAGTACCTAATTTAATAGTTTGTTAAATATTGCTACATACCCCAAGTTCGTATGTGTGCAAGAATATATATACAGAAATATTCTCTATCATTACACAACTGTTCTTTAGTTCAACTTAACTAAATTGCTGAACCCCCAAGAGAAACAACACTAATTAAACTTGGCATGGGTTTACATCGTCTAAAGGCTTCTACAGACCGGCGCAACTCGCGACACGATACAAAGGCACCACTAGAAGCCATAAATATAAACCTGTACCAATGATGTTTGTGGTGAGGTCTGTATAAAAGCGGATAGTGATTTACTCGCTAACCACTGCCTTCACAAAAGTAAAAGGTAGAGGTTTACTAAAGAGGAGTTGAACCCTAACTATACCAAACGTCAAAGATATATCGGTTCAATCTCAATGACACAGTATCCTATTCACTTTCCCTAACAAATCTGGTAGGTATATCGTTTTGCGAACAATTAAGGAGTTAGTACAGTGGTACCCAATTGATAAGGCGCGTCGTGAATCTTCGTTCGCACAGAAAAGAAAGTATTGCCCCGAAGATTAACGAAAGAATGCTTAAAACTTACAATCAACCTAAGGTCACTATTATAAGGTTCATAATACACTGGAGCTGTTAGCGTGCACTCGATCAGAAGTATGGCGGCTGACAAACATGCCACCCGGCGCGTGCTAACATGGCGGCAGCTGCCGACCAATAGCGGTACAGGAAAAAGAACCGCGGTGCGTAGAGCGTGCCGATTGGTCAATAGCATTTCCCGCACTTTTAAAATTCACCTTCTGCGCAGGTACATCGGTAAGCCATATTAGTTGGGTACTACTGTAAACACATGTGCTACGTTTAAACGAGAGTTTATGTGGTCAATTTAATGCTACATGCCCATCAGCTGGCCACATATGGCAAGTTATTGGCCTACGCTCTGAGGTTAGTTGTGACATGGCTCCGGGCTGTTTGCCGTAATCTGTCTGATAATTTTTTTTGGGTAAAATATAAATGGTAGAAAAGGGGGAAAACTGATCGTTGTTTTAAAGTAAAATCTTTATTAATCGAATCGGCATTTGCGTGTGCACAAAATAGTAGATTGTTATAGGGTCGAAGGGAATCAATTCCCATACGAGGTATTTAGACTATACATAATATATATAGTACTGCTGCGGCTGCCGTGGCGTTGTAGTGCGTCAGGGATGTTTGCGGACCATAACATTGATGGTTTTGCCGCCATTATAAGAACAAGATGTGCATCCCTGATGTCGCGTGTTCGCGGCAGCACCAACAGCATTCTCCGTGTGTTCACAGATCAGTGGGATTCCCCGATGTTGCGAAGGTGGATGCAGCTCCACGCTGAATTTTAATTTTAAGTGTTTTGTTAATCTTTGTATGTACTAACACTAGATGATAAGTAAAATTGTTACTAACTCTATGGACATTTGTCTGAAATAAAAGTATTCTATTCTATTCTATAGTCCGAGTAGGAATTAAATCAACGAAGTTTTATTAATGTCTTCAGAATTTAGTTTGTTTCAAATGGTGAGTATTTTTTATTAATTCAATCTGCAATCTGCCCGCCTTTTCTCAACTATGTTGGGGTCAGCTTTCAGTCTAACCTGATGTCTGCCTATCTGACCTCCACAACCCAGTCACTGGGTAACGATACCCCTTGGTAAGACTGGTTGTCAGACTTTCGGGCTTCTGCCAACCCGTCTATCAAAGATCCACGAATGACAGCTGGGCCCAACGGCTTAACGTGCTTTCCGAGGCACGGAGGTGTCTCGATATGTAAAGATGGTCACCAATCCACGGACCAACCCCGGCAAGCGTAGCTTAACCTGATGGATCGACCCGTACGGCTGTTATGACTTACCCACGTCCTCATTATATTTATTTCTTATTTTATTTTTTAAATAATAAAGGACTCAATAATTCGAGACACTTCGAATTCCGAAGTGATGTTTGTGTGTTAAGACTATAAAAACTACTTTTATGAGTGGATAACTCACCCACTTCAAAAAGAAAGTCACATTTTTTCTAGCAGATAAAGCTTATCATAATTTAATAGTAGATTATTAACTAAGGGGATAAAGCAGTGTCTTCTGTCGCGGATGACGATTTAAATCGCGAGCGTAACGAAGGACTTGAGGTTTACTCCCGAGCGTAGCGAGGGTGTTAAAAACTTAAATCACGAGCGAAGCGAGGGATTTAAGGCAGGGATTTAAGGCGAGTCCTGAGTGTAGCGAGGAATTTAAGTTCACCCAAGACTAAGACAGCTTTATCACCGAGAAAAATACTCTACTTTTCGGACCATTTGCGAAAAAATTAACACAATAATAATATGAGATAAGTATTTTAGAACATTAACTTATTTATAAAAATAAATTAAAATAAACTTAACGTTTATGTATTTGAAGAAAACAAAAACGCGGCAAATTCCTAGACTAATATTTTTTTGTCGGAAAAGCAAAGGCATCAAGCTCATACGGCCTCGTCGGTTTTCGTAATTTTATTTAATAATCATAACTGCATAATAAATGCGTATTCCTTTTTCAAAAAGATGTATAATGCTTTATATACAAACTCAATGGTGTAAACACAGATGTAGTTCAATATAAATTTCGGTAAGTATTCCAAATTTAAATCACATTCTCCCTCTAGAGGATGAATGAAATTTAGTACAATTTTTTTTCCCTGTTTTTAACAGATTAAAAATGACTATTGTTATGTTCGCTTTTTGTGGCATAGAATGTCACTTTTTTGAGCAAGTGGTACGAAAATGAATTTTTAGATGATAGATTTTGATTATGTTTTACTAATTTATTATTTATAATGATCTCTATATTATATTGACATTTCTCGGAGTGACATTATTCTTAATTTTATTAATATTTGCATGCCATTGTTAAGGCAAACGTGATGATCTGTTTTTTCTTTACTTTTCACATCTCTTGCATGCTGACAATTTGTGTTGTATTTATTGTACTCATGTTTAGCAATTATATGGTTATCTTATCTTATTTTATCCACTGAGCTCATTTGTTTTTTAATTACTCCCGATTGATGATGTTCTTCAAAAGGGTCAGTGCGTAGTACCTACTCGCAACCGGCCTTCACTTATGACCGGATTTATAAACGTAAACGAAGCGTATGTAGCGTGTATAAGGGTCGTATCACTATCAGGTGGCTTTCTATAGTTTCTGTTTACCCCTATGGGAATGTAATTTAAAAAAAAAAACGTTTTTATTTCAGACACATTTGGCCCATAATATTGTTAGTAGAAAAAACGACTTAAAATCCATGTTACATTTAATAATTAATTAATTTAAGTCTTTGCCGCTCTCTGGCACGCACTTGTGCTTGAACCAGAACAGATACTCTCACTCACACACTCACTTACACTCACACACACACCCTTACACTCTTACTCACACATACACTAACTTACACTCTCACATACAGACACACTACGCTTAGGTATTACACACTAGAATCATACCCTCACTAACATACCTTCATTAATTTAATTTAATTTATGCTGAACGGTGGAAGAGCGGAGTCTCCTAACACCGGCATTGTTTGCTTAAAAGGGGGCTCCAAACACTATATGTATTCAATATAATGTCAACTGAAGCATAAAATAAAAAACTTTTTCTTGTCATTATTATTATTATAACCCAGTGCCCCAGAAGGGGGCTGTCCAGCTTGTGGCTGAGCACGTTCAGGATAGTGTTTGCGCTCCCACGTGCGCGGAACATCAGCGAAGCGATGCGGTGCCGCAACACAGTGTGAGGCCCGGTTTCCACCAAAGCGAAGAGGAGAGGAGATGTTTGTAAACGACCAATAAGATACTGATACCGTACCATCGCATCGAAAAAACTATATCTTATTGGTCGTTTACAAAACTCTAACTCAAAACATTTATTTTAATTAAACCTATTACAGGCACTTTTGAATTGTCAAAGAGTCGGTCAGTTAGTCAGAAAGTTGAAGCTATTTGCAATGCCCATTCCAAAAATCTCTATTGAGAAGAACAGGCAAGAAACTCCAAGGGCAGTCTTTTTAATCAAGATATTACAAAATCCTGGGTACATTTTCTTGTTGCTTCTATGTGTGAGAACAAAATAAAAAATTAAATTACTTTTTTTTTTTAAAACAAACATCACCTCTCCTCGCTGCTTTGGTGGAAACCGGGACTTAAAGCCATCTGTGTGCACGTGCGCAAACCTCGCAGACGCACTACAGCAGTGTAGGAGCCCCACCAGCACCCTGCACGCGTTATTATATTGTATTCGGAGAGCATTGATGGCCCGCTGCGTTGAGTTAGTTAGTTACTCCCAATCTTCAGTCTGATTCTTAACCGCCCGTTCCCTCTCAAAATGGCACCCTACCACTTCTTCATAGAGCCTCGTCTTCATATTGCAAACATAACAGTTCCATTACGACGCTTATTACGGAACCATTAGTGCCAATCATTACACTCACTAATCAAATGTACCTACCTCATTATAATTAGTTACGCCCACTTCATTTTCAAATGTCAGGTGGTAGTTTAGATGTGATTGATTTTATTGCAAAACTCAATGATGATTAATACCCAAAGATATTTAAATATAATTACCACACATCAATTGACTCTTTATACAAATGTCTTCAATAAGCCAATTCCTGTTGGTATTTAAAAACGTTTCAATAACTAATCGCTATATCATCTCTGCGAGAATCAATGTCAAAAACTTGTCAAATAGTAGAGGTATTTGTGACAGAGAAGATTGAGATGCAAACGTTCCTTTAATTAGGCTGCGTTAAGACGACACGCGCCCGCTCCGCACCCGCCCCGCGCTTGCCCCGCTCGCTTTGAAATTTGTTGTATATAATTTGAGTCTTATGACACATAAATAGATCTCAAATTGCATTTATCGAAGTCGACCCGCACCCACTCCACGCCCGCCCCGCGTCCGCTCCGCGCCCGCCCCGTGCCCGCTCCGCACCCGCCCCGCGCCCGCTCCGCACCCGCCTTGTACCCACGCTTCGGCTAGTGCTAGGTCGTCCGAACACATCCTTATGGGAATAATGGTCACTCTGATCTTTACCAAATGAATAAGACCCTCGCCACACGCCCTTTCGAATAGGTAGAAACATAATAATCCAGTCGTGTCTAGAAATACCGGAGAATTGAGGTAACGTAGGTACCTACCTATATAAACCAGAAAAAAAACATTCTCCGCCTTATTACAAAACAAGATTTATATTTTGACATGGCTTAAACCATGGAGCCATTTTTTGTAATAAGAACGTAACAGTGATTGAAATACCGTTCTTTATACAGAACTGAAAACTTAGTTTGGTACTAAGTTGTCAGTTTTGCGTTTAGGAACTTTACCATAGTCGGAATAAAGTTCGAAATTCAATAATAGCTCCATGTTTTAAACCTGGGTCTGAAGATAAACCTTGTTTTGTAATAAGGGGGATTGAGTCGATTGAAAACCTCCTTCGTTTATAAGTCGGTAAAAATCTACAAGCTACTGCAACACCATATTTGCAATCAGTTTCAAGGTGTGCCACGGAATAAACGTATTTTTCTAAACGGATTTTCAACATTATTTTTCGTACAGATGTTTTGATACCCTTTCCATTATAAATGATAAATGATAAATGATAAATGATTTTATTTCTGTAAGTAGGTTTGTACAAACACTTTTACACGTCAATCATATTTTAAAAACTAGATGAGGTCGGCGTTTCCTATCTGACTACTCTGAGAAGAAAGGCCGAAACAAACTCAGAGGTCATAGTCTCTTTTAAAGTCCAGACATAATCTTGGTCAGATCATGTGAAGACCATGTAGATTGGTGTCTGAAATGGTCTTTTGAGGAAAGAACCACACAGGTTGAGTGGACCTGACCAGTCAGTGCACGCATTTGTCAGTAATCGTGCAGCTCTACTCAGAATATAAGGAGCTCAACGATGCGACTATCAATACCAAAGAAAGGCCATTTGGGTAGGCCACTTATATGACTCAAACTGCCAGACCATGATTAACACTAACTGAGAATAAAAGAAAGGGAAAAAAAAAATATTATGCAATAACCCACATAGTCTTCACATTCACAATAATTAAAATAATATAATACTTTACAAGTAAATATTCCTGTCATTGTGTATAAAATAATAATTAAATGTCACTGTTTATAAAATAATAAAGTTAGCAAAAACAATAAAAATAAACTACCTCAATATGTACAAAAATTGGAGCAGCTCAATCCCAAGCCTTTTTGTCCTCAAT
This sequence comes from Tiliacea aurago, assembly GCA_948098905.1. Lineage (NCBI taxonomy): Eukaryota > Metazoa > Arthropoda > Insecta > Lepidoptera > Noctuidae > Tiliacea > Tiliacea aurago. The sequence continues at coordinate 5,944,119 of OX402597.1, forward strand.
ATAATCTTTAACAGTATAAAAGGCTTTCTGGCACAACTTACGTTTAATGAATGATTTGAATTTATTAAGGCTTAGATCTTGAACGTGGCTTGGAAGTTTATTATAAAAGCGTATACATTGACATCGAAACGAGCCACCTATTTTCTTGAGCCTTGTTGTAGGTACAACAAATTTGTGTTTGTTCCTAGTATTTATATTATGGATATCACTGTATTTTTTAAATAATTTTATATTTTTATGGGCATATAATAGATTTTCAAAAATATACTGAGAAGGCACAGTCATTACATTAATCTCCTTAAATTTCTCTCTGAGAGAGTGTCTTGGACTTAATTTATAAATTGATCGAACAGCTCTTTTCTGCAAAACAAAGATAGTCTGAATGTCGGCAGCATTTCCCCATAACAGAATACCGTACGACATTACACTATGAAAATAGCTAAAGTACACTAAACGGGCTGTCTCTATGTCAGTTAAATTACGAATTTTTCTAACAGCATATGCTGCGGAGCTTAGCTTTTTTGACAGTTTATCTACATGTGGGCCCCACTGAAGCTTAGCATCCAAAGTCAAGCCCAAGAATACAGTGCTATCTTCAGGATTCAATTCTTCGCCCTTTATTAACACATTAGTTTTCACCTGCCTAACGTGAGGTAGCGTAAACTTAATGCATTTGGTTTTTTTTTTTTTTTTTTTTTTTTTTTCTTGAAAAGAAAGAAGAAAAAAGATGAAAGAGATCCGCGGGAGAACCAAGGTAACTGACATAACCTGAAGAATTGCCAAACGTAAGTGGCAGTGAGCAGGGCACATTGCTCGCAGAACAGATGGCCGATGGAGCCGAAAGGTTCTGGAGTGACGACTGCGTACCAGAAGACGTAACGTTGGAAGGCCTCCCACAAGATGGACCGGTGACTTGATGAAAGCCATAGGAATCAGCTGGATACAAGAAGCACAGAACCGGTCTATGAGGTGGTGCTTGGGGGAGGCCTCCAGCAGTGAAGTCTTTCAGCTGAAATAAGGCAAAAATTTGCCACAGACAACCTTTCAATATAGCAACAAACCTTTCATCATCATCATAATTTCAGTCGTAAGACGTCCACTGTTGGACATAGGCCTTCCCCAAAAGGAGGGGAGGTTGCCATAATCGTCACGGTTGGCAGGCGGGTTGGCGATCGCAGTATGGTGTTAAAGTGCATAGAGAACGCTGCTGCCCATTCTCTAGTAAGTCCTTTAGTTGCCTTTACGTCACCCTCGGGAAGAAATAGGGTGTGGTGCTATTCTTTACGTCCGGCACCACACGGAGCCAACCTTTTATGGGACAACTCAAACTCAAAACATTTATTTCAATTAAACCTATTACAGGCACTTTTGAATTGTCAAAGAGTCGGTCAGTTAGTCAGAAAGTTGAAGCTATTTGCCCATTCCAAAACGTAGATCTCTATGGAGAAGAACAGGCAAGAAACTCCAAGGACACTCTTTTAAATCAAGATATTACAAAATCCCGGGTAGAATACGCCTGCAACAATAGCCAATCAGGGCCTAGTATCAAAATAAGCCATATTTTTCCTCTGATACCAACAAAACCATCTATCACTATTCTGCTGGCGTCGCACCTCATAACTGTTATAACCAGACCTTCTACCCTTCTCTCTCGTCTAAGAAAATGTACAGACAAAAAGGAAGTTTGCAAGGAATGTCAGGGGTCAAGTAAAAAGGTTTGTTTAGCAACTGGGCTTGTAGTAAATCATTTTGATTCTTATAGCAGAGTATTTAGTGTTGTGCAAGTTCTTATTAATGTGAAGTTATTTCTGTGTTAGGAACGTGATATTACTTGTTATTACGCATTATTGGCGTGGGAATGTAGGTTACGTAAAAGACTGTTAATAATTTTCTCCGTAGCTAATGATATAAAGCAACCATTTCTGCCAATCTTTTATTTTTTATAGTCCCGTCAAAATCGGTCCAACCGTTTTGGAGATTAGCCGGAGCATACAGACAGACTGACCCAAAAAAAACTAGATCGTTTCTTTGTTATAAGTAAAGTATATACTTTCCTAAGCATTTAGTAAAAAGCTAATTTTGACATTACAAAGAGACACTTAAATTTTATTTATTTGTATCTAATAGATTACTAGCTGTGTCCCGCGTTTAATTCTTGATTCCCATGGGAATAACGGGATTAAAAGTATTCTATGTCCTAATCCAGGTCATGTTATACCCATGTGCTAAATTTCATTCAAATCCATTTATTTATTTATTTTACTTTAACATAAAACGGCCAAAGGCCAATTACTCGTACATTAGTTAAAGACACAACACATTATATTAGTACAAAAACAAAAGAATACAGCGATTCGACAGTCGTACGCTCATCTTACAATACTCCAGACATGTTGACAAGGTCTTCTTCCATTCATCCGCGAACACATCACAGTGAGGCTTAGCTTCCAAGAGAGCGTTGAGCGCAGAGAGTGTGCGAGGGACAGGAGACTGGGCTCGAGCGACGGTTCGACTCCAAGGCACGGCGAAAAATCTGTGCCTCCTGCTACGGTTATAGTTCATCGGAGCAAAAATATGGGACAGTTCGTCATGCAATTCGGAGCATCTGTTTTTCCGTGAAGGATCTTACACATATTAATAATTTGGTATTTTTTTCTTCTAACCTCGAGAGAATTATAATCTAAACAGCCTAAAAGAATCTGCTGTTCCTTACCTTTTGAATGTTTGCCTATCTCGTCAAAATTTTCGCGATTTCAGATTTAGTCCCATAGTAAAATTCATTCATTCGTTCATCAATTCATTCATTAATTCGTCATAATGTTGAGTACAATGTCTCCTTAAGAGGATGCCCATGAATTCAATTTCACCCGGTACACATAGTTAGGACAAACTGAAGTCGCTTCTGTGTGACCGCGTTGTTCTTCTAAAAATCTAAAATACGCAACGGATTTTGATGCGGTTATCCCCAGATTTTAGGGAATTTAGTACATTCATCTATATATATAAAAGAGAAGTCCACTCACTGACCACTCATCACGAAATCTCGGAAACTACTGGGCCGTGAGGTCTAAAATTTGGCACAAGCACTCTCCTATGGGATGCAGGCGCGCACTAAGAAAGGATTTTTATAAATTCGCACCTTAAGCGGTTGAAAAGTGGTGTCAAAGTTTGTATGAAAGTCCTATGTTTTTAAAGTTAGAGACATGAATGTTGGCCTGATTGTTCCTTTCGACTTCTAGGTGCTCACTAAGAAAGGATTTTACGAAATTCGGCGCTTAAGAGTGAAAATAAGGGTTTTTAATGTTTGTATGAAAAATGTACCAAATCCAGTTAAGATCCAAATTGAATCTTACGGCAACGAGTTATTGCATACTTTACATTGAAATTAGAATTCGGAGGCCGATAAAGATCTAAATTGAATTTTACGACAACGCGTTAATGCATATTTTACATTGAAATAAGAATTTTTGGAAGTTTCTTGAGGTTTATATTTAGTTTTTTTTCTAGGTGGCCAGTATGTTTCAGTGCAGGCGTGATAACGTTCTTAAGTTTTTATGCCAGTTCTAGGTGGCCAGTATTTTTCAGTATGCAGGCATCTGCTAAAAGATAATGAAATGAGGTTCTAATTGGTATTCAGGTAATTTGAACGTTGCATTTATAGCATTAAAGTCGAGAATGCCAAGGGGAAAACTTCACAATGTTTAACCTGCCCTTTAAGCCGATCGTATCAAAAAACGAAGTCATGTATCACTCACAGAATACAAACCTAAGCGATACACGTTCAAGCTATAGTTACCGAAATTTCTGTTCTGCGATATTTTGTTATTACTTACTACTAATTTGCTTTGAAATATTTTTTATCGTCGTTGTTTGGTTTTCGTTTTGGTTTGTTTCGCTTCCTAATTTTAAATTGGAGGATAATAAATGTGTTTTTACCTATTGCCGGGTTGGAATTTTGTTATTTCTATTTCTTTGCGAATTACTTAATGTGTAGGTATTTCACACTGTGGTATTACTATAATAGTTTTTAGAATTAGTCGTTCTTACTAGAAAAAGTGTCCTTGAATACCTACGTTCGTATTTTAATTTTATTGCTTAGTATCTTTGGTTTAGGCTGGTGTTGTAGGGTTGGAAAAAGGCGGGAGAACTATTCCCATTTTAAATGTATGTCAGCACCAACTGACGGGGTCCGAAAGGGCCAATGCCTGCCAGGGTTATGAGCCTGTCCGAAAGGGATATCGTGGCCCTGGCACACACAGGCATTTGAAGGAACACGGGTGGGTTTTAGTCAGTAAAAGTCTGACACGCATCAAAATGACCTTCATTGAAATTTCCTGAGAATCAGATTATTTTTACTCCCTGTTTTGCGTCCCCAAAACCAGCAATAAAAATACCATCTTGAAACACCTGGAACTCAAATGGGAATAGTTCTCCCGCTGCCATGAGTTCACAGGTGGTTCCGTAGGTGCCATTACAAGACATTTCAGCGACGTATTCACGCTTTGAATCATAAACAGCTCCTCCTGACCGATCCTGGGTGAAAGGTTGGAATATTTCCCAGTTTTTAGACACGTGGCGCCGTGGTCTCGAATTTGAGAAGACAATGACATGGCCACGTTACTGTTCACCAAATAGGAGAGAGATGAAAATAAGCTTGCGCCATCGCCAGGGATATTTACTATTTGGCAAAGAATTTGCATGCCACAATTGTGGCGATAAGTCCCCTCTATGAGGAGTGGCTAGAGAGGCGCCACGGCTTCCTCACCTTCCGCCTGACGCACGTCCTCAGCGGACACGGTTGTTTCGGGAGGTTCCTATTCAGAATAAAGCGGGAGGAAACGCCCGGGTGTCACTACTGTGTGGATCGCCCGGAGGACACGGTGGAGCATACGGTTGAGGTATGCCCTGCTTGGGCGGAGCACCGCCATGTCTTCACGGAGACGATCGGCGGCGGCGATCTCTCGCATCTGGCCCTGGTTCAGGCCATGGTTCGGAGCGAGAGTGCACGGGAGGCCGTCACCTCCTTCTGCAAAGCAGTAATGCATGCGAAGGAGGAGGCGGAACGCGTGAGGGTGAGGCAGGGTTCGCGCCCTCACGCCCTTAGTCACCGCAGGAGACGCCCCGGGCGCCGGGAATCGCAGGCCGATTCCCGGCCACCGTGGACGCGGGCTTGCGGACGGTGAGCGATGGGTAGCTCGCCGTCCGATAAGGACCAGGCCCAGGTCGACGGCGCGTTGTGTTCCACGCGCGCCTCAAAGAGATGTCAGCACCAACTGACGGGGTCCGAAAGGGCTAATGCCTGCCAGGGTTACGAGCCTGTCCGAAAGGGATATCGTGGCCCTGGCACACAGGCATTTAAGAAGGAACACGGGTGGGTTTTAGTCAGTAACAGTCTGACACGCTCTCCCCGCTCCGGCCAGAGCGGGAGAAGTTATTTGATAATTTACCACCCAAAAAAAAAAATGGCAGCGGCAGAACTATTCTCATTTGAGTTCCAGGTGTTTCAGGATGGTATTTTTATTGCTGGTTTTGGGGAAGCACGGCAGGGAGTCAAAATAATCCGATTCTCAAGAAACTTTATTGAAGGTCATTTTGATGTTTTAATTCCGTTGGCTAATTTAAATAATAAAAAAACCGGCCAAGTGCGAGTCGGACTCGCCCACGAAGGGTTCCGTACCATTATCTATAAAAATGGCAAAAAAATCACGTATGTTGTATGGGGCTCCCATACAACATACGTGATTTTTTTGCCCCCTTAAATATTTGGTTTCATCATCATCATCATCATTTCAGCCGAAAGACGTCCACTGCTGGACATAGGCCTCCCCCAAGCACCGCCACTTCGACCGGTTCTGTGCTTCCCGCATCCAGCGGATACCTGCGGCCTTCACAAGGTCATCGGTCCACCTATTATCGGTATTTGGTTTATTTTAATTTAATTATTTATTTTTAAAGTGAATATATAACTTAATATTCTGTGAATATTTTAAGCGTCTACCTGTTGCCGTTATCAATATCTAGCAAAAACGAGCAAAAAAATCACGTTTGTTGTATGTGAGCCCCCTTAAATATTTTTTTTATTCTGTTTTTTAGTATTAGTTGTTATACCGGCAACAGAAATACATCATCTGTGAAAATTTCAACTGTCTAACTAACACGGTTCATGAGATACAGCCTGGTGACAGACGGACAAACGGCGGAGCCTTAGTAATAGGGTTACGGAACTCTAAAAATATCTTTTGACCCCTCACGCCGGCAAAATTGAAGAATCACCGACCGTCACCGACTCAGTGGTAAATGTGCAGTTGAATTCACAATCCCAGTCCCAATTCACTGCTATTGATTTTGTCGAGAAGTCGCTTGCCTATAGTGAGCAAACGGAATGCGAGTTATTTTTTTTAAAGATATTGCTAAACCGTTGCTTCATCTACTTATATTAATATTTTATAGTTTGTGAGGTTGTAGGGGTAATCTCTGGATCTACTGAACCGATTTTGAAAAATCTTTTACCCATTGAAAGCCACGTTATTATTTTGTGAGTGTCATAACATAAGGCCAAAATTTAATCCGATAAATGAAAAGACGGTAAAATGTTTACCGCCCAACGAAGTGGGCACGGGTCAGCTAGTATTATATTAAAGTTACCATAATCGTGTGAACCAAGGCCGGGTTGAGACATAAAGCAACGGCACCCTGTCCTCAGGCCATTATTGACAAATCCGCAGCCCAAAAGAAACAAATGCCAATCAGCTAAAGCTATTAGCACTTTATTAAAAAAAAAATACACAATCTTTATCTACTTAGCTTACTCTCTAATCGGCTCAAAAACTGCTTAATCATTTCTAGCTCTACGGATACCTGATCTATCTTAATATTCAGCGTTTCCATCGCTGACTTCGATTCTTCTACATATTCTTGATTCTGATGCTTCATTTCTATAACCACATCATCTAACTCATGTAATGTAGTTGCCACTTCATCGAAATTATTATTCTTCCTAGGTTTAGGTAACTCAATTACAGGTATTATCGGAAATTCTGGTTTATTTTGCTCTTCTTTTTCTTCTTTCTTTTTGTTGATACTCATTATTGCGTCATGCATTTCGTTGAGTTTTGTTTTAAAGGCTTGGAGACCCATTTCATCTTCGATTTGTTTCTTTTGTGCCTGAGCTTTGGTGAAAATGGCATCCTTTATCCTTGATGGGAGAGATCTCGCGTGCTTCCACCGAGGTTTCCCAGGTCTTAGACACATCACGCTAACGACATTGCGTTTATTTTTCAAGCTTGTATTCATTCTTTTCGGTAATACTGCGTTAAAAATTCTGTTATAAACTAAAGTGTCTAAAGTTCCTAAGAATTCCACTTGTTTGACTAATCTTCTAATGTTACCGAGTACTTCTAAATCATTGATGTCGTTGACTGCGACACCGACTAGTAAGTTCATAAGTACTATAGCTGCTAAAATGAGGAAGATAAGGAAGATGATCCTTACGATGATGAGTGAGGTAGCCAGTTCTTTGGTATGCTCTTCATCAAATAAGGCGACGTAATCGAACTCTGACGTCATCATGACTATGGTCTTGACGAGGGCAGCCCAGGGACCGTCGAAGGGCATTTGTGAATGGAACTGTATCATAAAGCTAAGAGAGAAACCGATGACCAGGAACATGAAAGTTAGGAGGATCTGAAAAAAAAAAGAAACATTCATGAGATTTCGTTGGATTCGCAAAAGATGCCAGCATATGACGTCAGCTTATATCTTGTGCAAAATTACTTAAGGCTTTAATAAAAATACTTAGAAGTCCTTCTGTTTCCATAACGTAATCACATCACAGTATCCTTATGCAATTCAACAAGCTTATTTAGAAACGTAATGAATAGATTTAAGTTTTAAAGTCCTTTCAAGAACTCGAGACTTACTTTCACAACATTAGACGCGACCTTTCCAAACATCAACACATAGTATCCCCAGTTCGGAAACCTGGATAACAGGAACATCATCTCCAGCCAGGATAGTAGCAAGGCCACTGTAGCCACGTGACGAGGCCACTCATCGTCTTTCAAGTTCACCACGACTACCGTATATGGTAGGATGACTGCAAAGCCTAAGGATCCAAATTTCACCCAGGTCTCAAGTTGTAAGAAGTATCTACTGCTTTTAACGTTCATGTAGAGGAGTTCCTGTGATAAAAAAGATTTAGTTATATAGCGTGTGATTCGAAAGGCCCAAACGAGGAATTGACCAACAAATGGGACATATCTCTTTGATAATAACGCTAAAGGTTTGTTGTTTTCTAGGCGTAAAATTGTTGAGCCTTTGGGTTTGAAAGTACTTAGTGTATCGTCGTATAAATATTATAATGTTGAAATTAGTTCTTATGAAACTTAATCTTGTCAATAGATGAGTTGGTGGTAGATATAGTCCTCCAAACCGACTTTTGGCCACAAGTGTGTTCGCAGATCTGCGCGCACACTTGCACTGGTCACTCTCATAGTCGGATGGGACGGCAATCGGCATGACTGGAGAGAGATCAGGCGCAGGACCATCGGCATAGCATGCTTTCCGATCAAAGGCAGAGAGGTATCACACCGTGATCTTCCAAACACTGGGCTAAGAAATTCCTAATACTAAAACCCAAAACTTGGCCCAACCTGGGAATCGAACCCAGAACCCCTCGCTCAGCTGTCGCGCTTGCGACCTCAAGACCAATGGGATAATCAGGGATGTTGGTGGTAAGTAGTATATTAATTACTAACCTGCAAAAGTATCAACGCTATCGTGGCATAAACTATATAACTCCATATTTCAGGATCCAACCATTCAGGAGTTGTTTCTTTCGTGTCTCTAAAGAAGAATACCGACACAATGAAAATTGTCAACGATGACAAGAAAATTGCATATAAACCTATGATGGTGTAGAAAAATGGTAACAGTGCCTTCCATTTTAAGAACAAAAAACTCTCTACTAACGGATGGACGAGTAACTTCCTCTGTCCATATCTGTTTCCAGTCTTTAGAAGAGCTTCAATGACTTTCATTTGTTCCATATCACATACTGTTGGCATCAAGATTCCATAATCAACAGTCACTTCACAGTTATGATCCTGTAAATCTTGACCATTACTGGAAATGTACGAATCAAAAACATCTTCTATAAACTCTGTAGGTTTCGATAGATTATTGATAATCATATCGATAGCTGTTCTTCTGAATTTCTTTGGGCCATCTGTGTATCCGGAAAGATCTGCTCCTTCACGTAGCAACAGGGTTATAACATCTCTACTACCATGATGGCTTGCTGCATGTAGTGGGAACCAACCCATGCTATTCACTTCATGTACAGTAGTTTTGTCGAATTTGAGGATAGTTTTTGCTATATCTACGGTATTCTTGACGGCAGCTAAATGCAATGGAGTTGAAGATTTGTGCGGACTACAAGTTGTTCTTAGTCTAATATCTGCCCTTTTTGACAAAAGTAATTCTACGCAAGCCGGGTGGTTGTTGTAAACTGCAAAATGTAGTGGACCAAAACCTCTTCGATCTGCTGCTGTTAAAGTATTGATTAAAGCTTCAGTGACTGAGTCATTAAATTCTAGAAGTACTCTTAGAACTTCTAGTTGTCCATAGTCGGCTGCTACGTGAAATATATTTACTTCTCCCGGTAGAGTGATTTTTAAATTAGCTCCTTCGTTGAGAATTTGTCTCACACAATTTACGTGACCGTGTATAATAGCTTTGAATAAAGCAGTTTCTCCTTCTTCATTTTGATAGTCTAATGCATCTCTTTGTTTGGCGACGCTGAGAATTTCATTGAGAACGTCCAAGTTTCCTAGCGCGGCTGCCGAGTGTATTGGAGTCTCTCCGTCGTTAGCCTGTGAGGCAAAATTATTCTTCATAAATTACACGAACAAGGTATATATAATATGTCGCATGAAATACAGTGTTGCCGACTGTAGTACTGTATGCAGTCGGTGCACTATGACGGAGTCTACGGACCGGAGAAAGAGGGTGCGAGAATTATCACGAGCGCCAGTCACCCTTCAGCCCTAGAAACTGGCACACGTTCATGAGACGCGTGCGCACAGTGATTCATCCAGTTTTATTATTTTATTTCAATCGTAATATTAATGGACAAAATTAATTAGGACAATAGTTATTAATCGTGATTTGTGTAACTATAATTATAAACTAAATGTTAGAAGCTGAGATCATGGAAAGAGGATGGAAGCATGACCCCTCCCTGATGTCCTGTGCTGACATATATATTATTGTTTTATCCAACCTATGCGTAACAAAATTAGGAACAAAAAATAGTGAACAAAATAGTAGGTAGGTAGGTACACTTTAATCCTGTAGGTAAACATAGACTAAAAACTAGTTACTCAAAAAGTTGGCATTGAACAGTTTTCGTTCTATTGCAACAATAGTGATATTTCAGTGATATAAAACTACTAAATTACCTTAGAAGTAACATCAGCGCCGGCTTCCAAGGCGATGCAGACGCCTGGGACCCAAGCAGCTTCGACGGCAGCCTGCAGAATTGAATGACCTTCCTTGTCCTTCACGTCTACTATGGCTAGCAGTGGATTCGCGTTCATGTAGTCGTAATTTGCTAAAAGCTGGAATAAATTACAACTTTGGTTTTTAGACAACTTGCTCTTGTTTTTATAATTTATTTATTTTTATTAAATAAACATTGAAATTTCTTATTGGACTTCCTTTTGCTCACTCTAAATTAATGTTTTGTAGCAATTATTTCAACTTAACAATAATAAAAATGAAGAGACAGCAATATTCGAGATTAATATTAAGTTTTGAGTATATATAATATGGATGGCTATAAGAGAAGGGGAAGATCAAAGAAATGATGGATGGACTGTGTGACAGATGATAATGGTCAGAAAATTGGTGACTACAGAGATGACGACTAATAGAGCAGTAGGGAAGAAAAACACACGTTACGTCAACCCTAAATAAATGTGGAAAAGAGGAGGAGAATAATGATTCAAGATTATTATTTATAAATACCAATTCATTTTCATTTAAATGTTTGAATCTAAATGACATTATATATTACAGTAAATTAATTTCAAATACCAAAATAAAAAGCACGACCCACAATTTTTTTTAAATTTAAGTAACATGTCAACAGTTTTATTAGGAGCAGTGGTGGCCTAGTGGTAACGACCGCGACTTCTACGTCGTATGTTCGAACCCTGACAAGTGCTTTGTGTAATTTATTTCATCTCCACTGCTCTCAAAGCGGTGAAGGAAAACATCGTGAGGAAACCGGCATGTCCTAGAATCAAAAATTCGAAGACATGTGACATCTACCAACCCGCATTAGGCCCGTGTGGTGGATTATGGCCCACTCCCTCTCACAGAGCGGAGGCTTGTGTCCCAGCAGTGGGAACATTATAGGCTGAATAAACTTATCGACAGTTTTATTGTAACGACTCAGAAAACCAAGTTATTCGAAATAGTCTGAAACTTTAGTTCTGTCCCTCCTACTCTTAGAGCATTTAACCAATGCTCTAAGCTCTGATTCGTTAAGTATGCAAACCAGTCTGTAGTACATACTAATTCCATGTCTGTCCAAAAGAAAAAGATCTTATATGGGTTCGTCTTCGACTTATATTAACTTTTCTCAAACATGCATGGAAATATTGTCATTATTTTCGAAAAAAGAACACGAAGTATCGAATTTACGGTCAAAGAAATTCAAATCCATTGCAGGAGCGTTTTTTTTAATTTGGAACATTACAACGCTCCAGTAATGTTTTATGAACCGGCGCGGTGCGCTGGGGTTACTAAATACTCTTTTCTCAAAAATGCTTGGAAATTCGAGCATTATTTTGACAACCTTTTTCGTGATAACTCGAAATTGCTGTACTGGCTAAATAAATGCGAGCAGCGGCCACCAAAAGTCGTATGAAAATCCATATGTGTCGTAATTTAGCGGCCAAATAAATTACATAGTAAACTCTTAACTATCCTATAATTTAAAAATGGAAATATCTTTTACTCCGAAACATGGCAACCCAGGAGGTAACGACGGCGCGTGAAAAATTATCGTTGTTCGTCATTAAATCTGGAATTTATACATAATTTACTTTCCCTGCATTCTTTTAAGAAAAGCACTATAATTATATGCCTCGGTGGAAATGACAATTGCCTGTCTCGTATTAGCGAAGTCCCCGCCTACGGCTCTGCCATCAAACTCATACTCGACCTGCAATTAATTGCCTATTTCACGGCCTTTGCAATAATGTACTATTATTACTCGCAAGTCTCACCTGCAAATGTTCTTCCAAATTCTTCTGCACACACACATGCAGCGGCGTCTGCCCCGCTCTGTTCAAACAGGTCACAACTGCTCCTGCATCCAGCAGCTCTTGTATAGCTTCCAGACTTTCGATCTCCACCGCTGTATGGAGTGGGGTGTCCATGTTGTTAAGGTTATTGCTCTTCATCGTGTTGAAGTTGCCACCAGCTTTGAGGATCATCTTTATTACTTCTACTAGACTGGAAGAGAGGTTATATGTTTTTAGTTATTTAGGCAAGAAACAAGCATGATTGGCTCTTATGGTTGGTATTACTGAAGATCTGGTCAAATTGAGGCAAATCCCGCGTGAAACTAAGGCCGCTTTCATATTAGGACGTTAGCAGCGCGACAGTAGCGCGGCAGAAGCACATTTTCCTTCACATTGTAAGAACAGCCGCGCGTTAGTAGCGCGGCTGCCGCGCCACAGTTTAGATCAGTGTGGCGCACTTCATTTCAAAAAAGTCCCACAAAACAGGGCCCCATTTGAATTTCAATAATAGATCGTCCGGTATTAAACTCGCTCATCGTGCAGTCTATAATCACGTGCGTTTGCGACACCGGCTCATCGGGCACTGAGCGCACGCGGCGGCCGCGGCGCAGGCGCGTGATCGCCACGCTTCTTTTTAAACTCTGAAATTCTGACAGCGCGACAGGCGCGCGTCTGTCGCACGACTGTCACGCTGCTAAAGTCTTGGTAATGGCAATGTGAAAGCGGTCTTCTAACTATTCGCACCATTTTTACCACCTCCATATGCGAGCAACTTTTGCCTCGCATATCGCACGGGATTCCTTAAGGCTCGTGCAGACTGGGGCGACAGGCAGCGCGAAACTTTCCATGAAGTTTTCACAGAAATTGTGCTACTAGTGTCGCGTCACGCCTGTACGCGAGAGCCTATAACCAGAGCTTTAAAATAACTTATCAATGTACATCATGAAACTATATTTTAATTAAGTTTATCTAAAATATACTTTTAAGTAACGTTTCTCTAACGACATGGTTTAGGATTTTGCTCTAAACGCCATTATTTTATTACAGACCTTTAAAGAATATTAAGAAAAAAAAAACGTTCTCATGAAAACATCATTAGCTAATAAGATATCCAGTATCCAAATTATTCCAACATTTTCCTCTACCTAAAATCAATTACCGTTTTGGGAACATTTAGGTTTACACACACGAAATGAAATGAAATGAAATGAAATGAAATCGTTTATTCTGTAAATAGGATATTAAAATCACTTTTACACGTCATATAAAAAATAAAAAAAAAATCTAGATGTAGCCGACATTTCCTATCTGACTACCCCTGAGAAGAAATGGCGAAACAAACTCAGGGGTCAAAGTCTCTTTTAAAGTCCAGACATAATCTTGGTCAGATCATGTGAGGACCATGTAGATCCGTGTCTGAAATGGTCTTTTGAGGAAAGAACCACGCAAATTTGAGCGGACCTGACCAATCAGTGTAAGCATTTGTCAGTAATCGTGCAGCTCAACTCAAAACTTAAGGAGCTCAACGACTCGACGAACAGTACCAAAAAAAGGACATTTGGGTAGGCCGCATAAAGCGCTCAAAATGTCAGACCATCATTAAAACTTAACTGAGAAAAGAAAGGAAAACATTTAAAGAAAAAAAAAAAAATGACCCACATAGTGCTCACATTCACAATAAATTAAAGTAGTAAATATAATACTTTTCAAAGTAAACATTCATGTAAAATTGTATACAATATTCTGCAATGTCAATATGTATATAAAATCATGCATAATAATTAAAATGTCAAGTTTTATCACAAGGCTAGCAGAGCGAGCAGCTCAATCCCAAGCTTTTTTGTCCTCTAAATAATCAGAAATCTTATAGTACCCTTTTTTACAAAGTTTAGTTTTAATACAGATTTTAAATCGTTTAATGGGTAAGTTCCGAATGTCAGTAGGAAGTTGGTTGTAAAAGCGTATACATTGACCCATGAAAGAGTTGCCTACTCTGTGGAGGCGAGTGCGATGTACAGCAAGATTGTGTTTATTCCTGGTATTTAAACTATGAATATCGGACATTTTCTTAAAATTTGATTTATTTTTGTGTACATATAATAGATTTTCAAGTATATATTGAGAGGCTACAGTCAGAATATCTATTTCTTTGAATATTTCACGAAGTGAATCTCTTGGACCTAGATTGTAAATGGCTCGAACAGCCCTTTTCTGTAAAATAAAGATATTATTAATGTCCGCACATGTTCCCCAGAGAAGGATCCCATACGACATAAGACTATGAAAATAACTAAAATAAACAATTCTGGCAGTATCTACATCAGTAATCTGTCTAATTTTTTTAACAGCATAGGCGGCCGAACTAAGCCTTCCTGACAATTTTTCTACGTGTGGGCCCCATTGTAATTTACCGTCAATAGTTATTCCAAGAAAAACTGTCGACTCAACAGGGTCCAACTCTATTCCATTAAGTTGAACATTAGTAGTTAGCTGCCTGACATTTGGCATTGAAAATTTTATGAGTTTAGTCTTTTTCTCGTTCAGGAGAAGATTATTTACATTAAACCAATGGACAACTTTAGAGAGTGCATCGTTAACATGTTCAAAATTGACTAGCTGACGTTTGATTTTAAAAATGAGTGAAGTGTCATCTGCGAATAATACAATCTTGTGATTATCCCTTATGTGAAAAGGTAAGTCATTTATATAAATTAGAAACAAGAATGGACCTAGAATTGAACCCTGCGGAACGCCCATAGTGACCGCAGATCCTGCAGATCTCTTGCCATTAACATCAACCCTCTGAATTCTGTTGTTCAGATAAGAAGTCAGAAGGTCGAGAGCACTGTCCCTCAAACCATAATGGTGCAGTTTTCTGATGAGTGTATCATGATGAACGCAATCGAAGGCCTTAGACAAGTCGCAGAAAATGCCAAGAGCATCCCGCGACTCCTCCCAGGCCTCGAATATGCTCTTCAGTAATTCCACACCCGCGTCTGTAGTTGAACGACCCTTAGTAAAACCACACGGGAATTTACTTTCACCAAACAAATCCGCCATCATAAAATCCTACTTTATTTTTATTCCATATCCCAAATTACAATATAACATTCTTAAAACCGCGATTTCCCTAGAGAACCGTACATCTTTCCTCAAAGAATATCTTAGTATAATTAGAATGTTCTATGTTCATAGGAGATTTTACACTACGTTTAACACTGAACTGGATGTTCTAATGCTAGGGCCACACTTGCGTTCGTCTTCAATAATTAATGCGTACCGAAGCTTCAACTGTTTTTGTTGGGTACAAAGTTATCGTGCTAATGCGGTAGTCACATTCATCGGCTTTGTATATTGTTGAACTCGGGTGAATCCCGCGCAGTATGCAGGATGCGACTGCACGTGCCGGCGATTATTCCCGCCAGTTTGAACAATTTCATCCACCTTACAATTTAGTTGACACAATCAGCGCGAGCGAATTTCATCCCGCATCCCGCGCAGGATTTGCGTCAATCGGCCGTTCACTGTGCTACGCAGGATGTGCACAGAGAGATTTGCCACGATTTGATTTGTTTTCCAGCATT
This sequence comes from Tiliacea aurago, assembly GCA_948098905.1. Taxonomy (NCBI): domain Eukaryota; kingdom Metazoa; phylum Arthropoda; class Insecta; order Lepidoptera; family Noctuidae; genus Tiliacea; species Tiliacea aurago. Next base: position 5,960,017 of record OX402597.1, read on the forward strand.
CGTTTTGTGCCTTGGACTGCTCCTTGGGTGCGATGCCTTATAACTGGGACGGAGCTCAAAATTACGCCACAATAGCCGATAATCGTTGGTTACCATTTGCGTAACTGTATCGTGTCTTATCGCGATGCTTCGTGACGACAGACGCTAGTGTGGCCTCAGCTTAAGAAATTCTACTAAAGCTGGAATAATGTTGTAATTACAAAGCGAATGTCTAATTAGGATTTAATTTAAGACAGAGTGGCTCGTTGCTAGATATTTGGATAGCTGCTGTAATGGAGGTAAGACGGGTTGAGCAGAAGGTATTATTTCCTTCAAGGATACGTCTTGAATGGACCATATGGAATAGGTAGGATGTAGTCCTTGGTTTGAAAGTCCTGTCTAGGTTTCTTTGACCATTTAAGACGCAGATATATGCCAGTGACCTTGAGTAGCTTGCGTGTTCTGTACTGAGCTCACGCAATGGGTCGTACGTTCAGCCAGTAATAGGACTCGCCCATGAAAGAGCGCTGTCCCCAATTTGATGCATTATTAATTTATTTTACACAAAACAAAAGGTATTTTAATAAAACGCGTATACGAAAAGATTAATAATTAAATTATCTTTAAATTGGTGAAGGATTCAGAAAAATATGCTTGGTAGTTTTTGCGCCATTCTCAGTTTTTTATCCGCGTTAGACATAACTTTACAAATTAATTTCACTATGTAATATAATCATAGTCTAAAATATTCACATATTAAATTATTGAAAAAATGCTCTTATTTGACATATATTTTTTCCAAATCCTTAACACTACTAGTTTAGACGTGATCTTCAGTATAAAATCATTAAAAGTCAGTTATCGTCGCCTTAATTGCAAGTAAACAGCACGCATAGCATGACCTACGTTATAGAAACGTGCGGTAGTACTGCGACATTTAACACTTATTTTTAAATGTCGCAGCATCATGCTAGGATAGGAGCCTTTTGGCCTCGTACAGGACTTTCTGTTTTTATTTTAATTTTACTTTGTATTTTTTTGTTTTTTTTTTTTTTTTTTTTCTAAGTTTTAGTTATTGTGATCTCCAGTGCGAGTCCCAATAGATATTTTTTCTTTATTTCTTTCTTTCAAATGGAAGAAACGAAAGTCACAATGACAGATTGTAGAAAGACTGACGGCGCGATGTCAAAAATTAAGATAAGAAATGTCTTTGTAAGCAAAGAGATACCTATGCCTTTAATTCTTCTAAGAGTTGATACTTATAGAAATGGTCATGTCGTATACGAGTGCTGCAAGCTGTAATGACTTTCCTTAGAAGCCGATAGCCAATTAGGTAGGATACTACAAGCCAACCTCTAATAGGCTATCGGTCAATAAAAAAAAAAAAAATTATTGCATCAACTTAAATAACTTATTCTAAATTTACAATGGGGAGAATCCTTTTAAGCATGTAGTTTGCTTGTATTAGGATGCTCCGCCCTTCCCCAGGTTATATAATTGCTATTAAGTTATTGCGCCTGTTTAAGGTATAAAAACTTATACAAATACAAATAAAAGAAAGAAATGGAAACACAGCATTTTATAAAGTAAAAAAAAAAAAAAAAAAGATGCGCTGGAATGTGTGTTATGTTATGTATGTAGGAGATGGTGTGGAGGTGAATGTGAATGTGAAAGTGGGTGTGAATAAGTGTGGGAGTAAGGTTCCTACGACTACTCATAAGTTCGGAAATAATGTAAGACCATTAGCTTCCATTATCGTAATATTAAAGCGTAGTTTATTATGCGTATATTAGTTTATGTAAGAAGTGAGTATTATAGTCTCATCGATTGCACCATATTTTCCACTTCATCATAGGTCTTTCTTTGACTTAAGCCATTTACACAAAGCGTTTTAAGACCATAACATCAACCTCTGCCCGCCTCTTCCCAACTATGTTATGGTCGGCTTCCAACCTAACCGGATGCAGCTGAATACCAGTATTTTACATGGAGCTACTGCCTATGGGATACTTGATGTTGTGTTTGTCAAGGTCGCTCTGTGAAAACAGGATCATGCGGCGGAGGAGGCTGCATCTGACCTCCACAACCCAGTTACTAGGCAACACGATACCCCTTAGACTGGTTGTCAGACTAGCGGGCTCGTGACGACCCATAACGACTTTCAAAAATTCCACGAATGGCAGCTGGGACCAACGGTTTAACGTGCTTTCCGAGGCACAGAAGGGTTTTGGTATGTAAATATGGTAACTCATCCACAGACCAACCGTGGCAAGCGTAGCTTACCCTGATTGATCTACCCGTGTGCCTATTATTACTTAGCCACAAGCCCCTATATAGAGTGTCCCAGAAATCAACGTCAAGTCGGAAACGGGTGATAGGCCAAATCGTGTATCAAACAATGTATCGGAAAAACTGATACCCTGTGATGATCTTTCAAGTCCTGTGACTAAAAATATTAACTTTTCTTTTAAAGAAATCTGTAATATAACCCTGAATAACCCCTCTGTAAATCCAAAGAAAAAAAACAAAGATAAGTTAATTATATTTGAAGTCACAGGACTTGAAAAATCATTACAGGGTAGCAGTTTTTCCGATACATTTATTGATTCTTAATATTTAAAATTTGACAAAAAAAAATCTGATAAAGGTCAAGACTTGGCCTATCACCCGTTCCCAGCTTGACGTTGGTTTCTGGGACAACCTGTATAAGTCTATAGGACCAAAACAGAATTCAAATAATACTCACTGGTTATCATTCACATCCTGCTCATAGTAGTACGCATAGCCGGCCACATCCAGCGGTGTCCGACCTTCTACGTCCGTGATATTAGGGTCGGCTCCAGCTGCTAGCAGCAGACGGGTGCAGTGTTTCCGAGCGCACGAGCTGGCAACGTGGAGAGGAGTCCAGCCGGGTTGAAATAGCGGCATCTGGGTAAGTATGAAAGGTTTGGAAGTTTAAATGGTTTCCTATTTTGTGTGTTAACGTCTAATTTTAGGATTAAATACTTTTTACAAACAAAAACAATTGGTAAGTACCTATTGCCTTAGTGAGTTCATTATTAATTGCATCTGTCTACTGTCTGCGCTGACCCTAAAAGGAGACGAAAGGCGCTATTTCCTTCTTTTTTCTTATTTCCGTTAACCGCATAGATTGACTTTTTTTTTAAACAAACTTGAACCTAATCACGCTTTCATCCCTCCACATTTTTCTCTCCCATTCAAATCAACTCAGAACTAACTCAATCTTCACTTAAGGCGCAGATAAATGATTTTAGTGACTTTTAAATCTGTTATTACGCCTTCATATAATGCAAGTAAGTTATGCGAAAAATGTATGTTAAACTAGAACGCATACACATCAATTCTATATGCGAATATTTAAGTATTGTAGTAAAATACTTAATTAAATAAATTTTGGAAATAATGTCTACACAAAGCATAAAAATCGATATTACTTTCAAACTACTTAAGATATTTTCATGCTTTTTTTTGTATGAATATACTGTTTTATTATCTATAATACCATCTGTGATTTTTTTTTAAATATACATATTTTCGTTACTAAACATAAATATTCTCTATGAAAGTTAATGGTTGCGCGGCGTGAGCGCAACGCACATTTGTATGGGCAAGGTCAACGGCAATTATCTGACCCTTAAAGACCCGGGTATTCCGTATCCGTAATATCCGTGGTTTCATTAGCCGGAGCCCGGAAGTCATCTATGAGACATTGATGCATTCATCAAACATGTCAGCGGTAACGGTTACAACAAACACGCTATTTTATACCCTATTTGAACTGGAATTATTAATTTAGTTCATTAACAATGAATCTATCAAAGCTCAAGCATCTTGCTGCTCTATCTGCGCGATGACCCTAAGGCCGCATCCTAACCGAAATCAATCATCGCGCGAGTACGCGATTCATGCGATCATTTGTACGGTCGCTTTAGGTTAAGACACGGAGTATGAGACACGTCAAAGGCACAATTCGTTTTATTTTACCTTATTTCATAGGTACCTAATTCATACCGGTTAATCCGTGTTGTGCCGGACGCAAAGAATAGCACAACTCTATTACTTCCCGTGGGTGTCGGAAAAAGCGACTAAAGGACTTACTAGAGAATGGGCAGCAGCATTCTCTATGCATTTTAACACCATACTGCGATCGCCAACCCGCCTGCCAAGCGTAGCGATTACCTATGGCAAACCCCTCCCTTTGGAGGAGGCCTATGTCCAGCAGTGGACGTCTTTGGGCTGAAATGATGATGATGATCAATTCCTTTACCTTATAATGCCCAAAAAAACTTAACACACTTCCTCCACATTTTTCTCTGCCATTCGCATCAACGCAGAACTAACTCAATGTTCATCTGAAGATGGGTGTTCCGTATTCCTTAATATCCGTGGTTTCATTAGCCGGGGTCGAATCCAAGACATTGAGGCACGTTCCGGCGCCATTCATCAAACATGTCGGCGGTAACTAGCCTGTGGCCGCAGCCTGGCTTAATACGAAATTATTTTACTTGGAGGGTCGGAACAGGATGGGTTAAGCGGAAGCGGGATGAAAATATTTTAACGTGAATAAGTCTTTAAAGGAGATGTCCCAAAATGTATGGAGCCTGGGCCAGGTCCCTGTACACAATACTTAAAAATAGGGAAATACATTTAATACGGTTCTTAACTGTCCATTTACTTTAAAATGGGTTGGTTAATGGTTTGCTGGTAAAACACAAAAAATTACACTTGAAATAATTGCAACACCCAAAAAAAACCCGTCATGGCGGTAAGCTGTCATTTGATTGATTAATGTTTGTTGAGTTTGACTTGTATACATTCTGTGGAGGTTGAAGGTTGATCGACTGAAGTGACACAGTTGTCACAGCTGACAGTTCTCTTCTGTCAGTTTTCAAGCTCAGAGTAACTAAATCGATCTGTTCCCTACATTAATGTTTGAATAATTCGTTAAAATGTAGGGAACAGCAGATTTTTTTTTCGCTATTTCAGGTTTGGTCCCATAGTAAAAGTTGTTTATAATAATGAGTACAATGACCACTTAAGAGGTTGTGCGTTCATTCTGAGACATGTTGTATATCGAAATTGGGGATTCCAAATACTTTGCTAGCTGAGTGATATTCGGCATATCTTTAACAACTGATGCTGAAGTGTCAGCGAAGAAGACAGCACTTTTCTCATTACATGGATCATCGTCATCACTCATCATAATTTCAGTCGAAAGATGCCCACTGCTGGACATAGACCACTCCCAAGGGCATCTTTCGTTTTCGCTTGCGTCGTCACATCGACCGGTAGAAAATAAGAGGTTATTGACGTTTTATAATAACCCAGTGTACTTTTATGTCAAATATTTTTTTATTTTTATTATTATCTACATCCAAAATTGAATTACACCACTCGATAGCTGAAGGGTCAAAGAAATCGTTACAAAGAAAATATTACCCGGTATGCACACGAATTCACGTAAAACACACAGCCGTGTCCACGACGCAGCCACACCTCGATTTTATAAAAATATTTTAGATTTTTTGCAGGGGTAGCTACTGAGGTGTGTGTGTGTCTGAGTATGAGTGTGTGCGTGTGGGTACCATTTAATCTTGAAATTAACACTATCATGTCAACCAAGGACCGCCAGGTCCAGTTGAATACCAGGGTCAGGCACTAATTGTCTGGCATTTTTGCTGCAATGGGACTTTTTGGCGCAGCCGAGAGACACACTTTCCTGCAAATTTTTACATCGCACTTTACACTTGTGACTTGTTTTTTGTTTTCTGCTGTTTATTATATTGTATGCCTTTTAGTCTGTACTAAATAAATGTATTTTCTTTCTTTCTAACATCCCCTATCCACTAGGCATGAAAACATTCATTCATTCATTCATTTATTTATTCTTTAACAATTAACATTGTGTTGAACATTACATATTAATAAAATTATCACATGCAGAAACAATACAAATAAAGGCCTAATTAAAATTGATGTTAAATGTTCAAGAGTCAATTAATTTAAAGTTAGTCAATAACTTCGCAAGTCAATAATGTCAAATTAATAGCAGGTATAATGTCAAAATTTTATGTCAAAAATATTGAGCTCGTACAACCTTACTTAAATTCTGATACCGAGTATAAACATTTTTCCAACAAGAAGGCTTTTACTACTTATAAATAAACAAACAATATGAAGGTGATATCCATTCCACTCTTATTGTTATTAATAACCAAGTTTAGGAGCTTTTTTTAAAGAAAAGCGGCCACATTCCTCTAGAGTCTAGATCGTATTTTGTTGCTTCGTGACTCAATATGAAACTTTATAAAAGGTATTAGAAAGTTCTAGACACACTTACCGAGGATCCCTACTAGCCGTTATTCATAATTCCTTCTCAGGCACGAGACAATATTTATTTAAAGGAGTGGCGCTAGTGGACCGTTGTACGCCCTCTTAAGTCAGAAATATCCCAGTGCTAAATTGTCATTTATGTTACTAATCACCATGACTGCTGGGAAAACAGTTGTGCAGTTTCGCTTCGTAGTTAACCACACCGCTAATGCATCCGCTTGGTTCACCATTATGGTCGCTCCCCTTATGTTACGAAAATAAAAACTCAGTTCACTTGGAAAAAGGCAGAACGAATGATAAACCTACAGTGGAATTGGTAGTCAGGAAACTGAAGGTAAAAGGAATCCTTCATTATAAAATCTTATTTACCTAATTGGTGATGTTCTTCAGAGAAATCAGGTGCGTAGTACTCGCAACCGGGGAGCGTGTATGACTAGATCATCATCATCATTCCAGCCGAAATACGTCCACTGCTGGACATAGGCCTCACCCAAAAAGAGGGGGGGGTTGCCATAATCGCCACGCTGGGCAGGCGGGTTGACGATCGCAGTATGGTGTTAAAATGCATGGAGAGCGCTGCTGCCCATTCTCTAGTAGGTCCCTTAGTCGTCGCACGCTTATCATGTTAGGATGAAACTGACAAACATTGTGAATTCTGGCGATAGCCTCTTCTCAAGAAGAGAAAAGAGATAGATAAACGCTTCATCAGTACAGTCAGGGAAATTAATTGTTACGCAAATTGACTGCAAACTTAAGCCGTCGAGTCAGTTTTTGTATTTTAAACCAAATTCCGACTAGCGTAAAGTTCTGAATACAAAATTGACAACTTAGACTCTGATTTGAAATCAGTTTTTGTATTCAGAAGTTTGTCTTTGTTGGAATATAGTTCGAAATTCAAAAATGTCTGGATAGTTCAAAAAATCTTGTTTTGTAATAAGACCGAAAGTGTCCGTTTATTCAAATGACAACTCTGTCATTTTTAGATAGATGTATGAAATGGCTGTCACACGATCAATTTAGTGACCAATTAATTTCCCTGACTGGACATACCTAATTTTACTCATCATCTGCTTAGCCTTTTCCCTATGTTGGGGTCGGCTTGCAATCTTCCCGGTTGACCTTCGCAACTCAGTTACTGGGTAACACGATACCCCCCCCCCCCCCACTTGGTAAGACTGATTGTCAGACTTTCGGGCTTCCGACGACCCGTAACGACTGTCAAAGATCTACAGATAACAGCCGGGACCAACAGCTTAACGTGCTTTCCGAGGCACAGAGGGGTCTTGGTACGTCAAGATGGTCACCCATTCACGGACCGACCACGGCAAGCGTAACTTAACCAAATCTAACTATTGGAAAATATTGATTGTGCCTTTGATACTGGATATACGTAGATGGGTAGTAGGTACACATTCAAGCCTTCGACTAAAATTAATTTGATGGATAAAGCCATCAGCAAATTGTACTTCGATACCTATTCGATGCAACGTGCGTGGAAATTATTCACCAGTGATTAATGCGTGCGATGCATAGTTTATCGATGGGACGTCTTTCACTCAACCACAGTGTGCCTGAACATATTATGTAGATTTCAACGTGCTTCCAGTTAATAGAATAGAATAGAATACTCTTTATTATGCACACCATAGAATACACCATAAAGTATACCATAAACCCGAAAAGACGTTATTGTACTCATCGTTTTAAACATTTTTTTCTATGGGAACAACCTCGAAATCGCGTAATAAAAATCAGCTGTTCCATACATTTTGTCGATTTCAGTGAACACAAATGTAGGGAACAGCCGATTTTTTTTTTCGCGATTTCATTATCGCGTGCAACGATTCTTACAAACTCCTTTTGCTTCGTTTACGTTCATACATCTGGTCATGCTTGCGATTACTACGCACCTGACCTTGCTCATGCCATTATTATGTAGTATTTTTAAAGTTAATGGTACAACTAGTCCCTATTTTCGGGACCTTTAAAGTTGGCATACTACAGAACAAGCCCTAAGTGCGGCTTCTGGTCTATAAAAAAAACTTTTTAGATGGTCAGTTTTTAATTTATCTAAGTTACAATAGCCTAATGTCAACTGCTCATCACCTTTTACAAAGTATTGCTTTTGCCGATGCAGGGACGTTAATTGTTGAGGAGTTCTCCCGGTAAGAACCATCAGCTCCACTTCACCATATGCATTCTGACGAGCATAAATTGCGTAGAATACATATTAAAGAACCTAATCGAATCGTAACCCGTGAAATACTTATTATTAAGCAGTTCCTGTGGTCTTCAACATCAGTTCCACCTCACCAAATGGTGCTTTTCGAGAGCAAATGCTCAAGTTGCTATAAAAATTACCCAACTCGCTATAGGTGTGCCTATACAATTTGAGGATTTCCCTCGATTTCCATGGGATCTCCTCATCAGATCCTGACTTGGTGACAATGGGACTATCTGGGGAGCATACCCTTTCAAACAAAAAAAAAATTTCAAAATCGGTCCACAATTGACGGATAAATCGGTAAACATACAAAAAAAAAATACAGACGAACATAACAACCTCCTCCTTTTTGGAAGTCGGTGAAAAATCACAAATCTTGAAAGCTAACATGATTAAAACTTAGCCATCACAATCTAATAGATCCTGCAATCTTCCGAGTGTTCGTAACTACTCTCTAAATTACATGTTCTTACTTAGTTAATCCAGTTAGTTTCAGTTTGGCTAACGGATCCGATGTTATTCCCAAAATTAGAGCAAGTTAGTATAGCAAACTCTTTGTTTTAATAAGTATACTAGCTCTTGCCCGCGACTTTGTCTGCGATCCAGGATGAAAAGTAGCTTATCCGCTCGAATGCGTAGCAAAATAACAAACATGGCCGCTCAAGTGTCTATATCAAATAACAAGATGGCGCCCGAGTGCAAGATCAGATTACGTCATCGACGTGGGCGGTCCCAGGTCATGGCCTACCCATGTGCCGAATTTCATCAAATTTCATTCAGTCATTTTCGCGTGAATGTAACAAACAAACAAACTCACTTTCACAGTTATAATATTAGTTAGGATTAGGATCAGTGGGTATTGAACAAAGTTAGAAGACATTTTGGTAGATGTCACATGTCTTCGAATTTTTCGTACAGATATATGTTGCGAACACGCAATCGTGAAGACTTAAAAACGTCCTAATTGGGACGTATTTGGTAGTCTGTGATGCCAACATTCGGTGATTGGTGGCCAGAATAATGTTTGTTTACATTCACGCGCAATTGACAACACTAGCTGTCTCTTTTTTTCTTGTTGTTTTTATCAAGCCATCTCTTTTCTATCATTTTTACTTGTAGTGAAATGTAAAATGAATGAAAAGTGGGTATTGTGTCTGCTGCTGCTGCGCGGAACACTGTTTTCGGTTTTTTTGTGAGTGTATGACGTATCTGTTTAATATAATAGGAAAGATGTTTTCCTTCACAGTGCACATTAACTTAAAATTACCATAATACTGGGTAATTTCAGAGTATTATTAACAAAAGGATTTCAAATTAAGCTTTAAACAAAAGTGGCACTTACACTCCCTCGAATATCCTGGCAGTTATGGTCAATATTGTCCTTCCAGGGTTTTGGTAGCGACATGTCGACCTCCCCCAAGTCACAGCGCACGTTCGTCATCTCTTTGATGAGAGGACATAGCTTCCTCACGTCCTCCTCTGTTTCTGAGGACATGCTGTCTGTGCCTACCCTCTCTTGTATATCTGGAAGATGAAAGACAAAACTTTTATAATTGAACTAGCTATCGGGCTAGCCTGTGGGTCTCATACACGCTCAGACAGTACAACGCCTTGCATGTGCAATATAATAATACATTCAGGGTCGCAAGCCGATTTCCGGCCACCGTAGGCGCGGGCCTGCTGACGGTGAGCGATGGGTAGCTCACCGTCAGATAAGGACCAGGCCCGGGTCAACGGCGCGTTGTATTCCATGCGCGCCTCAAAGAGTTGTCAGCACCAACTGACGGGGTCCGGTAGGTCCAATGCGCCAGGGTTGCGAGTTTGTCCGAAAGGGATATCGTGGCCCTGGCACTGGCACTGAAGGAATACGGGTGGGTTTTAGTCAGTAAAAGTCTGACACGCCACGCAAAAAAAAAGAAAAGTGTGCTGATGATGCCGCCCCGATTCTGCAGCTCATCAGGAATGTTCAGCGAGTCGCATGTAGACTGTTTCTGTTCTACTATGTGAAAATGGTATACATCCCTGGTGCGCAGGGTTCGGGCTCCTGAGGACATTCCAGCAGAGGTTCGATTGCCAGTGCCTGAACCATTGCTGTATGGTTCATATATTGAGCAATTCAACTTAACTTTATTTAATTCAAGACGGCACGGTTGGCGCAGTGGTTAAGCGATAGACTGCTGCGCTGCGTGTCGCGGGTTCGATTCCCGCACGGAACAAATATTTGTATGACCTACAAGTAGTTGTTCCGGGTCTGGCTGTTTGTGTATGTGAGTAAACGCACCCACGATACAGGAGAAATTCCTAATGTGGGGCAACGTTTTTCTTAATAAAAAAAAAAAAATGAGGTCAGTAATATATTTATGTGGTCTTTTTAATTGTGATTTTATTTATATTTTAATGTGTGTCCTTATTTATTTTTAATATTGTAAAAAAAAATGTGCCTGTGATCCTTGTGTTGGTCGAAATAAACGTTTTTATTATTTAACACGTTCGCGTAAGCAACGTCTTCCGACGTCGTGTTGGTATAATTATGAAATGGCGCAACGTTATATGACGGCCTCTAGATTGTCATATTTATTTCGACGGAACGTCTTTGGACGTCTGTTTTACGGTCAAATTCCTATGGCGCATCTATTTTGCGCCGCAAGTCATTCTATTTTCATAGGCTATACCGCCGCGTGACATAAAAAAAATATTTTTGTAGTTTTGTATGCTGCGCGAACACATGCGCAACGTCATAAGACGTCCTCCCTTGCACCATTATCCCCACAGGCAGTTAGGCTGCACGTTGCCGCGTCCAGCCATAACTTTGTAGGAGAAAGAGTTGCGCCTCAGTACAAGCATTCAGAGATGAGGTTGCTCACGCGAACGTGTTAATATTATTATTATCACCCGCGTGGAAGTCTAAAATTATCCCACAAGACGTACCTACTAATTGGAAAAAAACTATCATAATTATGTTCTAACCCAGCCTAGGTCATCGTCTCCCTACCTGTGTGCCAAATTTCATTGAAATCCGTTCAGCCGTTAAAGAAGAAAAGAAAGAAAGAAAAATTGTTTATTCTGCACAAACAAAACGCACATTACAATGAAATAAGTAACATACATTGCACACAAACATAGTAGCACGGTGGTATAGCTTAGAACAAAAGTAAGGGAATTATAACCAGCCAGTATATGTAGGCTTCTGCTTTTGCAGATACACTACTTAATTCAACAGATTTTTAATTTAGTTGTATAGCAATATCAAAAGTTAAAATGAGTTATTGATAGATGGCGCTGTTCTTAAAATGATAATGGTTTAGTCTAAACAAATTTTGCTTAGATTTTCTTAAAATAATAACAATTTTTTCTTACAAATAAAAATATTTTACATTAATTGTGTTAATACACAACGTTTGTTTAAATGGATAAAATCATCCAATAACGTAACACAATTTTTTAGACTTTAAAGTAGAAAAAAAGGAACCCAACTCGCGTTAATGCTCCTAGCCTGTATACAATGTACTCTGTGCATAGTAGCTAAAAGCCTCAACATTCAACAATAAAAAGTTTGACAATCTTGTCCATTGCCAGATGTCAGAGCCAGGGACCAAAGACAATATATATTGCGTGAACAGGAAACAGAGAGACAGAGTTACTTTCGGATTTATAATATTAGTACGAATTTTGAAATAAGTTGAATTATCTGCCCGCCTTTTCCCAACTGTGTTGGGGTCGGCTTCCAGTCTAACCAGATGTAGCTGAATACCAGTATGTTACATGGAGCGACTGCCTATCTGACCTCCACTACCCAGTTACTGGGTAACACGGTATTCCTTAGTAAGACTGCTTGTCAGGCTTTCGGGCTTCTGACGACCCGTAGCAACTGTCAAAGATCTACAAATAACAGCCGGGACCAATGACTTAACGTGCTATCCGAGGGGACCAACCGTGGCAACCGTAGCTGCTGAGCTGTTATTATTTAGCCACAAGCCACAACCTTTGAAATAAGTTAAACTGAATGAAGAAATGAACTTGCAATTCTGTACTAAGTATTCGTGATAAGTACTATAAAATAGTGATACCTAAAATTACATGGTTTTGGAATGCCAATGAGACCCAGTGAAAACGAGAAGGCAAGTGTTAACTTTTTTGTAAAAACTGATATAACTAAACAAAGAATCAAAGTCCGAAATACTAGACTAGATAATGTTAATACAACAACAATTCGATCCCAACCATAATAAAATTACCTATTGTGGTATAGTAATTTTATTCTAGGTGCATCAAAGTCAAAGTCAAATTGTTTATTTCAAATAGGCACATAAAAGGCACTTTTGAACGTCAATATTTACAAAAAAAAATAGAATTGATTCTAGTCGCCCCTTCCAAAATGTAGTTTCGTATGGAGAAGAATGGGCAAGAAAGGAGCACCGGTACTCTTTTAAAATCTTGTACAATATTTCTATAGGTACATTAATTATATAATTATATGTGAAGACGATGCACCTAGAATAAAATTACTATACCACAATAGGTAATAAACAGAGTTAAGAATGAAGCAATGACAGATAAATTAATTAGGTGATAGAACATGGTGCTCACATATTTACAAAAATTGTAAAAAAATATATACGATTTCCTAAAAAATAACAATAATATCAGTGTGAGTTAAGGTAATCACAGAATTTAAAATAAATGTCATAAAAATAATAAATTATACAATTAAAATAGCAACCTGTTTGATTTTGTCTAGACTCTAGATTGTCCTATGGAGCAGGACCAGCATGTTTCCAAGCATTCTTATCTTGTATATAATCCTCTAATTTGTAATATGCTTGTTTACAAAGTGTTCTTTTAATATGAGTTTTAAATTTTCTTTCATTTAGTTGCAATATATCACAAGGTATTTTGTTGTAACATTTAACACAGTACCCCATAAAAGATGTATGTACTTTAGATAACCTGAAAAATGGTTGATCTATTTTGTCTTTATTTCTAGTATTAAAATTATGTCTATCACTTATTTTATTAAAAAGATGTAGATTTTTCCTTACATACATAATATTTTCATAAATGAATTGGCAAGGGACCGTCATAATATTAATATTTTTAAATAGTTCCCTAAGAGATTCGCGGCGACTTACATTATAAATTGCTCTGACAGCTCTCTTTTGCAAAATAAAGATTGACTCAATGTCAGCAGCCCGACCCCACAGTAAAATGCCGTACGACATAATGCTGTGGAAGTAGCTAAAATAGACCAAACGCGCGGTTTCTACATCTGTTAATTGTCTTATCTTTCTAACAGCATAAGCCGCCGAGCTTAGCCGCCCCGCAAGAGATGTTATATGTGGTCCCCATTGTAATTTCTCGTCTAGAGTGATTCCTAGGAAAACCGTTTGATTAATAAATTCCAGTTTTGCTCCATCCAATATGATATTACATTCACTACTTCTAACATTAGGTAATTTAAATCGAATGCATTTGGTTTTTGCTTTATTTAGTACCAAATTATTTACCGTAAACCAATCTTGGACCTGAAGAATAGAGTTATTCACGTCGTCAAGATTTTGTGACCGTCGGTCTATTTTAAATATCAATGATGTGTCATCTGCAAATAACACCATCTTCGGTTGATTTTGAAATAATTGGGGTAAATCGTTAATATAAACTAAAAAGAGGAATGGACCCAATATTGAACCTTGAGGAACGCCCATTGCCATTTCAGACCCCAATGAGTTTACGCCGTTCACTTGAACTTTAACCTTTCTATCTTTCAGGTATGATCTTAGTAAATCAAGAGCTGTATACCTAATCCCATAGTGCTCTAGTTTCAGCAAAAGTGTCTCATGGTTTACGCAATCGAACGCCTTAGAGAGGTCGCAAAAGATTCCAATAGCATCTTGTGCTTCCTCCCAGGCGTTAAAAATGTTCTTTATTAGGGAGACACCGGCGTCAGTGGTACAACGCCCCTTGGTGAAACCGTACTGTTGTTCATGAAAGATGGAATTTTTATTAAAGTGACGTAACATTTGATTGAGAATCAACTTTTCAAACACCTTACTGAGAACTGGCAGAACTGACACAGGCCTATAATTGTTGGGTTCTTTACTATCTCCGGACTTGAACAAAGGAACTACCTTACTGTGTTTCATGAGATCCGGAAAGACTCCTTGGTCCACACTGGTGTTAAATAAGAAAGCTAAATAGGGCGCAATGGTTTCTATGATAGATCTACAGACTTTTACAGACATCCCCCAGAGATCTTCTGTTGATTTAATTTTAAGATCTTTAAAAGCTTTTATAACAGCCTCGGGGTTTGTATGCTGAAACCTAAACTCCATAGGGCAAGCCGTTACATTCTTTCTAAGTAAGGCAGCAGAAAGCGCGGGTGAGGAATTTAAAGTTTCAGTAGTTTTAAAGGGAATATTAGCAAAAAAGTTTTCGAATTCCTGAGCTATTTCTACATCTGAAGTGATGGGCCCATGTGCAGTCTCTAAATTAAATTCAGTATTACGCTGTTTTTTCCTACCTGTTTCGTTATTTATTATTTGCCAGGTAGTTTTTATTTTATCATCAGAAGATTTTATTTTATTGCTAATATAAAGAACTTTAGCTAATTTACACACACTTTTAAAAGTTTTAGAATATTTTGCAACATGCTGATGAAAGCTAGTCGTATTATTCATATGTTGCTTTAGGCCATAAAGTTCAAAAAGATTTTCCCTGCTTTTACGAATACCTGGAGTCGCCCAATCACTAAATAAGAACTTTGTGTAAATAGTTTTAGTCTTTAGTGGAAAAAAGTCATTAAATTGCGTCTTTAATAATGAAAAGAACTCGGCGTAGAACTCATTTGGGTCACAAATATGATTAAAACTCTGAACACATAATTTACTGGCCAAAGAATTATTTAATTTCTCTAAATTTTTACTTGTGATTGCCCTAAACCTTATTTGAATTTTTTGTAAAGGAATAGAGGAGCAAAATGTTATTGTTTGTCCACTGTGATCAGATGGCAACTTATTTACAATTTGTTTGTGTAAGTAATCACAATTACAAAAAATATTATCTATACAAGTGGCAGAAGAAGCCGTCACTCGGGTTGGTTCAACAAAAACGTTTGACAAATCAAATGACCTAAAAAGACTTAATAATCTGATAGTATTCGCGTTACTTTCTAATAAGTTAATATTAAAATCACCACATATGATTATTGACTTACTATTTGTACTAATTTTTTTTTAATACATCGTCTTGACATATAATTGATGTACCTATACAAAATATTGTAAAACATTTTAAAAGAGTAACGATGGAGTTTCTTGCCCATTCTTCTCCATACGAAGCTACCTTTAGGAAGGGGCGACTAGAATCAATTCTATTTTATTTGTAAATGTTGACGTTCAGAAGTGCCATTTATGTGTCTATTTGAAATAAATAATTTGACTTTGACTTTGACTTCGAATCAAGGAATTCGATCTCAAATAGATCTCTTTAACAATCAAAGAATAATCCTAGAATCGAAGTCCGAAATACTAGACTAGATAATGTTAAAACTACAACAATTCGATCTCAACCATAACAATCAAAAAATAATCCTGGCCACAAAACAAAATTTGCTTCAAAGAAAACTCTACAAAAAGAACAATGTTGATTGTTCTGTCAAACGTTGACTTATTGACAGTTATTTTATAGCTATCTTTCAGAAGAGAACAATTGGAAGAAAACTCGATAATTTATAATTTCACAACAACCATGGAGATTGCCAGCAAATTTATGGTGTGTTTTACTTTTGACAACTACAACATGTCCCAGAATTAACGCACAACCTCTTAAGGGGTCATTGTACTCATCATTATGAACAAGATTTACTATGGGAACAAACCTGAAATCGCGAAAAATATCTACTGTTCCCTACATTTAATGTTCGAATAACTCGTCAAAATGTAGGGAACAGCTGATTTTTTTCTCGCGATTTCAGGTTTGGTCCCATAGTAAAAGTTGTTCATAATGATGAGTACCTACAATGACCACTTAAGAGGTTGTGCGTTCATTCTGGGACATGTTGTATATCGAAATTGGGGATTTCAAATACTTTGCTAGCTGAGTGATATTCGGCATATCTTTAACAGCCGATGCTGAAGTGTCAGCGAAGAAGACAGCACTTTTCTCATTAGATGGATCATCGTCATCAATCATCATAATTTCAGTGGAAAGATGCCCACTGCTGGACATAGACCTCCCCCAAGCGTCGTCACATCGACCGCTAGAAAATTGTCATACATACATAAACTCATGCCTTTTCCCCATGGGGGTAAAAATGTAGAAACTACAGAATGCCACCTGCTTTTGCTTCTTTTAAGTTCATACATGAAGTCATACGTAAGCACGCTGGCTCTAATTTTATGATATTGGATGCCAAACACAGTTAAAATGTCTCCTGCCTCTATGCCTCTTACAGAAGCCAAACTTTTCTTCTTTGCAGGGCCCTGGTGCCACCAAGACTATGGTACGTATCAACGAAAATGGAAGTGTCGTTGGAACCATCATAGTTAACTGCGAAGGTATGAGAGCATAGCTTCTAATTCTATTAAAACAAGAAAATAAATATTCTTAATGCTGCGGCTTAAACTCTTACCGCCTTATTACAAAACAAGGTTTATCTTCAGACCCAGGTTTAAAACATGGAGCCATTATTGAATTTCGAACTTTATTCCGACTAAGGTAAAGTTCCTAAACACATAACTGACAACTTAGTACCGAACTAAGTTTTCAGTTTTGTATAAAGAAAGGTATTTCAATCACAGTTATTACAAAACAAGATTTATATTTTGACATGGCTTAAACCATGGAGCTAGTTTTTGTAATGAGAACGTAACTCTGATTGAAATACCGTTATTATTCTTACTCGTCCACAACTTCGAGTATAACGTCTCTGATGTTCATGGGAGTGGGTGTTAACATGTACATTTGACATGACTTTTGTCTAGTCCATGTTCATTTCAAGACCCACTCTTTCAGAAACTTTTACTGAGGTCATCGAACATTGTACTGAGGTCCTCCATAGTCTCAGCCATGACAACTATATCGTTGGCAAACCGAGGTGATTGATGTACTCGCCATTGATGTTGGTGCCTAGCCCTTCATAGCCTTGAAGACATCCTCCAGTGCAGCGGTGAACAGTTTCGGAGAGATAACGGATCCCTGTCTCACACCTCGCTGCAGAAGGATAGCTTTCGAGGTCTGGTCCTGGAGTCGGAGGAGCCTGACATAGGAGCGTTTTTGAACAGACAATTCAGCGCCTCGATGTACCGATAGTCGATCTGGTACCGTTGAAAAGACAGCCCATGCAGTACCGCCCATGTCTCGACTGAATCGAAAGCTTTCTCGTAGTCCACAAACCTTAAGCAGAGAGGCAGATTTATATAAGTCGCGGCAATCAATTTCCAGGTTGGTGGCTCAACCAGCCTGCTTGCCATCATTTCATATGAAAAATAAATAATTTAACTAAGTACCTCGATGATCTAGTGGTATCAAACGCTACTGTTAAGCATGGGGTCCTGGGTTAGATTCCCAAGTCGGGCAAATGGTTATTGTGTTTTTCCATCAATAACTTCTCAGTAGTAGCTCGAAGTCTGGATTGGTGATCCCGGCTGATGGTAATAGGCTCGCCCCCTTTTACATGGGCTTTATACATAACGGGTGAAATGTGGGTGGACTTTGCTCTCTCTAACCCTTCGGGAAAGACAGACGTTATGTTATGTATATATCAATTTAAGTCTGTCAACAGGTTTCCCTGAGACCACAACCCTAGACAGCTTGACGGCTGCCACCTACTCGAACCACATGAGAAATCTCTCAGCTAGTGCCTCCTATGCACTCAAGGAAATTGTAAGTAACTGATGCCATCAAGTATTTCCTTACATCTTACTGTTAAAATCTAAGACCTCCAAGCACAAGCGTCTCTGCAATCAGCACCCTAATTGCGGAACACAGTTTTAATCACAATCAGAATTTTTTTGAAGTATATTGCTAATCCATTCCTTCATAAGTTAGAAAAATTTGCTCAACAACGTAAATAACGCAAAGAATGTTGTTGAACTGTCAAATTGAAACCGATTCCTACTGATAGTGTGTTGTGCAATTAGCCCGCTGGATGGCTTAACTACCACATTGACGATGAGAGATATCCCCAATGTCCAACATTTTTTGTTGGAGATCTGTTCGAGTTATCGGTGGTGTAACATGCTGGCGTGTGGCACTGCTCAGCAAACCCGCTCGTAAATCCCTTTTTATTAGTGGACTGTATGTTATGGTTTGATTGCCAGGAGAAGAGGGACGGGATGAACACCAATGAATACGCCCTTTTACCTTGAATGCATGTGGTCACAAAAGACCTTTTATTTCACACCTATCGGTGCACACGTTAAACACAGACTCATCGGTCGAATGGCTGTAGTAACAAAGTTACCATGTGTAAATATAAATTTAAATGTTGCAACTTCCAACAAGATCCTAAATCTATACTAATATAATAAAGCTGAAGAGTATGTTTATTTGTCTGAAAGCGCTAATCTATTGAACTACCAATTGTATTTACAAAGATCTTTTTCATTCAATCAAAATCAAATCAAGTCATTTATTAAAACTAGGCTGAGAATCCGCACTTTTCGAACGTCAAAAATGACATGAGACAGTCCTCCAAAAACGCCCACCCTTCACCACTTTCTAGTGCTTTAGCTGGGAAGAAGAAGTGGTGCAACAAACTCCCCAGCAGCACTGCTGTCTGATGTTTTGCATTTGTAACCCCCAGTTCTTGAGAAAGATTATAGGCTATTCAACACCACTCTACGACCCTTAGAAGCCAAGAAAGAAGGCAGAAAGAACGCTAAGCGTAAACGAAGTAATCGCGGGCGGGCGATGCGATGCGACGGGGTAGGTCAGGAGAACAAAAAATTTTACGCGGACGAAGTCGCGGGAAGAAGCTAGTATAATAATCTAGGTATATACTAATAATAAAGCTGAAGAGTTTGTTTGTTTGAATGCGCTTATCTCTGAAACTATTAATCGAATGTGAAAACATAGTTTGTACTAGTAATGTAAGTCCCATCATCCCATGTAATAAAGGGTGAGCCTATTGCCATCAACAGGCCGCAAATCCAAACTCCAGGCTGCTACTGAATCCTGGTGGAAAACCCCAATAACACTATGTCTGACCTGCGTAGACTAATGAAGCATTATGTCATTATTTCAGGATGTGACTGACGAGCTAAGGGTCTTGCGGCTGGTCTCCAAAAAGACTGAGGCGGTGGTGGCGCCTGATGACGAGTTCCACCTCGTTGTGGTCATGAGGAGACAAAAGAAATAGCATCAACCAGACAGAACAAGTCTTGGAGAGAAGAGGAAGAATTTTTTAATCATTTTAGAGTCACGGAATGGGTTCTTTAAAATTACTGATTTATTAAAGTACCTTATAAATGTATTTATGCCTGTTTATTTAGGTTATTATCGTAATAAATGGCATTATGTTTCTCGAAATTTGTATTTTAGTTATTAATGAAAAACAGGGATGGCATAATGCGGTTTAAACTGCGGACAACCGCTCCTATAATCGAACGTGCGTCGGGAACTCTTTGAACGTGTGTAGGTAACGCTTTGACCGTGTGTAGATAACGCTTTGACCTTCAGCTGGCTTAGTACGGAGTTCCAATAGAATAAAGCCCAATTTACACTTTGCAATGACTTGCATCGACCTAACATTGTTAAGACGTTGCAACTTGTATTGTTGCTTGAATTTAATATGGCATGCAAGCAAGTAAATAGCACCGTGTCAATCAGGCTGAAGAGGCCAGCTTATATATTGGTTTAGTTACCCTCGACGAGCGGTTGAATGTACTTTAAATAATGCTATCGGTTCAAATTACCTTCAGGAAAGTCCAACAGCACAGCAACCTGTCTCGCATTCCCTGCCCATGCAGCCAAATGCAGAGGAGTCCTGCCAAGTTTATCAATCCTCAGCTTCTCTGCTCCGAACTTGATGAGCAGACTCAGGGCGTCTCCTCCGATTAGGGCAGCCGTGTGGCAGGCGGAGACGAAGCCCAGGCGACATGTTGCGTTGGGACTGGCACCAGCGTTCAGTAACCTGGGGGAGGACAGGAATTTAGAGTAGGCTAGATACCGCATGTTCATTAGGTAGTTTGAAAACCGATCGTGTCATCTTTTTTATAAAAAAATAATAATAATAATCATTTTATTGTCAGGCATCTAAGGCCCATAGATCAAATACACAAAATTAGATTTTACAACAATAATAAACTAATACATAATATTCTAAAACCAAATAAAACTATAACTAAACACATACCCCCTTATTACAAAACAAGGTTTATCTTCAGACCCAGGTTTAAAACATGGAGCCATTATTGAATTTCGAACTTTATTC
This sequence comes from Tiliacea aurago, assembly GCA_948098905.1. Lineage (NCBI taxonomy): Eukaryota > Metazoa > Arthropoda > Insecta > Lepidoptera > Noctuidae > Tiliacea > Tiliacea aurago. The sequence continues at coordinate 5,981,004 of OX402597.1, forward strand.
CGACTATGGTAAAGATCCTAAACACAAAACTAACAACTTAGTACCGAACTAAGTTTTCAGTTTTGTATAAAGAACGGTATTTCAATCACTGTTACGTTCTTATTACAAAAACTGGCTGCATGGTTTAAGCCATGTCAAAATATAAATCTTGTTTTGTAATAAGGCGGACGTTGTCAGCGTCGTGTTTCGCTGCGTGGTGTCGCGTAACCGTCCTCGGAAACGTCGATATACCTTTCGACCAAAAGTCCTCTTTCAAGCAGGTCTTTATACCTCCAAAGACGTCACCCCAGCCATTTAGGGACGTGCTCAACTTAAACAGAATCATATCAATCGCTAAGTGCATCTGTGAGCTAATAGACTTCGTCAGGAGTGTATGTGCATTGACATTTTTTCATTTGACATGCAATAGGAAGTCGCAATAACGCCCGAAGTTGGGGCCCGACGCTTGGTCGGACGGCTTATATTAATAGTATTGGGATCTGCGTGATCATAATTTTTTAAGTCATAAGTTAATTTAAGTCAGTAAATGTCCTTTATAACAGGTATGCGTCACCGAGTGAACCTTAGAAAGAACGATTATGTTCCCACGTTCCAAACGTTCCCACGTTCTAAACACCACGCTAGAGAACATCTTTTGTTTATCTCATTCAAGAGAACAAAGATTTTTAGAGAAAAGAAGAAGTTGCTCAGCAACATCTTCCTTCCAAGCCTTATAAACTCCTGGCAAAGGAAAGTTCACCCAAAAGTTTCTAATTTTTTTGCTTTTTATTTTTCCACCAACAACTGGTTATGTGTTAAAGGTAACATGCAAAAGTGTGTATGCAACAGTGCAACAATTATTTACAGGCAAACTCCGCATGGATAAAGAAGTCAAACAAAAAAAATTGTACTTGATTAAATAACCCTAGACTAATAAACCAAGGCTCTAACTTTCTTTGCATCTAACTTTGTATTTAAATACTGCTAAGCTAAAATGGATGGGGTCGGGCAGATCATGTTTGTAGATTGCGTCAGGACGGATGGACCAGAGGCGTCACACAGTGGATAATGGAAAACGCTGTCTTTACGACATGTTTATGGATCCTTGGTCTTAAAATCAGCTGTTCCCTACATTTAAGTTCGCTGAACTCGTCAAAATGTAGAGAACAGCTGATATTTTTTTCGCGATTTCAACTTTGGCCCCATAGTAAAAGTTGTTCATAATGATGAATACAATGACCCCTTAAGAGGTTTAGTATAAACAAAAACTAATGTTGTATACACGAGATAAATATACAGAAAATATAACAAGTAATAAGTAGTAAGTATGAGAATAGGTTTATAACTAATTTTTATACCCTTAAGTGTTAAGGGTGGCTTTCCCACGGGATCGAGACTAACGCGGGTATAACCGCGGGGCGCAGCTAGTTTTAGTATAAATTAGTAAATTAGAGTATTCTATGAGTGACATAAGTCTACCGATACATCGAAAGTCCGCAACTACGACATACTATAGGTACATCATAATTATACACACTGACCTACCGTAGTAATTGGCGTTATTAGATGACGCTCGACAACTACAAGCCCGCCATGTTTGAGCGCAATTACCTTGAGTGAGGTGAGACGTAGACATCATTATTATACAGTAGTAGCATCAGCCGGTCTATTCTGTAAGAATCTCACCGTGAAATCTTAGGTGAAGTGAGATTTAAGTGAGCTGTCGTTCCACCTGATGTCACGAATCGCTAGGGATTGACACTATTGACACCTCACTTCAAGCTCACTTCACCTAGGATATCACGGTGAGATTTTTACAGAATAGCACTGCAGATCATTTGGACATACATCGGTGTATGGACTGTTCAAAAAGTATCCGATGTATGAGTAAATAAAGACTTGTTCAGGTTAAATTATTACGCAATCAATCACTAAATGGAACTAGTAACACAATCATCTGTATTTATACTCAATTTGAAATAAGATTAGACATTTAAAGACGTTTCCCTACGTGATCGAATCGGAAATGAAGAGATCCGCAGGCGAACAAGGTAATCGACATAGCCCGAAGAATTGTCAAGCTTAAGTGGCAGTGGGTAGGGCACATTGCTCGCAGAACTGATGGCCGATGGGGCCGAAAGTAGTAACACTACAAATTGGCATCCACAGGCACATTTTTTGATCCATTTGTTTACTTTTTCACGAGATAATTTAGGAACAGACTATGGTAGGCTGTAGACCATCGGAGTGTCTAATAAATTGATCACGATTTTATAACGTTTGATGTATTTATTTAACTAATTCAATCGTGAGTTTGAATTATTATCGAATAAGCGCTTTGGTGCGACCACAATGCTCCACGGTATATGCTTGCGTACTAGCCCTTCTGTACATATCATTATAAAGGGCCACCAACATGATTACATCGCAGTTCTCAGGTCTGAAAAGTACCCATGACGTCACAAAAAACAGTCTTATTTTCAATTCTACCTACATACATAAGGAAAAGAACCGGAGTTACCGACATAGCTTGCAGTAGTGATGGATTAATTAGCATTCGCATTCATTGTTAGCGTGTGAACGATCATTTAGCAGTTAGCAAATTAAATGTAGTCGCGAAATTCTGTGAAATGCGAAGCGATGTACTTTTCTAAACGTACGCCAGAGCGTCGCGCAATCGCGCATGCGCGTGCAGCGCGGTAGCGTGGTGTGCTCTCCATCGCAGTCGCACCCACGGGAAGTCGGGAATATTAAATCTATCGGTTTCACGTGACCGTGACTTCGTTCGCGAGTGAAATTTAATAGCGCAGGTGCTGCGAACTTGCGAAGAATGGGTTAAGCAATTGTTATCTTATTACCTTTGATTTGCGCGTACTTAGGGTTGTATATTAAATGAATGCTTGTGAATGTAATTGTTTAATTTATTTAAATTATTAGCATTAACGTGAAGAATGATGTTTAGCAATTATTACCATAATGTCTTTGATTTGCTCGTACTTAGGGTCGTGTATTGATTGAATAAATGCGTGATTGTTAATAATAATTTATGTGGCACGTGCGGAGCGCGCGTCGTTTTGTGTCAAAGTTCAGTACGTTTTGGTAAGTGATAGAGAGAGTTTAGTTTACGTATTCGATATACAGTAATTACATTATTTCGGCTTGTGCTCATTATTGTACTTAAATAGATAATAGTGTGAACTTAATACCTGTAAATAATAATGCACATAATGTAAAATACAAAACTAATTCATGTAAATACGATCAAATGAACTTATAATTACGCCAATTTATAACATTTTACTGCCAGTCCTATGCCTGGATTAAGTATGAAAGAAAGTTCATAAAATCTTAAAAAATGAAAGGCATCTATGCCTTTCATTGTTTAAGATTTTATGAACTAAAATCTTAAAGGCTTTACAATTCAAGTTGTTTCGTAACTTAAATGACTAAAGTGTTTGTTTAATGGGAACTACAGATCCCAGCAGCATTTTACTTGTAGCTTCTATTTTACAACTCGAAATTCCATGTATTGTAAATCAATCGAAAGGGCGTAAAACCTCCAACAAATTCATAAGTTGCACTTACTCATTTTCTCATAGAGGGTGACAAATAGTAGAGTATCCACCTCGGAAACAACACTATTTTAAGCTCGAATGACGTACTTTGAATACCTCGTTGCACTCATGGTCCTACTTTAGAATCCTTCGCTCCGCTCTGGATTCAAAGAAAAACTCTCGCCTTTAAAGTAGTTGTTTTCTCCCTGGGCAAACAATCTACTATTTCACTGTATGCCAAACTTTTTTTTCAACTGTTCATGAGAAAACACTCACCTTTCCACCTCCTCAAGATCATGTGTCTCAATAGCCTCCAGCAGTTCCGTGTTCAGTCTCTGCAGCCGCCTATCTCCCCGTCTCCAGGGCTTGGACATCATGGCTCCTGAATCCAGGACTGGGGTGCTGTTGACTGTGGACCCTACAGATGATGGAGTCTGGAGGTCTGGCATCATCAACTTTGTTAGCGGTGGACGTTCGGAGGCACTGTAAAGGAAATATTTTTATTATTTAAAGCCTGTAATGTGCAGTTATTAATTTAATTATTTGCAGTTCTCTATTTAAGGCTGCTAAGGACTAGTGCTTGTTGAAGGAGTCTGGCCGTCAGGCCATTTGGGCCTAACGTGATAACGCTTGGCATTAAGGGTCGGATAAGCCCCGTTGACCTTAGCCTTACACATGAACCAAGAAAATATCTTAAGTAGTTTGATAGTAATGTCGTTTTTTATGCTTTGGGTAGACATTACTTCCTAAATGTATTTCATAAAGTATTTTACAGTCCCCGGCACGTAAGTTGTCAAGAGTAGTTAGATGCGCAGAAGTCATTTTTTAGGACTCTTTGGTGGTCAAGCGGGACGCGGGGAATGAGGGAGCACCGTTCCGAGCACGCGATTGGTGCGGCAGTCGACACTCGCCTCCCGCACCCTGACCCGCGTTCCCTTCGCTCCCGATTACACTTGCGTCCACTAAAATTATACCCTTTGTTTTTGTTGACTTTTTGTTAAGTTTTTGATACGAATTGTTGGTACTATTTTAAATTAAGTTTATTTTACGAATGTATTTTTGCGGCAGCTACTAATGAAGCTTGTAGACCTTTAGTTTTCTTTAACATTGTTTTTGAAAGGCCACAATAACTAAAAATATGTTATTATATATTTTATTTATAACACCTAATAAACTTCTCGAATTCCTCTTTTTTCTTTAACTTTCTTCTAAACAGACATGTTTAAAATAAATTAGGCAATAACCATAGAATAATGACAAACAATAAAAGTGTCCCTTTTTTGTTGCTTAAGTGCGAACTTACCCCAAAACCCTGCCAAGTTACGTGCTGGCGATTGTACTACGATACTTAAATATTCACATAAAGAATTGATTTATACGCGTTCTAGTTTAACATAATTTTTTTGCATAACTAACTTGAGGCGTAATAACAGATTTAAAAGTCACTAAAATCATATCGGCGCGATAAGGAAGAAAGGAAATAAAAAGATACTTTTTTATTTCCGGTTTGTAAGAGGTTATTGTTCTGCATGAAATACGCTAGTTAGTTATGTTACCAATGATTAACTTCTTAACTACTTATACAACATTATTTTTAGTTTAAGCGAAACCTGAATATAGTTTACACAAAATGGTTGAGTTGGATGGTGCTGATCCATGCGTCATGTTCGTGAACGGGCGCCGTCAGTTGAGACTGGTCTTCTCTTAACTGCCAGGGCTTATTTGTAATCTTTTAATCTTATATTTTGAATTGTTTTTTAAATAAACAATTTAATTTTTTTTACATTGCTCTCACATATAGAAGCAACAAGAATAATGTACCCATGATTTTGTGCCAAATTATTATCAATGAGCGCAAGACGGGCCTGGAGGCGCGAGGGCGCCGTTAGCATGTTTGTGTACGGGACAACCCGGTAACATAACAACCTTATAACTATTAGATGTGATTTTTCAAGATACAGTTTTGAAATTTTGTACATAGATTCTTTACATAAAAATACTAGACACGTGTTTCGAGTTTCGCATATACTAAAACTAATATTGTTTATAACAGTAACATACTCCAGTCAACAATCTGTGTGCTATGCGTGGATAAAGGCTTCTATGTACCTTGTCGCGTCGCGCGACTTGTCGCGCGACGCGACAAGTCGCCCCGGTATATAAAAGCCTTCACGCGAATCATATTCATTTAAATAGTATCTTTATTGGTCATCATTATTATCATTTCACCTACAAGTTTTGATTGTTCATTGGCAACCTTGAGTGTAGCACGACATTCTCAGCACTTTCAGAAACAGTAACATCATTTTCTTTTACTTATTTATTTGCTCTCATGCACGTCACACATTTTACAATAAATACTGTCGGTTTTTGTACATGAACCCTGTCAGGGCACTGAAAACATAAATTTTGGTTTGCTGTTGAGTACATTAATTGTGAAAAATTGAGTCAAAACTTATAAAAACAATACAATATTATAAATTTCAGAAAAATTATATGTCTATATGTCATTATGTTGTCCAATAACACACAAAAATACAGATACAGTCATATATTTAAGCCAGATAATATTAGTAGGTAGGTAGTCAAAACACAATCATGTCATGTCAAGTTATTCTTAGCAATTAAATTTAATTATGGTACCTATGTCATGAACTCATTATACAATACAAAATAAAATAAATTCAATGTCACTGGAATAAACAATATTATATTACGTCTTTTATCTTAACCTAAACGAGACCGTTACAAAACACTAACCGCCTTATTACAAAACAAAATTTAATTTTGATATGGCTTAAACCATGGAGCCAGTTTTTGTAATAAGAACGTAACAGTGATTGAAATGCCGTTCTTTATACAAAACTGAAAACTTGGTTTGGTACTAAGTTGTCAGTTTTGTGTTTAGGAACTTTCCCATAGTCGGAATAAAGTTCGAAATTCAATAATGGCTCCATGTTTTAAACCTGGGTCTGAAGACCTTGTTTTGTAATAAGGGGGAATAAGTTTAGAAGAAAAAAAATGTTAGCACATTGATCTTACTGGATATAGTTTTGTTTGATATAGCTTTGTAAACAAGCAGAGGATTATATCCAGGATGGGAATGCTTGGAAACATGCTGGTCCAGCTCCATAGGACAATCTAGAGTCTAGACAAAATCAAACTGGTTGCTATTTTAATTGTATAATTTGTTATTTTTCTAACATTGATTTTACTTTCTGTGATTAACTAGACACTGCCGACTGACTGACTTATTATTTTAAGATTTTTAGCAAAACTTTTACGATGTTTGTAAATATGTGAGCACCATATATCTATCTCATAATTAAGTTATTTTTCATTGCTTAGTTTTAATTATTTTTACCTATTGTGCTATAGTAATTTTATTTTATTCTAGGTGCATTGTCTTCACAGATAATCTTATAATTAATGTACTTAAAAAAGAAATTGTAAAAGATTTATAAAAGAGTAACGGGCAACCAGAATCAGTTCTATTTTTTTTTGTAAATTTTGACGTTCAAAAGTGACTTTTATGTGCCTATTTGAAATAAATTATTTGGCTTTGACTTTGACTTTAGTTACTGTATAGCCTAGCCAGCCTATCATATGCCATTACTAAGAAATAGCCCTACGGCAGATTCAATCGGCCCACAAGTTTTTTCAGTCTTTCAGCTCGAAACCCCCAAAAAATGCTGAATAAAGGCTTCTACATACCGGGGCGACTTGTCGCGCGACGCGACGCGACACAAAGGCACCGCTCGTCCCGCAACACGCGGGGCCTTAATGCCGTGTCGCGTCGCGCGACAAGTCGCGCTGGTATGTAGAAGCCTTAAAGCGAAAATTTAAATTAAAATGTTACGTACTGGTTTCCAGAAACTCCCAGATGCCGGGGCCTGGGCAACCTGATCCGCTGGTCACCGCTCTCAGTAGGATTGAGGAGGGGATGAGTAGCCTCATCATCTTGGCCGCGCTCTATATCTGTGAAGGAAAGCTTATGTTATCATCAGAGATCGGAATAGGTAGAGCTTATTTACCTAAACTTAGAGGATGGAAGTAACATAGAGTAGATAATACCTCCTCTAACATTCGGGATAAATTATAATGACGTTTCAATCCCGGGATTGACAATAACAAAATAAATGATTGATTGATTGATTTCCCCAAAAACACCCAACCTTCACCACTTCCTAGTGCTTTAGCTGGGAAGAAGAAGTGGCGCAACTAACTCCCCAGCAGCACAGCTGTCTTTTTAGTTATGATTGATTTCCCCAAAAACACCCAACCTTCACCACTTCCTAGTGCTTTAGCTGGGAAGAAGAAGTGGCGCAACTAACTCCCCAGCAGCACAGCTGTCTTTTTAGTTAGAAAAACTCGATTCTATAAGTAAAATAAATTACGCAACACAAAACATTGAATTAAATTATTTGCCGTATAGCACACGCTACTATAACAAACAAAAAAAAATATATAGGCTATATATATTTAAGGCATAAAGATTTATTTTTGGCTCTCAAAGGACAATCGCTAAACATGTGTTGATATTGTGTATATTTATTTAAATATGAAGAAATAATTATTGAGTTGTTAAGTCTAAGAAGTGTTAATTATTTATTTTTATGTAAATTTGTAGAATTAGCATAGAAAAAAAAATCTGCTGTTCCCTACATTTGTGTTCACTTAAATCGACAAATCGAAATGATTTTCCATACAATCAAAATGATTGTATGGAACAGCTGATTTTTATTTCGCGATTTCAAGGTTGGTCCCATAGACAAAATTGTTCAAAATGATGAGTACAATGACCCCCTTCGGGTTTAGTATAAACAAAAAATAATGTTGTGTATTAAAAAAAAAACTCGTGTTAATAAATATAGCTTAAAACTATGTTAGTTGCACTTCACTAGCTTGTCCTTTTGCTGTCCTGTGGTACTTATCCGCGGAAGCGACGAAACACCGCGTCCTGCACTATGTACACAAATTTTTTTTTGCGCGTTCCATGAAATGAAACCTGCGTCATTGCCACGTTTTCTGCCTTAAAAAAGTACCCCAAGTGTAAGTTTGCAAGAGAGTAAACGTAACTATTTCGTTTGCGTTAAAATTTTACCGATAGATCATAATGCTAAGAGTATAAGAGTGAGAATAAAAATCTTAACGCAAACGCGCTAGTTACGTTTACTCATTTGCAAACTTACACTCGGGGTACAGAGCTAGTTGCGTTTTATCTTTGAATACGTCAGCCGCACGTTAAATAAAAGACCCTGTGTGCTGTGTGTGGAATCGTATGTGCACAAAGAGCCTTAGCCAGCAGGGCGAGCACGGCCTACTGTGACATGACTTGATTCACACATTTTATCACAGTTTGAGCGACAAAAATGCTAGTACAAATTGACAAGACATAATTTATCATGTCTTGTCACAAACGTCTTGGTACGCCCGTGCTCGGCTCGCTGGTATGGGGAATCTTTTTCCTTCGCGTCCCAATATTTACTAACGAAATATATGGGCCAAGTTGTTGCATTTTTGGCTATATTATTTACTAAAATATTTAATACTTATGTATTTTCTGAAACACAAATTTACTGTGCAATATTACAAAATAACTATTGAAATAAGAAAGAAATTGCAATTACATTAAACTTTTAAGTTCACTGCGAAGTAGAAGGTTGAGGAGCGCTGGTCTTTGTGCAGACATGTGACATGTGGAACTGTTTTAAACGAGCCGCGCACTACCTACCAATGAGAATTAAATTTCTTACAATACGAATACTTCACCAGATTTTTGTTTGATGATCGCGGGCCGGATTGCAACGCTTCGCGGGACGTTGTTTCCCCATTTCTGGCCTAAGCCCTTTGTTTGATACGGTTTATTCGCCGTGTCTAGGCATGGTCGTCAGTGTAGTATGGATCACTATGGAAGCTTGTTGACACACACGTTTTGTCCACCGTTGTAAACCGTGCCGTGTACAAAGGGCCTCAGGCCCTTTACGGGTTAAGGCTCTTAAAGACTCACGCGATATCGTGGGCGCGACGCGACACTAGTAGGACATTTTCTTTGTCGGTGCCCGTCACGCCCGCTATATCGCGTGAGTCTGTAAGAGCCTTTACCGTATTTTTATTTTATTTATTTATTAGCTTTATTTTATCCCTTACATTTAGTTTTTTGATGTGTACTTTTTTATTTATTTATTTGTTAGTAATGTTAGTTTTGTACTTAAATAAGGTTAGTATTGTTAGGTGTAAGGGCCGCCTTTCGCGGTGAAAGCCTCCTCCAAACCTTTCCAGGTGGTTCTGTCCTTTGCCCGTCTGGGCCATACGGCTCCGGCTATCTCAATGATGTCGTCACTCCATCTTTTAGAAGGTCTACCCTTTACCGTATAATAATGGAGTGTATTTTATTTCATCAAATCAGCAGAAAGAAGGGGGGGGTTGCCATAATCACCACGCTTGGCAGATGGGTTGGCGATCGCAGTATGGTGTTAAATGCATCTAACACCATAAACGCTGCTACCCATTAACTAGTAAGTCCTTTAGTCACCTTTTACGACACCCACGGGAAGAAATAGGATGGTGCTATTCTTTATGTCCGGCACCACACGGAACACATTTTATCGAACTATATTTTTTATTATTTAAAACGAAAATACAGGAAAAAAGTGGATTAATATTTTGTTTGTTTCTACTTTGGCATTTATTTTTGAACCAAACTTTGATTGGCAGAATAATGTACAGACGCCAGCATGTGAAGCTATTAAGTACAATCTGTCTTTCGTTAATAGGTTTTCAACTTTATCCCCACAGTATAAGATTCAAGGTTGATTGGAAAAAAAATATAGTTTCGGGTAGCTTGACCTTCTGGCGTCTGTACCAAATCATTAATATCCATGGTATACAATAGTGCTGGTACATCAAAGTCTTTCAATCACAACATCTCAACAAGATAAAATATAACAGCCATTTATTAATTAAATCTGCTTGGACTTTTCCCAACTATGTTATGGTCAGCTTCCAGTCTAATCAGATGTAGCTGAGTACCAGTATTTTACATGGAGCGACTGCCTATCTGATCTCCTCAGCCCGGGTAATAAAAAATTCCCCTTGGTAAGACTGGTAGTCAGACTTTCGGGCTACTGACGACCCGTAACGCCTGGCAAAGATCCACGTATGACAGCCGGGACCAACGGCTTAACGTGTTTTCCGAGGCACGGAGGAGTCTCGGTATGTAAAGATGGTCACCAATCCACGGACCATCTCCGGCAAGCGTAGCTTAACCTGATGGAACGACCGGAGGGGCTGTTACTTAACCACGAGCTCCTCACAGCCATTTATGAATTACTGACTAAAATTCTAAGAACCAATTAATAAAATTATAGGTAAGTACAAAAAAGTTGTTTCAATAACTAAAATTATAACAATGTATGTTTTTCAAGCACTAAACAAATGAAATAAAAACATCACCCTCCTTTTGGGCTCCAGCGCAGTCGGGTAAAATCGAAAGAAAAAAATAAGATCTTAAATGAAAACCCAAAATTCTACCTCAAAGGTAGATACGTGAAGATATTCATAAATTACAGCTCTCATGCCTCTGCCTACCCCTCTATGAGTTATAGCGTTATACTTGCCTTCAGAGAATAATGAAGCTATTTTTCTACAGCTTTTATTGTCCACTTTCCAGTCCATTACGTCGGGCATTCTGCCTTTTGGGTGGTGTTCCGGGAATTATCCGGGTAGTTCCAGGTAACCGGGTAGTCTCCTGGTATTAACCGGGTAGTGTCTACATTAATTTGATAGTATTTTTTCTACAAAATTTAGTTATTTCGATTGCTATTTAAAAAAATAGATCAGTCATTTAAGTGATTGGGATGTTCGGCAGTATCCCGTGAATTTGTTGTATCAATGCCTTTTGGCTACCTGCAGATGGATAAGTTGCTGCTAGTTGGATTTAGTCGTGACTTTTATGACCAAGACCACCCCTTAAATGGACACTTTGGCAGAATCATAATATGATATCCGTACAATTCATATCCCGCAATTCATCTGTTTGACAGTTTTGTATGGAGTTTTGCAAAATGGTCCACAAATTATGAATTGCTACAATGAAGTCTAATGTCAAATAGCAGCTGCCAAACAGATGAATTGCGGGATGTATGAATTGTACGCAGATCTTATTATGATTCTGCCAAAGCGTGAATTTTAGGCCCCCTGCTAAGCTAAAATGCGAGTGCGACGTTATTATATCGTCGCTTTGTCTCGCGGTGAAAAAAGATAAAGAAAAGAAAGAAAGAAAGAAAATACATTTATTTAGCACAGACTAAAAGGCATACAACACAATATATGTATTATAAACTACAAGTAAAAGAAAAGAAAATAAATCAAAAGTGTAAAATATTAAGAAATTAGCAGGAAAGTGTGCCTCGCGGCTGTGCCAAAAAAGGCCCAGTTCAGCAAAAATGCTAGACAACTAGTGCCTGACCCTGGTTTTCAACTGGACCTGTGGGCCAATTGCGTAACACACTATCAGTAGGAATCGGTTTCATTTTGACAGTTCAACAAAATTCATTGCGTTATTTACGTTGTTGAGCAGACAAATTTTTCTAACTTATGAAGCAAAGGATTGGCAATATACTTCAAAATCATTCAGATTCCGATTCAAACTGTGATACGCAATTAGGGTACTGATCTGAATATGCGTCATACATTTTATCTTTATTATTTCTTGACTATGTTGTAATAGGTACCTACGGTCGGCAACAAAAGTCGAATAGCACTGTTACTTTTACATTATGTAAGCAAGGGTAGGTCCTAGCCGAAGGGCCTAGAAGGGCCTAGCTTCTGATATTTGATTTTTGGGTCCAGTTCTCAGCATTTAGTTTCCGAGCTATACGCAGTTTTGTAAAGTTGGTTGAAAAATTTGCACTTCGTGATTTTAATTGATTATTAATTAATGCTCAATTAACTGCAAGTTCTGAATATGACTTTATATGATGGTTTTAGAAACTAAGTTTTTTGTACCTAAGTACCAGAAATTTTAAGAGAAAAGTTTAATAAAAGGTACCAGTTGTCAGCGGCATGTGAAATTTGAAAATGATTTTTAAGCTTTTTCAGAGATTCAACTTAAAATGTCTGACAAAAAAAATGTGCCAGTTTTTGAATATTATTTTAATTCTTAATATCAATTGACTATTCTAGATACCGAATACAGTGTTAACTCAATAACCCCACTACTGGACCCTTTTTGCTTGGGCGCCCACATATTATCATCTAACTAAATTGATAAAAATGATCCGATACATTGCTTTTCAGCATTTAATGTAATTCTTAAGACGGAGATATGTGCCAGTGACCTTGAGTGGTTAGCTTGCGTGTTCTGTACTGAGCTCACGCAACGCGTGGTACGTTCAGCCAGTAATAGGACTCGCCCATCAAGAAGCGCTGTCCCCAATTTGACGCATTATTAATTTATTATACACAAACTAAAAGGTATTTTAATAAAACGCGTATACTAAAAGATCAATAATTAAATTATCTTTAAATTGGTGAAGGTTTCAGAAAAGTACGGTTGGTAGATTTTGCGCCATTCTCAGTTTTTTATCCGCGTTAGACTATTTATATTACATAGTGAAATGAATTATCATTTCACTATGTAATATAAACATAATCTAAAATATTCATATAATCTAAGTATTAAATTTTTGAGAAAATGCTTTAATTTAAATATATTTTTTTTTAATCATTAACACTACTCGTTTAGACGTGATCTTCAGTATAAAATCATCAAAAGTCGGTTATCGTCGCGTTAAGAGTTTATACTCTTTACATTTTATATCAGTTCAAGTTTTTTATTAATGTTTTGCTCTATAATTATGATTTAAAAAACTAAGCTTTTAATCTACTTTTGTTGTTGAACGTACTTATCGCAGCACAAAATCAGTAGATATTAAAGCAAACACCAAGTTGCTTCGTATGTGTTAATGACATGGATGTTATTAACTCCGTATTTGAATATCTTAATGGCAAAACATAAGGCAATGTGTATTTCTAAGATCCTCATGTAAATATGTAAGTACTTCTGTTTGTCATACAAACATTTCTGATTGACGAAAGAGTCATTAGTCATCAGTCATTAGCGATATCACAGATTAATCTACCCTTCTACGAGGTAACCCTTAAGGCGCAGATATATGATTGTAGTGACTTTTAAATCTGTTATTACGCCTTCATATAATGCAAGTAAGTTATGCAGAAAATGTATGTTACACTAGAATGCATACACATCAATTCTATAAGTATATTAATATTTTAGTATTATAGTAAAATACTTCAGGAAATAAATTCAGGATGCAATGTCTACCCAAAGAATAAAAAAACGATATTACTTTCAAACTATGTACTTAAGATATTTACGTGTTTTTTTTTTATGAACATACTATTTTATTATCTAAGTATAATAAAATTTTATCTGTGATTTGCATCAAATATTCGTATTTTCGTTACTAAAAATAAATATTGCTTTTGAAAACGAACGGCAGCGCGACGCGCCTTTGTATGGCCAAGGTCACTGGCGTTTACCGGACCCATAAGGTGGATGCACTAAGGTAGCCCGCAAAATTCAAATTTTCTTACGATTTTTACAATTTGCAGGTCAGTGACAGGTTATAAATGTTGATCAAAATAGGGTTCGCGACCGTTATGTCTGTCTGTCTGTCTATCCATCCGTCTGTTACAGCAAATTTGCTCAATATCTACTGGACCGATTAAGTTGAAATTTGGTACACACATGAATTTCTGGGACCCACACACAAACGCGTAAATAAATAAATTTTGGTTATAGGGTTCACTATTGGGGAAGAAATTAGAAAATTAAAAAAACACAGTTTTGCATACCGTACCGTGTGACATTGTATATCAAATGAAAGGAATTATTAAGAGGATATTAGGGGACTTCTTGGCGGGAAAGTGAAGCGTCATGTTCAGAAGTTTGTTTAATTTTCCAAAATTTGTGTTTAGCCGAATATTAATGTGTAATAATGGTGGATTATTAACCATTAAGTGTTTGTGAACGTGCATTAGTGTTGGCAAATGAAACAAAACAGTGCAACTTCGCTTCAAGTTCTCTCAAGAAGTCCGCGTGAGGTCTCAGTAAAGTGCCACATCTTTACTGAAACTCAAGGAGAGTGGGCGGGGATATCATCATCATGCATTTATAATTCATTTCATCAATACTATACAAGAACTAAAACGTGACATTGGCTAAATGCACAAACCGTGCGAAGCCAGAAGGAAAAAAAAAAAAAAAAAAAAAAAGAGGATATTAAATATGAAAAGGTTCTATACTTATAGATTACAGGAAAACCTATAAGAAGTCTGTGATCTTAAAATAACATGGTAAATATCTCAATATTGTGCGTACAAACTTATATTTGCAGTTGGAATGTATGTGTTTTTCAACAAGAATCTTAAGTTTGTTCTTACAATAAATTCATCCCAACAACTACGGAACCCTGCATTGTGCGTGGTCCGACACTTACATGGCCCGATTTTTTTTTTTTACTTGCACCGTATTATTTTGCTCACTACGTCATTGCCAACATAATGAATAAAAATTACAATTCGAAGCGGTGCAGCGGTGGCAAGAGTTATGTGGGAAATATATTGTTTTGTTTGAAAATTGCTTTTAAACATTGTTGCTCCCTGACCGCATATACACTCCATCCTATAACTTTATTTATTTATTTTCCAACTGACATCTATTGTAATTTATCTTATTTTAACTCTTATTCTAATTTATTATTGTAATTAAATGTTGTAGGTTATTACACACAATACATTTTTTTTTCAAGGTTGCCTATGCCTATGGAAGAGATTGCAGTAAAAAGGCCGCCCATTGTGAATTTTATAGTGAACATACTCTTTTTTTATATTTTATAATCTGTGTACACTAAATTAGATAAATAAATAAATATAAATAAATAAATTATTTGTGAACTCACTCAGAGAACAACAGAATAAATCCGTGTAACTAGCTATGACTATGGGTCCGTGCAACTAGGTTGAGAGTGCGGAGTACTTATTTGAATTACATTAGTGAATAAATATGACTATCTTTGGCTGAATTAGGTCGACGTACTTGCGAATAGATCATGACATTCGATTTTATTAGAGAGATAAGATAGTAGGTACGACCATCCTTTTCTAAGTACACTCACAGTTATATCAAAATAATATTTTCTCAAACATGCTTGGAAATTCGAGCATTATTTTGACAACCTTCTTCGACATAAATTACATAGTAAACTCTATCGTGTAATTTAAAAATGGAACGATGTTTTACTCCGAAACGGCAACCAAGGAGATAAATTATTAAAGGTTTTATTTCAATTTCGAACTGGCTTGCAAATATGTAGCAAGTTGTTTATTGAAAAAAAAAACAAAAATGAACACATTGGCGCGTGAAAAATTATCGTTGTTCGTCATTGAATCTGGAATTTATAAATTATTTACTTTGTTTGAATTTGCACGCATTATTTTACAGCACGACACTATATCTACCTATACTCCGTTGGTTATGTAGTTAAATAAAGGTAAATAAAAAAAAAACACGTGACAAGAAGGCATTTTTTTTTGGGTGGGAAATTATCAAATAACTTGTTAACCATCAGACTAAACGTCATACCTGTCACTTCACTTGTCAGTTGTCACTACGTCGTATCTGTACTATTCAATTAGGTACGTTTTAATTTGTTGACGTTTAGAGAACCTGTCTTTTTGGGCTCTTTACAATAGACAGATTACAAAATATTAGATATAGTATTAATATAAATCGAACAAAAAAATTGTGCTCAAGCAATTACATCTACGAAGAGTAGTATAAGAATAAATGATAACGTTTAACATACATTAATTTTAAAGAGGAATATAACGTAATCTGATTTTTTTAGGTTATAAGTTACAACGTATTTTTAAACAAAAAAGTGTCATCTATAAAAACCCTTTTTACGATTTGTTTACCTTTATTTAATTACCTAAACCAATGGAGTATAGACATTTATAAATAATCAGTGGAGACGTCCTTCTAGATGGTTCACGAACTTAAATCAACCTCCGACTTGCCAAAACAATCCAATCATCGTAGGGAAGGAATCCCAAAAATAAATGCATGTTCACAGAATTTTCACTTTTCCGAAATTGCTTAGCAATGTTGACACTATCCGGTTAATTCACAAAAAAAAAACACAAATACACACTCATTATTTTAATAGTATTTTTACATAATCCGTATTCAGTTGTATGTAAGTATATTAATTTAAGCCCACGACTCACATGTTCATATAATTCAAACTTTTAGTATACTATTTTATTCACTCACTATTTTTATATAATTTTTCCTCAATGACTTGTTTTTATTAAAACTTAATTTAGAACAGTTCGCATTGTTGAATATCGCGTGAGAGAACTATGTATACGGCTAATATAAACTAAACAGACTCTGCCTGTGTGTGCTAAGAGTGTCGGCAAACTATTCGAAGGTCAAAAGATGACGAATTGTGATGACACGAGAATGTTGTTTTTTTTTTAATCTTTCTGTGAGAATATAAGGGAATCTTCCTCCTCCAATGAATGTGATAGCTTGAAATGTTAGATGTTGTATTATTTGTTTACAAGTTTTCTTTAGATATTACTAAGATAATTATTTATTATTAATAGTGGTCGCCAAAACTATAAAATATTAAATAAGTTTATGTATGGGTGATTGTGCCAAACGCATGGTAGTGTGTGTAATGTTTTTTTAATTAATTTAATTTATTTCCTTCGAATCTGGAATTTATAAATAATTAACATTTTTTGAATTTCCGCGCATTATTTGAGAAAAGCACTACCTATACAAGCCTTGGCCGCAACCAGTCATTGATGGACTCACGTATTTGTGCCTCGGCTTCGCCTCGGCCCACAATGCCCCTGTTGCAGGCCGCTGCAGTAATGCACTAATTTAAACATTTTCAAAGACGGTGCTAATAATAGTAGCCTTTCAAATACTTAGGTAAGTATGGTATTTCAAGAAATGGGTTCACATAAATAGTGCAACAAGTGGGATCTGAACTCATGACCTTCCCCTTCAGTTGAACCTAGGAACCGTTTTTTTTTTTTTAACTATTGGACAGAGAACACTACAATCAATCAATCTGCCTGGCTTTTTCCCAACTATATGGGGGTCGGCTTCCAGTCTAACCGGGTGTAGTTGAATACCAGTATTTTACATGGAGCGTCTGACCTCCACAACTCAGTTACTGAGTAACACGATACCCCTTGGTTAGACGGTTGAAAAAAGAACACTACAATATCATAGTACAGTACAAATTATGCATAGTGCATAGTCAAAGTAACTTGTGGGAACTCGCCGGGCATACTACCTAAGATTTAGTCATCTATAGACATATACCGTCTTATTACAAAACAAGATTTATATTTTGACATGGCTTAAACCATGGAGCTAGTTTTTGTAATAAGAACGTAACAGTGATTGAAATACCGTTCTTGATAGAAAACTTAGTTCGGTACTAAGTTGTCAGTTTTGTGTTTAGGAAATTTACAATAGTCGAAATAAAGTTCGAAATTCAATAATGGCTCCATGTTTTAAACCTGGGTCTGAAGATAAACCTTGTTTTGTAATAAGGGGGATAGAATTTTCTTTATTCGAGTAACCAAGACTCAACAAGATTTATTAGTAAAAATTACGACTATGTTAGTAAGCAGAGACACTAAACAAAAACATTACAAGAAATAATGATTGGTCACCGTTGCGACATCCCATGAGAGACGGCACAACAGTGACCCACGTAAACACAGTCCAGGCGACTCGCAACCATGCTTTAGACACTGTTGGAGCTGCCCCGCACCCTGCACACCAGGGAAGCGCACCTTTTACACATTGTTGCATAAAAGCAATCTACATGCGCATCTGCAAACATCCCTGACGCACTACAGAAACGGGGCAACCCCACCAGTTTCCTAAACAATAGAATTACATGCTACAGGTAATCTGCCTGCAGTTGTCTTGAAAACGACCTTCTAAAACACTAGAACAAAATGGTGACTTATTTTCTTAGAATCTGTAACATGAACATCATAATATTAATCAGTCTATTGGGAAGGGGATGATTTAGAAGGCAGTCCTCCTCGATACGGCTTGCATCGGGAGAAGGTTCCTATCTCTGGAGCCCTAACCACCGGTAGCTTGTACCCTGCTCCCGATACCGGCAAACCATGATTTTTTTATATATTTTTAAATGGGTTTTTTTTTGTTTAATTTAAAAATGTATTTAATAAGGTATGCTGGGAGACAAGCCTCATCTTTGTGGGAGTCGGCCGAAATCCACCACGCGGGCCCAGTGCGGGTTGGTAGATGTCACGTCTTTGAATTTTTTATTCCAGGACATGAAGATGTTTTCCTTCACCGTTTTGAGAGCAGTGGTAATGAAATAATTCACAAGTGCTTGATTGGGTTATCACTTATCATACTAGCGAAATACAATTTTAAATTATACTGTCTAGCAACAATGACATGGGAACTGTTATCACGTAGGCGTTTGTCAAGCGTGGTGATTATGGGGAACCGTACGAGTATATTGTTGAGGAAGTGAAACTAGATGAGGAAGGCCTTCTTCAATAGACGATGATTATAGATCATTATCTTTTGCCCACGGCTTCGGCCGCGTGGAAGTCGGTAATTATCCCACGGGGATGTACCTACTACCAGGATAAAAAGTATCCTTTATCCTAACCTAGATCATGGTCCACCCATGTGTCAGATATCATCCAAATCGTGCCAGGCGTTTTAGCGTGAAAGCGTAACCATAAAACTCACTTCCCATAGTCACCCATCCACGGATCAGCCTCGACAAAAGTAGCTTAACTGTCAATTGACGCGTGCGGCTACGAACCCTCAATTCCGAATTAATCCTGCTCTGAATAACGATAGCCCAAAATCACTCATCCCTAAAGAGCTCCTGCCCAGATCCGGCTGGACTAGATTTGAATGGCTTCGTTCGTCCACTTTGCTCGGTTAGTCCAGAGATGTACAAGATACCTCAAAAACAGTATCTGGAATACAAGATTAAAGATACTTTTAAGTAATGTATTTGAAATAACAGATACAAGATAATATGAACTTTCGGAAATATTACATGAAATACAAGATACAAAATACGTAATTACTTTTTAAAGATAAATAATACTTTTTGAAAGAAACCAATACAATTATTTATTTTAAGGTTTTTTTTAATCATGAAAGCACGTAAGCCGTTGGTCCCTAACTGTCATTCGTGGATCTTTGACAGTCGTTAGGGGTCATAAGAAGACAAAAAAAAGGTCTGACAACCAGTCTTACCAAGGGGTATCGTATTATCCAGTTACTGGGTTGTGGAGGTCAGATAGGCAGACGCTCCATGTAAAATATTGGTATTCAGCTACATCCGGTAAGACTGGAAGCCGACCCTAACGGAGTTGGGAACAGGCTAGGCAGATTGGTTTAGCTTGTTTAATTAATTATGAACCATCACGCGATCAAGTGATTAATCGCGTAAATGTCACAAAATATTATATTTTTAAGGTTTTTAAAACCGATACCCAGTACCGACAGACCCATGCTTAAACACCCTTTCGTTAATCGGTATTTCTGCTTCTTGGGTCCGTACCTTTATAGTAGGATTGATAAAATTGTCGACATACTTGCCCTAAATAGCAGAAGTCGTAAGAATAAAGTGATTGAGTACATTCATAACCTGACCAATGACGAAACTGAAAACCTCTTAATTGTACCACACTAAGTTTCACATACTCACCCTCCTACACACACTCACTCATCTACATTCTACTCAAAAGGAGGTCTCCACTCCACTCCCATATCCATACTTCATTTTACTTTATTTGCTGATCTAAAAATAATGAAATATGTATAATAATATTAAGTCAAATTTGAACTTGTAGCTAATATATGTATATTTTTAGGGAAGAGCGCTGATGTCTGAGATACAGATATTTATTTATCTAGTTCAGACACAGATGTCTTGTAAAATGTTTGTAAATCTATGCTCATTTAAGATATGTTTTTATTTAATGTACTATTTTTTTTGAATTTGAATAAAATAAAATGTATTATTATTATATGTAAGACTAGTTCTTCAAACATTTTATAAGTAATTTTTCTTCTATGTGGTCTCATTATCATTGTCTCATATATTGAGACCAGACTCTGTAATTGCAAAGAGATCATACGTCGATGCCAATAAATTATTATGGAACGTATTTGTTTTCGTTCGTAGGCCTCGAACATTCTGATAATACACTTGAATGCAATTATTGCTGGCTTTGATTGCCTTTTGCTGGATTGCGGGAGTTTCGAAACCACACCCATTGGCTGAATTGCGCATTTAATGGCCAACTATCCACGTTATTCAGCTTATCAAAAAGGCATTCCGGAACTCCAACCATAAATGACGCATAGTCTCTTGCACGTTTCGGAATTATTTTTTCGATTTTAATATCTGCAGATTTAGATTTAGACAGATAGAGATTCCCGCCACATGTTCACCCATCGCCTTCTCAGTTGTATCTGGATGTAGCGACCACACATGCAAAAACTTCTTCCTCTGAATTGCTTGAAGCGTAGCAATTTGAGTGTTTCCTCCTTTTTGTATGGCATTAGTAACCTTTTTTGTTCGTTTTTTGTTATTGACTACTTTCCATTCTTCGGAAACAACGTTATCCTCCAATACTGTCTCAGCGGTTTCCAATGATCTGTCGCTGGTTTTCTGCAGTATGGACGCAGCCTTATTCTTGGCTCGCACGGTCTCTCGGCGCGCACGTTCCGTCACCTTTTCGTCCGTTTCTTTAGCAACACTTCCGACGTTTATCTCACTCGCCCGCTGCCTAGAATGTATCCCGACAGTTTTTTCCATCTCGCTCTTCGAAGTATCCATTGAAACAATGTGAACTTCGATCTTCTCAATTTTACTGGACAAATCTGCAAGTACCCTCGTCTGTTCCGTGATTGTGACCAAATAATTTCCGATCGTCCGCTGCTGATCTTCAATTTTCTTGCTTTGCAACTCAATTACTGCTGTTTGAGCCACAATTTTTGCTGTCAACGCTGCCACTTTCTTCATCACATCGTTGAACGCCGATTCGACATTAAATTTGGACATTTTAACCGTTATTTGGAATAAAATCACGGAGACGAAGTTCGCGTGTCAAGTTAGTATATAAAATCACAAATAGAAACGGATTTTAAATTTTAATGAAATAGTTCTCAAAACTTAAATGCCAGTCGTGTCTTAGAATCCAAAAAAACATTATCGATTGGTTCACAAACAGTAACTACTAATTCTGAATCCTGTAATTCTGTTCTGTATAACCCAGTACCGGAACAAGGTCTCTTGCTGGATGACTAAATGTACTAGTACTGGTTTATACCGTAGGGGTTGCAAGAGTTGTGGTAACAGTAGCTCAACATTAATCAGTCATTCAGCACGTAAGATTGCTATTTCCTCATGATGCATGAAAACAGGTTGGGCACCCGGTGTTCTTCCGTGCAATCCTTTATATTTATTCCCAAACGGACTTTTAAATTGAAATTCGATGTTAGTGATTTTCTCTATTGCTTTTTCCATTGCCTCCTCTGTATATTTTTTATAATTGCTAGTACCAGCGGTCTTTTTGTAGGTGCGAACCATGAGGAACTAAAACCAATGTAACAAGTAGGTAGGGGTTAAATTGATTAATTTTGTATATTACTCCTATATAATTCGGGACGACAACCATTGGGGTAAAATTGATAACTATCAAAGTCGCCTCGTATATCCTATTAATGTAGCCCCGGTTAACTAAAATGTTTATGCAAAATAAAATGGCGACCGTAAACAAAAATTGCAAACATGCTCTAAATCTTAAAGAAACGTTTATTAAAACAGTGAAATACTACAAAACAAACAACAATACTTACGCTTGTGCCACTGAAGTTATTCAAACAATATTTTTAAACCTTTTTTACACTAAACTTTAACAAATGGTTTTATTTGGTTCTGACGACAACTACTCGTCGACGCTTCGGCAAAATATGGCTGACCCGCCTGTCTGGCCAACAGAACAAGCAACATTTTGGCTGAATTCAGTATCACGCATTAAATCCGAAAAAACATACAGCCTGGGTCTGAAAATAAACCTTGTTTTGTAATAAGGGGGACAAAGTTTAGCTATCATCAAAGTTACCCCAGCTCTCAAAGTAACCCCGTTTTACGGTACCTGCTGTTAGGTTTTTATTCAAGTTCTACAAAACATTAGTTTTCAGTGATACTTACATTTATAAGTTAGGTAGTAACTGTAGGTAGGTACTTTAAAGTATTAACCGAAGGGTCAAACAGATTCCTGAACTAATAGCAAACTGTGAGATCCTGTAGTTTATGTACTTAGAAGATTAACAAGTAAAGGATTTGGCCAGTTAAAGCAGAACAGTTGAAATGTGTCTAATCCATTATTAAATAAAATACAGCCGATATACAATGAAAGTAAATGTACAACCAAGTACCTATCTTCACAAACATCAGGACCCCAAGTCTAAGTTTGCAAGAGAGCAAACGTAACTATTTCGTTTGCGCTAAAATTTTACCGATAGATCATAATGTTAAGAGTATAAGAGTGAGAATAAAAATCTTGACGCAAACGCTTACGTCTACTCACTTGCAAACTTACACTCGGGGTACAGAAATGGTCAACTATATGTTGTGTGTAAACGCTGACTGCGTTTACACACAACATATTATTAACCTATTTGACCATTTACAGTGTAAATGGTTTACAATATATTAAAGTTAAGTAAAATCTAAGGAGAGAGTTTAGGGGACAGCTGCAGTTTTTAACCGACTGCGCTACGCAAAGGAGGGTAATGTGTTTCTGTATATCAGCCTATGTATGTATGTATGTAGCGTTGCCAGGCGTCCGGATAAAGCCGGACACAGTCAGGCTTTTTGGGTGCGTGTGCGGCTAAATTAGACGGTGTCCGGCCTGTCCGGCTTTTGTTAGGCTTTTTAAATTTGTCAATTTTATTTTTTACATTTGTCATGTGTCTTTTTTCCGTTTTGTATAGAAGACTGATTCATTCAATTCTATTGTTGTTTTTGAACTTAAGAAGATTTATGATAAATGATAAACAAGCCTTGTTTTACCCTTAAAAAAATTGATGTGTTCAGTACAGTAAGACTAAAAAAATAAGGGTGTCCGGCCATTTTACCCAAATGTCCGGCTAAGATGGCTGGTCTGCCCGGCTTTTCGGTTTTAAGGCCTGGCAACCATAGATGTATATATATTTGTTCCTTTGTGGCGCTCTACATACCAAACACGTGGGCCAATTTTAATGATTCTTACGTCAATCGATTTGTCTTATTGGTCTTAATCTTGTGAGTGTCACTAAAGTCACGACAGTAATCAAAATTCAATATGGCGACAACCAGACGCCATAATGTGAAAAAGAAAAGGGGTATCATTGAATAGGTCTTTAATAAAAATCATCTTTAGGTTTCTTTTATCATTTTGAATGACCATTTAGGATCTATAACGGTGTAGAGTTGGTTAGCAACCATTCTCACTTAAGGGGACGATAACCGACTTTCAATGATTTTATACTGAAGAACACGTCTAAACGAGTAGTGTTAATGATTTGAAAAAAAATATGATAAATTAGAGCATTTTGTCAATAATTTAATATGTGAATATTTTAGATTATGTTTATAATACATAGTGAAATTAATTTGTAAAGTTATGTCTAACGCGAATTAAAAAATGTGAATGGCGCAAAATCTACCAAGCGTATTTTTATGAAACCATCGCCAATTTAAAGATAAATTTAATTATTGATCTTTTAATATACGCGTTTTATTAAAATACCTTTTTTGTGTATAATAAATTAATAATGCGTCAAATTGGGGACAGCGCTTCTTGATGGGAGAGTCCTATTTATTACTGGCTGAACGTACGACGCGTTGCGTGATCTCAGTACAGAACACGCAAGCTAACCACTCAAGGTCACTGGCATATATCTGCGTCTTAAATTTTCAAAACTTATAATAAACCTGTGATAAAGTTCTTATATAATCGTCTATTAGGTCTTACTAACGTGAAAAACAATGATTAAAAAGTGTAAAATAAAAAGGTTAATAAAACAAAAAATTCGACTGTGTAAAAAGTGAATTTCAAAAAAGAAGGCATAATCTCAGGCAGTCGGAGGCTATAAGGTCTTTATTGTTAAAGAAGATTCTTTCGACTGCATGAGATAGTTTATATATCAAGATACTCGTATTATAGAAATAGGTAATCTTGCTTCCTTCTTTTTAAGGGTTCCGTAGTAAACAAGGAACCCTTATAGTTTCGCCATGTCCGTCTGTCTGTCTGTCTGTCTGTCCGTCCGTCCGTCTGTCCCAGCTTAGCTCAGAGACGCTTAGTCCTAGAAAGCTGTAATTTGGCATGGGTACCTATACATATTAATCATGCCGAAAAAATGGTAAAATATAATTATGAAAAACATTTTTTTTAGGGTACCTCCCTTACACGTGAAATGGGGATGATATTTTTTTTTCTCGTCTATTTCATAGTGTGGGGTATCATTGGATATTGAGAGTTTGACAAAACCATTTTTCAATTAAGGGATCCGTTTGCGTAATATTAAGCTTAAAGGCTTCTGCATACCGGGGCGACTTGTCGCGCGACGCGACACGACACAAAGGCACCGCTCGTCCCGCGACACGCGAGGCCTTTGTGCCGTGTCGCGTCGCGCGACAAGTCGCGCTGGTATGTAGAAGCCTTTAAAGTGCTATTTTTTGTTAGAGTCAGGTGTCCCCCCCCCCTGCCGGCTAAATGGTTGGTTTTGGATATGTGAAAAAATTCATGGCAATAGTTATATATAACGAAATTAAAAGGAAAACTATCACAGCTAAGTAGGCTTCACAAGTTAACGAGTAATAGTCGACCAACTTAAATATGCAGTTGGAGAATTGACCGTAACGTATATCGATGTATGGGAGAGCATGTTTTTCAACTACAATGTTAAGTTTGTTTTTGGGATAAATTCATGCACTTGGTCGGTTTTTTTAAATTAAATTTTTACGCAGACGGGTTTTTGTGTTATTTAAGGAGTAGATCGAAGATAGCAAGCAATTAAACTGTAAACGATTGCCAGACTCATCGTTTGGACATGACTATTTGTATAACCGATAGGGCGTTCTTCGACAATGGTTAAAAAATGATATAATCGCGATACATGTATTGCGACATGGTTTCTTTGTGTAAACAACAAATGATTCATGAAAAAAAGGAGACAGTTGAAAAAAAACAGGGCGCTTATTCACCAGCTTCTCCCCTTTTAAAAATAACAAAAAAAAACAAACTTACCTTTAATAATAGGCATGGCTACAAATCCAAACACATTTTAAGCACAACACAGTCGCATAACTCCACTCTCGGACACTGCAGAACGTCTACAGTCGATGATTGTACCTTATCATTATCAATTTCCTTTCCGAATACTTATCGGCAGGCGGACTTAGAAATGTCATAGACCAGCTCTATGGTGACAAGACGGTATTTTTTTCGTTGTATCTTCAGTGTAGTTGTTATTAGATTAATATTGATAAATCAGTTTCACTTTAAATTTTTAATAAAATAAAATTTATTTAAGAATAAAATAAAGTAAAATTTTGATTTAGATTAATTATAATCGGGGAACATTTTAAATCTAATTTCAAGCGTTGTCATCGAGCTTCTCTTTCTTTTGTATGCAGTCTGACAGTGACGGCGGTTTACCGGTTGTCAGCGTCTTAACTACAATTAATACCAGTCTATTACTGTCGGTGCGTGTTAAGGCTCTTACAGACTCACGCGATATCGCGACAGGCACCGACAAAGCAATTGTCCTACTAGTGTCGCGTCGCGTCCGCGATATCGCACTAGTCTGTACGAGCCTTTACTATGTGTGACAAAGGTATTTAAAAAACAGAGGTGAGTGGAAACGCTGGGAGGAGACGTAGGCCATAATATCGAGCCTGAAAAGGAAGACCATCGTAAGCGACATAATGTAGGTATTTCACTTTTTCAATAAATAATTAAATAAAATCACTATAGTAATCAACAAAAAACCTCCTGTAAATTTTAATTTATGTCGCTTACGGTGTTCTTCCTTTTCAGGCTCGATATAGTGACCTACTTGGTGATGTTCTTCAGAAAGGTCAGGTGCGTAGTACTCGCAATCGGCATGCGTCTATGACCAGTACCCCGAGTGTAAGTTTACTCACTTGCAAACTTCCACTCGGGGTACAGATGTATGAACGTAGGCGAAGCAAAAGGAGTATGTAAGGAGCGTAGCAGCTGGCGTTTTATAGCTTCTGCCTACCCCCATGGGAAGAAGGCGTAAGTTTGTATAGTAGTTTTGTATTGTATATATAGGTTCTCAGAAATATGTTCAAGTTTAACATATATTTTTTCGCCGTCACGAACTGTATATATATGGCTATTTTTTTTTTTTAAACAAGCCTACTTGCTCCTTGTCAGCGCCTTAACTTATTTGCGTAATACACTTACAATTGCAATTTCTTTCATTTTCACATTTCAACAACATTCATTACGTTATTTACGTTATCGAGTTATCGAATTTTTCAAATATATAAAAAAATATTTCTAAAATATTGGACCGAACACTTGTACCTACACAAATGTTATAAACCTGCCAAACTGCGTGACAGTTCGTCGGCAGGATTAGCGCTCGTCTTCAGCAACTTAACATTTGCCCTCCTCTAGATTTGTATAACCGTCTCCTTAAATTTAAGATCCCTCTTCCGATTAATTTCCCTTCCCTTTTAACTTATCCCTCTCCAGATCTGCTTGTGGCGCTGATGATTTTCATCCGTCACAATAATATAAAATTATGATTTGTTTCCCTAAATAATAAGTCTGTGTGGATGTGGTTTGTGTATATTTAATGTGCTAAAAATTATAATATTTACGTAATTTTATCTTTTTGTTTGTTTCAGTCCAGTACTAACCCCACAAGATCTACATTAAGTTCAACAGTTGTATCAAAGATTTTTTTTTTTTTACTACAACAATACACACTTGCTTTTCCAAATCACTTTAGACATTTGCTTGCCATATTCAAAAATAGAATAGAATAGAACTTAACATTTGGTTTTGATCAATTTAATTAAACATCTAAGAAGGTAGATACAGGTAGTTTTTTAAAGGTTCAGTGTCCTTCAATCGATTAATTACTGCCACATGTTGCTACCATTTTATTCAGCAGTTCAGCCTTTAATTTATTCCCCACTGTTCGCCTACTAATCACACCATTATCTCTACTCTCATATGAAGCAATGGATTAGACATTTTCTTCAAAATCCTTCGGATTGTGGAATAAAGCGTGTTACACAATGGAGTCCAGGTTTCCTCACGGTATTTTTCTTCACGTATATTATTATCAGTAATGTTCAAGATAAACTCCGAAAGTACATATGAATTGAAAATCACATTGATACTTGCCCGGATTTGTCCCCACAACCCCATGCATGAGAGGCGAGGCCTTAACCACTAGGCTATTTATTTAATACTTTAAGCAAACAAATGTACAGAGGCGGACTTAATGCCATAGGCATTTTCTACCAGACAACCTTTGGGCGATGCAGAGACAAACAGTGGTAGGTGCAATAGTGAGAATTGAGAAATAAAATAATAATAATTAAATATAAAGATATTCATATACCTATTAAAACTATAAATATAATATATACACCTAATTATATATATAAATCTATGCACAAATAAATATACATAAATATATTAAAATAATTAAGACAAACAATGGGAAAACATTACCGTTGTGATGATACTGCCAGTTTCCTGCGAATGTGCTCGTGAACTTTAACTTTAAAGGCTGCTATCACGACATTTTACCTATAATTATTGAACAAAAATACCTTTGTGGTTATTTTATAGTAGGTTATAGCATATTAAGGAAAAGGATACACTGTGTATGTGGTTACACTGTCTGCAACTGATAAGCTACCACAATAAAATGATTAGGGGTAATTGTACATGAACAGCTTTTACTATGGGACCAAACCTAAAATCGCGAAAAGTATAAACAATTGAATTGATAACTATACTCGTATATCTATAATTTTTATCACTCTATCGTCCTCTCATTAGCTCATGTGACTAAATGAATGCCGCTATCTCTTTCTCATAATCACCTGTAATCACGTTAATTGACTACAATAATATTAACATGGTAGCAACTAGAAGGCCAATTCCCGTAATTAAAAACGTTCAAAATATGGTCGCTATCTTATCTGTGCGACAATAAATAAACTTGTCATATACTTAGGAAAATTTTGACGTACTTTTGACAGATTGAGACAGATGTCAAAGTCAAATCTTTTATTTCAAGTATGCACTTAAATACCGGGCACTTTTAAACGTCAAAATTTACAGAAAAATAGAAGTGATTCTAGTTGCCTCTTCCAAAACGTAGTTTCGTATGGAGAAGAATGGGCAAGAAACTCCACCGTTACTCCCTTAAAATGTTTTACAATTATTTTGTATACATTCTTATCTACTTACATGTGAAGACGATGCACCTACAATAAAATTACTACATCACAATAGGTAATTTTTTTTAAAAATGAAGCAATGACAGATGAGGATGGAAACATTCTTAAAAATACGGGAATTGCCTCTCAGAACCACGTCATATCTAAACGACTTGTAACTCTTTTTGTGGTTAGCCTTATCAACTGATAAGGACTAGTAGATAATAATACAAAGGAATTTAAACGTTGCTGTAACCAAAATATAATTGTTTGATATCTTTGCAATTTGGTGCTATTCAAATATCATGTGTATTTAATGAAGTTCAGATTTTACATAACTTCCTGTGCTCCGTCATTTGTTTTCCTATTTGTTTTCTATGTAAAAAGATCATAAATGTACGCAAAAAAAAAAAAAACGGTAATCATTTAGATTTTTTGCCTATTCTTCTCCACTGCAAACTTTAAACAGGAAGTGACACTTATTTTGAATCGAGAATTAAGCAGCTATCCTATCGCATTTTGGTTTAAATATCTGCGACAAGCACAATTAATATCACCTTTATTCGATACGAATAAAGTCTAAATAACGCGAACCTATTTCAAACCGCTCCCGACACAATCCGCTCGTCCAATATGGGTGCAGCTTCTAGAATGTTCTAAGAGCCGTTTGAGAAACAGAGGACAAACCTCAGAACAATTATTCTGAGGGGCAAACCCTTCTTTTTACATTAGTTGTCTGGTGGCCATCAACTGGACTGTGCACCGAAAAATGTATTCTTTGTGATACAATTTACGAAACCTGGATCTTCGCCCTGAACCCTATTGTTGTGATATAGGTACATATATAAGGTGTATCTATTCATACACGAAATCTCTTAAGGGGTCATTGTCCTGATCAACAACTACTATGGGACCAAAGTTGAAATCGCGAAAAAAAATCTGCTGTTCCCTACATTTTGACGAGTTATGCGTACATAAATGTAGGGAACAGCTGCTTTTCTTTCGTGATTTCAGGTTTGGTCCCATAGTAAAAGTTGTTCATAAAGATGAGTACAACGACCCCTTAAGAGATTTCGTGTATGAATAGATACACCTTATATTTATAAAACGAGTTATATTTTTAACCGACTTCAAAAAGGAGGAGGTTATCAATTCAGATGTATATTATATATATATATTTTTTTTTACTTCAATTTTGAAATCGAATTGTGCAAGTCCTACAGAGAGCATGTAATCCCGCAGATATTTATTTTAACTTATACGTATTTATAACATAAAGTTGGAGAGAGGAGCTCGTAGCTAAGCACCTAATAACAGCCGCACGGCTCGATCCATCAGGTTAAGCTATGCTTGCCGGGGTTGGTCCGTGGATGGGTGATCATCTTTACATACCGAGACTCCTCCGTGCCTCGGAAAGCACGCTAAGCCGTTGGTCCCGGCTGTCATTCGTGGATCTTTGACAGTCGTTACGGGTCGTCAGAAGCCTGAAAGTTTGACAACCAGTCTTACCAAGGGGTATCGTGTTACCCAGTAACTGGGTTGTAGAGGTCAGATAGGCAGTCCCGTCATGTCAAATACTGGTATTCAGCTGGTTAGACTGGAAGCTGACCCCAACATAGTTGGGATAATAATAATAATAATGAAAGTTTGTGCATGGGCGAGCCGTATTCGGCGGTATAAGCGGCGGGTGGATCGATACACGCAGAATCGCATGTTCCAGAGCGATGAAAGGTGGGTATATAGAGCTTGGGAGCGACCCGACCAAAATGTGACAGACGTGTGCCGCCCGGATGATGCAGCCACGAGTGCATTCTGGCGTAGCATCTGGTCGGAGCCCGTCTGTCATGTTGAGGCTGACTGGATGCGGGAAGTCGAGCGAGTGTGTGAAACTATACCAGAAATGGAAGCAATCGAAATTACCTCATTAGACGTAGCCAGAGCAGTCCGTCTGTTACCGAATTGGAAATCACCAGGACCGGATGGACTGCACAACTTCTGGTTGAAGTGGTTAATTAGTTCACACACTTGCCTGGCATCTCAGTTCCAGTCATCCTTAGAGTCTGGGTCGCTACCGCAGTTTCTAACAACAGGCGTTACCCACCTGCTCCATAAATCAGGTAGTCCCGTGGAACCCAAGAATTATAGACCGATCACGTGTTTGTCAACGGTCTATAAACTTCTTACATCCATTTTGAGAGTGAAAATTAATACGCACATTGAAAGTCACTCGATTATGTCTGCCTCTCAAAATGGATGTAGGAATAGGTCCCGCGGTACCAAGGAGCTACTCCTCATCGACATGGCCATAAGCCAACAGGTTTGTCGATCCCGCAAGGATCTGTCGACATGCTGGATAGACTATAAGAAGGCCTACGACTCGGTGCCACATACATGGCTCATGAGGGTGCTGGAGTTGTACAAGATAGATGCAACTCTGCGCACCTTCCTGATGTCATGTATGGGGCAATGGAGGACGGTCCTTCGCTACCCAGGATGTCGACAGATCCAGGGGAACGATGAGCCTGTATGGATTAAGCGGGGAATATTTCAGGGCGACAGTTTGAGTCCACTTTGGTTCTGCTTAGCCCTGAATCCTCTAAGTACACTGCTGGAGGATTCAGGTCTAGGCTATCGGTTGAGGAGAGGAGGTCAGGTTATATCTCACCTCCTCTACATGGATGACTTGAAACTCTTTGCCCCCAACAAATTGCGACTGATCGAGCTACTGAAGGTAACTGAAACTTTCAGTAGCGCCATCAGGATGGAATTTGGTGTGGATAAATGTGCAGTCATGCATGTAAAGCGAGGGGAGATTGTGGAATCCGAGGGAACGCAACTCTCGGGTTCCATACACCTTAGATCCCTCTCCTCATCCGAAAGCTATAAATATTTGGGTATGTCAGAAGCGTTAGGGATCAACGTTGCTGACATGAAGCAATCGCTGAAGGAGCGCTTCTTTGGTCGCCTGAAAAAGGTATTTATTAGCCTTCTTTCGGGCGGAAACAAGGTGCGCGCCTTCAACGGTTGGGTCATGCCGGTTTTGATGTACTCTTTTGGCATACTCAAATGGACTCAGACTGAACTAGACGCTCTGGATAGGAGGGTCCGTACACTGCTGACCGCAAACAGGATGCATCACCCACGATCATCGGTGATGAGACTATACATCCCGCGGAAGTGCGGGGGTCGAGGCTTTTTAAATGCGAAGACCCTCCACAACCGCGAGGTGTGCAGTCTCAGAGAATATTTTTTAAAAACCGAACTGGGTATGCATCGTGATGTGGTTGCAGTGGACAAGGGGCTCACCCCGCTCTCCATGGCTAAAGAGAACTGGCGCAAACCTCTAATACTTACTACCCATGACCGCAAGGAGGTATGGCAAGGCAAGGAGCTTCACGGGCGCTTCAATCGAGCTCTACATGAGACCGGTGTAGATTTCTTAGCGTCCGTATCCTGGCTACGTTTTGGAGACCTTTTCGGGGAAACGGAAGGTTTCGTCTGTGCAATTATGGACGAAGTTATCTTGACGAATAACTACCGGAGACATATTATGAAGGATGGGACGGTTGACGTGTGTCGGGCATGCCACCGTCCGGGTGAATCCATCAAACATATTATCTCTGGTTGTTCTCGTCTGGCTAACGGGGAGTACTTGCACAGGCATAACCAAGTAGCCAGGATTATTCACCAGCAACTAGCTTTGAAATATAAACTTGTGGATTCTGAGGTACCGTATTACAAGTATGTGCCCGACCCAGTTCTCGAAAAAGACCATGTCACGTTGTACTGGGATCGGTCTATCATCACGGACAGGACTATTGTCGCCAATAAGCCTGATATAGTGGTGATAGATCGATTAGCGCGCCGCGCAATGATTATCGATGTTACCATTCCACATGACGAGAACCTCGTGAAAGCTGAGAAAGAGAAACAAATTAAGTATCTCGACTTAGCACACGAGGTTGTTGACATGTGGAATGTGAGCTCGGCTATCATTGTGCCGATTGTCGTATCAGCCAATGGCCTGATGGCCGAGAGCCTCGATCAACATCTCTCGAGGCTGTCGTTAGGTGGTTGGATCAAGGGCCTGATTCAGAAGGCAGTACTCCTCGATACGGCTCGTATCGTGAGGAGGTTTCTATCTCTGGAGCCCTAACCACCGGTAGCTTGGACCCTGCTCCCGCTACCAGCGGACAACTATTTTTTATATTTTTAAATGTTTTATATTGTTTTATAAATTCTAATATTTAAAAATATAATTTATATGTACATATCGATAAATAAAGGAAATAATAATAAAAAAAACATTGCAGGCTACAACGGCCCATATTGTACCTTACAAACTAACATATATAGAGTATAAAACAAAACTCGTGTTAATAAATATAGCTTAACACTATGTTAGTGGCACTTCACTTCACTAGCTTGTCCTTGTGCTGTCCTGTGGCACTTGTCCGCGGAAGCGACGAAACACCACGTCCTGCGGCCAAAAGTCTTTCTCCATGACGACGGACAGAAAACAATTCGGTACTCGCACCACGAACGCCTTGAAGTTGACGTTGAGGTGCGACTCCAGTAACTGCACCCTCGGCGTGTACCTCGTCTTCTGGCGCACGTACTCAACGATGTCCTCCGCCTTAGTGGTGTAGAGTAAGCGGGAGATGTACACCGGTGTGTTCGGCTTAGCGGCACGCAAGCTCATTTCGAGCTCCTTAGGACCTGTGCCGCAGCGGTTCTTGTTTGTTCGTGATCGGCACTTCCTCCTATGCACTGTCACGAAACCCTCATCATCAGCCCTATTCGGTTCCTTTTCTGGCATAGACTTCTTACTAAGGATAAGGGTAGGCAGATTTGATTGGTATTTATAACATTGATTATGTAGTGCATGATATTTTATAGTCTCTATACTCTCACGGGAGAATCCCGGGGTTCAACAAAAGGTTATAGTTCAGTTATAAAGATAAACATTGCCTTTGAGCGTAAACTTTGTACTACAAACTGGACGTTACCGTTGGAACTCGATTTATACTCGAACCTCGACATATCAAAACTTTTTTGAGCGAGTCTCCTTATCGTATGTGAATAGGTTTGTTCTAAGTAAGCGTGCACTATCATAAATATGATAACTCGTTTGTACACTATCTCACCTGATGGTAAGTAATGATGCCGTCGACGATGATCGGATCATCGTCGACGGCATGAGCCCAGCGTCAGCAGCGTCGGCTCACCATCAGGTGAGATAGTACACAAACGAGTTATCAAAAACCGGTCAAGTGTGAGTCGGACTCGCGCACGAAGGGTTCCGTACAATTATTATCTAAGGTAAATTGCGGTTTACTATGACGTATTAAAAAAAAACTACTTACTAGATCTCGTTCAAACCAATTTTCGGTGGAAGTTTACATAGTAATGTAAATCACATATTTTTTTTAGTTTTATCATTCTCTTATTTTAGAAGTTACAGGGGGGGGCACACATTTTACCACTTTGGAAGTGTCTCTCGCGCAAACTATTCAGTTTAGAAAAATAATATATTAGAAACCTCAATATAATTTTTGAAGGCCTATCCATAGAGATACCCCACAGGTATTGTCTTGGTGAAAAAAAAAATGATTTTCGAGTTCTAAGTATGGAGAAAATAAATAAAATTTATTGTTTATTTTCTATTTTTGTGTGAAAATCTTAATGCTGTTCACAGAATACATCTACTTATCAAGTTTCAACAATATAGTTCTTATAGTTTCGGAAAAAAGTGGCTGTGATATACGGACGGACAGACAGACAGTCATGACGAATCTATAAGGGTTCCGTTTTTTGCCATTTGGCTACGGAACCCTAAAAAAGGCTCTATCTCACTCTCTGTTCAACTGGTTCCCAGCTAAAGTCTAATAAAATCCTACAGATTATTACCCGCTCTGACACATGTTCGAGCCAGCCCGCGGCCGTGGTGCCGCTGAGCCTGCAGCTTTAAATTCGTCCCCTAATAATTAATATTAATCCGATCCAGCCTGTCCATTGCTGCCCCCAGCGACGCCCTAAGCCGATTTTTTTTTTTGCAGTATTGGTCCTATGGAATATGTCCACCACAGTTGTGTTTAGACCAACAAGGTAGCCACTCGTTTAAACTAAAAATAAGTGACTTCCAACGCGAGTTGTTCCCATAGTAGCAAACCGCAATGATGGGGTCAGGCTGAAGTTAAACCCACTGGAGATTTTAGCCTGGTTTAATCTAACTTGCCTTAAGATCAGCTTCTACTAACTACACTATATATTTTCAATGTTCGCTCTAAACGTTGAGTTTGATCTATTTGAACTGCTGTAGTTTTTGAGTTGACCTCGTTGTGGTAATTTAACGGAAATATGTAACTAATCCTCTAAAAACTTATTGACCTTCTAATGATGTACGCTTTTTAGGGTTCCGTCTGTCTGTCTGTCCGTGGTTTAGCTCAGAGACTACTAGTACTAGAATGCTGTAATTTGCATGGGTATACATATTAATCACACCGACAAATTGTTAAGAAAATAAAATCTTGGATAAATTGTTTTTGTAAGGTCTCGTCTATTTCATGGTGTAGGATATCGTTGGATAGGCCGATCAAGAATATTGCGGGTATATGAAAACCATTTTTTGATTCAGGGATCCATTTGCGTTGTAGCGGCATCAACATCGCCACATGCGAACTACGTGTCACGAGTGACGTCAGGTCACGCAAAATCCTGCATCGCGCAAGCAGAGTTTGCCGCGCAACTAGCATATATACATCCCGACATCAACCGTCGGGCAGTTGCCCACCAGACACAACACCCATCTGGTCGGAGGATTCTCCCTTTTCTATGGAGGATGAGTGAACTTTACACCCTTTTCCTCATACCTCTAAAGCGTAATGATAAGCTTTCGGCTAGATGTCGGATTGTCGGCTAAATGGTTATTTTAGAATAAGTACTTATATTAAAAAAAATCATGGCAGTAGGTAGTATAAACAATAACGAAATTAAAAGGCTATCACAGCTGCTTATGTAGCCTTTTAATTTACAAGTTTAGTAGGCTTAACAAGTTAACCAGATAGTCGACCGACTTACATTTGCAGTTTGAGAATTGACCGTGACGTATATCGGCGTATGAGAGAACATGTTTTTCAACTACAATGTTAAGTTTGTTTTTGGCATAAATTTATCCAAACTACGGAAATCTTCATTGTGCGTGGTCTAACATGCACTTGGCCGGTTTTTAAATTAATGAACCTCTAAAAACTTTTTGGGCTTCTAATGATGAACACTTTTTAAAATAAATGAGTCTCTTTTTAACATTCTAGGCTAGCCTTTTCTCACAGTTGGTCGCAGTAAGTAAGCTGTAGCTCCTTGACCAAATGGGTTAAGTTAGAAAGAAACAGACTTTCTGATCAAATAGTGTTGGACACTTTAAAATAATGAACTGTTTTGCACAAAGATTTAAATCCTTAGATTGCCCTACCGCATCAAAAGAGAAATAAAGATAATTTATTGGGAATCACACACTGGCAGAGTGTGCCGCTTGGGAGGAGACACGCCGTGCCCT
Source organism: Tiliacea aurago (assembly GCA_948098905.1). Taxonomy (NCBI): domain Eukaryota; kingdom Metazoa; phylum Arthropoda; class Insecta; order Lepidoptera; family Noctuidae; genus Tiliacea; species Tiliacea aurago. Next base: position 6,017,711 of record OX402597.1, read on the forward strand.
CATCTCAGGAGTAAGCAGTGACCTCGCTGCCAGCCGTCGTCGAGTCGATGGTCGGCAGTGAGGAGTCCTGGGACGCGGTGGTGTCCTTCTGCTAAATAATCGTGCCGCAGAAGGAGGCTGCGGAAAGGAAGCGGGAGATCTCGTCCGCTCAACCGGCCCGCAACAGGCGCACTGGGCGTCGGCAGAGGGCAGATAATGCCCCCCTAAATGGGAACAGGGACGGCGGACTTGGGGACGTTCGCCGTATCACACTGGACCCGAGGTGCTGGCGCGTAGTGTTCCACACACGCCCCTTTCAGACGTCGCGGGGGGGTCAAACACCTCACCCCACCCCCCAGACTTGTGGCACTATCCGGGGATTGCGGAAGTAATAACAGATCCCAAGATCCCCGGTGCAAGTGTGGGAAGGGAACACTAGGGTGGTTTTTAGTCAGTAAACGTCTGACAGACCCTTCCGCCCGCCCCAGGGCGGAAGACATCCATGTGCATTTTCCAACCCGTGAACAAAAAAAAAAAGGTTATAAATGTGACCAACCACTCGCGAGCAGAATTGGTCGCAGTAACTAAGCTGGAGCACCCCAACCAAATTGGTTAAGTTTGAAAGAAACAGACTTTCTGATCAAATAGTGTTGGACACTTTAAAATATGAACTGTTTTGCACAAAGATTTAAATCCTTAGATTGCCCTACCGCATCAAAAGAGAAATAAAGATAATTTATTGGGAATCACACAGTGAGTTTTGGTTTTTCTCAACACCAAAAATAAAACACACTCTTAGAAATATAAAAAACAAAAATGAAGTAAAATTAAAATAAAACAAAGTCCCAGTGGCGAAAGCACCATATAACACGATTCCTACCGGCTTCTCTTCGGAAGTTCGCATCAACAATTCTACCGCTATTTAAAAATGGCAGTCAATAGGGGTATTTAATTCACCATAACATTCAAACATCAAAAACGCCTATTTTATTAGCTTTGAATTGGAATAACAAACAAGAAATTTATGTCTGTGTAGTTATGCGTCTTTTTGGTTCTGCCACTTGACGATAGATGGTGTTAAATTCAGTAAAAGAAAGACTTACTTTTAAGTAAATTAATCAATTTTTCCTTTACTGATAAGAAAGTAAGTTAAAATCGGCTTCTCTCATACAAAAATTGACACCTCGCTGCTGCAAAGTCCTGTATGAGGCCAAAAGGCCCCAGGATGCAGCGACAATTTAAAATAAGTGCCGCAGCGCTGGTATTCTGCACTGTCCTTCCATTGGACACTGTCCTCTCATACCTATTAACACTGTAACTTGTAAACATTGTAAAAGCCCATTATTTTTGAAAGAGTAACCGTGGAGTTTCTTGCCGGTTCTTCTCCATAGGAAACGACCAATTGGAACCGTACACCTAGCTTCTGACGTTTCATAAGTGCCCATGTAGGTTTATATGAAATAAAATATTATGATTTTATTTTTTATTTTTTGATGTCACAGACAGATACAGAAATAAATAAAATCAATAATTTAGGATAGTCGCGTTTCTGCTTTATTTTGACACTTTTGACATACAAAGACGCAGTGACTTGACTTAAGACGGAGGTATATGCCAGTGACCTTGAGTAGTCAGCTTGCGTCTTGCGTGTTCTGTACTGAGCTCATGCAACGCGTCGTACATTCAGCCAGTAATAGGACTCGCCCATCAAGGAGCACTGTCCCCAATTTGACGCATTATTAATTTATTATACACCAAACAAAAGGTATTTTAATAAAACGCGTATACTAAAAGATCAATAATTAAATTATTTTTAAATTGGTGAAGGTTTCAGAAAAATACGCTTGGTAGATTTTGCGCCATTCTCAGTTTTTTATCCGCATTAGACATTTTTTTCAAATCATTAACACTACTCGTTTAGACGTGATCTTCAGTATACAATCATTATCGTCGCCTTAATTGCCATGGAAACGCTATTAATGTGTGAGCTCTTTTTTCAGGATGGACTCTTTCGTGTGTCTAATTTCTTCTTTTTTAAATTTAAAAGAGAAAAAGTGATAAAAAGAAAATTAAAAAAATTCGGTAGTCGAGCGATTTAAATCTTTAGTTTTGCAAGTATGCGACCTCTCACACGGCCGGACACAAATTAAACATGCATCGGACGCTCGGTGTCGCACTTCACGGAATTTTGATCCGAATTTATGTACCAACACAAGCAGGACCTTTGAATATTTGATCCGAGCGACCCCAGCCATTGTCTTGGTACATTTTAAAACAAAGAACTTATTTGTGATGGCGGAATTTGTTTTAAATTATGTACTGTTTATGAGTAGAGTGGTATGTTTGTTGGCGTGTGGACAAAGCTTCCCACAGGGGTTAAAGATGACAATTTTCGTGATGTAAAAATCAAAAGTGATTTATTCAAATGAGGCCTAGAAACAGCACTTTTTCAACATCAAAATTACTTATGACAGTCCCCCATAACGATTTTAGCTGGGAAGAAGTGCCGCAACAAACTACCCTGGTTGAAAAAAACTAACTGCCCATTGTGGTAATTTAATGATTGCCATTGCTTACCTGATGCCTTCTCTAAGCATGATCGACTCAGAAATGTTATTTAATTACAGTCTCAATTAATAAACCAGCTCTACCACCAGATAATACTTGACTTAAACCATACACGAACTGAATCACCAACAAAAAAAAACCGGTCAAGAGCGAGTCGGACTCGCGCACCGAGGGTTCCGTACGTATATATATATGATGTTGATGATTTCTGAAAAACTGTGCTATTTAGAGACAACGTTTTATTTTTCCTGTAATCTTTACATAAGCTTCTATCACATAGAATAATTTCAGATTTTTATCTATGCAAACTTCGGCGATAAGGGGGGGGGGAACGATATTTTTTTTTTAATTTTTCATCAAAAGTCGAAAACTATGCTGCCTAAAAAAAATGTTTGAGAATGTGCAAACAGCGTTCTTTCATATGATACCCCACATGCCCTAGTAGCCCCACGTCAAATTTTTAAGACCCCTTTTCAGTATATTATATCATATTTTTTTTAAATTTCTTTCTTTTTTACAAAATACCATTTTGGTACGGAACCCTAAAAACCGGCCAAGTGCGTGTCGGACCACGCACAATGAAGGGTTCCGGTTCGGTGAAGTTGGGATGAATTTAACCTAAGAACAAACTTAACATTGTAGTTGAAAAACAAGTCATACATTCCAACCGCAAATGTAAGTTTATACGCACAAAAACCGGCCAAGTGTGTGTCGGACCACGCGCAATGAAGGGTTCCGTAGTTTGGATGAATTTATCCCAAGAACAAACTTAACATTGTAGTTGAAAAACATGATACATTCCATACATTCCAACTGCAAATGTAAGTTTGTACGCACAATATTGAGAGATTTACCATGTTATTTTAAGACCATAGACTTCTAATAGGTTTTCCTGTAATCTATAAATATAGAACTATTCTCCTATTTAATATCCTCATAATAAATCCTTTCATTTGATATGTCACACAAAACTTTTTTTTTAATTTTTCCCTCAATCGTGAACCCTATGTTAACCAAAATTTATTTATTTACGCGTTCTTGTGTGGGTCACAGAATTTCATATTTGTACCAAATTTCAACTTAATCGGTCCAGTAGATTCGGAACAAATGGGCTGACACAGACGGACAGACAGACACCCGGGTGATCCTATAAGGATTCCATTTTTACCTCTTGATGTGCGGAACCCTAAAAAACACTAAATTCCAAAATATCTAAGTACTAAAATCATGCTATTTGTTACACTGGTAAAAGGTATTAATTTGTTGAGCCAATGAAGTAAGTGGAACCTTTAAAGTCTTTTATAAATTGCTGATAAAATAATATTGAAACCTTATTATTTTTGAAGTTTGAATGAAGTTAGCGGGAGTTGTGTAACACAATCAAAGTTTTTAAGAAAATAAGTTGAAAACACAGGTATTCCATCAACGCTCCTGTTAATCCATCCGAGGTGGCTGATACAGGGGGATCTACGGGCCAATATTTTGTACGGTCACGTCGAACAAATACCTAACCCGCCATCCTAACAGAAAGCAACCGTTTGTCACGCGGGTACGTTGTCATCATCATTTCAACCGAAAGACGTCCACTGCTGGACATAGGCCTCCCCTAAAGATCAACATACAACCTGTTACTGACCTTCAAATAGCAAAAAACGTAAGAAAATTTTAAGTTCGCGGGCTAAATTAGCGCATCCCCCTTAACGTGCTTTCCGAGGCACGGAGGGGGCTTCGTATGTAAAGATGGTCATCCATTCACGGACCAACTACGGCAAGCGTAGCTTAACCTGATCGATCGACCCGTGGGGCTGTTTTTACCTAAGCTACAAGCCCCTCATAATCTATATCCATCCCTCATCCCATATTCTCGATTACTTAGCATCTAACCTTGTTCTCTTGGAAGCCGATTAGAATACACCTGGACCTTATTCGCCTTTTACAGCGCTATGAAAAGTTGAGGTATATGAAACAACTACTTAAGGCGACGATAACCGACTTTTAATGATTTTATACTGAAGATCACGTCTAAACGAGTAGTGTTAAGTAAGAGCATTTTCTCAATAACTTAATATGTGGTACATACTCGTAGTGAAATTAATTTGTTAAGAAATGAAATGAAATGAAATCGTTTATTCTGTAAATAGGATATTAAAATCACTTTTACACGTCATATAAAAAATAAAAAAAAATTTAGATGTAGCCGACATTTCCTATCTGACTACCCCTGAGAAGAAATGGCGAAACAAACTCAGGGGTCAAAGTCTCTTTTAAAGTCCAGACATAATCTTGGTCAGATCATGTGAGGACCATGTAGATCCGGGTCTGAAATGGTCTTTTGAGGAAAGAACCACGCAAATTTGAGCGGACCTGTCCAATCAGTGTAAGCATTTGTCAGTAATCGTGCAGCTCAACTCAAAACTTAAGGAGCTCAACGACTCGACGAACAGTACCAAAAAAAGGACATTTGGGTAGGCCGCATAAAGCGCTCAAAATGTCAGACCATCATTAAAACTTAACTGAGAAAAGAAAGGAAAACATTTAAAGAAAAAAAAAAATGACCCACATAGTGCTCACATTCACAATAAATTAAAGTAGTAAATATAATACTTTTCAAAGTAAACATTCATGTAAAATTGTATACAATATTCTGCAATGTCAATATGTATATAAAATCATGCATAATAATTAAAATGTCAAGTTTTATCACAAGGCTAGCAGAGCGAGCAGCTCAATCCCAAGCTTTTTTGTCCTCTAAATAATCAGAAATCTTATAGTACCCTTTTTTACAAAGTTTAGTTTTAATACAGATTTTAAATCGTTTAATGGGTAAGTTCCGAATGTCAGTAGGAAGTTGGTTGTAAAAGCGTATACATTGACCCATGAAAGAGTTGCCTACTCTGTGGAGGCGAGTGCGATGTACAGCAAGATTGTGTTTATTCCTGGTATTTAAACTATGAATATCGGACATTTTCTTAAAATTTGATTTATTTTTGTGTACATATAATAGATTTTCAAGTATATATTGAGAGGCTACAGTCAGAATATCTATTTCTTTGAATATTTCACGAAGTGAATCTCTTGGACCTAGATTGTAAATGGCTCGAACAGCCCTTTTCTGTAAAATAAAGATATTATTAATGTCCGCACATGTTCCCCAGAGAAGGATCCCATACGACATAAGACTATGAAAATAACTAAAATAAACAATTCTGGCAGTATCTACATCAGTAATCTGTCTAATTTTTTTAACAGCATAGGCGGCCGAACTAAGCCTTCCTGACAATTTTTCTACGTGTGGGCCCCATTGTAATTTACCGTCTATAGTTATTCCAAGAAAATCTGTCGACTCAACAGGGTCCAACTCTATTCCATTAAGTTGAACATTAGTAGTTAGCTGCCTGACATTTGGCATTGAAAATTTAATGAGTTTAGTCTTTTTCTCGTTCAGGAGAAGATTATTTACATTAAACCAATGGAAAACTTTAGAGAGTGCATCGTTAACATGTTCAAAATTGACTAGCTGACGTTTGATTTTAAAAATGAGTGAAGTGTCATCTGCGAATAATACAATCTTGTGATTATCCCTTATGTGAAAAGGTAAGTCATTTATATAAATTAGAAACAAGAATGGACCTAGAATTGAACCCTGCGGAACGCCCATAGTGACCGCAGATCCTGCAGATCTCTTGCCATTAACATCAACCCTCTGAATTCTGTTGTTCAGATAAGAAGTCAGAAGGTCGAGAGCACTGTCCCTCAAACCATAATGGTGCAGTTTTCTGATGAGTGTATCATGATGAACGCAATCGAAGGCCTTAGACAAGTCGCAGAAAATGCCAAGAGCATCCCGCGACTCCTCCCAGGCCTCGAATATGCTCTTCAGTAATTCCACGCCCGCGTCTGTAGTTGAACGACCCTTAGTAAAACCAAACTGTTTCAGATGTAGTAGATTATGTTTATTAAAATGTCCTAACATTTGTTTCAAAATTAATTTTTCAAAGATTTTGCTCAATGTAGGTAATATCGAAATAGGCCGAAAATTCGTAGGATCAGTTGTGCTGCCAGATTTGAACAGAGGAATCACTTTGCTAAGTTTCATCAGATCAGGAAATACACCAGATGCAATACAAGAATTAAAAACAATTGCTAAAAAGGGTGAAATAACATTAATTATTGAAGACATGGTATGTACTGATAACCCCCAAAGGTCCGCAGTTTTTTTTTATATCAAGGTCTTTAAAAGATTCTATAATGTCTTTAGCGGTAACGACCGTGAATTTAAGGTGTTTATCACATTCTGGTACACATTCTTTTAATATTGAGTAAGCAGAAGTGGAGGACGACGATGACAGAGTTTTGGTTGTTAAAATAGGAATATTAGTGAAAAAAAATTCAAACTCAGTTGCCACCTCCATGTCTGCCTTAATATCTACATCATTGATTTTTAGATGGAAGTCACGATTCCGTACTGTCGTTCTTCCCATTTCTGAATTAATAATATTCCAAGTTGTTTTAATTTTATTTCCAGAAGATTTTATTTTATTTTTAATGTGTATGGCTTTTGCCGAGGAACAGGCTCTTTTAAAAGTTTTAGAATAGTTTTTAACAAATTCTTTAAAAGTTTCATCATGGTTATATGTTTTTTCATCATACAATTCATATAACCTCTGCCTACTTTTGTAAATACCTGGTGTTGCCCAATCACTAAATATTACGTGGTCACAAACAGGCAATGTTTTTGAGGTGAACACCTTCCTAAATTCACAATTAATGAGATTAAATAGTAAATTATATGCTTGATCTGGGTCGGTGTGATAAGGCAAACCCGGTAGTTTTTCCATTAAATTATTTTTAAATTGTTCTAAGCGACTTTTGTTTACAGGAATATAACTCACTAGTTTTCTTTGAGCTCTGACTATTTAAGTTATGTCTAACGCGGATACAAAACTGAGAATGGCGCAAAATCTACCAAGCGTATTTTTCTGAAACCTTCACCAATTTAAAGATAACTTATTCATTGATCTTTTAGTATACGTGTTTTATTAAAATACCTTTTGTTTTGTGTATAATAAATCAATAATGCGTCAAATTGGGGACTGCGCTTCTTGATGGGCGAGTCCTATTACTGGCTGAACGTACGACGCGTTGCGTGAGCTCAGTACAGAACACGCAAGCTAAGCACTCAAGGTCATTGGCATATATATATTATCTGCGTCTTAAGGCAAAAAAAACAATGCTCGGGCATGAAGATCTCTTATAAAGATTTCCTCTGAAAGAAACATGTTTAATTAGACTTTGTGTGTGTGTTTTTGTTGCTGCGAACCTGAAAAATGGTCAAGATATAAAGCTTAACTATGTATAATAGTTGTAACGCGTCCGCACATTCTTTTCAACCCTATGTTTACAAACCCGGTAACTTGAAACTTAGTCGGTTGAGTCCGAAGTTGGGCGTTAGGACCGCTCATCGACGTCTTCATAAACCGAAGATGGTGTAATATCGGCCGTCCATTGTGGCCGTATCTACGCACAATACTACCCGCATGCTGGTTATCGGCTTGTCTTTGAAGCTGTCCGCCACGGGACAGGAGTAATATAGATTTAGGGAGAGATTAAAGATTGGTTCTAGTATATTACTTCGATTACATCTAAATCTAATAAAAGCTAGAAGAGTATTGATATCTATCTAAGACAAGCGAAGAACTGCAAAAATACTAATTCAAATATTTTTATTTGTAAAAGATAGGTCGGTAAACCAAAAATACAGATGTTATCAATAAATTGACCATACGGCCATACGATTGGTGTACAAATTAAAAATCTAATTATAATTTCTCAACAATTAAAACATTTTAAGTTTTCTTTTTATTATTTACAACAAATTGATCCTAAATTAAATACACAAGCGTAAAAATGTATATTATGTGCAAGTATATAATAAAAAATAAAAAAAGTCGGATGCTCACATAAAAAAATTGGAAAAGTGCCCAAAAGCCTGGCAGCAGTGCCACGTTGAATGGCATTACTGATTTTTTGGGCTAAAAATCGACCAACCAATTGGCGATGTCCCGAACTCGCGATGAGCACTCGGACCCCAAGGCTCTAGTGTCTTCACTAAGGTCTTGGGAAGTACCTGCACACCACGCCGTGTCCTCATCTCAGAAGTAGGCAGTGAGTTATCGCTGCCGGCCGTGGTCGAGTCGATGCTTGGCAGCGAGGAATCCTGGGACGCGGTGGTATCCTTCTGCGAAACAGTCGTGTCGCAGAAGGAGACTGCGGAAAGGGAGCGGGAGATCTCTTGCGCTCACCCGGCCCGCAGTAGGTGCACTGGGCGTCGGCAGAGGGCAGATAATGCCCTCTTCCTGCCCCCCTAAATGGGTCCAGGGACGGTGGACTCGGGGACGTCCGCCGCCTCCTATCATTCATACTGGACCCGAGGTGTTGAGTGTTTCACGCGCGCCCCTTTCAGACGTAGCAGGGGAAGTCAAACACCCCCCCCCCCCTCAGACTTGAGGTAGCCCGCAGAGGCGGGCCGGCACTAGCCAGGGATCGCAACAGTCGCACTAGATCCCAAGATCCCCGGTGCAAATGTGGAAAGGGAACAATGGGGTGGTTTTTAGTCAGTAAGAGTCTGACAGACCCCTCCGCCCGCCCCAGGGTGGAAGACATCCATGAGGATTTTGCACCCCGGAAACAAAAAAAAAAAAGGACATGAACGCCGTAGGCTTACACTAGAAATTTTGCGGACGCCGAGCCCACCAAAGAATGGGTAATCATCAGAGGGTATCGCACGATCGTGCTCGATATTTTTACGTCCGTGCGAACGTGGGCTTACTTAGTTCGATGTACAGAATACATCTACGCATGATGACGGCTTCGTAATGGGTCTTTTTGCCCCCTGTCTAAATACCTACATGCCAATTTTCCTACCTATATATATGTATTCTATCTTAACATCCCCTCAAAAACATATTAAATTATAAAACACTTTTTAAAGTGCACCTCCACTTCATGCTACCTCACGTAAACAATTTACAAAATGGAACGGTTTACTTTTAATTTACTTGGGCAGTGGAGTTTACAAGCAGCGCTAATAATTTCTCACCGTCTTAAATAATCGATCACACGACGCAAGCGTTAGTTCTTGACGTATGTGCTTTGGAAGATTGGAAGCATGTGGAATAGGGTTCCGCGGGCATATGGTGCATTGAAAGTAAGAAAATACGATTATTTAATATTTTTTTGTAGCATTTTTGTAATAATTATTCATTTGGCCAGCAAGATAATATTTACATAATATTTAAGCTATTTAATAAAAACACTTTTGAAGGACTTGGAAGTTGTGTTAAAAGTACAAATAGCTATATTTTAAGGCTTGATAACTTTTAACTTAAATATAAGTAACTAAGTAATTTTACTGTTTAATTTCATTCAAAACCTGCAAAAACAGGTAGGCCAGAAATTAATAGATTCGCTGGAGCACCAAGGTAACCGACATAGCCCGAACGTTCACCATACGAGACAGAGCTAAATTAATGGCCTAATACCTTTTTTGGGAGAAGGCCGACATACTAAACACTGTGACTCCTAAAAGTCAGACTCAACAGTGGCGACCACCAGAAAAGTGCCACAACAATGAAGCTCCACGAGTCCCCATGTACTTTTTACTCTGGCACACAAACCCTTCAAATCAGAAAACAACAACGCTTCTTGGTGGCAGAAACCAGTACGGTGGTAGACTAGCCTGGACGAGCTCCTTCACTAAGATCTCTACGACTAGAAAAAAAGACAGAATTTGTCAGTTTACATAGAAAAAAAACAAACAGCAACAGTTTGCATGTAAGTGATTGTTGCACTGTTGCATACACACTTTCGCATGTAACCTTTAGCACATAACACACAACTATAATTGACTATACACTACACTGTATAAACAATTGTTGGTGAACCAATAAAATAAATAAATAAACACGAAAACGAATGAACTTATTTTCTTCTTTTTTTTTTTTTTTTTTTCCTTCTGGCTTCGCACGGTTTGTGCATTTAGCCAATGTCACGTATTAGTTCTTGTATAGTATTGATGAAATGAATTATAAATGCATGATGATGATATCCCCGCCCACTCCCCTTGAGTTTCAGTAAAGATGTGGCACTTTACTGAGACCTCACGCGGACTTCTTGAGAGAACTTGAAGCGAAGTTGCACTGTTTTGTTTCATTTGCCTACACTAATGCACGTTCACAAACACTTAATGGTTAATAATCCACCATTATTACACATTAATATTCGGCTAAACACAAATTTTGGAAAATTAAACAAACTGCTGAACATGACGCTTCACTTTCCCGCCAAGAACCCTTATTTTCTTTATTTCTATCAATAAAGTGGTTTCGTTAGTTCCACTTTTAACCACGGGATACGGAACCTTCAAAATAAAACCGTGTTCCAGACATGAAGTTTATTGTTTTTAAAATTCATGGCACGTTGTGGGGCATGCCTACGGATGGATGGATGGTGTACATACATCGGATGGAGTTATACGTCCACGCGGCTAGTATATTAGAGGAAATGATACGATACATGTAGTAGATACGCTGTTTTGACTTGAGTTGTGATGTTTAGGAAAATTACTTAATAGTTGTAGTGTTAGTACAAATAATTATATCCCTGAGGTAGGAGCTATACTCCGTTGGTTTAGGGATTTAGGTAGTTTAAATAAAGGTAAACAAAAAAAACCACGTGACGAGACAGCTGTCAAGTAACCGACTAAACGTAATATCTGTCACATCAGTTGTCATGCTACATCACAGTTGTCAACTCTGCCAGTTGTCAGTTGTTCAATTTAACAACGTTTTATTTCGTTGAAATTTAGAGAACCTGTCTTTTTGGGCTCTTTACAATAGACAGATTACAAAATATTATAGTATTACAATAAAAACCAAAATAATGTTCTCAAGCGATTACATCTACGAAGAGTAGTTTCAGAATAAATGATAAAGTTATATACAGTAATAAAAGAGGAAACTATCGTAAAAATAAAAAAAAATAAAATAATTTGGTTATCTTAAATAACCAAATTATTTTTTTTTTTTTTATTTTTTTTTTTTTATTAATTTTAAACATGAAATTATGTAAAAAAAAACAACATTAATTCCGAAAAAAAAAATTGTTGTAAGGAAGTCTCCACTTTGTCTCTGTTCTTTTTCGAACTTTAGGTATTAGCTCACCTTTTAAGGGTACAATTATTTATGCGGCTACTGTAAGGCTTGCTCGAATTTTTAAATATAGCTTACTTACGGCCGAACCCAATAACATATATATCACCAGTTTTGGCCTACTGGAGATATAAAAATATATCTATCGATGGTTTTAACGTCCCAATAATCTCTTAATCTACCGGCCCACGCTATCTACTGATGGGAGGTTGTATCGCCTACAACAGATATCTATTTGTATGAAAATGCCAAAGTATGATAAATGATAAATGATTTTATTTCTGTAAGTAGGTTTGTACAAACACTTTTACACGTCAATCATATTTTAAAAACTAGATGAGGTCGGCGTTTCCTATCTGACTACTCTGAGAAGAAAGGCCGAAACAAACTCAGAGGTCTGCGTATGCGGTATGCGTCCCATTATACGATTTGTTTGACAGGACAGTGGCAGATTTGGCTATTCCCCGAATTGCAGGGATAAACGTAAAGTAGCCAAGCTAAAATGAACTCTTTAGTACTTGCATATCTTCTTGATCATAGATGTTTTTTTTTTATTTAAAATAATAAAATTAATGCGCTAAGGTAGCCCGCGAAATTCAAATTTTATTACGTTTTTTGCAATTTGCAGGTCAGTAACAGGTTGTATTTGGATTCGCGGCAATAACAAATATGGCTCTACAGAATTATATCTTAATCCAGTAACTTATTTAGAAGTAAAAAACAAAGAAGTTTTAATATAACCCTAATTACTCGTACACAAATACACATGTTGTTTTTTAAAGTGATGTTGGTTGTAATGGAACGCACGGAAGGGCTAAGTAGAGAAACCTACTTATTATTTTCGTTAGATACTCGTAGGCCCGTATTACAGAACGTCACTCAATACTCAAGCATTACTTAAAACTAGTTTCAACCAATCAAATGGCTTGAATCTAGTTTTAAGTAACGCTTGGGTATTGAGTGACTTTCTGTAATACGGGCCGTAGATAGCCTTTATCAATGATTGTGAGACGCCATCCGAGCATGGATATAATTATACTGTCTATCATCAATAGCGATCTGTCTTTAACTGAAAATAAGTAATTGGGTTCGGCCGTTAGTATACTGAAACTGACTGAATTTAATTTAAAAGTACCCACAAGTAAAAATTCTCACTATTTTTCCATTTCACCCTTGCATCTTGCAGCACCTATTACTCTGTAGTGAGGTGGATACCGGGAACTTTTCCAAGATTGCATGGCTATTGGATCTCAGTGGAATTCCTGTATTGATGGAATATTAAGATGCCTCTGTGTCCGAGTCCCCCGTGTCGTGACGGTACATTTCATAAAACATGTAGACAATAGAGCAGAAGCTCCATTATAAATAAATTTTAAGTTAAAATGTAATTGGCTTCTTTATAAATTATGTTTACAAAATGTTAACAAAAACCGACATCCAAAAAACACTACAAAGTGAAAAAAAATCCGATGTTTTTTGGATGTCGGTTTTTGTTGGAGTCGGTCGCAAAAAACGAAAATTTAAAACGAAGGGCACCGACTTCCGAAATTAAAGTTATTATTCAATTTGTAGTGCTTTTTTGGATGTCAGAATGTTTTTTGTTAAAAAAAATATTTTTCTCTTTTTAGTAATTGTAGTCATCATACCTTTTAGTGTATTTTTATAAATAACATAATTTTCACTACGACTACGACAGGAAGTATTATAACATCATCAAGATACACTAACTGAATTGAATACAAAGCTAACTCAAAAAACTACCCACACTAAGTTAATAAAATTTATATGGGACCACCACGCAAGCTTCTTAAACCAAATGAAAAAATAATTTTCTAAACCGGTCCACAATGGACGATAATAACGGACATAATAACATCCTCATTTTTGTCGGTTAAAAAGTCATCTGCTTGTCAAATTTTGTTGTAAATTCGGCAATATTAAAGAAATTGTGATTATGAGTTTGTTCTCACAATATTATGTAACTCACAATCACAATTTCTTATAATATGTTTTGATGTTATAAAACATATCCACGTGCATCAGATCTTGACGATTGCCAGTAATTGGCCTACTTGTATTTCCTTGTATTGTGTACATATTAACAAATTCCTACCTGGGGCACGGTCCATTCTGAGTGGCATTAAGCCTTTGATAGCCTATCGGACGCGCTTTACATTGTTTTTAACCGACTTCCAAAACGGAGTAGGTTATATGTTCGGCTGTATGTTTTTTTTATTTTTTTTAAATGTTTGTTCACCGATATCTCCGTCAATTATGAACCGATTTTGAAAGTTATTTTTTTGTTTCAAAGGGTACGCTTCCTTCCAAATCAGAATCTGATGAGGGGATCTCATGGAAATCGAGGGCAACCCTCAAGTTTTATATGTAAACCTATAGCGATTTGGGTATTTTTTATAGTAACTCGAGCATTTGCACCCGAAAATCACCATTTGGTGAAGTGGAACTGTTGATGGAGACCACAGATGGCCACCGGAACAACATAATAATAAGTATTTAACGGGTTGCGTTTCGATTAGGTAGGTACTTTAATATGGTTGCTAAGAAATTTATGCTCGTCACAATACATATGGTGAGTGGCAGTCTCAGAACTCCTCAACAATTAACGTCCCAGCATCGGGAAAACCAATATTTTGTAAAAGGTGATGAGCATTTGACTTTGGGCTATTGTAACTTAGATAAATTAGGAACTGACCCACTAAAAAGTGAAAAATAAAAAACTTTTTGTAAAAAAAAATAACCGACTTCCAAAAAAACACTACTAAGTGAAAAATAACTTTAATTTCGGAAGTCGGTGGCAAAAAACTAAAATACAGATCCAAAGAGACCGACTTCCGAAATTAAAGTTATTTTTCACTTAGTAGTGTTTTTTTGGAAGGCGGTTATTTTTTTTTACAAAAAGTTTTTTATAGCATTCAAAAGGACAAAATGTGTATAATTGAACCTCTAATTACCAATATGCTGCGCATTTAAAAAAAACATATTATGATTGCGCCTCTTTTTGTGATCTGCAAATAATTCCTATTTTGGTGACCTAAAAATACTAAAGGACTGCGACCAACTTGGATTTAGCGCGGTTGGTCACAATTCTAACCTTTTTAGGGTTCCGTACCTCAAAAGGAAAAAAGGAACCCTTATAGGATCACTCGTGTGTCTGTCTGTCTGTCAGTCTGTCACAGCTGATTTGCTCCGAATCTACTGGACCGATTAAGTTGAAATTTGGTACATATATGAAGTTCTGTGACCCAAACACGGACGTGTTACGTAAATAAATTAATTCTGAATACGGAGGTCACTTTTGTGGGCCATATTAGAAATTAAAAAAAAAAATTGTTGACTGTACCGTGTGACATATCAAATGAAAGGAATGAATGGAGGAAGAATTTTATTATTCTTTTATAATTTTAAAATACATACTTTTGAAATTATTAAAGAAAATAGATGAAAAATTACCATTCCCCCATTATCTCCGAAACTACGAAGCCTAAAATTTTGATAAAAATACTTCTACTTAATACTTCTAAGAAAATAGTTCTTTACTTATAGAGAGTCCGCGTATCACTGGTCAGTTTATTCTGGCAAACACTGGAAAATGTCAAGTTAACGCAATTGTCTAATCGCTTAAACTGACCAATCAGTGAAACTGACTAATTAACGAAACTGGCGAATTAAATAAACTGACGACTGAGGGAAACTGACCAGTGATACGCGGACTCCTTATAGATTACAGGAAAACCTATAAGAAGTCTGTGATCTTAAAATAACATGGTAAATCAATCAATATTGTGCGTACAAACTTACATTTGATTTGCAGTTGGAATGTATGGGGATCATATTTTTAAACTACAATGTTAAGTTTGTTCTTGGGATAAATTCATCCCAACTACGGAACCCTTTATTCTGCGTGGTCCGATACGCACTTGGCCGGTTTTGTTTTGGTAACGGGGTAGAAATCCTCATGAATGTCCTCCGCCCTGGGGCGGACGGAGGGGTCTGTCATGCTTCTAGTGACAAAAACCACCCCTTGTTCCCCCGCACACTTGCACCAGGGGCTACAGGGGCAGTTAAGCACTCTTCAACGCAGCCCCCGACTGGTGCCTTCCCGCGTCTGCGGACTGCGGACTCCGTCTGGTCAAGCGGGAGAAGTGAGGTGAATATATATGTGCATGACTCTCCCCGCGACATTCGAATAGTCCGACTTACTCGTCCGTACTTGCGTGCATTGATCAGCTTTTACCAGCCGCATAGAATCCTTGGAGTTCGAAACAAGAAAATCCGTTTTGATGTGCGATAATCATAAGATCGCCTGCGATCAGAGGTTGCAGTTCATCAGGACCGTCTTGTTATTTAAACCATCACTATCTCAACTCAACTTTTTAATACCAGTTGATCTGGACTGTTTCTACGAGTATCGGGATAACTTTGGTTTAAGTAATTTAGTACGAGCCTAAAACCGATTGTAATTGAGTCCTTGGCGCGGAAACCAAATGCGTAACAAAGATTTACTACCATCCGATGTAAGTACTATAAGTTTTTTTCTCGTAATATCTTTTCATTTAAGCCAAATTACCGCGACTATTTTTAATGATATTCAATTAATATATGTTTTGATGCGATTCTCTTTTAATTAATAATTAATTATTATATGTCGTAGTATATTATTATATGTCAATTAGTGGTGAATTTTCATTAAATAATAATTTAAAAAAACTGTTTCTTTATTCAAATATCAATATATAATAACCTTTCCTCTCAACTGTGAGTTAAAAAAAAAAAGTATACAGGTTGTTAAAGTAACTGCGTGCCATAGCTTAATGGTAGGTTCAGTATCAATAAAGGAACCCAGGAAAAATAAAAACAAAAAAAAAATTGCAAGATCAACCTAATTTAATACCTACTGACTTAAAATAGAAATTGTTTAGAATTAAAATTATTTTATGTGACGGTCCTAAGCCTGTTATAGTACGAAGAGACTTTATTTTTTGTTTAATGAAATTTCTTGTTTGTTTTTTTTTATTTTATTTTTCTGGGTTAATTTATTGATACTGAACATACCCCTAAGCTATGGCACGCAGTTACTTTAACACCCTGTATATGCTTTATGTATTTATTTAAGTTTATGAAATTTTTGCACGTGTGTACGTATTTTTTTTTTTTGTTGGGTGTGAAATTATCATATAACTTCTCCCGCTCTGGGCTGAGCGGGAGGGCGTGTCAGACTATTACTGACTAAAACCCACCCGTGTTCCTTCCGTTGCCTGTGTGCCGGGGCCACGATATCTCTTTCGGACAAACTCGCAACCTTGGCAGGCATTGGCCCTAACGGACCCCGTCAGTTGGTGCTGACATCTCTTTGAGGCGCGCGTGAAACACAACGCGCCGTCGACCCGGGCCTGGTCCTTATCGGACGGCGAGCTACCCATCGCTCACTGTCCGCAGGCCCGCGCCTTCGGTGGCCGGAAATCAGCTTGCGACTCCCGACGCCCGGGGCGTCTCCTGCGGCGGCTAAGGGCGTGAGGGCGCGAACCCTGCCTCACCCTCACGCGCTCCGCCTCCTCCTTCGCGAGCATTACTGCTTCGCAGAAGGAGGTGACGGCCTCCCATGCACTCTCGCTCCGAACCATGGCCTGGACCAGGGCCGGACGCGAGAGATCGCTGTGTAATTTTTGTATAATGTATGAGTAGTTATATAGTTTAGGTATATTTAACATTTTAGTTTAAGACGTCGCCTATTCATATTTTTCTCTTCTTGTTCTCACACACTATTGTCTACATGTCTGCTGGAAGAAATTTCTTAAGAAATAAGCAGTAGCTCTCTGTATTTTACTGTGTGTACTTACATACATAATAAAAAAATAAAAAGAAAAATTTATTGTTTTACTTGTTCAAGCTCGTACAAACTGGTGCGATATTACCAGTCTGTACGAGCCTTTAAAGTGGTGAATTTTCATTTTTATTTCGCTACAATAGGTATTACTATTAATAACTTAGTTACCGAGGTGATTTTGTACAAGGAAGTAAATACAGATAATCGCGTTTATCTTCCTTGTACAAAAATTCACCGTAAATATTGTACTGTGAACAATAAAATATTACCTAATTAAAATATAAAAATAAGAGGAAACCTTGCCCGTAGGTAACAGTTATAATCACACAATGCAACTTATTAGTCAGTTGTTTCATTAATATTATTTTCAATAATTAGCCATGCCTGTAATACATAACATACATACCTAATTATAATGTTCCCACTGCTGGGACTCAGGCCTCCGCTCTGTGAGAAGGAGTGGGCTGTAATCTATGCCGGTTTCCTCACGATGTTTTTTTTCACCGTTTTGAGAGCATGATGTGAGTTGCGATGCAATTATTTAAACAAATTAAAGCGCCTACCTGGGTTGAACCGATGACCTACAACCAGGGCTTGCACACCGGTTAATTTTCTATTTAACCTTGTCCCAGTAGGACAAGGTTAAATAGAAAATTAACTGGTGTACCCGGTACTGAGAAATTGTGGAAATTCCGGGAAAATCAATAACAGTACACGACCTTGGAATCAAACCCAAAGACAGAAACTGTTCAATCTAATAAATTGTTGATCTTCCAATTTACGTATTAATTGTTTTTCGTTTCCATAAATAAACGTTATTTATGAATGAATCGGCGTAAAAGAGATATTTCCTCTACATGACCGGTTGGACTCGGACGCAGAATAAGGAAAAATAAACAAGTTGTTTAATCATTATGTGTAGACGGTTCACTGAGAACGTCAGCATCCATGTTGAAACTTAAATTGTGCGAAAAAGATGAATAGCAACTACAGTTCTGTGATTAATGATAAAAATACATGTTTGTCTGGTAAGTCTGTGACAGTTTAAAAAAAAAAACCCGTGTTCCTGATTTAAAATTGGTGTTTTTTTATTGTTTGTAGTTTTTATTTTATTTTTTCCTTCTGGCTTCGCACGGTTTGTGCATTTAGCCAATGTCACGTTTTAGTTCTTGTATAGTATTGATGAAATGAATTATAAATGCATGATGATGATATCCCCGCGTACTCCCCTTGAGTTTCAGTAAAGATGTGGCACTTTACTGAGACCTCACGCGGACTTCTTCAGAGAACTTGAAGCGAAGTTGCACTGTTTTGTTTCATTTGCCTACACTAATGCACGTTCACAAACACTTAATGGTTAATAATCCACCATTATTACACATTAATATTCGGCTAAACACAAATTTTGGAAAATTAAACAAACTGCTGAACATGACGCTTCACTTTCCCGCCAAGAAGTCTCTTGTTTGTAGTTTTAATTACTAGCAACCCGGTATTCTTCGCGCGGTTGTCACGATTTGACAAAACATAGAGATTTCTTTACAATAATTATGTTAGTTGAATACGAATGCATTATAAACATTAGCTTTCCGGAAATCATTCTCTAAATGATGGAGTAAATAGCGTTAAGGCTCGCACAGACTGGTGCAATATCGCGGGCGCGACAGGCGCCGACAAAGAAACTATATGCTACTAGAGTCGCGTCGCGCCCGCGATATCGCACCAGTCTGTACAAGCTGTTAAAATCCATTGCGTAATTTCGAAGAAAGTAAAGATAAATACAAATTTATTTGTTCAAAAGTGTGTAACATGATACATGAATATACCTACACATAAGATGGAAACATAACTTTTATTCTTAAAAATGTTTAAAGTAATAATTTCGTGATAAGTGTTATGTTAAAATAAACTAGACTGTGTAAATATTATGTAAAATTGTTATCTCATCCAAACTCACACAGTGGACTTGGATAAAGGCTTCTACATACCAGCGCGACATGTCGCGCGACGCAACACGGCACAAAGGCCCCGTGTGTCGCGGGACGAGCGGTGCCTTTGTGTCGCGTCGCGTAGCGCGACAAGTCGCCCCGGTATGTAAAAGCCTTAAAGCGTTTTTATGTTGTGATGAGTATAAAAGTATTTAAATCAGTGCAACCGGATAAAACTATTGTTTTTACTAAATACGAGTAAGCTGGTATTCTTAGTGAAATAGTGAAGTGCAACCAAAAGTTTTGAAGTTCTCGTCACAAAAAATGCACAAAAACAATAACAGTGCGGAATAGAGCTAATCAAACAAAGATTGTTTATTATCTGTATCTATAAACCACCAAAACTAAATAACTTAACTGTATTATATGAACACTTGGATATTGTCTTGAAAATGATATGCACTAAATCGAATAGAAAAGTTATTGTTTGTGGGGACTTCAACATAGATATCTTAAAAAGAAACAATTTTACCAAAGACTTTGAATGCTTTTTATTCGGGTACAATCTTAATTTAGCACTACGACAACCAACTAGATTATCCAGTAACAGTTGCCTCGATAATTTTGCTTGAAGTTTTCAACTAAATGTGAAATAATGGACTTTGCTTTGTCCGATCACACAGCACAGTTACTGGAAGTAAAGGTAAATAGAACCTGTAGAATTAATTCTTGGCGCATTAGGAAACGTGATCTTTCAACCGGAAATTTAGTTAGGTTTAAAAATTATCTCCACTGTCTTTCTTTCTCGGATAAGGTATATACCTTACAGAAAATGCAAACGAAGCTTATGATTACTTTCTGGAACACTTTCGTATGCTGTACGATCTTTGTTTTCCATATAGGGTAGTCACTATCAAATCAAATCGAACTATTA
Source organism: Tiliacea aurago (assembly GCA_948098905.1). Classification (NCBI taxonomy): domain Eukaryota; kingdom Metazoa; phylum Arthropoda; class Insecta; order Lepidoptera; family Noctuidae; genus Tiliacea; species Tiliacea aurago. Next base: position 6,038,174 of record OX402597.1, read on the forward strand.
AATAGGTATCGCGTGGTTTACGAGTATGTAGTAAAAGACAGAGATATCTGTTGTGGAAATACAGACGTGACTCTTCATCCGAAAATAAAAATATATTCAAAAATTACTCCTTAAAATTCAGAAAAATAATCAAACTAACCCAGAGAGCGCAAAACAATTATTTTATAAACACTGCCAATACCAAATCTAAAGCATCGTGGACTATTATAAATAACAATACATGCAAAGTCGAGCCAATATGCAAAATCAAAATCCAAGACACCGTCGTTAGTAACCCAGAAGATATTGCTAATGCATTTAACAATTTCTTGATTGACCAGGTACAATCTAATACTTCATCAACAGCAACACATGTAACTACTGGTTGAATTAGCAACTTACATTTAATGTTTATGTCTCCAGTTGTACCTCAAGACATAATAAGACTGATACAGTCATTAAAAAATACAAACAGCTTTGGATATGATAGTATAGCTACAAAAGTAGTAAAATTCGTGTCGAATAATATTGCCTCACACTTAAGTCATATTATAAATCTGTGCATTAGCTCTGGAGTCTTCCCGAATGGTCTAAAATCTGTTATCGTAAAACCACTTTTCAAAAACCACAATAAAGAAAGTCTAGTAAATTATAGACCCATTGCCCTAATTCCTACATTTTCTAAAGTCATCGAAAAGATAATTTATGAGTCAATTAATTAATTTTTATGTAAATGTAGTATTTTATGCGATGAGCAAAAAGGATTTAGAAAGAATAAAGGTATTAATATTGCTATTTACGACTTGCTTAGCATAATAATGGGAAATGTTGATAAAAAATTGCCAATTTGCGCAATTCTTACCGATATGACAAAAGCTTTCGATTGTGTCCATCATGCAACCCTGATTGATAAGCTTAACATGTATGGGATAAGAGGAAATGTACTTAATCTTATTAAATCATATTTAAGTGACCGTAAACAATATACGGAAATATCTAAAATCTGCACGAACACTAGGCGTGAGAGGAAATACATATCCGCAGCAAGAGTTATCAGACATGGCGTACCTCAGGGTGGAGTTCTTAGCTCAGTTTTGTTCTTGCTATATATAAATGACTTACCACACCACATTGAAAATCCAATGGTCTTATTAGCTGACGACAGCACCGCACTAATTAAATGTACTGACATAAATAATTACGAAAATGACATAAATAATACTCTTAAAGACATTGTAAATTGGCTTGACAAAAATAATTTAGTAATTAACCTGCAAAAAACCAACGTAATGCATTTTTATCAACGCACATCAGTACCACGTATGTCTTATACAATCTAGCGAAAAAGGTCAACATCACCACAACAGTGGTTGCATACCATGGTATAGTCGCGTCCATTTTAAGATACGGAATAATCTTTTGGGGAAACTCTACTCTAAGAGAACAAGTGTTCAAAGCCCAAAAACGTTGCTTAAGAGGAATACTTAATATGAAAGTGACGGATAGTTGTATTCCTGTGTTTAAGTCCCTCAAACTATTAACCTTCCCGGCTATGTACATTTTAGAGGTCGCAATTTTTGTTAAATGTAACCTTTTCACTGCAGTGTCAAAAGACAGAAAGAGACCTTTAAGAAGTCAGTATAAAGATCTGTTGCATGTTGAAAGTTGTAATACTGCTTTACAACAAAAAGTATTATTAGTATGGGCCCAATAATATATAATAAAATACCTAACTTAATTAAAAACGACACAATTCAAAACTTTAAAAATAAACTGAAAGCATTATTAATTCTAAAATGCTATTATTCTGTGAATGACTTTTTAAATGACACTGACATATGTACTGAATAGTAGACTGTAATTTATTTTTGACAAACCTAATGATGACATTGTTGTTTCAATTAATTTAATTTCTATTTTTTCAATTTCCTATTATATTGTGCATATTTAAATTAATGTTTTACTAATAATTAAAATTACCATGTGTGCCATAACGAATATTGATGATCTGTCACCATTTCATTTAAGTTTATATCAATTCACATAATTTACAATAATGTTGCATGCCTACTATAAGGTAGATTGTACAAGGATCACCCATATTTTAACATCTTATTTACTGTACGTACAATCAAAGCAAATAAATGTTTACTTTACTTTACTTTAAGTTGGTAATTATAACTTCATTAATAATGACAGTTTTTTATATAAAATTAGAGTTAATGCAAAATATAGTCAACTAGCTGCGCCCCACGGTTTCACCCGCGTAAGTCTCGATCCCGTGAGAACATAGGGATAAAAAGTAACCTATATGTTAATCCAGGGTGTCAACTACCTCGATACAAAATTTTATCAAAATTGGTCCAGCCATTTTTACGTGAAAGAGTAACAAACATCCATCCATACTTACAAACTTTCGCGTTTATAATATTAGTAGGATATGTTTAAATAAGTAGGATTAGAGTTAGTGCAAAATATAGTCAATAATTCAATATACGTACAATCAGAATCAGTACAAAAAGAAACATGACTTTCATTTATAATAATATAACTATAGATATTATAGATATAGACGTAACTATTAAAGTATGTGGTACCTTGTATGTATAGTTAGTAGAACTGTAGCACTGTAGGTATGAATGAAACGCCTCGACAAAAGTGTATAATCATAATAATTGCCAGTTTATGTTTAATCTGTGGGTACTTACGTGGAAGGTGTGTCCTGTACCTACTACATTGCAGCGTTATCTTTATTCAACATGTGACGTCAAAAGTGCATACATACCTATTCTAAGCAAAGTATAAAACCAAGTCGCTTTTCCTCTCCGTCTTTGTGATCGCGTGTTTCTTCAAAACTGCACAATGGATTTTGATGCTGTTTTCACTTATTCAGGAAGGTTTATTGTACATGTTAAACTTACATAAATAAAAACCGGTCAAGAGCGAGTCAGACTCGTGCACCGAGGGTTCCGTACGTATATATGATGTTGATGATTTCTGAAAAACTATGCTATTTAGGGACATAGTTTTATTTTTCCTAAGCTGTAATCTTTTCATAAACTTCTATCACATACCTAGAATAATTTCAGATTTTTATCTATGCAAACTTCGGAGATAAGGGGGGGGAAACGGTATTTTTTGTTAATTTTTCATCAAAAGTCTGAAACTAAAAAAAAAAGCAGCTGTTCCATATATTTATGTTCGAATAATTCGTTAAAATGTAGGGAACAGCTGATTTTTTTTTCGCGATTTCGGGTTTGGTCCCATAGTAAAAGTTGTTCATAATGATGAGTAAAATGACCCCTTAAGAGGTTATTGACGTTTAAAAATAACCTTGTATATAAGTAGGGTGTTTTGGAAAATAAATAGATCAGTCAATCGTGAGTAGTTTTCATAAACACAACGTGCGTACCTTAGATTATATACTTGTCTAGATGACGCATTGACCGTACCGAACGGCCCAAATAAAGTGTACTATTTCGGTAGAATCGCTTGTCCCTTACGTCAGTGTCATTTGAATCACCTATGGATAACTTTTTTTTTTTTTCTTTTCCTTCTGGCTTCGCACGGTTTGTGCTAGAACTAAAACGTAACATTGGCTAAATGCCAATGTCACGTTTTAGTTCTTTTAAAATATTGATAAAATGAATTATAAATGCATGATGATGATATCCCCACCCACTCCCCTTGAGTTTCAGTAAAGATGTGGCACTTTACTGAGACCTCACGCGGACTTCTTGAGAGAACTTGAAGCCAAGTTGCACTGTTTTGTTTCATTTGCCTACACTAATGCACGTTCACAAACACTTAATGGTTAATAATCCACCATTATAACACATTAATATTCGGCTAAACACAAATTTTGGAAAATTAAACAAACTGCTGAACATGACGCTTCACTTTCCCGCCAAGAAGTCATATGGATAACTTACTCACGGAAATGCCGTCAAATTGTGTCGCAATTATGTGGGAAAACCACATAATAACGCCAAGATCACTTTCAATCGGTAAGTTTTGTTGTACAACCACTATTATTTTAAGAAAACACGATTTATTAGGTTAGTCTAATTTTTTTAATATTTTTTTAATAATATTTATTCATGACCATAGATTCAAGTCTTTCAGTCGAATACATAAAAATGCTTAGATTTAAAACAATAGTGAGAGATACTTAAAATAATGTTCTTACATCAATTTTTGTTCATATTATCCACACCCTTTCGGGTTCAGTGAATACATCTCAGTGATAATTGTTATCAACTTCATACTAATTTAAATTACAACTACCTACCTAAATAATTTATATATACATTACAAAATGAATTAAATTTTTTCTACCGTATTACAAATATATTTATACAACACATTAAAATATTTCTTATTTTGTAATAAATGCTGGACACTGCGGGGAACACTTTCATTTTGACGTTCACTTTCAATGTCATTGTCATTTAATTCACTGACCAAAATCAAAGGTTGAATGTTAAAACTTGAACACTTTAAAATAACATGATCCAAATCAGCATCCTCAGCTCTACAATAATGACATCGGCTATTGTTAATTATGCGAATTCTATTCAGGTGAGCTGGTGTTAAGCAATGTCCCAATCTCATGCGTGATATAATAGTTATAAATCTTCTTGTGAAGTATTTGAAGTTATTGTACCAAGGTTTAATCGGTAATTCATTTTGTATTCCAGCATACCATCTGCCTTTCGTTTCCAGGGTTATGTCCCAATATTCCTTCCATATCTGTCTATTAAGTTCTTCAAAAAGGCTGTAGTAATCAGTGAATGGAACCTTGAGCAACTCTGATCGATCCTCGTCATGGTCTGAACGGGCCGCAGTGTCAGCTACTTCGTTTCCACGAATGCCACTGTGTGAAGGTACCCATACTAATTCTACTTTAGTATACTGATCATGTAGTTTTTGGATTATAAGTCTAATATTATAAATAATATAATTTAACTTAAAAGAAATATTTACATTATGTAGAACAGACAAAACACTTCTGGAGTCTGTAACTATCAAAATATTATGTACTTTATTTACAAGACTATTTACATGCTGCAGTGCACAATAAATTACATAGCATTCTGCAGTGAAAATGCTACACACCCTGTTTAATTTAATACATTTAGTATAGTCTAGCTGTGGATCATAGAATGCTGCATTTACATTATGGTGTGTTTTAGATCCATCTGTATAAATAACATAATGTTCTGGTCTATTGTCTTTAAACTGTAAAAAATCAAATTGATTGTGCACTGTGTCTAAATGGATTGCAAAGCTGTTAATAATACCATTATAAGGAATTTTATATACAGGCCAAATATCATTTTTAACAATATCTTTTGAATTATTATTTACATGTTCAAATATTGTTGGTATTTCAGGTAGAGTTCCACCAACCAAAGAAGAAGCAGATATGGCATCGGAAGCAATTGACTGTGAGATTTCAGGATGTATTGTTAGTTTCTTAAGTAAAGGATTATCATTTGATGCCATGACTTTTAATAAAAATCTCTCAGCCAACAACAACCTTCGTAATGTCAAGGGAGGTATACATGTCTCAACTTCTAACGAATTAATAGGTGTGGAGCGCATAGCACCACAAATAAGTCTCAGTCCCATATTTTGAATTACATCTAATTTTCGTAACAAGGTGCAATTGGCATTCATGTAAGCTAAACTGCTGTAATCAAAATGGCTTCTCACTATACTTTTGTACAGCATACTCATAACTTTGGGGTCAGATCCCCAAAAACTTCCTGCCAAATGTCTCAATAGATTAATACCATTCAGTGCTTTGTTACATATATGTTTAATATGTTCATTAAACTTTAATTTATCATCAATAATGACGCCTAGGAATGTATGTTGTTTAACAGCAGGAATTTCTACATTATTGTATGAAATTTTAACATTGCTATGAGTATTTACATTTTTATTGATAATTAAAACTGAACTCTTTTCTGGACTTATTTCTAATTTAAGTTTACTATGGTAATAGCTGTATAATTGAGACAAAGCCTTATTGATATCAGCCATTGCTATATTAATGTTTTGATTTATACTATACAAAAGCAAGTCATCCGCAAATTGCAGGATATTTACATCTGGTACATCTACATATTTTAATATTTCAGAAGTATATAAATTATAAAGTAAAGGAGACAAAGTTGCCCCTTGCATTGTGCCTTTGTTGACAGTCCTAGGTCCATGCAATTTATTATTATATTTAACAAAAACAGTTCTATTGTTTAAAAAAGAATAAAGCCATTTTAGAATATGACTAGGTATACCAATATCGTGAGATACTTGAATGAGTTCTTCTATATTCAACAAAATAGTCTAATCTTAACTTCAACATATTTTCAAAGAGTTTACCCAAGCAAGATGATAAGGAAATAGGTCTATAAGAAGAAGCATTATTTACAGGTTTATTAGGTTTTAAAATTGGAATGACACACTGTGTTTTCCAAGACTCCGGTATTACTAAATCATCCCATAGTTTATTATAAATACTAAGTAATGTTAGTTGTGCATTTAAATGTAATTTTTTGATTAACATGTAAGGTATGTCATCTAATCCCGGTGTAGTATCTTTCCTACTATTTAAAGATGTTTTCAACTCTTGTATAGTGAAACTGTTCTTGAGAAATACATTTACATCATTTTCTGTAGCATTTTCGAACAAATACTCAAGCCTATTGTCATCTATTTCAGTAGAATCTGATAAGTTATCTAAAAAACTTGGAATCCATTCATCATTGATGTTTTTGTTTCGATTTGTGGCAATTTTTTTAAATTTTTTAATGTATCCCCATATCCTAGAAACTGGAGTTAACCTATTGAAGCTACTACATAAATTTTGCCAAGAAGAAGAACTTTCTTCCTTCAAAATTCTTTTCTTTTTTGCATCTATTTTTTTATATATTATCCAGTTATCAATATTGGGTTGAGAAAAATAGTACTTTAATGCATCTTTTGATTTTGCGACAGCATCACTACATTTTGTATTCCACCATGGTACTGGCTTTTTAATAGCTGTGTTTGCAACTAATTTTCGTTTTGGAATTGTTTTATTCCTTAAATCATTTAATGTTTCTATAAAATGGTTATATGTATTGATAGGGGAATCATTTATTGAGTTCAAATGGGAAAAACAAGTTTCTGATAAGCTATAATATTCATCCCAATCTGCCTTACTATAAATATATTTCTCTTGATCCACAGGAGGTGACGTGTCATACATAGATGGTTGAATGTTGATCTCAAGTAAGGTTGGAAGATGATAGCTACCCATGGGATCATCATGAACATACCAGTTACATAAATTAGCTATTGAAGAGCTAACAAGGGCAAGATCTATCGCTGAAGCTTGTCTATTAGGATAAGGAACAGTTGTTGGTGATCCATCATTCAAAATACATAAGTCAAATTCATCAATTATATTAAATAAACATCTACCTCTATTATTATCACTATGGCATCCAAAGGCTATGTTATGAGCGTTAAAATCACCCATAACTACACAAGGTTTGGGTATATTATTGATTAAGTCCTTTAACTTCGTTGAGTCAAACCTGATACTTGGAGGGCTGTATACACAAAGTATTGCCATTGCTCCAAATTGTGTTTCTATAGAGATACATAAGTTTTGAATAGATTCTGAGAAGTGTGTATTAATTACTTTATACTTTATACGATGGTTCACCAAAATGGCTACTCCATTATGAGAATTTATGGAATTTTTGTGTATTAAATTATATGTGGGAAAGTGTGGGATTATAGAATTAGACTTGAACCAAGTTTCATTAAGAAGACAGACATCTATATTTTTTTCATTTAATCAATTTTGTAATAGGCTCTTTTTACTCTGTAAACTCTGTATATTATACTGTAAAATATTTAGATAATTATCCATGTTTAAATTAAATTTGATAAAAATATTTCTTTTATTTTCTTATGTGTGAGTGGCCCATCAGAGTCACTCTTGTTTCCTAATGCAACCAACGATTTAACAATTGCGTTAATTATAATGTCATTATTTGCTACTTGTTTAATGTCCAAAATATCGGTTCATTGACTTTAGCCTTTTCAGTAACCTTGGGTAAAACAGGAAAAGATTTCTCATTAAATGTAGGAGGGGGTTTCACAACAGTGGCATACGATTGCTGCAGAAATTTGGCCTTTTTCTCTTCAATTTTTTGTTTTTTAATGGGACAGTCTCGTGAAATGGCAAGATGATTACCTGCGCAGTTGATGCATGTGATCTCTTCAACATCGCATTCTTTGTAGGAGTGACGACCAGCACAAGAAGAGCAGTGTTGCTCGCCTCTGCAAGTCTTAGCCGAATGATTAAATTTTAGACACTTATAGCATTGCAATAGTGGAGGAATGTATGCTTTCACCTCGTATCTAAATAGTTTCATAAAGGCGTATTGCGGTAAAGATGTTGATGCAAAGGTGACGGCAACTGTATTGAGAGGCACTAGTTTCCCCTCTACTTTACGCATAAATCTTCTAATTGAAATCACTTCAGAATCGCACACTATATTTTTATATATTTCCTCATTGGAGAGTTCTTTGGGCACAAACCTCAATACACCAATCCTTTCTGTTAAATACGATGGTATAAAGGCTTTAAATTTATTTTTCCATAGGAAGTCTTCCATCTTCAGAAAATTGTTGGCCGCAGCCGCCTTTCTGAATGTAATTCCTATTTTGTGCGCATTTATTCTGTGTACTCCTAAGACTCCTATAACATTGTCCGATATTAGGTTGGTGAGCGTGATAGGGTTTTTATTTCCTACCTTCTCCTGCTCTGGTGACTCGACGTATACGACATATTCGGAATTGGTATTTTCTATGAATAGCCTTTTATAGTTTTGTTTGGTAAAAACATTATACTTATTGACTCAGACATTCGGCTGTGGTTGTATTTTCTTTTCTTCTTTTCTCCCATCTCTGGCGGCTCCTCGCCGCCACTGGTGACACTCATGGCTGTTCGAGGTCCTACTCGATGTTATTTAAGTGGTATTTCCGTACAATTAAATAATTATTAACTTTTTGCGAAATCAAAATTTACCGCCTCGTTTGACTTCCCGTCAAAAAGTCTTAGGTTAGTCTGATTAGCTGGTGTTGTTAGTTTATTACTAGGGAGATTTGGCGAAACTATGGGAGACAAAATACAAATATCATTACATCATCATTCGATCAGGTGAACATTATTATTTTAAAAATTACAGTATTTATTTGATCAGTACATGATAACTTATCTACATAATAGTACATGTTGATACAAGGGGAGAATGTTCTTATTGCATTCGAGGCGGAATTTACACCCAAGCCGTAGGCGAGGTTGTTTTTGAGCCGAAAACTACAATAACAAATGTCCACGTGTATCAAAAGACGTTTTTCAATACACTTTTGAAGAAATAAAATAAAATAACGAAAAATATTTTTGTCAACTATGAAACTATGATAATTTTCTTTTTTTTTCTGCGCTTTGCTTTCGCCAGGTTGAAGGAAAAGCAAAGGTATAAAACCGATAAACAGCCTAATATGAAAGATAGAAAATTAAAATATTTTTCAGTTTAGAACACAAATAAATGTTAATTTGTTCATAAACGTTTTTTTTATTGTAATAATCATGGTATTCTATTTATAAACATTACAAAATATTCCAAAAATATTAACGCCGTAAAGACGCATCTTTGCCGAGAATTAAAAAAAAATCACCTCCGAATAGAGAGGACCGTCTCTGGCGCGAGATGATGTGAATAGAGGCATTGAACCAATTTGGACTAAGTATAGGTATAAGTTATCTGTTTTAAATTAATAAAACACTGATCTACAAAATATTTACTTTATTTAAACTATTTTGATTAACCTTCATCTTATTTAATCATGGAGAAATGGTAAGTCAATAATTTGGAGCAGGCATCCCTAAACACGCACACCTTGACAGTTTGACTACAATAAGTACACGAGCGGTACTCACACATAGCACGCATTTGGAGACAGTTTTCGCGTGTCGTTTGTTTGCATTGTTCAATCTAGACAAGTATATAATCGAAGGTGCGTACACTACCTAAACACGCCACACTAAGGCCCGTATTTATAGAGCATTACTCAGTACTCAAGCATTACTTAAGACTAGTTTCAACCAATCCAATGGCTTGAATCTAGTCTTAAGTAATGCTTGAGTACTGAGTAACGCTCTATATATATGGGGCTAAAAAGTGATGGTTGGACAAGGCCTTTGGCCAGTGGACGTCTTTCGGCCGAATGATGATTTTGATCATTTTTAATTAGCCCACTACTCAGCCAAAGATGATGGGTGCAGCGTGCAGCCGCTTTTGCAGCCGACAGTCAGCGACAATGATATGCAGCGTGCAGCGCTGCTTCGACCCAGGAGTATAAGCCTCTTCGATACATTGGAGTAAGTACATTATTCTTCTTCTCACCCCTTGGGAAAGAGCTACACGCTCAAGCGAGTAGAAGTTGTTTAGAGCATGCTTCGTGTCATCGCGACTTGACTTGCAGAGCAACGGACGGAAACACATACTTACCGTGCGCGTGTCGCTTGACGCAAGGTGCTTTGCTAGGCCGAGAACCTTAGCAACCGGCAATCGGCAATCTAAATGGTGGCCGAGAATTCGGTCAAGAGTCGCCATCAGTAATCCAGTCCATCAATTCTAAATACCTTAAAAACTTAACTTTAAAAAAAACTTGACTTTTCTAAATGAAGTGAGACCGCAATAGACTTTATATTACAATACTGCAGTTGCCTAGTTGCAGCCAAGGCTTGTATAGTGCTTTTCTCAAATAATGCGCGGAAATTCAAATTAAGTAAATTATTTATACCTACATTCTCCAGATTCAATGACGAACAACGATAATTTTTCACGCGCCAATGTATTTGCAAGCCAGTTCGAAATTTAAATAAAATCTTTGATAAGTTACCTCCTTGATTCCCATGTTTTGGAGGAAAAGATCGTTCCATTTTTAAATTACACGATAGATATGAGTTTACTATGTAATTTATTTGGCCGCTAAAACAGGACACATGGAACATTGTGAGGAACATTATGGATTTTCATACAACTTTTGGTGGCCGCTGCTCGCATGTATTTGGTCAGTACAACAATTTCGATTTATATCGAAGAAGGTTGTTAAAATAATGCTCGAATTTCCAAGCATGTTTGAGAAAAAATCTTGCCTTGCAAAATTTATTTTTTCATTTCATTTCATTTATTTATTCATTAACAATTAACATTGTGTTGAACATTACATATTAATAAAATTATCACATGCAGAAACAATACATATATATAAAGGCCTAATTAACATTGATGTTAAATGTTTAAGAGTCAATCAATATAAAGTTAGTCAACAAATTAATATAATGTCAAATTAGTAGCAGGTATAATGTCAAAATTTTATGTCAAAAATATTGAGCTCTTACAACTTTACTTAAATTCTGATACCGAGTATAAACATTTTTCCAATAAGAAGGCTTTTAATTTAGTTTTAAAAGAGTGAGAGCTATAAATTAATAATTTTAAGTCAGTCGGTAACCTATTAAATAACTCCACTGCTTGGTATCCGGAACAATGCCTAGCTATATTCAAATTTGGTGCCATTTTGTGTTTAAATTCCTTCCTTCTTGTGCTTTCTCTTATCTTACGTTCGTCTTGTGATTCATACTCACGAATATACTTAGCAAAGTGATTTAGGATTACTAATATATAAACTTGGTACTGTTAAAATTTACAGTTCTTTAAAGTGCTCTCTACATGAGTCTCTTTGTGAGATCCTTACCATAACCCTTATGGCACGTTTCTGTAAAATAAATGCTTTCTGACAGTTATAACTACAGCTGTTACTCCAAAGCATTATGCTGTATCTTAATCTAGATTCTATCAGCGCGCCTTTAGTTGCTTTAGATCCAATATATCTCTAAGGCTCCTGAGTGCAGCATGCTGATGAAATTGAAGAGTCAATAGCAGCTAGCTCCTGTTTCCAATTTAAATTCACATCTATGTTGATCCCTAAAAATTTTACTTTGTCCACTAATTCAATCTTGTCTCCTTTGATTTCTACATCTAAATTGTCATTATGGCGATTTGTAGTCCTAAATAAAATAATGTTAGTCTTACTTATATTTAGCAACAGGTTATTGGCTGTAAACCAATTGCAGAGATTTTGTAGGCTTTTATTTACATTTTTGGTCAATTCGTTTAAGTCATTCGCCCCAATAATTATATTTGTATCATCTGCAAAAACAACAAGTTTTACATCAGGCTGTACGTAATGCATAAACTTAAGCAAGTCGTTTGTAAATAAAATAAATAGTATAGGTCCTAAAATAGAGCCTTGGGGCACACCTTGTTTTATATTTGTAATTTTAGAGGTGTATATGACTTCTTGATTATCTTCATCGATGCTTTTTATTTCGACAAACATTCGCCTATTTTGTAAGTAGGATCTTAAAAGTTGTAAGGATTTGCCTCTGATACCATAATATTCAAGTTTATTTAGTAGTAATTCATAATCAATCGTATCAAAAGCGGAGCTAAGGTCTATAAATAGCCCTGCTACTTTCATTTTGTTATTTAGTTTATTTATTATGTCATTTATAAGAGTGTTTATTGCGTCTGAGCAACTGACGCCTTTCTGATACCCAAATTGTCTTAAATTAATGATTTTATTTAAATTTAAATGTACCATCAGCCTAGTTAATCCCGAAGGACATGGTGGAGCATACGGTGGAGGTCTGCCCGGCTTGGACGGAGCACCGCCGTGTCCTCTAGGAGGCGATCGGTGGCAGTGATCTCTCGCGTCCGGCCCTGGTTCAGGCCATGGTTTGGAGCGAGAGTGCATGGGAGGCCGTCACCTCCTTCTGCGAAGCAGTAATGCTCGCGAAGGAGGAGGCGGAACGCGTGAGGGTAAGGCAGGGTTCGCGCCCTCACGCCCTTAGCCACCGCAGGAGACGCCCCGGGCGTCGGGAGTCACAAGCTGATTTCCGGCCACCGTAGGCGCGGGCCTGCGGACGGTGAGCGATGGGTAGCTCGCCGTCCGATAAGGACCAGGCTCGGGTCGACGGCGCGTTGTGTTTCACGCGCGCCTCAAAGAGATGTCAGCACCACCTGACGGGGTCCGTTCGGGCCAATGCCTGCCGGGGTTGTGAGTTTGTCCGAAAGGGATATCGTGACCCCGGCACACAGGCAACGGAAGGAACACGGGTGGGTTTTAGTCAGTAAAAGTGTGACACGCCCTCCCGCTCAACCCAGAGCGGGAGAAGTTATTTGATAATTTCCACCCAAAAAAAAAAAAAAAAGCCTAGTTTTAATAATTTTCTCAAACACTTTTGATAAGGTTGGCAAAAGGGATATTGGTCGGTAATTTTTTGGTTCAGTCTTAATACCTTTTTTGAATATTGGAACTACTTTAGCCAATTTCAGCTGGTCTGGAAAGATTGACTCTTCGAAACATTTATTAAAAAAATTAGAAAGAGGGAAAGCCAAAGAGTATATATTCTCCTTCAAAATCGAATCATCAAAACCACAAGATTTTTTATTGGCCATTTTACTAATCAATCAATCAATCAACTCAGCCTATATAGCAGTCCACTGCTGGACATAGGCCTCTCCCAGGCTGCGCCACAACACCCTGTCCTCCGCCTTCCGCATCCAGTCTGTCCCAGCCACCTTTTTAAGGACGTCGGTCCATCTAGCTGGGGGGCGTCCCACACTACGCTTGCCGATACGTGGTCTCCACTCCAGGACTTGTCTGCTCCACCGGCCATCGGTCCTTCGACAAACATGGCCAGCCCACTGCCACTTTAGCTTGCTTACTCTGCAGGCTATGTCGGTAACTCCGGTTCTCTTCCGGATTACTTCATTTCTGATCTTATCCTTCAGAGAAACTCCGAGCATAGCCCGCTCCATAGCAAGCTGAGTGACCTTGAATTTGTGAACCAGCCCGACTGTCAGTGTCCACGTTTTGGCACCGTATGTCATAACGGGCAGGACGCACTGGTTGAAGACCTTAGTCTTCAAACACTGCGGGATTGGCGACGAGAAGACTTGACGAAGTTTTCCAAACGCTGCCCAACCCAACCGGATCCTTCTGTCGGCTTCTTTCTCAAAGTTGTGCCTACCAAGCTGGAAAACTTGCCCTAGGTAGACGTACTCCTTCACAACTTCGAGAAACGACCCTTCGATGTGGATTGGACTCGGCAAAACGTGCGAATTGTACATGACTTTCGTCTTGTCCAAATTCATGCCGAGGCCAACCCGCCGAGAGGCTCTATTTAGGCTGTGCAGCATCTGGTCTAACTGTTCCAGCATCTCTGCCATTATGACGATGTCATCGGCAAAAAGAAGGTGTGAGATGTACTCGCCGTTTACGTTGATACCCTGTCCAGTCCAGTCCAGCGTCTTAAAGACGTCCTCCAACGCATTGGTGAACAGTTTCGGGGATATCACATCCCCCTGTCTCACCCCCCTGAGTAGTTGGATGGGGCTGGTTTCCTTATCCTGGATCTGGACCGTCATCGTTGCAGCGTCATACAAACACCTCAGCACTTCGATGTAGCGCAAGTCAATTCGACATCGTTGCAGAGAGGCCAGAACTGCCCATATTTCGATGTAGCCGAAGGCTTTCTCGTAGTCCACAAATGCCATACACAGCGGCTGATTGCACTCTTCGGTCTTCTGCACAATCTGACGAACAGTATGGATGTGGTCTACGGTACTGAAGCCTTTTCGAAAACCGGCTTGTTCTGGTGGCGGGAACTCGTCAAGTCTCCTGGCAAGACGGTTCGTGACGACCCTCGAGAACAGCTTGTATACGTGGCTCAGAAGTGAGATGGGTCTATAGTTCTTCAGCAAGGTTTTGTCACCTTTTTTGAAGAACAGAACCACCGCACCTCTGCTCCACGCATCGCATTTTACTAATAATCTTTGTGATTTCAGATGGTGTGGTTGTATAGAAGTTTAAATCACTTTCTACTCTTTTAGTACTTTCCAATAGAAAAGTCATTGCATTTTATTTGTCATTGCGAGCTAGTGACGATTTGAAGACAAAACTGTCAATGAATTGATTTGCGACTTGCAGGGGGTCAGTTATCACTTTATTGTTCACTTTTAGGTTTAAATTTCTACATTGCCAATTTTTGTTGTTTTCTTTGTACATTCATTAACAAGTTTCCACGTCTGTTTAGTTATATTTGTAGCGGTATTTAAATGTCTTATTATGGCCTATTTTTGCTTTGCTGAATAACTCTTCTAAAAATTCTAACATAGTTGTTTTTATACTTTTTAAGGCTGGCATTATTTAGTGTACCCGAACATAATACTCTTTTCATCTGACTTGAAACTTTAATCCCTTTAGTAATCCACTTTATTGATGTGTTTTTATATGGCTTTATTCTAATTGACTTCTTTCGGTAACAATCTTGGAATGCTTTACCAAGACAGCTTATAAAACTATTTATTCCCATATTAGTCCAATTTTGATTACTAATACTTTTCTTGAAAGCAATGCTATTTTTATCATTAAATATTCTTTTTTTTATTATTACTATTTGATTAGAGTTTTTCGATTTCCTATTGATTTTTTCAAGAACTACATTGCAGAAAAGTCCACCATTACCATCTGCCAAGCTATTGTGATCAACAAAACACTGATCTATGTCATCATCAGCAAGATTTGTAATTATGTTGTCTAAACACGAATATGCGTTGTTCCGCATAAAAGTAGGAGTATTTATAAGATATCGAAAATTATAACAAGTCAATATGCTTAAAAATTCAGAATATTTCCTACTGTCAACAAGTACGTCAATATTGAAGTCGCCACATATAATGCACTTCTTGTTAATAAAATGTTCTAACAGTTTTTCTAAACTAGATATAAAACTTTCAAATTTTATATCATAAGGACTTCTGTAGCAACAACAAAGATATAACCCTGTTTCAAGATTTTTAACTCCACATATTTCAAAACTATCGGATTTATACATTTTATTTACAAAATCAATGTTTTCACTTTCTTTATCTTTATGTGCTAAAATAAGACTACCACCCCTTTTTTGTTCGTCCTTGTGTTGTATGAAACTAAATTATAATTGGAAAAGTGGAATACATGAGCAGATTGTAGATTTAAGAAATGTTCTGTTATACACAAGTCCAACTTAATACCCGTGGTTGCAATGTATAGTTCGAGCTCAGTTCTTTTATTACTTATTCCACATATATTTTGATGAAATATCCTTAAACAGCTGGTTTTCTGCATTAAGGTACTTTTACAGATTGTATTTGATCCATTATTCGCGAAAAAGATTAGTGTCGTTAATAGCTGTGCTATAATTCGATACAATTTTAGATGAAAGTTGGTCTGTGTTTATTTTGTTGAAGTAATAAGGAATATTACCAGGTTTCAACTGTCAATTTTCATTGTCTTGATATGCTTGCGTCATATTAAAATTATTATAACTACAGGTATGTTCATAATCTGAAAGTTTAAAAAGCTCCAAATAGTTTTTCAAGTTCCCGAATACATTTCCTATTGCTGTATTATTAACTTTGCCGGTATACTTGGAAAACATTACACTATTCATAGTGCAGGTGGGATAGTGATCAAACGCAAGGCTATAAAAGAGACGGAGAAAATATGATTATAAAAAAACCGGCCAAGTGCATGTCGGACCACGCACAATGAAGGGTTCCGTAGTTGGATGAATTTATCCCAAAAACAAACTTAATATTGTAGTTGAAAAACATGCTCGTTACGGTCAATTCTCCAACTGCAAATTTAAGTTGGTCGACTATTACTCGTTAACTTGTGAAGCCTACTTAGCTGTGATAGTTTTCCTTTTAATTTCGTTATATATACTATTGCCATGAATTTTATCACATATCCAAAACCAACCATTTAGCTGGCAGGGGGGGGGACACTTGACTCCAACAAAAAATAGCGCTTTAAAGCTTAATATTACGCAAACGGATTCCTTAATTGAAAAATGGTTTAGACAAACCCTTAATATTTTTGAACGGCCTATCCAACGATATCCCACACTATGGAATAGACGAGAAAAAAAAATATCATCCCCATTTCACGTGCAAGGTACCCTAAAAAAAAATGCTTGTCATAATTTTATTTTACCATTTTTTCGGCATGATTAATATGTAAACCCATGCCAAATTACAGCTTTCTAGGACTAAGCGTCTCTGAGCTAAGCTGGGGACAGACGGACGGACGGACAGACAGACAGACAGACAGACAGACGGACATGGCGAAACTATAAGGGTTCCTTGTTTACTACGGAACCCTAAAAAGGGGTAAAAAAGAGTGAAAGAGTAGGATTAAAATAAAATAAATATTTTCAAAACAATAATTTATTGACAATCATTAAAATTCCAGAGATCGCCAGCCCATTCTAAAACAGACAACTTCTGGATCTGGAATGGATGATGATGATGTAACAGAAGCCCTGTGGTCTGACGACAAGCTAATGGCCCCCGCACTCACCCTTCCCAAGTTCGGCTCAGCCAACCGAAGGTTCACGAGATTAAACACATTGTTACTAGAAGCAGTCAAGCATCGGGATGTAAATGAAATTGAGAGGTAAAGAAATCTATTCCATGCTTGTACGCACACTGACCTAAACTGACCATCATTCATTCATTCATCACAGAGCCGCTTCGGCGGACGCTGGTAAAGGCGGCATTGTTAAAACTTTCCTTAGAAACCAAGCGTGTCACCTTTTACTTGTATTACGACACAAATGACGTATAAATCATGACGAGTTTTAAGGCAGACGGTGACAGGAGTTGTGCTCAAAACACACTTAATTTAATTGTTACTGCCATGCCGTCTCAAGACGCTGCCGGCGCCGACTTTCCGTGCTCTGTGATTAAAATGGTAGTCAATTCTGCTGGCTACCCTAGAGAAGATGTCTGCTTATCGTAACATTACTGCCATAAAGACAACTAGGGGGGGAATTCTTCCCGAAAGGACAGAGAAAAGTATGCAGTACATCCGCATAATTTTGCCAGTCAGTTTGGTTTAGGACCCATAATTTGCAAGCCTATTACTATGAACTGCACAAGTTCCGATTTCAGGCTTCTAGCGAAAAATCCTAATGAATTAATCCAAATTCTCTGCTTACCCGATCCCGTATCCAGATAGCTAACCCGTACTCAGAAATGACCACCTCGTAAAACGAGACAATGACTTTCAACAAGCCCTCGTCCTATTGAAATTTGAACTGATAGAATGTAATTGGTTTTTCCAGACTAATCAAGGCTGGAGCTAACCCCAACGCGACCTGTGGCATAGACTGTGTATCAGTCTGCCACCTGGCTGCGATGAGGTCTGACGATGCCCTCATTATACTCCTCAATTCTGGGGCAGAAAGGCAGAGGTTGGATAGACTTGGCCGGACTCCCCTTCACTTAGCCGCATGGGCAGGGAATGTGAGGCAGATTGCAGTTTTACTTGGATTTCCTAAAGGTTCGTTAGCATTATTAGTATGTAGGACTAGATATTTTTGATACCTCTTCATTTTGGTATGTACTATGGTCACAAGGATATTTATATCACTAAGCAAAGCAGCCTCGATTTAACACCAACTCAGGCCGCATCTAGTAATTTATATAAAGCTAACAAAACGTTTTCATCGAATGCAATCAAAAATTAACGAAATATTGCTCATTCAGAAACGATGATTGCCTCATGGGGTGATGTGCCTCAAGTTGAGGCAACAGCGTCAGCCGTAGGCGTCGCTCGAACCCGTGGTGGTTGACACAGGTGCATACGAAGTTTTATAACTAAACAAGACTAGCCAGCAGCAGCAGTCTACACAGGTGTTCAAAAGATAGAAACATGACCAAACTATAAACATGTTTAAAAACAGATTTGCAGAACAGACTGGATGCGGAAGACATGACAGTTGCAACGGAGGAGGAAGTCAAGAGGCAGAGCCAGGACGTCAAAGAGCTGGTCAACGTGAAGTGTGACTTCGGCACGAGCAAGGCAAAGCTACCATCCTACTGGAAGGATAATGCAATTGACCATAACTGCAAGGAGTTCGAAAAAAACGTATGTTTTTTGTTTTACTAAATTAGGCGCCGATTGGCGGCACGGCATGGCAAGGTATTTTTAGGCGACGAATAAAAATACAACTTAATAGTAAGGGAATAAAGTTGAAAATTCAATGTTAAGCATAAGCATAATACCATGGTATTGTTTGTACTTACGACTGAAATTTCAACTTTATTTGCTTACGATTAAGTTACATTTTATTCGTCGCCTAAAAATACCCTGCCATGCCGTGCCGCCAATGGACCCCGGGCCTTATACACGTTCTAATTAAATTAGCTAGAGAAACACCGCAGACGTGATCGCTATCGATATCTAAAAACGAAAAAAAAAAGGAAAGATTTGATGATTTTTTTAGGGCCCATATCTGCCGTCAGTGTTATTACTGGAAGTATGAGTTGGAGCAAATCAGTTTTATTTTTTACTAGCTGCACCCCGCGGTTTCACCCGCGTAAGTCTCGATCCCGTGGCAATATCGGGATTAAAAGTAGCCTATATGTTATACGTACGTACGTTGTTGTTGTTGTTGTTATATGGTGTACATAATAAAGAGTATTCTATTATCTATTATCTATGTTAACCCTGGGTGTAAGCTCCATACAAAATTGTTATCAAAATTCGTCCAGCCGTTTGAGTGTGAAGAAGTAACAAACATACACACACACACACTCACAAACTTTCGCCTTTATAATATTAATGTGATTTTTCGTGTGTAGTTATCGATACCCATCACGTCTGTGAAGTTTACACAAAAATTTAATTAAACTGATATTTCAAGTGACTGCACGACGACGGCGGTTGACGATCCCAAAAAAAACTCATCAAATTATTTTTTCTTTGTTTTATCATGTTTACATATCGATACCATGACGTCTGCGGAGTTCCGCTAGCTAATTTGACCTTGTATAGATATTGCAGCAAGCCCTTTTGACCCGGTGACTGGAACTTTGACCCGGTGACTGGAACTTTGACCCTGTGTAGATATTGCAGCAAGCCCTTTTGACCCGGTGACTGGAACTTTGACACTGTATAGATATTGCAGCAAGCCCTTTTGACCCGGTGCCTGGAACTTTGACCCTGTATAGATATTGCAGCAAGCCCTTTTGACCCAGTGCCTGGAACTTTGACGCTGTATAGATATTTCAGCAAGCCCTTTTGACCCGGTGACTGGAACTTTGACCCTGTATAGATACTGCAGCAAGCCCCTTTTGACCCAGTGACTGGAACTTTGACCCTGTATAAATAGATATTGCGGCCAGTCCTTTTGACCCGGAGACTGGAGCTTTGACCCTGTATATAATAGATATTGCAGCGAGCCTTTTTGACCTGGTGACTGGAAAATTGACCCTGTATAGATATACGCCGCTCACATTTCTTCTCGTCTCTGTTGCGCGCCATCGCAAGCTTTCCAAACACAGCTCACATCTCCGCTTTGTACCGCCACCCAGCTCAATCCCGGCAAGGCACAGCTCACATCTCCACTTTGGTCGTGCCCTATAAATATGATACATTTTTGCTCAGTGGTATCCACTGAAGCTGTGTGGTGACGAGATGTGTGAATAATGAAAATCTATTGGTTGTTTAAAACACACCTCTCCTCTCATCTTGTCTCCGGTTTGGTGGAGTCCGGGCCTAAACATTTTTTTTGTGGTCAATAATTGCAAAAAAAAATGCATGAAGGATTTCTTTTTTCTCTTTCTCCATCAGCTGCCGATATTTCAACTAGGTTGGTCAGCTTTGCACGCGGCGAGTGCACGTGGTCAGTCTCGCTGCGCGCGCCTCCTAATCGCTGCAGGGGCAGAACAGTGTGCCCGTGACCTCGTCGGCAGAACCCCTCTTGATATCGCCGGGTCAGCGTACTATGCTGATCAGGATATA
Source organism: Tiliacea aurago (assembly GCA_948098905.1). Classification (NCBI taxonomy): domain Eukaryota; kingdom Metazoa; phylum Arthropoda; class Insecta; order Lepidoptera; family Noctuidae; genus Tiliacea; species Tiliacea aurago. The sequence continues at coordinate 6,059,150 of OX402597.1, forward strand.
GATCCACAGAGGTACCTATGTTACTTTGTGTTTTAACTTTACTTGAACCTCACCGCGTATCATCTCAGCTCATGAACTTTATGGACACAGTATCTTCTATTTTGCAGCAAGTAAAAGTAAACTTACTGGTCTTCAACGCTATAATGTCCATTAAAGCGAAAATGTCAGTTATTATATATTATTTTTGCATGTCACTCACCACCCCAAAGTTACCGAACATAATTATGAGTTTTTTTTTCTTATAATCAATACATCAAACTAGCATTTATTTCAAATAAACCAATTACAGGCACTTTTGAAATGTCAAGGGGTCGGTCAGTCAGAGAGATGAAGCTAGTTGCCCATTCCAAAGCGTAGTAGGTTTTTATGGAAAAGAACGGGCAAGAAACTCCACGGGCACTCTTTTAAATCAAAATATTGTTACAAAGTATTGGTCACATCATTCATGTTGAAATTATACATGTGAGAACAATTTAGATAGAAGTGCACGTAACAGCGTCCGTGATAAACAATTAAAATAAGTTAAAATAAGCCGTGGCAGTACGAAATGACCAGTCCCTACTATCGGCGCCCGTTCACGAATATGACGCATGGATCAGCACCATTCAGCTCAACCATTTTGAAGGGAACTTAATGATCCAACACACATGCCACCATCAGCTTATCATTAACGTTAATAATTGTAACAATATGAAAATATTACCCGATTATAGTTTCGCAGATTTAGTCAATATGCTCATCAGTTCGAACTGCAAGAACTTCAGAATCAAGAACAGAAAGACAGTTGACACTCCCCTTCACACCGCAGTAGAACTGGGCAGTTTGGAGGCCGTCTTGGTGCTTGTGGCCAACAAGGTGCCTGTTAATTGGCTGAACCGAGCAGGACAAACCCCACTGCATATATGTGTTAAGAAGAAACTTAAGGAACTTTTGCAGGTAAGAAGAATTATGGAAGGAAGCGAGGCATATAGTTAGTTGGTGGCCGTGGCTCATCATCATCATTAAAAGAAAGAAAGAAAGAAAAATGCGTTTATTGGCATTACAGCAAAAAAAAATACATCTTAAAAACTATAAATAACACAGTAAACAATTAATTATAATGCCGAAAGGGCCTCAGCTCAGCATAATGTCAGATGACAACACAAGGTGTGCAGCCTTGTTCCACCCAATGCTGAGTATATTACTCCTCCGTTTTGTGCCATGATTCCCTGGTCTCTACAAGTCTCACCCAGATCTTTCCCGCGGTCTTTTGCAGGTCATCCATACTTGGCTTATGGTCTGCCAACGCTTCTTCTACCTTTTCTCGGCAACTATTCCGTTAGGGCTCTACTCCACATGCCATCACCACGTCTAGCCAAGTGTTTTGCCCACCTCCAAGCAGGAACTGGCAATCAGTCTGGCACACCCTGGACATTCAGCTCCGCTAATATTGCAATATTACTATAAGAAATGAAATAAGAAAAAGCGTCTGATAAATGCTTTAATAAGGCCATTATTACGACATAATCAACAATCAACTCAGCCTATCGCAGTCCACTGCTGGACATAGGCCTCTTCCAGGCTGCGCCACAACACCCTGTCCTCCGCCTTCCGAATCCAGTCTGACCGAGCCACCTTCTTAGGGTCGACGGTCCATCTAGCTGGGGGGCGTCCCACACTACGCTTGCCGATACGCAGTTTCCACTCCAGGACTCGTCTGCTCCATCGCCATCGGTCCTTCGACAAACATGGCCAGCCCACTGCCACTTAAGTTTGTTTGTTTTTTACATAAGATTAAATCATTCTGGCGCCGTTTATTTACTGTTAATAAATGATTTCCTAATTATTATTTCATAATATTTGCACTCTACGAGTATAGTGTGTGGGTAATATGTCTAAACCTTTATTTTTTTTTTGTTATTCTGCATGCATTTTATTCTTATCTACGTATGTTTGAGCAAATAAATTTGTCTATTGCTTCTCAAAGTAGGTTTGTTCAAACACTTTTACACGGGTTCGGTGTTTCCTGTCTGACTACTCTGAAAAAAACTGAATCCAACTCAGGTCACAGTCTCTTTTAAAGTCCAGACATAATCTTGGTCAGATCATAAATTACCATTTAGATTAGTGTCAAAAATGGTCTTTTGAGGAAAGAACCACACTGATGTTAGTATTCCATGTGCAAGCATTTGTGAGTTGTAGCTCAACTCAGAACCTATGGAGCTCAACGAGTCAATGAACATTACCAAAGAAAAGACATTTGGGTAGACCGCAAAAAGTACTCAAACCGCCAGACTATCTTGAGAACTAAAAATAGAAAGAAAAATAAACGACCCACATTCACGTTGCTACAATGGCATTCGCAATCTCCAACAAGAACGTTTGACTTGAGGCCTTAAATAATACCATATTAATTATTAGATGTCACGCTGTTTCCAGTTGCTACATAACATCTCCAATAACAATGATGACTTGCTAAAGCATTATTTTTATATTACTTAATCAGTTAATATCTTTACAGATATTAGCAAGACACGGGGTCAGCGATGTAGATTTTCCAGATGTTGTAGATGTTAAAGACAAGGATGGACATACTGTACTTCATAAAGCCATCCTAGAGGAATGGGGAGCTGGAGTTAGCGTCGCGATAGAAGCAGGAGCCAGTATCACAGCAAGAGTTTGTAACTTACTAAATCATAACGCTAACTTTTAAATTAAATTAAGACATCATGTTCCGACATTGTAGCCCCTTAATATTATAAATATCATTGCTATATCATCATCACCATTTCAGCCGAAAGATGTTCACTGCTGGATATAGGCCTCCTCAAACACCGCCACTTCGACCGAATCTGTGTTTACATGCGACTACATATTTGTTCACATCTCCTGGCCATTATTAAAAAAGCATATCAAATGTGTCACATTATATTTCAGGATAGCAAAGGTGAGACACCAATCCACTTTGCAGCAATGAAGGGCAACATGGAAATACTAAATGAAATACTGAATGTAGCAAAACAAAAAGACGTTATCGATACCACTAACAGTCAAAGAGAAACAGCTTTGTTCAAAGCAGTTAGCCACGGACACCTTAAATGCGTTAAAAAACTTTTGAAAGAAGGAGCATTAATAACGAAAACACTGACGAGACAAGTCAACATTTTCCATATAGCCTCCCAAAAAGGAAACCTGGAAGTACTTACAGCATTATTAGATCACGACTATACAATAACTAGGAGAATGATTAACTACCTAACAGCTGATGACAAAAAAGGTTATGGGCCTATACATTTTGCTGTAGAGAACAATCATCCCAAATGTGTCAAAATACTTTTAACCAAAAACACTTACAGGAGTCTCAGGACTTCTTACGGAATTCAGAAAGGTTCGACGCCCTTGCACATAGCTGCAATACACAATAATGTAGAAATCGCAAAAATTATCATGTTTAATAATGGAGACACTATAGACATTACAAATGATATGGGCTGGACTCCACTTCACACAGCCAGTCACTACGGAAGTAGAGATATGATCACCCTACTTCTCAAAGAAGGGGCAGATATATCTAGCACCACAAACGGTCCTAATAAATGTAAGAATACTGCAGTAGATATGATTGTGAACAACTTGTCAAAGCCCACAGAATTTATGGAGGATATCTTTGATACATGCATTTCTACTAATGATTCAAATCTTCAAGATTCCAAGTGTGAAGTCACAGTGAACTATAAAATGTTAGTACCTAAAGCTGAAGAGAAGGTACAAATGAAGGTCATAGATGCGCTTCTAAAGACAGGAGATAGGTATGGACAGAGGCGACTACTGGTACACCCATTACTAGAAAGTTTTCTGTACTTAAAGTGGAAAGCTCTCTTGCCTTTCTTCTACACGATGTTAGCTTTTAATGCTTTCTTTGTGTTATCATTGACAACGTTTATAATATCAGTATTTTTTTACAAAGATACAAAGAATCCTCCACCATTGATTCTAAACTCTACTGGGTGGGCAGTAGTTTTATATATTACTATTATCTTGATAGTTGCCCAGGTGAGTCTTTAATGAGCGTACAATCAACAGAAGATTCATATCTTCATAATTATTTTCTGTTGTTTTAATAAATAAATTATTGTTTGCAACCCTCTTTTTGTATGTATTTAAACAAACTAAAAAACAGTGTAGTCTTACTTCCTCATCTTATGTTTCCCAACACTTTACATGCTTCTCAATATTCTATCTCTACCTAATATACATCCAGTTATTTATACAGTTAATTTTATTTTTCAGGAAGTCCTCTACATGAACATTAGCAACGGATACTTCTTTCAGTTAGAAACTTGGGTGAAGTTCAGTTCCGTATGCTTGGCTGTAATTCTACCTTATGCTACGGAGACTACCCTGACCGAAGTAGACTGGGCCAGACACGTGGCCACGGGAGCTCTGCTACTATCCTGGCTGGAGATGATGTTTCTATTGTCCCGGTTCCCCAACTGGGGATACTACGTGCTGATGTTTGGGAAGGTGTCCTCAAACGTCATCAAGGTGATCATTATTATAAATGTTTATATTACACTATCAACCTCAGAATTATTCTGGTTGATAAAAAGCTCCTCTTTTAGAAACATTAATTACAATTAATTAATTGGCTAATCTTCTTTTCAGATTCTTTTAACTTTTGCATTCCTAGTGATAGGATTCGCCCTCAGCTTTATGATACAGTTTCACTCACAAATGCCTTTCGAGTCTCCCTGGGCAGCTCTCGTCAAGACCATAGTTATGATGACTTCTGAGTTCGATTATGAAGACCTAGTCAAACCTAAAGACTCCAAAGAATTCGTTACTTCATTACTCGTAATCCGCGTCGTATTTTTAATATTTCTTATACTAGCATCCATAGTTCTCATGAACCTAATGGTCGGTGTAGCTGTCAATGATTTACATAATTTACAAGTCTTAGGAAATGTCAGAAGACTATGCAAACAAGTCGAGTTTTTAGGATCTCTAGAACATCTAGTTTACAATAGACTATTTAAGAAAATTTTGCCAAATTGGCTAGAAGACATGTTGTCAAATAGGAAGAAAATTTTAAATGTCTTCGTCATTAGTCCGAGTTTACCAAAATCTAAATGTTACAGATCTTTACCATCCCATATAAGGGAGGCTATTTTTGAGAAAGCTCAATCTCGGAAGAAACAAATGGATGATGAATTAGGATCACAAAACTATAAAAAAAAGTTGGACGCAATATATAAAGCTACAGTTAAAATAAAACAAGATAACTTAGCAATAAAGAATTTGAAAACGGGCATATTACAAAGTAATACAAATAATAAAGACGTTGCAAAACATCTGATGGAACTAGATACCGCACTTATGGATATCAAAAACCAAACTAAATCATCTATAAGCCAAATCCAATCGTCTATAGATGATCTTAGTTTTAAAATGGACCTGATTTTGAGCAAATTAGATTGTAAAAGTAAAAAAAAGTAATAGAGAGTATTAGGAATAATAAGTATAAGCATACTATAATCAGCCTATACTGTTCCCACTGCTGGGATACAGGCCTCCTCTCTGTGACAGGGCCATAATCCACCACGGAAGCCCAATACGGATGTCACTTGTCTTCGTATTTTCGGTTCTAGGACATGCGATGGTTTCCTTCACTGTTTTGAGAGCAGTGGTGGTGAAATAATTTACATAAAGTAAAGGGCCAGCTTGGAATCAAACCCACGACCAACAACAACTTACAAATCGGTAATGTCATGCTCACTCAGATGTCTCGCTGATGGTGGCGTGTGTGTTGGATCATTTAGCTCCCTTCAAAATAGTTGAGCTGAATGTGCTGATCCATGTGTCATGTTCGTGAACGGGCGCTATCAGTTGGGACTTGTCATCTCTTAGCTACCACGGCTTATTTTTTTCATTTTTTTTTGGTTTTTAATCTTTTTATCACGGACGCTTCTGACGTTTTGCATCGTTCTCACGTGTATAATTTCAATATGAATGATGTAACCAATACTTTGTATCAATATTTTAATTTAAAAAAACTTTTTTACAAAAAAAACAACCGACTTCCAACAAAAACACTAAAAAGTGAAAAATAACTTTAATTTCGGAAGCACATAACATAACACCACGCCTTGTTTCCTCGAAGGGTCGGTTGTTTTTATTGTAAAAAAGTTTTTTATTTTTCATTTTTTAGTGGTACCTACCCCATACCAATTCGTATACCACTAATTGCTATGAAAACAACAGTGACAGAAAGTTTTATAACATCATCAACATACACCGAGTGGATTAAATACGTATTATTGAAGAGTTAGCTGTAGATCTGTAATGTATAAGAAACCGCGCAAGCTTTCTCTACCAAATAAAAGAATTATAAAAATCTGTTCATAAACAAATAAGTTATGCCTGAACATAATATAATACTAGCTTTTGCCCGCGGCTTCTCCCGCGTGGATGTCAGAAAAAATCTCACGGGAACCGGCATTAAAAGTACCTACCTTACATAAAAGGATCCCTAGTGCAAAATTTCACGTCACTCCAGTAGTTTGGGTTGTGCGTTGATACGTAAGTCAATCAGTCGGTCAGATTCTGCATTTATTTATGTAGATAGATTTGTTATTTAGATCAATACAAAATAATAATAAATTAAGACTTAAGTAATAGTTTTTTTTTTGTTGTTCAAGTGTAATCAATTTCAAAATTGTTGACTTTTACTTGATCAACGTCCTGAAAACCCTTGAAAATGACACCATATTTATTTGTAGACTATTTACCTCTTTACGCCCCCAAAAGGAGCTGTTTAAAAAAAAACATGAAACACGTTTTATTTATTTAGGGGTTGAACTTTCAAAATACCTGTTTTTAGCGGTTACCTACGTCATAATAACTATCTGTGTGCCAAATCTTAGCCCAATCCATTCAGTGATTTGAGCTTTGTGTTGATAGATCAGTCAGTAAGTCAGTCACTGTTTCCTTTTGTATGTATTAAATCTATAGTGTAATTCGATATGTTACGACGACTCCAAATAAATTGGGATTAGGGCAGGAACACTGATGATGAGGTATTCAGGCGAAGTTTCAAGTTAATAGATCAACGAAAGAAGATTTTGTTCATACAAACTGTATCCATGCCCCCTTTACACCCCCAAAGAGGTTAATTTTTAAAGTGGTTTGCGACTTTTCCATTATTTGACTTGAAGGTTATACCAATTTTCGAGTTAATCAAGCCACGTAGTAAAATCTTGCCTTGTAAAATTGACTACCCCTTTTTATCCCGTTATGGTTAGATTTTCGAAAAACCCTGATACAAGTCATTCTTCATTTTTGGTTTTAAGTATAAATACTGAGTTTCGAGTTGATCGGATCGCGCGTTAAAATTCTTCTATACAAGCGTTGACATCCCATCCATTGAAGTTAAGATAACAAAAAAATACATAAGTATTCGTCCAAGTTTCAAGTTTATTAACTCTTAACTCTAGGAATAAGATTTTTCATGCAAACAAAACCCCCCCTTAAAGGTCAAATTTCCAAAAACCCCTACCTACGTGCCAATTTCAGCCCAATCTGTTCAGTGGTTTGAGCTGTGTTGATAGACCAATCAGTCACGGTTTCCTTTTATATGTATACAAGACCTCTAGAAGACTCCTCCTTTTTTGAAGTCGGTTAAAAATCATTTATAGCCAGAGTGCATCTCATGACAATTCCAATAAGACCAAATACGGGTAGGATACATTGTTTTATTACGGAGTTCCAGTGCCGCCTACCTTCCGGCTTCATCATCAGATCAGTTTGATGGTACCATTTATATAAATTTGCTTCGCTTAACTATCTTAATCCAGATATCTCATCGTCACCCGTGAAATACGTATCATTGAGAAGTTCCGGTGGCCATCTGTGGCCTTCTTCATCAGTTCCATTTCACCAAATTATACTTTCTGAATGCAAATGATTAACTTGTTGATGAAAATATAAAAATCGCTATGTGTATGCCTATAATATTTGAGGAGTTCCCTCAATTACTCATGGATCCCAACATCAGAACTGGATTTTGATAAAAATGGGACCAATCTGAAAGCATATCCTTTCAAATAAAAAAAGAATTTTCCAAATCGGTTCATAAACGACGGAGTTCTGAGGTAACAAACATATACACACGACTTGAGAACCTCCTCCTTTTTGTGAAGTCGGTTAAAAAGAGTGTCCGTGGAGTTTCTTGCCCGGTCTTCTCCATAGGAACCTACTATTTGGAATGGGCAACTAGCTTCATATTTGTAACGGGCCGACTTCTTGACAATTCAAAAGTGCCTGTAAATGGTTTAATTGAAATAAATGCTTTGAGTTTGAGTTTAAGTCGTGCTTGTTACCACTGGGCCACCACTGCTCTCAGGAGCAGTATTAGACCTTGTCCAGAAAGGGCGAATTCACCGCGAAACGTTTCATGCGAATTCATTCGCGCGTTAGCGAGATACTAGGTGCCAGTACATTGCGTCCACAAGCATCGCGCGAGTTCAAGATACGCGCGTAAATCGCGAGCGCTTCGCCAGACTCTCGAGTCGCGGTTGATTCGCGCGTATTGCGCGCGAGTTGAGATACTAGAGACGCCTTGTTGCGTCTAGTTAACACGCGAACTCCAGAGCGAGTGCACATATCGAGGGGAATGGGCCGCCAAAGTTTTGTTATGGAAATATTTAAAGACGCGCGTTGGTACGCTCCTTCTTGACGCAACGGTCGCTCGTAATACGCGCTAGATAATCGCTGTGAATTCGCCCTTTCTGGACAAGCTCTTAGTCAGTAATTTTGCAAAGTAATAAATATTTTTTTAATAATTAGCATACAACAACATTATTTTAAGTATATGCGAAACCTGAATATAGTTTGTTCAGAATAAGGAACTGAATCGATTTCAATAATTTTTACACCATGTTATATTTTGTCCCAAAAATATTTAAGTGTGATGGAAAATGTTATCACCATTTAATTACTTACAATACAATCGCCACTGCCATATTATCAATGAGCGCAAACGACCCTGGAGGCGCGGGGGCGCCGTTAGCATGTTTTTGTACGGACAACCCGGTAACATAACAACCTTATAACTTTGTGATTTTTCATGATACATTTTTGAAATTTTGTACATAGACTCTTTACATAAAAATACTAGACAAGTGTTTCGGGTTTTGCATATACAAAAACTAACATTGTATAAATACATAAGAATATTGTTTGATTCTGAATATTTACTGAAGTTATGAATTGTGTGCTTGAAATATCGTTTATTAATTTTTAAGAAATATAAACTACCTATTACAGTTGTTTTAATGTCAATACGATAAAAGTGTGTACGATTATAATTTTTATGTGTAGGTAATTATTATGTATTTATGAAGAAATTATACTTTCTAAGACTGTTTTAGAATAATAAAAGAATTTTCTACAAAGTCATCTTGTCTTACTAACCTTTATTTCGTATTACTTGTTTGTTTCTATTACTATGATTATGACTAATATCTATGATTCACTTTATTTGTGTTCAAATGGTTTTAATGAGGAAAATTATGTAAGTACCTACCTATATTGTATAACAATATATAATTATTAACTTAGAGTAAATCAGTATTTGCGTGCTTCGGGAGCATTGTGCACGAATTGTGACCATGTTTAGGGCCAAACAAACTAATAGCCGAGAGGCAAAACGTGTAACATATCACAGTCCTCGCGATTCAGGTAATATTTTAAAGACATATCTTATTCTATGGCCACCTTCATCTGAGAACATAGACAAGAGACAATCGCTTTCAAAGCGTTACGTATTTCTAAAACGAATTTTAAACAAGATTACTTTGTGCATTTATAGTAGGGCTGCCATAAATGCTGCAAAGTCGCCCGGGACATTTGGAATAGAAATGGAGTAACCATGGATAATTAAAAATAAGTCATAAGTCATTTATTCATGAACAATAAAATGTATCTGAAATGACATGGTATAAAAAAAAATTACATACGGAAAAACACGTTAAATATCACAACAATGCATAACAACATGTATAGGAATATCGTTATAGATCTTGAACAGCATAAAGACACTTATTCAACAGGAAATGTTTAAGTTGATTTTTAAAAGAGCTTGATCTTGCTTGAGCTTGAGTGCTTGATCTCGATGAATGTTCAGTGGTGGGGCAATACGATGTAGGCAAGATACATTCGACGATGTCCTCTGTGTGAATTGTCTTTCGGAGAGATCGGGTTTTGCAAGACAGGATTTTGTTTTTGAAATATAAAATTTTTTTTTCAAGCGTATGTCTTAGTATTTTAAAATAACGGTGATTTTCCAAAAAAGAACCTAGGATGCAACAGCAAGCAAAGCGAGCTTGAAAATTTTATCTCCTCGGAAAGGCTAGGTTTTCTTTTGACCATTCATTCAAAAGTAGATGTTACTTTGACGACTAATGCAGAAAAGTATTAGAATTAAGAGACCGTAAAGTTCAAGAGTGAGTTCGAAAATTTTTGGATCCCACCTCTGATTGGTCAGGTATGAAGGAATTCGAGGTCAAACAAACAACCCTAACTTCGAAACCGGGACAAACTTCTTATTGACCGGGACACCGGGACACAACGCTTCAAACCGGGACAAATCCCGGTGTACCGGGACGTATGGCAACCCTAATTTATAGGCACTTTACTTTGTGTATTTGATTTCACCATCACTGCTCTCAAAACGGTGAAGGAAAACATTGTGAGGAAACCGGCGTATCCTAGAAGCAAACATTCAAAGACATGTGACATCCACCAACCCGAACTGGGCTAGCGTGGTGGATTATGGCCCGCTCCCTGTCACAGGGAGGAGGGAGAAGAGAGGAATGTTATTGGCTGATTATTCTTTCAACAGGATTGACATAAGCTTGTCCTTCATCATCATCTCAGCTTGCATACAGACTCATACAGTTCCTTGCTCTTTTTTCATGTGTATTTTTTATATTGTATATATACAGTATTTAACAAAAACCCTGTTGTTCCTTTTAGGGACGTATACATTAACCTTAATCAAAGAACTAAAGAGGTTAGAAATCAGTTATACATTACAAATATTAATAATTAAATATTTATTTTAATTATTTTTGTTGAACAGTTTTTATAAATGACTTGCTTTATTACGAATGTATACCGATTCTTAAAACGTAGGTGGAAGGAACAACAGGGTTTTTGGTACGTATTGTATATATATAATTTATTGGATGTGTATAATTTCTGTATGTATGTATATATAAATGGTATACCACTGACTACCTGCAGTATTGTCTCTCCTTCTACCTATAATCCGTCCAAAAGTTGTCTGTAAAAGATCGCTTTCAGCATAAGACCGCCCATTGTGTCACCCTATGTAAAATGTAAACATTTATATCTGTAACTTTTATGGTGTACATAATCCTGCCAGGGTTGTCCGAAAGGGATATCGTGGCCCTGGCACACAGGCAAATGAAGGAATACGGGCGGGTCTTAGTCAGTAAAAGTCTGACACGCCCTCGCGCGCGGGAGAAGTTATTTGATAATTTCCCACCCAAAAAATATGGTGTACATAATAAAGAGTATACTATTCTATTCTATTCTTGTCGGTATCTTGTGTCAATCCAAAATCCAACACATTTTTGATAATTATTGCTAATTATTATTATTTAAATTATTTCCATCGTCGTTACCGCTGATAAAATGGCACTTTCTCAACTAAGTTAGGGTCAAAGTCAAATTATTTATTTTAAATAGGCACATAAGAGGCACTTTTGAACGTCAAAATTTACAACAAAATATAATTTATTCTAGCCAAAAGGTAGTTTCGTATGGAGAAGAATCGGCAAGAAACTCCACCGTTACTCTTTTAAAAATGTTTTACAATATTTTGTTTAATACATTCATTATTTAATTATATTGTGAAGATGATGCACTTAGAATAAAATTACTATACCACAATAGGTAAAAAGAATTAAAAATAAAGCAATGACAGATATTTAAATTATGTGATGTGCTCACATATTTACAGACAACGTAAAAATATAAGTTTTCCTAAAAAAATAAATTCGGCTTTCAGTCTAACCGTGTGCACCAGTGTTTTACATGGAGTGACTGCTTGTGTAACCTGTACAACTCAGTCCCTGGGTAACACGATACCCCTTTTGTATCCTGGTTGTTATTTTTCAAGCCACTGGGTTGGTTAACGTGACAAACTTATATTTTCCATAACCACTCCAATACTATCTCTGGGTGCAACAACAGGGTAGTTTTTTTTTATTTTTAGTTCATTTACTGGCTAAACTAGGAGTTTTTAAGTTTTTACCTAAATCAAGCGGTTTGTTTCTTTGATCATTTTGTGGTACTACCATTGATGTATTAAATAGGAAGATAGGCCACTCTCTAACATCATGTAAATATTAAATGGACCCGATGTCGTGCGTCATGTGTTCGACAACCGCAATAGATAGACATATTACGCGGGCTATACAATATTTAACCAAAACCCTGTTGTTCCTTCTAGCTACGTTTTAAGAATCGGTATACATACGTAATAAAGCAAGTCATTTATAAAAACTATTCAACAAAAATAATTAAAATATTTTTTTAATTATTAATATTTGTAATGTTTAACTGATTTCTAACCTCTTTCATTCTTTGATTTTGACTTCTCGACTAGCCAATACTTATTTTTTTAAATTATAATTCCACCAATGTTGTGCTTGTAGGTAAATGTATACATCCCTAAAAAGAACAACAGGGTTTTTGTTACATAATGTATAGCGGGAACGAGATCGCAATAATTATCACTGTTACGTACCCATAACAACTCGCAAACAAACTACGATTCGGGTATTCCCCGCAAACCGGGAGTAATGTAGGTCGATTGTGTCCTTTCCCCTAATTTATGCGGTCCACATTGAGGAGCGCATACCATATCTTCCTATTTAATACATCAATGGGTACTGCTCAAAGATTTATTTTTATCTTAGATCTTTCTCTTTCTTCTCCCGTCTCAAATTCGTCTTGTATCGCAATTTTTTATAACCTGATTTTAAGGCGATAACAACAACGGCAATCAGCCTATAATGATCTCATTCCTGGGACAAACACCTCCTGTCTGTGAATGGATTGGGCCGTAATCAACCACGCGGGCCCAGTGTGGGTTGATGAATGTCACATGTCTTCGAATTTTTGGTTCTAGGACATGTCGATGTCCTCGCAATGTTTTCAAGGCGACAAGGCCTTACCAATGATATTATATTAAATATATGTTATACACTCACAAAACAACCGAAACCAGTGTTCCGCGCAGCAGCGGCAGCACACATCCCACTTTTCATTTATTATACATTTCACTACCAGTAAAAATGATGTATTGATAAAAACAACAATAAAAAAAGAGACAGCTAGTGTTGTCAATTGCGCGTGAATGTAAACAAACATTATTCTAGCCGATGTTGGCATCACAGACTAACAAATACGTCCCATTTAGGACGTTTTGGAGTCTTCACGATTGCGCGCTCACAACATTGGGCCTTACTCAATGATTCCGCATGGAAATTATTTATAACTAGCTGACCCGTGCCCACTTCGTTGGGCGGTAACATTTTACCGTCTTTTAATTTTTCGGATTAAATTATGGCCTTATGTTATGACACTCACAAAATAATAACGTGGCTTTCAATGGGTAAAAGATTTTTCAAAATCGGTTCAGTAGATCCAGAGATTACTCCTACAACCTCACAAACTATAATTTATTATAAGTAGATGAACGGTTTAGCAATATCCTTAAAAAAAATGACTCGCATTCCGTTTGCTCACTAATGGGCAAGCGACTTCTCGACAAAATCAATAGTAGTGAATTGGGACTGGGGATTGTGAATTCAACTGCACATTTACCGCTGAGTCGGTGACGGTCGGTTATCCTTCAATTTTGCCGGCGTGAGGGGTCAAAAGATATTTTTAGAGTTCCGTACCCAATGGGTAAAACGGGAACCCTATTACTAAGGCACCGCCGTTTGTCCGTCTGTCACCAGGCTGTATCTCATGAACCGTGATAGTTAGACAGTTGAAATTTTCACAGATGATGTATTTCTGTTGCCGGTTTAACAACTAATACTAAAAAACAGAATAAAAAAAATATTTAAGGGGGCTCCCATACAACAAACGTGATTTTTTTGCTCGTTTTTGGTAGATATTGATAACGGCAACAGGTAGACGCTTGAAATATTCACAGAATATTAAATTACATATTCACTTTAAAAATAAATAATTAAATTAAAATAAACCGAATACTTAAGGGGGGCTCCCATACAACATACGTGATTTTTTTGCCATTTTTATAGATAATGGTACGGAACCCTTCGTGGGCGAGTCCGACTCGCACTTGGCCGGTTTTTTTATTATTTAAATTAGCCAACGGAATTAAAACATCAAAATGACCTTCAATAAAGTTTCCTGAGAATCGTATTATTTTGACTCCCTGCCGTGCTTCCCCAAAACCAGCAATAAAAATACCATCCTGAAACACCTGGAACTCAAATGAGAATAGTTCTGCCGCTGCCATTTTTTTTTTTTTGGGTGGTAATTTATCAAATAACTTCTCCCGCTCTGGCCGGAGCGGGGAGGGCGTGTCAGACTGTTACTGACTAAAACCCACCCGTGTTCCTTCAAATGCCTGTGTGCCAGGGCCACGATATCCCTTTTGGACAGGCTCGTAACCCTGGCAGGCATTAGCCCTTTCGGACCCCGTTCATTGGTGCTGACATCTCTTTGAGGCGCGCGTGGAACACAACGCGCCGTCGACCCGGGCCTGGTCCTTATCGGACGGCGAGCTACCCATCGCTCACCGTCCGCAAGCCCGCGCCCACGGTGGCCGGGAATCGGCCTGCGATTCCCGGCGCCCGGGGCGTCTCCTGCGGTGACTAAGGGCGTGAGGGCGCGAACCCTGCCTCACCCTCACGCGTTCCGCCTCCTCCTTCGCATGCATTACTGGTTTGCAGAAGGAGGTGACGGCCTCCCGTGCACTCTCCCTCCGAACCATGGCCTGAACCAGGACCAGATGCGAGAGATCGCCGACCTCAACCGTATGCTCCACCATGTCCTCCGGGCGATCCACACAGTGGTGACACCCGGGCGTTTCCTCCCGCTTTATTCTGAATAGGAACCTCCCGAAACAACTGTGTCCGGTGAGGACGTGAGTCAGGCGGAAGGTGAGGAAGCCGTGGCGCCTCTCTAGCCACTCCTCATAGAGGGGGCTTATCGCCACAATTGTGGCATGCAAATTCTTTGCCAAATAGTAAATATCCCTAGCGATGGCGCATGCTTATTTTCATCTCTCTCGTATTTGGTGAACAGTAACGTGGCCATGTCATTGTCTTCTCAAATTCGAGACAGCATTGTGCGCCACGTGTTCTAAAAACTGGGAAATATTCCAACCTTTCACCCATGATCGGTCAGGAGGAGCTGTTTATGGTTGAAAACGTGAATACGTCGCTGAAATGTCTTGTAATGGCACCTACGGAACCACCTGTGAACTCATGGCAGCTGGAGACTTATTCCCATTTGAGTTCCAGGTGTTTCAAGATGGTATTTTTATTGCTGATTTTGGGGACGCACAACAGGGAGTAAAAATAATCTGATTCTCAGGAAATTTCAATGAAGGTCATTTTGATGCGTGTCAGACTTTTACTGACTAAAACTCACCGTGTTCCTTCAAATGCCTGTGTGTGCCAGGGCCACGATATCCCTTTCCGACAGGCTCATAACCCTGGCAGGCATTGGCCCTTTCGGACCCCGTCAGTTGGTGCTGACATCCATTTGAAATGGGAATAGTTCTCCCGCCTTTTTCCAACCCTTACAACACCAGCCTAAATCAAAGATACTAAGCAATAAAATTAAAATACGAACGTAGGTATTCAAGGACCTGCTTACCGGCCCATCGTGCTGCTCGACGAGGTGGGCAAGCTCTTTGAAAGAGTAATTGCAGACCGCCTTGTCGGGCGGCTGGTGCGGGTGGGGCCGGATTTGGCGGAGAGCCAGTTTGGTTTCCGCAAGGGGCGCTCTACAGTGGATGCCATCATGCGCGTTCGAGCCCTCACGACGGGGGATGCTGTTGCTCGGGGTGGGGTTGTCTTGGCGGTGTCTCTTGACATTGCCAATGCCTTCAACACCTTGCCCTGGAGTTGCATAAGGGAGGCACTTCGGTATCACCGGATGCCGACCTACCTCTGTCGAGTGGTCGAGGCCTATTTGACGGATAGGGCCGTCATCTACCCCGGTCACCAAGGAGAGTGGAACCGGCGAGAGATGTCATGCGGTGTCCCACAGGGATCGGTCCTGGGGCCGCATCTGTGGGACATCGGGTACGACTGGGTGCTGCGCGCCGACCTCCCTAGCGGCGTCAGCGTAGTCTGCTACGCTGACGACACGCTGGTCCTGGCGCAGGGGAGGTCGCATGAGGCGGCGACCGAACTGGCGGCACGTGGCGTTGCGACAATCGTCGATAGGATCCGGCAATTGGGACTCGAGGTGGCTTTGCACAAGTCCGAGGCCATGTGTTTTTATGGTCCTCGGAACGCGCCACTGTCGGGTTCTCAGATAACGGCGGGAGGAGTTCGGTCGGTGTCGAGTCGACGATGAAGTACTTGGGACTCGTCCTCGACAGCCGGTGGAACTTCGTGGAGCACTTCCGACGTTTGGCTCCCAGACTGGAGAGGGCCGGGGCTGCTTTGAAGCGGTTTCTGCCCAATCTAGGGGGTCCAAACGCCTCCTGCCGGAGGCTCTACGCGGGGATCGTGCGGTCCATGGCCCTTTACGGGGCACCGGTGTGGGCGCGTTCTCTGAGGCTGCGACCAGCCCAGCGGTTGAACGCGTCCCAAAGGGTCATGGCCATCAGGCTGGTACGGGGTTACCGCACGGTCTCCCGTGAGGCGGCGAGCCTCCTTGTTGGACTGCCGCCGTGGGATCTGGAGGCAAAAGTCCTCGCGCACATCTGGGAGTGGCGCGAGGAGGCGAAAGGCCGGGGTGAAACTCCGCTGCCGCGAGAAATCGCGGCACAGTGGACGGAGCTCCGGCGGGATCTCATGGCGGCATGGAGAGTGCGATTGTCGCAACCCAGCGCAGGGCACGCCACAATTGTGGCGATAAGTCCCCTCTTTGAGGAGTGGCTAGAGAGGCGCCACGGCGTCCTCACCTTCCGCCTGACGCAGGTCCTCACCGGACACTGTTGTTTCGGGAGGTTCCTGTTCAGGATAAAGCGGGAGGAAATGCCCGGGTGTCACCACTGTGTGGATCGCCCGGAGGACACGGTGGAGCATACGGTGGAGGTCTGCCCGGCTTGGGCGGAGCACCGCCGTGTCCTCACGGAGGCGATCGGCGGCGGCGATCTCTCGCGTCCGGCCCTGGTTCAGGCCATGGTTCGGAGCGAGAGTGCATGGGAGGCCGTCACCTCCTTCTGCGAAGCAGTAATGCTCGCGAAGGAGGAGGCGGAACGCGTGAGGGTGAGGCAGGGTTCGCGCCCTCACGCCCTCCCGCTCAGCCCAGAGCGGGAGAAGTTATTTGATAATTTCCCACCCAAAAAAAAAAAAAAAAGGTATTCAAGGACACTTTTTCTAGTAAGAACGACTAATACTAAAAACTATTATAGTAATACCATAGTGTGAAATACCTACACAATAAGTAATTCGCAAAGAAATAGAAATAACAAAATTCCAACCCGGCAATAGGTAAAAACACATTTATTATCCTCCAATTTAAAATTAGGAAGCGAAACAAACCAAAACGAAAACCAAACAACGATGATGAAAAATATTTCAAAGCAAATTAGTAGTAAGTAATAACAAAATATCGCAGAACAGAAATTTCGGTAACTATAGCTTGAACGTGTATCGCTTAGGTTTGTATTCTGTGATTGATACATGACTTCGTTTTTTGATACGATCGGCTTGCAAGCCGCGATTAAGGTTAAACATTGTGAAGTTTTCCCCTTAGCATTCTCGACTTTAATGCTAAATAAGCAACGTTCAAATTACCTGAATACCAATTAGAACCTCATTTCATTATCTTTTAGCAGATGCCTGCATACTGAAAAATACTGGCCACCTAGAACTGGCATAAAAACTTTAGAACGTTATCACGCCTGCACTGAAACACACTGGCCACCTAGCAAAAAAACTAAATATAAACCTCAAGAAACTTCCAAAAATTCTTATTTCAATGTAAAATATCCATTAACGCGTTGTCGTAAAATTCAATTTAGATCTATAACGGCCTCCGAATTCTAATTTCAATGTAAAGTATACAATAACTCGTTGCCGTAAGATTCAATTTAGATCTTAGCTGGATTTGGTACATTTTTCATACAAACATTAAAAACCCTTATTTTCACCCTTAAGCGCCGAATTTCGTAAAATCCTTTCTTAGTGAGCACCTAGAAGTCGAAAGGAACAATCAGGCCAACATTCATGTCTCTAACTTTAAAAACATAGGAGTTTCATACAAACTTTGACACCCCTTTTCAACCGCTTAAGGTGCGAATTTATAAAAATCCTTTCTTAATGCGCGCCTGCACCCCATAGAGAGTGCTTGTGCCAAATTTTAGACCTCACGGCCCAGTAGTTTCCGAGATTTCGTGATGAGTGGTCAAATTTTCCAAAATGGAAGAATGGTTTAGTACCTACATAAATTGGCAAAAATGGGAGATCTATCAAAATAGAGCTCCCATTCTTAATTTATGTAGGTACTAAACCATTCTTCCATTTTGGAAAATTTGCAAATAACATGTTTATTATGGTTAATAATGTTTGTGGTCTATCAATGTGTCATTATTTTGAATCTTAGTAAGAGGAAAACAACATATATACCGTTTGATAGACGACAAAGAACATTAGTAGGTACCTACGCCTTTGTTCTGTTTTAACTTGTGCATTGAATAAATAAGCCAGTATTTTCTTTAAAGCCAGAAACTTGTACCTATTCCTTACACCAAGGTATAAAACATAACATTCTATATGTTGTTTTGTTTATCATTTACACCTAAAACAAAACTGTTGTAAAGACTCTAAACAAAACTTGTAGAAAACTTGTCAAAAAGGTAAACAAGATATCTATACAGCGCGTATCAGGAAGACGTGGTCATATTTAAGAGTGTGGTACCTTTAGACCATCAAACTGAACTTTCTCCATGGAATCAGCCGTCCCATATATTTGGGTCGAGTAAGTATTGAGGTTTTGTTTAGGTGTTTTGATATCTTTTTCGCGATTACGATGTTGTTCCCATGGAGAAGGTTCCAGTTGATGATCTGTATCGCACCCTGTCCCCATGTTTTGCTATTTGGCCTTTCTGCCACATCGCATCTACCTCAACGAGCGCCTGACTAAAACTAACGGGCAATTATTCTATGAGACTCGCCAAGCTGCTAGTCGCTTGGAATGGAAGAACACCTGGACTAAAGATGGCCGCATACTTGCGCGTAAAGAAGAGGGAAAGTCGGTTGTGCACATCCGAACGGATAAGGACATCTCGCGTTTTTCGTCACTCAATAGGTTTGTTCGTGTCTATAGTAGCAATTGCTATCAATGTTTTTTATATGGTATCGTCGGTTTACACGGAGCCACGTGAGAATGTTCAAATTACTCCCTTGTTTTGTTTACTGTCTATCTTATTCTTATTTCATTGTTGCATGTCGTTGTTATATACATGCTTTTTGTTTTTGTCTATTGGTGAGATAAATTGTACAAAACATTTTACGTGTTCTTGTCAGTGTCATCCTGTTAGCATATTTAGTGTTTTAAGTCGCCATGTTTTACTTATAATCTACGCTGCCCACGGTGCCAGACCATATTTGTATATTCTTTCTATGCCGCTTATAATAATTTATTTGCACTACACTTTATTTATTAACCGCAACAATCTAGTTTACATGCATCTTTTATCAATCTGTGAGTTCTTTTGTTTAGTATATTCTGTGTTATATTTTTATTTATCGTCAGTAAATTATCTATTCAATGATGTCTAATACTTATCTCAAGGTTGGTTTTTGGAACGCGGGTTCTTTGGGCACGAAACACGACGAGTTTATTGCAGCATTACTGAGTTCAGACGTCGACATTATGGCCATTAATGAGACGTGGCTGCGAACAGGCGAAGAAGGGCGCGCGCCCTCAGTACCTGGATACAGGCTACGGCATATACCACGCCCATTGTCTGTCAAAAAGGGTCGTGGTGGCGGTGTTGGTTTTTATATCAAGCACGGTATAAATGTTCGAAGCCACTCGTACTCTGCTAGCCCATTGCACACCACGGTCGAGCAGATGTGGGTCACAATTAGTGTTCGCGGAGTTAAGCTAGCAATAGGTACCGCCTACCGCCCGCCCTGGCAAGATGTTGATCTTTTCCTAGACGCTGTATCTGGTTCATTAAACTCCTTATCGCAATGTGAGTACACGATATTAATGGGTGGTTTTAACATAAACATGCTTAGTGTCACGGACTCAAAGACCGACAAACTGGTCTCATTTTTGAACTGCCTTGGTCTTAAACAATTGGTGCAGTCACCCACGCACTTTACAGTGCATGGAAACTCTCTGATAGACATAATCTGTACAAATGTTAAACCACGCTCTGTATCAGTTGATGTAATACCGGATCTAGGTGCGCACGCGTTGATTTCCGTAGAATTTAGTTTTAAACGCCTGAAAATCCCATCGCAAACCATTACTTATCGGCCACTAAAGAACATTATTAGGGAATGTTTTGATCAGGATCTCGAGTTACTTAACTGGAAAGCGTTAACCGAGCTGCAAGATGTTAATACAATGGTCAGTGAATTTAACTCGAAGTTACTTACACTATTTGATATCCATGCACCTCTAAAAACTAGTGTTATTAAGGAGTATTGTTACCCTTGGATTACTGATAATGTTAAATTTATGATGCATTTGAGAAATAGGGCACATGCAGAGTATTTAAAAAACAAAAAATCTGAGTCTAAAAAGATTTATTACAAGGAATTGAAGTCACTCGTTTCTAGGTCTCTGTTTTTCGAAAAGTCAGCGTACTATAAACATAAGGTCAACAGTCTAATAAATGACTCCAGAGCGCTTTGGAAAAACCTAAAGTCTACCCTGCTCCCATCTAAACATAAAGACTTACCCTCTGCACTTTAACGATCCCGATAAAATTTGTGATCATTTTCTGAATGTGCCGGGTGCGGATGCGGTTAGTGATTCATTGCTTGCATATTTTGAATCCGCACGATATAATAGTTCCACATTTACTTTGAGACCTACAACACGCAAGGAAATCGCAAACATACTGGCTACTATTAAATCAAATGCTGAAGGTTGGGACGGCTTTACCATAAATATGATATTACTGACTCTACCTGTGACTTTGGACGCCGTGACTACTTTAGTAAATGCATCTCTCACATCCTCAACTTTCCCTGAGGTATGGAAAATTGCCAAAGTGCACCCTTTGCCGAAGACTCTTAATGCATTGGACATGAAGGATCTTAGACCTATTAGTATACTGCCGGTACTTTCTAAAGTTCTAGAGAAAGTTGTTTGTGCGCAATTGGTTGAATTTTTAGAAACAAATAAAATTCTCCCAGATGTTCAATCAGGGTTCAGGAAGGGCCGTAGTACAGCCACGGCTTTGTTGGATGTGACAGACAATATCTTGTCAGCTCAGGATAATGGGATGTGCACTCTGTTGGTGTTGCTTGATTTTTCACGCGCCTTTGACTGTATTAACGTTCCTCTATTATTGTCAAAGATGGCTTTTATGGATTTGACGAGGACACTATTAATTGGTTTGATAGCTATCTTGGCGATCGTACGCAATTTGTTGAAATACGTCGGGCGAACGGCTCAACAGTTATCTCTGGACATCGCTCAGTAGGAAGGGGGGTTCCGCAGGGCTCGATTCTTGGGCCAGTATTGTTTATATTGTATTGTGCCGATATGATTAAAGATTTAAATAAATGTAAATACCATATTTATGCCGATGATACACAAGTATATATATATCATTTAAGCCGGAAGACTATGAACTAGCATTAAAAGATCTTAATACAGATCTTGAAAACATAGTGCAATGGTCCAAGGCCAACACGCTTGCCTTGAACCCTACAAAGACGAAGTATATGCTTTTTGGAACCGAAAATCAGCTAGGTAAAATTAAACCCTGTCCCGGCTGTGTGACTGTGATGGGAGAGCCTATCGAACGGGTCTACGAAGCGCGTAATCTAGGTCTTATCATGGACACGGAACTTCGTTTTCACAAACACGTATCTGAGTCTATCCGTAACTGCTATTATAGACTTAAGATTTTATACAAAGCCCGTCCCTATCTTAGTGAAGAATTTTACCAATTTTATCAATTTTACCAATTTTATGATTTTTTAATTTTTATTAGTCAATTATTATTGTCTTAATCGGTAATGAAAACTGCATCAAAATCCGTTCCATAGTTTAGAAGAACAACGCAATCACACGTATTTGCATTTAAGATAGGTACTTTCTATTTATATTTTTTTTTAATATAGTTAATACACAGTTAGTGGGTATTTATTTTAGTTTTACATTAAACACAACACTCACACACATGTATGTCACAACATTTTATTTTATTTTGTTCGAGCTTTTTTTATATTATGCCTTAATTGTCTAATTACTAATTATATTATTGCCTAATTACCTTTAATTTACTCTCAATTAATTAACGGACACACACTCTCCTTTATGTTTATTATTCTAGCGTATGGCACTCGTGGGTTGCAGCTGTAAATCAGCGTCAGGTGGTACACCTTGTGTTGTCATCTGACATTATGCTGAGCTGAGGCCCTTTTGGCATTATAATTAATTGTTTTCTGTGTTATTTATAGTTTTTAAGGTGTATTTTTTTTGCTGTAATGCCAATAAACGCATTTTTCTTTCTTTCTTTTCTTTCTTTCTAGGGTTCCGTACATCAAAAGGAAAAACGGAACCCGTAAAAGATCACTTCGTTGTCCGTCTATCTGTTTGTCAGTCTGTCAAGATCCTTTTTCTCAGGAACGCGTGTAATATCAAATACTTAAGTCTACGGTCCCTTGGGGCTTAAAAAAATCAAGGTTCTAAGTCAACGCAATAAAAAGTACAGTGATTTATGCGACATTATTGCGACATATTTCGATACTCGCAAATAAATCAAAACATATACTTAGTGTACTTCCCGTTGATGTAGAATCATGAAAGGAGGATGGGCAGAAATGACAGTATGGACCTCAGCCTAGAAAGCAATAACAATAAGCGTGTGTCATCGGATAGGTTTTTTTATATACTACAACTTTTCCCATAGCGCAAAATCTTAAATCGCTGTGGGAAAAAAGTTATGGCTAAAAAAAGAGTTCACTAATAATGTTACGTTTTAGTGGTTCTAAGATAAAAACGATGGTGTTTAGTCGTCTTAATCGTCGATATTCTATCTATTTATCTTGAATCTTAAAATGTTTGTGACAAAATCAACATATTTAGCTCTTTTTCAAACCTCAGGTTCATCAATAAGGAGATCCATTAAGTGTGCGGCTGGAGGATTAAACGGTTCATGCCTTCCTACAACAAGGTACCTATAAAACTATAGAAGCTACATATGCACAGCCCTTTACTGTCCGCCGCCCTGTCAAATAAGTGCATTAATATTGTGTTATAGTACTCACGCCAATTACATCCCTATTAATCAAAATATATCAAAAATATGTTCTTGCCCTTACATGACGTGACTGGATACGTCCTCCTAACATTGGAAACTTCCTCTTAACAACCAAACATTTTGAAGCATAATTATTATATATTTGCGACAAGACTGAATGCCTAGCCGACAGTTTACAGATCTAGACCCAATGTTCTCTCAGCCGGCAACCAGTACACCTTGCGCACCTTACCAAGGTTGATGCTGAAGTCGAATGCAGAGCTTCCCTCCCTCCCGTTGAAGACCCTGATGATCCTCTACCTCCCGTCACTCTAGACGAAGTGCACGACATCATTAAGGTAAAAAACTCCTCCCCGATCCTCTCATAATGCTTATGAACGCCATCTTCAATGGCGCCTTGAGCAACAACATCCTTCCGCAAGCTTGGAAAGAGGCCATCGTTATTGGTATCCCTAAGCCAAGCAAACCTAAGTCTGAGCCCACGAGTTACCGCGCCATCAGTATTGTATGTCTATGTCCTCGGTAAAATCGCGGCTTATTTATAAGCGAGATGCGTTCACAAATGCACAATACGTGGCTCCATAACGATGTCGAGCCAGAGAGCCTCATCCCCAACGAGAGTTTGAGTTCCGAACCCAGCGGTCGTGCATCCAACAAGTCTACCGCATGGTAGAGCACTTAAGCGCTGGCTTCCAGCGTAGTGCGTTGACGGGCGTGTTGTTCTTCGGCATAGCGAAAGCATTCGACAAAGTCTGGCACAACGCCTTACTCAATAAGCTGTAACAACTCGGAGTGCCAGACCGTCTCGTGCTCATGTTATGACACTTTTTGTCAGACCGCGCAGTTTCCGCTATCGCATCGATGGTTCACTCTCCCCCTCTCACCCCATTCGCGCGGGAGTCCCTCAGAGCTACGTGCTATCTCCCCTCATTTTCACGCTGTTCAATAGTGACATTCCCAAAAGTAAAAAGGCTCAGTTGGCTCATTTCGCCGACCACACTGCTATTTACTATACCGGTCGCGGTCAGAACTCTATCGCTCGCACCCTCCAAATCTCCACAAACGTCTTAGGCGTTTGGTTCCGGAAATGGCGAATTGAGGTAAGCCACACCATCGCCATAGGATGCAGACTCAACAGAACCGTTTCCATTGAGAGGTCTCGGGAGCCCTTCTATGTTCGCAATTTGGATTTAAGTACACTTCGATCTCATAATGCCAACCATCCAGCAGTTCATGAAACGCCTCTCAAAGTGTTTCAACGACTCTGCTATTAAGCATCGCAACCCCCTGATTGCGGCGGCCACTAGTTACACTCCCTCCCGCATTAGTAGGATTCGCCGACCATACAGGCCCTATTCCCGATGACGCTGTTACCCTCGTCCAGGAGAGTGGTCGCACCATTAGCACTGTAGCACATAAAAACCTAATCCAACGGCCGTCCTTCCGTTCTAACCACCGAGGCTCACCGCGACGTCCCCATCCATCCCCGCTCCGATACTTGCTCAAGCCAGCCCGCGCCGCTGAGCCTGTAGCTTTTAATTCCCCTTCCAAGTAATCCTGATAATATAAATCCGATCCGGCCCGTCTGTCCCTTGCTGTCGTCGCCCAGCGACGCCCTAAGCCGAGGTCCATAACCTACAGGGGGTACCCTTAGCGTGTAGTCACTTAGTTTGTAAGTTTGATGCCCTGCCTGGAGGCCTTTCTATGTGTTATGTTAGCGTGTTTGGTTTCCGCACTTAGTCTTTCATGTGGGCCATTGTGCGTGAGCCATGGCGGCAGTCTTTGGTTATTCCAACCAGCCCACCTTCCTTCAGAAGCTGATTAGGTCTCCTGGTCTGCTTAAGATATCTGTGAAGGATCTGGGTGACCCAAGGGTTGCTGTTCAGATCTGGGTGACACCTGTGCATTCGAAGAGCACGTACGCAATGGTTTTTTCAGCCTCCATGCAAGCTCTGCACAGAGGGCTGTCCGTTAGGCCTATTGTGTCGAAGTGCTTGTTTAGTGAGCAGTGTCCCGTGATGGTCCCCGTCACCAGGCGCAGGCCGTTCCTGTCCAGGCGTAGTAACCGCCTGGATAGTCTTCCCTGGATTGCCTGCAGCCTGGTGTCGAAGCCTGGAGACCTTTATTAAGGCACCCACAGGAAAGTCCAGCTAAGCAGAAGACCACTTCCTAGGTTGATGCCATTTATATAAAAAATGTCTATAAGTAGCGATATTTTTTTACATGATACATTCACATTACATTCACATGATAAAAGTTAAAGAGTATGAAAATAGCTTCCTGATGACATATCATTTGTCGTTATTGGTCATTGGTCATTAGGCTCAGATGCCCATCCTCCTTTGGCAAGAAGCAAGGTCTCACAGCACAAGTAAAGGAAAAAGTCCGAAAATCGTTAATTTGTGGTTTTAACACATAAAAAAAAAGAATACAAACTTACATTTGCAGTTGGAAAATTGACATGTTTTTCAACTACAATGTTAAGTTTTTTTTTGGGATTCATGCATCCCAACTACGGAACCCCACTGTGCTTGTGCGTAGTCACACTTGGCCGGTTTTTTTAAATTTCATATTATTACTCCAAAACGAAAGTCTGAGAACCAGTCTTACCAACGGGAGGATTATTATTATTATTATTATCTTACATTACCCAGTAAAGTAACTGGGTTGTGGAGGTCAGATAGGCAGTCGCTCCATGTAAAATATCGTATTCAGCTGCATCTGGTTAGGACTGGATGCTGACCCCAGCGTAGTTAGGAAAAGGGGAGGTAGATGATGATGATTATTACTCCAAAAAACAAAATATAGGGACATGGAAGAGGTACATATACATATTATAGTTAAACATATTTGGACTAGTTTAATTAAACAGGAAGAAAAGAGAGGAATACGTTAGTATAGAATGAACGCCAAAGACCACGAGACTACGTTTCCTTTTGGTCCCGGCTGTCATTCGTTTTTTGACAGTTGTAAGCCCAAAAGTCTTGTGTGGGTTGTGGAGGTCAAATAGGCAGTCGCTCCATGTAAAATACTGGTATTCAGCTGCATCCGGGTACATTACAAGCCGACCCCAACATAGTTTTTTTAATAATATTTTAATGGCCTGGTTGCTGGGACCTTTTAGCCAAGTCTTTATTTAGTTACAAACTTTGTTTAAATAATGATGAAATGAAATTATAAACAATGCATGATGATGATATCCCCGCCCGCTCCCCTTGAGTTTCAGTAAAGATGAATGAGATGAAAGAGAACTGAGACCTCACGCGGACTTCTTAAGAGAACTTGAAGTGATGTTGCACTGTTTTGTTTCATTTGCCTACACTAAATACACGTTGACGAACACTTAATGATTAATAATCCACCATTATTACACATTAATATTCGGCTAAACACAAATTTTAGAAATAAAACAAAAAACATGACAAAACTGCTAGACATGACGCTTCAGTTTCCCGCCAAGACTGAGATCACAAGGACAGGGATTCTTGGCGGGAAAGTTTTGTGTGAATAAAATGTATCAAATAATGTCTAATAATAATGATGTCACACATAGGGTCATTTAAAAAATCTTCTTAGCTCTAAACTTAACGAATAATAACATTTCTGTATCAAAAAAAGCCTTGAGTTTATTTAACATTAAAAATTAAAAACTTCATGACTACACATATATAACAACATACATATTCAGCCTATAATGTTCCCACTGCTGGGACACAGGCCTTCTCTGTGAGAGGGAATCATGACTATGCTGATACAAAAATCATTTGAGACAAATCAAATACTTTCAATTTCATATGAAATTGAAAGTATTTGATTTGTGATTGTGTGATTAGTGATTTTAAAAACTAAATATTTAGTTTTTAAAATCACTACATATTTTATTAATATTTGGAAATCATGGCATTTGGCCATCCGACACTATGTTTCCTCCTGGCACACACAACGATAGTTAATTTTATTTTTTTAATAAACCATGGCTAATGGCGAAATATGAGTGTACTAGTCGCCTCTGCCTAAAGTCTCCTACAGACTGATGCGATATCGCGGGTGCGACAGGCACCGGCAAAGAAATTGTGCTACCAGTGTCGCGTCGCGTCGTGCCTGCGATATCGCACCAGTCTGTACGAGCCTTAACCCTTCGGGCCCTACAGGCGTGATGTATGTATGTATGAATGAATCTGACTATTTTCCTACCTTTACACACACAATTCTAAAATATCTCATAATTTCGAAGGTACGAGGTTATAGGTTGTATTGATTTTTTTATTATTTTAGGTCAAGAAGCAAAGGATGATGGCCAAAATTACTTGGACCCAGCACACCAGCGTCAACTGAAAACAAGGAGTCTTGACAATAGGCAGAGCGACCGGTACGTGTCTCTCTTCCATCTCATTGATTTCTAGCTTTAGATAGAAGAGAGAATATTTTATGTTTTGCCGCATTACAGTCGATAACAGAATAGCCTTTATGAGATGTCCTCCCGACACACCCTTTGTCTCTCGTGTAAAATCCTGATGGATGTCCTCTGCCCTGGGGCAGGCCGAAGGGTCTGTCAGACTCTTACTGACTAAAAACCACCCCAGTGTTCCCTTTCCACACTTGCACCGGGGATCTTGGGATCTAGTGTAACTTCCGCGATACCCGGCTGGTCCGCCTCTGCGGGCCACCTCAAATCTGGGGGGGAGGTGTTTGACCCCCCTCCCACGCGACGTCTGAAAGGGGCGCGCGTGGAACACTACGCGCCGCCACCTCGGGTCCTGTGTGATCCCGGCGGCGGACGTCCCCGAGTCCACCGTCCCTGGAACCATTTAGGGGGGCCGGAAGAGGGCGTTGTCAGTCATCTACCGACGCCCGGTGTACTTGCTGCGGGCCGGGTGAGTGGAAGAGATGTCCTGCTCCCTTTTTCGCAGCCTCCTACAACACGACTGTTTCGCAGAACCTTTGTAAACCTGCTACCTGCTAGAGTATTCTATTCTATTTTATTCTACAACCTTCCTGACTAACTAATATTTCAACAACGGCATGTGCCATTTTTTACGGGGTCAAATAATAAAATTTGGTAGCGAAGCTCTGCAAACGTGATAAGTATAGATACCTATACTCCGTTTGAAATAAGATTAGACATTTAAATAAACCTTTTTTACAGTCCGTTCAACCGATTTTGACTTCTACTGCGTTGGTGGCATGACAAATGGCGGCTGTAATAAACAGTTGGTATTGTAACTACGGTTTTGCTTTTAATGCCATCCATATGCCTAAGGAATAGAACTCAAATTGGTTGAACGGACAGTAAACAAGTTTATTTAAATATCTAATCTTATTTCAAATGGAGTATAAACATGATAAAACAAAAAAACTGGCAAAGTGCATGTCGGTCCGCGCACAATGAAGGGTTCAATAGTTGGGATGAATTTATCCCAAGAACAAACTTAACATTGTAGTTGAAAACATGTTCTCTCATACATTCCAACTGCAAATGTAAGTGTGTACGCACAATATTTAGAGATCTACCATGTTATTTTAAGACTATAGACTTCTTATACGTTTTCCTGTAATCTATAAGTACAGAACTAATTTATGTATTTTTTTTTTTGAAATTTTAGGCGCAGTAATCTCGGGAATAAAAGGGGGAATGGCCAATTTTTTATTTATTTTCTTAAATAATTTTAAAAGTATTTAAAAATTATAAAAAAAAAAATATCTGAAGTTCTTACAACAATCCCTTTCATTTGATTTATCACGGTACAGTTTGCTAAAGACTTTTATTTTTCTAATTTGCCCCCGTGGCCCCTATATTCAAAATTAATTTATTTACATAACACGTTCGTATTTTGGTCACAAAAGCTCATATGTTTCAACATAACCGATCTAGCATATTCGGAGAAAATTGGCTGTGTGTGACAGACAGACAGACGAGTGATCCTATAAGGGATCCGTTTTTTCCTTTTGAGGTACGGAACCCTAAAAAAAGATTTAATATTCATTTTTTGGAATCAACGACTGTAGATAGTGTCAGTTATTTGAATAATTAGATTCAAAAATCGATTTTCAGAAACAGATTTTTTAAACTAATAGTTTTGCCAGCTAATTTACTTTATATACATTATTTTTTTTTTAGATTGGACATTCCAACAGCAAGCAAATATGCAGCGGTTGTTAAACCATTCTTCCCGGCAGCCTTTGTAACGAATCTAACTATGAATACTTTAGAGATACTAGAAGGAACTCTAACGATGAGACGAAGTCCGAACCACGTGACTAGGTTAAACACACGACTCCTAGAATCGATTCCGGGGGGTGATACCGCGTTTATGAGCAGGTGAGATACTTAAGCCAGCTGATGCATGACGAGCAAATCCACAACAGTTTTGTGCAATCGATCTCAGTTTGCAACTGGAAACCGAGGTCAACTGCACTAAAACTATACAGTGTAAAAAGAAAACCATCCGAAACGGATATAGGAAAAATATTACCAATTTAAAAACAAACCTCTTTATTTTTATTAGTACAAAAATTACCCCAATTTAATAAAAAAATTGCAAACTTTCTACACAGGTCATAAGTTATGATTTGAAGATACCATTACATGATGGCCACTCGAGCCTAATGTATTTGGGCACGCCACAATTGTGGCGATAAGCCCCCACTTTGAGAAGTGGCTATAGAGATGCGCCACGGCGCCCTCAACTTCCGCCTGACGCAGGTTCTCACCGGACACGATTGTTCCGGGAGGTTCCTATTCAGGATAAGGCGGGAGGAAACACCCGGGTGTTACCACTGTTGGATGGATCGCCCGGAGGACACGGTACAGCATACGGTGGAGGTTTGCCCGGCTTGGGCGGAGCATCACCGTGTCCTCGCGGAGGCGATCGGCGACGACGGCGGCGATGAGGGAGAGGCAAAATTTGCGCCCCCTCGCCCCTAGTCGCCGTAGGAGACGCCCTGGGCGTCGGGAATCCCAGGCCGATTCCCGGCCATCGTAGGCGCGGGCTTGCGGACGGTGAGCAATGGGTAGCTCAACGTCTGTTTTCAAACTGAAACGCTAAGTATTTATTTCAATTAACCACTCATTTATTTCAATTAGCCACTCATTTATTTCAATGAACACAGAAACAATTAAAAAGTTATTGTATCTCGGGTGGATCCACGTTCATATGACGGGGCAAACCAATTGCAAGCACGTTGAATTGTCCAGGAGTCGGTTGGTCAGAAAGATGAAGCTTGTTGCCCATTGCCAAGTGTAGTAGGGTCCTATGGAGAAGAACGGGCAAGAAACTCCATGGACATAGTTTTTACATAACATTTACGACCATGGTTCCCCATGTCAGTGTTATGATTTGGTGAAATAATACACTCTTTTCTTATCACAACACTTAGATCAACGAACAAATTCAAACGTTTAAATATGTATAGGGGTGATCTAGAGCTTGGGGCAGAGTAGATGCATACCATCAGCATCAGCCAAACTCTGCCACATCCAGTCCTCGCATCTTAGTAATATCGCGAAGACTTGTTCCACTCTTGTCTACAAGATGAGTAGGACACACCTTTGCACCGTTCCGTTTGGTGCCGGACATAAAGAATAGCACCATCCCATTTCTTCCCGTGGGTGTCGTAAAAGGCGACTAAGGGACTTACTAGAGAATGGGCAGCAGCGTTCTCTATGCGTTTTTAAAACCATTCTGCGATCGCCAACCCGCCTGACAAGCGTGGCGATTATGGCAAATCCCCCCCTTTTTTTTGGGGGAGGCCTATGTCCAGCAGTGGACGTCTTTCGGCTGAAATGATGATGATGAGGACACACAAGTGAGCGACCAATTCTTGTTCACCCGCGCACTTTGTATAGGTACCTAAGTAGTCGACTTAACAACACATATTTAAGATTTACTGTACTTACTATAAACCTTTTTATTTTTTATTTTTTACATATTATAAGAACATCCAAGTGCCGGGTGCAAATATTGGCTTGTTGTCGTGAACCCAGTTTCAGATAACGATGAACAATTTCGTCCAGATACTGACTAATCAACGAGACTGGCGAATTAACTTAACTGACGAGTGAGGGAAACTGACCAGACACGATTCAATTCGCCAGTTTTGTTGATTCCGCCAATCAATGAATCTGGCGAACACTGGAAACTGTCGAATTGACGCAACTGTCTAATCCGCAAAACTGACCAATCAGCGAAACTGACTAATCAACGGAACTGGCGAATTAAATAAACTGACGAAATGAAATGAAATGAAATGAAATCGTTTATTCTGTAAATAGGATATTAAAATCACTTTTACACGTCATATAAAAAAAAAAATCTAGATGTAGCCGACATTTCCTATCTGAGAAGAAATGGCGAAACAAACTCAGGGGTCAAAGTCTCTTTTAAAGTCCAGACATAATCTTGGTCAGATCATGTGAGGACCATGTAGATCCGTGTCTGAAATGGTCTTTTGAGGAAAGAACCACGCAAATTTGAGCGGACCTGTCCAATCAGTGTAAGCATTTGTCAGTAATCGTGCAGCTCAACTCAAAACTTAAGGAGCTCAACGACTCGACGAACAGTACCAAAAAAAATGACATTTGGGTAGGCCGCATAAAGCGCTCAAAATGTCAGACCATCATTAAAACTTAACTGAGAAAAGAAAGGAAAACATTTAAAGAAAAAAAAAATGACTCACATAGTGCTCACATTCACAATAAATTAAAGCAGTAAATATAATACTTTACAAAGTAAACATTCATGTAAAATTGTATACAATATTCTGCAATGTCAATATGTATATAAAATCATGCATAATAATTAAAATGTCAAGTTTTATCACAAGGCTAGCAGAGCGAGCAGCTCAATCCCAAGCTTTTTTGTCCTCTAAATAATCAGAAATCTTATAGTACCCTTTTTTACAAAGTTTAGTTTTAATACAGATTTTAAATCGTTTAATGGGTAAGTTCCGAATGTCAGTAGGAAGTTGGTTGTAAAAGCGTATACATTGACCCATGAACGAGTTGCCTACTCTGTGGAGGCGAGTGCGATGTATAGCAAGATTGTGTTTATTCCTGGTATTTAAACTATGAATATCGGACATTTTCTTAAAATTTGATTTATTTTTGTGTACATATAATAGATTTTCAAGTATATATTGAGAGGCTACAGTCAGAATATCTATTTCTTTGAATATTTCACGAAGTGAATCTCTTGGACCTAGATTGTAAATGGCTCGAACAGCCCTTTTCTGTAAAATAAAGATATTATTAATGTCCGCACATGTTCCCCAGAGAAGGATCCCATACGACATAAGACTATGAAAATAACTAAAATAAACAATTCTGGCAGTATCTACATCAGTAATCTGTCTAATTTTTTTAACAGCATAGGCGGCCGAACTAAGGCTTCCTGACAATTTTTCTACGTGTGGGCCCCATTGTAATTTACCGTCAATAGTTATTCCAAGAAAAACTGTCGACTCAACAGGGTCCAACTCTATTCCATTAAGTTGAACATTAGTAGTTAGCTGCCTGACATTTGGCATTGAAAATTTAATGAGTTTATTTTTTTTCTCGTTCAGGAGAAGATTATTTACATTAAACCAATGGACAACTTTAGAGAGTGCATCGTTAACATGTTCAAAATTGACTAGCTGACGTTTGATTTTAAAAATGAGTGAAGTGTCATCTGCGAATAATACAATCTTGTGATTATCCCTTATGTGAAAAGGTAAGACGGACGAGTGAGGGAAACTGACCAGTGATACGCGGACTCATCGTAAAGGACTGCATGTTCTAGAATGATGGCAATGGGCGCCAACCCAAACGCGACGTGCCGTCTCACCAACGTGTCTGCTTGCCACATCGCAGTCATGCACGACAACGACGCCCTAGACCTGCTGCTCAGGTCAGGAGCTGATGGTTCCAGGTCTGACAAGCAGGGCAGAACACCCCTCCACTTAGCTGCCTGGGCAGGGAACGTGAAGCAAATTGCTTTACTGCTGAACTTTCCGGAAGGTAAAATTAGTTATTGAATAAAGTAGACTTGCACTCCAATTGCAAACATCACAATCCAAAGGATTTTGAAAGAAATTCCTAAAACATTGCGTCATTTGTTTGAAAAATTCACCTGCTCGACACTATATTATACAATTATGAAATGAATTATTATGGTGAATTTTTGCGTAATACAATATTTAGCATTGTAAAAATGAAATATATTACGCACTTGATTAATCACACATACAAGCCGCAAATTTTTGCTGAATAAGTCAACATAATATGGAACTTAAACTACGTGGAAATCGTTATTTTCAGCTCTGCAAAAAAGCGTCGTAGATCACGCCACTTTATCACCAGAAACTGTGGAAAAAGTTAAAAGGCATAGTCAACCAGTAAATATGTTGACAAACATACCATGTCGACTTAACATCGAGTCTACACTGCCGCAGGAATGGAGCGACGGCATGGAGCACAACTGCAGGAATATCAAAGAAATTGTGGGTGCTTGTGATTGATAATGACAAAGAAATCGTCTTTTAGTTTTTTTTCGTACGAATGTCTGATCACCACCTGTAGAACAAATTAAACAAAAACTACATTTATACACCAAAAAATATTACGAATGCAAAAAACTTATAACTAAATCGATTAAACTACTTACATATGGAGAAACCGAGGACCTCTTGCAGCACGCATCGTAATTCTGTCATCCACTCCAACACCCACTCACAAAAACACACACTCCACACTCACTCTCACACTTACATCACACACATACACCCCACTCACTTATCTCGTTTATCACAAAACCCGCATGCCATAAGATTTTTATTATCTGCTAAAGTACCTACATTTTTTGCTTTTGTCAATTTTTATTCTTATTAATGTTAATTCAAAATTTGGCATATCATTATCTTGTTGTTTTTGTAAAATTATTTTGAACTGTTTTCTTAAGATAATAAGATTCAAAATTGTTGGTACACCACGTAACTTTATGCTTCAGAAGAGCGAAGTGTCCTAACACAGGCAATTTTTGTCTAAAAGGTCACTTCAACCAGATATAGTACATAACTTGTGAAAGAAAATAAATTATTTGTATTTGCATCCGACTATCAAAAGGTATTTTGATCTTGTCTTTATTATTTATTTTTTCCGTGTGGTCAGTTGCCACTGTTCCAGCAAGGATGGACAGCGCTGCATGCAGCTAGTGCCCGCGCGCAGCACCAATGCGTGCAGTTGCTACTCGCTGCCGGCGCTGATGCAAGTGCGCTCGACTTACTTTGTAGGACTCCACTGGACGTTGCTGGCTGTGCGCATTACAAGGGGCACAAAATTGACGTAAACAAGTAAGTCACCTAACCAAAATGTGATGATTGTGCCATAGAAGTTTGAATTGGACTAAAGAAAAAATTATGAATGTAAAATAAATGTTTAGTATGTATGTGAAGTATGGTGTAAAGTCGCTAGATGGCGCTTTAGCTAGAAGCATCTGAATTTTTGTTCTCTGTTTTTATATCTCACTAAAAATAATAAACAAAGTGTAATAACAATAAGTGTGCACCAAAAATATTAAGCATGTTATAAATATTAAGTGTCAACGTTATCCTCGAAAAAACAGAAGTGTTAAGGAAGATCATTAAACATTTGTGATTAGTGTTAAAAAGACCTGTTACAAACAATAGCAATAAAATATGAACTCAAGTGAAGCAACAGTGCAAAATAAGTGACTAACAGTGCATATTAAGTGAACAAAACTTATAAAATAATCCGCAATTCAAACTTGAATGACTTGAGTTGTGGCGAAAAAATTCCATTGGCATGAATCATATCTAACGACTTTCTATTATTTAAAAATCTTTCATGCTTAAATGGATCACCAATTTCAAAATTATTAACAGCTGTTCAGTTGGTGAGATAATTAACGCAGTCGACTGTCGCGCACATAGACGCGCGTTCAAACCCCGCCGGCTTGGATCACTTTTTGTATTATATAAAATTGTTAATTTGACAATCATAAATATCTTACAATGAACTTCTTCGGAAATATCACTCACCGACGCCAGCGCAGACATTCGGATACAAATGAAGATTTAAACATAACTACCGACTTAAATTGTACCACTAGCAATAGTTTGCCGGAAATGTCAGATGAAGAACATTGCGATGAAACTACCCAACTACAAAATAAAATTAAGGAATTAACATTAGGATTAGAGCAAGCACATGCAGAAGTGGAGAGTTTAAACTTAGAGAATACTCAACTTAAAAACACTATCGACGAATTAACTAAGAAGAAAAATATCTATAAAAAAATTACAACCGATATAGTTAGCGACAACAGTACATCTCCATTAACTAAAAAGAAAAGGAGAAACAAGACAAATACTACAAATAACAGCCCCCAGACAACACCAACACCAAAGGCTACTACTACGAGTAAAACTAACGATTTGCCCGCGCAGATGGCTGACAAATCAACACAATATGATACACATTTAATGACGAACCTGCAAGGCGATAAAAATAGTTTCATAAAAAAACCACACCAGGAAAAATGTATGTTTAATTAGCAATAATAAAAGGAATAAATTAAGTAACATAATTGAGGACACTTTTTGTATGTATGATTTTGATTACTGCCACTATCTTTATCCAGGCGGTGATATTCAACAAATGCTACAGGGCATTGATAATAAAATAAAAAGCTTTAATAAAAATGACTATTGTGTAATTATGGTGGGAGAGATGGACTTCATACGGACTGGAAACTATCACGACATTATATTTCTTATTAGAGAAACCATCGGAAAAATCAATAACACCAATGTGATTATTTGCCTTCCGACCTACCGATGTGGCAATTATACAACTATATACAATACTAGAATAGAAACTTTTAATAATCTCCTATATCTAGACAACTTAACTCACGAATATGCCTATTTACTAGACTCTAATGCAGAATTAACTTATGACTATCAAATGTTTTCTGCGCAACAAGGACACATAAATGGAACAGGAATGAAGAATATTTTCACTAATCTCCAGAGGACTATAACTGAAATCGATACTGAAAATAATATAACAACATTTAATTCTTCTACCTCAGAAATTACGCATCCAGACACGTTTTTTCTATAATTATCTGATTATTATGCACCAAAATATCGCGGGACTCCTCAACAAGGTGGATCAACTAACACTACACCTGCAAGAATTAGCCGAACAAAGAAACAGTATAGACATAATTTGCGTCACAGAACACTTTATGGAGCGAGGACACGAGGAGCTTCTTTCAATACCAAATTATAAATTAGCCGCTTACTATACAAGAAGTACGAAAAGAGGGGGAGCCTGTATCCTGGTGAAATTTGGTCTCCAATACAAAGAACTTACGAATGTCAGTAAAATGTCAATTGAAGGCATTGTCGAAGTTTGTGCAATTGAACTAATATCACATAAAACAATCATTATTTGCCAAAGTTAAACAATTTATAGGTTTTCTACTCAAAACTAAACATTATATTATCAAAATACTGTTACGATTCGAACAAGAATGTAATTCGTGGTGATTACAACATTAATATTTTAAAACAAGATAAATTATCTCTTGAATTTATTAGTTTCCTATTGAAGTACAATCTATGTTTACAAATTAATCAACCAACTAGATTGCAAAGCAATACGTGTATTGATAATTTTGCACATAATATTTCACGAAAATGTACTCATAGTGTCCTTGATCTACATATGTCAGATCACACCGCGCAAACTTTAAAGCTTCCAGTAAAAAAGACATGTTTAATCAAAAGTTGGAATATAAAAGTGCGTGACTATAGTAATGAAAACTTGATGAAATTCAAAGACTGTTTAAAATCAATTACTTTTTCTGATGTCTACCTCACTAAAGACCCTAACGTAGCATACAATAACTTGTTAGAACTATTCCAATTGTTTTATAATTTATGTTTTCCGATTACGTACAAAAAAAGGAAATGATTAAAGAATCCAAATTGGTTAACACCTGGTATTAGACGGTGTAGCCTAATAAAAAGACAGTTATTGTGGCGTCATAGATTAAATCCATCTAAGATAAATGTGATGAAACTTAAAAATTATTCAAACAGACTTAAGAAAATTATAAAATTGACACAATTAGCAAAGAATAGATATAAAATAGAGACAGCATATAATAAATCGAAAATGACGTGGAAAATAATAAATGAAAATAGAAGCAACTCGCCACCAGAGTTTATAAAAGAAATAAATTATGACGGGGTTACATTCACTACACCCGAAGACATAGCAAATACCTTAAACGACTACTTCATAAGCCAAGCAGAAAAACTTTCTACTGCTTCGACACAATTGACCACTGACAATAAAATAAATTTCTCTGCACAGACAATGTTTTTAGCCCCTATCATACCACATGAAGTAAATAGAATTATAAAAGACTTAAAAAATAAAAATAGTGTAGGATACGACGATATTTCAACAAAGGTTCTAAAGTATGTTTCAGAAATAATATCAGATCCTCTAAGCTACATAATTAATTTAAGTATTGAGTCTGGAACCTACCCTGATAAGCTTAAACCCACTGTCATAAAACCTTTATTTATAAAAGACGATGAGAAAGACATCAAAAATTACAGGCCAATAGCTCTTATTCCTGTAATATCCAAGATATTCGAAAAATGGATCTATAGGTCCATAGACGGATACCTCAACAAACATAATATATTTGTGAAAGAACAAAAAGGATTTAGGAAAGATCATTCAATAAATATGGCAATATATGACTTTCTTAATGTTATCGTAGCTAACATGAATGAGAGAGTCCCAATATCAGCAATATACATGGATATGACCAAGGCATTTGACTTGGTCAACCATGATATACTGCTGAGCAAGTTAAATGCGTATGGGATAAGGGGAAATGTTTTATCACTCATAAATTCTTATTTAAAAAATAGAACACAACGTACAGAAATAAGTCGAATCTGTAAATTAAATAAAACCGTTATAAAATACCTATCTAAAGAACGAAAAATATCTTGTGGAGTGCCCCAAGGCAGCGTGCTAGGGCCTTTATTATTTCTTATATATATAAATGACTTTGCCCAGAATATACCATATCCCATGACTTTGTTTGCCGACGACAGTACTATCATTGTCAAACTTGACAAAAATAATAATGACTTTGAAGCTGACATAATCAATGCATTACAACAAGCCGTTGACTGGCTAGAACATAACAATTTAATTATAAATTTGAAGAAAACAAAAATTATGAATTTTCATCAAAGAGTAGCTAATTCAGAACTAAATGTAAGCTTTAATAGTGAAAAAATTGAAGAAGTTGCAAATACAAAATTTTTAGGCTTAACAATCGACAATCAACTAAATTGGAAGCAACATACTTCAATATTAATTAAAAAAATTAGTAAGTTTGCTTTTGCCTTGTATAAACTCAAGAAAGTAGTCAATCAAGCAGCAGCAGTCACTACATACTATGGAGATGTCGATTCTATACTACGCTATGGAGTCATTTTTTGGGGTAACTCCAGCAATAGGGAGACAGTGTTCAAATCGCAAAAAGATGCATTAGAGCTATTACCGGTATAAAAATAACTGATAGCTGCAAACCCTATTTTGTATTGTTAAAAATAATGACTTTCCCTTGCTTGTACATATTTGAGACTGCTTTATTTGTTAAAAAGAACATGCATCTATTCAGAAAAGCATCTGAACATCGCTATAAAATGATTAGAAAAGTTTATAGACATGAATTATGCGTTCCGCCATCAAAGACCGCCTTGATGCACAAAAGCATACTTTGCATGGCCCCAAAAATATTTAATACATTACCAAATGGAATAAAGGACTTAAATATTATTCAATTTAAAAACAAATTAAGACATTTATTATTGGAAAAATGTTACTATACTATTGACGAATTCCTTAATGATAAAATGTAAGATATTTGACATTGATATTTATTTAATTTTTTGACAAATCAACAACAATTTGACATCAATAATTCCATCCAGTATTTAAATTCAATTGTTAATGTTTTTTTTTTCTGTCTTAAGTTATGTTGTGTTTCATTGTAATTATTTTATTTTAATATGTTGACTATTCTTTTTTATAATAATTAATAGAAAAAGTGTACACCTTTAAGGTAGATTTTTGAGGAACAAATTATTTATTATTAAGATCTCATTGTGAAATGTACCAAAAATCACACTAATAAATGAATTTTGAATTTTGTTATTTTCAGTTTCAAGGAAACCGTAAAATTACTATTTAATGCCGGTGGCAAGTTCCAGAAGTTCTGTTACAAAAGTAATCCGCTAGACACTCCACTGCATACAGCGGTTGAGCTTGAGAGCGAGGCGGCCGTGGAACAGATGCTGCAGGGCGGCGCGTCTGTTACCATCTGGAACAGCCAGGGGCTCACTGCCATGCATGTTTGCGTAAAGAAACGGAACAAAGAACTGTTACAGGTAATCTGACATCCGAAGGTTTAAGGACAAGGACCAAGGAACTTCTAAAGCACTAGTTTTCTGGTTCAAAACTTTGAAATATCTACTAAAATATTTCTTCCAACCTAATCTTAGACAGTTCTAGATTTGTCATCATATCAGCAGAATGACGTCCATTGCTGGACGAAAAGGGATACCCATGGGCAGCTCTCTCAATCCAACAAATCCAATCAATATCATGATTTTGATTCGATTTTGGTGCAAAGTTTACAACTTGACATCACTTTTTCCATCGTATTGAAACTATGACAACAGCCCATGCATCGTATAAATAGAAGGTAGTCATCTAGGCTGAACCTAATATTTTATGTCCTTTTATTTTATAGTTGTTAGCAAATCATAACTGTAGCGATGAAGATCCGTACTTGGCGACTGTAGATGTGAAAGATAGGTCAGGCTCCACCGTGCTCTGTGCGGCAGTCAAAGCAGAGTGGTTACAAGGAGTCTGTATAGCTCTCGGTGCAGGCGCTAGCATCACCATGAAGGTACTTCCACATTATAAAGTCATTTTGCTAATAAATAATCAAAAAGAAGACTTCTTAATATTGTGTTTGCTTACAGGCCAACGGAGAATCACCTATCCACATTGCAGCACAATTGGGCAACATAGATATACTTCAAGGAATATTAACGGTCGCGAAATATAACAACACAATCGATTTTCGCAATGAAAAAGGAGAGACTGCACTTTTTAAAGCAATTAGTAACAATCAATTGGATGCCCTCAAATTGTTGCTCGAAGCAGGATCCAGCATAGAAGTAGAAATATCAGATAAGGCTAACGTGTTACATGTAGCTGCTGAACATGGCAGTAAAGATGTACTAGAACATTTACTAGAATATAATAGCCACGTAACAGCAAAACTAATAAACAGGTTTGACAGCATGGGTCCACCGTTACTCTACGCTGTTTCAAATAACCATCTCATTTGTGCAGAATTACTTGTCTCCAAAGGTGCTCAAGTAAACGCTTTTCTGAAATGCAATGACTTCATTAATAAAGACATTTCAACGAGGACATCACTTCTGCATATAGCTGCAAGTAAAAACCATTATAAAATAGCAGAAATGATTATAAAACATGACAGTGAAACTATTCATGCTGTTAATCTCGCAGGGCGAACACCTTTGCATGAAGCTTGCTGTCACGGAAATAGAGAAATGATTGTACTACTACTCCGTAAAGGAGCTGACCTTTCTGGAGCCGGAAGAAATGGAATCAGTAAAACGAAGCTGGCTCCCATAGATATCTTAATGAATAACTTATCAAAACCAACTGAGTTCATGCAAGAAATATTCGACTCATATATATCTAGCCAAGATGTGAGTCTCCAGGAATCTAATTGTGAAGTTGCAGTAGACTATGGAGTTTTAGTCCCAAATAAATCCAATATGAAACAAATGAGGGTGATCAAGGCACTGATTAATACTGGAAATAGATACGACCAGCACAGGCTACTCCTTCATCCCTTGGTGCAAAGTTTTTTGTATCTAAAATGGAGATCATTGTTATCATTTTTTTATAGTATTTTAGTCCTGCATGTGTGCTTTGTGTTGTCTCTCAACGTGTACGCAATTTCTGTGTTCTATTATAAAGATAAAACGAAAGAAATGCCATCGATTTTGCGTAGCAGTGTATGGATACATATTATGTATTTGGCTATTTGCTTAATTACAATTCAGGTAATTCGAACATTGCAACTGTTTCAATCATTTTTAATTTGAACTGCATAGTAATGTGTGATTGTTTTTTTTATCACCAGGAGATCATCTTCATCCAAATTAAAAGCAAGAGGTACCTTCTATGTTTGGAGACGTGGTCGAAGTTCTGGTCTATTACACTGGCATTATTTTTGCCTCGAGTATTGTCGTGGGATTCAGAGTCAGGTGCGGAGTGGGCGCGGCTTTTCGCCACGGTGGCGCTACTCCTATCCTGGTTTGAAATGATGTTCCTTCTCTCCAGATTCCCTAACTGGGGATATTATGTTTTGATGTTTGGAAAAGTTGCAAGCAAAGTATTCAAGGTGAGTTGGTATTATTAAAATTTTCGGTACTAGAGGAGTCGGTTTCAGATCCACATGCATTAGTTTTTATGATTCAGATGTCTTTTCTTATTTTGACTATTCTCATTATATAATATACAAAATAAATGTTTATTTATTTATTTCAGATTCTTGTTTCATTCGTCTTCCTCATATTTGGCTTCTCCGTTAGCTTCATGATACAGTTTCGTGCAAAACCACCCTTTGAAGGTCCTTGGTCCGCTTTTATCAGGACGATGGTCATGAT
The DNA here is from genome assembly GCA_948098905.1 of Tiliacea aurago. NCBI lineage: Eukaryota > Metazoa > Arthropoda > Insecta > Lepidoptera > Noctuidae > Tiliacea > Tiliacea aurago. Next base: position 6,101,658 of record OX402597.1, read on the forward strand.
GACATCAGAGTTTGATTATAATGACACATTGAGCAAGAAAAGCGCTGCAGAAGCATCAGCATCTATCATTATATTACGTTTAATATTTTTGGCATTTCTCATTCTGGTTTCAATAGTCCTCATGAATCTTTTAGTCGGTGTTGCCGTTAATGATGTCAATAATTTGGAAATTATAGGTAACATAAAGAGATTGGAAAAACAGGTGGAATTTATAACAGCACTCGAAGACATCGTTTGTAGCAAATTCATCAAAAAGATACTCCGAAAGAGTTTATACAAAAGGTGGTTAAGGAACATGAAATGGGAGAACGTTATTGTTTTGCGACCACGTGAAGCTACGTGTATTAACTGTAATCGATTACCGGCTCGTTTAAAAGAAGCCATTTTTGAAAAGGCTCAATTACAGAAGAAGCTATCGGACGACGTGCGAGGAACGATGCTGTACCAAATGAAACTGGATGAAATGTACAAAGTTATTGTCCAAAACTATCCAAAAGAACCACCTAAGTCAGAGGGCGACGACAACGCGTTGTATAAAATAATGGAAGATATTAATAAATTAATTGAAGATAATAATAAAATACGTAGTGATATAAACATGATTAAAAACTTTATAGATACAACTAAACGTCGCTCCATTAGTAGTAATAAGTCTGCACCATTACTAGTTATAAGTAATAATAATTAGAAATTAAGGAGGTCGATTCGCATTCATCAATGCATTCGTTTCGACTGCGTTTTATCTGCGATTATAATTATGTACAACTTACAAAACATTTTTCCTCCAATGACCATATATATTCATAGATATTCACGTTCAGCTTATATTTTGTTATTAAAACTATTAATTGCGTAAATTTTTGTATTTTGTTTAAAACCCTGTAGGTAGGTAATACACAGATTATTTTAAATAATTTTATTATTCTGGGTTGTGAAGAGATGCTGGGATGAGTTAGACTCCGTAAAGGATGGGCCCGCAATCGCAGACGACTGGGAAAATTGGAAACAGTGGGAAGGGAGGCTTTTGCTCTGCAGTGAAGTTCAGTGGGACAACACAGGCTAATAATAATAATAAGCTGGCAACACCAACGTCAACAGAACGTCAAACATTTGTTTTCATAATTTTCATTTTTTTATTAATTATTAGACGCAGTTTTTTTTTATTTTAAGGGAAATCTGAAGCATGCCTGAAACCCATTGTAATAAAAAAACAGCAAAATCAATTGACTATAATAAAAAAATGCTGATTCGATACATGAATACATCGATTTTTCCGACAGGTATTTGCTGTCGGAACTGATATCGAACAATAATAATTTATTACTTAATGTTTAAAAATAAACTAATAAAACAGGGAGAGCAGTGGTGGCCCAGTGGTAACGGCCTCGACTTACGAGTCGTGGATTCGAATAACGAATCTAACTTTTCAACCGTGCTCTGCCGATACGTGAGTGAGAGTTCTGAGTTCCTTCTGCATGTTTTAGGATAGTTCTGTTATAGATGCATCAGAAAACGAAAAGTTCCGGCTCCTCAGGCCCACTCAAATTATTTTTGATCCTTCTTACTGAATCACTGTATTAAATCTTGATTTTAGCTTTCTCAAACCTTTACCGGAAGTTAGCGAGCATATTTTCATTCGCTGGAACAATTATTTTTAAGTACAAGTAACTCTAGAACTCGTCGCATGGAGATAGAACTCCCATTTCTTTATGCTCTGCTGGGAATGATCTGCCAAGTTCACCCACATCACCATGCCCCACTTAGTGGCATCATACAAATAAAGAGGCAGGTAACATGTATTTCTACTAATCAAATAAAATAAATAAAGGAAAATTAAAATAACACAACAAAAGCAGTCAAAGTGTGTGTGGTGAATGGTGATGAATGTGTAGGTGAATGATGGAGAATGGAGTTGAATGTGTAGGTGAATGATGGTGAATGTGTAGGTGACTAGAGGTGAATGGTGGTGAATGTGTAGTTGAATGATGGTGAATGTGTAGGTGACTAGAGGTGAATGGTGGTGAATGTGTAGTTGAATGGTGGTCAATGTGTAGGTGACTAGAGGTGAATGGTGGTGAATGTGTAGTTGAATGATGGTGAATGTGTAGGTGACTAGAGGTGAATGGTGGTGAATGTGTAGTTGAATGGTGGTGAATGTGTAGGTGACTAGAGGTGAATGGTGGTGAATGTGTAGTTGAATGATGGTGAATGTGTAGGTGACTAGAGGTGAATGGTGGTGAATGTGTAGTTGAATGGTGGTCAATGTGTAGGTGACTAGAGGTGAATGGTGGTGAATGTGTAGTTGAATGGTGGTGAATGTGTAGGTGTGTGGTGGTGAATGTGTATACGAATGGTGGTGTAAGTGTAGGTAATTGTTTGAATACAAGTGTTATTAATTGAGTGGAGCAATTTCTCTGTGTCATCATAGGAAAGAGTTTTCAAGAAGTCGGTTACTTTTGCTTACGACTGGGTTTGTGTTGTGGATCAATATTTAGACCCTTGTTTATATAGTGTATTCCCGTGGTCCCCGTTTGCCATATCCCCGTCACGGGGACAGCGGGACGTGATTAAATTTATTTCCCGTTGTCCCCTTATCGTACGAAGTAAACCTTTTTTAAATCGAAACAGCTAGGTTAGGTTAGAACTGTGACCACACAACGCCAGAAACATATTTTTGAATGTAAAACCAAACCACGGGGACAACGGGAAGTATTTTTAAATATTTAATTGAAGTACCGCTGTCCCCGTAGAACGGGGACACGGCGTACGGGGACAACGGGAATACACGGTTGATAGTGTATTATATATAAAGATAACCCCCTAGGTAACAGAAGAACTTGTGGGACAGACTTGAAGGGAAAAAAGTAGTACTGCACACAGTACCCTTTCTTCGTTCGTGTTTCAATAGATTCGAATAATAAACTAGCTACGAGTGCTTTTGGAGGACTGTATGTAAGCCCTGAGCCACACCAAATACCTCATCCCAGCTAGCACCACTAAAGAAGAGGGCAGTGTCATCGGTGAATGTAAAAAATTGGCCATTACTAAGGTGAAGCTGACATAGGTCTTTGATGTAGAACAAAAAAAGAGTTGGTCCGAGTACACTGAGGCACTCCAAAGGTCACTGGCTCTTGGTTACTCACCATACCATCACTTCTAACTTGCTACTTCTGGTGATATAGATATCCCTGGAATAATTTTAGGGGAAAGACCTCGTACTCCTATATTTTCCATTTTTTGCAATAAGTGTGGAACTCATGACATAACAATAAAGAGACCTGAACAGATTTAAAAAAAATCATTATATTATGTTTACGTAAGCTTATGAGGTAAGAGCTTTGCTAACTTTTGCTGACAAGAGGCGTTAAAAATTACAAAAATTCAGCTTACGTAATCCTTGAATGACTACGTACGATTTGCTTTTACACAGGCATAGAAACTTTTTACGTAAGTCATTCATAACCAACAGGATTTGGCCGACGATTTGGTTGCATTTCGAATGATCACTAAAGCGAATGAGCTCTTGATGGCTGCGACGACGAGGTTGCGGCTTGCGTGTGGCAATACATCGAGCAGACTAACAAGAGACACCGTCACATCTAATCTGAGGTATTCCTTCGTTAATTTTGGGTTTCCTTGGATAGTGGTTTTGCCATATTATTGCGGTGTCAAAAAACCACAGCTGCAGCAGTAGTAGCAGTAACAGCAGTATTATTTGTTGGCAGTTGTATTTGGGCAGCCGTTATTGTGTTTGACAGCACCGCTTTCATAGGTAACCAAAGCTTTAGAAAGATATTTTATTTTTTTGGGTGGGAAATTATCAAATAATTTCTCCCGCTCTTCGTGTCAGACTTTTACTGGCTAAAACCCACCCGTGTTCCTTCCGTTGCCTGTGTGCCAGGGCCACGATATCCCTTTTGGACAAACTCGCCTCGGCCTCCCATGCACTCTCGCTCCAAACCATGGCCTGAACCAGGACCGGACGCGAGAGATCACCGCCGCCGACCGCCTTCGTGAGGACACAGCATGCTCCGCCCAAGCCGGGCACACCTCCACCGTATGCTCCACCATGTCCTCCGGGAGGATTCCGTACCCTAAGGGTGAAAAACGGAACCCTATTACTAAGCCTCCTCTGTCCATCCGTCTGTCAGCGGGCTGTTATATCTCATGAACCGTACAAAATACCCTATAATAGTATATAATCTAAGATAATACCTATATAATTATCACACTGTCCTGCGGTCCGCCCGTGCCGCTCTGTTTCGCAGCGTGTACGACGCCTTAGCCCATTTGTGCTTACTCTAAGAAGGAGAAGCGAGACTCCGGTCTCTCTTCTCCTTCTTATAAAAAGTGCAAGCACATGTTCACTTTCCTACTGCGAACATTATTGATCAAATAAGTTTTGGACATTGTTACAGAAAGATCGTGCGTCGTCGTTATAATGAAAATAATAACTAACTTATTGAAAGACGCGAGAGATGAGTGGCTGGTCCGAACAGTAAGTAGCAGAGAAAATTTTAATTAAGTACAGTGCTACAAAGATCGTTAGACGCTTGAATGTCATTGAAAGGGGGCGTTGTTGGTAAACATTTCTGAAATTGTTGTTAGAGCCAACAAGTTGTGTAAAATCTATTTTTATAGGTCTATTTTTAGTATTCCTAATTTTAATAGTTATTTGTGCAACAAGAGAGCAAAGTTGGTTTTTGCTGCGAGTGTGAATCCCGAGTAAGCGAAGGATTCTATAATTGAATCAAGAGCATAGTGAGTGATTCTTGATTAAAATCCTGAGCACAGCGAGAGATTCAAAGACACGAGATGCAAATGACTTTGGTCTCGTTTAACACACAACTTTTCACCTCAGCAGAAAGAACATATTATTACGTAAAGGAAAAAAATACAACATGGTAAAAATTAAACCACATGTAGTATATTTGTAAAACAACAATATAAAAAAACAATGTTAAATATAATAACTATATTTAAAACCTTAACAGACGATTTGCAATTTTACGGTTAGGTATATTGTGTATCCGAACGTTTTATTGTTAGTTTCTTTTTTGGGCCGACTAGGTACGAGTATGGTGTTTGAAAACCGAACTTCGAATCGAATTATTTCTATCTCTCGCTTTTTTTTAAAGTGAAGTTCAAATCTTTCGAATTTTGCGAGTAGACCTAACACCATTCCCGGCATTTCAAAAAATATACGAAAATAGGTATTTAAAAGGTTACTTTGTCTCACCCTCGCAGCAAAATCGAATTTTGCTCACTGTATTAGTAATTATCTGTTTATTTATTTTACTTCGATGGTGCTAGTTTATCATTTGTGACTTTGAATTACAACTATAGCTATATGTAAACAGGCACGCACTTTATGCCTGGAGACTTTTATTTTAGTATTAAGTTCTGTTTACGTTTTAATTTTTACTTGAAACCCTTCGGAGACACGGCTTATTATAAAGAAACCTTTACACACTTTTACCTGTTTTCAGACGGCCACAATAAACACATCAAATCCAATTGTGGACAGAATAATGGACGACGATTCTATAGAAGGAGTGATAATGACTAACAAAGAAGGTACCGTATGTTAATAAAGTTATAGGTGCATATCTTTATAAAAACCCCACAACCTGCCAACAAACATCGAAAATTATAATCAACTAGCTGACTCCACAATACACATTCAGTTTTCCCGAATTTTCCAATTTTCCCGACATCTTTTAAATTTCTTTTCTTCTTATGAACCTTCCGCGGACGTCAACGCATATCTGAAAAAAAAAATCTGAATTAGTCAAGTCGCTCTCGAGTTTTGCGCTTAGCAATACATTTAGCCATTCATTTTTATTATTATATTATGAATTATAAGATTGCTATCCTTTTCCCAACTATGTGGGTCCGCGCCCACTCGACCCGCTTAGACTCAACCCGAAGAAATACCAGATGTTTTACTACCAATTTAGTGCCATTTGTACAGTCAGACAAAGTGATATTAACTTATTATACATAGAATACTTATTAATATTTGGTTATGATACATAATTGGACCGTGTTATGCAGAAGGCAGCCGTGTGAGGAAAAGTACCAACAGAGATATAAGCATTTTTCTGTCGATGGTTGCACTTCCGTTATATATAAATTTTCTGATTAAATTTGAGACATATTGGTATAACTATTGTAAATTTTTGTATCCTATCCATTATTTCGAACCGTTGCTATTAATATTAATAATTGCGTTTTTAGACGTGGCTGTTTTCCACAAAATAGCATATTTTGTAGAAATCACTATAAAGCATTAACCAGCTACGTAAGTTGGCTGTATTTTAAAACGTAATCTGTACTATTAAAAAAAATAAAAAGAGACAAGAAAGTGTTATAGCTATTGACTAAAAGGTTTACTACGTTTACGAAATAATCAGACTATTGTATAATGAATTCATACTGTTTTTTTCTTTAGCTACACTTCTTTTACGTGTTATATAAAAGTTTAAATAAATTATTTTGGTTTGAATAAAAGCTTGGCAATAGAATTAGAAGTATTTATTAAAAGAATATAAAACGTCACAAACTATACTGAGCAAAATACAAATTTGTGCGAAAATGTGTCTTCGTCTAAATTAAAATCTAACTCAGTAGGTATTAAATCCATCAACGTCATCTTCAATAATTTCAGCTCCGCCCACATGTCAAATATTATGTGTCTTATTGATTTAATATCACGTAGCATGGGCCCTGCGATAGGTTTTTCATTTAGCCATAGTTTACGTAAAGAAACACCTCTTTCTGGATTGTCAGAGCGGGACGTCTATTAGATATTTTACGAGTACGTAATATCCAAACAGTCGTAATCTTCTTGATGAAAGTCTTACTTCATATAAATAGTTCTCCTTCGTTCATCATTTATTGTTTTCCTAGTATTATAAATGCGAAAGTGAGTTTGTTTGTTACGCTTTCACGGTAAAACGGCTAAGCAGATTTGGATTTTGTCACATGGTTAGACCATGACCTGGGTTAGGTTAGGTAGACCATGCCGGGAGGACACGGCGCGGCATACGCTGGCAGAGTGTACCGCTTGGGAGGAGCCACGCCGTGCCCGCATTTCAGGAGTAGGCAGTGACCTATCGCTGCCGGCCGTGGTCGAGTCGATGGTCGGCAGTGAGGAGTCCTGGAACGCGGTGGTGTCCTTCTGTGAAACAGTCGTGTCGCAGAAGGAGGCTGCGGAAAGGGAGCGGGAGTCTCGTCCGCTCACCCGGCCCGCAGCAGGCGAACTGGCGTCGGCAGAGGGCCGACAACGCCTTCTTCCGGCCCCCCTAAATGGGTCCAGGGACGGCGGACTTGGGGACGTCCGCCGCCCCCTATCACACTGGACCTGAGGTGCAGACCATTCTCAGAACGTTGGCTGATAGCTGGGACTCTCCGATCTTGGAGCGGTGGGTACGACTGCATGCAGTCAAGTAGGTATTCCTGAGGCAAAGGCAAGGCAAAGGAAAGGCAAAGGCAAGGCAAAGGCAAGGCAAAGGCAAGGCAAATGCAAGGCAAAGGCAAGGCAAAGGCAAGGCAACGGCAAGGCAAGGCATAGGCAAGGCAAGGCAAGGCAAAGGCAAGGCAAGGCAAAGGCAAAGGCAAGGCAAATGCCAGGCAAAGGCAAGGCAAAGGCAAGGCAAAGGTAAGGCAAAGGCAAAGGCAAGGCAAAGGCAAGGCAAAGGCAAAGGCAAGGCAAAGGCAAGGCAAGGCAAGGCAAAGGCAAAGGCAAGGCAAGGCAAAGGCAAGGCAAAGGCAAGGCAAGGCATATGCAAGGCAAAGGCAAGGCAAAGGCAAGGCAAAGGCAAGGCAAAGGCAAGGCAAGGCATAGGCAAGGCAAGGCACTGGGTGGAGCAAGTCAATTTTTATATCTGGGTGGGGCAGAGCCAGTCGTTGTTGGATTGCGAAAGAGTAGTACAGTAAATGTTATACGCATACAAAGTGTTTTCTTTATAATTACAAAGTTCATTACATTTTTCACCGCACTAACTTTTTTGTCAGAAACTGGTATCCCTCCAACTGACAAATTACTGAATACAATTAATAATTCAAATATTGTACCACTGGTTTTATAAGTTTACGCTGTTACTAACATACATATTATTATATGGAGCATGGCTCTGAAGTAAACGTTATATTTTTTTTTTTTGGCCCACACTAGGAATTTCTTCTGTGTTGCGGGTGCGTTTACAAACATTTAAATTCACATACACAAACAACCAAACCCGGAACAACTACTTGTAGGTCATACAAGTCTTTGTAGTTGACACGCAGCGCAGCAGTCAATTGCTTAACTAACTGCGCCAACCATGCGTCCGCTATTATTATTATTATTATGACATGACATGACATGTTACAAAAACAATCTATATTTTATTAAAATATTCACCCGATGACAAAGGCATTCGTCCTGGAGTTACATTTTCATCTCAGAGCACGATATCACGCGCAGATCAAACGGAATAAACATTCCGCGAGTATTAATATTAATATGAAGTGTGCTTTCTACCAGGGGCTCCGATATTGACGAATGTTAGCGTCACGAGCGCTACGAATTATGGAAGAGGTCTTCATAAATTTGGTGTGCTGTCACAAATGTATGTCAAGGAACTGGTATGATTTTGTTACGGTTTGGTTTTTGAAGTGAAAACTTAGGCGTACTTAGCACGATGGAAAAGAATATAATAGGTATATGTCGCAAGTTCATGACCATATCAGGGTTATCATGATCATAGCATGTTGTTGATCAAAAACCTCGGCTTTTGAACTGGAAGACAAAATGATTACTGTCTTTATGTTGTCTTATACCTGGGGGCCTTAAATGGTCATTTTGACAGAATCATACTATGAAATGATCTGCGTACAATTCATACATCCCACAATTCATCTGGTTGACAGCTGCTATTTGACATTAAACTTCAGTATAGCAGTTCATAATTTATGGACCATTTTACGAAACTCCATATAAAACTGTCAAACAGATGAATTGCGGGTTAAGAATTGTACGCAGATCATATTATGATTCTGCCAAAGTGTCCATTTTAGGCCCCCTGAGAAAATCCAGCTTTTTTTTAACAAAAACTTAGACTGAATTAGTTTTAAGTCTTTTTGCATTATAGTATGTATGAACTTGTAATAAAATCTCTTTGGCTATACTATTTGTATCTGGCTGGTTTTGGTATCATTGAAAGATTAAATTTTAAAGAACCATTCAAATTAGGAGATGTGTGATTTTCTATTGTTTTTCGTACTGTCAAGATGAGTGAATCTAATGAAGAAATTCGATACATTTTAAAATTTTCCTACAAAAAAGGTAAAAATGCAACGCAAGCCGCGAAAAAAAATTGCGATGTTTATGGACCTAGTGCAGTGTCCGTGAGAGTAGCACAAATTTGGTTTAAGCGTTTTCAATCCGGAAATTTTGATGTCAAAGATGCACGTCGCTCTGGTCGCCCTATTACGGATAAAATGGGTGCCATTTTTGAAAAAGTGGAGCAAGATCGGCATATCAGTAGTTACGACGTAGCTGAAGAACTGGGAATGGACCACAAAACAGTGTTGGCACATTTGAAAAAAACTGGGTACACAAAAAGCTGATATTTGGCAGTGTCAGGTTAAAATCACGAGAGGACTGCCAAAACCACTTGTCGCGGTATTTTGATCAGAAGTCCCAACATTTCTATAGCAATGGGATCATGTCCCTACCTACAAGATGGCAAAAAGTTATCGAACAAAATGGTACCTAATACGTTAGTTAAATGTAAATAAACTATATTAAAAAATGTTTTGAATTTTCTTAAAAAATGCGAAGAAACTTTTTCCCCAACCTATTATGATAAAATCAATGTCAAAAACCTAGACTGATTTAGTTTTATGATGAAATCATGATGTCGGTTGCTATTTATTTAAATAAATTAAACAATTAGAGACAATAAACAATGATTTATTTGTTATCATTTTACATAGGTATGTACATTTAGCACATAGTCAATATTCTCTTGGTTCTCCACTAATTGTGGTTGTTAAATATAATTTGACATTGATTTTATCATAAAACTAATTCAGTCTAGGTTTTTGATCAAGAAACTAGGTTTTCTCAGGTTTATGATAACATGAAATAAGAATTTTGTCGTAAAAGGCGACTAAGGGACTTACTCGTGAATGGACAGCCGCGTTCTCTATGCATTTTAATACCATACTCTGCGATCGCCAACCCGCCTGCCAAGCGTGGCGATTATGGCAAACCCCCCTTTTAGGGGAGGCCTATGTCCAGCAGTGGACGTCTTTCGGCTGAAATGATGATGATGTTGATGATTCGCTTCTCAGTAGGTACTGAAGCTGGCTGGATTTGTGCCCGGCTAATGGCAATAGGTTCGCCCCTACCACATGTCTGGGCCTGGCGCAACAGAATGTATAGTTGGCTCTGCAACCAATCGATCGCGCCAGAAAACTGTACACATTTTGTGGGCAGCGGAGCCATGTTTACGCCGCCAGGGCGTTCTAATGTTCTCTGAATGCACCATGCTAACCCACGAAATTCAAATGTTCTTATGTTTTCGCAATTAGCAGGGGGCCTAAAATGGAACGCTTTGGCAGAATAATAAAGGCTTCTCCAGACCTGCGCGACACAAAGGCACCGCTCGTCGCGCGACACGCGGTGCCTTTTTGTCGCGCAGGTCTGTAGGAGCCTTAATATGATCTGCGTACAATTCATATCCCGCAATTCATCTGTTTGTCAGTTTTGTATGGAGTTTCGTAAAATGGTCCACAAATTATAAATTGATAAAATGAAGTCTAATGTCAAATAGCAGCTGTCAAACAGATGAATTGCGGGATTTAGGAATTGTACGCAGATCATTATGATTCTGCCAAAACGTCGATTTTAGGCCCCCAGGTCAGGATCAGGTATACCTTTATATGATGATCAAACTTTGATTCGTGACCGTAACAAATAAGTATGTAACAGAATTATTACAATAATTAAAATTATCTACACACCTCTCTCAGAACGTAAGAAAATATGAATTTTGCGGGCTACCTTAGCGATAACGTGCAGTTTACCGTGCTTTACACCTCTACCCATCTCTTTATCTATAAAAAAAAAAGTTATGAAGAAAACACCTTTCGTTCTTTTTTTTTTAGAATCCATTGGAAGAAATAATGGTAATACGAATCCATACGAAAAAGAACGAAATCATGGTGGCACCGGACAGCGAGTTCAACATCGTGGTCATACAACATGCGCGGGCGCGTCACAAGTTAAAAGACAAGAAGGCAAAACAAAAGTGATGAGTAATGCACATTTGCACGGCCTGCACCCTGCTGCACCGCACTTTTTGTGTAAAAACCTAACCAGAGTAATTTTGTATCGTGTCTAAATTATTATTCTCTTGCTGTTTTTTTTTTTTTTCGGTTATTGGCAATTGAGCCGATGTCGACTATTCTGCCAGCGTCATGTATTATGGTAAACAGTGGTCTTTTTTCTTCGTTTTTAGGGTTCCGTACCTCAAAAGGAAAAAAGGAACTTAAACCTTATAGGATCACTCGTGTGTCTGTCTGTCTGTCTGTCTGTCCGTCTGTCACAGCTGATTTGCTCCGAATCTACTGGACCGATTAAGTTGAAATTTGGTACACATATGAACTTCTATGACCCAAACACGGACGTGTTGGGTAAATAAATTAATTTTGAATATGGAGGTCACTTTTGGGGGGAAAATTAGAAAATTAAAAAAAAAATTGCTGATTGTACCGTGTGATATATCAAATGAAAGGGTTTGTTTTAAGGATTTTAAACATATTTTTTTTATAATTTTAAAATACATACTTTTGAAGTTATTTAAGAATATAGATGAAAAATGACCATTTCCCCCCTTATCTCCGAAACTACTGAGCCTAAAATATTGATAAAAATACAGAAAATAGTTCTTTACTCATTGATTACAGGAAAACCTATAAGAAGTCTGTGGTCTTAAAATAGCATGGTAAATATCAATATATAAACAAAATTCAAAGTCCTGACTGACTCACTGACTGACTGCACTGACTGACTGATATATCAACGCACAGCCTAAACCGCTGGTCCTAGAGACATGAAATTTGGAGGGTGTGTTCTTTGCAAAAAGTAGGTATCCACTAAGAAAGGGTTTTTCGAAATTCCACCCCTAAGAGGGTGAAATAGGGGATGGAAGTTTATATAAAAGTCCGTCAGTTTTGAAGTTAGGATCTTCAAATTTGGTGTATATGCTGATGATTGAAAATTAATTTATAGGTGATTCAGCGTTTTTAATAATTCTACCCCCGAAGGGTTAAAAAGGGGGATGATGTTGTGTAAGAGTCCTTAATTTTCGAAGTAAAATCACTAAATTTATTATCTAGGCTTATGGTTGGAAGCTAACGCAACGGTGTTGTTCGAATTTCAACCCCTAAGGGGTGAAAAGGGGGATTTTTTTTCTTTTTAATGAAAGTTCTTTTTAAGTTAAAATCACTAATATTTCGGCTTATGGTTGGAAACTATGCATCCGCTAAAAAGGGATTTTTTGAAATTCGACCTTTAAGGGGTGAAAAAAGGGGATATCTCTTATTCCACATAATTTTTATTTTTATGAGTTTTGTTTAATTTCGTTCTTACCATAGGTACTGTATTTGAGAATGCTGGTTCACCTGTTATTGGCAACTGTATAAGCTCATGACTGTTATCTAGTTTTATTTGATATTTTGTTTATAGTACCTTTATAAATAAATAAATAAATTCCTTGAGTAAATAAAGCTGAAACTTGGCACGAATACAAAACCTAAGTAAATTATAAAGTGTGTAATTTTGTTTTTTTTTTTAAACTACTACTTAAAGGGGGATTTGCGGATGTCAAAGTTTGTATGGAAGAGTTTTACGCCCGGTCCGATTAACTCGAAAGTCAGAATTTATACTGTAAACCAAAAATAAAGAATAAAATTTATCAGAGTTTTTCGAAAATTGACCCCTAACAGGGTGAAAAGAGGTAGTCAATTTTACAAGGGAGGATTCTACTGTGTGGCTTGATTAACTCCAAATTATGACGTGGGCAACAGCTAAGAAGGGGTTTTTGGGAATTCGACATTTAAGGGGGTGAAAAGGGGGATTTTGTTTGTATGAAAAATCTTATTCCTTGAGTTAACACACCTGAAACCTAAGTAAAATATAATGCTCTCAGATTATAGAAAGAAGCAGATAGACCGCGCGGAACAATAAAGTGAGGCCCGTTTGTAGAAATGTGTGCGTTACAGCCACGTGACAGCACTATAAGAACAGGTGCCTCTATGTGTGTGTACGGTTGCCAGGAGAATGAAAAAATTAGCCATAATATTTCATTACATGAAAAAAAAAAGTATTTTTTTTCTTAAATCTGTTGTTTTTATTAACAGTATACGTCAGATTAACAATACCCATATAAACGATACATTTGCGATATATTTTTATTTTGAGATACCAACATTTTATTGTTTTTGGTAGCTATATTTACTTTATGGTGACGTCATATAACCCATGATATAGCAAATCGACTGATGTAATAAGTATTATAAAATCCATTAACTAGTTACACTTACGAAGACACATACATACTTATTTATTTATCAACGTAATAACCAGAAAAGGCGATAAATAAAACACTATTATCGACATAATTATTTTTGTAAATCGATACTCCTGTATCCTATACTTATTTCCTAACTTAGGGGTAAATGTTTCAATATAAACTAGCAACACCGAATGATTTTTGTTAAGGTTTTGTGTTTCAAAATGTCACTAACAATAAACACGTAAAATAAATCCAAATAACCAATATTTTACTTATGAAAGATACTCCATCTCATTTCTTTTGTTTTTGGGAACAGTTTTTACAATGTTTAAAAATACAAGACGGCATTATTCTGAAATTATCTGTTAGAGCCCGTGACGTACTAACGACGCGACGCTTCGTGCTGTACTGAATCGAGAGTCTATTCGCTTTTGAACTTGTATTTGCTTTGTAGGCCGCACTCTCGGTGTTCCGCGCGGTCTATCTGCTTCTTTTCTATAATCTGAGATAATGCTTGTCATTTTCTGTTTTTTTAACTACCCGTAAAGGGGGATTGGGGGATATCAAAGTTTTTATGGAATAATTTTAACGCGCGGTCCGATTAACTTGAAACTCAGTATTTTTACTGAAAACAAAAAATAAAGAATAACTTGTATCAGGTTTTTTTTGTAAATCTGCCCCTAATAATGGGGTGAAAAGGGATAGGTCAATATATAAGGGAGGATTTTACTGCTTGGCTTGATTAACTTGAAAATTGGTATAAATAACCTATAAATCCAATAATAGAAACGTCAAAAAGATGTTTGAACAATTTACCCTTTTGAGTGCGTAAAAAGGGGCGATATAGTTTGTATGAACAGAATCTTATTACTTTTGATACATAAACTTGAAATTTGGCCCGAGCTTCGACAAAACATCACGCCTGCAATCCCCAAAGGGTTAGGTAGAGGTGTACCTTTAGTACACCCACATTTCGCCAGTTTTGTTTAAGTCCCATGTACTAGGGGCGAGTCTATTGCCATCACCCGGGTGTAAATCCAGACTACGGGCTGCTACTGAGAAATTCCTAATGGAAAATCCAATAACACTTTTCCCGACCTGGGAATCAAACCCACCCCTCATGCTCAGCAGTCGCACTTGTGACCACTAGACTAACGATGCAGTCATTACTTAAATAACAAAGTTTGTCATAATTTCGCGTTTTTTCAAAACTACCCGTCAAAAGGATTTTAGGGAGTCAGGGTTTTTTTGGGGATTTCAGTTTGTATTTAAGAATCTTAACGCGCGGTTCGATTAACTCGAACCTTAGTGCTCATACTTTTGCCAGAAAAAAAAAGAAAATAAATTGAGTTTTCGAGAATCGGAAAAAGGGGTACTTCATTAGGTTTTCGGGAGAATTTTACTGCGTACCTACCGTGAATAACTCAATAGTTGGTATACATCAATTATTATTGAACAAAAACGTAGAAAAAATAAACAATACAAAATTTCTTTCAAATAGACTTAGACATGAAATGGAGGACACGTTTGTTGAACAAGTATACAATGTACAAAACGAAGTTGGTATTTATACGCTATCTATATCCTCCGTAAAGTTGTAAATCAAACTGCACTCCTATTTTCTTACCACGCTTACGTTGCAGTTGGTTCCAACTAAGATATGGTATAATGTTTTGGGGGAATGCTGCTGATAGAGAAGCTGTTTTTTTCGACATCCACGCGGGCGAAACCTAGTCACTCAATATTGTGCGTATAAGAACAAACTTACATTTGCAGTTCAAATGTATGGGGATCATGTTTTTCAACTACAATGTTAAGTTTGTTCTTAGGATAAATTCATCCCATCTACGGAACCCTTCATTGTGCGTGGTTCGACACGCACTTGGCCGGTTTTTTACAATTATTGTGTAATTTCGTGTACTTATGACATGTGGCAAATAAACATATTTTCTTTCTTTCTTTATTTTAATATGGTACAGTACAGTATATCTACTTCCTACTACACACACCGGCAAATTTAGCGAAACATAAAAAAAAAATTCGAAAAACTAGCAATGGCTGGTTGGTTGTTAATTCGTTTTATTTTAGAAATAATTATTTCAAATTGAGACAACAATTGAACGTCACTTATTAGGCGATTGTTTAAATTTCATTCGTACTTGCATCATTTCGAGCGAATTTTTAAAATTTCGTGAAATCCGAATCGAAGCTCGAAGTGTTACAGTAAGTGAGCGACGGTACGAAGAAGATTCAAAGAAGCTGGTTTTGGTTCGACGTGCCCGCCAAGGCACTAAAACTTGAGATACATCATCGTAGAAACAGACTAACTTTTGCTCAGGAACATCGACTTTGGACCATGGACTATAATTGGGGTAAAATATTGTTTAGTGATGAGCGCAGGATTCTTTTAAATCAAGTTGACTGAAGGCAAAGAATATATAGACTCAAAGGAGAACGATATAATCTCTATGTCTTGTAAGTTGAACTTAACTTGAAAGAATAAATGAATAATAATAATTAGACAAATTTTAAAACTACAGTGGCATATGCTGGAGGAATTGGAGGATCAATAATGGTTTGGGCGGAGGATATGTTTGGAAGCTCGTACGGACCTGGTGGTGATCGATGGAGGAAGTCTGACTGCAGCTCGCGTTATAAGAAAATTTTTAGAAGATAATGTGGTACCATTTGACCCTATAATGGTGACGACTCGTTTTGAATTTCTAATGCAGGATAATGCTCGACCGCATACCTACTGCCCGTTCAACTCAAGCATATCTGAATAATGTGAACATATCACAGATAAGGGGTGGCCGGCGAGATCACCGGATATGAATCCGATAGAACACGTCTGGGACCAGCAGAAACGAAGAGTAAAAACTGGCCAAGTGCATGTCGGACCACCCACAATGAAGGGTTCCGTAGTTGGGATGAATTTATCCCAAAAACAAACTTAACATTGTAGTTGAAAAACATGCTCTCCCATACATCGATATACGTTACGGTCAATTCTCCAACTGCAAATTTAAGTTGGTCGACTATTACTCGTTAACTTGTGAAGCCTACTTAGCTGTGATAGTTTTCCTTTTAATTTCGTTATATATACTATTGCCATGAATTTTTTCACATATCCAAAACCAACCATTTAGCTGGCAGGGGGGGGGGACACTTGACTCTAACAAAAACTACCACTTTAAAGCTTAATATTACGCAAACGGCTCCCTTAATTGAAAAATGGTTTTGCCAAACCCACAATATTTTTGAACGGCCTATCCAACGATACCCCACACCATGGAATAGACGAGAAAAAAAAATATCATCCCCATTTCACGTGTAAAGGAGGTACCCTAAAAATAATGTTTTTCATAATTTTATTTTACCATTTTTTTGGCATGATTAATATGTATACCCATGCCAAATTACAGCTTTCTAGGACTAAGCGTCTCTGAGCTAAGCTGGCGACAGACGGACGGACGGACAGACAGACAGACATACAGACAGACAGACGGACATGGCGAAACTATAAGGGTTCCTTGTTTACTACGGAACCCTAAAAATCCAGAATCCGAGCTCCTATCAATGTGGGTGAACTGTGAATCGCCGTAGTTGAGGAATGGCAGACTCTGTCAAGAAACAATAGACATAACAATCATTCTCAGCATGTCTAGGCGGGTGGAAACTTTATTAAGAGCATGCATGTGGAGGAAACACACGATATTAATTTGTATTATTTTTATTAAAAAAATTGTCTTTTTTAGCTTTTTCAACTTTTCTTGGTTAAGTACTTTAAAAAATCAAGAAAGTACATTTCAAGATCTCATTTTAATTTTGAAAGGTGTAATTTTTAAGAAAAGAAGCTAGTTTTACAATTCAACGGTAGATATTTTTTTTTAAATTGGCCTTTTTTTCTAGTTCCGCTAAATGTGTGTGCATTTCCTTATTCTTAGGTTTATGTATTCTATTTTGATCGCGCGCCTACTAGAGGGGGTGCTACATGGGCCCATGGGCCCGGGCACTACATGGGATTTTTGAAAATAAGTTTGTATGCAAGATCCAGATCGATATTTTTGTCGATGGCGGATTCTAAATTAATGAAAATTTTATTATAGATATAGGCAGTTGAATTTTGATCAACATACGACGTAAAACAGCGCTGGAATTTGCAAAAAACTTAAGAAGTTTAAAATTTTCGCACATCTCATAATCATAACCTAACATAATTATGCCCGGGTTACGCAAGGCTAGTTATCGAAGCTAGGATATCAAGCAACTAATATCCTGGCATACTAACCTAGCTTGAGAGCTGTTTACACGATGCTAGGAAATTAAGCTAGTAAAGTCCATTTCACGAAAGAAGTCCCGCAGACGAGGCGCGACGTGGCGCTGCAGGCATTGCTAACTTGTATAATAATAATTAGTTCCACTTAATTCCGCGGGACTTCTTTCGTGAAATGGACTTTAGCATTCCATTAGCGTCATGACAGAAATAAGTGAAGAACGAAATGTCACTGTATTGACAGTAATTTTACTGCAATTAACTAATTACAAGTCCGACTTTAGCTTCGCCGGCCACATGAAGCTAGTAGTGTACACAAGCCGGGATAGTAAAATCGGTGGTGGGGGGCGCTACTAGCTCAAAAATAGACCCCCATCCTATTCACACTAGCTTACTACCTTTCTCACTAGCTTAGGTACTAGCCTAATCTGTATACATGAGGCCAGAGCGACTGGGCTTGGTAGCCCAATCTTACTGTTCTAGTTTCAAAAACTAGCCTCGTGTAACCCAGGCATTAGATAATATGTTATGCAAAAGTCTTGCAAAAGTAGTCGGTTATGTGTGTATTTTTTTGTAATTTGATATTAAACAAGAAAACGAATAATAATAAGAGCAAAAGCACTGTCCACGTATCCTTGTTTTATATGCTTGTATCCTTGTTACAAGCGAGTTTTACACGGACCCTCTTATAAAAAAAAATCCAGTCATGGGGACGGCCGACAGTAGCGAAAACTTAAAACTTTGGAATACCATATTTATAATTATATGCGTAGATAGACATGTGGTTAACGCGTCACGTGACGCGGTTAGCATGTCGGTGACGCTCAGAACAATGAAAAGCGGTGACGTGAACCCATAAGTTTTGCCCCTACCAAAAACCGCTCAACGCCTTACTCAAAGCTCAACACGACTAAAGAAGTTTTCACTCAAAACCTCATATAAATCACAAGTTAAACTTTCACTCATACAAAGACAATTCAGGCAGGCAGTTGGTTGTATTACTACAAGACTTTGAGTATTTATCTACTAGACAAACAATCTGGTATCAGTTGGATACAGGTTCGTTACCTCGTCCAACTGATGCCGTTTCCGTTTGATCGTCTAAGGGTCTCTTTTAGTACAATAGACAATCGAAGTACCAACATTAAGAAAAAAACCCAACCAATCGAAATGCCCTATTTTACCGGATGTCCCGGAAACACGGAAACCGTAGACAATAAACACATTACTTATTTATTTCATCCCGGATATAGTGTTTTATCTATGATCCCGGCTTTCCGCTCTCACTCTGGCCGGCCTCCGTTTCGCGTCTAGCGTCTATTGATTTCACATTTCTTTTGCATGGCGGACAGTGATTCTGTGTAATCGTGAAGTAAATAGCATTTGTGGTGCTTGTTGATAGTGTGTAGCTGTAAAGCTATTTAGAAATGGCTGAAAAATACGACAAAAATGGATATAACAGTAGTGACTTCAAGCGTAATGCTCCGCAAGATGCAAACGAACAAGAACAAGATGGCGAAGATAATCCTAAAATAAATGAAAAAGCCGGTGAATACATGAGAGAGCTATTGAGCGAGAAGATAAAACTTAATAATGCTAAATTTCCCATTATTACAAAACTTATTGACCAAGGTAAATACCTCGTAAATTGAGAATTTTGTTACTTAGTGAACGATGTAAAACGATGCACGCATCTTGCATCTTCCGAAAGTTAGCAATAAACATTAATCTTCACACATATTCCATAACTGAGAGCTCTGTTCCATTAAATTTCAAAGATAATGTTGTTTTCATCCTGAGTTAGCCTTAGTTTAGTAGGTACTTATTAATTTCTCAGTAAGCTCAGCAATACTCCATAAAAAAAAAACTAGATAGAACAGGATAATTAATTAACACGAAAATAATAGTCAAAAGATAAGCATTTATCAAATCATCAAATATTTACCGTCATTATTTTCGCCAAAATGTCTTCGCAGTAGGTATGTCCCGTAATTTGATTTATTCATGGTCATTGAACCCATTGGAGTGGTTGTTGCCAAACTATGTGGCATTATGTGCCAATCCTTATTGTCTACAATCTCGAGTGATGAGATAGCAAGTCTTTAATGAATAAGTGGTACATAACCAATATACCAACTCTAGTGCTATATTGTTCATTTGTGCCACTTTTTTCAAAACCTGTTCTGTTCCAAAGGTCATTGACACTTAGGTCATGATAAATTGCAAAGTTGAGACAACTGTTCTAATTGACACAACACATAACATCATGTCTGTAATCCCTGAAGGATTAGGCAGAGATGTACCCTATTGTACACCCACATTTTTCCAGATAGGCGTAAGTCCCATGTAATCGGGGGCAAGCTTATTGTCATCATTCAACAATCAACTCAGCCTATCGCAGTCCTCAACTGGACATAGGCATCTCCAAGGCTGTGCCACAACACCCTATACTCCGCCTTCCACATCCAGTCTGTCCCAGCAACCTTTTTTTAAGGTTGTTGGTTCATCTAGCTGGGGGGCGCCCCACACCATGCTTGCCATCAAGTGGGCAGAACCAAAGATTCTGGGCATTCTAATTGAATGATATAAAAATGATGAAAACATGTTCATAATGATTTTGACAATAGCGCACAATAATGATTTTAATGTGAACTAATAAATGACCCTAAGCCTCCTCACTCAAAGATGGCTCTAACATGTTATATGGCTCCAGATTGGTGTTCTTTTAACTTTAATTTAATCCTCTTTTACAGAGGTCACCAAAGTCCAAGCATCTGGTAGGATACCGGGGAAAGACTCTAAATATTTAGATGTCTTCCGTGATAAACCTACAAAGGTGACGGTTAAGGTCTTGGTACCTGTTAAGGAGCATCCTAAGGTAAGGACTACCCACCTTTTAAAAGTTTTTCTGAGGTGCAATTTTTAGAATGGTCTCATTCTAATCTCAGTGACAAGAATTATGTTATAGGATTATTGATATTAAGAGGCCGGCGATGGATGAGTAGTTCATACAAACGTAATACCAAAATAATTTGTAAATCAAATATACTCTTAAGGTAGTGTGTCTTTATTCCGATTGGAATACAGAATATCTTGGTTCCCAAATATATATTTTGAATGGACACTGATTAAAACAAGAGTTATGAGAAAAATAAGTTTTCTATAGAAATTTTAAATTCCATAAATCTCGTCTTTATATCATTGTCCTTTCAAAATATATATTTGGGAACATAGATATTCTGTAATCCAATCGAAATAAATACACACTACCATGTTTGATTTACAAATTATTTTAAGTTTGTATGAACTACGCATGCTACGCCGGCCCCTTATTGTCGTTGAGATGAGATTGGGAGTAGATTTAGGTTTAAAGATATTTATTTCTCATAAGAACTTATGAATAACAGTTCAGTATAATGAGATTCAAAGTTAATAATCTTATACAATATTTGCCTCTGGGGCGATGGTGACGATAAAGGGTACATACCTACGTGTGTTTTGAATTTACTCTTAAATATGTTAATATTATTACACTTTTTTATGTCTTCCGGTAAATCATTGAACAGTTGTTTGATTTTGAATGTTTACATTATAGAAATAGGCCTTCTGATCTTTGTTTAATCTGGGTCTGCTTGTACCATTGTAGACCTTATCCATTGCTTTCCACGAGGCAAGAGGGTTAAGCAGTCCTATTAAAAAAAAAATGTTTACATAGAAAAACTGACTATGGTTGCCAGAATTGCCCTTTGGATGTGTGGGGTAATAACGCAGGGTGTGTCAGGTGTAGGTTCTTTCAACACATCTATATAAATAAACATGGAATACTGTTTGATGATAAGCACATCACTTGAGAATGGCTGGACCATTTTTCTGGGGGAAAATTGGCAAGGTTTCCCCAGAAAAATGGGAAAAACTGAAAGTCCTTTTGTCTATGGGATTTTGGTGTGAACTAAATATGTTTGGACAAGATAATGTCTGTCAAGGCAGGTAGCCTCAGATAAAATTGTTGATTGTATCTAAGGCCGCGTTCCGAATTATGACCATAATCGCTGTAATCGATTTTAGCGCGCTTAAACGCGTTCCCTATTACCGCTTAGCGCGCTAAAATCGATTACAGCGATTATGGTCTTAATTCGGAATGCGGCCCAAGTAGAATAATAATTATGAGGTTGTATACATGTGCGAAATACTAAATTGGCTACATGCCATAAAAAGTTTAGTGATGCAATGTATTCATCTGTTGAATACTAATTACAACAATGTCAAACAAGGTTTTTTTGTTTTCATCTCTGTTTGACACAATTTGGAACTTGCTTTTAGTGCTAAGACTACAGTTTGTATAATTATGACGATACTATTGCCATGCCATGGTAGCAGCAGCAAAGCTGACTGCCAAGAGTATGCTAAAAAAAGTTTAAATTTTGCCACTTGTGTAGTCTATTGTAATATCCTTCCTTACCATTACTTTTTCATGTATACTTACAAAATTCTTTCATCCACAGTTCAATTTCGTTGGCAAGCTATTAGGTCCTAAGGGCAACACAATGAAGCATCTGCAAGAAGAGACCATGTGCAAAATGGCTGTTCTAGGAAGAGGATCCATGAGGGACAGGTATTTATCAAAACTCCTTAAAGTTATAACATACCTACTACATATATTATGTATTAAACCCTACAAGTTCTTCGAAGTCAAATCATTTATTTCAATTAAGCACATAAAAGCACTGCAATGTCAAAATTTACTAGAAAATACAATCGATTCTAGTAGTCTAGCTAATCTCCAAAAGGTTGTTCCTTAAAGTTAAGAATGGGCAAGAAACACCATAGTTACTCTTTTAAAATGTTTTTTTATACATTAATTAAACACTAATAATTATGTGAAAACAATGTACCTGGATTTCTATAACTCAACAGCACTTCTTAGTATTTATCTAAACAAATTAAATACTCTATCCTTCCCATAGACAAAAAGAGGAAGAGCTCCGCACCTCCTTGGACCCGAAGTACGCTCATCTGACCGACGAGCTTCACGTGGAGATCAGTGCACTGGCGCCGCCGGCCGAGGCGCACGCGCGCATCGCTTACGCTCTCGCCGAGGTCAAGAAGTACCTCCTGCCTGACACCAACGATATGATCTGGCAGACCCAGATGAGAGACATTGAGAGAGGTGGTAAGTACAAACTGAAAACATGTTTTTATGAAAGAGTTGAAGTTTCTAAGTTGTTATCTGTAGAAGAACATCACTGTTTCACTATAAGTATTTTGTTCTTAAGTAACATGTCAGGAATGACTAATAGCGCTAACCATTCACATTTAGCTATTTGTTGGAAAAGTCTGCTAGTCATTTCTTTGCCCATGTAAAAATATTAGAAACATGCTTAAAATCAAATAAATAGTTTGTTCTGAAACAGCAAACACATACAAATTGTTTGTAGATTAAACTACATACAGAATTTTCCCCTTTTATAAATGGCCACTAATTTAACTAAGCTTAGTAAATCCTGTTAGAACTTGTGGCCAATCATTACCTCTCTAAGTTAAGCAACGAGACGAGCGTGGGTCGCAATATGCACATAAATAAAATGGCGTTTTGGCAGGCTTCCCGTCTGGCCCACGCGGCCCTGGCGGCTTCAATTGCACGGCGACCCCGCGCTCTTTCTCGTTCGAGCCTCCATCTAGCGCTGCCCCCGCAGGAGCCCCGCGCGGCGGCAGGCCCCCGCCCCGCATGCCGCCCGCGCCGCCCATGCAGCGCTCCATGCCGCCTAAGAACAAGGTGATCAGCATTCTGGACCGCGCACGTTCTGCTATGGAGACGTATCCGTACGATGACGTCTATGCGCAGCCGCCGGAGCCGCCGGTACGTAGCATTTGTTTTTTTTTTTAATATTTATTTAAACTTCTTGCTCACACTATGGTACACACGGCTATACATTCCAGTATAAGCTGATCTCGCATTGTGAAGGATTTCCGTACAATGAGAGGTCAGCGTATACTGGAAATATATAGCTTGACGTGTAGCCGTCTGTACAAAGGCGGACTCAACCAAGTGTGGTCTAAGAGATGAGATGGCAGGTGCTCTGTTTGAGAGTAGATAATAATATTAAAAAGACAATAGGATAAATACGTAACATAATAATTATGAGGCCATCCAATCAAAAAGGGTCCAGTGGTGGGGTATTGAGTTAACACTAGATTCGGTATCTAGAATAGTCAATTGATAAGGATTAAAAAAAAAAACAAAAACTGGCTCATTTTTTTTATCAGACATTTGAAGTTGATACTCTGTAAAAGCTTGATTTGTGAAAAAGCATTTTCAAATTTGACATGGCTGACCACTGGTACCATTTTACTAAACTTTTCTCTTAAAATTTCTGGTACTTAGGAACATCAAAATTATAGTCATTTACTATAGGACCTTGTAGATAATTGAGCATTAATGAATAATCAATTAAAATCGCGAAATGCAATTTTTCACCCAACTTTACAAAACTGCGTACTTTTTACTAAAACTAAAGGCCGAGAACTGGACCATTTTGGCTTGGACGCCCACATATATTTATTTGCATCAAAACAGTAAGGATGCTTTAAAAGGATGGTAAAAGGACATTTTAGAACGAAACACATTAAGCATCCAGTACAAAATTACATAATAACTTCAGCTGCAGACATTCACAGTTGGCAGCCGCTTGGGGTAAACGCAGTCTTACACCTTGTTATTATTATTTCATACAAATTTTGTCCAGTTGTCAACTAGCAACTATATTGAAACAGGCCCCTAAGTCTGTTTACTTGTAAAGGTAAACTGGTTAAGTTTAACCGAGAAAATCTGAAGAGTTAGATTAGGCTCTAATGATTTACATATCACATACATTTGTTTTTACTGATAGGATCCCAATGCAACAATGTAGTCATAATCTCCACACTCAGAGCCATCCCAAAAAACCAATTAGACACCACCATCACCAACAAAAATGAACTCGTTTTAAACTGTCTTATTGATCAGGGCTCCCAAGTCTGCTATTTTTATAAATTCAGTCATTCCAACACGATCCCATTGTCTTTTTGCTAAAAGTTCTTAATCTGCTAATTTAAATTCATAATGGTCGATCATTGGTTGGTCAATGTTCTCGTAATAGAATTGTGTTACTTATAATGGCATTGTCTTATTGCCATTATTATAAAACCCATTAGTAGAAATGTCATTCATTTGTCAGTATGTCCGAGATTACCAATAAATGCAATTTCTTTCAATGTAGTGTCAGTGGCCGACTATTGGAAAGTCATAATGACGCCATTTTATTAGTAGATTACCAAACTTGACAATATCAACAATTATGAAATCAATGATCGACCATTCTGACACTATTGTAATAGCTGACTTGAGGTCCTGGTTTTTGTCCTGGTTATGATGTATAAGTAACATCAACAATATAATTCAAACAGCAAAATTCTTAACTTGTGTTTTTACAGGCAGGCTTTGTCCGTCTAAACTAAGGCGTATAAAAACCCTCCCAATCCACAGATCCGTGGCCCAGTCCGAGGCGGAGCGCCCGAACCGGACTACTACTACGAGCGTAGCCACGACCGCTACGGCTACGAAGATGAAGGGGGCTACGGCTACAAGGACGACAATCGCGACTACAAGACGTCGCGCGCGGTGGGCACGCGCAGGCAGAATCCGATGCATGGGCAACAGCAACATCACGCGCCCAGGCATTACGCGCGCCCTGAGCCCTACGCGCGCCCGCCCAAGTAGAGCAACTTGCCGTTCGTACTTGTTTTAGTGCACGACGGCGCGATCCAATACTTCAGGTGTCCTATGAGGTGACGATTTTCCTAAGACATAATCAGTCCAGTGCTATACGTAGGCTGTCCAATCCATCTGCTACCAGCGATAACTAAGACAATACAAAATTTTCGGAGATTAAAGTACTGATAACATTCAGTCGAAGTATTATTGTCACCTCGTAGTTGATATTCATTGTCACTTTGTACTCCATAAAACATGTTCATTACTAAGTATTTATATATTTTATATTCACAACCACACATTTTTAGTTTCAAGTAAATTACATGTATCCCATCAAAATTAACCAACACAATTGGAAAAGCGCCCGTGCACACCCTTTTCGTTCTGCTTTATTAACAATGGTTTGGGATACATATTTATTTTTTTGTTGCATGTAATTTTATTTTTATTCCATCATGCACATCCTTGTCGCTATATTAATATTCTCAATTTCAATTTCCAGGACGGTAAAAAAGCGCTCCCATTAAACCGGTGAGTAATAAAAGTTGTATTGGATCTAAAACCACAGGATAAATAAAAAATACGGAAAAAAAATGAAGATTAAAAAGCTAAACTCTGCAGAAGAAAAACAATACAACTTCAAAGTACACAAAATGTTTTCCACTTTACTAAAACTAATTTTATTTTATGGACCAAATATAACACTGATTGTGTATTTTCCATTTGAAAAAAATAGATACTGACATAGTATAAATCATTTTAAAACTATTATGTTGACAAAAGGATAACTTTTTTTGTTTTGTAATACAAACAGCATTTAAGCATGAGAGTGCTGCCAACAAAAAAAAACTGTAAAATGCGTACACGCATTCAACTAGGTGAATCGCAATAAAAGTATTTAGAAATTCCAAAAAAGCAATTTTATAAAAAAATATCTTTGTTAGTAAGTAATTTTTAATAATATTAGTACTCTTAAAACGATTTCAACATGTTTTAAATTAGTAAACGTTAATGCACATAGACTAGACGACAGGAGAAAGTTGCTAACCGTAAAAGTTACAAAAGTATCCAAAAAGGTCTTGCACTTTCTTAAATAAATAAGATATTACATTGAAACATGTTGAACAACAGAAAATATAAATGTATCCATTTTTTGTGTGACTATGAAATAAATAAAATAATAAAAACGTAAATCTTTAATTTGTATAGTATACAATTGGTATGGCAACCCAAAAATGTCAGTGGCAGATAAAACATAAAAAAAAAGTTATTGAAAACTATAAATTGAGGTAAACTCATTGGCTTCACAAAGCAAAATTTGTGGTTTTGCTTATCTAATAAGGCACTCGTGTTTGGTAAAGCGAAAAATCATTCCAAAATACACGCCTACAAAAATATCCCAGCATGTCTATTCACAAAGTTATGCTACCGTATCGACAATGACACTTGTTCGATAACCTGACTTCTGAACCGAAGGACGGACAAAACGCTATTCACGCTACGCTATCCGTGTGGAAGGGATTTTTTATGAACCAATTGTAGGTGTGTGTACGGGGAACGCTAGAAAATGGTAGTAAATAGATAATTGTGGTAGAAAATATAAAGTGGTACATAAATTATTTTTATTGGGTATTTCATTAACTGCAACTATAGAATATACATTGAGTAGTAATTTAACAAAAAAAAATACAAAATATCTGATTTCTATTAAACTTGCTTTGTAAACTTCAACTATGACTTCATTTAGAAATTTGAATAACTTTGAACAAAAAAAAGTCGACTAGTATAGTTATTTTACAGAAAAATGGGTGTGGATTTTTTATCACTAAGTAAAAATTACCAATTCTTGATAATTGATTATTTTCATGTTCTAAAACGTACTTGAAAATGCATATTTGCAGACAATACTGTCTGTGGAGCAATCGCAGATGCTCATTGCATTCATGCAAGGGCATGAGGACCTTGCCCGGCTATATCTCAGGACCGGCCGCAGCCCGCACAAAAAAAGTCTGCTAGTCTAACCATGTATGAATAGAATCACGTACTCCATCTACCCAAATAATTTAAATCAAAGTCTAGTACGAATTTGAGTGTTACGTACGAATGTTTACAAGGTCTTAATAATCTATATATAAAAGATAGTTGTTAGTTACACCATAATATAAAACTCAAGAACGGCAAGACCGATTTGGCTGAAAATTGGTGGGGAGGTAGCTTAGAACCAGCAGACTGACATAGGATACTTTTTTTTTCATACTTTTTACTAGGGTAGGGTAGGTAGGTAAAGGTGGTAGGTAGGTTGGGTAGGGTAGATACTTAGCGCTACCCGTGCGAAGCCGGGCCGGGAAAAGCTAGTCTATATAAATAAAAGAAAGTTGTTAGTTACACCATTTATAACTCAAGAACGGCAGGACCGATTTGGCTGAAAATTGGTGGGGAGGTAGCTTAGAACCAGCAGACGGACATAGGATACTTTTTTTTACTGGTTTTTTTTTTTCATACTTTTTACTAGGGTAGGTAGGTAGGTTGGCTAGGGTAGATACTTAGCGCTACCCGTGCGAAGCCGGGCCGGGAAAAGCTTAATTTGCAGCCTACATTTTTTAAACTTCAGATACTGCCTATCCGACTGCAAATACCTGTCTGAAGAATCGATGCCTTCTTATCGTATTTGAACTGTCAAAATTGTACGGTTTCTGATTTGTGAATAGCGTTTAATTAGGGACAAGTAACAGTTTTGTATTTTAATCATACATACCATTTTCTTGGCCTATAATAGGTACTTACAATAATGAGGACTTCGTCGATAACATTGACGTTCGATACGGCATGAAACCGTATCATACCTTTGTGAATAGCTATGCAAGTGTAAAGAAAAAAAAGAGTTACCAATTTTACAAAAGTCTGCTACCTTTAATTGCATTATTGTGTGGATTACTTTGGACATTGAAATAAATCAAAAATATAAACATTGAAATCATAATGCTGTAAGCCCTGGATATTTCCTTTGCACATAAAGCATTGAAGACTAATAAAATAAAGTCTACGTTTATAAAACTAAGAGCTAATTAATGCAAGGAGACACTGGATTCATTAATTCAACGCAAGCACCACTGAATTCAATTCAATTAGATGGAAAAATATAAATCATTATAAGCATTATTTTTTGTATTCACAACTGCAATACAAAACGTGAAGAAACTAGCTGATTGAAGACTGGACTGGACTGATAAAAACCTAAGTATTAATATTTAAATACAAATATATAATTAAAGCATGATATTAAATTAACGTGGGAACTTAAATCAAATGTCCTCTATTGGACTATGAAGCTGGTAAAATCGAACTCAATGGGAGAAATCAACATTGCGGCCGATGAGTAAGTACCCACCCCAACACAAATACGCGTTTTCGTTTCGACTACCTCACGGTAGTCGTTATGAAAACGCGCGGGGGAATTTTATGCTTAACAGCAAAAGGGAGTTAGGCGACTATGATCAAGAAAACAATAAGTCACTAGTTTTATACAGCGCGATCGAAACTTACCGCTTATTCAGGTAAGGAACACATGGCTACGTATCAAGCTATACTTTTCCAGTATACGCTGACCTTTCGTTGTACGGAAATCTTAAACAAGCTTCGCAAGATTTTTAACTTGAACAAAGAAATTTTTAACTTGATCTGTAGCCGTGTGTACATTACTATCAATCGACGAGGAGTTAATGAAAATTGGTAAGACTTGTCATTTGCGCTCCTGTGAATGTGAACAGGCATACCACCGACAAACCAGAGGCCACGTGTGAAGGAGCTAGGCACAGATGAAAATAATCTACTTTATATTTGGCAGTGCAGTGTTCCTCTAATCAATATATTTACAATATTTGTGGTACATATTTATAATATTTTCAGGGTAAGAATAAAATATTTTTAACATTATTGTCATGGTTTTATTTTTACCACATCCACAAGATAAATTCCAAAACCGGATAAGCACTTCTAACTTTGCAATACCTATCCTAATGTTCTTCGCGTTATTGGTCGCAGACCGCAGATTGATCTACTCCTAGCTGGACGTGATTTCGATCACACGGGTTATAGTTGTCAAAAAATAATAGGCCCCGTTTTGACATTTAACTTAATCGATTTATCATGTACGTTTGCCCAGCACGGCCCCTCAGAATTTGCATTTATGGTGTACACCATTGCAATGTACTCGCCTCTAGCAGTATATGTACCGATTTCTTTTTCAATGTACCTCTATACTTTTGAA
This sequence comes from Tiliacea aurago, assembly GCA_948098905.1. Lineage (NCBI taxonomy): Eukaryota > Metazoa > Arthropoda > Insecta > Lepidoptera > Noctuidae > Tiliacea > Tiliacea aurago. The sequence continues at coordinate 6,131,522 of OX402597.1, forward strand.
GAAATATGCAAAAAAAGGTGGCCGTGCCAGCCAAACGCTTTCAGCACGGCCCCCCATGTAACTTGAATAATACATACCGTATTAACAAATGTCTATAACTCAAGAAATGTACTCTATTAATACGTTATATGTGCCGCAACAGTTATTGTGAATTCATAATAACAAATAATATATAGATGTGGATAAGGGGCCGTGCTGGAAAAAATCATTTTAAGAAATATCTAAAAAAGACAAAACATACTTAGCCAAAAACTATTAAAAAATAATTGAAGTTTAGCAAGTAACATATGTACCGCATTGATTTCTCATACAACTTGTTATATTGTGAAAAATAAATCTATTTTAGTTCATTCAGCACGGCCCTCTATAGTTGCCTATATCTTTTTAAATAAGCCGTGTATGTTTACAAAATTCGACTTCCTGAATAATATATAGGAGTACATTCCTTTCAACTAAATTGCAATTCTGCTGTATCAATACTTTAGAAGATAAATTCAATCTAAAATATACATACATTAAAACTGATGGGGTGACCATGATTTCATATATTTGGTAGGTAGGTACATAAATGTTCTATATTTATGTACTTATATTAATTAAATTATGTGACTACATTGAAATAAACATTCTTTTTACCCGACTGTACCAGAAGGACGGTAAGGTTTTTCGAGTGAATGAATGTAGATATGTAGCAACCTTAATTTCTTTGGCACGCTTTGTAGTCTAAACGGCTTTATTAATTTCAACTTGAGAGATGTCGTTATATTCGTCTTAATTGTGAGAATGACACAGGGTAGGTATAGGTACCCATCAAAAACATTAAAAATAAAAATAACTGATTCTTGGCGTCAAGTAATTAATCGTTTTCTTTTCCTCAAAGCCTATCTAGTGGGATAATATATTAAATAAACGAATTTCTAAGTGGACTAGCTTTAACTTACGGTTCGGCTCGCGTGGTAGAAATAAAAAATATATAAAGCGTGCTTATAACCTTCCCCTAGAAAAAACACAACTTATAATATGTTTAAATAAATGTTATTCAGAATGAGAAATGCTAAAAAAAACAAAATATTCAATGTTTCTCAAAGTTTAAAATTTGTCCGCTATTGGGTAATTTATTTAAATAATTATGTGTTTATTCATTACATCTTAAAAAATAATCATTAAGTATAATAATATATTATCAGTTAATTTTGTCGTGTGCGATCGCTATTAGTTCACTGACGCTACCGTAATTTTTAATGTGGCGCTGGTGTCGCGGTTACTTCATGTTGCGCTTGAGTGTTTATTGACAGTCACATCTCTACGCGCATAACAGACAGTAGTAAATATAAATACTGCTCAAATAATATGAATATTCATGGGTCGTGTGTTTGTGCAGTGAATTCTATTTCAAGGACGAAAATGGATTGTTAAAATAAACGGGTAAGTAAGTTTTAAGTTATAATATAATTTATTTGTATTTAAAAAATAGATTTGATGTAAGTATATCTAGGTAAGTGCATGTAGGAATTGAACTTGACCCTAAAGAAGATTGCGTAAATATTAAAGTTACACGTTGTATGCACATTAAATCAGTATGCTAGATTTATTTAATGTTATTTAAAAATACCAAAATGTATGAAGCACCTGCTTACGACACAAATCTTTGCAAATTTTCTTTTTTTACAAATCTTTGCATGAGTAGTAGACATGCGCATAACAGTGCATCGAAAGTCAATGCCATATGATATGCACCGGTTCCAAAGTACATCAACTTTTGATATGCACTTTAGTACATATCAACCGGCCATGAGGGCGGTCGATAAATACGATTTATACACTATGCACTGCGGTTGATAATAGCAACCGCAGTATATAATATATACTGCGATTAATAGTACATAGGGCATACCCATGTCACTTACAGACATGTGTATACACTATGCAGAACATCACTTCTTGAGATATAAACTGTAACGCAATGGAATAGGGTTCATTTTAACTTGTTGTGGCTAAGCTATGCTTCGGTCTCATTCACTCTCATTATAATTTGTATTAGCTGTCGCGGGTAATGCGTTTCACGTCAGAGTTGGCGAGCCATACATATTACATGCACTCTTTCTCTCACTCATTGCCCGTGTGATACGAATGAATGCGATGCCATAGTCAATGCGGTGTATAGTACATATCTCAATATCTCGGGCAATGCGAGTGAATGTATACACTGCTCAGTGAATATGTACTTTGTGATATCAACCGCAGTGCATATCCATGTCTAATGAGTAGTTCTATTATTAATTATTTCTTACATTAAATTTATTTTGCTAACCATAATATATGATAGCAAACTGTGTAATGAGCCTACGATTATTATGTTACCTTACATAATTAATCATAGTTTTTGTTTAATTGTGTTCTGTTCATTTACAAGCAAAACCCAAGAGTGCTTCGTAGTTATATAAAAGAAAATACTTGTGTATCTAGTAGTATTAAGCCTTTACAATTATTAGGAGTTACATTTCTGTTGATTTTACGCCCAGAGTCCATAGAAATTTACCTACCATCTTTTAAAATTTTAAGGAACTCTTCAATATAGTGGAAATATACCTACTTTACCCACTATACATATATAGAGTAGGTAAATGTGACACGCAAAAGTTGAGATATACAATTTTCGGACGCTATTTTAAACTTAAAGCGGCCCGTTGGCAGCATCGTTCATTCATTCAGCATTTTTCACTTAAGAATTGGTGTAATCATACTGAGCAGTAATTATAAAAAATGTTGAATAATTAGGGTATCAAAAATAATTATCACTTTATATTAACCGTTATTTATTAATATATTTAGTAAATAAATAGGTAGCAAAATTATATATAAATCTAAAAAGAAGTTACGTAATTCACTATAAATATTTGTACAGATTTTTTTTTCTTCAGATTGATACAATTAATGGTGAGGATGGGCAAGAAAAGTGATGTAGCATTAGATGTACAGAAACAACTATTTATGAAAAATCGACATCAGCTCAAAGGACCGAAATATGATAGAAATGTGTACCAGAAACTAGCTGAAGAGCTTAATTATGCTATGTCTCCGAAAGCATTGTACCTAAGTTATAAAAGAAATTTTCTGGGCACTAATGACCTCACACCGGAGCCAACAAAAATTGATGACAAACTAGGAAACATTAGTGTTGGAACGACACCTTTGAATTCGTCTAAGAAATCGACACCTTTGCCTGAATCATCCGAACATAGTAAAAACGAAGATAGAAATAGAGTTATTTTTAAATTTCCTGTGGATATTCACGAGTGGAAAAAAATACAGCCAATACGCAGCACTTTTCGACGAAACGATAAAAAGAAGCCATACCTGAGATATGAAACATACAAAACCATTCCTAAGTATAAATGGTCCTGCCTTTTGAGGCAAAAGCTTTGGAAACATTTTAAATTGCCATGTACAATATCTTTTAAAAATTATAACATTAATAGCAATGGAATTACCTTCCACGGAAAATGTACTCAGTGCAACGCAAAAGTGCGTATTCATGACACCGAGAAGACAGACAAGGTCGTCGAATTTCTTTGTGAAATTATCAACTTAGATAATAACTTTAAGCATGACCCACGAAAGAAAGTTCGTTGTACTCCGTACTTGAGACGAAAATTATCAGATAATTTAAAAGAAAAGCCAGCAGCCGTTGTTCATAAAGATCTGGCACGTCGCACAATGACATTCGGAGATACAGAACCACCTACATTGCCATCTCTTGGAGCACTCAGGATAATCCGTTATGAATCTAATAGTCAACATTGGTATCACAAAAATGAATTAATGTCTTTGATAATTTTAGCTGAGAGCGTCGAGTTCTCTAATATAATTCAAGAAATACTTATAAAACCAACATTTCATGTACACTATTGGTTAGAAGAACAACTCAATTATTATAGACACTATTCTAAAGTAGTTGACAGAATAACTATTTCCCTAGATGCTACTGGTTCTATTTATAAAACTAACAACCTAACCAAGAAATTATTTTTATACGTAGTAATGTTAACTGCTAATAATAGCTTGAAATCTGTACCCGTCGCCCAAATGGTTAGCAATTCCCATACCAAAGAAACTATTGCGGATTGGTTATCTAAATGGGCAAAGAATATCACTTCGCCCGCAGAAGTTATAACTGACGACTCATCGGCTTTGATTGCGGCTGTAATTAATTGTTTTACAAAATTTAACTCAACCAAGGATTATTTAGAGGCTTCTTTTAAAGCATTAGAAGGCAACTTCATTGTACCTAATTTATATATGAGAATTGATACGAGCCATTTTATTAAATCTATTCGTAAAATTTCTTTAGAAAACGCACCAAAAAAAGTGAATTACTTATTTGTTCAGTGTATTCTTTACATTAAAAAAGCAGAAAATATTAATGTCATCAAAAACATCATCGATAAACTGCTAGCTATAATCCTGTCTAAATATCATTCCAAGCATTGTACTGAAGCCCAATATTACCTGAGAAGTGTACTTCAAAATGTAAATATTAAGGAAATACATGATAATATAACTGAAGATGACTCTTTATCAAGTGATGACCGTTACTGTTTACATGATGACGTTCATGTTGATACAACGTTTAATGAGCTGAATTTCGCGAAGTGGTTTGAGGAAACTGTTACACATCATAAAGAAGAAGTTTGTGTAACTGGCCCTCTAAATGATTTTTATTATCCGCCCTTATTAACGACAATAAAACGACTACTGCGAAAATTGCCCCTGTGGTCGAATGTCATGATGCCATTATATAAATCAGATAATAAAAATCCTTCGTCGAGTGCATCAGAGGATCATTTTAAAACTTTAAAACACTTGCTGCTGAAATCTAAAATAACAAAACATAGAATTGACGTTTTCCTGCAAAGACATATTAATTATTTAAAAGGAGAGTTAAATATTGCAGCGAGTAAATTTCATATAGAACCTAACACTGTAAAAAAAACAAATCGCAGGACGACAAAACCCATAAGTAAAAAACAACAAAAACCGAAACGACAATTTGTTCAAGACTCAATATTTAGCGATCAACCAACATTTGTAGAAAATTGGGGAGGTCAAGCAGACAAGGCCGTTAATGTAAAGCCACATACCGGTATAAAATTTATAAAAAATGGTAACATGATTAAAAATTCAACAGTCGTTAACACATGCGGTTTTGATGCAATAATGTTTTTGATTGCATTTGGCTTTCAGTCGTTTTCTAATTTCAAAATGGAAATTGAGTCAAAAGATAATAAACTTCGAGACTATATAAATCTCATCTTAAATGAAAATGTTGACAAAGGTACTGTGTATGAAATGAGAAATTACGTTTGTCATGAATATTTTGACCGGCCAGCGCATGTAAAGATAATAACAGATTGTGAATGCAATGTCGCTAATTTGTATGAGCAAATGTTTACCAATTTATTTTACAGTGCTCAGTTTATAAAAGTTTGCACAAAAGAAGAATGTCAATATTATGTAGAAATCATAAGACCTTTTATAGCTTTGAATATTAACATAATTAACACGTTTGGTATTTTGGCATTAGAAGAATCACTTGCTATCGAAACTACTTCTCAAATTTGTAAAAATAATTGCGGTGGAACTGTCATTTCAAGTTATAAATTACAAAGGATTATAACCTTTGATTTAAATGGAACAGATGCAATAGTTTTGTGTAATATCCCGGTCACTATTAATATTCAAAATCAAATTTATGGTGTCGTTGGTGCCATTGAATATGTAGGGAATTCAGAGGGAACTCTGGGCCATTATAAGTGCCATACGCTTAGCCATGATCTGTGGCTATGTTATGATGATTTGGCCTTGAAAATTAACAACAGTACAGTGGAGTCGATATTTTTACACACTCTTACTTACGTTTTAGTGAGTGATATGTGATATTTAATACAACTAAAAATAATAACTTTTACGAATATTCCGCTTTCACGTCGGAGCGGAGCTCAGGGTTTGCTGAATATGATCCTATGAGTGACGGCTCTGGTAATTACAGTGAAACCAGAATATGTTTTTGAGCCATGGTTTTTAAATACATGTATTTTGTAATAATTTAAAGTTAATTTTACACTATTTAAGAATCTGGTAAAGACTAGTTGCTAAAAATATGCATATGAAACTGTGAACTGTTTAATAAGAAGTCAATACTGTTGTAATGTCATCTGTGATTACTTTTAATAAGTTAATTTATGTACTAGTTTTTCTATGATTATTCCATAGGTAACATAATATTAGTAACATAAACGAACAATATTCTAATTGTTATAGTCGTTGAAAAACATCTGTGATTACGTGGATTTAATTAATTGCCTGTGATTATACCAAATAATTAAAGCGATTCATGCAAATTAATATTAGTGTAATGTAAGGTTCAATCAATATGATTTATTGAACGCGTATCTGTGATTTTTTAAGATTTTTAAGCTCTGTAGTGTTATTGAGACATAGGTTGTTATTCCATGTAAACGAACTAATTTGTGAAATGTAATGAATCTGTGATTTTATTGTAATTTATGATTTTTAAGACTTTGAGCTATGTAGTCTTAGCGACACTAACTTGACACTTGTACGATTATCGACCTATTATGTATAAGTACCTAGTTATCGTTTATATAGTTTACCATATTGTTGATTTGTTTATTTTAATAAAGATTTACTCAATTTAAGCAGTATTTTTTATCCTATTTTCATGTAGAATCATGGTCACCCCATCAGTTTTAATGTATGTATATTTTAGATTGAATTTATCTTCTAAAGTATTGATACAGCAGAATTGCAATTTAGTTGAAAGGAATGTACTCCTATATATTATTCAGGAAGTCGAATTTTGTAAACATACACGGCTTATTTAAAAAGATATAGGCAACTATAGAGGGCCGTGCTGAATGAACTAAAATAGATTTATTTTTCACAATATAACAAGTTGTATGAGAAATCAATGCGGTACATATGTTACTTGCTAAACTTCAATTATTTTTTAATAGTTTTTGGCTAAGTATGTTTTGTCTTTTTTAGATATTTCTTAAAATGATTTTTTCCAGCACGGCCCCTTATCCACATCTATATATTATTTGTTATTATGAATTCACAATAACTGTTGCGGCACATATAACGTATTAATAGAGTACATTTCTTGAGTTATAGACATTTGTTAATACGGTATGTATTATTCAAGTTACATGGGGGGCCGTGCTGAAAGCGTTTGGCTGGCACGGCCACCTTTTTTTGCATATTTCTTCAAAAGTATAGAGGTACATTGAAAAAGAAATCGGTACATATACTGCTAGAGGCGAGTACATTGCAATGGTGTACACCATAAATGCAAATTCTGAGGGGCCGTGCTGGGCAAACGTACATGATTTATCGTGAGTCGTATGGTTACTTCACTAGTTACGTCGCGATGGTCAATCGCACACTACATAACATAAATGGCACAACCCCTGTGCGTTTCGATGGCGCGACCACGACGATATTAAAAAAAAACTGCCAAGATTTGTAAACATTTGTGTATGTTAATTCCCAAAACCATAAATTTGTCAAAGTTATGGTTAAAAAGTTTTAAGGGTTTGAGCGTGGCCACTACAGGATACAAATAAACGTTATAAGTTAGGCTCTAGAGTTCCTATTTTAAGTGCTTCGACCTAATAAGTATTTTACTTTTACGTGTATATCCTCTGAACGGTATGATTTTTTCAAATTCTGTTTTCACAAACATTACACACAAATTCAAAGCAACTTGCGTAAAAAATTACAACTCTGCACTAAACCGTTTTATATGATTTTCATCAAATAGCCAAACGTCAGCGCAGCGGAAACTTGATTATCTTCGCAGTTTTATGACACACAAATTTCATTTAAACATACACATTTACCTCTCGTTACACACTAATTATTGAATGTATTTTTTTTCTTGTACATCCTTATGGAAAAAAAAGTGCCGCTAGGACGACGTAGTTCCAGCGGAAACAGTTTTTGTTGAATAACTCCCCAATGGTTGGATGCACAAATTTGTATTTACCATACACAAATATACGACGTCATACAGTAAATATCTGCTAAACTGAAATGAAGAAATTCGACATTATTCCGCTGCGACTACGTACACTCGCCTGGCGGAGTCCAGATTTAAAAAAATCTACTAGGAAACTGAAACAGAAAAACGAGGGCTCATAGTGGTGTATAAATATTTATTAGTGTTGTAACAATACATAAAAAAAAAACACGAAGAATTAGGTCTCTTCTCAAAAATCGTTATTGTAAGTACCTACGGATGGTACCTACTTACAATTACGATTTTTGACTCGAAAATATCAAGTGAGCAAAAAAAATAAACCTAATGCACGTTATACTAAGTAATATTATAAAATATGTTATCCCTACCACTAATACAAAATTGCAACTTAGTTCACCAAACTGTTGAGTTTATTATGGGTGCGCCAAAGTTCACCTAAATTTTCAACTCCGATAATTGGAAATCCGAAAATGTTCTTCCTAACATTTTTTATCCTAAAAATCACAATTCCTAACTACTCTGTCTCTAATGTTCATAATTCCGAAGCATTCAACTTCATAATGTCAGTAGCAATAAACATCTATTATACTTTTATTTGTTATCCTATATTTTCTCAACATAACCATCTTTTACACTATTATTCAGTCATATTTTAATTTTATTTATAGCGGTGTGTACCTGCAAAGATATTTATAGGTTAGGTTAGGTTAGAACTGCGACCAACTACGCGCGAGCCGAGCGAGCGTAGGGAGCGGTGCTGCGGCAGCGGCCGGCGAGCGCTACCTCGAAATTGGTCGCGAAATTTTTCTAAGTATTTTTTTCATAGTGCCCCAAAGACGACACTCTGACCTGAATTTCATTCATTTAAGACAAAAATCAGTGAAACGACCTTTAATCATTCTAAACAGTTGGTTTTTTAGACATAATTATCTCAGGTATAGTTATAGTTTTAGGTATAAAAGCGTTATGATAAAAAACAGTAGGAGTTTAAATAATTTAAATTAATGATATTATTAATTACAATTTTCGGAAACATGACTGTTATGAACATCGCCGGTAGCACTACAAATAGTATGAATGGAAACTTTAGGGTGAAAAATTTTAGGAAGAGTGATCATTCGGATTACAAATCGTTAGGAAGAACAATTTCGGGTAAAGAACTTTAGTTGAGCCAATATGGACCCGTTTATTATACATTAAATTCTTGAAGGTAGTTGTGCATCTACAAGTGAACTACAGCAGTTTTATTGGAATGTGCAGTATGTAGTCCTTCATACTGCAAAGCGATGCTTGTCATGGGCGTACCCAGCATTTTTTTAGGGGTGGGGCAGAAGTAAATAATCTCTTTAAGTAGTAGAAATTTAAAATTGCTTTTAATTTACTGACCTGAAGGTTCCGTTTTTCCTTTTGAGGTACGGAACCCTAAAAACAAACAACGAAGATTTAATTAACTGGGATTAAAAAACAAAGTTAACGTCTTAGGGCGAATTTCAGCAATTAAACTGAACGCGATCAGCACATCTAAACCGAGTTCAAGAGCTTTCAGTATCAATATTACAAAGAAAATAATGACACTGCGCTTAAACGTGGTTTAGAGTGCCGATCGCATTCAGTTTCATTGGTGAAATTGGCACTTAGGCATGCGCGCTCGATATCTCCTGCATTGTTTCACGGGGTAATGTTGGATTTTACCAAATTAATAATTAATTTTTGTTACTGTTATACCTAAATTTTTAGCTTCGAGTCAGTGTCCAGGGTGGGGCCCATGCCCCACTGCCCCACCGTGGGTACGCCCATGATGCTTATAACCAATACTTTGTGTAGGTACTCCCTGGGCATGCCAGTGTTGCAATTTTTTTTTTATGTAATTGTAGGTACTTTACATACACGTAATGAAGAAATTTGTACCTTAAGGAATAAAGAAATATAATGAAGTTCTGGTGGCGCGGCCAGGGAGTATCACATCATACTTTTGACTAGGTATACTAATAGAGATTGAATACATTTGCATGATAGGGCTATTTTGTTATCAAAATTCACAATAGGAGTTCATGGGGTATCTATGTAGAGATTTACAAAATACACATCAAGAATGGCACTTCTGAAGTTTCTTAGCCAGAATGCAGTTGGTGAAGTTTTAGCAATGCAATAAGTTATCCTTAGGTTACTCTTGAACTCTTAAATTAAATGAGTCTATAATCTAGTTACACTCCGTGAGTTCTACCAGTACAATGTGTAATTTTAGAGGCCACCACAGCATTGTGCCAAAATTATCAAATATTGTTTTGTAGCATACTTAATAACTATTTGAATTTATAGTCAAATAAATAATGCAGGGTGTTAGACATATAAATTATCTTGTGGTCTAATTGTAGAGCCTGAATTTTCCAATTTCAATTATATAGAGTTGTGGTTTATAAAAGGCCCCCTTTTTCCAATTATGTGGATAGACATTTGCATGGTGCAACTAGTCTGAAGTATTCTGTATGACAATAAGTATGAATTCACGATCTGGTGCAATCAGGATCTCATGTCTCCTACTCCTGACACGAAGGAATGTCAGCTCATTTGTGGTGTCCTGCAAATAAAAGAAAATAGTAAGAAATACATTACAAATACTTACAGGGAAATGTTATTTTTACATTTTATTATACTTACTGCTAAAAGCGGACTAGTGCCTAAGGTGGTAGCTTATGAAATAGACTACAGCTGCTAATGGAGAATACTTATGTGAATAATATATGCAAGAAGAACACAAATATTTACCATTTCGCGGACGACATTTTTTGCTTTTTCGGTGAGTTGACCGATCAGACCCGAGTACAACACAGATGTAGCATTGTCCAATGAACTTTTTATCGGTATACCTGAAATTAGAAAGTAGAAACAAACAGGTAATTATTATCAGACAGCTTTTCTTCACTGATAATGTTAATTAACTAGTATTGATCGAGGTGCGTACAGGGGCGGAACGTTCGACACTTGCGTAAGCTATTGTAACCATGGAAATACGTTATAATCGACCAAACCTTCGTGATTCACAATGATGACTCCCATAACACCCTTATGGGCTTGAATTCGCTTGATTGTGTCCTCAACTTCAGTCGCCTGCAATATACATTACACGGTATAACAATAATTGTAACACTAAATATCAATTACCAAGTTAAAACTAAGTAAATACCATTTTGATAAAAATTCACTGTGGTATCAAATTGATGACAACAGACAAACCCTGCGCTTTACGAAATTATGAATGAGTGAGTGAACGATCGCGAATATGAAAGAAGAGACCGCTGTCAAAGAATACAGATAATAAAGAGTTCCATACCTTCTCAATCAATTGCAGTCAGGAAATAAAAGGTAAATTTGCCAAGTTACAGCAGTTCTTTTTCAGGAATTTGTAAACGATGTTCTTAGGAAATTGGTTTGCAGATTGTTGGGGAAGAGCAGATGAGTGATTAGGTATATTTTAAAAGGTTTAATACATAAGATTAGAGATAAATTGTTAGTAACCTAATAGGTTCAGTTAGTAGTGTCCGCACAGTACTACTTAATCTGTGGTCCGCACTAATAAATAAAATTTGTAAAATTGTGTTCTGTTCCCACAGACAAACCGTGGAAACGGTTTTGCGGGGCAAAGTCCTTATGCTACGTTTTTTTTTTGTAAACATATTTTATAAATAAATAAATAATAATAATAAATTAAGCCAGAGACATTGAGTTATGCCGGGCGTAAAATAACGTAAAGCGCGATGAATGCACGATCATTGCGCAATTTTTGCTAATTGTTATTTCGTACCATGTACTAAGCCTGCCGGTGCCTGCCGGCCTTGCTCTTAGAAGAACTATCAGTTTAGAGTTCTGTTTCGTGTTTATCGTTAATAATTCCAAAAGGGTTCTATAGTGAAAATGCAGTCCTTAAAAATACTAACAAACAGGAAACATAAATGAACGCGCATAGAGCTGGTTCTACTTAAAACAACCCAAAAGTCGACTAACCAAGTAACTAATCTTTGACATTTCAATTTATAATCTGTGTTCTGGCAGCGGGCGGTATTGAATCAGAGAACCAAAGTTGATATTTCTTTTTTCCTTTTGTTTTCAGTGATGATAATGTTTATTCTACAAAAGAACAAAAGTAATAACAAGAGGAAAGGTTCTGTTGACTTTAGCTTTTGTTAAAATGCCTTCGATTTGAGGAAACAATGAACGAAACCGCCGCCGAATGCTCTGAAGCATTGGATCCTCGCGTTCAGGTAAGGGTAATCGATATTTTCAAAGGTAATTTAGAATAAAGATGACTGTATTCTGCATAAATACATCTAGTTTTATCTAGTCATTAATATGTAAGGATTAAATATGACGACTCCGTAAGTTTTCTATCAAAACAGTGATAGAACTTCTAGAATAATGAGATTTTAAAATGAATCTGCGATTCGATCATATGTTTTTGTTATGCAACAGAATTATGGGCAATCAAACAATGAAAGAGTTGAGTACATGTTGTCCTTGATAGGCTTACAGAACAATAAAAGCTTCAGCTTTCAGTACTTATTAATATAATGTTGAATAATCAAACTGTAAACTACTTAAGCATAGCTTTTCATGTATCAAAATGCTTTTATTGTTTTGTCCTGATAATAGTATAAATAATAATAATAGTAACATTTATTCAAATTGGTAAAATACAGTATAAATCTAAGAAAAAAAATGTAGGTAAGTATGATCAAAATACAAAACCTTTAAGTTTACTAAAAGAATATAAATTGATTAGGTAGGTAATTATATATTAATGAATAGGCAGAGTCATTAAGGTATTCTAGTGTCAGCATCAAACTAAAGCTTAATTTTTTTTTACCTTTATACCTATAGGGATAGATTAAAACTATTAAATAAAAGACATAACTTCTCTTGTATCATCATTTAGCATGAAGTTAAATGATAATAGCGTAAGCTATAAGCTAGCGCTAGCTAGCTCACGCTATTATACTAGCTATGTCCATGGACCCAACTCGAGTCAATCCTGCACCAACATGGACCATGCCTATTATATTTTTTGAAATATGAGGCAGTCAATAACATTGTAGAGAACTGACTGCCCAAGCTCTTATAGTATTCTTACATAGACTCCGTTGGTTTAGGTAGGTAAATAAAGGTAAACAAAAAAAACCACGTGAAGAGAGAGCTGTCAAGTAATCGACTAAACATAATACCTGTTACTTCAGTTGTGATGCTACATCACAGTTGTACTCTTCAATTTAACAATGTTTTATTTCGTTGATGTTTAGAGAACCTGTCTTGTTGGGCTCTTTACAATAGACAGATTGCAAAATATTGTTTAATTATATTATTTTTTTATATTCGCATTAGATATTCTGCTTTTATATTTAATTATTTGAAAACTATACTAACTATAAAATAAAATAACTTTTTTTCTTTTATTTCATTATATTGGAGTAATATTAGAAATCAAACTAAAAAAATTTGCTGGAGCAATTACGTCTACAAATAGTAGTATAAGAATAAATAATAAAGTTTAACATTCAGTAATAAAAGAAGAAACTATCTTTAAAATCAAAAATAGATTTAATTTGGTTTTAAGTTACAACATATTTGTAAACAAGAAAGTGTCATCTATAAAAACCTTTTTATGATTTGTTTACCTTTATTTAACTACCTAAACCAATGCAATATCATATCTTTTACAGATTGAGCTAGAGCGTCTCAACACATCAACAGATGAGATCAACCGACTTGAGGTTGAGTTGGACGAGGCTAGGCTGGCGTTCCGTCGTCTGCTCGCTGAGGGGCACTTGCGGATACAGCAGCTCACGAAGAAGCTGGGCACCAGTGTTCATAAAGCAAGACCGTACTATGAAGCCAGGTTTAGAGCTAACATTGTAAGTAAAAAACGGATGAAGTGCATGTCACTACAAGTAGTTCTGTAACACCTATGTTCTATGTTATAGGGTTTGGTTTCCGCACTTAGTCCTTCATGTGGACCATTGTGCGTGGGCCATGGCGGCCGTCAGTTGTTTATTCCAACCAGCCCACCTCTCTCCAGAAGCTGATTAGGTCTCCTGGTCTGCATAGAATATCTGTGAAAGATCTGGGTGACCCGAGGGTTTCTGTTCTGATCTGGGTAACGCCTGTGCAGTCAAAGAGCACATGCGCAACGGTTTCTTCAGCCTCCATGCAAGCCTTGCACAGAGGGCTGTCCGTTATGCCTATTGTGTGGAAGTGTTTGTTTAGTGAGGAGTGTCCCCTGATGGTCCCTGTCACCAGGCGCAGGCCGTTCCTATCCAGGCGTAGCAAACGCCTGGTTAGCCTGCTAACTAAGGATGCCATGGCTTCCCTGGATTGCCTGCAGCCCGGTGTCGAGGTGCACCAGTTCCCCGCTTGTGTGTGGGTGAACTCCTGTAGCCACCTGCGTAGTTGGTTAAAGGGGATGGGGGATGGGTATAGATCTGTAGTGATTAGTGACACCTAATCTGATGATATTCTCATAGCATGTATGTCTATTTTTATTAATATGTCTGTTTAGTTTATTCTACCACTTATTTTTATTATTATATTATATTTCTTTATCTATGATCCTATTAATTGTTTGCTGCACCGTACGACGTCATACGTCGGCGCCGGCTGTCGCTGAAAACCAGCGGTGGGGCAGGTGGGGCTCTGTCTTGCATATAGGGTCGCAGTATAATGCTGAGCGATAGCCGTTTTGCGTGGATGTGACGCATGTTTCCCCCAACCTTTTCTTATTTTTGTGTTTATGTTCTTTGTTGCGTCATGTTTACCGCAAATAAACGTATTTTCTTTCTTTTAATCTGTTTATTATTTGCCATGATAAAAACCAACAAATAGTAGCTTATTTATGTAAATAAATAAAATAGATAAACAACAACAACAGATTATTTTGTGAATACAACTAAAAGGATCCCAGCCCAGTGGCGGCTTAATAATAGGGTTCCATTGGCCCCACATACATAGGTATAGAACCCTAAAAAGTTCCTATAACTCCCACTAGACCTTTTTTTTTTTTTGATGGGAAATTATCAAATAACTTCTCCCGCTCTAGGCGGAGCGGGAGGGTGTGTCAGACTTTCACTGACTAAAACCCACCGTATTCCTTCAAATGCCTGTGTGCCACGATATCCCTTTCGGACAGACTCGTAACCCTGGCAGGACTCCCACTAGACCTGGGTTCTCTTATTTGTCTTTAACATAGAGAATGCCTGAGTCTTAGGATTATATAATATTATACTAGATATTATAGTTATGTGAAGGAATACTAAATTTAAGTAAACAAAAAAAATTACAAACAAAATATTGTTTTTAGGGTTCCGTCACCCTTAGGTTAGGGTACCCTTATAGTTTCGCCGTGTCCGTCTGTCTGTCCGTCCGTCGTCTGTCCTCGGCTAAGCTCAGAGACGCTTAATACTAGAAGGCTGTAATTTGGCATGGGTATACTTATTAAACGCCGAGAAAGTCTTAAAATAAACCATGAAAAATGTTTTTTTAGGGTAAGTACCTCCCTTGCACGTAAAAAGAGGATGATATTTTTTTTTCTCGTCTATTAGATGGTGTGGGGTATTGTAGGATAGGCCGTCTAAAAATATTGTTGGTCTGTGAAAACCATTTTTCAATTCAGAGATCCGTTTGCGTAATATTAAGCTTTAAAGTGCTATTTTTTGTTAGAGTCAAGTGCCCCCTTGCCAGCTAAATGGTTGGTTTTGGATATATGAAAAAAAATCTTGGCAGTAGTATATAATAACGAAATTAAAAGGAAAACTGTCACAGCCAAATAGGCTTTACAAGTTAATGAGTAATAGTCGACCAACTTAAATTTGCAGTTGTAGAATTGACCGTAACGTATATCTATGTGTGAGAGCATGTTTTTCAACTACAATGTTAAGTTTGTTTTTGGGATAAATTCATCCCAACTACGGAACCCTTCATTGTGCGTGGTTTTTTTTGTTTCTGGCAATAAATTACGTTAACTCTAATAATGATTTAATTTACTTTCAGACATCTCAAGATCTACAAACGGCAACAATCGCATACGACAAAGCCAACAGCGCGCACGCAGCCGCACGCGAAATGGTGTACCTGGCAGAACAAGGACTGGCCCGACTGGCAGAGGGCAATGCTGGCCTCACACTCGACCCAGCCTGGCAGGAGATGCTCAACCATGCCACGCACAGAGTCAACCAGGTCAGATTTAGTTATAGACACTGTGTAACGGAACAAGGGCTGGCAGAGGGCAACGTGGGGCTCATGCTCAGCCTGGCAGGAGATGCTTATCTATGCCAGGCACAGAGTCAACCAAGTCAGACTAAAGACAGTGTGTAACAGAACAAGGGCCGGTGAGGACAACTCGGGGCTCACGCTCAACCCGGCCTGGCAGGGACTGCTCAACCACATAATCAGTCTATAATCTTCCCACTGCTGGGACACAGGCCTCCTCTCTTCGAGAGGGACTGGGCTGTAATCTACCACGCGGGCCCAGTGCGGGTTGGTAGATGTCACATGTCTTTGAATTGTTGGTTCTAGGACATGCCGGTTTCCTCACGATGTTTTCCTTCACCGTTTTGAGAGCAGTGGTGATGAAATTATTTACACAAAGTAAAGCGCCTGTCTGGGTTTGAACCCACGACTTATGACTCGTAAGTCGGGGCCGTTACCACTGGGCCACCACTGCTCTCTGCTCAACCACGCCATGCATTAAATCAACCAAGTCAGTCTTAGTTCTATAACTAAATCTGACTTGGTTGACTTCGTGACGTGCATTGCTTCAAGCTTGCTGGTGGAAGAAACAACCAATTCAGGGAGGTGAAGAAGAAGTAACCAATAGAAGTGGGGTTGACTCCAGACAAGAACGCAACGTGTGTACTTAACTGTACAGATGGGTGGTATAAACCATAAATAGTTTAACTATGTATTGGCGTGATACCTTAAATATGGTATTGAATGGCTTCCACAATAACTATGTATTGCGTTGCGTGAAACTATTTATTGGCTTGATACGCGAAAAGGAATTACCGAGTACTAGAGTCTGGCAAACGCAAGCGTGACCTGAACAAAACGCGGCAAATTCAAAAAATCTTTATGTTGCATTACTAACAGAAAGTTATCCAGACTACACGTAAGAAAAGGTATCATCATATTGATAGTATACCAAATAATCAGCCAACAAGGATCAGGGCGCCTAAAATGGACGCTTTGGCAGAATCATAATAATGATCTGCGTACAATTCATGTCCCGCAATTCATCTTCTTACATCATCTACTTATTTTTAATACCAACCAAACATTCAAATATTGAACTCAACCAAGCTCAGTACCATCAATACTTAATTACATAGTAAAATAAATAGTTTCAAAACCATCCCAATACCTAATCTCTGAAGTTTCGGAGAGTTCATCTATTTTCTTAAATAACTTTAAAACGATTAATCGTAAAATTATTTAAAAAAAATGGAGGTTCTCACAGTACATTTAATCATTTTTCATTTAAGTAATGTGTTCTTCACATAGTTCGACCACACTCCCCCTTATTACAAAACAAGATTTATCTTCAGACCCAGGTTTAAAACATGGATCCATTCTTGAATTTCGAACATTATTCCGACTATGGTAAAGTTCCTAAACACAAAACTGACAACTTAGTACCGAACTAAGGCCCGTATTAATAGAGCGTTACTCAGTACTCAAGCACTACTTAGGACTAGTTTCAACCAATCAAATGGCTTGAATCTAGTCTTAAGTAATGCTTGAGTACTGAGTAACGCTCTATTAATACGGGCCTAAGTTTTCAGTTTTGTATAAAGAACGGTATTTCAATCACAGTTACGTTCTTATTACAAAAACTGGCCCCATGGTTTAAGCCATGTCAAAATAGAAATCTTGTTTTGTAATAAGGCGAAAAAGGTTTGCCATTCTGTAACAAATGAATTAGTGCAATCTGTCACCATCTCTCGCGGGCTAATTGCGTAACACACTATCAGTAGGAATCGGTTTCAATTTGACAGTTCAACAACATTCATTGGGTTATTTACGTTGTTGAGCTGACAATTTTTTTTAACATAAGAAGCAATGGATTAGCAATATACTTCAAAATGATTCCAATTCAAACTGTGTACGCAAATAGGGTGCTGATCTATAATACGTATTGTAAATTAACCTGTAAAGCCCTATGACATAACAAACGTCAAAACGCCAATCCTTATCGTAATGGCCGCCAGATTTATTGCCCTTGTCCCCAATGTAAACAAAAAACATCTTAAGTGATTTGTGAGAACATAAACATCCTTTATTTAAGCTGTATGGGTTTTTGAATAGAGTCACTGTAATTAACAATAAAAAAAATGGTTGTGGGAACTGTATTTGTATTTAATAATTACCTCAGATTACAGATAACAGCTGTAATTGTTTTGGTCTTATGTTATGGCTATTTCTGATAAAACTATTGTATCAATTTACACAAAATTTTGCAAGTTACATTATGAATAGATAAGAAATCTAACAACAGCGTTTCTTTGAGAGTTCTATGTAACATTGTTGTAATAATAAATCACAAAGTTCATGGCACTTGAGGCCGGCCTCATGATATCTTTGAAACTTTGAAAATTCACATCGGAGTAACACCGAGTAGTTTCTTATACAAAAATGTTACTAAGATACTACATAAACCTTTATTGACTGATAGCTACCTATATCTTGTAAAAATATACCACCATAATTAATTAATAAAAGATTTTCTTGATGAAAATGGGGGGGTTAATTGATTTATTTATTAATTATTAAAAAATTAATTACTTTTTTTTTTTTTTTTTAATATTAGTGATAAATGCACAAGTGTGAACTATACTGTCATATTAATTTAACACATTCTTGTGGAAAGAAATAAAGATATTTAACCTCAAAGTTTAACAATTTTGATGCAATTTTTGACATATGATATTTTGAAACTTTTCACAAGTATTTAGTGCAAATATTATCTAAAACGATGTTTCAAGCACTTATTTATGATTATTATTGATTATTTGCAGTCGATAAAACACAAAATAAGTCCAAATTCCAACGATAGAACGGTTCTCTGTCGAAACTTTTCTTTGTTCAAAAATTTCGATTTTATGATGCAATTTCGTGTAATTATTATCTACAATGATGTATTAACAACAGATAAATGAAAATGTATCCACTTACCCATATAAAATACACTTATAAAAGCACTTTGCACTATAATTTATTTTCACAACACAAACACGACCACAGAAAAATAAACTGACATTCAATATTTTTTTTAAATGTTGTCATGCCATATTTTACGTTCGGATACGTTCAGTTTAAGAGAATATCTACCAGACAATCGACTAAAACCGCCACAAACAATACTCAACTTTATTTTCAAGTGTAATTTGAGCCCAAAGTAGCGATGACTCACCGTTGCCGAATCGGCAACACCAGGGCTTGACGGTTTGGGCGCACTGTTGCCGAATCGGCAACACCGGGGCTTTAGTCGCTTTTCGTGTCTGTCTGTGACTGCGTTGTTCTCCTAAACTACGCAACGGTTTCTGATGCGGGTTTCACCACCATTTAGAGAATTTATCCACAAAGGTTTATGTGTATAGCATAATTAACCTTAGATAATGTTCCCACTGCTGGGACACATGCCTCCTCTCTTCGAGAGGGAGTGGACTATCATCCACCACGCGGGCCCAGTGCGGGTTGGAGATGTCACATGTCTTCGAATTTTTGGTTCTAGCACATGCCGGTTTCCTCACGATGATTTCCTCCACCGTTTAGCAGTGGTGATGAAATTATTTAAAGCGTAAGCACAAAGTAAAGCGCCTGGTTTCGAACCCACGACCTACAACACGTAAATTGTGGCCGTTACCACTGGTCCACCACTGCTCTATAGTACATTAATATTAAAACTACCAATAATATGGAAATTTTGATGTAATATATAGTGTATTGTCGGCACAGAATAAGTAATAGTACTAACGTACAAAAGGCTCACTCTCTGGAGTCGATTAAATAGATAAAAACTCTAGTCGCGTACACATAAAGCTCAGTCTAGCTCGCTCCTGTTATATTTACCTACAGCGATAATAGCCTACAGCCCATTTCCCGCAAAGCATTCATGCAAAAATAAACCGTGTTACTACGCGAGAGCGCTTCTTTTAGTTTAACCGTTTGAATCATGGCCGTTCACGACGTCACCGCGTACTTATAAAGGGTTGCGACTTCCGAATTATATTTTTTCCCATCCGCTCCGCGCAGGCGTCCCTCAGGGCTCTGTGCTGGCACCGCTGATATTCACTATATTCACTAGTGATATCCCCAAATGTAGAAAGGCGCAGTTATCTCTGTTCGCAGACGACACGGCCATCTACTACACCGGCCTCAGGCAAGACAAGATCGCCCGCAACCTTCAGGCCGAAGTCAACAGACTCGCGGCCTGGTTCAGGAAGTGTAGGATCGAAGTCAACCCTGATAAGAGCCAGGGGGTCCTATTCTGTAGGCCCCGGCGATCACCCGCCCTCCCCCAACCGATCACCATGTTCGGCAAGCCTATCCCTTGGGAGAAGCGAGCCAAATATCTCGGTGTGGTCTTAGACCATCACATAACGTTCGGTGAGCACATAAAACAGGCGCGCGCGCGCACCTGTTTCGCTCTCGGCAGACTACACTCCGTACTCAACCCGCGCAGCAAGTTGTCCCTTAAGTGCAAATTGCGTATTTACACCGCGTGCATTCGACCGATCATGACTTACGCCTGCGTAATATTCGCTCACGTAAAGCCATATCACATCCATAAGATGCAGACGCTTCAAAACCGATTTCTCCGTAGAATTACGAAGGCTCCTTGGTTCGTTCGGAACGAACAACTTCACGTAGACCTTAAGATGCCTACCATCAAGCAGTTTATGAAGCGCCTTGCAAAGCGCTTCTTCGAATCCGCGGAACGTCATCGCAACCCCTTGGTTGTGCAGGCCGCTAGTTACAGGCCTTCTGCCATTAGTCAGACTCGCCGTCCGAGGCATACTCTCTTAGATCCGGATGACCCCATCACTCTCCTTCAGGAAAGCAATAGGGCCACGAGTACAGTGCACAAAATACACAAACCGACCTTCCGTCCTCGCGGCCGAGGTACCACGCGAACTTCCCGAGTAAATGTTAATAAAAGTCCTCCCCCCGTCTCTTGAATGTCGATGCGCCAGCCGCCCGGTTAGAGGCTGAGAGCGCCGTAGCAATAAATATAATATCCCCCGATAATAATCATGATCAAAATGTTGATCCAGCCCGTCCCCAAATTGTTACTAATTTTGTGATCCCCCAACGACGCCCTAAGCCGAGGTCCGTACCCCACAGGGGGTGCCCTTAGTGCGCTGTCGTTTAGTTTTAATAAAAAATTTCGCCCTGGCTGGAGGCTTTACGCAGGTGTACTATCGAGGAATTTCATATCTATACACCTTAAGGACTATTTTTGCTTGCAGCGCTCGGCCGCTATAGAAATCTCATCAACCAATAGCATCGCACCATCAGATTTTTGATGAGACCCTTGTTTTTGTAAATGAAAAAAAAAGACAGTAAAAAACCAGCTGAGGTGGTGCATATTTTTTCAATGGAAACAATTACAATGGGAACCCTCGTTCGGTCGTAGTTCGAGATCGTTTGGGACAATTTTATGGGTTTTTTTTTATGAGTGGGTTTGCTATGCTCTCAGAAAAGTATAATATAAAATTAGAATTGAGTAGTTTCACAATTAGCAGTTTTTGGGTGAGAGGCGGAAAATTTCCATAATACTTTAAAAGCGCAAAACGCGGTATCGTTTCGGTATAGTATGCTCGGAATTGACGGAATTGTCTGATCCAAGAAACAAGATTTCATGCCTCTGTTGTGTGGTGAGACGGTACGAAGACATGTTTCAGAAATGCTACGTAAAAACGTTAGTTGTTACCGAAAGCTCTGCAAATTTGCAACTGAACCCATGAAATGCGTTAGAACAAAATGTAAAGTATAAAAACATTAAAATAAAAAACTTTCTCAGTTTTGTTTCTTTTGTTCTATTCCTAGTGGTCGAGAAAGGGTCACCATATCCGTAGTCAGACATCTGTGATCATTGTAACAGAGCCTACAAAAAACGCATGAACAACAAAAAATCAGAAACGACAAAATATTACTATGTATTTTTGTTTCATTGGTCGATGCAAAATAGATGTGGTCATGGTGTTCACGGGATTTTGTTTTGAAACTGGTTAGATATGAAATTCCTCGATAGTACATCTACCCAGAGTGCTTTCTATGTTTTTTACCCTGTGTTTAGGCCACTCCCATCTGCCCTATAATCTAATGCGAACTATAGTTGTACCCATCATCAAAAATAAAACTGGTGATACATCAGATGTAAACAACTATAGACCGATCTCTCTTGCCACAGTGGTCGCCAAAGTGCTGGACAGTCTGCTTGGTCAGCACCTGGATAAACACGTCTCGCTAAATGACGCGCAGTTCGGCTTCAGGCCCGGGCTTTCCACCGAGAGTGCTATCCTGTGCCTCAAGCAGACTGTGCAGTATTACACGAGTAGAAAGACCCCAGTGTATGCATGCTACCTTGATTTATCGAAAGCATTCGATCTTGTATCGTACGATATTCTATGGGGTAAATTAAGGGATGAAACTTGTCTACCTGGAGAAATTGTGCTATTATTTATGCATTGGTATAACAACCAAAACAATTTTGTAAGATGGGCAGGCGCTGTCTCGGAGGAGTACAGGCTGGAATGCGGGGTGAGGCAGGGGGGGCTGACCTCTCCTACGCTCTTCAACCAGTACGTCAACGGACTGATCGGTGAGCTCAGCAGCACCGGCATCGGATGTCATATAGATGGAGTGTGTGTGAATAACATCAGCTACGCTGACGATATAGTGCTGCTGAGCCCTTCGATTGGTGCCTTACGAAGGCTTCTGAAAATTTGTGAGTCCTACGCGGTGACTCATGGGCTCAAATACAACACGCAATATTTGGGCCATTGGGTCAGTGAGGACCTTAAGGACAGGGTCGATATTGAAAGGGAGCGCAGAGCGCTGTCTGTCCGATGCAACATGTTGGCCCGCAGGTTTTCACGGTGTACGGGGACTGTCAAAGTTGCGCTTTTTAAAGCATACTGTCAGTCCTTTTACACCTGTAGCTTGTGGGTTAACTATACACAGCGGGCATACAGTGATCTGCGCGTTCAATACAATAACGCGTTCCGGGTGCTGGTGGGGCTGCCGCGCCATTGCAGCGCCTCCGCAATGTTCGCGGCGGCTGAGACAGACGGCTTTGCGGCCATCATGCGCAAACGGTGCGCTTCTATCATGCGCCGCACGCGCGGCAGTCCCAACGCCATCCTGCACGCGCTGGCGGACCGATGGGACTCTCCGATGCTGGCTCGCTGGATACGGCTGCACGCAGTCGTATAGTGATTTGTCACCGGCATCGGGGAGTCCACCCGGACCGGCGACTTACTGTTGTGTTTGTTTTGCTTAATGATTTAATTAAATTGTGTATTGTTCAATTGAATTATTATTTTAAATTATTTAATTCAATTATTATTGTATATTTTTTAATTAAATTATTATAACCAATTACTATTAATTATTACTAACACTCACGCTCAAGCTCACAGTTGTACTAACAAATATGGATGTAATCATAATGATTAATCTGAAATAAATTATGATTTATTTATTTATTTATTTAAGCTTAAAAACCTTAGGGCAGCCACAGGAATATCCGGTTAAGTAGCAACGACCTCTCTAGGTCTGCTACGAGATACAATACATAAAAAAAAAAAAAAAATTGTACTGTAGCGGCTACAACGAACGGAGTGAAGCGAATCAATGACAAGCCGACCACAAAACAGCCGCTTTAGTGGTATGGAGCGAGTGAAAGACGATAAGTATTATTGAAATAGGTAAATGAATAATAGGTGTGTTGAATGAAATAAGAACACAGTTATATAAATGAATAGAGACTTTGTATTAAGTATATTTATTAAATTATTCTGACAAACATTACAAATATTGGTTATTATTTTCGCAATTAAAGGAAATAAAATTTACTTGTAGTTTTAAACCTAAACTGCGGAGTGCGCCAGGCCTGACGTCGGTGGATTTTCTTGCCCATTCTTCTTCATACGAAGCTACCTTTTGGAAGGGGCAACTAGAATCAATTCTATTTTTTTTGTAAATTTTGACGTTCAAAAGTGCCTATTTGAAATAAATAATTTGACTTTGACTTAGGCGGAAAGCGACCGCGCGAGTGCAACGGTGACCCAGCGCACTAAGGCGGCCGCACACCGCGCCGCCACCACGCTGGTGCAACAGCTGCAGAATGGACTCAAGAGGCATATCGCTAAGTCCAGGTTAGTGTGCCAGTAGACTAGAAAACGAGGGTTTCTTAATGACTATGACAACTGCACCCACAGTTCAGTTTCCAATTCACGTAATTTCAGTAAAAAATCTTTAACGCCTACAGATTGTTTAGTTTCCGCTACCACTTTTTTTATGGATCTCGCACACTACGCGGTCACGACCACAAATTGTTGCTCGACTGGCCGCAGTCGCTCCGACGAAGAAGAAAGATGGCTGCACGAGGCACAACTTGTCGTCCGACCAGTTTTATTCAAGATTGCGGCCAGTCGTGGTCGTGGCCGAGTAGTTCGCGAGGTTCTTGAATACTACTAATCATTCTAAAATCAAGTTAATTCTCACTAGTTTAAAGTTGGTATTTGCTTATGTAAAAATAACGTCAATTGGAAACAAAGATTTGAATAGACTTTAGTTTGTTGTCAATTCTCATGATAGGATGTTGTTATTTTAGTTACAAAGAACTAACAATATCGTAAACAGAGTAGTACATAGTTAACCAA
Organism: Tiliacea aurago; assembly: GCA_948098905.1. NCBI lineage: Eukaryota > Metazoa > Arthropoda > Insecta > Lepidoptera > Noctuidae > Tiliacea > Tiliacea aurago. The sequence continues at coordinate 6,156,518 of OX402597.1, forward strand.
TTAAAGTTGTCAAAAAGTAATAGGCCCGTTTTGACATTTAACGCCGCGAGTCGCGATTAACCATCGCGACGTGACTAGTGAAGTAACCATACTACTCGATACTCACGATAAATCGATACAAGTTCAGTGTCAAAACGGGCCTATTCTTTTTTGACAAGTATACAACACCTAAAATTTGATTTGAGAACAGACTTATTGAATTATTCGAGCTTCCTGAAATTAGTTAGACATTTAGTTTGGCTCACATATCTTGTAGTCAATATTTTAATCTTTTTTTTACCCTAACATCAATTTAAAAAGCCTTTTTTGTAGTAATAGCTTCACTTAATGCTTGCAGTGCAAATAAAATTTCCCTTTTAATGCAATTTTTTCTACTATTTTCCATACTATGTAGTTGAGAAGCTAGCTTAGTTTAATATTCTTAACACTAACATAAGTAGTTTGTATGGTGTGCAGACAAATGCTACGCGACAGATGTAATATAATTTAAATTTAATAAGCGATATGACCTAAACCGCAATATATCAAATCAGGAGATATAAAAGTTACATAAAAAAAAATAACCGACTTCCAAAAAAACACTACACAGTGAAAAATAACTTTAATTTCGGAAGCCGATGTCTTTGGATCTGTATTTTAGTTTTTTGCCACCGACTTCCGAAATTAAAGTTATTTTTCACTTTGTAGTGTTTTTTGGAAGTCGTATTATGTTTTTTTTACAAAAAGTTTTTTATTTTTCACTTTTTAGTGGGTCAGTTTTTAATTTATCTAAGTTACAATAGCCTAAAGTCAACTGCTCATCACCTTTTACAAAATATTGCTTTTCCCGATGCTGGGAAGTTAATTGTTGAGGAGTTATCCTGGTAAGCACCAGGAGAACTGCCACTCACGATATGCATTGTGACGAGCATAAATTGCTTAGCAACCATATTAAAGTACCTAATCGAATCGCAACCCGTTAAATACTTATTATTATGTTGTTCCGGTGGCCATCTGTGGTCTCCATCATCAGTTCCACTTCACCAAATGGTGATTTTTTTTTTTTTTTATTTGGATTGGTTTTTTTAATTTGGTGGCAAGGGACCACCTCGGGAACATACCCTTACAAACAAAAAAATAATTTTCAAAATCGGTCCAGAACTGATTGAGATATCGGTGAACAAAAAAAACATACAGCAATAAAAAAAAACATACAGCCGAACATAATAACCTCCTCCTTTTTGGAAGTCGGTTAAAAATAAAGTGTAATGACTTGAAAAGTAATAGCCATGACTTTCTGGTTAAAGAATTAAATTTCTCTTTCTTTTTTAGGGTTCCGTAGCTCAAAAGGAAAAAACGGAACCCATATAGGATCATTTCGTTGTCCGTCTGTCTGTCAAGACCCTTTTTCTCAGGAGCGCGTGGAGGTATCAAGTTGAAATTAATATCAAATACGTAGATCTACGGTCCCTTGGAGCTCTAAAAATCAAGCTTCTAAGTCAAAGCAATAAAACAATACGGTGATTTATGCGATAGATTTTGATACTCGCAAATAAATCCAAACTTATACCCCCTTATTCCAAAACAAGGTTTATCTTCAGGCCCAGGTTTAAAACATGGAGCCGTTATTGAATTTCGAACTTTATTCCGACTATGGTAAAGTTCCTAAACACAAAACTGACAACTTAGTACCGAACTAAGTTTTCAGTTTTGTATAAAGAACGGTATTTCAACCAGAGTACGTTCTAATTACAAAAACTAGCTCCATGGTTTAAGCCATGTCAAAATAGAAATCTTGTTTTGTAATAAGGCGGATAAAGTTTGGTAAGAAGCAAGGTCTCACAGCACAAATAAAGGAAAAAGTCCGAAAATCGTTAATGGACACTGATTTAAACAAGAGTTAAGAGAAAAATAAGTTTACTATAGAAATTTTAAATTCCTCATATCTCGTCTTTATATCATTGTCCTTTCAAAATATATATTTGGAAACATAGATATTATTCTGTAATCCAATCGAAAAAAATACACACTACCTTAAGAATAAGTTTGATTTACAAATTATGTTGGTATTACGTTTCTATGAACTACGCATGCTACACCGGCCCCTTAAGACGCAGATATATGCCAGTAACCTTGAGTGGTTAGCTTGCGTGTTCTGTACTGAGCTCACGCAACGCGTCGTACGTTCAGCCAGTAATAGGACTCGCCCATCAAGGAGCGCTGTCCCCAATTTGACGCATTATTAATTTATTATACATAAAACAAAAGGTATTTTAATATAACGCGTAAATAAAATATCTATAAAATATCAATAATTAAATTATCTTTAAATTGGTGAAGGTTTCAGAAAAATACGCTTGGTAGATTTTGCGCCATTCTCAGTTTTTTATCCGCGTTAGACATAACTTTACAAATTAATTTCACTATGTAATATAAACATAATCTTAAATATTCACAGATTAAGTTATTGAGAAAATGCTCTAATTTAACATATAATTTTTTTTTTCAAATTATTAACACTACTCGTTTAGACGTGATCTTCAGCATAAAATCATTAAAAGTCGGTTATCGTCGCCTTAATATAATATTCTAACTATACTTATAGGTAACTGGTAGGTAAGGCATACTTTTACAATGTACCTACTCATTAAGACCTTTCATTAGATAACAAACATGACATTTTAGTCTTATTTTTTGACGGCACTATGTATCTTGGAATTTTTGTGACGTCATACCTAATAATAATAGCCTATAGCCCGAAGCACGACGGTACCAAAACTACCAAACTTCCAATGATAACTCATTAGTAAAAATACTACGAGTAGTTTATAAGATAATTATGAGGGAACAGCTGAACACACATACATTCATACATAGCCTGCTAAAATCAAAACCCTCCTTTTGTCTTTGCCGTAGTCGGTTACAATTAGTAGGTCCATCGAATTTTAGGTTTACCAACTTCTCTGTTCACATGCAGCGTAGGTGTGGTCAGATCCGCACAGTCAACCATTGTCTTTTTAGGGTTCCGTACCCAAAGGGTAAAACGGGAACCCTATTACTAAGGCTCCGCCGTCTGTCTGTCTGTCCGTCTGTCACCAGGCTGTATCTCATGAACCAGAAATTTTCACAGATGATGTATTTCTGTTGCCGCTCTATCAACAAATACTTCATAAATATTTAAGGGGGCTCCCATACAACAAACGTGACTTTTTTGCTCGTTTTTGCTCTATATTGATAACGGCAACAGGTAGACGCTTGAAATGTTCACAGAATATGTAGATATATATTGACTTTAGAAATAAATAATTAAATTAAAATAAAACAAATATTTAAGGGGGGCTCCCATACAACAAATCCCATAAAACAAGTTTTTTTTGCCATTTTTATAGATAATGGTACGAAACCCTTCGTGCGCGAGTCCGACTCGCACTTGGCCGGTTTTCTTTTTCTGTTACAATGTTTCTGTGTTTACAATTCTCAACTTCCAGGAATAACGATTACAATACAAGTCAAGCATTCTTCGTTAGTTATCAAGCTATTATTGGCAAACAAGTGAAACAACGTATTGTATAACAGAGTATATAAAACCTCGATATTATATGACAATATCATAGACAAGGGCGTTTTCGTATTTAGTTGCTAACGGATATGTAACCGATATTCAGTTTTCATATCGATATCGAAAACCGTTTTCAGAAGTAACTGAAACGAACGAAACGCAAACTCACACTTTTACCGTTAATACATTGATATAAGTGCTTTCGTTTTTTAAAGTTTAAAAATAATAAATTTATCAGTTTAGCTTCTTGTAAGTACGACGATTTCCCTTCATGCTTTAATTTAGGCTTAGGACTAGCAGAAAAGTTTTTGAAAACATACTATAATTATGTCAATTATTAAAAGCTAGCTTTTCTGGCGCATTTAAAAATCGTCTTATTTACAATGATTGAATATTATTATTTTTTTTTCTACGTTGTTGATTGATATCGAGTAGCCGCCGGAAGGTTGCTAACTTATGGAATATTTGTTGTAACTAAATAAATAGAAACTAGACCTTATTGCTAGCGCGTTAGGATATAGATATTACGCACGCACTATTATTAACCAAATAACCAATCACTAGCCGAAGTTACGTAATATTCGCTTCATCACTTTTACGCCAGTAAAACATTGAATGGTAAGACAGAGACAAAGCGAATAAAAACCGTCGATGTCATATCGCTCGTGATGTGAAGTTTGCGTTTTGTTCGTTATTACTTATTCGACATTATTCGTAGTTCGTTCTCGTTGTTGCGCTTTGGATAAGCCATAGCTCGATGAAGTTTTTGTGAAAACGGTTATGTATATTTAGATATCGATATGGTATGATAATAAACACATATCCGATATAAGTTACGTTTTGATATATTGAACCCATGCCTACAATATCAGAGTAATTTAAGAATTTGAACGTGATAGATAGAAGAAGTGTTTAGTGAACGCAATGAATTGTTTTAATGAGGTATATTATTTCAAGAAACTTGCGATAATTGCAGGCTGTTTACCAAAAAAGTAGGATTAATCAGAAAGTGAGTGTGCAGCAACATCATCACAAGAAAGATCGGAAATCAACCAATCGCGTGTTCAGGAGTAACAAGACAAGTCAAAAATTAGGTGCAGTAGGTGGGTTTAGAAACATTTACCAGGAGAAACCAAGAGCTACCTCTAGGCAAGTAAGTTAAAGCTTGAGCTAACTTTCAAAATCAAATCAGCAAGTTCAACCAAAATGGATTTAAATGAATTTCCGCCTATAGGGGAAAGGACTGAGCTTGACAACGAAAGGTTCCGTAATAAATTAAAAGAAATGCTCGATAGGATTGATGATGAACCCAGTCCGTGGGGACCCCACGGCTATACTGATTTTGCTGTGCGTGAAAACCGCACGAAAATTAATCTTATGATCAGCGAAGAAGATTTGGAATTTCTGATTATGATGTTTTTTAATAACAAGATAGGAATCAGTAGAACGTGTCAGGTAAAACTTCAAGTTTTGACAAGAAAATTGAACATACAACAGAGATCAAATGGAAACAATCAAGTGATAACTCTCTTCAGAATTGCACAGTCATTTCCAGACGTGGTTGCCGTCATGCTTGACAAAGATCCTAATATTGCCAGACCGCTCACTCTGGCGCAGATGAGATTACACTGAATATCCGGAATTCCCGACACTTGCTTTCTCCCTAGGGGCACAGAGAGTTTAAACTCAAACTTCATCTTGAACGTGTTCTTCTTCTCTAATATGATCCTTTCTGAAACTTTTAACAAAAAGTCAGAGTTATGGGGCAATAAAACAAAACTGCAAAGAGCGACTGAGATACAAAGAAAGCAAAGGAACCACTTCAATTCCATCGTATTTAAACAAGACTTGAGGAAGGAGTGGTGCACCCGTCTGAAGATCATGGTGGACAACGAGTATACAACAGTGTGGATAGAAGCTGCTATAAAATCGAAGGCAAAACTTATGGAAACCTATGGGATCTCTTTTTGATTCCTAGTTGCCTTACCCATACTAACAACGTATACTTATATTATTTTATTGTTTTTGCTTATAAGAATAAAAAAATATTTTAGGCTACAATGGCCCATAGACATACCTTACAAACTAACATATACAGGTTCAAATTAAATTAGCTAGCGAAACTCCGCAGACGTGATGGGTATCGATATACAGTATGTAAAAAAAACCCTGTTGTTCCTTTTAGAGACGAATACTACCTACAAGCACAACATTGGTGGAAGTATAATTAAAAAAAATTAAGTATTGGCTAGTCGAGAAGTCAAAATCAAAGAATGAAAGAGGTTAGAAATCAGTTAAATATTACAAATATTAATAATTAAATATTTATTTTAATTATTTTTGTTGAACAGTTTTTATAAATAACTTGCTTTATTACGTATGTATACCGATTCTTAAAACGTAGGTAGAAGGAACAACAGGGTTTTTGTTACATATTGTATAAACATGATCACACAAAAAATAAATTAATTGAGGATTTTTTTTTTTGGGGCCTGTAACCGCAGTTAGTGTAGTCACTTCTTTATTTTTATACTTCACTGACGTGATGGGTATCGATATCTCAACATGATGAAAACAAAAGAAAACAGATTTTCTCAACTCATACTTCAAGTAACAACGACTTTTGTTATTTAATTTTGTCCTTTTTAGATATCGATACCCATCACGTCTGTGGAGTTTCCCTGGCTAATTTAATTTGACCCTGTATATAAAGTATAAAACAAAACTTGTGTTAGTAAAATATAGCAGTATAGCTTATGAAGTCACTTTTCACATTACAAAAGAGACCCATAAGAATTCTAGCAAATATAGAAGACACCGACAGTTGCAAACCTCATTTCCAAGAACATAAAATACTTACCCTCCCCTGCTTATACATTCTAGAATTATGCAAATTCGTTCGAAATTACCAACACTTTTACACAACAAGAGAAAATATACAGTCTAAATATACATTACGCCATAAAAACAGGTTAAACTTACCAAGCTCGTAAGTTAAAAATGCACTCAACAAGTACATTAGTCATGTCAATTAAGACATACAATAAATTACCAGAAATAATTAAAGAAGAACAAAAATTGAATATATTTACTAATGAATTAAAACAATTTCTAATAAATAAATGCTATTATAATATAAATGAATATTTCAATGACAAATTTTAAATTACTTAGATTCTTATAAAATAATTACAATATTTATTACAACAACTAAGTAGTGAAATAAAAGCCCTCTTCCTCTCTCCTACTTTTGCTGTGCCCGACAGGGTCCAAAATTATCATTTTTGTAAAACCTACCACCTAAGTTCACATGTGGAAGCAATAAATATATTGAGTTATGACACTTGTTCTAGTATAGGGGTTTTGTAAAGGATAATAAATAACAATATATTAATGTAAATATCGACGGTACCTACGTACAATCCCCTAACTACAATTTAAAGTTTCAAACACATGTAGTTCATGTTCTACTTAACAGAAAGTTATGAAATTTGGAACACAGGTTACATATTGATCTATTTTATAAAAAAAATAACTAGGTACAACTTTTAGAAGGCCTTTCGAGCGTATTATTTGTCACTTACTTACTTATACAGCGGAATCATCACTGTGGTAAATAATGTGAGTGGTACTTATTGAGTTTTACGCCGGAGGTTTTTAATTAAAGTCGCAATTGCCATTTAGGAAGGTTTACGTGGGGATCATGGTACAACAACTTTTATAAAAAGTAGATAAGTGTTTGACTCACTCAAAACAGCAGTTCATCACAAGAAATGACTAGTTAAGTTTTTAGTACCTTATAACAATATTACATTTTTATATCTACGTGATAATAATAATGTTTTATAAAAAAATCGAATATTTTCTTATGTCTCGCAAGTAGCAGTTGCAGGGGAGGCGCGCGGGGTTACATTGAATTGTCCTATGTAAAACGACTGGATTACCAGTATTGTTGTTCTACGTCGGAAGTTTTAGTCAATTTCGTAGATATGGGAAATGTCGTGTGTGTATTTAAAGGTCAATTTGCCAACTTTTATTATTTTTTTATTAAACTAGACGATAGTTTAGGTTTGTCTGAATGTCACGGAACAAAAAAACACAAATCACGTATCTACCACTTAGTTGATTATACGTAGGGACCGTCGATATTATCTTTAAATTAACATAACATCACGCCTGTATTACCAGAAGGGTTAGGCAGAGGTGTACATGGGTACACCTACCACACGGCTCTTTCCATCTACCACAAGCCCAAGAGTTTTTGTAAGGCTTCTAAGAGTAAAGCAGCAGCAGCTTCTAAGATTATGAAGCAACTGAAAAATTATTGATTCCTATACCTAACTTGACACTTCTTAGGGCTCCCACACATAACTGCGAATTCGCAACGCATCGCAAATTTCTGCGAGCTCGTTTCTTTTTTTTAAACGTATTTACGAAGGAACGAGCCGCAGATATTTGCGATGCGTTGCGAATTCGCAGTTATGTGAGGGAGCCCTTACATACACATTATCTGACATAAAACTACATATTTATGCTACACCTACACAATTCAACTCACACTTACGCACACAACACACACTTACGCACACAACACACACTTACGCACACAACACACAGACAAATCCACTCTCGAAAGTTTGAATTATCGTTATGTTGTTTTACTTTCTTAAATTGTAAATTCTCTTCTGTTTCATAAAACCATCCAATGTAAGCTTGTACATTATGAAGCGTCGTGGGGTCCTGGTGACTTGTACCACAGGCGTTGCTTGCAATGCCTATTTCAGGCACCAGTCTCTCACAAATGTAAACTTATCCTTAAGCTAGTTTTAAGCAATACTAACTGTACATTTGTGAAGAGAAAATAAATATACTTATAATGCACATTTAAAAAACGAAATAACAAACAGTTAAATAATCAGCATAAAATAAACAGTGTCATACGAAATAAAGTTTATTTAACACATTGCCTTGTGTTATTAATTCTTTTCCTTATTATTCATAAGAAAAATATCCCTCAGAGTCTTTGTATAATGACAACATTTGACGTAAGTTCCCATCCCTAGACGCCTATGTTTTTTTTTTTTTTTCGTTCTTGCTTCGCACGGTTTGTGCATTTAGCCAATGTCACGTTTTAGTTCTTGTATAATATTGATGAAATGAATTATAAATCGATGATGATGATATCCCCGCCCACCCTCCTTGAGTTTCAGTAAAGATGTGGCACTTTACTGAGACCTCACGCGGACTTCTTGAGAGAACTTGAAGCGAAGTTGCACTGTTTTGTTTCATTTGCCTACACTAATGCACGTTCACAAACACTTAATGGTTAATAATCCACCATTATTACACATTAATATTCGGCTAAACACAAATTTTGGAAAATGAAACAAACTGCTGAACATGACGCTTCGCTTTCCCGCCAAGAAGTCTCGACGCCTATGTTTCCACCTACATTTCTCTAGACTTGCTGATTCTTCTCCATAGATTATGCAATGGGCTGTCAACTTATTGCCCGGTATCTTGACAATCCAAATGAAAAATGGTTACACACAATTCAAAACATAATATATAATAATATGTAAAGGACCAGAATGTGCAGCGAGTGGACTGTATATGATAACTATGCTGCTAGTCGAAACTCCTCTGGTTCCAGGGCGGCGACAACTCCTATTTCCGTAGCGGCTCACTGGGGACTCCAGGAGAGGGTTCTTATGGCGGGTTTAGACTGAATTAAACACTGTCGTTTAGTATATAAGAGAGACGGGACTCAGCATATCCTATTTTAGAAGCCAAACGGGCCTAATGTTATATTTAAAATAAAAAAACAAGATTTTTTCCTATTTATTTTTTCTATAGCAGCTCAAGGTCACTGAACGAGACACAATAGAAAGTTTCATTGTTATTCTTGTGACGCCTGTGGGTGTTTAGCGGTCGTGAACTAGTTAATATTTCTTTTGGTACTGCCGTAAACGAGTATAAAACAAATTACGTTGTAGCATTTGCCTGTCCACCTATAATATTAAACACTAACCCCGCACTATATTTGCTTGAATAGTCGCACAGTGCTCTCTCTTTCAGGCACGCGCCGGCGCAGCAAGCACACTATTGGTACTGCATTTTATTATAATTATGCATGTTTTTAGAAAATAATTGTGTTCAGGTAGTGATTAAACTTATCCATCACCTATCAACACACTTCACTCACTTCGGCGATCGTAAATTCGGAATGAATTTGAACGAATCGGAACGAATTTTTTTTTTTTTTAATAAATATTTTTTTTTTTTTATTTGTCTTAAAAGTACATTTATACAGGTGACACTTAATTTAAGCATGAAAATAGCGTGGTACAAAATAAATGATCAATGACCCCCATGCTAGGAAAAACCTGTGTTACAGGGGTCATCCATCCGTCCAATAAGGATCTATAAGTTACTTACAAGTTAGCAAAATGCACTTTTGAAAAAAAAAATGGAAAGAAATAATTTAAACTAGCCTAATACAATTAATTGTGGGGGTAAGAAACGGGGGGAAGAAAGTAAAAGGGGTATTAAATGAATTAATAATAAGGAAAAGGGAGTAGGTATGTATTAATATTTGTTGTTGGTGTGAGTATAACTGTGTATGCGTGAGTGTAGATATGTGTGAGTGTGTGAAGATGTGTATGTGTGAGTGGGTGCCTAATTTGTTTAAGTTATGGTTAGAGTAATTCTTCCGTATCTTCATAATTTAGATTGAGTAGATACTCCTTTTTTTTTTTTTTTATAGTTTTTTTTTTTATTTATTTTAAATGACTCAGAACGAATCGGAACGAATGTGACCAAAACGAGGCGATGAGATGACTTCTTTTTCGCTTTTATTGCATGGACATAAAGCTTTATCTGACCGGCTCATTCCGCGTCGATAAGTGTGGTCACTCCCTTACTGGTATAGACAACTTGAAGGTTACGCCTGTATGCCCGTAATTAATAATTAGTCAATCTTGGGTCATATTCTTAAGTTTAGATTTACATTTCACTCCATTTTCCCAAGAGTATTGTATAGCAGTCAGCGTATACCTTATTTATGAGATAGCTATAGTCTTTGACGGTCACTTGTAAACTGTACTATCTAATGTAGTGGGGTAATATTCTCCAAAGAAATCGTAACGTGACAGCTTTGTTGGGCTCCAGTTGTTGGCTAACAACCGGGGTCAGAAAATAAATTTGCATACGGGAAGGAGATACAGAAAATATATTTCGTTTCATTTACTCTTTCTACTGAATCTAATAAGTGCGTCCTTGTCTCACTATTGTTATTGTGTAGTGACCTATCTATTGCTATTCTCTGTTACGATTTTTTGGGTGACGCTTGCCAATAACCAAACTATGCAATGGGATTGAAATACATTAAAAAATTTGGGCGTTAGTGAGTTTTTTTAGATGCATGGTATTTGTAGAATAACTTACATCAAAACTGGTCCAGATATTTTAAAGGACCTAAAAAAGTATTCAGCGTTTTAATCACTTAATGCTTGCATGCTAGTATGATAAGAAGTAATAAATAAATAATTTATATTTAAAGATAAATAATATACAACATTAGTTTTTGTCTATACTAAACCCGAAACGGGTTTATTGTACTCATAATTATGAACAATTTTTACAATGAGACCAACCTTGAAATAGCGAGAGAAAAAAATCAGCTGTTCTATACATTTTGTCGATTTAAGTAAACACAAATGTAGGGAACAGCTGATTTTTATTTCGTGATTTCAAGGTTGGACCCATAGAAAAAATTGTTCAAAATGAATGAGTACAATGACCCCTTTTCGGGTTTAGTATAAACAAAAACTTATGTTGTATATTTAAAAATAAATAACGCTAACTTTGCATTGTCAAACGAATTGCATCGCGGGCGCCTTTAAAAAAGTGTAATATTAGAAGGTCAAACAGTTAACTTTGCTGCATGACTATAACAATGTCCCAAGAAAGGTAGGTATGTGAAACTAGGCTCCATTCAATAACAATGTTTTAGTATCAAATGAATAGTTAATCAAAGAAAACGCGTGTTTCATGTGTCTTCCCCTGAACATAAAGTGAATAAGAAATACTTTATTGGTCGATTTCTTAGAGTTATAGTTACTTAACAGTTTAAGTTATATTTCAATTATTTATAAGCTACTAGGCTAGATTTTAATGAGAATAAAGTATCACCAACTGTGAATCAATACCTTACAAAGAAAAAAAAACTCGTACCAAACAAACCTATACCTTAACAAAATCATATTTATTTCAAACCACGCCACCATCTGTTTATCCTAACAACCCATCAAATTCCAGACCTTACTTCGAGGAGAAAGCACGCATCAACACGGCTTTAGAAGCTCAAAAGGCGAGGATCCAAACTCTGGAGGAACAGGTAGCTGACGCGAAGCAGCAGTACTCCTCAGCCCTCAGGAATTTGGAGAGAATTTCCGATGAAATACACAAGCATCGGTCTAGAAGACAATCGGCTAGAAACGGTGAGTTTATAATATTTTTATCTCAGATCGGCGAGAATAGCTTATTTTGGGTTGAAATATATTAGCCATATCAGGCCTCAGTCCCCCGGATGCTTATTCAACGCGCGTTAAAACAGCGCTCGAATGATAGATATCGGAAACAGGGGGCCTACTCCGAAGCGATAACATATACTCCGAAGCGATAATATATACTCCGAAGCGATAATCCAAAGTATCGGCCGAATGTTCTTGTGACTGCCAAAGTTTCCTTATTTAAGGCGCAACTAGTCGATACTTTTTCCATACAAATTTCGGGGGGGGTTTTACTCCACTGTTACACATTGTACATCTAAAGTAAAACATGATATCGTTTTGTCTTATTATTAATTTTGTCTGTACGGAAGCAGCATAGTAAAAAAAAGGCATTAAAAAGTTATGAGCCAACAAAGATTCGTTTTTCCTGCTAATTTTAACACAACTTTGGGCATAAATAAGTAATAAAATAAGTATAAAATCTCGAAAACAAAGCTCGTTCCGACAAAGCTCAATTATCGAAGATTATAATAAACTTTATTCGTAATTGATTTATGCAGTAGTTTTTTCATAAAACCCCACCTTCCAAAGGAGTTTTCGTATTTTTTTACGCGCGCGGTTTAGTATGAATCATCGTGCACTGTGTTTGTGTGCGTACGATTAGACGTTATGCGTGTAGACTAGCTTCTAACTGCTCATCACTGGTGCTATCTCTGTCGGACACGATGCTAGGTGAGACAGCGTGCTTTTTGGCCGCGCCCGCCAGTGAGTTCGAGCCCGCGACTAGTTGGCTCTTAACTTTGAATCCTTACCCGGCTTCAAGTCACATTTTTGACTTTGACTTATCTCTGTGACCGTCGTTTTTTTTTTCCTGTAGATAGCCATAGTCAGCCGTAATCAGGAAACGGCCGAATATTCGGCCGATACTTCGGATTTATCTTCCGAGTAGACCCCCAGCATTTTTCGCAGTAAAGCGCTTTTTTAACGCCGTATTTTTTAAAGCGGCTTAGAATACGCTGGTTGGACTTACGTACTAGCGTGGTCTTTCGGTCCCGTATACCAAATTTGGTACACTGAGAAAACGCATTATTTTAAAGTCAATAAAAGCTCACTACATTAAAGTATTTCACTAACTGATTGACATACGGTCACTCTGATTGACATAATTATTGTGATCCTGGTTTCGCGGTTTTTGTTTGACATTATACAGGCTGACTTTAGAAACATGCGACAAATTTTAAGGGAGTGTTCTACCCATCAATATGAACAACTTTTACTATGGGACCAAATTAGAATTCGCAAAAAAAAAAGACCTTATACAAAGTGGTCCAATCGGTTATGTACCTTTATAGGAAAGTCGACTTTCTTTTTTGCGAATTCTAATTTGGTCCCATAGTAAAAGTTGTTCATATTGATGGGTAGAACACTCCCTTAAAATTTGTCGCATGTTTTTAAAGTCAGCCTGTAGATTTTTTTTTATTGCTGAGAACATGCTAACATTTGTGATTTATATTTTCTTTTTTAATTTGTAATTTTAATGATCTGCTACTTATTTTTTATTAGGAATTGTAAACCTTTGCATGCCCATGTGACGGTAAAATATGGAGAACTTTATTATAAAAACACCTGTGTACGCTCAGTGCTCTGCATTACCTGACCCCTCTTATAAAGAAGAACATACATACATAAACTCACACTTTCTTCCCATGGGGGTAGGCAGAAACTATAGAACGCCACTTGCTACGCTCCTTACATACTCCTTTTGCTTCGCCTACGTTCATACATCTAGTCATACACGCACGCCGGTTGCGAGTACTACGCACCTGACCTTTCTGAAGAACATCACCAATTTGGTCACTATACGTCCTCCTAGGGCGTTGGGGTCCCGGCGTTTCCACTCACCTCTGCTTTATAAATACCTATATATTATACATATATATTTCAATCTTTGTCACTACATCTTCACATCCACAAAGAAGAAGAAGAGGGGAAAGGGGGTCAGGTTATGCAGGTCACTGACTGTACTATACCCATGTTTGCAAAGATATAAATTATTTAAATAAATAATCCGGGGAAAACAGGCGCAATGTTCCAAAAATAGAGAATAATGTAATTATTTTGATAAATGACAGACACTTTAGAACGCCACCTGCTACGTTCCTTACTTACTCCTTTTGCTTTGTTTTCATTTATGAATGTCTTAATAAAAACGATATAAGTTCCCTCAGATTTATTGACAAGAAAACTACATGGACAAATTGTTAAAAATATATATCCCACCAAAAACATTTGACGACCACATAAGGTTTGCCCTATGAAAAAGATATCAGATCTCATGTATAGCCAAGCTTCTGAATCTACACGGCCTAACTCTACCGACCCTAACTTCACAAATTCTACATATCAGTAAAAATGTATGGCTTGGCTGTTTCGCTACCGACGTGGAGGTGATGCGAATATTTAGTTTCTGAAGTAAGTAACGAAACAGCCAAGCCATACATTTTTACTGATTTAGATATTAGAGCTATTCAATTGAGACTTTGTATGTTTAATTAGTCTATTATTGACATCATATCCTGAGAATATGAACTATCTGGTACATCGGAAACCAACCCTATGAGGGTTCAAAAAACGATGAAACACTTTGAGAAAAGGTAGGTAGTGCCCTTACGCTTCGCTTGGCGGGAGCACTGCCGTGCCCCCAGATATACAACATTATTTTTAGTACCTATATGCGAAACTTGAATATAGTTTGTTCAGAATAAGGAACTGAATCGATTTCAATAATATTTACACCATGTTATCATTTATTCCAAAAATATTTAAGTGTGATGGAAAATGTTATCACCATTTAATTACTTACAATACAAACGCCGTACGGTTAGGTACCTACTGCCAAATTATTATCAATGAGCGCAAGACGACCCTGGAGGCGGGGGCGCCGTTAGCATGTTTTTGTACGGAAAACCCGGTAACAACCTTATAACTTTGTGACTTTCCATGATACAGTATTGCCATTTTGTACATAGATTCCTTACATAAAAATACTAGACACGTGTTTCGGGTTTCGCGTATACTAAAACTAATATTGTATAAGTAAGGAGGAAAGTTTGGTATAAATAACTGAGTAAGTGATATAAGGTTCTTTCTTCCCCAGACATAGACCGCTCAACGATCACAGACACAGCTAGCGATACAAACACGACATCTAGCGACAAACTGGAGGAGTTATGCGAGACCAGCACAGACGCAAGCGTTAGGGAGTGGCTGCGAAGGGCGGCGGACGCACAGAGGCCAAGATGTCTGCCTGACAACGACACCTGGACGGAAATAGACCTGGATTACTCCAGCCCTGAGGAGGTACGGTTTCTCTTAGTGACTGTGATTGCAATTAAATTATAGAAAATTTAAAACTCATTAAAAGTACACTTTGCCAAAATTACAAATTAGAGGATTATATCCAAGATAAGAATGCTTGGAAACATGCTGGTCCAGCTCCATAGGACAATCTAGTCTAGACAAAATCAAACTGGTTGCTATTTTAATTGTATAATTTATTTATTTTTTAAATATGTGAGCACTAGGGCATGTAATATCGGAAGGTTATCAATTCCGATACTGATTTCCGATATTAGATCTCAATATCGGAATTCCGATATCGGAATTTCGCTATTTCTTTAGAAATTGCACTTTTTATTTATAAATTGCACAGATCTATGAGGTTGGATTGAGTGTAATAAAAAACATTTTTAAATCGTATTCTTTAATTTGGTTCAAACATTTGTTTTGTTTTTAAGTATGCCCACTGTATTTATTAAATCACATATTTCTCTTAATTTTCCTATACTTATTACTAATTAAACTACTTGACTTAGAATCAACAATACTTCTTCTAATTTAAAAGGTGCAAGCAAAACCAACAATTATGGGATGAAAATGATCCCTTAAGTACATTTGATGAGCGTTTGTTGAGAAATTCTGAGTAGTATGTGTCTTTCTTTTTTGATTAATCCCTGCAAAGAAAATAATTGTTTTTTGTAATGTAAATATGTAAATTGTACGTAAACTTTGACTAGTAATTTTGATAGCTACCCAACCTAGGTACCTAGGCCTAGAATAAACAAGCAAACCTTACCTATAACAGGTACCTAATATTAAATATTACCAGCTGTACGTAGGTTTTATGAATCTCTCTCTACATAAGTTAATATTAGTTTTCTGCTTTATTTTATAAATTATTAACTTCTGTTTACGATTTTATTTCGCGAAATGAAAATGGAGAAACCATCTTTTTACGATCTAATACAAACTAGCATCTTAAAAGCCTGAACGAAAGAATAATTTTCGGCGTTTTTTGTTTTATTTTGAGGTAGCTTAATTATAAAATCATTTAAACACAGATATTATAGTTTATACTGAATTGGAAAACAACAATTAGATAATAGTTCGTACTTACATATTTTAAAGCGACGTTGCATTTAGCCACATAAAACACAAACATGTCTTAACTTACACAGTTCATGAGCGCAAGTCAGCGCAACTGATTGACAGGATATTTTGTTCGTTTGTGCGAATAAGTAAGAAGTACCGCACAAGTAAAGAGAGAGCGAGACAGATAACACAATGATTGTTCTTGTATCGCATGCTTAGCAAGCTGACAACAGGAATACAGTAGCGCACTGTCGCGCTTGGCGCTACACAAGGATCTAAAATATAGGTTTAGTTTAAAACTCAAAATATATTTAAAAAAATCCGATTCCGATATTGGATCACTCAGTATCGGAATTGTAATATCGGAACTTGCGTTCCGAGATTCCGATATTCCGAGATTCCGAGATTCATGCCCTAGTGAGCACCATGTACCTATCACATAATTAATTTATCTGTAATTGCTTCATTATTAATTATTTTTACCTATTGTGGTATAGTAATTTTATTCGGTATAATATTTTCTTTGTAAATTTTGACGTTCAACAGTGCCATTTAAGTGCCTATTTGAAATAAATAATTTGACTTTGACATTTTGTGTGATTGGATGGCAAACAAGCCCACGTGCAAATGTCCATAGAAAAGAAAAGAAAACTCGTTCTGTTCAACAACGTTATGAAAAGATAATGCATACAGTGCTTAGAAAATTTAAATTGATAAAAATAACCAGCCAAGTGCGAGTCGGACTCGCGCTCTATAAAAACGGCAAAAAAATCACGTTTGTTGTTTATAATTTCAACAGTCTAACTATCACGGTTCATGAGATACAGCCTGGTGACAGAGGGGCAGACAGACGGATGGACAGCGGACCCTTAGTAATAGGGTTCCCGTTTTACCCATTCGGTACGGAACCCTAAAAATCGCTTATAATTTTTGGTCAGGCAATAGTCTGACAAACAACTTTTATCCAATCCGTACTTTCGGTTACCGTAGTCCCGGCTCAAAAACCCTTTCAATCCATCGCAGGTTAGCTTCGAAAAATGCTCACTCCGCGCCCGTTCGACCCCCGAAAAGTGGTCTCCACCGAGTCCCGTGGAGTCCCGGGCTTCGGCCGCGGAGCCCCGACGCATCATACGGACTGCGCCCCGCACGCATGTGCTACGGGAAGACTTCGAGCGGCCGCGCAGACAGAGCCTGGACGCTCTGCTGCATGACACGGGGGAGAAGGTCAAGGAGATGTTCCAAGGTGAGTGTGCTATGATAGTAAAGTTAAGGAAGACCAGCCGACCTGTTCTATGTTAGAGGGTTTGGTTTCCGCACTTAGTCCTTCGTGTGGACCCCCCAGAAGTTGATTAGGTCTTTTGTTCTGCATAGAATATCTGTGAAGGATCTGGGTGACCCGAGGGTTTCTGTTCTGATCTGGGTGACGCCTGTGCAGTCCAAGAGCACATGCGCAACGGTTTCTTCAGCCTCCATGCATGCCCTGCACAGAGGGCTGTCCGTTATACCTATTGTGTGGAAGTGTTTGTTTAGTGAGCAGTGTCCCGTGATAGTCCCCGTCACCAGGCGCAGGCCGTTCCTGTCCAGGCGTAGCAAACGCCTGGTTAGCCTGCCATCTAAGGATGGCATAGCTTTCCTGGATTGCCTGCTCCCGGTGTCGAGGTCCACCAGTTCTCCGCTTGTGTGTGGGTGAACTCCTGTAGCCTGTAGTGTAGTTGGTTAAAGGGGATGGGAGGGAAGGAACCGACCTGTTCTGTCAGGTAAATTGAGCTGTCGATAGTGTCAATCATCAGCATCAGGTGGAACGAGAGCTCACTACGGCTTAGTGTTCACTGAATAATAGACAATTACATAATCCTTTAGTTTCTTTATAGATAGATTATTAAATGGCTGTCTGGTGCCGGACGTAAAGAATAGTACCACCCAATTTTTTCCCGTGGGTGTCGTAAAAGGTGACTAAGGGACTTACTAGAGAATGGGCAGCAGCATTCTCTGTGCATTTTAACACCATAATGCGATCGGCAACCCGCCTGCCAAGTGATTATGGCAACCCCTACCTTTGGGGAGGCCTTTGTCCAGCAGTGATCGTCTTTCGGTTAAAATGATGATGAGTGATAAGATTGTTAAAAAAAAATCATGAGCCGTCACGGGACGCCTGCCAGATGTGAAACATCGAAAAAAAGGACAGGGTCGCGTAGCGGGGGAACCACGCGCGCGGAGTGAGCGGTTAATCGCCACGCGGCATGCGTCGCCCCGCCAGCTATCGGTTTTACGTGCGCCTATAGATGTTTCACATCAAAAATGGGGTATGTATTGGCAAACCTCGGTCGCACAATGAAATATCACTTTTCTTGGCCGATTGAGGTTGCAAAATGTTTCAATGTTGTCATCAGACGAGAACATGTAAGACTCATTACCCTCAATTTAGGCTC
Organism: Tiliacea aurago; assembly: GCA_948098905.1. NCBI lineage: Eukaryota > Metazoa > Arthropoda > Insecta > Lepidoptera > Noctuidae > Tiliacea > Tiliacea aurago. The sequence continues at coordinate 6,175,429 of OX402597.1, forward strand.
CGCCATAGTCGGGTAAGAATGGAGGGAGCACACAAATATACTGAACTACATCTGTACACTACCTACCTACCTACCTACCGAGCTGGCTGGCTGCTCACTCACTCACTCCTATTGTTTTGTTTTTTGTATTGTGCTCTACAAAATCTAGCTGGACTAATTTTTCGAAGGAAAGTGAACGATATCAGTTTTATTTTGTATAAAAAATACGTATTTTGTTCAACGGTGCGGCATCTGATATGCTGGTTTAGACAATTGAAAGCCTATAGGCCTTTTCTGGGAGTTTTCATACTTCTCAGGGAGTTTTCATACTTACTCGATATCATTAACGTTCACTTACGTCAATAAGGGGAGGGGGTTCATGAAAAAGCACGACACCTTTTGGCGCCACTTTGACAAGAGGTCTTCCATTTCGACAATGAGTATAAAGTATATGATGACGTTCATCGTTCGTTTCATTCATTCATTCGTTCATCATCAGTTACGACTATACTTGTCAAAAAATAACATGCCCGATTTGACATTTAACTCGAATCGACTTATCGTGAGTATCGAGTACCCAGTCGTATGGATACGTCTTAACCGATTCAAGTTAAATGTAAAAACGGGCCTATTATTTTTTTACAACTTTAAAGAAAATATAGACGCTTTGATACTTTCGACAGGTGACATCACCTGACGTCTCAGTGCTGCCAACTAGTGATCGTCAAAAACCCTCATTCGTATGGAATACTTATAGTTTCCATTGTTGTCAACAGACGGTGTTACTTAAGTTTCAGTAATACTGGAAGTATGTATACAGGGTTATTTTTAAAACGTCAATAACCTCTTAAGGGGTCATTGTACTCATCATTATGAACAACTTTTACTATGGACGTAAACCTGAAATCGCGAAAAAAAAATCAGCTGTTCCCTACATTTTAAGGAATTATTCGAACATAAATGTAGGGAACAGCTGATTTTTTTTTCGCGATTTCAGGTTTGGTCCCATAGTAAAAGTTGTTCATAATGATGAGTACAATGACCCCTTAAGAGGTTATTGACGTTTTACAAAAAAAAACCCTGTATATTAACGCGAATAAATACGTATGAATACTAGCCCACTTCTAAGATAAAAATCTCTGATATGGTGACATTATAAAGGTTGGTATTAAGGAACAGGGTGTAAAGTTCACTCATCCTCCATAGAAAAGGGAGGATCCTCCGACCAGACGGGAGTCGTGTCTAGTGGGCAACTGCCCGACGGTTAATGTCGGGATGTTGTATATATGCTAGTTGCGCGGTAAACTCTGCTTGCGCGATGCAGAATTTGTGTGACGTCAGGCCTGTGATGCGTAGTTCGCATGTGGAGTTATAGATGCCGCCACAAAATGGAGGTATTGTATTGATAATGTGTATGTGTAACGTGTCCAGGGCTGTCTCTGTTCGGAGAGCGGCGCGGTTCGTCGTCGGCGCCGCGCACGCCGCGCCGCGCCGCGTCGCCGCGCGCCGCCTCCTGCACCAGTGACGAGCGATACTCTGATAGTGATAGTCTCGCTAGGTGAGTCCTTAAGGCTGTGCAGTGTGCACTCTGAAAGCTGGCAACGTCGCAAATAACTGTCAAATACTGAGTTGTTTCGAAAAATTATAATACGACTGTCGTATCGGCAGTGAGTTAAAAGATGACCAAGTAATCCGTATAAGAAGCCCGGCGCTTCTTTCAGTTGTCTTTTTCACGCCTTTTGTTTGATAATGCGCGCAGCTAGTAGACCTGCTGTGAATGATTGCACTCTCCCTATTTAATCATCATTATTTTTAAGAATTTATTAAATAAAAATAAATATCTTTCATTTATTTCAGCGTGGAAATGCTAACAGACGACCAGATAGCATCGTTAATGTTGGATGCACAACTAGAAGCGGTGTGCGAGCGACTAGCTGGCGTGGTTGTACGACAGCCGCGCTCGCCGCACTCGCCTGAACATAGATACTGACATGGTAACTAACGCTTTAATTATCAACAATCAACACAGCCTATCGCAGTCTAATGCTGGACATAAGCCTCTCCCAGGCTGCGCTAAGACAATCTGTCCTCCGTCTTCCGCACCCAGTCCTTCGTCATCCACACCCAATCCTCCGTCTTCCGCACCCAGTCCTCCGTCTTCCGCACCTAGTTCTTCGTCTTCCACACCCACTCATCCGCCTTCCGCACCCAGTCCTCCGTCTTCCGCACCCAGTCCGCCGTCTTCCACACGTAGTCCTCCGTCTTCCGCACCCAGCCCTCAGTCTTCCGCGGCCAGTCTGTCTGCGCCACCTTCTTAAGGTCGACGCTCCATCTAGCTGGGGGGCGTCCCACGGTACGCTTCCTGAAAAGCGATCTTCACTCCAGGACGCTATAATTATTTATATTTAATCTGTAAAGAACCCTTTGCTTTTCCGAGACCAAAATAACGTATGAAACCATTTATCGCTTTTTATGTTTAGATAATTTAATATTTTAAACATAATAAAAACATCAAATTAATAATAAATACATCATGACTGCTCTACAAGCGCCGGTGTTCGTTCGCCGGGTCGGCCAACGACCATACAGCCCGGGGTCGGCCAAAGTGATACTGAATTTCTCCATCACCAAATTATAAAGGCTTCTACAGAACGGCGCGCGACACTCGAGGCCTTTGTGTCGCGCCGGTCTTTAGAAGCCTTAAGTCTGGGTTTGTGCCCAGTCAATTTCAATAAACTCGCCACCCATTTGATACTTCTGAAATATAACTGATAACTGCGTTACACTGCGTTATGAAAATTTTCCTTTTTTTTTTTCAGGTCATGTATGCAGTGGAAAAAAGAATAGTTAGTACTTATCATAATACAAAGAAGCACAGTTGAAAGTTACGCTTAATTACCGTATTATTATTATTACATCGAGTAATGCATTCCACATATACTCCATTTGAAATAAGATTAGACATTTAAATAAACCTTTTTTACAGTCCGTTCAACCGATTTTGACTTCTATCGCGTTGGTGGCATGACAAATGGCAGCTGTAATAAACATTTGGTATTGTAACCACAATTTTGCTATTAATGCCATACTTACGCCTACGGAATAGAAGTCAAAATCGGTTGAACGGACTGTAAACAAGTTTATTGAAATGTCTAATCTTATTACAAATGGAGTATAGTTACAACTAATAGTCTAGTGTAGTAGTCTAGTGTAGTAGAGTATAGTTACACTAACACTTTTTGGTACCGACAAAGACACTGATAAAACGTGGTCGAAATGTTATTCTTGTTTGCTTTAATTTGTGATAAATCATAAAATATTAACTATTAGGCAGCTATACATAAAGTAACCGTCATGAGAAGCTATAAATACATAAAATTGCAAATTATACAATTATCAACTTTAAACTCAAGATATCTAAGTTGATTTATGAATGAAGAAATTATCGCTAAACGTCATAAAATAATTTTAGTTGCAATGGAAACTGAACCATACGCAATTTCAGTTAAAGTTTTAAATCCCAAAGTATGAAATTTATCTCGTCTCATGGCGTTGACTTTAGTAGCTAGATGTTTAATTTCATTTCTCAAATGATGAATTATATTTATTACTGTGAAATTAAAAAAAAAAACACGTCGAACCAATATTAAAAGTGTTAATGCCCTTACTATGAACTTAAATAATAAAATACTTAGAAATAAGTAGTGATGATGATGATGCTGCACCTAATCGTGCCGTCTCATGTTTTTCTACTTGCAAGAGAAAGATAGCAATATTTCTACTCACTCTGTTCTTACTCCTTCGTTTGCTAGACAAATAACGCCCTCTAGCGGGCAGGTAACGTAATAACACCAACACAAATTACACTAGTCTGTAAACTAATGCATAATATCTGCGTTTAAGTATACTTCTTAAGTATTGGCGAATTTCTATAGCGAGTAACCTACAACAACAAAAAAACATTTTTACATGTCATTAATATCTACTTGAGCTAGCAAAACTCCACAGACGAGTATCGATGTCTAAGACAAAATAAAACCTTTTTATTTATTAATAGCTGCTCCCTCCTATTTATTAAAGCACTAGCTGAACCGTGCCCACTCCGTTGGGCGGTAAACATTTTTACTCTATGACACTCTCAAATAACGTGGCTTTCTATGGGTAAAAGAATACCTACCCTACCTGCCTACCCTACCTACCTACCTACCCTACCTACCTACCTACCCTACCTACCTACCTACCTACCCTACCTACCTACCTACCTACCTACCCTACCTACCTACCTACCTACCCTACCTACCTAAAAAAAAAACTTCACATAAACCATCTACTAAATAGTCCGAACAAAGCCTAATTGTTCGGACTATTTAGTAGATGGTTTATGTGAAGTTTTTTTTTATTATGGCGATTATGGCAACCCCCCCCCCCCATTTGGGGGAGGCCAATGTCCAGCAGTGGACGTCTTTCGGCTGATAATGAAACGATCAAACAGATTTTATCAACTCATACTTCAAGTAACAAACTACCATTGACCAAAAAAAAACCCATATCGTTTAGAGATATCGATATCACGTCTGTGAAGTTTACACAAAATAACTGATTTTAAAACTGATATTTTAAGTGACAACACCACCACTTGATGACCCTCGCTTTTCATGTCTGTAATATCAATCAATATGGCGTTAAGATCTCAAATTTACAAAAAAATCCATATACAAAATGTCTCATATTTTATTTTAATATAACTTATATTTACGATTATTTTTAGGTAAGTATATAAGTTGTAGCAGAAATATGCCAATACGTAAGAAGAAACGTTTATCTCTAAGATCTCTAAAAATTATGATAAATAAAAAAAACCTACTCAATTTAACGCTTATTCGTCGATTAATACACATATCAGCGTGGAGCTGTATTCGCTGGGCGACGAGAATTGGGCTATATTGCCCGAAGTGTGGGCAATTGAAAATCATTCGATGTATTTTTATAAAATGTCATCCCTCTATATTGTCCAGCGACCTGATTCAGTTCGCTTGACAGTTGACGACACAACTGTCAAGCGAACTGAATCAGGTCAATTTTTGGCGCGAAACGTCAGACGTGAGAGATGACGTTTCGCGCCAAAAATCGGCTAGACAATGGGGAGGACCTCTCAGGCCCTGATGTCTCTCAAAGAGCTGTCAAATACCGTCAACCCCGGTGACTCTTTGAGAGACGGTGACTCACGCCAGCTAGTAAAGGCTCAAAATACACTTTAAATAAGGTTTAGTATTGTTAATTTTACAATACAATTCCATTCCGTTATAATTTATTTTCATTGTAAATATATCACCATCTTAAAATCGAATCGATTTTAATCTGAATCAGAGGGCAGAAATCTGAAAAAAAAAAAACACTAAATTGGTCAAATGACACCCGCATTATAGACAACGTTGCACCATATTACAAAAGTTGCCCAGTGAACACAGCTTAATATTCCCTTAATTTCGTACAAAAGTACATTTAATTTAGTACCTTCGAAGAATATAATTTATATTCGTGTCGAGTTGTTGCTGAAATGCATAGTCCTTAAGAGTTCCAGTGATGTTTTAAATTAATAAGGGGAGGCGATGTTTGTAAGTGATAACTTAGAAAAAATGCTTACTTTTGCTTTTGTTTATTACGTTAGTAAACAAAGCTTTGATGTTTTGCTTGCTTAACCTTGGAGCTGTAACTTTGTTGAAACCACCCCACCCTTTATGGTCAAAATTATTTCAAATACTTGTTTAAAGTGTCTAACCGCATTTCGGATAGGAAAAAGAACGAATTATAAATATTCCCATGTATTATTTTGCGTGCCTACCTAAGGTATAATTATATCTTGTCGCAAAAGATATCTTTGCATTTTATAGCAATCTCGAAGAAAAAAGTCTTACAACATTGTCGTTCAAATTTGTAATTAATTTTTTAACATCATGTCTCCTCCCCAACCTGTAGGTTAATAGTAAAATGTAGATGGTTCGCAATAAGTACAGATAATAACGTACTCCTAGCATAATTTAAGCATCGCCTAACACTTGCCTATGAACTTGGTGTCCTAGTACAGTTACTGTTAGAATGTTTGTGGAATGACTGACTGAACGATTAGAGGGACTGCTTCTGTGTGGGTTCCTTAAAAAAAGATGATATTAATTTCTATGATTTTATTAGGCTATAGGTATATGATGCGAGAGTTTTCACGTCAAATAAACACGCTATAAAGCTAAGCGCACATACAGTCGCATCGGGCCGCACCGCAACGCATTTAAATACAAAAAGCGTGGTGCGTCCCCTCGATAGTGTGATTTAGGAGGATTTTTGAAATGCGGTGCTTTCCGCCCAAATCTGCGTCAGCCTTAAGTACCCATTTTAAAGTTAAAATTGTGTCATAATTTCAAAATAATCAACTTTGAACCCCAAACACAGTAGCGCCCTCTATGTAACTAAGATAATCATAGTGTCTCAATTTAAAAAGATTTTATTATTTTTATTTTTAACAAAATTATTATTATCGGCTGTGCTATGCCAAGTGCAATTTTTTCCAGTGTTGGAGGCTCAAAACACATTGCAAGAGGTTGAAAGTAGGCAACTAAAATTGAGTATTTCTTGGCAATTAATATTAGAATTTATAGGGAAGTATTATTGGGTTTTTCTCTTAAAAAATTCTCAGTAGCAGCCCCCGGGGTCTTGATTTGTGCCCGATTCATGGCAATAGGCTCGCCCCCTATTACATGGGACTTAAACATAATTGGCGAAATGTGGATGTACTATAGGTACACCTCTGCCCTCTTCGAAGAAACAAGGCGTGATGTTTACTTGTTAGAATTGCTTGGAGTTGCCGAGAACTATAATTGCGCAATTGGTTTGCTCGTGTAAGGGCAACATAAATTAATTCATAAGTGTCTTGAGCCTAATATAATTCTTGCCCCAAACGGATTTAGCTAAAATTTATTTTTTAATTTTATGGCTTCGCAGACGTCTTTTTTGACGATGTGTGTTCCCTTAAAATATGAATTGGCATTATTTATTATAAATAATTTTATTATAATGTTAACAGTATTATAGTTTTATTTTATAATTTTTCTCATTAATTTTGTAATCTCGACAATTTTGTGAATAGCCATGTACGAAGTACAATCGCCCGCCAATTTTATTTATAAGAAGTATAAATATAAAAAATAGTGATATTATCAATATTTTGATGTAATACTCCAAAATCATGACAAAATTTTATATTACTAGTTTCATTTTCAAATATTTTTACTATTTTCAAAAACATGATGTGTTCTGGATTGTATACCTATATAAAAAATATTTATACAATTGTAAATGACAAAAATACGTAAAATATCATCAATTTTGTGTTCAAATTGTATACCCCCCTTTGCTTTATTTATGCGCAGTTTAATTACTATAGCTTATTAATAAACATTTCGTGACGACAAATTTAAAATAACTAAAAAACACTGCCTATTCATATAAGAGAAAATACCGGAAAATAGATGCAGGGGAGAATGGAGCAGGACTGAGCAAGGGACCTTTACATTGAATGGGGTTTTTTGCTAGAAGCCTCACGAGAGAGCGCTGAGTGTTTGCAATTTGTGAAAGTCATCTTGATAGAAAAGTGACTAATCGGTGACAACACAAAACACTTAGCGCCCTCTCGCGACGAATTCTTCAACAAGAAACTCCATGAAGCATTCGTTTTTTAAAAGAGCGGTGACACAGACCTGCAAATTGCAAAAAGCGTAAGAAAAATTCAATTTCGCGGCTACCTTAGCGCATCCTATACTCCATTTCAAATAAGATTAGAAATTTAAATAAACTTTTTTACAGTCCGTCCAACCGATTTTGACTTCTATTCCGTAGGCATAAGGATGGCATTCATAGCAAAAACGTGGTTACAATACCAACTGTTTATTACAGCTGCCATTTGTCATGCCACCAACGCAATAGAAGTAAAAATCGGTTGGACGGACTGTAAAAAAGGTTTATTTAAATGTCTAATCTTATTTCAAATGGAGTATAGTGAATCCGCAGCTGTAGCCCGCTAAATTCAAAATTTCTTACGTTTCTTGCAATTTGCAGGTTGTGTCAGTTTGTATCTTGACCAAATTATGATTTATGAGATGTATTAATGATTCTAATGATTTTAATTCTGTAAATCATTTATCTGATATATTCGCGACTCTTATTTAGATCTTGACAACCTGACACTGACCTGCAAATAGCTAAAAACGTAAGAAAATTTTAATTTCGCGGGCTACAGCTGCAGATTCACTTTAAGGCGCTGACAAGAGGCAAATGACAAAAGTAGGCATGTCTTAAACAAAAAAAAATCCAAATCTATAATAGTTTGTGGTAGCGGAAAAAATATGTTATTCTTGAACATATTTCTCAGAACTTGGCTGTTACCAAAACGCGTTTAGAAAAAAAATCTCGCTACAAATTAACGGTAAACTAACCCTTTACTTTGAGTTTCAATCCATAATATCTGTATTAATAACAAGAACGTCTTATTTGTATGCAGAACTTGGTTGTTTTTTATTTTCGATTACTCAACAAATTTTTGAGTAAATAAATATTTGCTTCATATTTTGCAATAAATTACAAGCGTTGTGTCATCGCGCTTCTCTTTCTTTTGTATGCAGTCTGACAGTGGTTTACCTGTTGTCAGCGTCTTAACGCAGTCAGTTGCCAGCAGACACCCTATTCGCCCTATTTTAACCTGCATAGTTGATGTTCAATTATTTTTCTTCGCGTAAATAAAGCATCTGTCTTCCATACTTGTTTGATATATTCTAAAAGTATATTGTTAAATCATTTACATTACGTTTGAACACAAGTATATAGAAATGGTTGGAGATGTTAGTTTGTGTAAATGAAAGTTGTTAATTATTGTAAGTTGTAATCAGCAGGTAGATGTAGCCAGCGAATCTAGTTGAATCAATGTTAATTATTGTTATTTTTAGCAATGCGAAAATCAAAATGGCTTTTGAATTGGACGTAATATAAAATATAAGACACGAAGTTTTCAAATTAAAATAGCATCAGTAATGAATACACGGTTCACCTACATTGATTCACTATACACAATTTAATTTGGTTTCTTCAACCAAATTCAAAGATGAAAGTGTACCATTTATAATTACTAGATTGTTTGAGACATTGAGAACTAAATGTGAACCCCGAACATTATTTATTTAAATATGCTCCTCCATGATTAAATAAAAATATTAATATTATTTATTTAACTAACAAAAGATCGTTTTCCTTTGCCATTTGACTTAGGCATTGCTAAAAAAACTAAACTTTAAAAAATATCGCAATAATATATTAAGCTGTAAACTAGAGTCGCCATTTTATACGCTTTTAGCTGAAGAGACACGCATAATATAATGTTGTAGCACAAATAATTGCAAGCGTAGCAAAATGGTATACAGTACCCGGCCGTAAATGTGGCTTATCGGGCTTTAGAAGGAGACCGTCACACATGAGTGAACGAGATGACGCTCTAAAGTTTAGAGTGTCATCTCGTCCAGTCAGTGTATGCATTTTTCAGTTTAGAGTCTAAACTGACAAATGCATACACTGACTGGACAGTTCCACTGAAATCTGTGTGATTCTTTCACCAAACCATTCCAGACACCAATCTACATGGTCCTCACATGATCTGACCAAGATTATGTCTGGACTTTAAAAGAGACTGTGACCTCAGAGTTTGTTTCGATCTTTCTTCTCAGAGTAGTCATTTAGGAAACACGAAACTCATCTATACTCCATTTGATATAAGATTAGAAATTTATATATATAAACCTTTTTTACAGTCCATTCAACCGATTTTGACTTATATTGCGTTGGTGACATGACAAATGGCAGCTGTAATAAGCAGTTGGTATTGTTGGTTTTTGCTTTTAATTCCATCCTTATGCCTACGGAATAGAAGTCAATATCGGTTGAACGGACTGTAAATAAGTTTTATTTATTTTCTAGTCTTATTTCAAATGGAGTATAGTTTAAAAAGTTATTTTTGACGTGTATCGTGTGTTTTTTAAATCAACTTACAGAAATAAATATCATTTTTTTTATTAACCCGAACTTTTTCTTTAACTCGACGTGCCATATTAACTGTCGGGTATTGTAGTTAATATAAGAACAATGCAATGTACAGTCACTATATTTTATAAGAAATATCAAATATGGCAGGATGATTAGGAAGAAAAGTATATAATGCTACATAAAATTACCCTATTTTTATGTAATACCTACACAGAATTGCAGCTATTTTTAAAAGAAATTTGTCACTTATTAAAGTTATTATAATGAGGAATAAATAAATCAGTTTCAGTATTGGCAGCTCAAAATTATATATTATATAGAAATTCGAAAACAATTTATTTAGATCGATTTATCTAATTTAATCGATCTATTTCACTCATTAATCATTCGATATCGTTTGTCAATAGTTTTTACGTAATTCTGCCCAAAAGTTTAATTCCAATCATGGTGCTATGCGCTGTCACTTTCCACATCCTTGCATAGCTTTATATGTATAATACTTACATTCCTTCATATCTATAAGCTGAGAAATAACTATTAAAATATAGTATTTTTCAAACAAATGTATTAAAAAACGCGTGCAAGTGTAATTGATTTTTTTTGTATACAACATTAGTTTTTTTTTACACTAAGCCCGAAAAGGGGTCATTGAACTCATCATTTTGAACAACTTTTTCTATGAGACCAACCTTGAAATCACGAAAAAAAAATCTGCTGTTCCATACATTTTGTCGATTTAAGAGGGCTATCACAATTTTTCTTGAATTTGAGCGTTTTACTCGAGTTTTGATGTGTGATTATGGTTTAGATATCGCCAAAAAATAAAAAGTAAAATATGCCCGAGCAAGTTTGATTATTTATCTTGGGAGCGCTTTAAATAAATATTTCAATTTGTTTACATAAATCAGTAAAAACCTTGTCTCTGCAAAGGATGTTTCATAAAATTTTACTTTTGGGTATCTTTTGATGCTTTGTTACACCGAAGATAACATAATTTAAAAAATTATAAAAATGTCCATGGTACTACTGTATCTTATACTTGGGAGCCCTTTAACCAATTTATTATATTTCATACAGTAATACACCATAAATAATTCTGTAAAACAGAGAGTTGCTGATCATTTTACGTCCAAAATTTAATTTTTTATCTACGAATATATAATCCAAATTCAAACAAAAACTATTTAATAACTAAGGCGACTATGTTACCTTGCTCGAAAAAATAATAATTGTGTATTTAATAGTAAAATAACGGCGTAAATCAACGGTGAAATAAGCTATATTTTCGAGGGCACAAAACTGATGAAACTATTAACGGGTGCTGAGACTGACACGAATGGTTTATCACCACGAAAACTGTACTTTTATAGTTACACAGACTTAATGTTTCGATTATTTCACGCTTTCTCACAATTAGATAAGAAATTGACGAGAAACGTTTTTTTTTTTGTTATAGCACCCTTAAGTGAACACAAATGTATGGAATAGCTTATTTTATTTTCGTGATTTCAAGGTTGGTCCCATAGAAAAAGTTGTTCAAAATGATTAGTTAAACAAAAACTAATGTTGTATTAAGAATCTCAATATTGTATCGCAGTGTTTTACTCACGGATCGGTAGTAGATAGATGTTATGTATTTGCAATTATGTTTGTATTTCAAAAGCCAAGGTTTCATTGGTCAAGGTCAAGGCTAAATTGTCAGACGAAAATTCACAGACGTTAGATAATTTATTTGACCCTGTTATTGTTTTAATTGATTACAAAGCAATGTAACATTACAGTTAGAATCTATTAAGGTTTCTGTCATTATTTGTGTAATTTATTGAAATGTCTTCTATTCAAAATCCTGTAGCAATATTTAAAAATATAATATCTATCTGCCATCGATCAACATAGCTACATCGACTTATAACAAACACTCCAACAAAGTGACCAACATGTTGCACATAATGTGGACGGGGATTTAAGCATTTCGCTCAGCAAACCTTCGAACTAGTTCTTAACAAAACCGTCGGTTCAAGACTCGGTTCTTACTTTTTTGTGTCGCTAGTGCATCGTATGTAGGTAGAGGTACCGAAATTGATGTCATTATCGAACCGACTATTTACCATATACACGGGGTCGACATCGACACGTAACCTGCTGGGGCCCAAGTCTGCTATTTTTATAAATTCAGTCATTCCAACACGATCCCATTGTCATGCCATTGTCATTTTGCTAAAAGTTCGAGAGATTTATTAGTACATGATTCAGAACCCCGCTGCGCTGAAATTTTTCGTCGGTTAGTTAAAAAAAAATTGCAGTTCGATAGCTTTTGATCGCGTAGGTATTTAGGTAGGATTCTGCGCTGCGGGGATCTAGAATCATGTGCTGAATTTATGATGACAGTTTGCGTGTCCCTGCCACCTTTTTTTTTTTTTTTTGGGTGAGAAATTATCAAATAACTTCAGGGCGTGTCAGACTTTTACTGACTAAAACCCACCCGTATTCCTTCATTTGCCTGTGTGCCAGGGCCACGATATCCCTTTCGGACAAACTCGCAACCCTGGCAGGTCCCTGCCACCCTAAGATCACCAATCAGATTAATGTTCTTCAACTTTGACACATTATGATATTCAACTGTTTAACTCTAGATGAAACTTTCTATATTGACAAGTGGAATCGTAAGTTGCTTCCTAAAATCAATAACTCCCTTTTTTTTTTGCAAATAACTCAAAAACTGAGAGGATGACAATGTCATTATTTTGACGTACGTCTACATCAAAATAATGACATTGTCATCCTCTCTTGTGCCCCACCCTCCGGGATCTTATCATTTCATTGCAACGAATTACTATTATTAATTGTCCTTCATTTACAAGAAAGCGGCCAAGTGCGAGTCGGACTGGCACAAGATGGGTAGTAGGTACCGTACCACCGTACAATATGTAACAATTTTTATTTAACCTAATTATCGTGAATTTGCTCCTTTACTAGTTTGGAATGGATAGCTGTGTGACGTCACATTTTGCTTCTCTTATTTCACATGTTGGAAGTTTTGTTGGCGTACATGTTACATCTGGGATGCGGCTTAAAGGCTCCAGCAGAAAGGCGTGACGTGACTCTGATAGAACAATTTCTATGAAAACATCATGGCGTTTGTTCTACCGTAGTCGCGTGGCGCCTGTCTGCCTTCAACCAGCTTTAGTGATTATGTTGTCAGTTGTGATAAAGTGTACAAAAGTTAGCGGTAATGTGTACGATGTACATACGTGGTGACGCCTTCACATTACTATAATAAATTAATATTAATAAGTCACTTGTGGTTTTATTTCATACTTCATTTTTTGTTTTACCTTTCCTGTTGAAGTGCTGCCTCGTTGGTCTAGTGGTCACAAGTGCTACTGCTGAGCATGAGGTCCTGGGTTCGATTCCCAGGTTGGGCAAAGTGTTTTTAGTTTTTTATATCAGGAATTTCTCAGTAACAGCCCGGAGTCTGGATTTGTGCCTGGTTGATGGCAATAGGCTCGCCCCCTATTATATTGGACTTAAACATAACTGGCGAAATGTGGGTGTACACACGGCTACACATCAAGCTATACATTTCCAGTATACGCTGACCTCTCATCGTACGGAAATCCTACACAATGCGAGATCAGCTTATACTGGAAATGTATAGCTCGATGTGTAGCCGTGTGTTCATGCTGAGGCACACCTTTGCGTAACACTTCGGCTTATATCGCATTATAGGACACCATGGTGGCGCAACCAACAGCACCAACTGACGGGGTCCGTTAGGGCTAATGCCTGCCAGGGTTGCGAGATTGTCCGAAAAGGATATCGTGGTCCTGGCACACAGGCAACGGAAGGAACACGGGTGGGTTTTAGTTAGTAAAAGTCTGACACGCCCTCCCGCTCCGCCCAGAGCGGGAGAAGTTATGTGATAATTTCCCACCCAAAAAAAAAAAATGGTGGCGCAAACATGGTCGCGCTGCTAGCAAAATATACACAGCTTTATGGTGGGTGTCCCACCAGACGTCTGATCGGCTGCATAAGCAAGAATACATTTTTTGGCAGTACCACCATGGAATCATTCCACTGCCCTACCGAGCCGCCCCACCGGTGGGGCAATGTGGAATGCCTATAATTTTGCAGTGGAATCTGCCGCACTACTTCCATTTAGTGGGGCAGATTCCACTACTCTTTAATCTTGTTGGTTTCTGCCCCACCAGGGGTGGCACCGTTTTTTTTTTGGGCGGGATTTTACCAAAAATTTCTCCTGCTCTGGGCGGAGCGGGAGGTGTCAGACTTTTACTGACTAAAACCCACCCGTATTCCTTCATTTGCCAATGCCAGGGCCACGATATCCCTTTCGGACAAACTCGCAACCCTTGTGGTTAGCACCTTAGTAGTACAAGAATATTTTTTTGGACATTATTATGCCCGCCACGGCTTCGCACAAGAAAAAAATGAGAGTGAAGAAAATGAGATAAAATCTTCCCTTTACAGTACGACCATGTAATGAAATAAAATGACATATAAATAATTTCAACTTTAAAATATAAATGTAAGTATTTTTATTCTAAGCTGCCAACCCTTGAGCGGCAGAATCCAACAAGATTTTAGAGTAGTAGAATCTGCCCCACTAAATCGAAGTAGTGGGGCAGATTCCACTGCATTGGCATTCCACTTTGCCCCACCATTGGGGCGGCTCGGTGGGGCAAAGTGGAATGATTCCGACCATGGTCGGAGTTACAGGCGTGATCCTAGGTTAAATAAAAAATTATATAATTTTCAATAATGACTTTATTCAGTACAAGTACAACAGAACAAAACGCACAGGACGGAAACAACACTGAACGCTAAACAAACGGCCATAAAGAAACATCCAATACTTAATAATATACACACAAATCAGTTACAAAAATACGTCTTTTTGGTTACATTTTGGCTCCAAGAACGAATTATCTGTTTCTGTTGAAAATATCCGATATCTCATAGTGATTAAGAGCCACTCAGTGTCCAGATAGGCGCTATCTAGCAGATAAATAAAAACTGAAACAATTCGTATAAATTTATCTACCAGATAAGTCTACCTGAACTTATCCGGACGGTGAGACAGGCCCTTACTAACTACGAGTGCAACCTAGCGTAATTTACGTCGCCAAGGAATATTAAATTAATATTCCTTTCATTGGAACTAATTTTATGAAACACTAACTTTTGCCGCGGCTTCGCCCGCGTGATCGTCGGAAATTATCTCAAGGGAACATACTACCGGAATAAACAGTGTCCTATGGTCACCCAGGTCATGGTCTACCCATTTGCAAAATTTCATCAAAATCCGTTCCGCCGTTTTTGTGAAAGCGTAACAAACAAACTCACTTTCGTATTTATACAGGGTCCAATTAAATTAGCTAGCGAAACTCCGCAGCCGTGATGGGTATCGATATCTAAACACAAAAAATAAATTAATTTGATGATTTTTTTTTTGGGGTCGTCAACCCCAGTGAACTGGATATATCTATTTAACAATATGTTTTGTGCAAACAGCCGTGATGGGTATCAATATCTAAACAAGTTTAAACAAAAGAAAACAAAAATCGGTCGTTGAACCAAAAAAAAATCTGCAATATTTTTTATTGACCGTTTTGTATGGAGCTTCGTAAAATGGTCCACAAATTATTAATTGCTATATTGAAGTCTAATGTCAAATAGCAGCTGTCAAACAGATGAATTGCGGTATGTATGAATTGTACGCAGATCTTAAATGATTCTGCAAAAGCGTCCATTTTAGGTCCCCTGATACTGACCTGCAAATTGCCCAAAAACGCAAGGAAAATTGAATATGGCGGACTACCCTGGCGCTTTATTTATTTATTTTATTTTATTTATTTGGGGACAATAAACAGCTACAATATAAAATGTTTACAAATAACAATAATACAGGCTCTTATGTAGTATTCTTTCGCTCAACAAACAAGCTATGGAAGCAGTAAACGATAACTTATAATCGACTTAAGAAACTCTAAGAAACAGACGCCATTTTAAATATTTTCAACAGAAATAGATCCCAAATCAATTAAGTTTTACTAACAATTCGTGTTATAATATAATAATACATAGATGAAAATTGAGCAAATAAAAACAAAATAAAATAATTAAGTACAACAGCTACATGCTTCGTTACATTTTGGTTAACATATTAAAACTGACTAATCGACTATTTGCTTATTACTAAATCGCTTTTCATATAGGTAAATACTTTTCTTAGGCGCGTTTGGGGGTAACAAACTTGATTCTTTTATTAAATAAGATAACGGAAGACTAGACAAAGAAATTAAAATAATGTTATAAAATTAAGGCGTACTTGCATTCTACCACAAATCACTAAATGCGTTTAACGCTAAACATATTTAAGATTATTATATATTTAAGTTCGCGAGCACATTCGCAAGAAGCTGGCAGTATCATCACAACGGTAATGTTTTCCCATTAATTGTTTTAGTATATTTATTTGTGCCTAGATTTATAATAATTAAGTGTATATATTATATTTATAGTTTTTAATAGGTATGTATACCTTTATATTTAAATAATATTTATTCCTCAGTTCTCGTTATTGCACCTTCCACTGTTTGTCTCTGCATCGCCCAAAGGTTGACTGGTAGAAAATTCCTATGGCATTAAGTCCGCCTCTGTACATTTGTGTGCTTAATTAAATAAATATTTAATTTAAAACATCATTCTGCCTAGGATCTTCATTATGATTGGCAGAAACAGAACGATTTTTATAAATTCGTTTAGCGCTAAATGTATTTAGGCATTTGTGGTGTAAACGAGCCGAAATATTAAAAACTTGTCATAATAGTTTCTTTGTGGAAGACAATTCAATTAACTAAATATGGCTAAGCTCCGTTATCAGAAAACATTTTCACTGTCAACTTATGATTGGTTGCCATTATTTTGGCTAACCAATCATAGTAGATATGACAGCAGATCTACAAATAAAATCCCAAAAACCGAAGTTTAGCCTGGAAAAAAGTTAAAAACAAAACAAACAAATAAAAATTCTCTACAGAATCTAGTTTATCACCCATCCGCGTACCCTGTCCATCTATACAGTATAATATAACACTATGTTACAACAAGGGAATGCAATGAACAACGTGAACAAGCTATCACAATTATTTATTATTTTGAGCATGAAAATTCAACCATAAGCTACATACATTGTAAATGTTGAGTACACACGGCTACATATCAAGCTATAATTTCCATTATAAGCTGACCTCTCATTGTACGGAAATCCTATACAATGCGAGATCAGCTTATACTGTAAATATATAGCTTGATATGTAGCTGTGTGTACAAGACAGTTACTGAAGCGTGTTTTGATTGTAGCCTTTAAAATCGACTAATTGTATATTTATTAATACAATGTCAAATTAAATTAACTAGCGAAACTTCACAGACATGATCGGGGTTTTTTTAGAGATGCGCTATGGTAGCCCGCGAAATTTAAATTTTCTTAAGTTTTTTGCAATTTGCAGGTCAGTAACAGGTTCTATGTTGATATAAATATGATTCGCGGCCGTAACAAGTATGGCTTTGCAGAATTATCATCAGCAATACAACCCTCTTCGTAGAATCTTATTGAATGATTATTACTGAAATAGTCATTCAATAGGATTTTATGAACTTAACCTTAACAACATAAAACCTGACACAGTCCTGAAAATTGCAAAAAAACGAAAGAAAATTTGAATTTCGCGGGCTACCGTAGCGCATCCCCCTTAATGATTTTTATTTAGAAAATATAGCACGATTACCTTATGTAGGTGTAGTTTTCATTTCAATTGAGTTTTGAGAATGTTCGATAAAAAAAACGCATTATTTTAAATGGTAGGCAAAATTTCGATCTCGAAAATCTCAAGAACGACATTTCGTTTGATTGCTGGGTGAGGTAAAATGGCCAATCTCGACACCAGACTTAGCACGCGAGATCAAGAGTCGAGAAACTCATCATGTGAGTAACTACAGCCTACACTACCAGCGATCTTTGTCCCCGTAATCAGCTCTAGTTAATTGCATTCACAGATTTTTTGTTTTTCGACCAGTCTTCATTATAGCGCTCCGTCTGTCCATCTTAAAAAACTAAGTTGGAGTCTCATTTCCTTCGAAATGTATGGGAAACGTTTATTTGTGATTTATTTTACTTTTCTAGTACTCAAACCTCAATTAGTCCAACAGACGTTTTTGATCCTTATAAGAAAGCGGATCGATTGGCATAAAAAAAGTTTTTGTGAAAATTGCTCATTTTTCTGCCGTAATTTTTTTTCAATATCTGTTAATTCAGATCAAAATTTCTCAAAAAGTTAAGGATAGTCTCATATGACCGTTTTCCTGTAGCTACAACGGCTAAGGTAGCTGCGCTTACTGCCCCATCTCAAAAATCCACCCAGTTTATTTTTTAATTATTGTCATTAGACCCTATCCCGTCTGTAATGTCTCGCCATATAATTGAATGTAATATTGTATAAATTGTAAGTTAAAGATTAACTACGATAATATGACCCGCCCCTCCAAAATTCAAAACGTTTGAAAATATTTACAAAGCGCCACCAAGACTCACAACGTATGTGTGCGTAATGAGACGGCCGTTAAACAAAAACTTATCCACGGATTTGTTGCTCGACTAGTGGCGTCATTAATCGCTCATTATTATTAGTATGGCGCTGCACTGACGTACTCTATGAAAACTAATGATGTATTACCTTTAGATGCGTTACCCGCGCTAAATAATGGCAAAGTAAAAGCAAGGCAATTGCCTGACTTGGAAATAGTCGCGCGCCATCCAGTGACGCGGCTACACGTCAGTATCACTCGCAATTCTCAGCAATTATTTGTAAAGAAAATGCCTTCCCGTGTCTATACATGATAGACAAATTACATTACTACTGTGAGAGTAAAGAAAAACGTCTCATTTCATGCGTTACTTACTGTATTTTTTTATTAAAACGTTTCAAATGTTCTTCTTTTTTTTTTGCTGCGACGTACGCGGCATTGAACATGCAGCAGCTAGTGACGTAACTAAATATGTATGTTCATCTCTTTCTAACAACAGATATCGATAACAGGTCTTTCCTTTTCTTCACGCACTGTATGATTGTATGCAAGTACGCTGCAAGTGTGCTGAGATACGGGCCTTTTGGCCTCGTACAGGACTTTGTTTTTATTTTCTTTTTGTTTACTTTGTTTTATTTTTGGTTTTGTTCTTTTTTTTTGTTTCTATGAGTGTGGTTTATTTAATTTGTGATCTGTGCGAGTCCCAATAAATGTTTTTCTCGCTTTCTTTCTTTTTTACATTCATGGCTTACGCTGTTTTTGAGTGCACTAATGTTCGTGTATGACGCGTCTATTTATAATACGTCAGTGATGAAAACGACACGTGCGTTGTCTTGCGCGATTGTCTAGTTATGATTAGTTGACCAACAAATCTGGTTGATAATAAGTGAGAGTACTGATTGCACAAAAACTATGAATAAATTCGACGAATACTTACAGCTAAAGTCCGGTCGCGAAGCAGAAAGAATTTCGTACAATGACCCCTCATTACTTATCTCTATCGCTCGCGCACAATTGTATTGCCGTCGCACTCGGACATTAGAAGGACCTTAAAATGTAATGAGGTAAAAAGTAATGTGGGGTCATTGTACGAAATTCTTTCTGCTTCGCGACCGGACCTTATCAACGCAATCATACTAGTCTGGGTTTCGAATTTACTCACCGATCGATTAGCAACTAGCCTCTTACCCACTGGGCTATTGATTTGTTAATTAATAAATATAAGTTTCATTCAAAATCACGCTTCACCAACGTCAACATTAAGACACTAAAAATTATTCAAACTGCGCAATAAATAAATAAACTCAAATAACAATAATTATAAGCTCCACTATGCATTAGCTCAATTGTTTTTCAACTTTACGTGAATCGAAGATAACTCGTATTTGCTAGCAAATTTTATATTTTAAATTACATAATCTATAGGTCGTGTTTAAAAATATACAGGGTGAGTTTCTGAGCAGAAACCACCTTTATTTTAGACTTGATGTAGAATAGAGTTGATGGTAAATATAAAATATGCTAACAGGAACGAGATTCACATAGCTAAGCGCATAGTATCGTTTTTGGAAACGTCATCTTCCATGTTCCGTCAACAGAGGGCGTGCACGGTCACCATAGATAAAGTAAAGCTTGAACGTCCCTATACCCTTTCCTGTGTCAAATCGACCGTTTTAATTCACAATTAATGCTTTTAGAAAGTGGTTACGTAAGAGTTATCGTGTTACCGAATAACTGGGATGTGGAGGTCAGTTAGGCAGTCGCTCCATGTAAAATACTAGTGCTGAGTTGCAAGCAATATAAATCTAACGAATAATAAAGCACAAGACAGTTTTTTTTTTGTAATATGGTAACACTGCCCGCCCTCTTTATACGGTGTTCCTTCAACAAGGTTCTAATTATGGCATAAAGGTACTGAGCACATGATTTACTGAGCAATTTGACAACAAGTCGAGTATGAACGAATAGTATCACTTGTTTGAATAAATAAATTAAGATTACAGTATTTGGAATCAATTTTACATAATGAAATTCATTGCATTTGGGGAGCAAAAATAAGTTACGTAGTCTATTTTAATTTTAAAGTAAATAAAAAAGTACTGTGTCGATTTTATCGCAAGAACAAGTAAATTTCAATTTAAATAAATATAGAAACTAATGATTAAAAATCTAATTGTGCGTTTTATAACGGTTTTTATCTGATGAAGGTGGGAATAAAATTATTAAAATTTTCATAACTTCCTTAGGATAGCCTCTTTATGAATTACCGAGATAGAAACTCGTGACAGAGGGGCAGACATCGTAAGCTCGATAAAAAGATTAGTATCCTTTCGCTACAGAACCCTGAAATGTCACATAGAAGGATTACGTAACTTATGAATGATCTCCAATAACTTTTGAAAAATATTTTTCAACATGGAACAGTCAAAAAGTTACAAAATTGCATTATAATATAAATTTATACACATTAAACATTAATTAATACGTACTAAATAATAATTGATTTTTAATAATTCGCTTAACATCTAAAACATACATTTTTTTATAATAAATTAGCTAAATATAATATCTTTTTAATTTAATACATCGGGTCAACGATTTGGAATGCATCTTTTTTTTTGCAAAAAATTGGCACGAATTATAATACTTTTCTTTTACAAAGTCTACTTTTTATTGTTTTTTTTCTACGTTTTTATTTAAAAAATAACAATAATATAATGCGTTAATTTCTTTTTACATGTCAAATAATATTCATGACAGAAAACTGTTTGTAAGTAATTTGTCTTTTAACTTTTTACAAATTCCAAGGCAGGTGATACACTTAGCAGGCAATCGTCCGGTATTTACCGAAATAGAATACCTGTATAGTGTGCAATATACCTCAAAATTAGATTACATAAGCGCTTTGTAGAAACACGATAGAAAAATCCACCTTTTTTTATTTAATATTGACTCTTTTAAATTATTCTGAAAGTAGTTTCCTTGAGATCAATAACGCATTTTATTATTACAATATTTTCATTTCAAACGTTCTAGCAATATTAAATACACTAATTCAACAATTTAGTCTATCAATCAATCAATCTTTCAATCAAATTGATGATTGATGCCACTTATCACTTGGTCCTAACTATTCATCCATTTCAAAAAATACAAAAGTCCAACTCTATCAATCATTCAATCACTTTTTCATATATCAATTTGACGATTGATAAACAACACTAATTTGTCCTTGCCCTTAGCTTACAATGTCAACACTGTTCTTCAATCAATCATGTGGTTGATTGATAGCTGGCCCCTTTAAATGCATCGTGTACAATTGGCGTCAATCGAATCAAATGTCTGAGGCTTCATTTATAATGTTGTCACTTCCTGTGAAATAAAATAAAAACTTTGATTTTATTATTGTTTTAACACACAAAATAAATATATATTAGTAATTATTACTAATTACTGGAAATAGAGTGTAACCTGGTTAAGTGGGCCTTGGGATATGTGAAAAACATCTATTACTGATAATTAAAACGAGGTCCCGACACTTTTGTATTGAAATACGTCTGTTACTGCGAATATTAAACCATTATAACAACTCAGCCTATCGCAGTCCACTGCGGACATAGGTCTCTCCAAGGCTGCGCCAGAACAACCAGTCCTCCGCCTTCCGCACCCAGTCTGTCTGCGCCACCTTTTTAAGGTCATCGGTCCATCTAGGGGGGCGTCCCACACTACGCTTGCCGATACGCGGTCTCCACTCCAGGACTCGTCTGTTCCACCGACCATCGGTCCTTCGACACATATGGCCAGCCCACTGCCACTTCAGTTTGTTTACTCTGCAGGCTATGTCGGTATAACTGAGAATGAATTTGTTCGATTTTTACCTCTATAATTGGGACTTTGTAGTTCAATAGCCGCTCCGTGTGGTGCCGGACGTAAAGAATAGCACCAGCCCATTTCTTCCCATGGGTGTCGTAAAAGGCGACTAAGGGACTTACTAGAGAATGGACTGCAGCATTCTCTATGCATTTAAACACCATACTGCGATTGCTAACCCGCCTGCCAAGCGTGGAGATTATGGCAACCCCTCCCCCCTTTTTGGGGAGGCCTATGTCCAGCAGTGGACGTCTTTCGGCCGAAATGATGAATGATGTGTTTTACCAAATAATAATTTATTGGGCTACAAGATGACTAAAAATAATATTACTTTCTCATAAACCAGGTACCCTACTTTGCCAACGACCATCTCTAAAAAAACTAGTAAAGTACAGGGAAACCAGAAAAAGTAAGCGCTTCGGTATGAAAAGTTTGATGAAATAAACAGGTACGAACGTCACGCCATAGAGTAAGCCCCCCTTTTTTTTTTGGGTGGGAAATTATCATATAACTTCTCCCGCTCTGGGCGGAGCGGGAGGGCGTGTCAAATTTAGTATAGGCCGGAGGGGCCTAGCTATTAGTCACGCCATCTACAAATAGCTTTAACCGGCCTTCCCCATTCTATAGATTTCATTGAGGTGTAGGTACCTTGATCTATAATTTTGTAAACATGGTACAAAATTGGCAAGCATGGTTGTAACAGCTCTATATTTGATGTCATTATCGCACGCTCGTATGTCTGAAGATAACTCCCGAAGCGCATACTTTTCTTTGGAAAGCAAGTGATCTTTGTGACGAAGAATTTCCAAACTAAAGTGGCAGTGGGCAGGGCACATTACTCACAGAACAGATGGCCGATGGGGCCGAAAGGTTCTGGAGTGGCGACCGCGTACCGGAAGACGTAGCGTTGGAAGGCCTCCCATAAGATGGCCCGATGGCCTTGTGCAGGCCGCGGGAATCCGCTGGATGCTAGAAGCACAGAACCGATCGAAGTGGCGGTGTTTAGGAGAGGCCTATGTCCAGCAGTGGACGTCTTTCGGTTGATATAATGATGATAATGAAGTGATGTTTATGAATTCGAGGATGTTACAGACCTGCCTAGGCGAGCGTGGTCAGATGTCAGGGCGTGTGTGCGGGCTGCAGGCTACAGGTGTCGCAGGTTAGCATGTGAGCTGTGTAGCGCTCGATCTGGAACGTGGCGGAGGCCACGCCCCACTCCGTGCGTGCGAGCTGCTGGCACGAGTGCAGGACGGCTTCGGGGTCGGTGAGCTCGTCTGGAGGAATTAAAAGAGAAGTTAAAAAGTATGGCAAACAAAAGGCCGCGGTACAGTGGCCGCAGCACTCGATTTGCGCTGACATACAACGCTACTAGGTTATTTTGGCGCAATGCCAAAATCGGAACTTCACCGCCATCTTGATTTTTTAATACACAAGCAGCGTTGCCAGATGTTTTTCGGGCACAACGGGGTTTTGAAACCTTTTGAGTAAAAGAAGCGGGATTCTTTCGTCGAAAGTAGGACATATTAAAAATACGTAAATAATCAGTTGATTTTTTTTTCAGTTCCAAATTAAGTTTACAATGTTATGTAGCTATAGAAAATGTATTTTAATGAAAATAAGTTACATTACTGCACTAATAACAATAACTGTCTGGTTTACCCTATGTGACAGTCTTCAGAGGAATATAATCCCGGGCCAGTTGACGCACCGACTGAGAGGTACAAGTAATACATTACTTGTACCTTACTTACTTATTTATTTTCTATCCTAGAAAAGCGGCACTGAGTCAGTCCCGCGCGTGAAATTAAATTTTGGGCTAAAAATCGGGACGTCTGGCAACGCTGATTTCAAATGACTTTTCACAAATATTTGCCAACCGTTGACAGGGGGGCCCCTGTTAACGTCATTCAAGCGCCAACATATCCTTGTAGCAGAGTACGAGTAGCTTTATAATTTTGTGAGATCTATCTGGGTGTCCAGTCTATGTCCCCTTACTGTTAATATCACTAAAGTTCGTTTTTAGGGTTCCGAACCAAAATGGTAAAACGGAACCCTTATGGTGAGTAAGTCTGTCTGTCTGTCACACCTGGATATCTCAAGAACTACTAATTCTATCAACTTGAAATTTAGAATAGTTTTAGATGACGTTTGCCCAACTATTTTGCAAGCAAGAAAGAAATTTAAAAAAATATATCTTTTTGCAAAAGGGACTGAAAGGGGGTCTTAAAAATTTGAAGTGGTGCTACTAGGGCATGTGGGGTATCATATGAAAGAACGCTGTTTGCAAATTCTCAAACATTTTTTTATTTTTTTTAGGCAGCATAGTTTCCGACTTTTGAAGTAAAATGTGAAAAAAAATACCGTTCACCCCCCCTTATCTCCGTAGTTGGTAGAGATAAAATCTGAAATTATACTATATGATAGAAGCTTATGTAAAGATTACAGGAAAAATAAAACGATGTCTCTAAATAGCACAGTTTTTCAGAAATCATCAACATCATAATAGGTTGGGGAAAAAGTTTCTTCGCATTTTTTAAGAAAATTCAATACATTTTTTAATATAGTTTATTTACATTTAACTAAAGTATGTAGGTACCATTTCGTTCGATAACTTTTTGCCATCTTGTAGGTAGGGTCATGATCCCATTGCTATATAAATTTTGGGACTTCTGATCTAAATACCGCGACAAGTGGTTTTGGCAGTCGTCTCGTGATGTTAACCCGACACTGCCTAAAGAATTCTGAAGAGACCGAAACAGGTGGAAATCTGAAGGTGCAAGGTCAGGACTATACGGCGGATGCATTAACACCTCCCAACCAAACTCTTAATTTTTGCTGAGTGGCTAAAGATGTGTGAGGTCTAGCGTTATCATGATGAAAAACCACACCCCTTCTGTTGATTAATTCCGGCCGCTTTCTCTCAACTTCTTGCTTTAATCTCATCAGTTGTTCGCAGTAGAGTTCAGAATCGATGGTCCTGCCTGGTGGTAACAGCTCATAATGAATAATGCCTTTCCAATCCCACCACACACACAGCATCACCTTGTTGCGAGTTAACCCGGGTTTCGCCACAGTCTGTGAAGCCTGACCGGCCTTTGACCACGACCTTTTTCGCACGTTCTTGTCGTACGTGATCCACTTTTCATCAGCTTTTTTCAGCTTCTTCAAAAATGAACCATTTTTGAAGAAGCTGATAACTGGTTTCATTACGTCGTAATAAAGAATCACAAATGAGTACACGGTTCATTAGGTTTTTTTCAGTGAGCTCGTGAGGTACCCAAATATCGAGCTTTTTTGTGTACCCAGTTTTTTTCAAATGTGCCATAACTGTTTTGTGGTCAATTACCAGTTCTTCAGCTACGTCGTAACTACTGATGCCGATCTTGCTCCACTTTTTCAAAAATGGCATCCATTTTATCCGTAATAGGGCGACCAGAGCGACGTGCATCTTTGACATCAAAATTTCCGGATTGAAAACGCTTAAACCAAATTTGTGCTACTCTCACGGACACTGCACTAGGTCCATAAACATCGCAAATTTTTTTCGCGGCTTGCGTTGCATTTTTACCTTTTTCGTAGTAAAATTTTAAAATGTATCGAATTTCTTCATTAGATTCACTCATCTTGACGGTACGCAAGTGAAAATCACACATTTTCCTAATTTGAATTTGGAATTATGTTCTTTAAAATTTAAACTTTCAATGATACCAAAACCAGCCGGATACAAATAGATTTTATTACAAGTTCATACATACTATAATGCGAAAAGACTTTTTCTCCAACCTAATATATTCGTACGGAACCCTCGGTGCGCGAGTCCGACTCGCTCTTGACCGGTTTTTTAAATCCCAGATACTAATATGACAGCGGCAAATGTCAAACTTCAAATTGAAAAAAAAACGAAAAAAACCATTTGAAATGTCAAATTAATCTCTGGGATTGAAAGACGAACTTTACTAAATAACGCAAACCTTTGACAAAATCCTCCTTCATGACTTTCGTACATTGTCTATAGTCCTGCTTTTTGTGATTTAAAGCAATTTCGAGAAAACTAGATATCCTGTGTTTTCCTTTTCCCCATGGGGATGTTATCTAGCTACGCTGACAATTGACTTTAAATTAACCGTTTTTTTTTTTTGCAACAGTACCAACTAGAATATTCTCGAATGTTTAAGTAATTATACTTACCAATAGCCACGTGTGCTGTGAGGATAACATAATGCGTGGACAGAGCCCACACGTGCAGCGAGTGCACGTGGCGCACGCCGTTCAGCGAAGACAGCATGGACACGCATTCACGATACCTGCAAGAATAATAATAATTTAATAATAAACAGGAGCATTTGTGGCCCAGTGGTAACGGCCTCGACCTAAGAGTTGTAGGTCGTAAGTTCGAACCCATGCAGACGCTTTTTGTGTAAATTATTTCATGACCATTGCTCTTAAAACGGTGACGGAAAACATCGTGAGGAAACCGGCATGTCCTAGAACAAAATATTCAAGGACATGTGACATCTACAAACCCGCATGGGCTCGCGTGGTAGATTACAGCCCACTCCCTTTCGAAGAGAGGCTGTCCCCAGCAGTCGGAACAGTACAGGGTGTAATTATGCTAATAAACAGGAAATAAATAATACTAAGTATTTTTGCACCGAATGTTTTAACGGCCAATGGCCTTGAACCTAATACTCTTAGAAGCTGTCGTGAGGCAGTTCGATCACGGGGCACCTTTTTGATGTGTAACATCTTTTCTCTAGCTTTCTGTGGGAGTGAAAAAGGACGGAAGTCTGTAACAGGAAGTGAAAGCTTCAGCATGGAATAAGTAAGTACTTTTTCATCATCATCATTTCAGCCGAAAGACGTCCGCTGCTAGACATAGGGCTCCCCCAAAAATGGTGGGGGTTGCCATAACCGCCACGCTTGGCGATCGCAGTATGGTGTTAAAAGGCATAGAGAACACTTTTTCCCATTCTCTAGTAAGTCCCTTTGTCGCCTTTTACGACACCCACGGGAAAAAATAGGATAGTGTTATTCTTTAAGTCCGGCACCACACGGGATAAGTAAGTTTTTAATAGCATGGAATTATTAATTTATAATAGCATGGAATTAGTGTACTCATGGAATTAGTAGTATTATATAGTCAATAAATTTGTATGTTCCGGACCAGTATATGCGTGGCGTTGTAAGACGACAACATAGACTCCTCTGCTACCCGCCTACATGGCGTGCTCCCCGAACCAACAACACTCCCACTGCTAGAGCATAAATGACTTTTGGTTGCGCCATCTGATTAATTTGTAGCAATTTATAATATTGATTGCACTGTTCGATTAAAATTATAGTAAGTCATGTCATTTTTTTCGTTTTCGTGTTGGCAAAGCGAATTGATGGGATTAAATTGGATTTGCTACATTCCTTATCCTTTGTCCCTTACCCGCACATTACCTTTCGTCCGGGTGTGAGCGAGAGGGCTACGTCAATTAGCGCCAGCCGCGTAAAGACATTTGAAGAAATAAGATATGGCGATTTGTCTGCTCCGAACCTCCGCGTGTGCGCGAGTGTGTGCCTCGTTCGTTTTTCGATCAAGTGAAAATTCGTGGAAATCGCTTGTTTTTTTGCTGGACAGACCGGACCATCATCATCGCATCGCTAATAAGGTATCGTGCAACCTTCCTTTAAACAGCCACTGATTGAATTCCAGTGTTCTTCCTATATCAGTGGCAGAATCGTTCATCCATCTTTTTTTCGTAAACCCAATTTTGAAATCCATCGTTAATGATTGCTTCGCGCAACCATTTCTGGTCCTTCGAGCCAAGATATTTATTATATTGTAATTGAAGTCGAATCAGTGCAATATATACTCGTATATTTGTAAATTCCAATTAGTTCGTAAATACCATTCCACGCGCGTCGGATCGTATACGCTGTGTCGGTGGATAGGTATTTTTAATGTCGTTTCAACCGCCTCTTATTATCTAAATCGTAGATAATAATTGTAAAATATCGTTCTCGTTCGCTAAAACCGCATTACCTAAACTTATTTACTTGTAATATTTCTTGTAGTTGAACCCGCATCAAGTGAATAAGCTAGTGTAAAACATTCGTTATCATTTCTTTGTTCGTAATACCTAATCTGAATAGTATTTAATTATTACATTATTTCGTTCGACCCGCGTATGATTGGATACTAGGAAGTTAGGTACATTCATAGAATATTATTGTAGATTCTTTCGTAAAGGAGATATACGTGACCTACTTAATAAAAAGTAGAAGTGGGTAACCTGTTGAACGCCTACCTACATATTTTGAGGTTTTCTGTTCTCCAACACATACCAATCTATTAAGATTAAATCGTTGTTTCGTTTCGTTTCGTTTGTCGTTGTTTCGTTATTGTACGAGTAGATACCTGGTGGATATCGTTCCACCGAAATGGCACCTACTGATATGTCTGTAACTTTGAAATTGTTATACGCTAAGAGAGATAGGATATTTTCTCGTATGCAAAATATTTGTGATCGAGCTCGGGAAATCGATACAGAATCAAACTTGGAAAAGTTTTTATGTGAAATTGAAACCGTAGATTCATTACGGGAGGATTTTGAAAGTGTGCTGGATAATATAGCATGTAGTGAATTAAAATTAAATCCCGATTATGTCATTAATTACCAGTCGCTCTCGTCCTTTGAAGACCTATTAGGTTGCGTGAGACGAGCCGCCAATAAATTAAAATCGAACTCGCGTACTGGCGATGACTGCAAGTCATCCAGCCAACATAAGTATCTTAGACTACCTCCAATTGAGATTCCCGAGTTTAACGGTGATATAAAAAATTGGCCTTTGTTTTTCGCTAGCTTTCAGAATGCTGTTCACAATAACGTATCCCTCACGGATTCTGAGAAATTGTATTATTTAATAGGTAAATTAACTGGTAAGGCGCGCTCTATATGCGCTGGGATCACACCTAGTTCAGAAAATTATTCGCTGTTATTTGATTTGCTTACAGCTAAATATGAAGATAAGCGACATTCGGCCACTTCATATTTAGACCAAATATTTGATTTTAAACCTATCTCGTCTGCAAACCCTAACAATCTAGAAGCTTTCTTAGATAAATTCGCTTCATCTGTCGCCGCTTTGAAACATTTAAAGGTCGATGACCTCTCGGACTTTATTTTTTTGTATATTGCGTTTAAGAAATTAGACTCTGATACCGCACGCTCGTTTGAGTCTCACAGACGTGGCTGTGAAATGCCATCTTTCGAGGACCTAATCTCGTTTGTGCGCGATCACATTAAAATATTACAGCGTACTTCGTCAGTAAAGCATGAAGCTACAAAAATTAATCCTCGAAAAATGGATACAACTCCGAAGTTGCATAAGTCGGCTACGTGCGCTTATGTGAATGCCACATCTAGTTCGGAGACAACTTCGTGTCCTTTGTGTAATAATCAACACGATCAGATTTATAAGTGCTCAGTATTCAAAAGTTACAAACCAAATGATCGTTTTAAATTTGCAAAAACAAATCATTTGTGCATTAATTGTTTGAGTAGTGGTCATCGTGTTTCTGAATGTGTGTCTAATTCTTCGTGTAGGAGGTGTAATTCTAAACACCATACTTTATTGTGTTTCGCTAGTGAACCCGTTGTGAATGACTCGCATATTGCGGCGCGCGCGTTTGTAGCCGCGGCTCCGCCTTCTGCGGACCATAGTGACGCGACTACTGCTTCCGCGAGCTCCGCTCACACTGATGACGTATCCCTTTGCGCGTTATCAGATAACAGGTCTACCACCGTGCTAATAGCAACTGCGCTTGTTGTTATTAGAGACAGTCGTGGTTTTGAACATACTGTACGCGCCTTGTTAGATAGCGCTTCTCAAAGTAACTTTATTACCAGCGATTGTTGTCGACGTTTAGGTTTAAATGTAAATACTAGACCAGGTTATTCGGTAGTAAAGGGAATAGGTGGTTCAAGTAAACACATTCAGGGTTCCGTAAAGCTGAAGTTTTATTCTCGTTTTGATTGTAATATTAATTATAGTATCGAGTCGTTAGTAGTTGATAAAATAACTGAACATTTACCGACTGTCGCGGTTAATGCTTCACATCTGTCGAATTTTATTAATTTACCGTTAGCTGACGATACTTACTTTTCCCCTGGCCCGATTCAGTTACTGATCGGTGCCTCGCTTTTCCCGCATTTGCTTTTATCGCATAAGGTCCAAGGACAGTTCCCGCACTTTTCGCCTCTCGCTTTAGAAACTGTTCTTGGCTACGTCATTATAGGCGATGCTCCGGTCTGCGTCGATAGAATCGAGACCGTGTCTTATTGTTGTACAGCTGATCCGTTGGATTCAGCTATGCGAAAATTCTGGGAATTGGAGGAAGTGATCGTCCCTCCGGTACTCAGCCCAGATGATAAAATATGTGAAGAATTTTATTCTCACACGACCTCTCGTGATAGCGATGGTCGTTATGTTGTAGCTCTTCCCTTTAAGGGTGATGAACATTCGCTGGGTAATTCCCGACGAGCAAGCGAACGACGCTTTCATTATTTGGAACGGAAAATGCAAGCGTCACCAAAATTAAGGGTGGCATATGATAGTGTAATTCGTGAATATTTAGAAAAGGGTTATATTTCCCCTGTACCTGTAGATTTAGAAACTTCTCAGTCGTATTTTATACCACATCACGGAGTTATCCGAGAGGACAAGATCACTACAAAATTGCGTGTTGTTCTCGATGGTAGTTGTAAGACTACTCATGGGGTTTCACTTAATGACCTTTTGTATAGTGGTCAAAATCTTCAAGGAAACTTGTTTAATATTATAGTCAATTTTCGTTTGTTTTTGATAGCACTTTCCGCTGATATTCGTCAAATGTTTTTAAGTATTGGCGTTCGAGAATGTGATAGACGTTTTCAACGCATTTTGTATCGTTTTTCCCCGCTACAACCTTTACAGGTTTTCGAGTTTAATAGAGTAGTGTTTGGACTTAAGTCCAGTCCATTTCATGCGCTACGCACTATAAAACAGCTGGCAGCTGATGAAGGTGACACTTACCCTAAGGCCAGAGATATCGTTGGTACTAGTCTGTACATGGACGATTTTGTATATTCGGTACAAAACGAGGGTGAGGCCATGTCCACCGCATCTGAAATGATCGGTCTTATGCAGGCTGGTCAATTCGAACTTGTTAAATGGACGAGTAATTCTCAAACGGTTCTAGATTCGATTCCGCCATCTCACCGCTTGCCAGCTGTCAAAGAATTTGATGAGTCTAATGAACACAAAGTACTTGGCTTGTGTTGGTCACCCACAACTGATTTTTTTGGAATGAAAATTGGTACACCTTCTCATATTTGTACTAAACGCACCATATTATCATGTGTCGCAAAAATATGGGACGTAATGGGATTTGTTGCACCTGTCGTATTGTATGCTAAACTCCTAATTAAACAGCTTTGGTTGTGCGAGTGTGATTGGGATGAAACCCCACCAGAAGATATTGTCAAATTGTGGACCCGCTTCAGGGAAGAACTCCCCTTGCTTGCTGATATAAAGATCCCACGCCACGTAGGCATCGTCACTGATAGTGTCGTTACTATCTTGGGTTTCGCAGATGCTAGCGAAAAGGCATATGGTGGTGTCGTTTATTTTCACGTGCAGAACAGTGGTGGTAACACAATAAGCTTAATTACAGCTAAATCGAAGGTTTCTCCTCGAAAGGTGGTTTCACTCGCTCGACTCGAACTTTGTGCTATTCTCGTACTCACTCAACTTATAAAAAATATTCTCGTTTCTTGTCAAACTCGCATTAGTTTTAGTAATATATTTGCATTTTCGGACTCAACAGTTGCGCTTTGTTGGGCACATGCGTCGCCGCATCGGTGGAACACCTTTGTGGCCAACAGAGTGTCGAAAATACAAAATGATTTATCGCCTAAAAATTTGTTTCATGTGTCTGGTACTGAGAATCCAGCCGACTGTCTGTCACGTGGGTTGACACCTTCGCAAATTATCGATCATCCGCTTTGGTTCACAGGACCCACGTGGACTCGCTCAGATGTCTCACAATGGCCTGTTGTTCCCTTTAACCCTTCGGCAGTGTCAAACACGCCAGAGGAAAGGAAACATTCGTTGCTTACCTCACTACCACCAGAAAAATCACCTATATTATCGTTAGGCCATTATTTTTCGTCTTGGACAAAACTATTGCGCTGTGTAATTTTCTTGTGCAGATTCCTTAAGCTGTTACCTCGTTGCTATCGTATTTCAGCGTCAGATTATGATTTCGCAGAACTATTAGTCCTTCGTGAACTTCAACGTTTTTATTTTCCAAATGAGTACGCTAAGCTTGAGGAAGGCGGTATTTGTAGCCGTCCATTTCGACATCTTAAACCATTTCTTAAAGACGGACTCATCAGAGTCGGAGGTCGTCTGAGGAATTCTGATTTAGATTATGATTCTAAATATCCAATCCTTCTTCCTAGTAAGGATCCGGTTTTGAATTTGTTGACTGATTACCATCACAAGTCGAACTGTCATGCAGGTCCCGACCTGCTGTTGTCGCTCTTACGGCAGAAATATTGGATACTTTCTGCACGTAACCTTATTAGGAATAGGATCCATAAGTGTATTCCGTGCTTTCGGCTTCGCCCTAAGCCAACTTTTCCTGAAATGGCGGATCATCGTTCCTGCCGTGTCGTGCAATCAGCTAAACCGTTCGTACACACGGGCACTGATTACGCTGGCCCGTTTAAGGTTACGATGACTCGTGGCCGAGGTGTTCGGTCAACCAAGGCATACGTGTGCCTATTTGTTTGTTTGACCACGCGTGCTGTACATATAGAACTGGCAGGTGACCTGAGCACAGCCAGCTTTATTGGCGCTTTCAAGCGATTTCTGTCGAGACGCGGTTCCGTTGGTAGGATTTACTCCGACAATGGAACCAACTATATAGGTGCTAAACGTAAACTTTCGGAACTTCACGCGTTGTTAAGTTCAAAACATCATAGTACTGAATTCGGTCATATGTTAGCCGAAAATCGCATACATTGGGCCCTTAATGTCCCGGCTGCTAGCCATTTTGGTGGGAATTGGGAGACCAATATCAAAAGCTTAAAAACTCATTTATACCGCGTGATAGGTGAAACAATTTTGTCATTCGAAGAGTTAAGCACAGTGCTTGCTCAGATTGAATCTGTGATGAATACTCGACCTCTATGTAGAACGTTGTCCAGCGATCCTTCAGAACCTCTTGCTTTAACTCCAGCGCACTTTTTGAATCTTACTCCTTTAAAGTATTTACCCGCTGGAGAAATCGATGAAAATTTAAATACTCTTTCTAGATATGATTTGTTGGACAAATTAGTTCAGTCTTTTTGGAGGCGTTGGAGGACAGGTTACCTCCACACTCTACAGTCGCGTCGTAAATGGAATACGCCAGTCGATCCAATCGTTGTTGGTACCGTCGTGATTCTTTTAACTGAGAATTCACCTCCACTCCATTGGCCGCTAGGTATCGTGGAGGAAGTTTTCCCTGATTCCACGGGAGTAACACGTATAGCTCGGGTGAAAACAGCAACTGGATCGTACTTGCGTCCAGTCGTACGGCTATGTCCTTTACCTAATCAGTAGCTCAAGTATGCTTCCTTTAGGTTAGGTTAGGGTATTAGTAAGCTAGCTTTAGGTCGGTTTCATACCATTTAACTAGTTAGTTTTAGTTCAACCTTGCATTTAATTGATAGATTTTGAAGGCATCCCTTCAAACCCGGGAAGATGGTTGCGCCATCTGATTAATTTGTAGCAATTTATAATATTGATTGCACTGTTCGATTAAAATTATAGTAAGTCATGTCATTTTTTTCGTTTTCGTGTTGGCAAAGCGAATTGATGGGATTAAATTGGATTTGCTACATTCCTTATCCTTTGTCCCTTACCCGCACATTACCTTTCGTCCGGGTGTGAGCGAGAGGGCTGCGTCAATTAGCGCCAGCCGCGTAAAGACATTTGAAGAAATAAGATATGGCGATTTGTCTGCTCCGAACCTCCGCGTGTGCGCGAGTGTGTGCCTCGTTCGTTTTTCGATCAAGTGAAAATTCGTGGAAATCGCTTGTTTTTTTGCTGGACAGACCGGACCATCATCATCGCATCGCTAATAAGGTATCGTGCAACCTTCCTTTAAACAGCCACTGATTGAATTCCAGTGTTCTTCCTATATCAGTGGCAGAATCGTTCATCCATCTTTTTTTCGTAAACCCAATTTTGAAATCCATCGTTAATGATTGCTTCGCGCAACCAACTTTCTAAAATAAATTCCGGAAGCAGATTTTTTTTTTTACTCTCAAAGGACAATCGCTAAACATGTGTATATAATTATTTAAATATGAAGAAATGATTAAGAAATAATGGTTGAGTTGTTTAGTCTAAGAAGTGTTAATTAAATTTTTTGATGTAAATTTGTAGAATTAGCATAGATTTAAGCGATTTGGTGTAAACTGTTAGCTTATATTTGATGAATGAATGAATCGAATTGAATAGATTGTAAGTAGAGGGGGTCGATATTTCGACCAATGGGCGCCACTAGCCACACTAATATTATAAAGGCGAAAGTTTGTGAGTGTGTTTGTTACTTTTTCACGCTCAAACGCCTGGTTAAATTTTGATAACATTTTGTATGGAGGTAGCTGTCACCCTGGATTAACATATAGGCTACTTTTAATCTCGATATTCCCACGGGATTGAGACTGACGCGGGTCGAACCACGCGGCGCAGCTAATAATGAATAATTATTCGAATAAATATTCCAGTATTTAGCTTTTTGAAATTTTGACGTTAATTTCTGTCGCTGCTCTGTCGCTCATTACCAAGATAAGATGTCAGATGTTACACATCATATGTCACTACTGTAAGGCTCGAAGAAAAGCCGAAACAAACTCAAAGGTCACAGTCTCTTTTAAAGTCCAGACATAATCTTGGTCACATCATGTGAAGGCCACGTAGATTGATGTCAGAAATATTCCTTTGAGGAAAAAGTCACGCAGATTGAGTCCCGGGACCTGCCCAGTCAGTGCACGCATTTGTCAGTAATCGTGCAGCTCAACTCAGAACTTAAGACGGAGATATATGCCAGTGACCTCGAGTGGTTAGCTTGCGGGTTCTGTACTGAGCTCACGCAACGCGTCGTACGTTCAGTCAGTAATAGGACTCGCCCATCAAGGAGAGCTGTCCCCAATTTGACGCATTATTAATTTATTATACACAAACCAAAAGGTATTTTAATAAAACGCGTTTACTAAAAGATCAATAATTAAATTATCTTAAAATTGGTGAAGGTTTCAGAAAAATACGCTTGGTAGATTTTGCGCCATTCTCAGTTTTTTATCCGCGTTAGACATAACTTTACAAATTAATTTACACTATGTAATGTAAACATAATCTAAAATATTCACATATTAAGTTATTGAGAAAATGCTCTAATTTAACATATATTTTTTTCAAATCATTTAGACTACTCGTTTAGACGTGATATTCAGTATAAAATCATTAAAAGTCGGTTATCGTCGCCTTAAGGAGCTCAACGATTCGACTCAAGGGTTGATGGCAATAGGCTCACCCCATATTACATGGAACTAAAACGTAACCGACGTGGGTGTACCGTAACCCTCTAGGGAATACAGGCGTGAATATTATGTGTATACGGTACGAAAGTTTTCATAACAATCACACAATTAAAAGTTACTTCGGAACGTCTTGATTTTGGAAGTAAAACTTCTTTAGTCACGCTTGTCTTGGGGAGTAAGCTGGTGAATGCATGACGAGAGCGTTACGGAAGTACGCCAGCGGAAGTTGAGAGGGAGATATATGTTAGTGAAGATAGAATGAGAGAGAATTACGTTTCGTAACGCTCCGTATATTACTGTAGGGGCAAGAGAAAGAGGTGCGAGCACACATTTTTTTTCCCTCTTTCTCTCATAGCCAGAACTTGCGTTTCGTATATCTTAGACACAGTGCAGGCCTATTGTTGTAACGTTGTAAATAAGCATTAGTATTACTATTTGTAAGTTTTACTTCAGTCATGTGGTCAAAACCACAAAAAAAAAAAAAAAATATATAATAATAATTGTTCCATGTGGTGCGCAAAGAATAACATCATCCCATTTGTTCCCGTGGGTGTCGTAAAAAGCGACTAAGGGACTTACTAGAGAATGGGCAGCAGCGTTCTCTATGCATTTTTAAAACCATACTGCGATCGCCAACCCGCCTGCCAAGCGTGGTGATTATGGCAAATCCCCCCCCTCCTTTTGGGGAGGCCTATGCCCAGCAGTGGACGTCTTTCGGCTAAAATGATGATGGATGATGGGTATAATATGTAATTTTACATTTTTTTTTTGGCTAGAATGTTTTTTTATACCACGATTTTAAGTTACAAATAATAAAA
Source organism: Tiliacea aurago (assembly GCA_948098905.1). Lineage (NCBI taxonomy): Eukaryota > Metazoa > Arthropoda > Insecta > Lepidoptera > Noctuidae > Tiliacea > Tiliacea aurago. The sequence goes on from OX402597.1 coordinate 6,212,405, forward strand.
TGCGATCACCATTCCTTATTTGTGTGACAATAGTTTCTCTCTACTATTAACATAACATCACGGCTGTAATCCCCGAAGAGTTAGGCAGAAGTGTACCTATAGTACGCCCACATTTCAAAGTCAAAGTCATTTATTTGCAGTAAAGGCGGTACAAAAGATGGTAGGTATACAAATTTTTAGTCCGATGACACATTTCGCCATAAATTAGCATGCAAATATTAAAGTAGCAAGATGCTAGAGTCAATAAGCAAGTCTCTACACAAATGAACACAATAAATTAAAGGTCGTGGGTCAATCTAGCTGGGGGGCGTCCCACACTACGCTTGCCGATACGCGGTCTGCACTCCAGGACTCGTCTGCTCCACGGGCTATCGGTCCTTCGACAAACATGGCCAGCCCACTGCCACTTCAGCTTGCTTACTCTGCAGGCTATGTCGCTAACTCCGGTTCTCTTCCGGATAACTTCATTTCTGATCTTATCCTTCAGAGAACCCTTAAAAAGGTGGCTGGGACAGACTGGATGCGGAAGGCGGAGGATAGGGTGTTGTGGCGCAGCCTGGGAGAGGCCTATGTCCAGCAGTGGACTGCTATAGGCTGAGTTGATTGAATAAATTAATTAATTTTAAGCTTCTTATATTTAAGCTTCTTATTTAAATTATATTTTAAGCTTCTTTTATTCTATATCTATTTCACCAGTTATGTTCAACTCCTCTATAATACCTATTATTACGAATACTATTGGTAAGTATCTGAAGAGCCATAATTATTTAGAGGTCATTTCACGCTGGTTCATGGAGCAATGTTGCTAGCTTTCAAAAAATTGTTGCCTATAAGAAAAAAAAATACTACAAACCTGAAGTTCTTGGGCACAGCCTGCATGAGCATGGCGAGCGCGTCTCGCACCACCTGCGCCGACGTCAGCAGAACTAAGAAACTGAACACGAACGTGCAGATAGGGTCCACCACCTTCGCTTCAGGCTAGAGACAAAAATAATCAATATTTAGGTATATTTAATAATATGTGGTGATGTTCTTCAAAAAGGTCAGGTGCGTAGTACTCGCAACCGGCGTGCGTGTATGACTAGATGTACGAACGTAGGCGAAGCAAAAGGAGTATGTAAGGAGCGTAGCAAGTGGCGTTCTATAGTTTCTGCCTACCCCCATGGGAAGTAAGCGTGAGTTTATGTATGACTTCATTATACCATGAAAGGTAACTTCTTAAAGAGAAGAATAAAGTCATGGCCCATAAAAAAAAATCGTACATGACAGATTTTTACGTCATTTTGTATCCTTTCGAAAACATATTTTTTATTTTGAAAGACGAACTATAGCCGTCACGATTTAAAAACGTAAAGATTACTCGTATAACACGATATTTTAGTTTATAAAACTTTCACGACAGCGCCCACCAAGTTTCATGTTTTAGATACTTATATACATATACTTACATAAAACTTAATAAGTATAGAGGCGAGCAGTACTCCACAGCTCTGTATGAGGTCGCCGATGACGTGGATCAATGCCGCCCGGAGGTTGATATTTCTGCAAAAATTACCGTGTTAAGGCTCGCGCGATAACGCGGGCGCGACAGGCAGCGACATAGACATTGTGCTACTAGTGTCGCGTCGCATCCGCGATATCGCACCAGTCTGTACGAGCCTTTATAATAATAGTACCGTAAGGGTTGGTTCGAGGTGGCGCGGGAAAAGAGATCCTTAACTGTGCCCACCAGTGGGACAGTACTCAATACCTAAACAAAAATAACTTTAAAACTAATTATTTCAAAATTATAAAAAAAATGAAATCCTCACAATAAGGCCTTTCATTTGATATATCATGTCGCACGGTACAGTTAGCAAAACTTTTTTCTAATTTGCCCCCCAAAAGTGACCCTCACATTCAAAATTCGTTTATTTACGTTACACGACCGTGTTTGGGTCACAGAAATTCATATGTGTACGAAATTTCAACTTAATCGATCCAGTAGATTCGGAGCAAATCGGCTTCTGACAGACAGACACACGAGTAATCCTATAAGGGTTCCTTTTGAGATACGTAACCCTAAAAATAAGACAAGCATAAAAAACGAGTGTGCTTTAGACCACACGACTGAAATAAAACAGAAATAACCGTTCGCTAGCAAAAGAAGTTTTACTTCAAAAAAGCTGCGGTCTTGTGAGTGTATAAACAGCCAGTGTGAATTTAAAAAAAAACCTATTAAGCGGGACGGCCCGCGGCAGTGACGCGGTATGTTCCATGTTTAAAATTTAAACAACTTGCGTTCGCCTTTTTCCGTAACGCTCTCGTCACGCATTTACCAGCTTACTCCCCAAGTCAAGCGTGCGTAAAGAAGTTTTACTTCAATAAAAACAAAGACAATACAGGGTCAAATTAAGTTAGCTAGCAAAACTTCAGAGAAATGACTGGTACGGACATCTAATGATTATAAAACAAAAAGTACTGAAACAAGTCGGAAAAATCACGTCCACCACTGGACGTAGACCTCCCCCAGAGGGGGGGGGGGGGTTGTTCCATAATCGCCACGCTTGGCAGGTGGGTTGCCGATCGCAGTATGTAAAAATACATAGAGAACTCAAACTCAAACTCAAAGCATTTATTTCAATTAAACCATTGACAGGCACTTTTGAATTGTCAAGAAGTCGGTCAGTTACAAATATGAAGCTAGTTGCCCATTCCAAATAGTAGGTTCCTATGGAGAAGAACGGGCAAGAAACTCCACGAACGCTGCTGCCCATTCATTCAAGTCCCTTAGTCGCCTTTTACGACACCCACGGGAAGAAATAGGATGGTGCTATTATTTAGGCACCACACAGTAAAAAATAAGTATTAATTCATGTATATTTTTGATAGCAATCAAATACCCTTTAGGCTCGGCGCAAACGGGCCACCGACCACAGCCACCGGTGGCTGTCGCGCGCTACCGCCACATTTGTAACAGTGGCAGAAGCGAGCGACAGCCACCGGTGTTCGGAAGGCACCACATTTTATAACCCGCTCTCTGCGGCACAGTTCTTTTTTATTTATTTATTTTTAGGTGGGAAATTATCAAATAACTTCTCCCGCTCTGGGCGGAGCGGGAGGGAGTGTCAGACTTTAACTTTAACTGCGCGGGGGGTGGAGTACTGTGACAGTGGCGGGTGTCGGCGTCTTGTGTGGCCCGTAGCGACCACAAGTGGCGAGTCGCCGACACTGCTGTAGCGTGTGGCCGCCACCGGCTACACGTGTGCGGCGCGTCTATACAAAATACATGAAAAAGTTTGTTAAGTCGCTGTCGCTGGCCACCAGTGGCTTTGGCCCGTTTGCGCCGAGCCTTAACCGGTAAGGTCTATATTTATCTAAATTACCTCGGCTGCGAGCCCACGACGTTGGTCTCGACAGTCGCCAGGTCCTTCATGGTGTAGTCTCCGTTGACCAGCGAACCGTTAGTCTGTTTATGTTCTCGTGATCTTCGGAATAGTCTCCAGCCGCGGGAGGCGCCTCCAGTGGAGCCGTGTGAGTGTGCGTGGGCGCAGGCTGCACCGCCGTGTGAATGATGGTGGGCTAAAAATAAATAAATCAGGTAAATTAAAAACACCAGGTCTGTATTTTTGAAAGGACTCACCGCTCACGACGACGTTTAATATTAGTGCTTTTGGAATAAACGGGTTGCATCGCTCCAGGACAACATACATTTCAAGAAAACCGCAAAAAGCTTTTAAATGGGTTTCACTTGGAACCTTTACTGTAGGCTAGTTTAAAAATAACTTGCCAGTTAACAGATGGCACTGGGTGTTTGAAATAAATAAAATTTGGAGCAAATAGAACCTTTTTGCATCATAATATAAATTATGCTCAAATTGTTAGATGAAGCCATTTTATTCCAAATGCACGATATTTCGATTCCGATTTTCGGTTCGATTCCCAAGTCGGACAAAGTGTTATTTTCCATAAGGAATTTCTCAGTAGCAGCCCGGAGTATGGATTCGTGCCCGGTCTTTGGCAATAGGCTCGCCCCATATTACATGGGACTTAAACATAATTAGCGAAACGTGGGTGTACTATAGGTACACCCTTGCCTAACCCTTCGGGGATTGCAGGCGTGATGTTACATATTATTTATGTTTTAAATTAAGGTTACTTTGGTCTAATTTAGGTTTTCCTGTCTTTTAGGGTTCAGTACGTCCGAATGAAAAACGGATCCCTTATAGGATCACTCGTGTGTCTGTCTGTCTGTCACAGCCAATTTGTTCCGAATCTAATGGACCGATGAATTTTTAATTTGGTATACATATGAATTTAGGTGACCCAAATACGGAAGTTTAACGTAAAAGTCTATTTTGAAGATGGAGGTCACTTTGAGGGAACAAAAAAGAAAATTAAAAATTTTTGTTTTACAGACTGTACCGTGTGACACATTAAATGAAAGAGCGTACTGTGAGAGTCACATTTTTTTTTTAATTTTATTAAAAAAAATATTGACCCCTTATCTCCGATACTTAAAAAAAAAATACCGAAATTAGTTCTATACATACTTATAGATTACAGGAAAACCTATAAGAAGTCTATGGTCTTGAAATAACATGGTAAATCTCTCAGTATTGTGCGTACAAACTAACATTTGCAATTGGAATGAATGGAAGAACATGTGTTTCAACTACAATGTTAAGTTTGTTATTGGGATTAATTTATCCCAACTACGGAGCCCTTCTTTGTGCGTGGTCCGACACGCACTTGACCGGCTTTTTTTACCCGACTACAGCGAAACAAAAAGGAGGGTTATGATTTTGACCGGTATGTATGTATGTATGTTCATCTGTTCCCTCATTACTTCTAAACTGCTTGTCATAATTTGGCAAATGTTGGAAGCATCTTGATCGTCCGCTGGTTATAGGCTATGTAAGGTCACATTAAATTCAATATGGCGCCCTCTAGCCGACATAAAGTAAAAGCCTAAAAAAAAAAATTGTTTATTCATGGCGTGTTGGGTATCAAATGAAAGGCCTTAATTAGCACATTTCAAAACTATACATTATTGTCAGCTGTTGCTCATGGCTTTGCTTGCATGCACCCATTAAAGTCTATGTAAAATTTAAACATTTATATCTGTAACTTTTATGGTGTACATAATAAAGAGTATTCTATTCTATTAATTAGGTATAATTTCGATAAAATCATAAGCAACAACAAACATATTTACATTAAACCTAATGAATGAATGAATGAGGTGCACACGAATGAATCTAACCAAAAAAAAAAATTAAAGCGCCTCTACAAATATTTTATCACAAAATTATAACCCCAAAATAAAAAATAAGTTCAAAAACTAAAACCTGACTACTGAAAAATCACGCTCTAAAAAGTATGAAACAAGAAAATATTCTCATCTGAAATTATCATGTACAAACTATTCAATATTTTTCGTCTATTAAATAAACAACTTACACATAATATATTTTAATGTATTTAATACATACCATTCATAGTGATGTTCAGAAAACAGCCGTGGTCGTATGCCACCTAACCTATAAAAACAACACATTCTAACAGTAGTAAGCGATCATAATCTTTAGGGCAAAGTGGCATACGACCACGGCTGTCTTCTGAACATCACTATGAATATGTATTAAATATATTATGTGTAAGTTGTTTATTTAATTAATAGACGAAAAATATTGAATAGTTTGTACATGATAATTTCAGATGAGAATATTTTCTTGTTGCATACTTTTTAGAGCGTGATTTTTCAATAGTCGGGTTTTAGTTTTTGAACTTATTTTTTATTGTGTTTATACACTGTGTAAGCAACTCTCTTGTAGCAGGTCTGCTGAAAAATTTATTTTTTCTCTTTTAATTGTCTTTATGTATTTTTCTCTATTAATTGTTTTATGTGTACACTTGAATAAATAAATGAACATGCAATTATCATAAAAATATAGGTAAACATTATTATTTCTTTGCTAAGCTTGGTTGCTTACAAATTTTCAAAAGGACATTTGCATATTAATTGCTTATTAGCACTATCAGTAAATAACGCGGTCGCATTAAATGCATGTTGTTTTGAAGCATGAATGAATGAATGAATGAAATGCACCGACCCCAGCGTGGTTGTACCAGACTCGATTGCTCGAATTAACCCAAAGATTCACACTAGCCCCTGAAGCCTCACGTTTCATGGGACTACAGAGACCATTGTATATCAAAGAGTAGACCGGGGGGCGCGATAATGGTAGGGAAGACGTGCCCTTGGGATATGGAAGGATTGTTAGAGCCTGCCGGATATGCATCCTTGAGCAAGCATTGGAATAGTGGAGAGACGGGTGATATTCATACAACCTGTTTTTTTTTGATATCCCATAACTCTAGGGTTATATTCTGTAGGTAAAAATAATACTAAAACTCCTAGAATAGGTGGTCCAAAAATGCATCGTTTCGGAGATATCATCAATCATAATTAAATTAGGTCAAAAATTGTCACCAGTATGACGAATCTTTACTTTTGCGAGGTTGCACTTCGCAGTAGTGTAGTAAAATAAAATATGTAGGTATGTTGGTATCGGGGCTTCCCGGCGGCAGCTAGTGAAGGGAAAGCTACCTTATCGACGTTGTCATATTTCACGTAAGGGTGTTTTACATTAATAATCGTGACTTTGCCGAATTATTTTGTATGAAAAATGAAAAAAAAAAATAACGAAGGATTGGAACATAACTCATATGCCAGTTGATTCTTTGATATGACTTCAATCATACCCTAGAGTTATGGGATATCAAAAAAAACACGTTGTATATGGGAGGGGCATCTTTTAGTAGCTTCGCCACCAGGTTGGCTCAGGTTCTCTCGGTTCTTATCTGTGTCTCTGCTATGCTGTCTAATGCTGTATTACACGTTGCTGATTCCAAGGTCTTCGTCTGAGGTCTCACTATCCGTTTCAGAGTTCTTGTAAATCTCGCTAAGCATAACGATAAACTAAAGTTATCGTGTTGATGCGTAAAGCCTGATTTACACAGATTCAGTATTTTATTCCTGGCCTGAAATAAAATACTGAATATACGTATAGATACCGTGATAGTGGTTTGAAAATTTGAGAACTCCAACTCCAAGAAAGAACTCTATTCCTCGTCCCTTTTTTTTTTTGTTTACCTACTCGAGTTAATTATGTTTACGTACGCACAAATAAAATTAAAATTTATTAAAAAAAACCTGTGACAAATAATTTATTTTCATTAGCAGCTGAATGAAAGACACAAACACTTAGCGCCATCTACACGGAACTAATTTGACAGTTTTTGATGTACCTATAACATCTTTTCTCACGCTTTCTGTGGGAGTGATTTCGTGAAAAGGGACGGAAGTGAGTAACAGGAAGTTACGCTATAAGTACGGACTTTTTAATAAAATAAAACAAGCCTTTATTGCTGGTTATACAGTTTAAAATTTTTTTTTTTTTTTAACCGCTTGTCCTTCGACAAAGGCCTCCTCTAAAGATTTCCATTTCTCTCTATTTCTCGCCCTCGGTACCCAAGGGATGGGAAAAGGAGCAAAGGACGACAAGTGAAACATTGGGAAGATGACGTCAAATGAGTAGCTGGTCCAGGGTGGAAGGACTTCTTAATAGCATGGAATTATAAAGTACTTTATAATGGCGGAATTAGTATACTCATGGAATTAGTGTACTCATGGAATTAGTTAGTACTATATAGATTGTAAGTAGTGGGGATCTAATTTCGACCAGTGGGTGACCACTAATTATTCGAATAAATATTTAAGTATTTAGCTTTTTAAAATTTGAGGTTAATTTCTGTCGCTGCTTAGTTGCTTATTACCAAGGTGAGATGTCAGATGTTACACATCATAATTATGCGACTACTATAAGGTTCACTCGATTTTCTCCCTATTTGGTCAAGTATTTGTGTTACTGGATTTCAGCGCTGGATTGAAATGCTGGATCAATATTAATCATAATTTCAAAACGGATACCAATATTTCATACTATAAATCTGAGCATCGACACAATCATCATCATAACGGGCTCGATTTTGTACTCGCTGCGTGTAAACGGACCACAGGTAGTACAGTTAGTACTCACCGATATCAGACGCGCAGCCGTGCAGCACTAGCGCCAGTATGACATTGAAGCCGACCCCGCAGCCCGACACGATCATCATCATATCGGGCTCGATGTTGTACTCGCCCGTGTGTAAACGGACCACGGCTACATATACGAATATGCCAGTCAGGATCCAGATTAGGAGGACTGATAGCATGGCCCCAAGGACCTCTGGAACAAGATGGTTGGCTGTCAGATTTTGGGCTATAAGATGGACAGTTAATAATGTTTTCACGATTACGATGTTGGTCCAGAGTTGTTCAGTTGATAAAAATGCTGAAAGATTTTAAGCAGTAAACTATATTTATTACCTAATCTTACAATGAAAAGATCACACACTGTTGAAATAGACAATTATTGAAGAGTGAAAAGCAAAACTAATGGTGCCCAAACATAAAAACAGTGGGAACATATTGTTGCTAGTGCTAAAAATAATTTATCATATATTTTTTTAAACAGGGTTGGCCAAAGATATAGAAAGGAAACATTAGGCCTCAAACAGATGACGGTCTTTTTGTATATGTATAATTGGCCTATAAAAACCGTACGTAATATTAGTAAAACCACAGAATAAGTAATAGTACTAACGTAGTACACACCTTTCGATACATTTAAAAACGATAATAAACTTATTATTGCAATCCTTAGAACGGCCTTTCTTTTGGTGTTCCCTTTTTACTGCTAAGTACATAGAATGCAATACTAATTAGCATGTCATTTAATGTGTTATGTAAATCTATAACAACAAATCTGTACAGTACAACACAGAAGTCATCTATAGCTTTGTATAGCGATGAGTCGTGGCGCGGGTTGTGGGCACACGAACGAAATATCTTTCGACCTATATGCTGGGTGCTTGGTAGTGATGGATTAATAGCAATCGCATTCATTGTTAGCGTGTGAATGATCATTTAGCAGTTAGCAAATTAAATGTAGTCGCGAAATTCTGTGAAATGCGAAGCGATGTACTTTTCTAAATAGTCAGAGCGTCGAGCAATCGCGCATGCGCGTGCAGCGCGGTAGCGTGGTGTGCTATAAATATATTTAATTATCGGCGAGTCGGCGAGCAAACTAAACGCGAACGCGATTTTTAATTCGTTTAATAACAAAATTGACATACTTCATTATTATCAATTATCGTCATTAGCAAATATCATAGCAATAGCTATTAACACGCTAAGACTCAAGAGTTCATACGCTAATGAAATTAATTCGAAATAGCATGAATTGCCATTACTAGTGCTTGGCATTAAAAGTGACCCTAATAAGAATTACCATAACTTACCAGCACGTATAAAACCATAAGACATAACAACATCGTGCCGTCTCTCCGCGCAGTGGAAGTCGAGCAGCGCCAGCGCAACCGCAGTCGCTCAGCATAAATGCGCCGCGTCGCTCATCACGGATAGACTATCGGCTAGGTAGCCACCGATCAGCTCACATACCTAGCTTAAGAAATTCCCCATTTGATACCCCAACATTATCACAACACACACTTACCAGCACGCTTGTAACCATAAGACATGGCGACATCGGGCCGTCTCTTCGCGCAGTGGAAGGCGAGCAGTGCCAACGCAAACCCACCGCAGTCGCTCAGCATATGTGCCGCATCGCTCATCACGGATAGACTGCCGGCTAGGTAGCCGCCGATCAGTTCGCATACCTGGATAAATATCAAAAATCAAATCAAAAATATTTTTATTTCACATAAGCCTACATGGGCACTTATGAAACGTCAAAAGCTAGGTGCACGGTTCCAATTGGTCGTTTCCTATGGAGAAGAGCCGGCAAGAAACTCCACGGTTACTCTTTTAAAAAAAATTGGCTTTTACAATGTTTTCAAATTACAGTGTTATTAAGTATGAGAGGACAGCGTAGGTCCGTCAAAAATATTAATAATTGCTTAATTTTTTTTTATCGTGTTAAGATATTGACACCCATCACGTCTGCGTATCGCTAGTTTGAGTATCGCTAGCTGATTTAATTTGACCCAGTATTTACTGTTGATATTCTATTGCAAGTTTTTCGTAGACGCGTAGCGCCTTGCTACGGAGCGTAGCGCCTTGCTAGGGCGCGTACCGGAGGCGAAGGTTGGGCTTGAACTCGCGAAATAATAATAAAAATCTTCTATCTAATCATATAATTTTTATTTCACGCCTGTGTTCCTCTTAGGTATAGAGGAACACCAATATTTACTGACAAGTCCTAGATATAACCAAAAATTCGAAGACAACTGGCTTGAGAGCACTAACGATCCAGTCAGTCAGTTGGATGAAAAATATATGACAATGTATTTTGAAAGGGATAAGGGGACTAGGGACCGGCAACATTTATTGTTTATGACAATGACATTCTACTGGAAGAAATTGTGCGTTGACCCATAAACGACATTTCCACATGAACTTTCCATAATATTCTAAGTGCATGGAAAACAGTCTGTGTGACATTCTATAACACAACACACACACACTCACACAACGTAAACAAAACACACGATTCCATGTCACACATACTCGTACAGAATCAACCACACAGTCATTTAACTTTTTAATTTTAGTCTTAATTTAACAGTTGAAAGAAAAAAAAACTATGAATTTTTCTTAAAATTACTACCATAATAATTGTCTTTTTAGGGTTCCGTACCCAAAGGGTAAAACGGGAACCCTATTACTAAGGCTCCACCGTCTGTCTGTCTGTCTGTCCGTCTGTCTGTCTGTCTGTCTGTCCGTCTGTCATCAGGCTGTATCTCATGAACCGTGATAGTTAGCAGTTGAAATTTTCACAGATGATGTATTGCTGTTGCCGCTCTATCAACAAATACTAAAAAACAGAATAAAATAAATATTTAAGGGGGCTCCCATACAACAAACGTGATTTTTTTTCTCTTTTTTGCTCTATATTGATAACGGCAACAGTTATACGCTTGAAATATTCACAGAATATTAATTTATATATTCACTTTAAAAATAAATAATTAAATTAAAACAAAACAAATATTTATGGGGGGCTCCCATACAACAAAACTGGTTTTTTTTTGCCATTTTTATAGAAAATGGTACGGAACCCTTCGTGCGCGAGTCCGACTCGCACTTGGCCGGTTTTTATTTGTATATCAGTTTACTAGCTCTTAATTTCCCTATGGGTTTATAGTGTCCAAGTGGCAGTAGAAGACTGACTCCCTAAGTCACAGGTATTCCTAGTTTTGGATTTCAACTTTTGTGCGCTTTTAATTATTGTGAACTTTTAGCTAGATATTAAGCATGTAAGGACTTGTAAAGTATATATATATATATTTAGGTATATTATTATTATATTATAGGTCAGATCGTTATCTTAAACTATAGATAGATATACAACATTAGTTTTTTTTTACCCTAAACCCGAAAAGAGGTCATTGTACTCATCATTTTGAATATTTTTTCTATGGGAACAACCTTGAAATCGCGAAAAAAACATCAGCTGTTCCCTACATTTGTGTTCACTTAAATCGACAAAAAGTATGGAACAGCTGAATTTTTTTTTCGTGAAATGATGAGTACAATGACCCCTTTTCGGGTTTAGCGTAAACATAATAGAATGTTGTACTTATATAAATACATAGTATATCGACAAGTAGAACAACTAAACAGGGTACTCGTAACTGATATTTAAGTTCAGGTTAGGTTGTTTGCTTATTTTTCTTTCATGTTGGCAAGAAACCTATCTAGTTTAGACTGCGTTCGCGATTTAGTTTCCAAACTTGTAAATAAACATGATTTGTGTTAATATTGTCCAGTTTATACTGCGTTCGCGATTTAGTTTCCAAACTTGTAAATAAACATGATTTGTGTTATTGGAAAATCTTTAATACTAACATAGTTCAGTTGTGCTTCAACTTCAAAAGTTTTAATTACTTTTTCAATAGAAATTAACTTTATTTACACCGGCATAAAGTTGGCTTTCGTTTAAGTAGACATAACATCAATTGGAACCAAGGATTTGAATAGACAGCCCAGGTTGTGCCGAACGTAGTCATTGGCTAGAAAGGTCTAAAGAAAAAGTTTTTTTTTTTCAGTTAGTTTTTCAGAAACGACCATTGTTAGGCAAGGCAAATGAAATGTAGCCAATGGGGAAGACCACTATCAAAATGGCGCTGTTGTAGCTATAGTTCGTTTTTTATCCCAGATACTAATTTGACAGGTGCAAATGTCAAACTCCAAATTTAAAAAACGAACAACAATCATTTGAAATGTCAAATTAGTCTCTAGGATTAAAAAACCGGCCAAGTGCGAGTCGGACTCTCGCACGAAGGGTTCCGTACCATTATCTATAAAAATGGCAAAAAAATCACGTTTCTTGTACGGGAGCTCCCCTTAAGGATTTGTTTTATTTTAATTTAATTATTTATTTTTAAAGTGAATATATAATTAAATATTCTGTGAATATTTAAGCGTCTACCTGTTGCCGTTATTAATATAGAGCTAAAACGAGCAAAAAAATCACGTTTGTTGTATGGGAGCCCCCTTAAATATTTATTTTATTCTGTTTTTTAGTATTTGTTGTTATAGCGGCCACAGAAATACATCTTCTGTGAAAATTTGAACTGTCTAACTATCACGATTCATGAGATACAGCCTGGTGACAGACGGACAGACAGACAGACGGCGGAGCCTTAATAATAGGGTTCCCGTTTTACCCTTTGGGTACGGAACCCTAAAAATGAACTTTAGGTCCCAAAACAAGCTAATAATGCAAGGTGGTTTTGATTTATTTTTGCGAAAATGACTCGTGTTCCCAAAAGCCCGGAAATTGTAGTCCACCATTTTCCGAAAGACCTTAAACTTAAACGATACTCGTAGAAAATTATATTAATTAGACAGAGTTCGATGTTATGCCGGAAACATTTTGAAGGAAGAAAAAAGCGAGGAAAAAAGGCATATTTAGAATTTTCAAATCTGACACTTACCATGGCGAATAAATATTGATATCTCATAAATTAATAAATTGAAAATAACGAAATAGTGGAATAAAACGAAACTCATGAATGTACATGAAATTTATGGTAGGCCGTAGGGCCAGCTATGGTCACGCCATCTACAATTAGCTTTGACCGATCATCCCCATTCAAAAGAAGTAATTGTAGTTAAGCCTATAACTCATCGCTCTTGTCGACTGCCCTTTAGATAAAAAGACAAAATAATGAGCACGACTAAGTATGTTAGGGTGGGTAGAACACGGATAATCTAACATTTTCTTTTGTGAAACAGCCCGCATTTTACCGTCATTTACGGCGGACCCATATATCCGGACATTATCCATTGTCTGGTCCGATCTTGGGTCGTGTCTATGGCTTGGTCGTATAATTCTATAGACCTCCGGGTTGTCGGCTCATACATTCGGTAATTTCGAGCCAAGTAACGAACCGTATTCTTACTTATGTATGTGAACTTCAGTTGTTTTAAAAAGTATAGGAACTTTTTTACTTTCAAGCACGCGTTATCTATACTTACAAATAAACCAAAATGAAGTGTATGTTTGTAATGTTAAAACCAATGATGTATAACCTTTAGATGCGTTACCTGCGCTGAATAATAGCAAAGTAAATGCCAGGCAGTTGCCTGACATTTACAATAATAATTATTATTATTACGTACGCGCCAATGAATATGCAGCAGCTAGTGACGTAACTAAATATGTATGTTCATCTCTTTCTAACAACATATATCGGTATAGGTCTTTCCTTTTCTTCACGCGCTGTATGATTGTACGGAAGTATGTAGCTACAATCATGGTTTACGCTGTTTTTGAGTGCACTAATGTTCGTGTATGACGCGTCTATTTATAATACGTCATTGGTTAAAACAACAGCTTTTTACTCGGCAAATTTTAGTTTCTCTGTCTGTATGTTCCGGCAAACCTCCGAAACGGCTGCCCGACTGTTGTTATAATGAGTAACTTAGGCTACTTTTATTTTAGACAAAACCACGCGGGCGAAGCCACGGACAGCAGCTAGAATAAACACTCTCTTAAAAATAAAAATAAAATACTAAAAAGTGAGAAATAACTTTTATTTCGGAAGTCGGTGCCTTTGGTTTTGCATTCTCGTTTTTTGCCACCGACTTTTTGTACTTAAAAATAAATATTTTTCACTTTTTATTTATTTTGGTAACTAACCCATACAAATTTGAATAACACTACCTGTTAGGTAAATAACAGTTACAATAACATCCACATATACCTACCTACTAAGTGGAAAAAATACGTATTGTTGCGCGCACAACAAAAAACCCTACTACTAGCGCCATCTAGTATCAGGTAGCGAAACTAATAGAGTCAAGATGCTTCGAGAAAGTTCGATTCTAGAACTATCGACACCCGGTCAGTCGGGGCCGGTATGTACTCGAATGTTCTAGATGTTTCGGGAACTATCCGAGGCCCTATATAAAGCCGGTATGGGCCGCAACGGAGTTAGTTTACTTTTGAAAACGAGACAAGCGAGAACAACTGAACGATATTTGAGAGTGTCATTAAGTGATTGTGTTTAAAGTAGTAGTGTGTTTAAATTGGTGTTCCTAATTAAAGTGTCTATTTTTTTGTTATTTAATCGGCAGTTTTTATTGTCACGAACCCCAAGCTCGTAACAATTGGTGTCAGAAGTGGGATTAAAATCATGCCGATTTTACCTAAAGACGACACGGAGGGTATCCGTACCCGGAGTCAACGCCAACAGGAGACGGACCAGAGACGTTTTGGTGGAGCTACGCCACAGAGGTCGGAGGGCCAGCTACCGACCACGGAGGCCAACCCGTCCGCAGCAGCTCCAGCATCAGCAGCACCAGACTTTGCTGCCCTGGTGATGATGCTGCAGGAACAGTCCCGCCGTCAGGAGGAACAGGCTCGTCGGCTGGAAGAACAGCTCCAGGGCGATAAGGAGGAGCAATCCCGCCGTCAGGAGGAACAGTCCCGCCGTCAGGAGGAACAGGCTCGTCGGCTGGAAGAACAGCTCCAGCGCGATAAAGAGGAGCAATCCCGCCGTCAGGAGGAACAGTCCAGCCGTCAGGATGAACAGGCTCGCCGCCAGGAAGAGCAAATGCTCCTCATAAAGGACCTTCACGCAACCTTCAGGAAAGACGTGAAGGAGGTGAAGGAGAAGGTTGCCCAGCATGACAACCGCCTGTCAGAAGCTGAAACTCAGATCAGCAAGTGTAACAACGTCATTGCTGATGTGAAGCGGGAGTTGGGTAACCTTAAACTTGGGGATGGAATCGCAGCTCCCGTAGCTACAACACCTTCGCTACGTGGATTCAAAGTGCCACCGTTCGACGGAACTTCTTCCTGGTCAGCCTACAAAATCCAGTTTGAGGCTGTCATGAAGGCGAACGGGTGGAATAACAGTCAGGCCATGACTGCCCTCACCCTAGGCCTGCGCGACCAGGCCTTAACTGTCCTGGAAGCTCTTGGTAAGGAAGTGACTTACGAGCAACTCCTTGAGGCATTAGAGGCTCGGTATGGCGATGCTCACCTGGAACACGTGTTTCGTGCGCAGCTCAAGGATCGTGTGCAACGCAGTAACGAAAACCTGCAGCAGTGGGCTCTTGAAGTGGAGAAGCTGGTTCGTAAAGCTTACCAGTCCGTACCTGCCCTTATTGATGGGAACCTGGTGCAGGCATTCATCGACGGCATCCGCGACCTTGAAGTTAGAGCTGCTGTGAGGCTCGGTCACCACGGGACACTTAAGGACGCCTTGGCCCATGCACTGGAGGTGGAAGCTGTGCGGCAGGATCATCGTTCCCATCGCGTCAGGGAGGTTGCAGCGTCTACAGTTCGCGATCGTAAAGGATACATCCCTAGGTGCTACGGCTGTGGGGAAAAGGGCCACCTTCAATCTAGTTGCCCTAAGCGAACTACAGAAAAGGAAGATGGCCGGTCTCCAGAGGGTAGTGCGGCTAACAGCACCACCCACCAGCAGCAGGGAAACGAGTAATAGCCAGGACTGCGGGGCAGGTGCTGGCTGATGTTCAAAGAGCCCCAAGGATTTCGATCACACAAACCCATGACGGGAACACCTTAGTCATAAAGGGCGAGGTCAACGGAACGCCTTGTAAGCTGACCATAGATACTGGAGCCTCTCGTACGGTCGTCAGTTCCCAACTTATAAGTCGGTTCCTTGGGGACTCCGCATACAACCGAGACCGCATTAATTTGTTAACAGCCACCGGTCAGCGCATACCCGTCCATGGAGAAAAGAAGATGGAGTTGAAACTAGGTAACAGAATCTACCTGCATAATGTTATCGTGGCATGGACGATTGCATCTTAGGCCTTGACTTTATGAGGAAGAATTGTTGTGAGATTGACGTCAAGCAAGGTGTTTTGAAATGTGGACAAGAGGATCTTTTCATGGAAGGGGCGTTACCGGGGAATGTGTACAGCCTTAAGAAGATTGTTCTTCCGCCGAGATCGGAAACGATTGTGCCGATAAGTCTTCCTCGGAATCCTGGGCAAACCCATCGTTGTGTACTCGTGGAAAGGGTGGACAATGTCCTTCCATGGAAAGTGGCACGAACTTTGGTCAGAGCCACAGACATCTCAGGGGTACGCGTGCTGAACCTTTGTGATCAGGAACAGATTATAGAAAATGGCACACTAGTTGGTACTTGCGAGGAAGTGGATTGGTTGCGTCGATGCCAATATCTATCGACTGGGACCCTAAGCAAGGATGCACAAACGAAAGTGTCCACACATTTAGAAGACTGCCGCAGCACTCTGTCCCAAGATGAAATGTTCAAGGCAAAGAAGATGTTACTCAAGTACGCTGATGTTGTCTCGTCAAATGATGGTGACATTGGAGCGATACCTGGCATAAGTTGTGAATAATCGGCAACGAGATTGGGACAAACACATACAACCGTTTTTATTGTCATATCGAAGTGCTGTTCACGAAAGTACATCGGTGACACCAGCTTTCGCAAATTTTGGAAGGGAATTACGGCTGCCTGCAGACCTGATCACCGGAATACCACCTGATGCCCCACGCAGTATTACCGATTATGCGAATGACTTGCGGAACAAAATGAATGACATCTATGAGCACGTCAGACAATCAGGCCAGCAAATGTCTGAAAAGATGAAAACCCGTTATGACCGCAAAATGAACAATAAAGGGTTCGACGAAGGTTCACTAGTGTGGTTGCACAACCCAGTCCGCAGCAAAGGGAAATCTCCTAAGCTTCAAGCTAAATGGGACGGACCATACCGGATTGTGACAAAGATCAATGACGTAACCTACCGGATGCAGAAAGGGGCAAGAGGTACTCCTAAGATCGTCCATGTGGATCGACTGGCGCGTTATCATGAGGCCGATAATGCTCGGGACGAGCATGTCTTAGGAGGGGGCAGTGTTGCGCGCACAACTAAAAACCCTACTACTAGCGCCATCTAGTATCAGGTAGCGAAACTAATAGAGTCAAGATGCTTCGAGAAAGTTCGATTCTAGAACTATCGACACCCGGTCAGTCGGGGCCGGTATGTACTCGAATGTTCTAGATGTTTCGGGAACTATCCGAGGCCCTATATAAGGCCGGTATGGGCCGCGACGGAGTTAGTTTACTTTTGAAAACGAGACAAGCGAGAACAACTGAACGATATTTGAGAGTGTCATTAAGTGATTGTGTTTAAAGTAGTAGTGTGTTTAAATTGGTGTTCCTAATTAAAGTGTCTATTTTTTAGTTATTTAATCGGCAGTTTTTATTGTCACGAACCCCAAGCTCGTAACAGTATTATTGAAGCTGACTCAAAAACGACCCAAGCAAAGTAAATACAATTTAAAAAAACCAAAGTCGGACCACAATTATTGACGAAAATATCGATGAATTAAAACCCCCATCAAAACGATTTATTTTCGTTGGATCCCATTTTTTAATCCCATTTTTAGGGTTCCGTAGTAAACAAGGAACCTTTATAGTTTCGCCATGTCCGTCTGTCTGTCTGTCTGTCTGTCCGTCCGTCCGTCTGTCCCCGGCTTAGCTCAGGGACGCTAAGTCCTAGAAAGCTGCAATTTGGCATGGGTGTACATATTAATCACGTCGAAAAAATCGTAAAATAAAACCATAAAAAACATTTTTTTTTATGGTACCTCCCTTGCACGTAAAACGGGATGATATTTTTTTTTCTCGTCTAATACATGATGTGGGGTATCGTTGGATAGGCCGTTCAAAAATATTGTGGGTCTGTGAAAAACATTTTTCAATTCTGAGATCCGTTTGCGTTAAGATTAAGCTTTAAAGTGCAATTTTTTGTTAGTCAAGTGTCCGTCCCCCGTTAATTTACAAGTTGACGAGTAATCGTCGACCAACTTAAATTTGCAGTTGAAGAATTGACCGTAACGTATATAGATGTATGGGAGAGCATGTTTTTCAACTACAATGTTAAGTTTGTTTTTGGGATGAGTTCATCCTAACTACGGAACCCTTCATTGTGCGTGGTCCGACACGTACTTGGCCGGTTTTTTAGGTATTATTGTGCTGAAGGGAAACATAAACCAAAACGTCATTTGTGTATAATTTTATTATTCTTATTGATTTAAAAAAAGCGCTAAATCAATATAGATAACATTTATATGGCACCATATTCTCTGAAGTATGACCTACCAAACAAAAAAGAATCATCAAAATCAATGTAATATATAATTGGCGGAGTAATCACGTAACAAACAAACAAAAAAAACTACAGTCGAATTGAGAATCTCCTCCTTTTTGAAGTCGGTTAAAAAGACCATAAATCAAGAAGTGATACTTGTTAATTCAATTTGCGATTTGGCTACGGAACCCTTAAAAGAGCAGGTTCTCTATTTTTATCAGCGTGTTCCAAATCGTGTGACGACACGATTGGCTCAGTGGTTAAGCGATTGACTGCTGCGCTGCATGTCGCGGGTTCAATTCTCGCACGGAACAAATTTTTGTATGACCTACAAGTAGTTGTTCCGGGTCTGGCTGTTTGTGTATGTGAGTTTAAATGTTAAACGTAAACGCACCCGCAATACAGGAGAAATTCGTAGTGTGGGGCAACGTTTTTTTTTTAAATAAATAAGTAAAATGGAGTAAATGACCATTATTCGAACGCAGTCTTTAAGATACTTGTGTTCAGCTGTGGGAATTGAAACAAGACGAGGAATGCAAGGATATACCTTTAGCAAACGGTGCTTAACTACTTACCATAAAAATGGCACATAGCACAAGCGCGGTCAGCAGCTGTGGGATGGCGCTCGGGGGCTCCGCTTGCGGCTTCCAGTGGCAGTGCTCCACATCCGAGGAAGGCGTCACCGGGACGTCCGTGTACGTCTCCTGAAAACAATAAGTACATGAGGCATTACAAAAAAAAATCGTTTAATTCAGGTATTAAGAGGACGATAACGGACTTTTAATGACTTTATACTGAAGATCACGTCTAAACGACGGCACGGTTGGCGCAGTGGTTACACGCAGCGCAGGAGCGCTGCGTGTCGCGGGTTCGATTCCCGCACGGAACAAATATCTGTATGACCTACAAGTAGTTGTTCCGGGTCTGGCTGTTTGTGTATGTGAGTTTAAATGTTTGTAAACGCACCCACGATACAGGAGAAATTCCTAGTGTACGGCAACGGTTTAAAAAAAAAACGAATAGTGTTAATGATTTGAAAAAAATATATGATAAATTAGAGCATTTTCTCAATAACTTAATATGTGAATATTTTAGATTATGTTTATATTACATAGTGAAATGAATTTGTAAAGTTAGGTCTAACGCGCATATTTAACTGAGAATGGCGCAAAATCTACCAAGCGTATTTTTCTGAAACCTTCACCAATTTAAAGATAATTTAATTATTGATCTTTTAGTATACGCGTTTTATTAAAATACCTTTTGTTTTGTGTATAATAAATTAATAACGCGTCAAATTGGGGACAGCTCTCCTTGATGGGCGAGTCCTATTACTGGCTGAACGTACGACGCGTTGCGTGAGCTCAGTACAGAACACGCAAGCTAACCACTCAAGGTCACTAGCGTATCTGCGTCTTAAAACTATAGTAAAATTACTAAAATAAAACAATCCATTATAAATTTAAATTAAATTACATGCTTCAAAATTAAATCAAATAAACATCATTAATTATCATTATTGCATTAGTCCGAATAAATTAGGGTTCGAAAATAACACATAACAATACTCTTGTAATTCCGGAAGGGTTAGGCAAAAGTACACCCACATTTCACCAGTTCAGTTTAAGTCCCATGTAATAGGGTCGAGCCTAAAGCCATCAACCGGACACAAATTCCGACTCTGAGCTGCTACCAAGAAATTTCTGATGAAAATACCCACGTACACTTTGCCCGGGCATCGAGCCTAGGACCTCAAGCTCAGCAAGAACACTAGCGGTCTACTAGACCAACGAGGGAGCTAATGACTTGAGATCCTTTACTGTTAGCCTGCAGCATACCGCTACTGGGCAAACGCCTCTCCCCATGTCTTCATGTTAAAATTCATGGTCTTCCTTTTATTTGTGACACTATGTTATTTAGCAAAAAATAATCCTTATGACAAAAGCCTTTCGATCGATATGATAAAGCTACAGGGTGATTATTTTTCTCGTGTAACGGGTTCGATTTCCGGTTCAACCATGTAATTATTTAAATATCTATGAATGCAGTTTTTTTTAAATTCAAATAATGTCTTCTTTCAGTAAAATGTTCCATCTACAATATTCAAGGTACTTTCCCTCCATGTGGCATATCCGTGGGACGCCCTGTATACCTATAATTTAATTTCAACAAGATTTTTACTTTTATTATTTTATTAATATTTTCTAGATTTTTTTAATGAATGTGTTAAGTTGTACGCTTAATAGCCTGTAGATTTTCTATTTTATTAAGTACCTGGTACTTGTTGACGGGCCTACACTGTCCTCACTGTAATTTGAAAACATTACTTGAAAGACAATTATTTTTTTAAAGAGTAACCATCGAGTTTCTTGCCGGCTCTTCTCCTTAAGACGACCAATCGGAACCGTGCACTAACTTCTAACGTTTCATAAGCGCACATGTAGGCTTATGTGAAACAAAATAGTTTTATTTTGATTTTGATAGAAGTTTCCAGCTTCAAAAATAACGCACTTACATACAAACTACCATCCCCTTTTTAACCCCTATACGGGATATATTTTTAAAAATCCTTCCTTTAATACTCAGTCTCACCTTTGTTGAAATAGGAACTCTTTGTGCTTTGAACGCGTGCAAAATCTCATGTCCCTTAGTCGCCCTTTACGACACCCACGGGAAGAAATGGGATGGTGCTATTTTTTACGTCCGGCACGGCAACACACCGAACTCGAAAATTTGATGGGTTTATTTATTAACGTTGCAAAGTTAAGAGGCGTTTAATTAAAATTAATCGCTTATTGTTACTTATACTTAACTTGGGGTAAATATAGATAATACAAATACAAGATCGTACTAAAGAGTCCGATCTTTTCAAAAATATCTTAACATCAGAAGTGGGATTAGTTGTACTCACTTGCAAGAGTACTACTAGCGCAAAGAAGCATGAAACTGCGACCCAAGTGTGGCGCGGTAACGAAACCATAGCGAGATCTAATTCGACGCCAACGCCATCTATCGTGCGGGCTGACAACTTTGAACAAAAATATTTGAAAAAAGAAGTTCTAACTTATTGTACAGTTTAAAAAAAAACTTGCCGAAATCAAAAGGCCCAGAGTTTACGTAATATTTACGATTTATGCCATATTTACACGACACATAGGTACAGCTAAAATAGCATAAATTCAGACGGACAGAATTCAGGCCACAGGCTCGACATAGATAACGAACGCTTTACGAACGAATTCGATCGCAAAGTCCTAATGGGATCTCTAGACGGTCAAAATTGCTTGAAGGCTTCTACATACCAGCGCGACTTGTCGCGCGACGCGACACGGCACAAAGGCCCCGCGTGTCGCGGGACGAGCGGTGCCTTTGTGTCGCGTCGCGTCGCGCGACAAGTCGCTCCGGTATGTAGAAGCCTTTATAAGCACGAAAAAACCACAATCTTGTCAAGCGTTTTTGACCGTCTAGGGACTCCATTAGGACTTTGCGACAGAATTTGGTCGTATAGCGATCGCTATGTATGTTGAGACTGCAGGTCCAGAGGGTCTTCTCCGAAGCGTTAGTCCGAAGTATCGGCCGAATGTTCGGCCGATACTTGACTTCCAAAGTATCGCAATAATCTAAACTATTTCAAATTAAAAAATAAATTGTTAAATTTGCTCTTAAATCTAAACTATTGCGAAACAGAAGAACTCATTTATTCTATGAATTAACGACTAAAATTCCAATTTCTTACTTCCTTGACAGAAAGTACCTATACCAGACTTACACACAAACCCAGACCAGTTTAACCCCACAGCAACACACTCATACAAACTATTCACAATAGTTACCTTTAAACCCATTCAATAACTATGAACATCAGAATTATTACGCAGTTATAAATATTTTGTAAAACGTGTCAATCCCACTAAAGAACACTGTCCTTCAAGATACAGGATTTTACTAGTTTGAAGGGCAGGGGTCTTACTCAGTAGTAATAGCCACACCAGCCCTCCCTTATTCATACAAACCTGTTTTTTTTTTTGCAAATATATGATTACTTACTTACTTACTTAGTATATTAATGTGACAAATTATCACGTAAACTGCTGCGATTAGCAATGATGACTGCGGCTATACGACAACCGAAAAAATCGACATCGGTGAAGACAACGATGTCGATTATTTGTAAAAAAAAAAAAGTATCCTAAACAAGAGTTTAGAATACTTTTTAGTTTAGGCGTTATTATCGTAGTTGGGCTTTACTTATAACCATTTTTTTTGGATATACCATCCATCACATTGATTTTTTTCGTATAAAACCTGTCACCCGCGGGGTAATTTCGTAACACACTTATAATGACAACTGATCACAATGGGTTTCATTTTGATAGTTAACCCACGTTCATTGCGTTAATTACATTGTTGAGCTGACGAATTTTTCAAACCTTCATAGGTTTGAAAAATTCGTCAGCTCAACAATGTAATTGCTATTGATTAGCTTGAAGCAATATCTTTCAAAACTCTCGAATTGTGATACAAAGTGTGTTACGCAACTAGATTAGATTAGATTATATTATATTTATTTATTTCTCAGTAGGTATATGGTACATGGTTTAGATCTTACATTAAACATTATTTCACACCTACCATTGCTGGTGTAGAAATATTACATAATAAGCTAGGTACATGCAAGTCAGAACTACACATTATAAGAATATTTTAGATAGTTATGAAATTTTGTATTAAGTTTTTTTTTTGTTTTTTTTTTCCTTGATTAATAAGAACTAAAGTTCTTAATAATTGATTATAATCTAGCCTAATAGGCTAATAAGCAATTTAACTCTAACTTATTATTTTACGATTACGTTATAACTAAGAATAGTGTCAATTTGCACTTTTACACAATTACGTAGCACTTTCTTAGGGTCTGATAATTAATAAAAACACTTTGTTCACGTGATATATGTATAGCACAACATTGTTACTATTATTATTTCACTAATTATACACTACACTAACTCAAATGGTTTAGTTCTCTTTAGCCTACGCACTATGTCCGTGTTGTCTAGCAGCTGAATTGCCTCAACATTCACATGTCGGTGAAGTCTGTGTTCGTGGGCTTCAGCTAATTTTTGGGTGATGGCGGTGACGAGTTCCATTTTAAGGTCTCGGTGGAGGTCGTCATTTCTAATGTACCATGGTGCATTTACAGCATCCCTGAGTACTTTGATTTGGAACTGTTGGATTATTTTAACATTGCTTCGTTTAGTACAGCCCCAAAGTTGGATGCCATACGTCCAAATTGGCATAAGAATATGTTTATAAATTATAATTTTATTATGTATAGGCAGGAATTTCTTCCAAGTAACCAATACATACTTTTATAACGTATATCAAGTTCCAGTCTTTCCTTTTTGACGTGAGATTTCCAACGCAGTTTGGCGTCAAGAGTTATGCCAAGGCATTTGGCTGTTAGCATAAGGCACTTTCATGCCGTTTATATGGATTGGGTGGTAATCGCAATGTTTGTTGGTGAAGTCAATGTGAATTGATTTTGACTCATTCAGTTTGATCTTCCACTTTTGTGTCCAGTCATAAACTTTGTACACAGCTAGTTGAACTATTTCTACTGCTTCTTTGTGGCTTGATCGAGTAGCCATAATTGCAGTGTCATCCGGTCGCTATCGTGTTGTTTTCCAGCTCTGGGATATCACATGTGTATAACAAGTACAGGATTAGGCCTAACACACTTCCTTGTGGTACCCCAGCTTTAATAGCTTTAAGCTCGGAATATGCATCCTCTTGCCTTACTCTAAACATTCTGTTACTTATATATGATTCTAGAATGTCTGCAAATTCTGGAGGTAGCATGCGTCTGAGTTGAAATACCAGACCCTCATGCCAAACTTTATCAAAAGCTTGCGCGACATCTAGGAATACGGTGGCGCAGACTTGCTTGTTTTCGAGAGTTTTTTCAATAATGTTAGTTATTCTGTGTACCTGGTCTATTGTGGAGTGTTTTTCCCTGAAGCCAAATTGATGGTTTGGTATTAGGTCTTTTTCTTCTATTATTGGTTTTAACCGTTTTAATAACAGTTTTTCAAATAGTTGTGATAATACGGGCAACAGGGAAATCGGTCTATATGATGATGCTTCATGGGGTGGTTTCCCAGGCTTAGCAATCGTAATGACTTCAGCAACCTGGAGATGGTCTGGACAAGTCTGGTCAGCTTTACTATGGCTTTGCGCGGGAGGTGTTTTAGAATTTCTCCTGCTATGAGGTCGTAACCCGGGGATTTCTTCGAGCTAATGTTGTTCTGAATTTCTCTCAGAACTTCTTTAGGAGTCACAAGTCGAATTCTTTGACTAGGTGATAACTTTCCACTCTCAAGTATTTCTATGGAGCTCTCATTGGGTTGAAAAGTGTCTTCTTAGTAGTGAACAAACTTAAACGCTTTTTGTTCATTGCTAATGGCCCATTTTCCGTCGCTGTTTCTGATGGGCGGTATTTGCAAAATCGGCCTTTTTAGTTTTTTTGTCGCTTTCCAAAGAGAGAAATCCGTTGATTGGTCGTTTGTTAGCTGCACAAGTTTACTTTTCAGACATTCATCCTCAAATTGTAGAATTTTTCTCTTTAAACGTTTAGTGAGGTTATTTAATAATGTTTTATCCCGCGGGCATCTTGTTTGCTGCCACCGCTTTCTTTGCTTTCTTTTCTCAGATAGTAAATTCACAATTTCGTTGGGATAGATATGTCCCTTATATTTGCGTTTTAACTGTGGAGTATTTTTCCATAGCATCCGTATACTGCCCTCCAATGCACATGATAAGAAAAGAGCGATATTTACAATTCTTTGAACTTCTAGGCCAGAGATTTATCCTAGGCGGTGATTTCAATGCCAAGCATACGCACTGGGGATCTACCCTTACTACAACAAAGGGAAGGCAGCTCTTAAATGCAGTTAAAGATATACAATGTCAAGTTATGAGCACAGGAAAACCAACATACTGGCCCACTGACCACCAGAAAATACCGGACCTTATAGACTTTTTCATATGTAAAAATATATCCAGCAATTACATTAATTTCGAGGAAGGTTTTCACATGAATTCGGACCATTCCCCGATTATCCTAAGACTTAGTCAAAAAATCCTTCTAAGAGAAAGCCATGTAACGCTGGTTAATAAGTCTACAGATTGGGACAGTTTTGCTCTTGATCTAGATAATATTATTGACCTAAAAACTCCGTTACAAAATCAGGAGCAGCTGGACTCAGAAGTAAACAAATACGTTGTTAATATCCAACAAAGTGCGTGGAAAAATACTCCACAGTTAAAAATAATTTTAATGACAAATTAATAGCCAGGTTAAGATTTATCAAAAATGCATTATTTATAATGTCAAAATATGAATAGTAAAATCAAAAATAAAAATCATAACGTCGAAAATATAAATCATAATGTCAAAATATAAATCACAACGTCAAAATAACAATTAAAAACGTGTATGAATTCATAATAATGTTAAAATACTAATGTCATTTAATAATCTTAATTACAGTATCAAAAAAGTAGGATTTTAAAATTCATTGATGGAATAAAAGGGTGCACTCAGGACCATAATAACGAATTGATAGGCCCCTCATTCATCAAAATCGTACAAGTGTCTAGCTAGGCGCTACGGTAGAACATACGTAAATACAAACATACATACAATGGTAAAAATATAAACCTTTATTTTGGCTTTAAAAAGGCAGGAGAAAAAAAAAATTACTTAAGTATTTTTAGGGATGCCAACATATATTTTTTTTTATTTCAGAATTGAGCTACCAGAATAATAATATTATTACGTCCACAAACTGTAACTGAAGCAAAACTGTCCTAAAATGTGTCTTAAAGTTTATAAATAATTTAACTTTCGAAATGTGTGTACTACAGGTACACCTCTGCCCAACCCTTCGGGAAATATAGGCGTGATTTTATGTCGTGTGCAGAAATGCTATCCGGATATCCGTCGAATTACCCGGATATCATTAATTTTACTATCCGGATAAAACAATACAGCATATTTCCTTTTGTTCCTTTTTATATTTTATTTCATAAAAATCAGTATTAATAATAAAACATTTTACGTTTTTGTGTTTTTGTAAGATAGGTATTCGCAATCATGAAATTGTGAACGTTGATGCGATATCTTCAAAAAATCATCTAATGACACAATTACTAGATTCATCACAAAGTTAATGCAAAAGTATAAAAAGCGCTTTGGCTCTTTAGACTTTTTTGGGCATAAAGGCTTCTACATAGTACTGGCCCGACACGCGACGCGACACAAAGGCCCCGCGTGTCCCGCGACGAGCGGTGCCTTTGTGTCGCGTCGCGAGTCGCGCTGGTCTGTAGAAGCCTTAAGTCCACAGCTCGACTTCAGTTGACGACGGCGATGATACCTATTCATATTATTGTAATTATTATTTTGCATTCCATAATGTTTAAAGGTGTGACGTAGTACTCAGTTATTACCAGCAGCAGAAAGAAACTGAACAATACAATTACAACGGCTATTGACATTTTTGACAATAACGACATTATAATATTAGTAACTGACTTAGACTTTAAATCATTTAAATTAATCTTCTTCAATCTAATTATTATTATTGCATGTTCCAAATCATTAGACTACTTATTAAAATGATATACATAATTATAACAAATTAATTGTATACCAATTGCATTGGTAGAACATAGAGATCTCGCTAAAATGTATATTTTAAGACCTTAATAAAGTTTGATTTGATTTAACAAACAACTTTTCAACAAGTAAGCGCTATATACAATACCTACCTACTTATGTAAAAAATCCGTTAGGTAAATGAACAAAAATAATCTTACACGCTGTAGCGTTCCATCTACGTAGCATTAAGGCTCTTACAGACTCACGCGATATCTCAGGCGCGACAGGCACCGAAAAATGTGCTACTAGTGTAGCGCCGCGCCCGCGATTTCGCACCAGTCTGTAAGAGCCTTTAAAGTAGGATTCCCGACGGTAAATGGAGTAACAAAATCAATGTGATGGTTGAAACGCTAGATACCACAAGCCGTCCGACCAAGCATGCCCCGAAGTCCGACATTATTGCGACTTCCTATTGCATGTCAAATGTAAAAATGTCAACGCACGTCCACTCCTGACGAAGTCTATAAGCTCACAGACGCGCTTAGCGATTGAAATGATTCTGTTTACGTTGAGCACATCACTAAATGGCTGGGGTGACGTCATCGTAGGTATAAAAAAGATGCTCGGTTTTCATTCTATCTAATGAACATCGGTATCTAGCCTACTCTAAATCTTTGGTAGAAAATCAAAATCAAAAGTCATTTATTCAAACTAGGCTAAGAATCAGCACTTTTCGAACGTCAAAAATTACATGACACAGTCCCCTAAAAACGCCCACCCTTCACCACTTCCTAGTGCTTTAGCTGGAAGTGGTGACGGGTAGAAACCATGGCTCCAAAGAGAATGAGACCGAGACCAAAGAAAATATGGTCTGAAAGATGCGGTCAGATGAGAAGGATGTTAGAAACCGAAAGCCCACGTAAAATAAATAGGAACAAGTGGCCGAAAAATACTTAGCAAATTTTGAAGGGGATAACTTTGTATACGAACATTGCAAGTTAAATAAAAGCTTCTAAAAAGGACGAAAAGATGGTTATCATTATGTTACTAGATCACCTCCAGATTTTTTTTATCATCATCATCATCAGCATGTGATTTACTCATTTCTAATAAATACTAAGCTACGTACAAAAGTAGGTCGTCAGACGAAAGAACTTGGCAAAGAAATCCAACTTACGTTTAGTTTCTCCATCTTGGCACAAAAAACCGTTTCTTTAACTTTACAATCACAAGTGCTCATCGCTGCTAAATCAAGACTAACATTATATACTTCGATGGAATAGGATGTTAGTTTTTCTCACGATGTGGGTAGGAAATTCTTTTCCTACCCACATCGTGAGAATATAAGGCGGCCCATTCGGCTACACTGTCGGGATGAAGCTAACTGCTCTGTTGTAGAGCGAGACGTTGCATCGCCGCGTCGAGCGGCGTGCGAGAGAGAGGTCGCGAAGTGTAGTTCGCCTTATTGCGACAATGTGCCCGCAACAGTAGAGGAAACGCGGTCACGTGGTCGTTAGCGTTCGTTCCATAATGTATTCCTCTGTTTTCTCCTTGATTAACAAGAGCAAAATTATTTTTTGTACGATGGTATATAATCCCCGCTGTCATATCCCTTTGAATTTTTTTATGGGGTGGGTATGTACTTAAATTAACAGTTGATTTTTTTTAAATAAAATAACCAAACACGATTGTACCATATAAAAATGTTTGCTTTAGTTAGTTACTCAGGGAGAAAACAGAGGAATACGTTTGTATGGATTGCACTCGTGACGGGCGGCGTTTCCTCTTAAACGCACTTTCAGACTGACGCAACGCGACACCGGTAGATCGATTTCTATTACCGGTGTCGCGTCGCGCTAGTCTGCACGCGCCTTAATACTTGAGACAATGTCAAGGCTGTTTTATCATTGTATTTGCTTAAAACAATGGGGTTTTTGTTTTGTTATTTAATTTAAGTCAGTGGTATATGAATGATCAATGAGTTACTAGAATATCGAAATACAAAAGGAATTTAATTAAGTTTGTGTAATAACTAAGTACTTACTAAAATGTAAAAAATCTACATTATACTCATTTTTTTTGTAGTTATTCATGCTTATAATATAACCTACATAAATACATAAACTCACGACTTCTTCCCATGGGTAGGCAGAAACTATAGAATGTCACCTGCTACGATCCTATTCCTTAAATTCTCTTTATAATATAAAATTTTGTAAAAATGTATTTACTTTTAAGAATAAATCTGACTTAAATAAATCTGAGTTTAATACTTGGCATAAAAATTTGTAATATAATTGGGATAAATCGCTGGGTCCTGAACTCCTGACATACAGGGTTTTTCCTAATTTGGGATTCGCAGGCTATAAAATTCTGTTACATTTATTTTTTATTGTTAAATAATATTATTATTAATACTTATGTCAATAAATTTATATATGTAAAATGCAGTGATTTTAGATGTAGTATCTAATAAGTATTTAGTTTGTTTTATAAAAAAAAAATCCATTTGATTAGTATACACACGACTTAGAAACTAGTGTTAGTACTTAAATCTACCAGAAAAACAAAACACAAAGTATTAATTACTACGCCACAGTGGCATGTAGGCGTATCCAATGTCCCAGTATGGGGCTGTCCCGGCTGTTATAAATTATCATATTACACCTGCATAATAATATAATATGTTGTATAAAACTCACATTTTACCACACAATGTTACCTACTAAACAAGTCGCACGCTTAGAACAGTTTTCACACGTAAACAAAGGCCATTCAATTTTCATTGACACACCCGGATTGTGTCGCACCGTGAATGTCACGCTTTATATCCCGTGTTACTAAAATAAAAATAAAATTTTAAGTGGGTAGATGTTTTTGCCGACTTTCAGAGGGTAGGTAGGATGTTTTTGTAAATTATTTTAAAGAAATGTGGGTACAACAAACCGTTCTTTAGAATTTCTGATTTAATTTCGGAATTGTAACTAAGTTTTATGTACAAAGCGAGCTGGGTAAGTTAGGAATTCGGAGAATTTTCTCATTTAGTCGTGTGCCAATGCCGGATTCCGTCGTTTTAAACGTCCTACCATTTTTTGAGCATACAAAAAAAAAAAAAAACTAAAAAAATTGAATTATACAAGAATTAGAATTTATTTATTTGTGAGAATGTAGTTTTACATAGTATGGTGTTCATATTTTTTAAGTCCTATACATTCTACCACAACAGGTGTACAAATATTCAAATGTCATTATTATCTAAGAACAATTAATTAAAGATTTGTGATTTACAATAAGTCCAATAAAAGTTAACCTACATAATTTCATTACAGAAACGATGATTTATGAACAACCTCAATAGTTAACAATATAGCTGTAACACTTGTAGAAAAAATATCGATGTATCGATACATAAATATTTTTTTGTTCGACATATCGATATTTTTGGCGATATCTATTATTTCGATACATCCATATAAAATATCAAGTAAGTAGTAGTAATTTTGTACGCCTAATGAGGCAAAACATGTTGGTCCGGTTGAAACTATGTCTCCATCTCTATAATAATATGTGCATAATCAAGTATCATGTTACACATGTTTAAACAAATAAATTTATCTTATCTTATAGAAAATGTATCAAATACGATACATTATCAATAGGACACCGTTGTCCCCACTGACTAAAACCACTGGAATTCAAAGCCGTAAAATGTAGACTTATTTTATCAATGTTTTATAAATTTAAGATTTTACATCACAATTTTTTTATTTTTTGTTGGTAAGTACAGTCTTCATAAATGTTCATATTTGTTTTGTACCATTAAACCAGATATGGTTTGTATTGGTACTCACATTCGCTATTTTTACAACACTCCTTAATCACACAATTAAGAAAAAAAAAAATGCAGGTACACGAATAATATTTTGCACGTAACTATTTAAGCCGTAAGCAAACATCTATCCGTAAGTGTAATGTTTCAAATCTGAGCTGCTCGCTACTGAGCCGCTCATAGAAAACCGGTTCTAAATCTTATACAGGTTGTGTCTATTTTAATTATTTTTATTAGTTTTAAATTGAAAAATTATTATATTAAACTAAGTTATTTAAGTAGTTGTAATAGTATTTTTTGTATTTTTGCTTATCGTTTCTCGAGTTTATTTCGTCTTTTATAGATTTTGGTATTTCGTTGATTATTGTGGGAATTAAAAATTTTGATGTTCGTCTGCCATAATAATTTCTAACCTGAGGTACTGTTAGTTTATTTTTGGTGATACTTCTTGTGATTATTTTATGTGATATGGGTATTTGGATGCTTTTGTTATTAAATTGCTCAATCAAGAGGGCCATGTTGAGTCTAGTCTGTACTGGCAAAATTTTACAATATTTAAATAGTTCGATGACGTTATCTTTATATTGGTGTTTTATTTTTCTGGGTACGATGAGTTTTAGAAGTCTTGCAGTTTAGAAATTCTTTCATTATATGATTTAAATGTTCGCCCATAACTCGTGATTCCGTATGCTATAATTGATTCCGCTAAAGCAATGTACATGCTGAGCAGGATTTTGAACGGAACTTTAGGTTTTAAAATGTAGAATTTTGCCAGTATAGCCCGCAACTTGTCACAGACTGAGTCCACGTGAAATGACGTTCCTAGTTTGGTATTTTATTGAAAAAAAAAACAAATAAGTACAATAGAATTTCATACAGTCAAAATTTTTTTTTTTGTAAATTTCACCGATATAACGATGTTTCTTTTTCGATATACCTATAGAAATCGATATCGATACTTTTTGGCGCGTCTTGCATCCCAATTTGACACAGCTATCAAAAGCGCAATCCACAAACAAATACTTCCTTAACAAAAAAAATAAGCAGACAGTCGGACGGACAGACAGACACAGGACTCGGACCATAAGGGTTCCTGTTTTGCCATTTTGTCACGAACCCGAAAAAAAGGACACAGAAAAAACAATTATATACAGGGGTTATTGGTAAAACACTGACAACCTCTTAGGGGGTCGTTGTACTCATCATTATTGAACAACTTTTACTGTGGGACCAAAACTGAACGCGAAATAAAAATACAGCTGTTCTCTACATTTTGACGAGTTATGTGACCATAAATGTAGGGACCAATGAGCAGTGGTGGATGAAGTAGATACGTATACGCCTACGCGTCGACTTTTCGTCGTTTAAAAATAAATAGGACAGACCAGACCTACCCATCTATCTACAAACCGATTCTTTGGATACTAGATTAGACCCACCTCAGTCCTCATGCACCCAGCCAATATCATCATCGTTTGAACCTACCATTGTACTATCTCAATGGTAGCTTCAACCGATAGTAGAATAGCTATCTATTCTATGCTAGCACTTTGCAGAATAGACCTGCCAGCCAGTGCCAATCACGTTTAAAAATGGAACGTATTTTACCACAGACTGCCTGTTATATAATATTTACGCTATAGACAAAGGGCTCTTATGGTACGATAACCGACTTTTAATGATTTCACATCTTTTAACATAATCTAAAATATTCACATATTAAGTTATTGAGAAAATGTTCTAATTTATCATATATTTTTTTCAAATCATTGACACTACTCGTTTAGACGTGATCTTCAGTATAAAATCATTATAATTCGGTTATCGTCCCATTATTCGTCAAGTATTTATGAAAATTGATCAAGTGCAGTACTTTACAACAACTGGAAGCTAGTTTTAAATACATACCTAGATGATAAAGAGCAGGTACTGCTGAAATTGAATGGCGAGACTCCCAAACCCCTACATACGTTCTTACATAATCATTCTCTCGCATGCGTCATAACCTCATAATAACTCATAACCGCGCACACCGCACACTACCTTAAATATTATAGTTGTTTTACGATGTTGTTTTATTATTGAAGTTTTTTGTTATTGATTTTTTACACATACATAATTCCGTAAGTACATAGTTCCGTTTCCGTTCGGTTGTTGTTCCGGGTCTGGCTGTTTGTGTATGTGAGTTTAAATGTTTGTAAACGCACCCACGATACAGGAGAAATTCCTAGTGTGGGGCAACGTTTTAAAAAAAAAACAAACAAACAAAA
This sequence comes from Tiliacea aurago, assembly GCA_948098905.1. Classification (NCBI taxonomy): domain Eukaryota; kingdom Metazoa; phylum Arthropoda; class Insecta; order Lepidoptera; family Noctuidae; genus Tiliacea; species Tiliacea aurago. Next base: position 6,245,881 of record OX402597.1, read on the forward strand.
CAACAATTATACGTCCGGAACTCAGGAAGTCAGGACCAAATTTTGACGTAATTGTACAACGGAAACGGAATATGTATCACATTGTAGAATAAATGTAGCACAATATTATTAATTTTATTTGCCTAAAATATTCCGACACAGACTCTAATAATTATCACAAAACTCATTTTTAGAAAAATCACACTGGCCAGCAAAAAAAACTCTTCAAATTCTCTTCTCTTTATTCGATTCTCTCAATCGTATTGTTTTTTTTTTTATAATATCGTAAGAAATCATAACATAATGAGCGAGACCAGCAGTGACGAAGATATAACACCTGCAGAGTTAGTGCAAGCGGAACATAATGCCTAATTGAGTTTTTCCGGAAAAATCGCGCAAAATGTTCATAAAAGCGTACAGTTTGTTCAATGCATGGAGTCATTCTAAAGGCGCAAAAACGTTTTCAGAGACTATTAGTATAATGCTATCATACTTCATTGAACTATCTAAAACAAGGAAATCAAGCACACTGGAGCATGTAAGCTAAGCGTCCACCGCGTCGGAATCAGCGCGTACGGAGCGGACGGATTTGTTGCTTTGTATTGATTCTTATGGTACAGCGTTGACTATCACTGGATAACATATAGCCAGTTTACGCTCAAAATGTGGTTTTGAGCCGAGTGTTACCTACAACGGCGAAAAATTTGCAGGTGTTGATGCGGCTGATGCCTTCGCTGATTTCTTTGTTAGCGTTTATCTTCCCGATGTTCCTCAACTTGATGTTGAAAAGGCTTCCCATTGTGATACTAATGTTAGCAGTAATTATGTAAATATATTTAAATTCACTCCTCAGGATGTCATGTCAGGAATAGGTAAACTCAAAGTTAGTAGTTCAGTAGGGCCGGACAGCATTCCTCCAGAAATTTTGAAAACTTGTAAAAAACACTTTTGCTTGCCTCTATTTCATATTTTTAATCTATCATTAAAAACCGGAATATACCCACCACAATGGAAGATTTCAAGGGTCACTCCTATTCCCAAGAGTTTGAATAAAACATTAGTAGAAGAATTCCGTGCCATTGCCATTTTGTCATCACCAGCTAAAGTTTTTGAAAACATACTAAATAACTATATTTATTTCCAAGTTGAAAAGTATCTGTGTAATGAACAACATGGTTTCAGAGCAAAAAGATCAGTAAATACTAACCTTCTTACCCTAGTAGATTACATATCTAAACGATTAGACCGTGGGGGTCAGGTCGATGTCTTGTACTTTGACTTCCGGAAAGCGTTTGATAGGGTCAATAATGATATTCTGCTGGCAAAGCTATGTGCCATCGGATTTCCCCCAGGGCTGTTACAGCTCCTCGCTGACTATCTTCGCGATCGTCAGCATTTTGTCAGACTGGGCCTTTATGAATCCCAGCCCTATCATACGCGTTCCGGAGTCAGTCAAGGATCAATTCTGGGACCGCTTCTCTTCTTGATAATGATTAATGATCTTCCTTCAGTTATTCATCACGCCAGAAGTTTATTATACGCAGATGATTTAAAACTCTTTTCCGAAATTAATTCTGAAGTCGATAGTCTGGAACTGCAGCGTGATATTGAGGCGATATTGGAGTGGGGTGTGAAGAACAAAATGGAATTTAATTCTTCCAAATGCTTCGTCATGAGTTTTACTCGAGCACGAAACCCTATCACCTTTACTTATAAAATGAATGGTAGCGCTATTAATAGAACATCTGGAATTAAGGATCTAGGTGTCACATTTGACAACAAGCTAACGTTTCATGATCACATGGCAACGGTAGCAAAAGATTCATTTAGGCGATTAGGTTTCGTTCTGCGCAATGCTAAAGATTTTAGCAACACCAGCGCTATTAAATCTATTTTTAATGTACTGGTTCGTACCAAACTGGAGTCCAGTGCATGCGTCTGGAACCCGCACGAAAAGAATCTATATAAACGTTTGACTGGATATTATCCTTTTATGTATCCTTCGAACTTTCTTTTAGGCTGTTTAGGTTATAACTCTCTCGAGGTTAGAAGAAAAAATTACCAAATTATTAATATGTGTACGATCCTTCAAGGAAAAACAGATGCTCCTGAATTGCATGACGAACTGTCCCATCTTTTTGCTCCGATGAACTATAACCGTAGCAGGAGGCACAGATTGTTCGCCGTGCCTTGGAGTCGAACCGTCGCTCGAGCCCAGTCTCCTGTCCCTCGCACGCTCTCTGCGCTCAACGCTCTCTTGGACGCTAAGCCTCACTGTGATGTGTTCGCGGATAAATGGAAGAAGATCTTGTCAACATGTCTGGAGTATTGTGAGATGAGCGTATGACTTGTACAAAAAAAAAAAAAAACAAAAGAATACAGCTGTATTCTTTTGTTTTTTTTTTTGTAGTAATATAATGTGTTGTGTCTTTAACTAATGTAATTGGCCTTTGGCCGTTTTATGTTAAAGTAAAATAAATAACTGCGCCAGAGATTGATACCGCGCGCCGCGTACACTGCGTAAGCTCGCTCTGATTCCGACGCGGTGGACGCTTAGCTTTACTCGATTACCAATTGTAATAAGTAATTTTATTTTTAAATTTTAAAATAAATAAATACTAATATATTATTGAAGCTGTTTTTCTTGCAACTAGCATTTTCCTCGCTGTAGTGAGGTGAAAAGTTGTGTTTCGCTCGGCAGCAAAGTTATTCTGCATCCCGTACCTTTGAAACCCTCGCTATGATCAGGATTCAATACAAGTACTCGCGCAAAAAAACAACTTTGCAGCCTTGTATACTTAACGAATAACTATGTTATCAGAAAATAATCACCGCTCCTAATTAAATGCTCACAATTCGCGCAAGGCATAATGCTTCCAGTACAAATCCGCAGCAGATTTGCATTGTCAATTAATTCTTTGTAAGTACAAGCTGCACTCGCTGTGGAATGAACTCGAGCCCTATTGTTAGATAAATAGGTCAGGTTTGATTGTTGTTCTGCTAGCTGTGAATAATATACAGAGCAGATGAGGCAGGGGCGTAGCTACCGCCGTATCAGCCGTATTAATGTTACAGGGCCCCCGAACGAAAATTCGTAAACTATTATCCAGGACCTCAAACTCCTCAATAGAAGCCTCTTATCAATATAAGGGGCCCGTGATTAATGAATACCTAATGAAAATATGACAATTAACGTTTGCTTCAGGCTTACAAAGGTTTCAAGCTACAGGCGCGGCCCAATTCTCTCTCTCTAATCACACAGAAAATGTAATATATCCGAGCCAGGATGCTATTTTCTTGCCTGCCAGGGTTACGAGCCTGTCCGAAAAAATCGTGGCCCTGGCACACGGGCATTTGAAGGAACACGGGTGGGTTTTATTCAGTAAAAGTCACACCCTCGCCCTCCGCCCAGAGAGGGAGAAGTTATTTGATAATTTCCCACCCAAAAAAAAAGAAGAAAAACAAGGATGCTATTTTCTTGGTTTTGTAAAAAACCGATACCCTTCTTTTAAGCAAAGAAATATATATGTCTAGCTAGATAGACAGTCAAAGCTGTGAACTCGTCGAAAACAATTGCGTCCAACAATTGGCCGCAAAATACGAGCACACTAGCTTAACAAAATAACAAAAATACCCTCCCGCTCCGCCCAGAGCGGGAGTAGTTATTTGATAATTTCCCACCCAGAAAAAAAAAATAAGAAAAGGCGTACCACACTGGACTGAGCGACTTTTGCCCACTAGGACAAATTTATTGCGGACACAATTACGTGGCACCGGACACAATGACGTGGCACGAATGTAAGACGTAGCTGTCACGCACACCAACATAACGAAGTTGGCCGGTTTGTTTTAGTTCTTTTAGCACGCAGCGCGTCACTCTATCTAGACTTAAAAATAATCAAAGCTTTTAAGCTTCGCCGCAATCGGGTAAAACAGCCCCCAAAAAATTTTAATATAGGGCCCGTTTAGGACTAGCTACGCCCCTGGATGAGGAAGACAGGCGGTCGGTAACTTATTCTAAGACCACTCTGGCACTCTGCGAAATTGGTTATCGAGTCTTGTCAATCGAAAGGTTGTGTGGTAGACGCTATTTGTGATATTGTAAAGATGTTTCGTAAACTTCTGTATTATTAAAAGTTCACTTGGCAAATAAGAACAAGACCGAAAAAAATGTATAACATTTTGACAGTCACATTTTGTTTTTTTTTGGAGGTTACTCCTTAAGGGGACGATAACCGACTTTTAATGATTTTATACTGAAGATCACGTCTAAACGAGTAGTCTTAATGATTTGAAAAAAAAAATGTGTTAAATAAGAGCATTTTCTCAATAATTGAATATAGAAAATTTTAGATTATGTTTATATTACATAGTGAAATTAATTTGTAAAGTTATGTCTAAAGGCTTCTACATACCAGCGCGACTTGTCGCGCGACGCGACACGGCACAAAGGCCCCGCGTGTCGCGGGACGAGCGGTGCCTTTGTGTCGCGTCGCGTCGCGCGACAAGTCGCCCCGGTATGTAGAAGCCTTTACGCGGATAAAAAAGCTGAGAACGGCGCAAAATCTACCGAGCGTATTTTTCTGAATCCTTCACCAGTTTAAAGATAATTTAATTATTGATCTTTTACTATACGCGTTTTATTAAAATACATTTTGTTTTGTGTATAATAAATTAATAATGCGTCAAATTGGGAACAGCGCTCCTTGATGGGCGAGTCCTATTACTGGCTAAACGTACGACGCGTTGCGTGAGCTCAGTACAGAACACGCAAGCTAACCACTCAAGGTCACTGGCATATATCTGCGTCTTAAGTATCGATTTTCATATAAGGCCCCCGGTATGGAAATTTTATGAGGAGTGAAATTAATACAAGCACTAAGGTAGCCCGCGTAATGCTTTTTTTTGCAATTTGGAGGTCTGTGTCAGATTGTATGTTGATTAAAATATGATTCACGGCCATGGCTTTACAGAATTATAATCATTAGAATCAGCAATACAACTCTCTTCGTAGAATGGGGGGTTTGGGGAATGGGATTCTATGAACTTAGAGAGTTGTCGAAACGGTGCCAGGTGATCACGGAGGATACAGAAGATCGCGGAGTAGTCCTGGATGAGACTCGCACATACCAGGGAAGCATAGCACCAAAGGGTGGAAGCAAATACTCAGCAGTAGGTGGAACAAGACTGACAACTGTCAATGAGGATGCTGAATGAATGATGATGATAATTGGAATCAGCATCCTGTGACAAAGGCTATACAAAAACAGTAATGCTGTATGATCACCTTCACCATTTCATCTGAAAGACGTCCACTGCTGGACATGGGGGTTTGCCCTAATCGCCACGCTGGGCAGGCGGGTTGACGATCGCAGTATGGCGTTAAAATGCATAGAGAACGCAGCTGCCCATTCTCTAGTAAGTCCCTTAGTCACGTTTTACGACACCCACGGGAAGAAATAAGGTGGTGCTATTCTTTATGTCCGGAACCACACAGTCAGATAGATCTCCTTAATGTATACGTATTGGCGATCCAAGCATGTAACAGACCAGTCTATCATACAAACATAACGGTGAATGAAATGCCTGGTTGACTAACTGCACTGTTAGCAGAGTCAAGGGCGGTGAAGCGTGGTACCGATTAGTTACGTTAACAAGGTAATAGTTAACTGGTATTACTGTTTAATTAGTTTGATAAGACTTTTCCTGTTTTTATTAATAACTGTTTACTTGATGACTTGCCTTACCCTCGTATACTGGAAGTAGTCCTGATGTTTGTTGTACTTGTATCATTTTCTTTCTCAGTAAGTTTTAATTATAGTCTGGCAGTTTGAGTACTTTCTGCGGCCTACCCAAATGTCCTTTCTTTAGTATTGTTCGTCGAATCGTTGAGCTCCCTGAGTTCTGACTTGAGCTACACGGTTACTGATAAATGCGTGAACTGACTGGACAGGTCCACTCATATCTGTGTGGTTCTTACTTCAAAAGACCATTTCAGACACCAATCTACATGGTCCTCACATGATCTGACAAAGATTATGTCTGGACTTTCAAAGTGACTGTGACCTTTGAGTTTGTTTCGGCATTTCTGAAAGAATACGCCGACCTCATCTTGTTTTTAAAATATGATCGACGTGTAAAAGTGTTTGTACAAACATACTCACAGAAATAAAATCATTTATCATAATTTTTTATCATTGGAAAAACGCAGACGTACATTTGGAAAGTACCAAAATAAATCGCCCAATTGATATAAATTTAAATGCGCCTGTATGAGCACGCGGACTCTTCGAATCAAATTACAACTTTTAGAAATTGGTATTGTATTAGCAGTAGATAGTCCTTTTCCAGACTAACTTCCACAATGAGCATAACTTGGAACAGTTACAATAAGTCAAAGTATTGGCAAATTAAATTGTCAAGGAGTCGGTTAGTTAGTCAGAAAATAGATTTTAGGATAGTCGGTCAGAAAGCAAAGCACTTAAATAAATAAATAAATTATTGATTGCCATAAACTGGTTAAAAATAAAATTGAGACCCTGGGTCCAGAGCTGAGACAGACAGCTGAGAGAAACGGTTAAATTTGTCTGTGCTATTTCAGTTTTGAAAATTGAAAAGAGTATATGATTAGATGGTTTGGTAGTGTTGAGAGGATGAATGACAGGCGACTAGCAGAAGGTATTTTACAAGGCAGATGTGAGCGGAAACGCGTGAAGGGACGCCCTAGAAGGACATAAATAGTGACCTTATTGGTGATGTTCTTCAGAAAGGTCAGGTCGATCAAAAGGAGTATATGTATACAGGGTCAAATTAAATTAGCTAGCGAAACTCCGCAGACGTGATGGGTATCGATATCTAAAAAGGACAAAATAAAATAACAAAAGATTTGATGATTTTTTTTTGGGTCAACGTACCGCTGCCGCTTTATATTTGTTACTTGAAGTATGAGTTGAGAAAATCTGTTTTCTTTGTTTTCATCATGTTGATATATCGGTACCCATCACGTCAGTGAAGTATACAAAAAAAAAACAATTTTTCAAGTGACTACACTAACTGCGGTTACAGACCAAAAAAAAAACTCGTAAAATTAATTTATTTCTTGTGTGATCATGTTTAGATATCGATACCTATCACATCTGCGGAGTTTTGCTAGCTAATTTAATTTGACCCTGTATAAGGATCGTAGCAGGTGGCGTTCTGTAGTTTTTGCCTACCCCCATGGGAATAAGACGTGAGTTTATGTATGTAAGAATCGCAATTTTCTACAAAAGCTCAGCCAGACGTTAGATTTTCATGAAGACCTTAATTGGGTATGTAAAGTAAAAATTAACCTATGCCGATTCCAAAACCATTTCGAGATTGTAAGCTTCTAAGACTTATTTTTCTATTAATAGGTCTTAAAATTATAAGATCGTATTTATTTTCACAAAATACTTAAAATCACTTGACTTTTATTTGACCTCTAAATGACGTCACAAAGCAGCCTGAATTGGAAACTTTCAGTGCCTCTTGAAATTAAGTTGTTCATTATGTGTCAAGTGTCATGCCAACGTCAAATTTACATGAAACACTTAATATTATTCTATTCAGATAGGTAAATATGTAAATAGTGTAGTTTTTCACCAACGGCGGACAGTACAAGTCAAATCACATCGATGTATCGCCTCAGGAAAACTTAACTTACGTTAAAATGATCTTCACAATAAAACAGTCGCCGCCCAGACTTGTAGTAAACATTTATTTCCTCGCACCATTTCCTTTTTAAGGTTTCTTTTACTAACAATCAATTTGTTGTGGTGTTTATACTTGACGGTATGAAGAACTTAGCAGAAGTAGTATTTGAATCCATTCATTTTATTAATATGCCATAACTTTAAACTAAAGTACGGAAATCGCTAAAGTATGAAATGTAAACAAATTAATTGTCAAATTTGACAGTTTGACCTTACTGAATTTTGGTTTTAATTAAGTGTTAAACGTGGCAAAGATCCTAAGCTTTTCAGTTACTAGAGACGTCAGTACGAACAATACTTTAAAAAAATATATAAAAATAACTACAGCTTGTAAAAACAAAAAGATGAAATTATGTGTTTCAAATACTCTTATCATTAAAATAAAAATATAAAAAACATACCAGAAAAATACTTTACATACCTAATTGCCCGGGCTAATGACCGCAATGACCGCTCATAAAGAAAGGCTGATGCGCCGGTGTCAATGAAGCAGAAAATGATGGAATGTCAACAACATTAGAGGACACAGTAGATGACACATAGGTCGTTTGAGGTACTTAGTTCATTTATTTTCGTAAATATAGACTAGTCGACCTTTACATAATGCTAAACTTTGGTGGTGTCATTTTGACTGTATAAGTTGGGGCACGTCGGCGTCGCCGCGTCGTTTACATTATAGAATCAAGAGCACCGACTTATGATGCGATTTAGTTTAGTTTTAGCATGTAAATAATATTTAGATGATGCTAAACTTAATGCTATTGCATGTTAATAATATGTAGATGGTGCTAAACTCAGATTATAGAAAAGAAGCAGATAGACCGCGCGGAACAATAAAGTGAGGCCCGTTTGTAGACATGTGTGCGTTACAGCCACGTGACAGCACTATAAGAACAGGTGCCTCTATGTGTGTGTACGGTTGCCAGGATAATGAAAAAATTAGCCATATTTCATTACATGAAAACAAAAAGTATTTTTTTTCTTAAATCAGTTGTTTTTATTAACAGTATACGTCAAATTAACAATACCCATATAAACGATACATTTGCGATATATTTTTATTTTGAGACACCAACATTTTATTGTTTTTGGTAAGTAGCTATATTTACTTTATGGTGACGTCATATAACCCATGATATAGCAAATCGACTGATGTAATAAGTATTATAAAATCCATTAACTAGTTACACTTACGAAGACACATACATACTTATTTATTTATAAACATACTAACCAGAAAAGGCGATAAACAAAACACTATTATCGACATAAATATTTTTGTAAATCGATACTCCTGTATACTATACTTATTTCCTAACTTAGGGGTAAATGTTTCATTATAAACTAGCAACACCGAATGATTTTTGTTAAGGTTTTGTGTTTCAAGATGTCACTAACAATAAACACGTAAAATAAATCCAAATAGACAAATAATCAATATTTTACTTATGAAAGATACTCCATCTTATTTCTTTTGTTTTAGGGAACAGTTTTTACAATGTTTAAAAATACAAGACGGCATTATTCTGAAATTATCTGTTAGAGCCCGTGACGTACTAACGATGCGACGCTTCGTGCTGTACTGAATCGAGTGTATTCGCTTTTGAATTTGTATTTGCTTTGTTGGCCGCACTCTCGGTGTTCCGCGCGGTCTATCTGCTTCTTTTCTATAATCTGAGGTGCTAAACTTAATGCTATAATTTAGACCGTTTGAGTTAGGAATTTGGAAAAAAAAATGGGCTACATCATAATATAGAGCACAAATTATAATGGATTTGATATAGCATAATTATTTACGGAATGGTTGAATTAATTGTTGTAATTTAGGCTAGAAATGAAGACGATTCATCCTTTGCAGTGTAGTCTGGAATTTAGCTATTTTTCATTTATTTTGTTCACTATGTTCATATCTGTGTGGTTCTGGACGTAAAGAATAGCATCGTCCTATTTCTTCCCGTAGGTGTCGTAAAAGGCGTCTAAGGGACTTACTAGAGAATGGGCAGCAGCGTTCTCTATGCATTTTAACACCATACTGCAATCGCCAACCCGCCTGCCAAGCGTGGCGATTATGGCAACCCCTTCTCCTTTTGGGGGAGGCCTATAATAATAAATAATAAAATGCTTTATTTCAGACCATGGTGTCCATTTTGTTAGTAACAATGTTCTAATAGACATAGTGTTAGTAATACTTAAAACTACCCACAAATAAACACAACAATTACTAGGTACTGCGCCACTCAATGACAAATCGCGCAGCAATGACTGATGTAACTACAGTCCATCCGACTAGCGATCATGCTAAGGATGCTGTTGGCGCAGCCACGGACTCTACGCACCAGGGATGCGCACCTTTTACGCATCGTACCGTAAAAGCAGTCTACGCCACATTCACCAAACATCCCTATGTCCCCTATGTCCAGCAGTGAAAGAAAGAAAGAAAGAAAGAAAATACATTTGTTTAGCACAGACTAAAGACACACAATATAATACAAGTACAGCAGATAAAAATAAAAATAAAACAAGTAAATAGTTTAAAGTGCGTGTAAGAAATAAGTGTGCCTCACGGCTGCGCCAAAAAGGCCCATTTCAGCAAAAATGCCAGACAACTAGTGCCTGACGCTGGTTTTCAACTGGACCTGAAGTGTGAGGTGACGGATGTAAATCAGTTTTATACTGCATATATAAATAAATATAAAATAAATTTATGTCAGAAAAAAAATTATATAGTGAAAATTGCAAAAAAAAACACTGATAAATAAGTAACAGTGGACGTAATGATGATGAATGATGTTTATTTACTAAGTTCTCCCAATGTCCTAATTTTCTGGCTAGTATATTCAATTTAAAGAAGAATTATGTTAAAAAAAGCGAAAGCCGGCTCATGCCAATCTACGTCATGAATAAGACTTTTGTCTCTTTTAAATTGTTAAAAGTAGTCCAATAAACCGTCTCATAAATTCAAATTGAGCCGCATTCAAATACAAAGCAGACTTTGAATCCGTCGAGGAATGTTGTATAGCTTTTAAGCAGATTACAGCCATATAATATAGCCGTAAGGATCACAATGTAAGGCGGGCTTAAAAACATTCTTTTAGGGAAGAAAATTACAGAAGCGTACCTAAATAGATGAAAATGGAGGGTTGATGGAAAGATATTTATAAACATAGGTCCCCCAGCTTCGTACGGCTTTACGACTTGACAAAAGGTCGAAATTTCTTTATTATAATATTAAATAACATAACATCTCGCCTGTATTCCCCGAAGGGCTGGGCAGAGGTGTACATATAGTACACCCACGTTGAAACATTTTTGTCTGAACCGCTATTGCAAAAAACGCTAGCACATTATGTTTAATTTTGTTGGATATCGTATTAAAATATTTTATTAGGGAATTTAATGTAAAAAAAACCGCTGTTAATATTTTTGCTTGAAGTACATACAATTCAAAAATTTCATGATTTTATTTTTATCGTTTCCGTGGACGAAAATGTTTAATTTTCTAACCTCATCTCATCTACAAACAATCTTTTTCTACCAAGTAAGATTGATATAAAATGTTTTCTTTAAAAAAAAAAAACGTACACGCGGTGGTGAACTTTTCGCGGTACTTATACATTTTAACATACAGGAAGTATGTTAAAATGGGTTATTGTAAATTCGCCACAAAGTAAATTCGTCACATTTTTGTACACTCCATACATTGAAAGTGTATTCGCCACGTGTTTTAAAAATATATGTAAATTCGTTACAACCACAAGTCTTCATTTTTACGTACGTGGGTGATTCTCTGTAAGCTCGTAATCGGCTGTCCAGACTGATTTTTCAAAAACAATTGACGTATCGTAAATTAAAATATCTCAGAACGCAAGCTTAGGACTATTCCTGTTCAGTGCAGATGTAGTTATAATGGTATCCATTATAGTTTTTTTATCAAAAAAATCCCAAACCAGCATAAAAACAGTCCCCTGTGCTGTCCCATTTCCAAAATGAAGTTTTTTTTATTATGGAATTTTGTTCATCATTTTTAAAAACGCAATTAATAAACTTATTTTTTTTCGAGATAAATAATATCTAAAATCGATTTATTTTAGTTCATTCATATGATCAAATCTTGTCCGGGCTTTTTAAAACAGTACCCCGCCAAAAGTTCAATCCCAAAAATATTTTTTTCCACTGCGCCTTTTCATGTTGTCTTGGGTAGAAAGGAACGTAACTAAACTGAAGTTCATGTCAGTGGCGTTAGCGGTAGTAATGGCAATTAACGCTATTTCGAATTAATTTCATTAGCGTGTGAACTCTTGAGTCTTAGCGTGTTAATAGCTATTGCTATGATATTTGCTAATGACGATTATTGATAATAATGAAGTAAGTATGTCAATTTTGTTATAAAAACGAATTAAAAATCGCGTTCGCGTTAAGTTTACTCGCCGACTCGCCAATAATTAAATATATTTATAACACACCACGCTACCGCGCTGCACGCGCATGCGCGATTGCTCGACGCTCTGACTACGGAGAAAAGTACATCGCTTCGCATTTCACAGAATTTCGCGACTACATTTAATTTGCTAACTGCTAAATGATCATTCACACGCTAACAATGAATGCGAATGCTAATTAGTCCATCACTAGTTAGCGGCGCTGTGCCACTATTTTGTTTAGTGTAAGTGCATCGTTTGTAGCGGGAGTGCCTGTCGGGGCCGCTTCGACGCACAGTCCACTGGTAATTATTTTATTTATTTGTGGAATTGAATATATTCTATACAATTTTATAGTGATTTATGTACATATTTGTCGAGAACTCCCAAAACTAAATGCATTACAATAGTTTGCTTGATATTTCACGATTTAGCCAAAATACACAGTCCCCTGGCAACATTCCCCTGCTTTGTAATGTGGCAGGGGACTGTATTTCATTTCAGGGGACTGTGTACGTTTGACAACACTCTCTATTTTGAAATTACTTTAGTTAATTAAACCCTAACCCCCTTATTCCAAAACAAGCAAATTAACGCTGCAAGCACCAAAAAAATGCAACAAATGATGCATCATATTATAAAAGATCCCGCAGGCAGACGCGACACGACGACGCGACGCGATTATTGTAGGACAATAATATCATGATGTTCTAATAGAAATAGTTCTACTATACTACCCCCTTAATCCAAAACAAGGTTTATCTTCAGACCCAGGTTTAAAACATGGAGCCATTATTGAATTTCGAATTTTATTCCGACTATGGTAAAGTTCCTAAACACAAAACTGACAAATTAGTACCGAACTAAGTTTTCAGTTTTGTAAAAAGAACGGTATTTCAATCACTGTTACGTTCTTATTACAAAAAATGGCTCCATGGTTTAAGCCATGTCAAAAAATAAATCTTGTTTTGTAATAAGGCGGTAATAGTCATAATATTTTGTTGCAGGCTAGTTAGACATGCCTCCTAAAAAGCAAATGCTATTCAGAGAGGAGTTATTACAGAAAACAAGAGATGCGGAACGTCCAAGGTTCCAAGGTAGGAAAAAACTACTCTCTGAAGAAATACCTGGAAGTATTCAGAGAATGGGCATGGGAAGGGTGCGCCAGACGGTGTCGGAGGAACATGCAAATGAACGGCTGATATTGTTGTGAACGCTGATGGTGATTTCAACGGTTTTCAATATTAATTTTCTTGATTTTGACCCCTGTTATACAGAATGTCCTAGTTCAGGCGTCAAGACCTTGGGCACGCCAGAATTCTGCTCTTTGAGGAGTGGCTGGACAGGCGCCACGGCGTCCTCACCTTCTGCCTGACGCAGGTCCTCACCGGACACGGTTGTTTCGGGAGGTTCCTGTCCAGGATAAAGCGGGAGGAAACGCCCGGGTGTCACCACTGTGTGGATCGCCGGTGGAGGTCTGCCCAGCTTGGGCGGAGCACCGCCGTGTCCTCACGGAGGCGATCGGCGGTAGCGATCTCTCTCGTCCGGCCATGGTTCGGAGCAAGAGTGCATGGGAGGCCGTCACCTCTTTCTGTGAAGCAGTAAGGCTCGCGAAGGAGGAGGCAGAACGCGTGAAGGAGAGGCAAAGCTCGCGCCCTCGCGCCCCTGGTCGCCGCAGGAGATGCCCCGGGCGTCGAAGTCGCAGGCCGATTCCCGGCCACCGTAAGCGCGGGCTCGCCGACCCATAAGGACCAGGCCCGGGTCGACGGCGCAATGTGTTCCACGCACGCCTCAAAGAGATCTCAGCACCAACTGACGGGGTCCATTAGGGCCACTGCCTACCAGGGTTGCGAGTTTGTTCGAAAGGGATACGAGTATCGTGGCCCTGGCACACAGGCAACGGAAGGAACACGGGGGGGTTTTAGTCAGTAAAACTCTGACACGCTCTTCCGCTCCGCACAGAGCGGGAGAAGTTATTTAAAACTTCCCACCTTAAAAAAAATGGTGGTGATAATAATGATATCAAATATGAACAAAAAAAGTAGGTTCTTAAAATGAAAACGTAAGTACTTCGTTTTAATTTTAAGAACCCTTCGTGCGCGAGTCCGACTCGCACTTGGCCGGTTTTTTCCGGTGCCTTAGCCGCTCTAGACCTCCTCCATCCGTACTCTGGAGAGCTGCATCAGATATCATCCGATGATCCGAATCGTTACCTGACGGAGAACCGAGGCTTCGAAATGACCTCGTTTGTATGAAAATGTTGGTCTGGGTACTTACGTACGTAACGGTAAGTGTAGTTTTAAAGTACTATTTTACTAATAAAATGGATCATGTTACCTGAATAAACAAATTTAATAAAAAAATAAGGTGAAATGGAAGAACGTAAAACCAGCATGTTTGTACGTAAATATATTCATACTAAAGTGTAAACAGGTGTTACCTATTTTCTGTAAAAACATTTCAAAGAAAGTTCTATCTTATTGACAAACGATCTTTTCAGTAACTTAGCTGGGACACATTGTATTATTTTTTTATTAAACAATTGCATTACGCACTGAAATTGGCTTATGAATTGAGTGTGATACCGATCGAGCGAAAAAATAATAACTAAATGAATACATTCTTTCAAACATCTACACAAATAAATAAAATGTATGATGTGTATGTTTGTAATGTCAAAATAATTGCTTTTTACTAAATGCATATGACAGTACCTATTACTAACAAAAAAAAAAAAAAAAATTTAACTGTCTGTCCGTTTGTTCCGGCTAATCTCCAAAACGGCTGGACTGATTTTGACGGGACTTTCAGTGGCAGATAACTGATGTTATATGGAGTAACTTAGGCTTTTATTTTAGAAAAAGCTATGCGATCGAAGACGCGGGCCAGAAGCTTGATAAAAGATACAATGTAATATACTAAGACAAAGTCTAGGCCCGTATTTATTTATAGAACAATACTCAGCAGGTACTCATTCAACCAATCCAATGGCTTGAATCTAGTCTTAAGACGCAGATATATGCCAGTGACCTTGAGTGGTTAGCTTGCATGTTCTGTACTGAGCTCACGCAACGCGTCGTACGTTCAGCCAGTAATAGGACTCGCCCATCAAGGAGCGCTGTCCCCAATTTGACGCATTATTAATTTATTATACACAAAACAAAAGGTATTTTAATAAAACGCGTATACTAAAAGGTCATTAATTAAATTATCTTTAAAATGGTGAAGGTTTCAGAAAAATAATACGCTTGGTAGATTTTGCGCCATTCTCAGTTTTTTATCCGCGTTAGACATAACTTTACAAAATAATTTCACTATGTAATATAAACATAATCTAAAATATTTACATAATAAGTTATTGAGAAAATGCTCTAATTTAACTTTTTTTAGTTTCAAATCATTAACACTACTCGTTTAGACGTGATCTTCAGTAAAAAATCATTAAAAGTCGGTTATCGTCTCCTTAACGGGCTTTCCGAGGCACGGCGGAGTCTCGGACTCTCGGTAGGTAAAGATGGTCACCCATCCACGGACCAACCCCGGCAAGTGCTCGAAAATCACTTGTCCAATTTGTGTGTTCTTTTATTTTCATACTTAGATACATTCTCTAGCTAAGTCGTTACGTTAGCTAACAAAAGACACACTTAAGTATAAATAAAACTGTATGTATATATACGCAACGGATGTGAAAATCCTGCCGCAAAAAATATAGCCCATTCTTATCAGGCACGTATATTCGACAATAACGTTTTGATAACGGGTGACGACAACTCGGCATATTTCCACAGCTATGCTCTGCGGGTGTTTGCATGGTTAGATAACTTCACAATTTTTCATTGTTTGTTGCTAGTTTAATATTTTTTTAACTAGGTCATGGTGTGGTACAGTTATTGTGGCACGGATTCTGTTTTACATCGATAAATTATGGAGTGAAATTAAAATGCACTGATTATGGAGGACTTAAAATGTTGCTTAGTTAAAAGTTTAAAACAGATTTAGATGAAACTATAAGGTTTCCGTTTGGTGCCGGACGTAAAGAATAGCACCATCCCATTTCTTCCCATGGGTGTCGTAAAAGGCGACTAAGGGACTAGAGAATGGGCAGCAGCGTTCTTAATGCATTTTTAAAACCATACTGCGATTGCCAACCCCCCTGCCAAGCGTGCCGATTATGGCAATTCCCCCCCCCCCTTTTTGGGGGAGGCCTGTGGACGCCTTTCGGCTGAAATGATGATGATGATAAGGTTCCACATTTCAGACAAGATATTCTTCAGTAGGTATCTGTATCTCTCGTTTTCAGCTAGTGTCCCCGTCATAGGGACAGAATTTGATGTAAACGGCAAATTAACGCAGCAAGCACCAAAAAAATGCAACAAATGATGCATCATATTATAAAAGATCCCGCAGGCAGACGCGACACGACGACGCGACGCGATTATTGTAGGACAATAATATCATGATGTTCTAATAGAAATAGTTCTACTATACTACCCCCTTAATACAAAACAAGGTTTATCTTCAGACCCAGGTTTAAAACATGGAGCCATTATTGAACTTCGAACTTTATTCCGACTAAGGTAAAATTCCTAAACACAAAACTGACAACTTAGTACCGAACTAAGTTTTCAGTTTTGTATAAAGAACGGTATTTCAATCACTGCTACGTTCTTATTACAAAAACTAGCTCCATGGTTTAAGGCGACGATAACTGACTTTTAATGATTTTATACTGAAGATCACGTCTAAACGAGTAGTGTTAATGATTTGAAAAAAATATATGTTAAATTAGAGCATTTTCTCAATAATTTAATATGTGAATATTTTAGATTATGTTTATATTACATAATGAAATTAATTTGTAAAGTAATGTCTAACGCGGATAAAAAACTGAGAATGGACCTTCACCAATTTAAAGATAATGTAATTACTGATCCTTGAGTATACGCGTTTTATTAAAATACCTTTTGTTTTGTGTATAAGTAATAAATTAATAATGCGTCAAATTGGGGACAGCGCTCCTTGATGGGCGAGTCCTATTACTGGCTGAACGTACGACGCGTTGCTTGAGCTCAGTACAGAACACGCAAGCTAACCAATCAAGGTCACTGGCATATATCTGCGCCATGTCAAAATATAAATCTTATTATGTAATAAGGCGGCTAGAGTCTGTGGGAGCCTTTATTATATCGTTATGCTGGAGGCAGGGCCCGCCTTTGGCTATATTTATAAGCTATTTTATTTACCTGATCGCCTGTCAATTATCGTTGACAGATCCAGGCTACGTATCAAACTAAATTAACTTAGGGTAAGTTATACAGAGACGAAACTTAGCGCAAACTTACGCTTACTTACGCTTACGCTTACTACGATCTGCCAGCATCAGTTCACTTTGGCGTGATTTTGACAGATCAGGGTAGGGTAAGTTTACTCTAAGATTCATCTTTGTATCTCAGGCTGAGATCTACGTTACTTAGCCCATGATTTGCCTTGCGTGTTTGTTTCCCTTTCCGTGTTAAACTGGCGACACCGGTCTCGCGAAATCTACACGCTTTTGTTTTACTACGGAATCCTACGATCCCGTGTTCAATTCGCGTCAACTGAGCACGCTTTTGCGATCAAGCAACGTTAAAAGAAGTTTTACAAAACAGTGTGTAATTGACTACGGGGACAGCGGTACTTCAATTAAATATTTAAAAATACTTCCCGTTGTCCCCGTGGTTTGGTTTTACATTCAAAAATATGTTTCTGGCACTCGCCGGCCGCTGCCGCGGCACCGCTCGCTACGCTCGCTCGGCTCGTGCGTTGTGTGGTCACAGTTCTAACCTAACCTAACCTAGCTGTTTCGATTTAAAAAAGGTTTACTTCGTACGATAAGGGGACATCGAGAAATAAATTTAATCACGTCCCGCTGTCCCCGTGACAGGGTTATCGCAAGCGGGGACAACGGGAATACACTCTAATAACAGCTACATTGCAATGAGAAGCGCGCGAATCCAACTTCGGGCGCTCTCGCCTGCTTCGGCCCGCACGATTTATCCCGAACATTTACGAACGCGCTAAATCAGTACGGATTTGTTTCGAATAGACAGGTTAAAAAACCGTGTTCAATTCAATTACACACTGTTTTGTAAAACTTCTTTTAACGTTGCTTGATCGCAAAAGCGTGCTCAGTTGACGCGAATTGAACACGGGATCGTAGGATTCCGTAGTAAAACAAAAGCGTGTAGATTTCGCGAGACCGGTGTCGCCAGTTGAACACGGAAAGGGAAATACGCATTTGCCTTGGACATTTTGCCGTCCCTATCTTCCACATATACAAGGTGTAACATAAATAACGCACAACCTCTTAAGGGGTCATTGTACTCATCATTAAGAAACAACTTTTACTATGGGACCAAAACTGAAATCGTGAAAAAAAACTCTAATGTTCCCTATATTTTGACGAGTTATGAGAACATAAAGGCTCTTCCACACTCACGCGATATCGCGTGAGTGTGTAAGAGCCTTAAATGTAAGGAACGGCAGATTTAAAAAAAAAGTACTTATTGTAAAAGTTGTTCATAATGATGAGTACAATACAATGACCCCTTAAGAGGTTTTGCATTATTTGTTACAAGTCTATAATCTTAAGTGTTTTGTATTGTAAAATACAGTAAAAGTAGTACGTTTTATGCCCATGTGCAATATAAATATTCGTATGCCGCTTTTAGCGGTGGATGTGTCCTGAACATAACGTTGAATGGTGCTAATCCATGCGTCATGTTCGTGAACGGGCGCCATCAGTAGGGACTGGTCATCTCTTAGCGGCCTTGGCTTATTTTAATTTAAGTTTTGAATTGTTTTTTTTTTATATTTTTGTTACGGACGCCTTTGACGTTTTGCATCGTTCTCACATGTTTAATTTCAACACGAATGATGTAACCAATATTTTGTAACCATATGTTAATTTAAAAGAGTGTCCGTGGAGTTTCTTGCCCGTTCTTCTCCATAGGTACCTACTAAGCTTTGGAATGGGCATCTAGCTTCATCTTGATGACTGACCGACCCCCTTGACAATTCAAAAGTGCCTGTAATTGGTTTATTTGAAATAAATGCTTTGAGTTTGAGTTTGAGTTTGAACGCTAATAACCACCTTTGTATGATCTACTATATCTGACGAATAATGTCTTTGTCCTTAGCCAAAGCACGGGCTAAGTAATGTTTACACGTGTATCGGCCTGTCTAATAAAGGAAAAACCGGGCAAGTGCGAGTCGGACTCGCGCACGATGGGTTCCGTACCATTATCTATAAAAATGGCATACAAATTATGTTTGTTGTATGGGAGCCCCCCTTAAATATTTCTTTTATTTTAATTATAGTATTTATTTTTAAAGTGAATATATAACTAAATATTCAGTGAATATTTCAAGCATCTACCTGTTACCGTTATCAATATAGAGCAAAATTGAGCAAAAAAATCACGTTTTTGGTATGGGAGCCGCCTTAAATATTTATTTTATTCTGCTTTTTAGTATGTGTTGTTATAGCGGCAACATAAATACATCATTTGTGAAAATTTCAAACCGTGTAACTGTCACGGTTCATAAGATACAGCCTGGTTACAGACGGACAGACAGACAGACGGCGGAGCCTTATTAATAGGGTTCCCGTTTTACTCTTTGGGTACGGAACCCTAATAACACACCCCCATCCCTCATAGGACAAAAATTGTTTTAGGCAGTCTTGAACTGTGCCCAAACATGCCAGGTTCAGGTATTTTAATTTAATAAATAACTCTGCCTTCGCTACGAGTATTGCCACTTTCTACACACAAAGTTTTAATTAAAATCACGTGAAGCTAAAGTAAACAATGATTTACATTCTGCTGACGTTTATTTTAATTTACGTTACACAAAATAAGTTGAACGATGTTTTTTTATTAAACAAGTATTTTCATTAAATTATTTGATAAAGAACAACGAGGTATTGATCGCCGAGCTGCGGGATAACTGGGTATGTAAAGTAAAAGTTAACCTATGCCGATTCCAAAACCATTTCGAGATTTTAAGCTTCTAAGACTTATTTTTCTATTAATAGGTCTTAAGGTTTCTTTTACTAACAATCAATTTGTGTCGGCTATTTGTTGTGGTGTTTCTTATACTTGACGGTATGAAGCACTTAGCAGAAGTAGTCTTTGAATCCATTCATTTTATTAAGCCTTAACTTTAAACTAAAGTACGGAAATCGCTAAAGTATGAAATGTAAACAAATTAATTGTCAAATTTGACAGTTTGACTTTACTGAATTTTGGTTTAAAATAAGTGTTAAACGTGGCAAAGATCCTAAGCTATTCAGTTCTACTAGTGACGTCAGTACGAACAATACTTTAAAAAAATATATAAAAATAACTACAGCTTGTAAAAACAAAAAGATGAAATTATGTGTTTCAAATACTCATCATTAAAATTAAAATATAAAAAACATACCTGAAAAATACTTTACATACCTAATTTAACCACTCGTAAAATGGCAATCGATCGCAATGGGTTTCATTTTGACAGCTCAGCCGCATTATGCCCGGTTTCTACCAAAACATACTGTTACACAAGCATACTGTTTACATCTCCTCTCCTGGAGAGGAGAGAAGATGTTTTGGAAACGTCCAATAAGATACCGATAACGTACCATCGCATCGAAATAACGATATCTTATTGGTCGTTTACAAAACTTCTTGTCTCCCCTCCGCTTTGGTGGAAACCGGGCCTAATGCGGCTGAGTTGACAAAATTAAACCCATTGCGATCGATTGCCATCGTTATTTCAGTGCGATGGTACGATAACGGTATCTTATTGGTCGGTTACAAAACATCTCCTCTCTTATCCGCTTTGGTGGAAACCGGGCCTTACGCAGGGTAGCGCGGGAGTGCGTGTTCTTACGTTGCTTGAAAGTATCTCTCTTTGCATTGAAAACACGCGTAGTGCAACACACAGAAAACGCATTCACGCGCAGTGTTGCAGGTCACGCGCCCACAGACAGAGAAGCACGCACCCTCGCGCGTGTGTGCAGGGCAAGACGCAAGGTATGGCATACCGAGTACTCTGCAGTATGGTTCGTGATTTTGACAGAGCTAGACGTGAAGTAATATTTTGAAATTGATCTCGTTGTGAAATGGGGCCTTTGGACCACCGTCTACTATACTGTAACTCCGCGCGTTTGTGCGAAGAAATCTGAATGATGGTGCAAATCTGCACTCCCGCAACCACGCGCGTGACTTCGTCGCATTGCACCGGCGGCGTATAGTGGGCCAGTGTGTGAATCGCCTTAAGCGCAGGCCACACCGCCAGCTAGCGGGCGGGCGGGCTAGGCGGGCGAACATCGTTTCACCTCTTTACATGCTTCGGTTCACACCGCGAGCTACCGACTAACCATGTAAAGAGGTGAAACGATGTTCGCCCGCCTAGCCCGCCCGCCCGCTAGCTGGCGGTGTGGCCTGCGCTTTACGTTGTTGAGCGGATGAATTTTTCAAACCGATGAAGCAATGAATGTCGAAATTAAATTTCCGATCATCCAGACTCCTTACACTCATCTTCATCTTGAAGCATTAATTGAGTCCCAAGATTACCTTAAACCTCATGAGCCTTGAACATTTACAATCTCTACACTCTTACCTTTAAGACGCTGACAAGAGGCAAATGATAAAAGTAAGGCCTACTTTTATCATTTGCCTCTTGTCAGCGCCTTTTTCGCCGTATTAAGGGGCCGGCTCGCGGCGTAGCATCCGTAGTTCATACAAACGTAATACCAAAATAATTTGTAAATCAAACATATTCGTGTGAATTTATTTCGATTGGATTACAGAATATCTATGTTCCCAAATAAATATTTTGAAAGGACAATGATATGACGAGATATGAGTAATTTATTTTTCTCATAACTCTTGTTTAAATCAGTGTCCATTCAAAATATATATTTGCAAGAAAAATGCCAAAACTATATAGTTTGTGGTAGCAGAAAAAATATATGTTATTCTTAAACATATTTCTCAGAACTTGGTTGTTACCAAAACACGTTTAGAAAAAAAACTCGATACACATTAATGGTAAACTAACCCTTTACTTTGAGTCTCAATCCAAAATATCTGTATTAAATATCAACGTACGGTTGGTATTAAATTAATAACAAGAACGTCTTATTTGTATGCAGAGCTTGGTTGTTTTTGATTACTCAACTCATTTTTGAGTAAATAAATAATTGCTTAATTTTTTGCAATAAATTACAAGCGTTGTGTCATCGCGGTTCTCTTTCTTTTGTATGCAGTCTGACAGTGACAGCGGTTTTCCTGATGTCAGCGTCTTAACCAATGATATTATAAGTAAAAACTAAAAAGAGATAGATAGGTTCTACACACTCCGCAAGTGGCATGTCAAAACTTTGCTAATTAGCCACATTTTTTTTGTCTTGTCTGTGTTTCGCTCCCGATAATTACGACATGCTGTCCTACTTCCACGTGTCATCTAATATGCAATGTGATATTGTGCCGTTTTTTAACCGACTTCCAAACAGGAGGAGGTTATATGTTCGGCTGTGTTTGTTCACCGATTCCTCCGTCAGTTATGGACCGATTTTGAAAATTATTTTTTTGTTTGAAAGTGTTTGCTCCCGAGGTGGTCCCATTGCTCCAAATCAGAATCTGATGAGGGGATCCCATGGAAATCGAGGGGAACCCTCGAATTTTATAGGCAGACCTATAGCGATTTGGGTATTTTTTATAGTAACTCGTGCATTTGCTCTCGAAAAGTACCATTTGGTGATGTGGAATTGATGATGGAGACCACAGATGGCCACCGGAACAACAATATTTAACGGGTTGCGATTCAATTGGGTACTTTAATATGGTTGCTAAGCAATTAATGCTCGTCACAATGCATATGGTGAGTGACAGTTCTCCTGGTTCTTACCAGGAGAACTCCTCAACCATTAACGTTCCAGCATCGGGAAAAGCAATTTTTTGTAAAACGGTGATGAGCTGTTGACATTAGGTTATTGTAACTTGGATAAATTAAAAACTGACCCACTAAAAGGTGAAAAATAAAAAACTTTTTACAAAAAAAAAATAACCGACTTCCAAAAAAAACACTACAAAGTGAAAAATAACTTTAATTTCGGAAATCGGTGGCAAAAAACTAAAATACAGATCCAAAAACACCGACTTCCGAAATTAAAGTTATTTTTCACTTTATAGTGTTTTTTTGGAAGTCGGTTTTTTTTTTACAAAACGTTTTTTTGAAAATCTAATGTTGAGTAGGTTACATATCTAAGGGCCTTATCCTACTAGCGAATTGCGAGCGTCCTCAAAGCGGAGCGGGCGCCGCGCATGCGCAGCGAATTCGTTGCGGACGCGCAACAAGATCGCCGTGAATACTGTCTCGTACAAACGCCTGCCCAGCCGCCCCGCCTCACTTTCTTCTTCCTCACATCCGCGACGTCCTCGCTGTGCAGCCGCGGTGTGTTCGCGACGCAATCGCTGCGCGCCGGCCCCGCACCGCAGCCGTTCGCAAACCGCTAGTATGATAACGCCCTAAGTCTTTTTACTTATAATATCATTGACATTAACTATGACAAATCAAGTATACTATCGCTTGGTCTACTATTTTATTTATATTTAATTTTCTTCGGACATGATTGAAAAAGAATCAAACAGGTACGGTCTACCTAATATCGAACTATTTCGTTACGGTCATACGTAATTGAGCTCAATTCACCCGACGCCTGTATAATATCGGCAATCGATTTCGCTCTTGGACTAACGCATTTAAATTGAATCAGACATTAAAATATCAAACCACCAGCTAGCGACCGATGCAAAACATACTATAATCGAGAGAAGATAATTAACTCAGTAATAACCACACTTGACTCAACAAAACGAAACGAACGAACGAACTTGACGAAACAAGTTGTATTGGTTAATCTGTATTTAAACAAACGCGAAGAGCCACTCATTTACTCGCTGACCGAACAGATAAATAAAATTAAAGGACCGTTCTGTGGAACACTTTTTAATCTAAGAGATCCCCCCGATTAGAAACAAATGTATTTTTTGTAAATATTGACGTTCAAAGGTGCCTATTTGAAATAAATAATTTGACTTTGACTGCAATGATAATAATTTTATTTATCTGTTTAGTCAGCGAGAGTAAATGCGTAAATGAGTGAACCTTCGCTTTGTTTTAAATACAGATTAACTAATACAAATTGTTTTTTACTTTTTAGTTCGTTTTTTGGTTATCTCACGAAGCGACGCGCGTTTTATTTGTGGTAACCAAGTGTATAACGAATACGCTACGAATGTGCGCGTGAAGACGAGAGCGTCAGCACATAACACATTCACTGTGTGTTTGTGCGCGCGTCGCTTCGTGAGATAAAAAAACTTTAACAGATTGGTCGTGGTCGTGATCGTAGTGTTTTTTATTATATTTCTCATCTTCCTGCTTATAAGTTTAAGATCTATGAGAAGGTGGCGGTAATCCGTTGGATGCGGGCAGGGTAGGTCCGGCCGACGAGGGGCGTTACTTGAAGGAGGTCTTTGTCCAACACACGACTGCTAGCTGGACGCCCTTCGGCTGACACAGTTATGCAAGTCTAATGCTACGGCTACAGTGTCGCGATAAAGCAAACTACAATTCTCGCGCTCTCTGTTGTACAGCGAGAGAGAGCGCGCGAAGTGCATTCGCTCTATCGCGCCAATGTGGCCCCAGTATAAAAAGGTAAAAATACATAAAAATCTTTATTGCTGACCGCATGATCCATAAAAAAAACAAGTAAGTATTTTGATAAGCAAAATTCTACAGCTGCAGAATCAAATACAAATCAGATATTCTTAGGTCTTATCGGTTTTTTTAGAAAGAAAATACGTTTATTTGCGGTAAACATGACGCAAAGAAAGAACATAGATACAAAAAGAACAAGTAGGGGGAAAATATGCGTCACATCCACGCAAAACGGCCACCGCTCAGCATAATGCTGCGACCCTATTCGAGACAGAGCCCCAGCGCTGGTTTTGAGCGATAGCCGGCGTTGGGCGTATTAATTCTAATATGACCTACGACAATTGAAGTAGGTATCGGTTCGACTATAACAAAGAAGAGTATCATTGACACACAAAGAAGAAGATTATCAAAGTAATTAAAAAAATCAAAAAGCCCGACTGCGTTAAAAGTGAACAGAATGTACATAAAAAAGAGTTTTTTTTTAACATACATTTTGGCAATCCGCCATTTTGATTTTTATATACAGGGTCAAATTAAATTAGCTAGCGAAACTACGCACACGGGATGAGTATCGATATTTAAACACGGCAAAATAAAAAGATTTGATGATTTTTTATTTGGGTCTATGACCGTTGGTTGTGTAATTGTTACTTGAAGTGCGAGTTGATAAAATCGGTGGTATCGTGTTGAGATATAGATATCCATCACTGTATCCATTTGTGAAGTTTACGCAATAAAAACACTACCGGCGGTTGATGACCCCCAAAAAAAACATCATCAAATTTATTTATTTTGTTTTATCATGTTTGGATATCGATCCCCATCACGTCTGCGGAGTTTCGCTAGCTAATTTAATTTGACCCTGTATACCCAGTGACAGTCGCGCAATAAAGACGAATCTAACGACATATCGTTAATCAAAATCGGTTCAGCCGTTTAGTAGTTACGAGAGAACATAGGGACGGACATACATACATGCATACCTACATACAGGTCAAACACATAACCCTCCTTTGTAGCTTCGCCGCAGTCGGGTATAAAGACGTAGATAATATCTACGTCGATCTACTAGATATTGCGCAAAAAATCTATCACTCATCTCCAACAAGATGGAAAATCGAAGGAATCTCATGAATTCATAACAAAAATCTATGTTTACTCGTCTCAAGTTGTTTACCCACTTCGCAAGTTCGTAACATGTGTGTAGGTACTTAATGTATCGTACAGACGGCTACACATCAAGCTATAAATTTCCAGTATAAGCTGGTCTCGCATTGTATATAATTTCCGTACAGTGCGAGATCAGCGTAAACTGGAAATGTATAGCTTGATGTGTACAGTCAAATCAACAAATCCGCATAGATTTTTGCCATTAGGGTATCGCCCTCGGGCGTACGATGAAGGGGTAATGGAATATTCAGATGTTGAATGGGAAAATTTGCTTATGATTCAGATATTATGTTAGTTGACAAAGAATAGGAGCATTGATACACTATTATTGATCGAAGAAAAAAAAAACCAATCTCAACCACAATCAAACAAACAACAACACAACAATCAACAATCTATGTATAATACAATTCTTGTTACAGTTTTAGTGTATATACTCCTCCGAAACGGCTTGACCAATTTTGATGAAATTTTATATGTATATTCAGTACCTAGGTATGAGAATAGGTTTATAGCAAATTGTTATACCCCTAAGTGTTAAGGGTGGCTTTCCCACGGGATCGAGACATACGCGGGTGTAACCGCGGGGCGCAGCTAGTAATATAAATTATATTAAATATCAATGTTTGTTCGTATTTTATGCGCTGCTACGAGTATACCGTTAATCCGACTGACATAAAACCACGCAAAGTCGCGGACAGAAGCTAGTAGGTATATTATAAACTAACTGCTGACCCCGGCTCCGTCCGCGTGGCTTTTTAAAATAAAAGAATCAGAAGTTACTCCTTATAAAATCAGCTACCTGCCACTGAAAGTCCCGTCAAAATCGCTCCAGCCGTTTCGGAGATTAGCTGGAACAAACTGACAGACAAACAATTTTTTTTTTTAATTGTGTTTTTGTTATAAGTACCTTACATACTTATTTATGCATGAGGGGCTCGTGGCTAACGAATAACAGCCCCACGGGTCGATCGATCAGGTTAAGCAACGCTTGCCACGGTTGATCCATGGATGGGTGACCATCTTTACATACCAAAACTCTCCGTGCCTCGGAAAGCAAGTTGCCAAGCCGTGGTGCCGGACGTAAAGAATAGCACCATCCTATTTCTTCCCGTGGGAATGAATGAATGAAATGATACGAAAGTAACTCAGTCTATTACCTTTAAACGCTTTAAGACGGAGATATATGCCAGTGACCTTGAGTAGTTAGCTTGCATGTTCTGTACTGAGCTCACGCAACGCGTCGTACGTTCAGCCAGTAATAGGACTCGCCCATCAAGGAGCGCTGTCCCCAATTTGACGCATTTTTAATTTATTATACACAAAACAAAAGGTATTTTAATAAAACGCGTATACTAAAAGATCAATATTTAAATTATCTTTAAATTGGTGAAGGTTTCAGAAAAATACGCTTGGTAGATTTATATTCTCAGTCTTCTATCCGCGTTAGACATAACTTTACAAATTAATTTCACTATGTAATATAAACATAGTCTAAAATATTCACATATTAAGTTATTGAGAAAATGCTGTAATTTAATATATATATTTTTTTAAATCATTAACACTACTCGTTTAGACGTGATCTTTAACGTGACAGTATAAAATCATCAAAAGTCGGTTATCGTCGCCTTAACGGCCGAACGGATGTCGATAGCACACCACAGGTAGACCATGACGGGTTAGGAACTTAGGATACTTTTTATTCCGGTAGTCTCTGTGGGATAATTTCCGACTTCTACGCGTGCGAATCGCGGGTAAAAGCAAGAAGGAACATAATAATATGACTTACTCGTAAACAGTACCGGATTAACCACGTAGCAAAAGTAGCAATTGCTACGGGCCCCGCGCATTCAAACCCATTCACCTCCGCTTGAGCGTAAGTTTTTGAGTGAATGTATTAAGTCGTGGTGTATTTAATATATACAGTATGATGTAACAAAAACCCTGTTGTTCCTTTTAGGGACGTATACATTAACTTACAAGCACAACATTGGTGGAATTATAATTAAAAAAAATTAAGCATTGGCTAGTCGAGAAGTCAAAATCAAAGAACTAAAGAGGTAAGAAATCAGTTAAACATTACAAATATTAATAATTAAATATTTATTATAACTATTTTTGATGAACAGTTTTTGTAAATGACTTGCTTTATTACGTATATTTTATGTATACCGATTCTTAAAACGTAGGTAGAAGGAACAACAGGGTTTTTGTTATAATATTGTATACTTGATGTCTTAACTTAAAGCGTTCATAGCATTCTCAATGCATTTTACCACCATACTGATATCGCCAACCCGCCTGCCAAGCGTGGCGAGTATGGCAAGCCCCACCCTATTGGGGGAGGCCTATGTCCAGCAGTGGACGTCTTTCGGCTTAAATGATGATGATGATGATGATGATGATGATGATGATGATGATGATGATGTCATAATTATAAACGTGAAACGTAACACCTTTTCCGATTATCTAAGTACCAAAAATTATTTTTCTTTTACCCTATTTTTTTTTACCACTTTATTCCTACGTAAGATCCCGTAGCAGATCAAGGGACCCTCGATGGAATATGCTAAGCTGCTAAGTCGATAGGAACATATGAGTTAGATGTATGTCGATACTTCAGCAGCATACATTACAGTTTTGTGACCTCTTTACTTTACGATGTATCTTCAAAGTTATGGAGTCTCCAAGCGTTTCATTTTTATTGTAGGGTCGGGTTTTTAGATACGGAGGCTATGGGGCTTTCCGTTCAGCAAGTGTCGTGATTTTCGTTCTTTTTTGAGCTCTGATAGACTATGAGGTGTTGGTGCCAGGAAAAAGCCGGTCAGCGAGCATGGAGGATGCGTCGGACCACCTCTGATGTAGTACTTAACTCGTGGATTCCGAACTATGTAAACCTGTTTTTGGAAACCTTTGAGAAGCTAATTTTGGGACATGTTTGAATGAATCTTCTTACTAGTAAATTTTTTACACACGCAAAAAATTTCACAATTACGATGTAGGTAATTAAGTTAATTAATTATTAGTCCATCTTAGCTATTTTTAACCCACTTCCAAAAAGGAGGAGGTAATATTATGTGCGTCTTCGAATATTTTTTTTTAAACAATGCGTCAACGTTTAGATAGCCGTGTGACTAATTAGCATATTTATTTATACTTTCCTTAAATAAAGGCTTCTACAGACCGGCGCAACACAAAGACCCCGAGTTTCGCGCGACGAGCGGTGCCTTTGTGTCGCGTCGCGAGTCGCGCCGGTCTGTAGAAGCCTTTAGTGTATTTATTTGTAAACATTCCATTTACATAGTAGGTAATTATTTTGCGCCTAATTGATAGTCTTTATTTATTCATTCATTTATTAATGAAATCCACGTGTTCATAAGATCGAGACGTACGAGATAGGAAGTCGTCAATCGTATGATGGGAGTTGGGACTTTGGACGCCCTCAGGCAAGATGGAGCGACAATATTCAGAGGGTAGCTGGTAGCAGCTGGATAAGAGTGGCCGCGCTCGCGGTGACGGGAGCAAGCGAGACTGAGTGGGGTGCTGGGCGGTAGGGAGAAGGCTCCAAGGCACCGATTGTTTTGGTAATTAATTTTTACGGTGAAAATAATGGTAATTAAAAATAACATAGCATCTGCTTTATATTTAATTCAGTTACTATGCAAAGTTTGATGATCTAATTTGAAGTGGTTTTTTAATATTCGTAGTAGCGGTTTACTGATTTGTGGTATTGTAGACTCTTAAATGGCGTACGAACGTCCAATACCTCTTCGACCTTGAGCTGGCCCAAAGTAGTAAGGTGTTTCAGTAGACACGAGGCTTGTCTTGTCTCTCCTAAAATACAGATTACGCAGTGACCTAGCTAGGAGAGCAGCGCTTCACCGAACACGTACTACAAACCCTTTATGTGCCTAAATAAATTATATTAATTAAAATCTATACGAATATTATAAAGAGGTAAAGTTTGTGAGTTTGTGAGGTTGTAGGGGGTTACTACTGATCCGATTTTGAAAATTCTTTCAGTAATGGGAAGCTACAATACTGCCGAGTGTCGTAGAATATTTTATGTTAAGAAATTTCACGCAAACGAAGTCGCGGGCAGAAGCTAGTATATTATGTTATATTATATTCGCTTATAGTAATTTGTTACCACTGACGGGCGGTCGACTATACTAGAACAGGATCATTCATATCTCGAAACTATAAAATGATAAAATTGTAAGTAAGATTATGATTACGATATCGCGCGTCATAACAGTTTGATCTACAAGGTTTAATTAAATTGTGGGAATAGTACCAATATTATTATATGAATAAATTTCATGGTTTTATCTTGTATTTAAAAAAATTGGGAACTAAACTGTTTGCGGTCTCATTCGTCTCTCGTCTCGACTCATCTTGTCATGTGCTCGACATCCGAAATAGAGAGACATATTACGCGGGCTATAGCGGGTACTAGATAGCAATATTGTCACTGTACCACACACACGTACCCATAACAACTCGATTTGAGACGATTCGGGTATTCCCCGCAAACCGAGAGTAATGTAGGTCGATTGTGTTCTTTCACCTAATTTATGCGGTCCACATCGAGGAGCGCGTACCATATCTTACTATTTAATACATCAATGACTGTAGTGTTTTAGGTTTTAAAATAGAATAAACTATTCTTCAGCTTTAGCTGTAAGCCTGTAAGTAAGGCGTGCTACACATTTGTTCGGGTCGGCATGATTCGGCACAGGCCACAGCATAAAGGCGTCTACATAATGGCGCGACACGCGACGCGACATATTAAAGGCCCCGCGTGTCGCGCGACGAGCGGTGCCTTTGTGTCGCGTCGATTTTGCCGCCCGCCTTTGCCGGCCCAAAAACGTGTGGATCACCGTAAGCTAACACAGCTATTCAACATGAATGATAACTAATATATTATATCCTTGTGTTAATTTAAAAGAGTGTCCGTGGAGTTTCTTGCCTGTTCTTCTCCATAGGTACCTACTAAGCTTTGGAATGGGCAACTAGCTTCATCTTTCTGACTGACCAACCCCTTGACAATTCAAAAGTGCCGAGTCATTTAAACCAAGTTTAAACCTTAGCTGCCTTATTACAAAACACGATTTATATTTTGACATGGCTTAAACCATGGAGCCAGTTTTTGTAATAAGAACGTAACACTGATTGAAATACCGTTCTTTATACAAAACTGAAATCTTAGTTCGGTACTAAGTTGACAGTTTTGTGTTTAGGAACTTTACCATAGTCGGAATAAAGTTCGAAATTCAATAATGGCTCCATGTTTTAAACCTGGGTCTGAAGATAAACCTTGTTTTGTAATAAGGGGGTAGTGGTTTTTGGTTGCTATCTAATATGTAATCCTGTGTTCTTTGTGTATGATAATTAAATAATATAAATTAAAATTGGAAAAAATGCTTTTAGTTTTTTGAAAGCATTACATTGACTCAACATTTTATCCTACAGAGGAACAGATTGTAGACATAAAAAAATATTTTCTATTGTCATAGCAACTTAATATTAAGTTTCCACTTTACAATGTTGAATATAGTTTGTATGGTTATATTTTCTTATTCAATATTCATTCTATTTAATTCATTCAGCACGGTCCAGATTAAATTTAGCCACCATAAAATTTTATGCTCTGTATCTATGTCTGAACTATTATCAATTGTATCTAAAATATTGATAACATATTTATCATAAACAACAAACTAATTTATTATGTGTAAAACCAATTATAATTATTATTAGCTACTGTGCCCTTGTGAATAGTATTAAATTAAATGTTGATTAAAATTTGAGATTATGCTAATTTTTTCATATTATATTTGAAATTGTAATGACACATGAAGATTTTAATTTGTGCTCTTAGCAATTATTCATCAGTTTTTGTCAAGGATGGTGATTATCAACGCTTATAGTAATATTTCCTTATGAGGGCTTGTTGTCATGGGTGATTGATATGGGTAAATTTCATAGGCACTATGTGATAGTAAATTCCCGAGTAATGAGACTAAATTGATGATCCTTTATTCTAGTCCGGAATTAGAGTTCTATTATAAAACGACTTAAATTAAAAGAATTTCTAATAATACCTAAATACTATTATAATATCAATGAATATTTTAGTGACAAATTATAAATTACATGTTTAAAAAAATAATTACAATATATTTAAAAGTTAGTAGTCAAATAAAAGCCCTCTTCCTCTCTCCTACTTTTGCTGTGCCCGACAGGGTCCATAATGAGCATATTTTGTAAAAACCTACCACCATAGTTCACATGTGGAAGCAATAAATATATTGAGCATTGAGTATTTATAAATAAATCAAATAATAAATTCAGTTTTAGAAAAATTATAATGTCTTTCATGGTGAGTGTCTTTACCATATTTTTGAAAAGTTTGGTTGAAATAATGTCTTTGAGTTATGTTATTAAGTTATATAAACAAAGTAAAGTACATAGATAATTATTAATGAGAGTATGATAATATTTAAAAAAGAAATTACCAAAACTTGATAAGTAGTACAATTTACTATCTTATCTTTATCAAATATTTATTTAAGCAATGTATGAGTATGACTGCCAGCGTATTGGTATGCCACTCTAATTAATTATGATAAAATTTTGACTAATACGATGATGGTACCCTTTTATTTGTGTGTATTGTTGGGCAAAGCTGTCCCCTTGCTCTGTTTAATCTGGCTGTCTGTCGTGCCAATACATTCAGATCATGTTACGTATCCATTATAGGGATTGTACATTCAATATTTTAGTAATTTAACATTTTCGATTTATTTCACACTTGAACAACCCACAACTGTTGTTAACAATGTATGAACGCGTTTGTAGAAAACCGCAATTAGGTACTAAAGATATTTTAGAAAGCACTGCAATTAAATAAATAATACTTATTACAGTTTTATCATAATACGAACTTTCTAAGAAAACACTAATTAGGTAACTCCATAATAATAGCTTACTTAGTTGGAAATTGAAAATATTAACTTACTGCAAACACAACAATTTTATATGATCAAATTTTAAATATTATAGGCAAAATTAAAGTTAATTATTATAACTCAAAGGCAATGAAAAATATACATAAATTTTGTTTTACCTCGGACAACAAAGGAGCTCTGTCTAAATGTTCTGACGAGGCGAAGGCCGACTCGAAGTACGGCCCGCGGCTCCTGGACTCGTACCGGGAGCCCCCATCGTCCCACATACGAGCCTCAAGCTCATCAGACATTCTGGCGCCGACAATCGCAAAAAAAAAAATCCTTCACGCTATTTAACACATTTTTGTCTCCAATTACACACAAAACTCGCGCCCGTCACAGAATATCGAAGGATAAATAAATTTTAAAATTTAGTATCATGGAATTATTGTATTTTATTAGCGTACGAGATAATAGAGCGATAAAATATCGGTGGGCTCTATTCGCGTACTCCGCTGGCGACGGAACTTGCGTTCTGAAACTAGGATCTGCGAGATAATTTATGAGTGACGTTTCAAGGTATCTTTTGTTTCTTGTTCTACATTTCCATTGGTTGCAAAACTATTTAAGCAACTAAATTTAAATGAATATACTTCTAATTTTTGTGTTAAGTAAGCAAGATTTAAAAAAAGCTGCATTTTTTGCTGGACTTAACAAAGGCTTTGGGTTTTAGTTTCAGAACAGTCGTAGACAGACCGGTGACAGCAGCTTGACTGACAGCAATCGATATGATGCGTTCACGTTATGACGCATTCAAAAGGAATACATTTGAATAAAAAAACCTTTCATTTACATATTTTTTTATTGTGTACCTCAGATTATAGAAAAGAAGCAGATAGACCGCGCGGAACAATAAAGTGAGGCCCGTTTATAGACATGTGTGCGTTACAGCCACGTGACAGCACTATAAGAACAGGTGCCTCTATGTGTGTGTTCGGTTGCCAGGAGAATGAAAAAATTAGCCATAATATTTCATTACATGAAAAAAAAAAAGTTTTTTTCTTCTTAAATCAGTTATTTTTATTAACAGTATACGTCAAATTAACAATACCCATATAAACGATACATTTGCGATATATTTTTATTTTGAGACACCAACATTTTATTGTTTTTGGTAGCTATATTTACTTTATGGTGACGTCATATAACCCATGATATAGCAAATCGACTGATGTAATAAGTATTATAGAATCCATTAACTAGTTACACTTACGAAGACACATACATACTTATTTATTTATAAACATACTAACCAGAAAAGGCGATAAATAAAACACTATTATCGACATAAATATTTTTGTAAATCGATACTCCTGTATCCTATACTTATTTCCTAACTTAGGGGTAAATGTTTCAATATAAACTAGCAACACCGAATGATTTTTGTTAAGGTTTTGTGTTTCAAGATGTCACTAACAATAAACACGTAAAATAAATCCAAATAGACAAATAATCAATATTTTACTTAAGAAAGATACTCCATCTTATAAGAAAGATACTCCATCTTATTTATTTTGTTTTTGGGAACAGTTTTTACAATGTTTAAAAATACAAGACGGCATCATTCTGAAATTATCTGTTAGAGCCCGTGACGTACTAACGATTGGATGCGACGCTTCGTGTTGTACTGAATCGAGTTTTTTTTTTTTTTTATGAATGGCATCTCGTAGCAGACCTAGAGAGGTCGTTGCTACTTAACCGGATATTCCTGTGGCTGCCCTAAGGTTTTTAATCTTAAAGCCTCCAGCCAGGGCGCAAATTATATACATTAAAACTAAACGACAGCGCACTAAGGGCACCCCCTGTGGGGTACGGACCTCGGCTTAGGGCGTCGTTGGGGGATCACAAAATTAGTAACAATTTGGGGACGGGCTGGAGGAATCGAGAGTATATTCGCTTTTGAATTTGTATTTGCTTTGTTGGCCGCACTCTCGGTGTTCCGCGCGGTCTATCTGCTTCTTTTCTATAATCTGAGTTGTGTACCTACTACTTTTTTATACGACTTGCGAAGTTTATTGACTTGTGTATCATCAATTTTATTTTTAAAACACTTGCATAATCAATTGCAGACTTCATGGTGGTTGTCCAACGATCATAGATCTATCTGTAGTAAAACCTCAGACCGATTTACTAGCCTCATATTTACCTACAAGTTAAAGTCAATTAAAACCAACATTTGATTCATTGATTGAAATATCTTCTCCATAAAAATTACAAGATATTTACCTACAAGTTAAAGTCAATTAAAACCAACATTTGATTCATTGTTTATTGAAATATCTTCTCCATAAAAATTACAAGATTAAAATTATTAAATTACACAAGATGACAACATAATATATAACAATATTATTACAATAACACCCCATTTGAAATAACACTGCGGAAATAAATAAAATATTTTCAAGTATCGCCGCTTCGTTTTCTGGAAGCGGTAGTCGCTAAAGAGGTAGATAGAAAGGCAATTATTAAAGATTAGCTCGATACATATTTAAAAATTACAATAGTCAAAATAGCATCTCTATCTATTAACAAATGGGAACTTTTCTACCGCTTTACAAAACACAGCGGACATAACCTTCCTCTAAAAAAACTAAACACAAAAATAACAAATATACATTTCTAGTCAAACATTTACAGAGGGGCAAGCGCTTATTTTACCGCGCCCTGGATTTTCAACTCTCAGCGCTAAGCCGAGCGTTGAAAATCCCGTGCGCGGTAAAAAAAAAGTCACGGAAAAAAGCGCTTGTGCGAATGTGGGCTAAAAGAGGCAAGGTTTTAAATGCAATATTTAACGATTTATATTCGCAATGTTATTCCTATGGATATGGAGTATCCGGCCGTCTCGAGTCGTCGCGCGTCGTTTGGAATGTGTGCCTACTGGAAACGGAACTATACATAAGCGTTTGGGTTTCTAAGTTTAAGAGAGCTAATTTTGAATATCGACTGTAAAAAAATACCATCAAAATTGGTTCAGTAGTTTTTGAGAAAATTGAGGATACCGACTAAGAACTTCCTTATTTGGAGTTGGTTATAAATACAGACAAACATAGGCGTAGGAGAATATTAAACCGCCTGTCGACTAACATCACGTCGTTATTGGATGTGAATTCTGATAATTTCTACTTTGTTTTTTTTTTTTAGTTAAGCAGATCAAGGCTTTTGTTTTGTTCAGTCAATGTCGTTGGCCCGCCTTGTCCTGACTGACAGACAATGTAAGGGTCAATGCCTCAAACGAAACAATTGTTTTTGTAAGTTGTTTATTATTTAGAAGAATATTGGCACTTGATGTTGAAACAATAAAGTACCGTTTTTAATAAGTATAGTGTGGTCATATTCAAGGGTGGGTTGAAGTTTTCCATGGGACAGTTGATTTTTTTTTTCGCGATTACGATGATGGTCCCATGGAGAAAACTTTTCAATTTGATGGTCTGTTTTGACCATATTTTTCTGATACATACATACTGTATATTTACTAACAATCCTTAAAGGCATACTGAATTTGTGACGGTATTTAAATCAAATTGTGGCTTATTTCTTCAGTAAAATGTTTTTTTTTTAAGGTATGAGCAGGAGAATGATTATGACTTTTTATTTTAAAGCAATTGATGAAGAGAATGGTGATGTAAAATATGAGTGTTCAGAGCCGTATAACAAAATCAGCCTATAATGTTCCTACTGATGGGACACAGGCCTTCGAGAGGGAGTGAGCTGTCATTTACCACGCGGGCCCAGTGCGGGTTGGTAGATATCACGTCTTGGAATTTTTGGTTTTAGGATATGCCGGTTTCCTCCTACAGACCCGTATCATAGCAAATTCTGAAACCAGCATTTTATAGCGTCTAACAAGACAGGATAGTATCCTGTCCTGTTAAACGCTATAAAATACTGTTTACCTTAAAAACCCAAACGCTAATGCAACCACACAATAAAACTGTCAATTCCTTGACCAGGAACATGGTGTAGGACCACAGCGACAAATCATTATCTTTTAAACTAAAGAAGCTAATTAAACGCGCACATTCGCGACTTAGTTTCCAATACGTTTTGATCTGTCGCGGTGCGCGGACGCTGCGATTTGTCGGACCTTTGTACAAGTAACTTAGAAAAAGAAAATCAGCATTTATTTTCATGAGTATAAATATGTATTGTTTATGTAACATTGAATAGTACACTTTATTTTCACTAAAGTAAAGTGCGAAGTTGTAAAAACATCGACGCAGACATCAAACCTCCACAGGAGTCTGAAGCAATTTCGCGCTGATATAGTGCTCTGTCGCGCTGTCTTGATTGCACTTTATGACACTAATATTAAAGTGCATTATTCAATGTCATCACAAAATCAGCTGTTTGTGCCTTCCCAAAGACAAATCGGTCTTGGTTGAACTGAGTATTGTAGATGTCTTTAATGGATAACACGGAAGGTCTGACAAATCGCATGCGTTAGTCATTAATGGAATGCTAATATATATTATTTATTCGTCAAATATACGGCCGTATACGTGAACTTAAGCAAACCTTGAGAATATTGTATATCCGAATAGAGATTATAAGCTCTTTTGAAATTTTATAATGCCAAGAATGTCGTGATAATTAACCCACGAAATCACAAACGTCAGAAGGTCTATTCTGAAAAATCTCACCGTTAAAACTTAAGCGAATCAACAAGTTTCACAATTAATTCAATTATTAATTAATTTAGTAATCAACTATCAATTAAATTTAGGTTTTTAGTTGTTTTTTTCTTTTCTCCGCAAGTTTTCTCTCAATACCTATATCTGACATTGGCAGAATTGTCGACATCGGCACCATTGCCATAGAGAAAAATAGAATAGAACTTAGGTTATGTGAGCTGTCAAAAGTGTAATTTCCTTACTTTCATAAATAACAGTTCATTGACGTAATTCGCCGTTACATTGCGGACGCTATGTGTCGGCCACCGCTTTTCAAGAAAGACTTCGCTCAAGAAACCGAATCGACCGAATAATTCCGACAATACAATATTCAAGTTCGCTAAGGTTCAAATACTCGCCGAATAAATATACATCTTGACACTCTAAGCAAATATAGCAACAAGTTTGGTCTAACGAATAGTCTTTGGCAATGATATTATATTAAACAGATATGTTATACACTCACAAAACAACCGAAAAAAGTGTTCCGCGCAGCAGCGGAAGCACACCCCCAAGCCCACTTTTCATTCATTTTACATTTCACTACAAGTAAAAATGATGGAAATGAGATGGCTTGATAAAAACAACAAGAAAAAAAGAGACAGCTAGTATTGTCAATTGCGCGTGAATGTAAACAAACATTATTCTGGGCACCAATCACCGAATTTTGGCATCACAGACTAACAAATTGTGAATGGAGTGCATGCGTCCTTGTCGTCCTCACGACAAAAAAATGTATTCCCATTCCTTTCTTTTTTCTAACCTCCAAATATGAGAAAATTAGGAAAATTATTGAAAAATACTAATAAATCGAAGTATATTGCGTACTTAGATGTGGTATGAGATCCCTTGTGTTTTATTAACTTTGGTATCATAAATGGTACACTTTCTAAATACACACAATGACATTTTTTTATTTTTTTGCTGGTCAACTAAGCGTATTACTCGTCGCCATGAGTGTCGCGGACTAAAGTCAATACGTCCCAATTAAGACATTTTCGAGTACACACGATTGCGCGCTCACAACATGTCTGTTTAATATAATATCATTGGTCTTTGGTAATTATTTAGTTGGTCAGATAAACGAATCGAACTTTCAATCACAGGGAAAATCGCAGTCTTGGTGTTTGACGTAAATAAATGATTGATGAAATACCGAGAGCTGTTTGAGGTATTGTTTCGCAGTATCCAGGGACTTTTGAGGACCATTATTCAGCTCTGTTCAGCTTTTATCCATAGAAAACAATGATTTGGTATGGAGATGCGTACGCATCCCCGTTCGACGCGGTAAGCTGAACGGACGCGTACGCATCTCTAGAAAAAAAATTGCCCATGCTACCTGGGCTTATTTTAAAACATTGCATGTCAAAGAGATAAGATAAGTCTTTATTTGCTTTAAACATGGTATAAAGTTGTTACAGTTAGGTATTAATCTAAAGTCCACATGTTTAGCTATACCGAATATGTATCAAATGCAAACGTTTTAAATAAAAACGCGCCAGCCCTAATGTTAAGGGGCCGGCGTAGCATGCGTAGTTCATACAAACGTAATAAAATAATTTGTAAATCAAACATATTCTTAAGGTAAGTAGTGTGTATTTATTTCGATTGGATTACCGAATATCTATGTTCCCAAATATATATTTTGAAAGGACAATGATATAAAGACGAGATATGAGGAATTTAAAAGCTCTATAGAAAAGTTATTTTTATCATAACTCATGTTTAAATCAGTGTCCATTCAAAATATATATTTGGGAACCTAGATATTCAGTATTCCAATCGGAATAAAGACACACTACCTTAAGAATATGTTTGATTTACAAATTATTTTGGTATGACGTTTGTATGAACTACGCATCCATCGCCGGCCTCTTAAGTCCCGAGTTTTAGTATTGCAGCTCGGGATAATACATTTTAGCTTTTTATCAATCAATTCATTTAGCTGACTACATAAATAATCTCCATAAGACCTTGTAAATATGATTCAATATTTGTACAATTGGACATTTGATATCTTTTTCAGACTCAAAATGAACTCTATGGTGAAAGGAATAAAGTATAATTTAAACTGTGGTAGACTTGGATTGATGTGCCCTAATAGAAGAAAAAGGTCGTATGTAATTTTAGAATGACGTTTTTATACTAGTGTTGTTTTTAAAATCACTTTATAAATATTTCTACTGGCATTTCTACATTTTCTACTATTCAAACAACGTCGCAATACAATATTTGGCCCTTCGCTTTTATTAAAAATAACCTTTCTTTTGGGGTTAAATCAAATCGTGTCAAATTTCTTCACAACTTTTC
The DNA here is from genome assembly GCA_948098905.1 of Tiliacea aurago. Classification (NCBI taxonomy): domain Eukaryota; kingdom Metazoa; phylum Arthropoda; class Insecta; order Lepidoptera; family Noctuidae; genus Tiliacea; species Tiliacea aurago. The sequence continues at coordinate 6,285,930 of OX402597.1, forward strand.
AGAAATAATTCCAATAATTCCGTACGATTATAAATTCTGCCTCGCCCTTCAAAAAACACGACAGAAGAATATAAATATGATGAAAACCTTTATTATTCACATTTTTTATTTTTTTTGTTTTTAATCTTTATTTATTTAGAGGCTTTTACCTATAAGAGAAGTTGTCGTTCAGAAAATGCCTTTCCCCGTACTTACCATATCCATACATATTTTCATAATAAATATAATTAGTCTAAAACTCTCTACCATTTTACCCCATTACAATCCAATATTTTTATAACACACTATACGAATACGGAAGTCTCTGAAAACATTATGTAGTAATATCAATGACGTATTATAAATAGACGCGTCATACACGAACATTAGTGCACTCAAAAACAGCGAAATCCATGATTGTAGCTACATACTTCCATACAATCATACAGCGCGTGAAGAAAAGGAAAGACCTATACCGATATCTGTTGTAGAAAGAGATGAACATACATATTTAGTTACGTCACTAGCTGCTGGATGTTCATTGGCACGTACGTAATAATAATTATTATTATTCTAAATTTTAATGTCAGGCAATTGCCTGGCATTTACTTTGCCATTATTAGCCGCAGGTAACGCATCTAAAGGTAATACATCATTGAGTAACATACTGTCTCTTGTCAAAATTCATGTTAGCTTCTGATTGGTTGACCAAAATAGGTAACAAACATCATTAAACGTATAAGCATAATAAAGCTGGCTTATTGTACAAAAATCCTATACAATGCGAGATCAGCCTAAACTGGATATGTATAGCTTGAAATGTAGCCGTGTGTACGTAGACGAAGCAATAGGAGTATGTAAGGATCGCAGCAGATGTAGTTTCTGCCTACCCCCGTGCTAAGTGCACAGTTTTTCACCCTCGGTGCACGAGTCCGACTCGCTCTTGACCGGTTTTTTTTTTCAATACATTTCACAAAAAAATTCGCACTAATTTTTACCAACAGCGCTGCGCTGTGAACTTCATTCGGGCGCCAACAGATCGATGTAGCAGTGTATGTTAGGTATTACTCTGAACCCATAGCATACTATCGTTCATCTACTAACGTTTTCTTCTGATTGGTCAACCAATCAATGCCAAGAATTGCCAAGACACTCCCTAACAAAACAACACTAGTTAAAAACACCACCTAATAGCTACCTATCTCACTCTCTCACCGCTGCAACGGGAACGTTAGAAAGAGACGGATTTATGTTAGACGACGACGACTACGAGCGGCAGGTCTGCGATCATAAGGACGACGGCGGCGGCAGGGCGCGCGCGGCGGCGAGCCCGCCCGCGTCCAGGCGCGGCCAGTCCACGAACTCCTTGCCGTGTCTGGAACAATTATAATAGTAATAAGTTTATTTCAATAATTGTTTACAATGATATACAAGGTTTCGTTTTGCATCCTTTTTGCATAACTATGCTTATGATTCCCGACACGAATCAGTAATAAAATAAGCAGGTAATTTTTAGGGTTCCGTACCCAAAGGGTAAAACGGGAACCCTATTACTAAGGCTCTGCCGTCTGTCTGTCTGTCCGTCTGTCACCAGGCTGTATCTCATGAACCGTGATAGCTAGGCAGTTGAAATTTTCACAGATGATGTATTTCTGTTGCCGCTATAACAACAAATATATATAACAAAAAAACAGAATAGAATAAATATTTAAGGGGGCTCCCATACAACAAACTTGATTTTTTTGCTCGTTTTTGCTCTATATTGATAACTGCAACAGGTAGACGCTTGAAATATTCACAGAATATTTAGTTATATATTTACTATAAAAATAAATTAGTAAATTAAAATAAAACAAATATTTAAGGGGGGCTCCCATACAACAAACGTGATTTTTTTGCCATTTTTATAGATAATAGTACGGAACCCTTCGTGCGCGAGTCCGACTCGCACTTGGCCGTTTTATTTCTATTTTTTCGATTAGCTGACACGAAATAAATTTTGCGTGCCTGCCGGTCGTTGACACGAACGCACACAGCGAGCAACATAGTCTTGCGTGGGACACTGCCTACCGCATACGCAACGGAGCGATTCTGTTCTTTGAAAGTGGTGTAATCTGAAATACTGTCAAACATAAACAACAAAAAAAAAAAGTACGTATTAATTATTGAGCAGGTATCGTAATTTTATTTGATTATTTGTCTTTCTTATCAGCCTCCTGAAATTTGACGAGGATGCAAAACGACACGTTGTATAAAGGCTATATTTTCCTGTTACAAATGAATTAGACATCTGTAGCCGTCAGCACCAAACCCCTCAAATAATTATTACCACTTAAAAATAGCCATCAAGTAGAAATGTTAGTTTAGTTTTCGTTTTTTTGTTTTTCGAGACATCGCCAAGCGGTTGGCCGACTCCTCACGAGACCAGAAGGCTGGCCTATTTATTGGTCAAAGAATCAGCATTGCCATTCAACGTGGCAATGCTGCCAGCTTTTTGGGCACTTTTCCTGTGGAGCCTAACCAATATTATAAATGCGAAAGTAAGTTTTTTTTTTACTATTTCACGCTGAAACGGCTGAACGGATTTGGAAGAAATTTGGCACGCATAAAAAGTTTTTGGAAAGGATTATTCCCGTCCTTGTCACGCGGTACGGACAATGTATGGCGCTAGTACGAAGTACCATAGTCACTTCTGTTATAGTGCCGTCTTTGTCTAGTAGTTATTTTAAAACGTTTATAATTTGGAAATGTTTTAAGATTGTACACTTTTTATAATATTGTTTGCACTATTACAAACAAATATTTTTCAAAGGTTAAAAAAAAAAAAAAAATATCATCCCTATTGCGTGCTTCTATTTTCTTTAATGTCTGTCGGCAATCTTCGTGTTTCGTCAGTCGTCGGATTTCTATCAGTTGCCCTTTGCACTTGGTGCAGGCCGGGCGCTCTCAATCGACTTGTATATAAAAGTTGATCGCATTGTTCCTTTGCTGTTCCATACATTTTGACGAGTTATGAGAACATAAATGTAGGAAACAGCAGATTTTTCCATAGTAAAAGTTGTTCATAATGATGAGTACAATGACCCCTTAAGAGGTTGTGCGCTAATTCTAGGTCATGTCGTACAGAGTTGTTACTACTTTTTACTTATTATCTAATTCATTTTAAAAATGGGAGGAAATCTGCTAAAGTTGGAAAGGTGATAACTGCCGAGAGATACTAAGAAAATAGAACCACTGTACAGTAGGTATGGTTATACGATCATTAATCCGAAAGTATATTTTTACTTCTTGCAGTTTAAGTGCCAATTTCACCAATCAAACTGAACGCGATCAGCACATCTGAACCGAGTTCGAGAGCTGTCAGTGTCAATATTACAAAGAAAATAATGACAGTGACAGCTCTTAAACGTAGTTTATGTGCTGATCGCGTTCAGTTTTCATTGGTGAAATTCGCCCTTAACCATTGAACCGATTCGAAAGGCTCGGAGCACGATCTGAAAAATAACGTTGGATACTTTTTCTACCAAAAAATAGCTCAGTTTACCAGAGCCTGCAGTCTCGACATACATAGCGATCGCTTTACGACCGAATTCGGTCGCAAAGTTCTAATGGAATCCGGTGGTCCGGCGGTCAAAAATGCTTGACAAGATTGTGATTTTTCGTGCTCATCAAGCAATTTTGACCGTCTAGAGATCCCATTAGGACTTTGCGATCGAATTCGGTCGTAAATCGCAATTTATGTCGAGAATGCAGGGCCTGGTTCCCAATACACACAGGCAAAGCTGCGGGCGCAAGCTAGTGATATATTATTTACCTGAATATAAAGGTGAGTGTCGCAGTGACGGCGGCGCCCCAGAACATAAGGTACATCAGTACTTCGCTCGTGTAGCGCTGCGGCAGAGTTGCGCTTGCGCAGAACATTGACATCGCTACCAGCAGGACTGATGGGAACTAGAACACAAAAAGCAACATTATAACAGTAAAATCAAACAATATTTGTGTCTTTGCTCCAAACTCTGTGTGAAAGATTGTCTTTGCCCTGAGCGCATAAGAATTATGTTCAGTGTACGTCTCAGATGCACCAGCGAAAAATAATAATGGGTTTTCCAACAAGAACTTTGTTTTTTTAAAACAAACAATTTAGATGAAAATGATTACAACTTTTATTGTAATAGAAAGAGTAAGGTTTGGCAATTATGATTAAAAAAATATATCGGACATGTCCACCACGACTACGCTCACAGATGTCGATTCTTCGATGTCGAAGATTCGAAAAAAAAATCTAAACTCTTAGTTTTATTTTGTTTAAAAAAACAAAGTTCTTGTTGAAAACCCGTTACTTATGTAATTTCTTAAATCATAAATTATATTATAGGAGGAGAGAATGGTCTAAAAGAAAATGGCAAAACAACTTTTTTTGATACATTTTTGCCGAGCCTTTGGCATGGAAGTGTGGACACAATCTACAGCGCTACATACGAACTACACGTCACGCTGACGTTACGCAAAATCCTGCATCGCGCAAGCAGAGTTTACCGCGCGACTTTAATATAAACAACGTCTCGACATCAATCAACGGGCAGTAGCCCACTAGACACAACACCCGTCTGGTCGGAGGTGCCTCCCTGTTCTATTGAGGATGGGTGAACTTTACACCCTGGTCCTCATACCTCTACAGAAATTATAAACAACACAATTTAATTTGATAAACTAACTTTAGAACCATGAAGGACACTCAACAAGCAATTAACATTACAATACAATTGACGACACGGTTGGCGCAGTGGTTAAGCGATTGACTGCTGCGCTGCGTGTCACGGGTTCGATTCCCGCACGGAACAAATATTTGTATGACCTACAAGTAGTTGTTCCGGGTCTGGCTGTTTGTGTATGTGAGTTTTAATGTTTGTAAACGCACCCACAATACAGGAGAAATTCCTAGTATGGGGCAACGATAAAAATAAAAGAAACACTTTTCCATACAACCTTATTAAAATTTATTAAATTAATAAATAGCAGAGATAACAATCCTTTTGTATTTAGAACTAGCATCTGCCCGCGCCTTCGTCCACGTGAATTTTCTTGTTCCCCCGACCCACTGCGTCGCATCGCATCGCATCGCTGCATTACTTCGTTTTCGCTTAGCTTTCTTTCTGACTTTTTATCTTTTTGCTCGGCTCTTATGGGTCTCAGCGTGATGTTAGCCTATAGCCTTCCTCATTGAGGTGACTCGCAAAGGCGGGCCGGCACCAGCCGGGGATCGCGGAAGTCGCACATGATCCCATGGTGCAAGTGTGGGAAGGGTACACCGGGGTGGTTTTTAGTCCTTAACAGTCTTATTACAAAACAAGATTTATGTTTTGACGTGGCTTAAACCATGGAGCCAGGTTTTGTAATGAGAACGTAACAGTGATTGAAATACCGTTCTTTATACAAAACTGAATACTTAGTTCGGTATTAAGTTGTCAGTTTTGTATTAGGAACTTTACCATCGACGGAATAAAGTTCGAAATTCAATAATGGCTCCATGGTTTAAACTTGGGTCTGAAGATAATAAACCTTGTTTTGTAATAAGGCCCTAAGAGTCAGACAGACCCCTTCGCCCGCCCCAGAGCGGAGGACATCCAAGAAGATTTTCCACCACGAAAACAAAAAAAAATATCCTTCCTCAAGAATTGGTCTAATAAACGTAAAAATATTTCTTCAAATCCGACTAGTAGTTCCAGAGAATTTTTATGTCTTTAAAAAATCTTCATCTCTTTATAGATAGAAATGACTAAAACGGTTGTACTTACTGTAATGTATTTCCAGTCTCTGTCCCGACGAAGCGGACACGGCAGCGTGTTCCCCTCGCCGTCAGTGATCGTGTATTTACCCAGGAACAGGTCGATGGAGTCCTAGACAAAAATATTGTTATCAAAACTTCTTATCATTTATGCCTTCAAATCAGTTGGCGACTCCGTCAATGCAGCCCTGTGGGAATAGCAAATAATTTATGGTAGATTCTTTGTAAATTATGGTCATCAGTTAATCAGTTGATTACATTTCCCCTATAAAAGTTTATTTATAGCATTCAATCAGCTAGGAAATTCTGGCGGTATCTAGTTTTAAAATATTGAACTAAACATTAACCTGAAAACGATTCTTAAAAGATGATATTTACCGAAATAAATAGTATTTCATTTCATCATTTTAACAGAGGACGCATGCGCAGTGTTAGTTAGCGATGTTAAGAGTCTACAATACCTCAAATTGCTTGGCATGATCCTCTGTTATATCTAAAATACTGCAGTATTAATTTTGAAATAAATAATATGGTAAAGTTGAGGATTAATGTTACGTAAGTACTATGTTTGACGAAAACATGATTCCATAAAATTTTCTCGACAGATAAAAATTACAAATGTACACGAAAAATAATCCGCTCGTATTCAAAAAAATAATTAAAAAAACCGGCCAAGTGCATGTCGGACCACGCACAATGAAGGGTTCCGTACTTGGGATGAATTTATCCCAAAAACAAACTTAACATTGTAGTTGAAAAACATGCTCTCCCATACATTGATATACGTTACGGTCAATTCTCCAACTGCAAATTTAAGTTGGTCGACTATTACTCGTTAACTTGTGAAGCCTACTTAGCTGTGATAGTTTTCCTTTTAATTTCGTTATATATACTATTGCCATGAATTTTTTCACATATCCAAAACCAACCATTTAGCTGGCAGGGGGGGGGGACACTTGACTCTAACAAAAACTAGCACTTTAAAGCTTAATATTACGCAAACGGATCCCTTAATTGAAAAATGGTTTTGCCAAACCCACAATATTTTTGAACGGCCTATCCAACGATACCCCACACCATGGAATAGACGAGAAAAAAAAATATCATCCCCATTTCACGTGTAAGGGAGGTACCCTAAAAAAAAATGTTTTTCATAATTTTATTTTACCATTTTTTAGCATGATTAATATGTATACCCATGCCAAATTACAGCTTTCTAGGACTAAGCGTCTCTGAGCTAAGCTGGCGACAGACGGACGACGGACGGACAGACAGACAGACAGACAGACGGACATGGCGAAACTATAAGGGTTCCTTGTTTACTACGGAACCCTAAAAAGAAAGAAAATACATTTATTTCCAGTAAACATGATACAAAGAAAGAACTGTATTTGTGTAAATACAAAAAAGAACAAGTTGGGGGAAAATATGCGTCACATCCACGCAAGACGGTCACCGCTCAGCATAATGCTGCAACCCTACGCGAGACAGAGCCCCAGCAGCGCTGCGCTGGTTTGTTTCAAATTAGATCATGAAACTTTACATTATAACTGATCTAAATATAAAGCAAGTACTACGATTTTGTTTTTGTTTATTACCATTATTTTCACCGTGAAAAGAAATTACCTAAACTATCAGCGCTTTGGAGGCTTCTCCCTGCTGCTCTGTCTCGCTTGCCCGCGAGCAGTAGTGTGCAGGCGAGATAAAGAGTGAGCTGGCGTTGAGGTATTATGAACTCTTAAAGAGTGAGCTGGCGTTGAGGTATTATGAACTCTTAAAGAGTGAGCTGGCGTTGAGGTATTATGAACTCTTAAAGAGTGAGCTGGCGTTGAGGTATTATGAACTCCAAGAAGGGTGAAAGGTGTGAAAGATTTCTAGAAGATAAAAGGTTGATAAATTCGATTGAACCTCTCATCATCATCATCATTTCAGCCGAAAGACGTCCACTGCTGGACATAGGCCTCCCCCAAAGGGGGTGGTTTGCCATAATCGCCACGCTTGGCAGGCGGGTTGACGATCGCAGTATGGTGTTACAATGCATAGAGAACGCTGCTGCCCATTCAAACTCATTGAACCTCTCTACAGGGTTATTTTTTAAAACGTCAATAACCTCTTAAGGGGTCATTGTACTCATCATTATGAACTGAAATCGCGAAAAAAAATCAGCTGTTCCCTACATTTTAACGAATTATTCGAACATAAATGTAGGGAACAGCTGATTTTTTTTTCGCGATTTCAGTTTTGGTCCCATAGTAAAAGTTGTTCATAATGATGAGTACAATGACTCCTTAAGAGGTTATTGAGGTATAAAAAATTACCCTGTATATCTTTATTTCATGTTTTAGTGATTTAGACTGTGCATAGTCCTACACAACACTCTTTTGTTTGTATAAAACGTACGTCAACACATTCATTAATATTAGTTTATTTACAGACACTTAAATAGTCAAGAATTCGGTCAATAAAGTTAGAAATTCAAATACCTGTCTGAATCCATCACTGAAGTTATTCTTGTAGTATCTCGTGAGCGAGTTGATGCCGTCGCGCATGAGTCCGAAGTGTGTCCTCTTGCCCGTGCGCGTGTAGTCCGTCTTCAGGGCGCCGGTGCCCGAGTACTGGATGGAGATCGTGTCCGCGTGGTCGGCCCACACCTAGAGTCACAAAAGGGATATAATCAGTGATCGGATTAGGTAGAGTTATTTCGGGCCAATGACCTTAAACGTATAATTATGTTAAGGTGAATCCGCAGCTGTAGCTCGCGAAATTCTAAATTCAAATTTCATACATACATACATCAACTCACGCCTTCCCATGGGGGTAGGCAGAAACTATAGAACGCCACTTGCTACGCTCCTTACATACTCCTTTTGCTTCGCCTACGTTCGTACATCTAGTCATACACGCACGCCGGTTGCGAGTACTACGCACCTGACCTTTTTGAAGAACATCACCAATTTGGTCACTATATGTCCTTCTAGGGCGTCCCCTCCCGGCGTTTCCACTCACCTCTGCTTTATAAATACCTTTTGTTAGTCGCCTTTCACTCATCCTCTCCACATGACCAAACCGTCTAAGCATAGCTCTTTTCAATCTTTGTCACTATATCTTCTTTTAAACTGCACCATTGCCTTATCACCTCATTCAAATTTCATGATTTCATGAAAAAGTAATTCAATGGAACAAATCAAACTTAGACCGCCTTATTACAAAACAAGATTTATATTTTGACATGGCTTAAACCATGGAGCCCGTTTTTGTAATAAGAACGTAACAGTGATTGAAATACCGTTCTTTTTACAAAACTGAAAACTTAGTTCGGTACAAATTTGTCAGTTTTGTGTTTAGGAACTTTACCATAGTCGGAATAAAATTCGAAATTCAATAATGGCTCCATGTTTTAACCTGGATCTGAAGATAAACCTTGTTTTGGAATAAGGGGGAGAGAGATTTATTAATGATTCTAATTCTGTAAATACATAATTATATGTTATAGCAAATCATATTTTGATCAAGTATTTGCAGGTCAGTGTTTGTAACCTGTATGAACTGCATATAGCAAAAACAGTTTCAGTATTACTTGTGATACATACAAGTAATGTAGTAGTATGAATTTTAAGTTCTAGTGCTATCAACGTCATAATTTCTGCGCAAAGCGATGATCGAATCATTTGAATTACGATCATCATCATCATTTCAGCCGAAAGACGTCCACTGCTGGACATAGGCCTCCCCCAAATGTGGGGTTTGCCATAATCACCACGCTTGGCAGGCGGGTTGGCTAACGCAGTATGGTGTTAAATGCATAGAGAACGCTGCTGCCAATCTCTAGTAAGCCCCTTAGTCGCCTTGTACGACACCCACGGGATGAAATAGGGTGGTGCTATTCTTTACGTCCGGCACTACACGGAACAATTTCGATAGATTCGGATAGAGAATCGGAATTTCTATTGATTAATTTAATAATTTTAAGAAAAAAAATATTTTGATGCATAATTCTATTCTCTATAATTCATATTCTATGCCAAACGATTTTACTCCGTCCACCTATCCTCTATTTTTTTTCAGACGGTACGGGCATCCGGTTAATACACCTACGCCATTATATATTTTTTAATAACACACAAACACGTACATAAACTCACGCTTTCTTCCCATGGGGGTAGGCAGAAACTGTAGAACGCCTCCTGCTATGCTCCTGATATACAACTTTTGCTTCGCTTCCGCCTTTTCGTTTTGCGCCACTTGCTTTTGTTTTTTCATTAAATGTGTATTAAATACTCTTTGTAGATATTGTCGATAACTATTATGTTACATCACATAATTTCAATGACAATATTAGGCGTGAAAAAAGGGTATCGGTCGTTTGAGGTTTTGTATTAAAAAATCATTCCAAATTTTCGCTATTATTGATGAATATTTAGTATATTTAATACTTTAGTGGCGATCCACAGAATGAATAAGTGAATGTGTGTGCTATTTATTGCGTTTTTAATCAGTGATACTCAGATATCGCGTTCATTTCCCAGGTAAGTTTAATGTCTTCTGGACAATGATGTATTACCTTTAGATGCGTTATCTGAGCTCAATAATGGCAAAGTAAATGCCAGGCAATTGCCTGACATTTACAATAATAATAATTATTATTACGTACGCGCCAATGAACATGCAGCAGCTAGTGACGTAACTAAATATGTATGTTCATCTCTTTCTAACAACAGATATCGGTATAGGTCTTTCCTTTTCTTCACGCGCTGTATGATTGTATGCAAGTATGTAGCTACAATAATGGATTTCGCTGTTTTTGAGTGCACTAATGTTCGTGTATGACGCGTCTATTTATAATACGTCATTGATGAAAACGATCTCTTGTAACACCTTATTTTCACTATCTCCAAACAAAACCCACACAATGACCTACAAGTTGTCACTGTCAGTTTATCCACAGATAACATAAAGGCACAAATTCCCAACACAATGGTATCACTGGAGTCCTTTTATATTTTAAACTCTCCATTGTCAGTACGGGGCATTTCTTTGTACTTCTACTTAGGTCATTGCTTCTGGATCGGTGTCAAAACCTCGTCGACATACTTACATTATTAAACAGCTTATCCAGATACGGATGCTTCTCATCGTCGCTGCTGGTGACTGCCAGCAGCCTGAGCGCCGCGTTCAGCTGCAGGCGCGCGAACAGACTCTGCACCACGTTGGTCCTGTCCAGACAGTCTACGCAGTTGGTTCGGAAAACTCCGCTCTGGCGTAACAGGACTGTGCCACCTCGGGAGAGGAAGTAGCCGAACTCTGTCTGTTGGAGAGGAATTTGATATTAGTACTGTATCACGAACTATACGAGTACTATACGAGTTAGAGTAAACAGGCATCTTCTGGGTAAGCTCACTCCATCGTCGACTTTGTCTCTGTCACCTCTGCCCTAGACTAAGGTCAAGAGCAAACCCATCCTAAATAAAAAAAAAATGAACGATTTTAAGGCTAAATTAAAGTCGAATTATTAAATTACTTGAGTAATCTGACATGTGCTAGCTATCACTTAGTGTAATAAAATGGTCATATTTATTGTATTATAGACTTTTAGGGGCGGGACACACAGAAAAGACGTAAGACGAGGTCGCGTCGGACGTGTGTGCTCGTGACCGCGTCTCGTCCGCGCCCTGTCTTTTCTGTTTATTTTGTGTCGCGACGCTTCTAAGATACATTTTGTATGAAAATTTAATGAAGGGGCGCCGCGTCTGCGACGCGTCCTCGTCTTACGTCTTTTCTGTGTGTCCCGCCGCTTACACTTAATATTATACGTTTATTTTACACTTATATAAATCGATTAAACTAAACAATCACACACCATTACTGATTATGATCAAATGGAGTTGAATAAAATAATCATATTTATCAATATGATCATTTTAATCAACATACAACCAGATACTGACTTACAAATTGCAAAAAAAAAGGAAGAAAATTTGAATTTCGCGAGCTACAGCTGCGAATTCACCGTAAGAGCGTTTACACCTTACGGCATTTCATACAAACTTTCAAGCCCTTGTTTTTCGAAATGTCCGAACCGCTTTTAATGAAACTTCATACGCATATGCGGGATACAAAGGTCTAAAAAATTTGTAGAGAACATTTTCGAAATGTCTTATTTAAAAACAGATAACCTTGAATGTCTGTTTCTATGGAAAAATTAAAATCGGTCTATTTGGCTGTAACACTATTTTTCGAAAATGTTCTTAGCTAACTTTTTAGACCTTTGTATCCTGCTTATGCGTATAAAGTTTCATTAAAATCGGTTCAGCCATTTCGAAAAACAAGGGCTTGAAAGTTTGTATGAAATGCTATAAGGTGTAAACGCTCTTAACGGAAAATAATGTCAATTCCGCGAATTGAATATCGCGGGCTACCTTGGCGTTTTCTCCTTAAGGGGGATGCGCTAAGGTAGCCCGCGAAATTCAAATTTTATTACGTTTTTTGGAATTCGCAGGTCAGTAACACGTTGTATGTTGATCTAATTATGATTCGCGGCCATAACAAATATGGCTTTACAGAATTATAATCATTCGAATCAGCATTACAACTCCCTAAGTTCAAAAAATCCTACTGAATTTCAGAAATAATCATTCAGTAGCATTTTTTGAAGAGAGTTGTATTGCCGATTCTAATGATTATAATTCCGTAAAGCCATATTGGTTATGGCCGCGGGTTACCTTAGCCTTAAGGTGAAAACGTCGGGGAATCCCCTGAAATTAAAATTTTCTTACGTTTTTTGCAATTTGCAGGTCAATATGAGGTTGTATGTTGATCTAAATATGATTCGCGATCGTGTCAAATATTTATTTACAGAATTATAATCATAAAAATCATCAATACCTACGAATTGCAAAAACGTAAGCAAATTTTAAATTTCGCAGGCTACCTTGGCGTTTTGAATGAACTAACTCGTTCATGTCTCGTGGACCTGCATTTCACCCACATGGAAGTCTGTGCGTCATGTTAGTTCGGCAGTGTTCGTACCTGTTCGTGCGCTATCCTGTCCATGAGCACATTTAACCGGTAGTATCTCATAGAGCGGCATTCTGCGTGGAAGTCAAAGGGCTCGTATCTGACGCCCGGTAAAGCAGCCGCGGCGACGGCAGCGCGGAAGCCCCGCTCTAGAGCTTCTTCTTTGCCGTGCTGGTCAATCTGGTGGTTGGAAAACTTGTTAAATATTTTGTTGTTATACGATTTCCTGCACCAACTGGTAAATTTTATTCTTGTAAACGAGGTCTAAAATTTATTTATTTAGGCAACCAACACACACAACACACATATATTTATTTGTACATATAGTATGTAGCAGAGTATGTGTATTAGATTATTGTATGGCTTATAATACGTTTCTCTGTATATCTAGGATAAGTTAATATAACATGCGAACGGACTACTAAGAAATATTTAAATTCAAAAGGTACAATTTTAGGTATATTGCTTATAGATAACTTTATATTTTAATGAAAAAAAAAATGTTGATTGTTATAGTTGTCAAAAAATAATAGGCCCGTTTTGACATTTAACTTGAATCGATTTATCGTGAGTATCGATATCGAGTACCGAGTTGTATGGTTACTTAGTGAAGTATAAGACAAATTTAATTTGAATAATAAGAGATATTAGTAGTTTGTCATTTGCCTTCACTTTTTTAGACAGTCCAAGCATCTTTAACTTAAATGACCGAGAAAGTACAATTATACTCCATTTGAAATAAGATTAGAAATTTAAATAAACTTTTTTACAGTCCGTTCAACCGATTTTGACTTCTATTCCGTGGGCATAAGGACGGCATTAAATGCAAACACGTGGTTACAATACCAACTGTTTATTGCAGCTGCCATTTGTCATGGCACTAACGCAATAGAAGTCAAGATTGGTTGAACGGACTGTACAAATGGTTGATTTAAATGTCTAATCTTATTTCGAATGGAATATAGACAAGTTTTAAAACATATTTATCAGCTATTTGTGATTTTATAATGAAATATAAACTAAGGTTGGGTCAATAAAGACGTTCTAAGTGCAGAGCATACAGTTCATGCATCTTCTGCACGAAGAGCCTTTGAACGGAACAATCTCCTCATCATCATCTCCACTCACCAAATTAACGAGCACCTGGTTCCCGTATCTCTGTTGCTGGTCCCTCAAATGCTTGGTATACGCAGCCACATGGTCTTCATGCGACAGCTCCATCGCAGGCTTGTATTTGATATTAGGGTACTGGCTCCAGAACAGGGGGATAGACCCTCTGGTCTGCACGAAGGAAGACTTTTCACCACCTCGCTCTATTATCTGTTCCGTTTCTACAAAGTTCGCGACGTTACCCTGTGGAAAAGAGTTAGTATGGTAAAATCGACGTTTTGGCGGCTGCGGTCATACAACGTGGGAGCGAGACGACACTGTCTGTCTTGCTCGCACGTTTTATGACCGTTACTGCAGCAAGTCTTAACAGAAGTCTAAAAAATTTACAAATAGGTATTGTGTCTGTTAAAGGGAACAAACTCAGTACCGCTACTTGTGGGACCACAGTATTGTATATACAATGAAAGTAATATTTTGCTTCGTTTTTTGGCCCTTATTGCAGCAGGGGACTACATATTTTTAGGGTTCCGTACCTCAAAAGAAAAAAACGGATCGCTTATTTATAGGATCACTCGTGTGTCTATCTGTCTGTATGTCCGTCTGTTACAGCCAATTTGTTCGAAATCTACTGGGACAATTATGTAGAAACTTGGTACACATAATACCTATGTGTGAAAAAATCATTATGAATTTCTGTGACTCAAACACGGACGTGTAAAGTAAACCAATACATTTTGAATATGGGGTCAGTATGGGGGGGGGGGGGGAAGTAGAAAAACTAAAACTGTAAACGGTACCGTGTGACATATATTATCAAATGAAAGAACTTGTAGGATTATCAGATATTTTTTTTTATAATTTTAAAATAAGAACTTTTAAAGCTATTTCCGAAAAAAGATGAAAATTTACCATTTCCCCCTTATCTCCGAAACTACTGAGCCTAAAACTTTGAAAAAAATACAGAAAATTGTTTATTACTTATAGATTTCAAGAAAGTCTATAAGAAGTAATCCAGAAGTGATGAAGATGGCCTTAAAATAACAAGGTAAATAAACAATCACCCAATATTGTGTGTACAAACTTACATTTGCAGTTGGAATGTATGAGAGAACATGTATTTCAACTACAATGTTAAGTTTGTTCCTGGGATGAAGTCATCCCAACTACACGGAACCCTAAATTGTGCGTCCGACACGCACTTGTTTCCGTTATTTTAACTCACCTGAGCATCGACCCCCCTCATAAAGAAGCGAGTGCCGGCCCTGTCGACGCAGCGCCGCGACACCACCGACCACGTCAGCTGGTTGCCGTTCACTGTCACATTGTTTATAGACACGACTGGTTTTGAATCAAGGAAGAATACATAATTATTATCAAAGTGGATATAATGTTCAAATTCCTAGAATATCTAAGAGATACCAAACAACCGTAAACGTTGATCACAATAAGGTAAGATAAGGAGGGGATAAGGGGTAGGGGGGATAAGGTATTTTTTTACTGGTGACCTGTAAGGCTCAGCGCAGACAGAGAGGAATAATCCCCGCGCGGTCTCGGGGCATTTTCTTTACGGATCGCGTATGCTCCCACGTATCTTCGAGGACGCGCGAGCATTTTTTGTCAAGTTCAAGCATTTATGCACTTTATTGTAATAATTTTAAAGTTTATTTTCAAGTGCGTTAATAAAATCCTCTCCGCTGCGCTCCGTTCTGTCTCCGCTGAGCTTAAACACAGGTTTTTCCCAAAAACCTATATCAGGCACCGTTCTCTGACAAAGGTGGAATACAACTGAGTCTTTTTTTGTACACATTAACTTTAAGTCAGCTATATGAAGAGTTATTAAATGATTGTTGAGTTGAATTGAATTGAATTTTCCTATGGACCTGTGTTGCCTGATATAAGTGGTATTATTATTAATAAGTCAATACATTTCGACCAAGTATCGGCTCAGTTCGGGCTCATTTTGCATTCAAAGTGGCGCAAATCGGCGACTTATTTTGACTTGTTTGATAGACTCATGCAAGTGGGGTTCTGTAGTTTCTGCCTACCCCCATGGGAAGAAGGCGTGAGAATTTATGTTAGTTAGTATGTTATTTTGAGTTGGGTATACGCCGGCTGTCGCTGAAAACCAGCGCTGGGGCTCTGTCTCGCAGCATTTATGCTGAGCGAAAGCCGTTTTGCGTGAATGTGATTGCCTCCACTCGTTCTTACGTGTTTGTGTTTTTTTTTTCTTTAAATTTATTTTCTTCTTTTTTTTCTATTTCTTTAAAGACAGCCAATTTCCACAATGTTCAGCTTCGAAAATAAGACCACATACATTCACTCTGAAAGGTTTGGGTAACTGAAATAGGGAATATGCACGTAATTCAAAACGTATCCATTATTTAAATAAACTTTGTGCAGGAGTCAAGAAACAAATTACTATTTTTTTTTTACATTTTTAATGCATTACTTATTTAAAATGTATTATTTTATTTTACGTATTTTTGGTAAACCGGAACGCAAACTCAAAACGCGTCGTCTTCGATAATGCCGGAACTGACGAAAAGCTATGTGCATAAAAAAATATTATTTGCAAAGTGCTTGAAATCTTATCGAGGTAAGTACTCGTAAGTGCGATTTCTGCTTGGATAAAGCACAAAAAATATTTTAATTTATATGTTGGGGCTAAAAAAACCAGACGTAAACAAAGTCGTGGTAAATGACGTCACATCATAAACGGACGTTTGAACTGCAGTAGAAAATTATTGGAGTTTCATACATTTTTTGAGCAACAAGTTGAATTTAACTTTTAATACTTCTAAACTTTTAATACTTGAGTTTATATTACCGTTTTTTTAACCGACTTTAAAAAAAAGGAGGAGGTCCTCAATTCGTCGGAACCTTTTTTTTATGTATGTTCCCCGATTACTCGAAGACGGCGGGTCCGATTTGGAAAATTCTTTTCTTTGTTTGAAAGGGTATACTTTTCAGTTGGTCCCATTGTCGTCACGTCAGGATCTGATGATGGGATCCTGGAGAAATCGAGGGCAATCCTCAAATTTTATAGGTATACCTATATCGATTTCAGTATTTTTTATAGTAACTCATGCATTTGCACTTGAAATATACCATTTGGTGAAGTGGAACTGATGATGAAGACCACAGATGGCCACCGGAACTACTTAATAATAAGTATTTCACTGTTGCGATTCGATTAGACACTTTAATATGGTGGCTAAGCAATTTATGCTCGTCACAATGCAAATGATGGTAACTTACCATCATTTCCAGTTCTCCTGGTTCTTACCAGGAGAACTCGTCTACTATTAACGCCCCTGCATCGAGAAAAGCAATATTTTGTAAAAGGTGATGAGCTGTTGACATTAGGCTATTGAAAGTTGGATAAATTGCAAACTGACCCACTAAAAGGTGAAAAATAATAAAACTTTTTACAAAAAAAAACAACCGACTTCAAAAAAAAAACACTATAAAGTGAAAAATAACCTTAATTTCGGAAGTCGGTGGAAAATACTAAAATAGATCCAAAGATACCGACTTCAGCTTCAACTTTCTGACTAACTGACCAACTCTTTGAAAAAAAAAAGTGCCTGTGATTGGTTTAATTTAAATAAATGCTTTCCGTCTTATTACAAAACAAGATTTATATTTTGACATGGCTTAAACCATGGAGTCAGATTTTGTAATAAGAACGTAACAGTGATTGAAATACCGTTCTTTATACAAAACTGAATACTTAGTTCAGTACTAAGTTGTCAGTTTTGTATTAGGAACTTTACCGTAGACGGAATAAAGTTCGAAATTCAATAATGGCTCCATGGTTTAAACTTGGGTCTGAAGATAAACCTTGTTTTGTAATAAGGACCTTTGAGTTTGAGTTTGAGAGTTTTCTTCCCCACTTCTCTATCAGTCCTCATCTCGGTAGTCACTCCCTTTCTAGCCCTATCATCTTTCACACAGTCCATCCATCGTTCCTTTGGTCTTCCCCTACTCTTATAGTCATCGACATTCATACTCAAAACTTTCTTCACGACATTTACCTCATTCCTCCGCATCAGCCTCATTCACTGTTCTCAGTAGCAGCCCGGAGTCTGGATTCGTGCCCGGCTGATGGCACCCCTATTACATGGGACTTAAACCTTCGTATTCGTCAAATTATGTTATACATCAAAAGCAGTTGAGCGGACATCACTTCGGTGGTGTCGCGGGGAATAGTGATTTCTGTCATTCCCCACGACACCACCGGTGGTGTCGTTTTCAGTGGTGTCGTGGGGAATGAACGAACATAACTGGCACAATGTGGGTATTCTATACAGGGTCAAATTTAATTAGCTAGCGAAAATCCGTGGACGTGTTTTGGTATCGATATCAAAATACGATAAAACGAAAAAAAAAAGAAAGAGTTGATGTTTTTTTTTCTGGTGTCAAAGACCACTGGCAGTGAAGTTACTTGAAGTACTTACTTAGTTAAGTTTTTGTTTTATCGTGTTTAGTTATCGATACCCATCAAATCTTTGAAGTTTACACAAAAAAAAAAACGATTTTGAAACTCATATTTCAAGTAACTAGTCGTTGACCCCAAAAAAAATACAATGTTTTTTTTTCTTTTTTTTCGTTTTATCGTATTTAGATATCGATACCCAACAAGTCTGCAGAGTTTCGCTAGCTAATTTAATTTGACCCTGTATATGTACACCTCTGCCCAACCCTTCGGGGAAACAAGGCGATATGTTATGTATGTATAATTTAAAAAGGATACATCCTTCTATGAGTGGCAGAGTGAACCGTGAGTACTGATGATGTGAAAAATCTCGCAGAAGGAACCCGTTCCACAGGAACCGCGGGTCGGCTCGGTTTGTGATGGACATCTGAAAATAACGACATTATTATTATTTTTCTTTAACATATCTCGGGACCCTGGGGTCCTGGACTTTTGGAAGGCGTACGAGGGGCCGAAGTCAACTCGCAGAGGCCAGTTAGACGTTTTTCATCAAATGAGGCACCAACCGACGATTATCCCTCTTCGCACTATGCAAGTGCACCCAAGGACAACCCCCGGTTGGTGTAGGACTATTGCAAAATATGGAAACAAAGATATTGGATTATGGGTTTGTGTGGCTAAGTGAACTGGTCATTAAAGCACGTTAAGAGCGTTTACTCCTTACAGCATTTCATACTAACTTTCAAGCCCTTGTTTTTCGAAATGACTGAACCGAATCTAATGAATCTTCATAAGCATAAGCAGGATACAAAGGTCTAAAAAGCTAGTAAAGAACATTTTCGAAAAATTGTGTTACAGGCAAATTAGACTGATTTTAAATTTTCCACAGAAACAGATTTCCAGTTACCTGTTTTTAAATAAGACATTTCGAAGTTTGCTTACTATCTTTTTAGACCTTTGTATCCTGGTTGCGTATGAAGTTTCATTAAAATCGGTTCAGTCATTTCGAAAAACAAGGGCTTGAAAGTTTGTATGAAGCTCCGTAAGGTGTAAACGCTCTTAAGCTGTCGGTCCCTGTTGGTATTCATAGAATTTTGACAGTTGTTACGGGTAGCCAGAAGCCCGAAAGTCTGACAAACTGTCTTACCAAGGGGTATCGTGTCGCCAAGTAACTAGGTTGTGGATATCAGATGGGTAATTCTCTCCGTGTCATCATCATCATTTCAGCCGAAAGACGTCCACTACTGGACATAGGCCTCCCCCAGGGGGGGGGGGGGATTTGCCATAATCGCCACTCTTATGTATTTATCGTTATGTTACCTTGTTGTTAGATTATTTTTATTTGTGTGCGTGAGTTGGAGCATGTAGGTGTTTGCGTTGTCGCTTGTTGTGTGATCAGATGCGGCAAGGGACGTTATATACAGGGTGGATTTTTGAGATGGGGCAATAATGGCAGCCACCTTAACCGGTGTCGCTACAGGAAAACGGTCCTTAATTTTTTAAGAAATTTTGATCTGCATTCACAGATTTTGAAAAGAAATTACAATCAGCAGGAAAATGGACAATTTTCACAAAAACTTTTTTTTATGCCAATCGATCCTGTTTCATACAGGGTGTAAGGGACAGCCCTCCGCAGACTGATGGGGTGAATTCAGTATATCGCACTAAGATGACCGGTACATGAAATTATTTCAGGAACGTTATGGGAATCCAATGAACCTAATTTGTCGCGGCGGGGTGGACGGCCGCGTTCGCTGATTTCAGGCGTCGTTCGTTAGAGAATTTCAACATACATTGCTGATTTTTTTATTTTAGCTGTGTTATTTACATTAATGGAGTACTGCGTACAGAGAATGTGATTTTACATTGAAATAAAGGAATAGTAACTGAAATTACGATAAAAAAAAATACAATTTTCCTGAGAAAATTTTCAGTGGAATATGATTCAAAATAAGGAGCTGAATGCACCCTGTTAATTTGTGGAGGGCTGTCCCTTACATCCTGTATAGGGATCAAAAACCTCTATTGCACCAACTAAGGTTTGAGTACTGGAAAAGTCATAAATCGCAAAAACTTTTCCCATACATTGAGAATGTTGCTGCCCATTCCCTAGTAAGTCCCTCGGGAAGAAATAGGATGGTACTATTCTTTACGTCCGGCACCATACGGTACGGTATCTCTCCATGTAAAATACTGGTATTCAGCTGCATCTGTTTAGATTGGAAGCAGACCCCAACTATATTGGGTAAAGGCTAGACAGATGTCACGTCTTACCCTATGGAAGTCGGGCGTGACAGAGTGCAGCCTCTGCAGGCAGTGTGTCAGGTCGTAGCTATAGGAGAAGTAGATGCCAGGAGTGTCGAGCGCGAGGCGGACCATGCGCTCGTATGTGTTGTTATCTTCTATCTGTAGGCAAAATATAATTTAGGTTAAAAAATACAGTAAAAAATCCCATTCTATACTCCGTTGGTTTAGGTAGTTAGAAAGAAAAAACAAAAGAAAGACTAAAAAGTTTATTCGTCACAGAAACACTTGCTTAGGAAAACATAAACTCGAGCAGGTAAACATTAGGTACACAAAACACATCTACAATATAATCACGAGCACAAAAATAACAAATATGCGGCAACTGCACGTCATGACTGTGACAAAAAGGCTTGCACTCAGCATGATGCTGTGCTATGGGGGACCCACAACACAGCGCTGATTTTCAGTGGTTACCCGAAAAATACGTACGGAACTCAAGTCAGGTTTAATGAGTTGAACATAATAGGTAACAAAATAAAATAAAATAAACAGTACTTATAATATAATGCCTATACAACCAATTAGAAAAAAAAGTAAGTAAGTAGTAGTAGTTAATTATAGGTAAACAAAAAAACCACGTGACGAGGGAGCTGTCAAGTAACCGACTAAACGTAATACCCGTCACTTCAATTGTCCTGCTACTTTACAGTTGTACTCTTCAATTTAGCAACGTTATAATTCGTTGACGTTTAGAGAACCTGTCTTGTTGGGCTCTGTACAATAGACTATTACAAAATATTATTATAAATGTAACTAAAAAAATGTGCTCAAGCAGTTAACATACATTAAGACGCATATAATATATGCCAGTGACCTTGAGTGGTTAGCTTGCGTGTTCTGTACTGAGCTCACACAACGCGACGTACGTTCAACCAGTAATAGGACTCGCCCATCAATTAGCGCTGTCCCCAATTTGACGCATTATTAATTTATTATACACAAAACAAAAGGTATACTAAAAGATCAATAACTAAATTATCTTTAAATTGGTGAAGGTTTCAGAAAAATACACTTGGTAGATTTTGCGGTATTCTCAGTTTTTTATCCGCGTTAGACATAACTTTACAAACTAATTTCACTATGTATTATAAACATAATCTAAAATATTCACATACTAAGTTATTGAGAAAATACTCTAATTTATCATATATTTTTTTCAAATCATTAACACTACTCGTTTAGACGTGATCTTCAGTATAAAATCATTAAAAGTCGGTTATCGTCCCATTAATAAAGAGGAAACTATCGTAAAAGTAAAAAAATACATTTTATTTGATAAAAAGAAATAGATGTATAAGTTACAACGTATTTTTAAACAAGAAAGTTTCAACTATAAAAACCCTTTTTACGATTTGTTTTATCATCATCATCATTTCAGCCGAAAGACGTCCACTGCTGGACATAGGCCTCCCCCAAGCACATCCACTTCGACCGGTTCTGTGCTTCCTCCATCCAGCGGATACCTGCAGCCTTCACAAGGTCATCGGTCCACCTTATAGGAGGCCTTCCAACGCTACGTCTTCCGGTACGCGGTCGTCACTCCAGAACCTTTCGGCCCCATCGCCCATCAGTTCTGCGAGCAATGTGCCCTGCCCATTGCCACTTAAGCTTGGCAATTCTTCGGGCTATCGGTTACTTTGGTTCGCCTGCGGATCTCTTCATTTCTGATTCGATCACGTAGGGTAACTCCAAGCATAGCCCTCTCCATTGCCCTTTGGGTGACTTTTAGCCTTCTGATAATGCCCATTTGCCAATTTGTTTACCTTTATTTAATTACCTAAGTCCTAAACCAATGGAGTATAGTACTTTTCCCTGTATCGTGCGAAAGTCGAACTCGAGCACGTTATGCAGTAGCCAACCGCTGTTCATTTGTTTATTTATAATTATTTACTTCACTACTTAACAAAAAAAATATTAAACACTATTAAAACATACAACGGTCAGACTTATAGCATTCGGCGATCACTTCGTAACCTTTGAATGGACATTGCCATAAAATGGGGTGTTGTCATTGGTGGAAATAAGAAGTATATAGATATATATGACATTTAGTCATTTGTGACTTCGAGTTATAGCTGTAGCTTTATTTAAGCGGGCACGCCCATTATGCCTGGAGGCTTTTATTTAGATACGTTTTGTTTACGTTATTTCTGCTTGAGTATAGTTTTCGACGATTATTATATATATGTATATTTGTATAATGGTGTGTGCTAGCTAACATAAGGCAAATAATTTAATTTAACGTTTTGTGTTGCGTAATGCAAATGATTTGATATTGTATTGCATAGCTTCAAGTTTTTATGCGAACAGACAGCTGTGCTGCTGGGGAGTTTGTTGCGCCACTTCTTCCCAGCTAAAGCACTAGGAAGTGGTGAAGGGTGGGCGGTTTTGGGGGACTGTCTCATGTAATTTTTGACGTTCGAAAAGTGCTGATTCTCAGCCTAGTTTGAATAAATGACTTTTGATTTTGATTTGATTTGATATAATACACCATGGCATTTCAGTCGTCTTACAACGGCAGCAGCAGTGAAATGCTTAGTAGTCATTGGATACATCTTCATGTATCCAATGACTACTAAGCATTTATACAAGAAAAAAATATACAAATAATATTTAAAAAAATAACTTTTATGTATGATTAGTAGTCATTGGATACATGAAGTGTTGAGATTGAGAATATAGTCCAAGCGATAAGCTTGTAAATACCTACTAACAATTCCGGTTAAATATCTTCTGAAACTACTTCTATCATTTTCATTAAGTATAAGTATTAACATACATCATATGCTATTTACATACTATATACTGTCGTTAAACACACATACACTCACACTCACTCGCACACGCACACACACACAAACACGCACGCACCTCAACATTAGTGATGGATTAATTAGCATTCGCATTCATTGTTAGCGTGTGAATGATCATTTAGCAGTTAGCAAATTAAATGTAGTCGCGAAATTCTGTGAAATGCGAAGCGATGTACTTTTCTAAATAGTCAGAGCGTCGAGCAATCGCGCATGCGCGTGCAGCGCGGTAGCGTGGTGTGCTATAAATATATTTAATTATCGGCGAGTCGGCGAGTAAACTAAACGTGAACGCAATTTTTAATTCGTTTAATAACAAAATTGACATACTTCATTATTATCAATTATCGTCATTAGCAAATATCATGGCAATAGCTATTAACACGCTAACACTCAAGAGTTCACACGCTAATGAAATGAATTCGAAATAGCATTAATTGCCATTACTACTCAACATACCTCCACACGACAGCGCGTCTATAATTAATTATTAATTTGTTTTTCTTTATATTTTTGATTTATATCACTCTTTTCTTAATACCTAATAAAATGTAATGTCTATTCAATAGCTTATACTAAAAGTTGTTACTAGTGGAAGAGCGGAATTTCCTAACACAAGTATATTTCTTACTTGAATGGAAATTCCCTAAAGACCTAATGTAAACGTATTTTTAAGTTATTGAAATAAACATTTTGTATTTTTGTATTTTGTATGAAGTGGGCTGCCGTTGGAAGACGACTAAAATTCCACGGTGTATATACCTACATCAGCTATACAATATGAAGTAAAACACTTCATCTTGCTAGATAATGACAAATTTATTTATATGAAAGGTGTACGCACCAAACATTATTATGTAATTACCCTCAATGTATATTATTAATCAACACTATAGATACATAAATACAGTCATACATACTAATAATAAGAAAATAAACAATGCGTAAAGCGCAGGCCACACTGGGAACGAAGCGAAACGAAGCCAAGTTCGTTTAGGCTTTCTTCCGCGTCTTTTCATACTTCCGTTTTAAAACGGCCACCGCTCAGCATAATGCTGGGACCCTATGCGAGACAGAGCCCCAGCGCTGGTTTTCAGCGACAGCCGGCATAGTGTGAGTAAAGGGTGACACGCTTGGTCTGTATGGAAAGTGTTGTCATTGCCAGCGGCTGCCGTAGCGGCTCCGTGCTCTGTGAGAAACACCTACCTGTTTGCTGGTGAGATGTGTGTTGGAGCGCGCGTACGGTATGATGTCGGCGCCCGCCAACTGGTAAATGTCGTGGCCATTCAGTTTACCCATCTGTGGACAACGTATATATTTTAGTGAGAGGTTTTATTCGTTATATGCAACACAGAGTTCGAAACTTTCAAGATGGCAGGAGATAAATGATAAAAATGTTTTTTATTTCTGTAAGAAGGTATCTACAAACTTTTTTAACATCAAGATTTGACGGCACGGTTAGCGCAGTGGTTAAGCGATTGACTGCTGCGCTGCGTGTCGTGGGTTCGTTTCCCGCACGGAACAAATATTTGTTCCGTGCGGGAACCAAGTGCGAGTCGGACTCGCGCACGAAGCGTTCCGTACCATTATGTATAAAAACGGCAAAAAAACACGATTGTTGTATTGGAGCCCCCCTTAAATATTTGTTTTATTTTAATTTATTTTTAAGTGTTTAACTAAATATTCTGTGAATATTTCAAGCGTCTACCTGTTGCTGTTATGAATATCGAGCAAAAACGAACAAAAAAATCACGTTTTTTGTATGAGAGACCTTAAATATTAATTTTATTCTGTTTTTTTTTGTATTTGTTGTTATAGCGGCCACAGAATAACATCATCTGTGAAAATTTCAACTGTCTAACTATCACGGTTCATGAGATACGGCCTGGTGACAGACGGACAGACAGACGGCGGAGCCTTACTAATAGGGTTCCCGTTTTACCCTTTGGGTACGGAACCCTAACTAGCGATAACGCTTGTCAAAAAGTGCCACTTAGCTACGCATCTATGGGAGTTATCGTTCGACACTGTCGATTAAATCATGGAATGATGATAACAGTAACTAACTAATTTCTATTTGTTGACCTATGGTCACGTGACATTTCGATAGCTTATGTCAACCCCCATACATTTTGTGGCTTTTCTACTAGCGTCATCGCTAATTGAATGTTGCTTATCTAGGCCATCTGATAATATTGGTCAGATCTTATGAGGAGAAATTATCTATTGAGGAAATAGCAACACAGATTTGAGTGGACCTGTCCTGTTGCTTGATTATTCAACACAGATGGCACCTTTCAGGGAATATAGAACAGTAGATTATGTTTAAATTAGTTTCCTTATCAACACATATTAATACATCAGATAAGTACTGATCAAAAATACATATAAGCTTGGCAACCTTTTACCAAATCTATGTTTATCTCTTTTTTTCCTGTAGAACAAGGAAGGGTACTCTAAAATCTAATTTAACTAAATAGTACTCACCAAAATTCTGTATTTGGCCACAACTAAATATAATCCAGATAACAGTTTGATGGAGCCCAGGAAGCCACATACTGGTCGGTATGCACTCGCTGGTATAGGGATTTTGACTTGGCTAAATTCTGAAAAAAAAAAAAGAAAGTTTTTCTATACTTTTTATTGTACAACTTATTTGTTTTTGGTATAATTGGCTACATTCCTGTTTATCTTTATATAGTTGTTATTTTATCCTCCTACCTCATTGGTTTCATGGTTGCAAGTACAATGATAGAGCATAGGGACCTGGGTTCAACCAAGGTTTGGGCATTTGTTAGTAGTAGCCCAGAGCCTGGATCAGTGTCCAGTACGGCAATAGGCTCGCTCCCTATTACATGGGACTTAAACATATCTGGCGAAAAGAGGGTGTATGAGACACCTACACCTACCACATGAGCTAATTTTTTTATTTTTTTTATATTGTCACCTTTAATTTATTCTCTTAATTAATTAAAAAGGACACACACTTCCCAAAGTTTTTATTATTGTAGCGTATGGCACTCGTGGGTTGCAGCTGAAAATCAGCGTTAGGTGGTACATCTTGTGTAGTCATCTGACATTATGCTGAGCTGAGGCCCTTTTGGCATTATAATAATTGTTTTCAGTTTTTATAGTTTTATGGGGTATTTATTTTTTGCTGTAATGGAAATAAATGCCTTTGACATTATTTTTTTATAATTATTTTTTGTTTATATTGTGTGTACTTATGACATGTGCCAAATAAACATATTGTCTTTCTCTATAAAGTATAGTAATATTTATGTTAAATACTTAAAATAGACATACCTTTAACAACAGTCTCCCCAGTGTTTCGGTCTATGATCAGTATCTCCGTGGGGTTTATTGTGGGCTCGAAATAAAACTTATCTGAAGTTGTGTATCTGAAAGTTAATTAAATATATAATTAAGATAAGATGAGGTAATGATTAGACCAGTTGTTTGAACAATAGGTGACGGTGGACTGATAAAAATAATATAGAGTTTTACCGCCTTATTACAAAACAAGATTTATATTTTGACACGGCTTAAACCATGGAGCCAGTTTTTGTAATAAGAATGCAATAGTGATTGAAATACCGTTCTTTATACAAAACTTAGTTCGGTACTAAGTTTTGTGTTTAGGAACTTACTTAACTACCATAGTCGGAATAAAGTTCGAAATTCAATAATGGCTCCATGTTTTAAACCTGGGTCTGAAGATAAACCTTGTTTTGTAATAATGGGGTATGAGTCTACTTTTAACAAAAAAAACTTATTTTATTAAAATTCTTAGGGCCCATTTTTAACAAACAAGAAAAGAAATAAGCCTATGAATTAAACTGCAAGGTTGTCGATGCCAAATATATTTTTTAATCCATTTTATATTAAACTGGCGTGGGGATTGGCACAAAAAAGTGAGGCCTCTTTTTTTTATTTGGGCTGTGAATGATGATAATGATTACAACCAAACTTAACATCATGTAAAATGTAAATGGTACATAATTAATCATATTAAATCTAAAACATAACTCAATAAGACCACTGGTGCATCAAACTGGATTCACTCTTATTTATGTACCTAATCAATTTGTCTTTGACAAATTCTAGTCTTATCAAAGAAAAATTTCTTCATTATTTTGTAAACATAGGTGCATGGTGCAAAGGTTGATATAATTAAATGAGACGCAAGACAAACTGAGTCTTGTGTCTGAGGTCTTCAGAAACTGTACTAACTTGTAGGTAGGACTTATTTACACGTAGGACGACTACAAAATAATTACTGCAGTCATCAAGCACGTGACGTAATAATTAGATTCGGCTCGGTTAGATTTACGACCGGAGCTGCTGTAAACCATGTCTTTTAATGTGTTATTAGACGCGATTAAAAAACGTAAATAAAACATTAAATACTGTGTATTTTAGGATGATATGAATTTTTATGCGACCTGAAATAACTATTGGTAATAATCACACAACATATTGGACAAAATTTTATACGGCTTCAGGGAAAACATGAGTTTAAGACAAACGTAAGGTGTCGATTTCAACAGGCTGTATTTACATGATATTGCAGGTAAACACAAACGTTTTAGATAGAATATTATACTTACAATTTAATATCATCGTGAATACTTAGCAGATCTGCCATTTTTAATGATTTATCGGCAAATTATATTTAATTTTCTGCCATTCACTTGCGAAAAGTTGACATGTATTGGACTATGACATGACACTAGTGATGTCTCAATTTGCTCTTCACCAATCAATGGAATAATTATGAATGTATTCACAAAACGTCACAAAAAAGTCGACTAAATTAAGTTTATTTTTACAAGTTTTTTATCAACTCTTACGTAACTTGCCCCTTGTCCCACAACCGGGCAAAAGGCTTTCTCCTAGCTTTCCCGACTTACATAATAGATGCTTAAACGAGTACTACTCTGTGCATTTGCGGGAGAATTTTATTGGCGGAGAAGGCCACACTACCAATATTATTTATTGCTCTGTGGGCCACACCTACGGAACTGATTAGGTAGTACTACTTAATTTGTGGATTAAGTTTAGCACTGTAAAATTCAACTATTTACGAAAGTAATTGGTAATCTTTCGTTTCATTATTTAAAAAAACTAGCAAAAAAAACGATGATACGGTGTACTCACAATCTCATCTATTTTCAGAACGAATAAAATATCCATTACACGTGGAAAATAATGTCACTGACAATCAAGGAATATACTTAGTGTGTATTTAGTACTGCTTAGTGCTTACTGCCATTGTGTGACAACAATTTTGTGAAAAGGAACGCAGCAACATGCTATTTTGAAGGATAACCTCAAAATAAATTTATTTACAAAAATAGTGTAAGCATGTCGTTTGAATAAATACAAGAATTATGGAGGTGTCAACAAAAATACCGGAATTTATCAAAACAATAGAAGATGGCGAGGAGGTTGAAGATTTCTCCGAGGAATCGGATGAAGAAATTGAGGTAAACAGCACTTTGAATTTATTTTTGAAACCACAAAATAAATACACAAAAATGTTTTAAAAATAAAACAGCATGTGGATTTTACTAATATAAAATGTTCACATGGAATTAATTGTACGCAAAAGACAACAATTATATGCAGTAAAATCAGCTGATTCCGAAATCTATATTTTCCATACAATTCAATTCATTTATTTGCCCATTAATTTAATTTATTTTATCTATATTACTATTTTATCATTTATTTTCAGCATCAACCATCAAAACAGAAAGTCAAACGGAAGGCGGATTTCAATCCTACGTTCCAATTTGTTGGTTCCGTGGATGAATACAACAAGGTATGTATATTATTTTAAAGACAGCTTTTATCTTGCACAATAAATGCTCTGTCGACCTTACACCTAAAGTACCGAAAAAATTATTTTTACATAAGTACCTTTTTCTTGTATTCACATTGTTATGACAATACACCAATACTTGTAACACACCATTTTTATAAAGCATGCATTATGTATTCATTTTCCAGAACACTTGGGATAATCTGCATAAGTATGTCAGACGTAATGTAAAGCGGACTATTGATGAGAAAATTGAGAGGAGACGAGCCGCTGTGAAAGTACACGGCAACGCTGAGGATGTTGATACCGACTCTGATGTTGATAGGAAAGGTAACAAACAACTGAGGAGAGTCAGAACAAAAACTGATAAATCACATTTTATTTTTTATTTTTTGTAAACGTTGCCGCACACTAGGAATTTCTCCTGTATTGTGGATGCGTTTACAAACATTTAAATTCACATACAAAAACAGCCAGACCCGGAACAACTAATTGTAGGTCATACAAATATTTGTTCCGTGCGGGAATCGAACCCGCGACACGCAGCGCAGCAGCCAATCGCTTAACTAACTGCGCCAACCGTGCCGTCCAAATTTTGTTTTTATGATGCCAATTGGTTGTTCTCGTACATATCTTGCTCTATGGTTAATGTAACCTGATCGAAAACTGATAAATCTGCTCTAAATCCGTCCGCGAAATACCTGGATCTGAACATAACCCGATAATTTCATCAATCGAACTAAACAAAATAAAACAGAAAATTATGATGTGATTTTAAATAAAGTTGTTTGATTGGAAACCACCTAATCTGGCTTTAGAACAACGCATGTTCAGCCGCGTTTTATCAAGCTCTCATATTCCTACCAGCCTAATCAAATACCGATATATCCTACAGTTTTTGGTCAATAACCGTTATCATTTTCTTTTTTTTAATAACTTAACAGGTACCACAGTCACGAATGCAGAATTTAGGTTTCCAAACACTGATACTAATGTGAAAACAGTGATGCACCAATAAATTGATAGGTTTTGTTTACCTCTAAATTAGACAACCATGAACTTGGCCATATTTTTACATTTTTCCACAAAAAAATTAAATTAGATTTATCGGTTTTTGTTCCGACGCTCCACAACTGTATCATAGTGTGTATGTTTGTGTGTTAGTGCATTGTTCGTTTGTTGATTGGACATTAAAGAAAAATAAATTGTCATAATCAGCCCATAATGTCCCTACAGCTGGGACACAGACCTCTCTGTGAGGGAAGAGAATTGTCTATGGAAAATAGAATATAACCACCAGTTTTTGATTGGTTTTACCTCTTTTCCAGTAGGTACATACAATAACATAGATAAGGTATTATTTCAGGAGAATGGTCAGAAGCAGAAGAAGGGACAGAAATATGTATTAAAATAGCTTTCTGTGCTGTGGAATATTCTGGTAAAGTGAAACATTTTCTTTATTATTTCAGACAGTGATGTGGGTGAGCTAGAGATATCAGATGATGAGCTCAAAAGAGATGAAATCAAGACAAAACCTAAAAAAATCACCAAGAAACAGAAGTTACAAGAGGTAAGTCATTGAAATACTTGATTGTTTAAAAAATTCTAATAATATGAAAACATAACTTTCTCAAAACAAAGCTTGGTAATTTTTAGTCTGCAGCGCAAGACTTGTAATACTTGCCCCCGGACTAAGCAAAACAAAAATTTTTATGGCAGCTTATGCACAGTTCTCATGCATAAAAAAAAACCGCTACGACATCTGCTGTCGCGAGGGAGGATCCTCCGACCAGACGGGCAGTCGCCCACCAGACCACACCCGTCTGGTCGGAGGATCCTCCCTTTTCGATAGAGGATGAGTGAACTTTACACCCTGTTCCTCGTACCTCTAAACTGGTGACCCCGACGTGTTTTCTTGCCGAGGTTTCTCCACTCATTAGCGACAGCGGATGTCGTAGCGGTTTTGGTCGCTACAACATAATCACCAATACTATTTAAATTGCCATACTTATTATATTAATATTAATTCTGCCCACCCAGGAGCTAGAAGACGATGCAGAACAAGGCGTCCGCATAGAATACGACTCCGATTTCTTCGAGGAGCCTCCACCATACGATGAGAATGCTTCCTTCTACATGATGAATCTGTCTCGACCACTGCTGAAGTCTATAGGCGCGTTGAACTATGTGCATCCTACGCCTATACAGGCTGCTACCATACCGGTGGCTTTACTGGGTGAGTTATAATTGCATTTCTGACAAAATATCTACTTTGGCAGACAAAATATTCAAGGTGCTGTTTACAGGTGACAATATCATTCCATGAAGGGTAATGTTGATTATGATCATGAAAATTACACAATCCTTGGGATAAAACCACTGGTCTTCAATTCCTTTTAAATATTGATGGATATTAACGAACATCACAAGTAACGAAGCATGCAGTTCAGTGCATGTTAATAATAAGTACAGATTTTCTTAAAAAAACATTTGAAATAGTCTCATTAGTAACAGTTCAGGTTTTGAACCGCTTGGATATCCAGACACGTTACAAACAGTATGAAATCTTCATTTGTCCCTTGCACGCATCAAATCAAATCATTCATTTTTTGCCAACATGGGTAGGGGTATAGATGTTATACATGTTTTGATAATGTTCTCCATGCTCTGCTGTTACTTGGGCATTAAAATTTACACATAAATTATAATCTACTATCAAAATACCATGCTCAATAACAAAAAAAAATGAGCCGTCATGGGACGCCTGGCAGATGTGAAACATCGAAATTATTTACACACTACTACATATAGACTGTATAGTAGCGACGCGTCGCCACGCGGCATGCGTCGCCTCGCCAGCAATCGGTTTTGCGTGCGGCTATAAGTGTTTCACATCAAAAAATTTATAATATTATTAAATTGGAAAAACCATTTTATTTTTCAATGTCAAGACGTATCTATAAAAAAAAAGTAGTCAATAACTAAATAAATGTCATAGTAAATAATGAATAAAAAAATAAAAGTCCTAGATAAATAATAATCGTCAGTTACACATGTCATTTCTATTATTGAATATCATCAGGTAAGGACATATGCGCTTGCGCAGCAACGGGCACCGGTAAGACAGCCGCCTACATGCTGCCCATCCTAGAGCGACTGCTGTACAAGACGACCGGCGGGGAGAGACTCACCCGCGTGCTGGTCTTAGTACCTACTAGGGAGCTGGGGGCTCAGGTAACTTGTGATTGATAAAAATGCAATCCTATTATTGTACAGTCAGTGCTCTGCATTACCTGACCCCTCTTTCAAAGAAGAAGACGGGAATAGGGGGTCACTGAATGTACCACTGCCGGGCAAAAGCCTCTTCTAATACACGAGAAAGCACGAGGATTGATCAACACGCTTGCTCAAGATGGGTTGGATATTTCAGATGTATATTAACTATAACTCCTCCTGCCAGGGTTGCGGGTTTGTTCGAAAGAGATACCGTGGCCCTGGCACAGAGGCAACTGAAGGAACACGGGTGGGTTTTAGTCAGTAAATGTCTGACACGCCCTCCCGCTCCGCCCAGAGCGGGAGAAGTTATTTGATAATTACCCACCCAAAAAAAAAAAGAGTCGGTCGAATATTCGGCCGTTTCCTGACTACGGCTGACTCTAGCGGACTCCGGCGAATGGAAAAAAAAACGACAAAGTCAATAATGAATTGAAGTCTGGTAATGACTCAAAGTAAAAAAAGGACAGTTTGGAACTCACAAAACGACGACGGCACGGTTGGCACCGTGGTTAAGCGATTGACTGTGTCGCGGGTTCGATTCCCGCACGGAACAAATATTTGTATGACCTACAAGTAGTTGTTCCGGGTCTGGTTGTTTGTGTATGTGAGTTTAAATGTTTGTAATCGCACCCACAATATCGGAGAAATTCCTAGTGTGAGGCAACGTTTTAAAAATGAGAGAATACTATTACAAGATTCAAATTGTAGTTCATTATTCAGATTCGGGACGGTTTTTGGAATTTATCCCGAAAAATGCTAATAGGCTTGCAGTCATTGACTTGCTAAGGGCCAGTTTCTCAAACGAAAATTAATGTGAACAATTTTCAAGCGTGCGTAAATCGCTGTTATTAGCTAAATGATTTTTCAACAGCCAATCGCAGCAGTTGACAGCGCTTGACAATTTTCGAACAATTGTTTGCATTGCAGCATCCCTTGCAGGCTTTTCATGACGGACGACAGGACGCTACCAGTTGACGCCACTTTGACAAGAAGTCTTCCATTTCGACATTGAATATAAAATCAAAATTCATTTATTCAAACTAGGCTGTGAATCAGAACTTTTCGAACGTCAAATATTACATGAGACAGTCCCCCAAAAACGCCCACCCTTCACCACTTCCTAGTGCTTTAGCTGGGAAGAAGTGGCGCAACAAACTCCACATATAAAATATATGATAACGTTCATCATTCGTTTCATTCATTCGTTCATCATTAAGTCACGACTAAAGACAATAAAGGCGCTTTGACACTTTTGACAGGTGCCCGGACCTGACATCTCAGTGCTGCCACCTAGTGAACGTCATTGCAGAAAACTTTGATTTAAAAGTAATGTTTTTTCATGCAGGTACACTCGGTAACGAGACAGCTGTCGCAGTTCACAGCAGTCACTGTTGGCTTGTCCATCGGAGGGTTGGATGTCAAATATCAGGTCAGTATTTATTTAATGCTATACCCACTTACGCATTATAACAATACATTATTTGCAAATAATATAAATGAACACTGTTATAGGAAACCATGCTCCGCCGTAACCCGGACATCGTAATAGCGACGCCGGGTCGTCTGATCGACCACATACGGAACACGCCGTCGTTCGGACTGCACTCGATTGAAGTGTTGGTACTGGACGAGGCTGACAGGTAAGACTGTCAAACTGTTCTGACTATTCTGTAGTAAAGTTAGGGTTTCCTCAGAAAGCGGTACCGTAATATAGCAGTCGCAAAATGATGGCTGTCCATAAATACCGTTTTATGACGCCGTAAAGTTAAAACAGCCGTAATCATCATCATCATTTCCACCGAAAGACGTCCACTGCTGGACATAGACCTCCCCCAAGCACCTCCACTTCGACCGGTTCTGTGCTTCCCGCATCCAGCGGATACCTGCAGGCTTCACAAGGTCATCCGTCCACCTTGTAGGAGGCCTTCCAACGCTACGTCTTCCGGTACGCGGTCGCCACTCCAGAACTTTTATTTTTTTAATAAGCAGTCGAAATTTCCTATCTACCCCTGAGAATAAATAGCGAAACAAACTCAGGAGACAAAGTCTCTTTTAAAGTCCAGACTTAATCTTGGTCAGATCATGTGAGGACCATGTAGATCCGTTTCTGAAATGGTCTTTTGAGGAAATAACCATACAAATTTGAGTGGACCTGTCCAATTTGTGCAAGCATTTGTCAGTAATCGTGCACCTCAACTCAAACTAAAAACATTTATTTCAATTAAACCTATTACAGGCAATTTTGAATTGTCAAAGAGTCGGTCAGTTAGTCAGAAAGTTGAAGCTATTTGCCCATTCCAAAACGTAGATCTCTATGGAGAAGAACAGGCAAGTAATTCCAAGGACACTCTTTTAAATCAAGATATTACAAAATCCTGGGTACATTATTCTTGTTGCTTCTGTATGTGAGAACAATATAAAAAATTATATTACTTATTTAAAAAACAATACAAAATATAAGATTAAAAGATTACAAATAAGCCCTCAATTTATTCCATGCTCATGCTGTCACTTCCTGTTACACACTACCGTCCCTTTTTCCGAAATCACTCCCAAAGAAAGCAAGAGGAAAGATGTTACACATCAAAAATATTTATTATACCCCCATTTTTTGAATTCCCGGGTTTCTCCAGAATGTTGGACGAGTACTTTGCAGAACAGATGAAGGAGATCATTCGCCAGTGCTCTCCCAAGCGTCAGACTATGCTGTTCTCTGCCACTATGAGTGAACAGGTCAAGGACTTGGCTGCCGTGTCTCTGAAGAAGCCAGTCAAGCTGTTTGTGGACTCGAATAAGGACGTCGCATTCAATTTGAGGCAGGAGTTTGTGAGGTGAGTTACAATTTGCATTAAAAAGAAATCGCGGAAAACTAACCATAACTTACTTTTTAACCGTTTTCAAATATTTACGAGCAGTGAATAATCAAGAATTTATCAAAAGTATTCTGAGTGAAACTATGAAAAATAGATAAAAAAGAAATAGTCTTCAAGTGAAACATGAGCTTGCTTTTGGAAAAATGAGAAACGTTTTTAGGGTTCCGTAGTCAACAAAGAAGCCCCTGCCAGCTAAATGGTTGTTTTTGGATATCTGAAAAAATCATGGCAGGAGTGTATATACAGGATGTTAAAGTAACTGCGAACCATAGCTTAAGGGTGGGTTCAGTATCGATAAAGGAACCCAGGAAAAATAAAAAAAAAACAAAAAAAATGATTGCAAGTTCAACCTAATTTAGTACTAACTTAAAATAGGAATCGTTTATTATTAAAATTAATTTATTTGACGTTCCTAAGCCCGTTAAAGTACGAAGAAACTTATTTTTTTTTTAATGTTTAATTTTTTTTTTCCTGTGTTCCTTTATCGATACTGAACCTACCCCTAAGCTATGGCACGCAGTTACTTTAACACCCTGCAGTGGCGAAAGCACCATACAACACGATTCCTAGCGGCTTCCCTTCGGAGGTTCGCATCAGCAACTCTACTGTTATTGCAAAATGGCACAGCCAATTGTGTCTACTAAAACCAAAAAATATAGTTACACTACTTAACTACGGTATTTAATTCACGATAACATTCAGACAGCAAAAACGCGTATTTTTACCTTTGAATTAAAACCACAAAAACAAGTTCTAAAATAACCCCTTGCCAAAACGTCATAATTAACAACAAAAACATTATAACAATAGCGATCCCGATATGGACGAGAGCAATCCGCTTTACAACGGGTTACGATAGAGACAGATATAGAAAAAATGCGTCAACAAGAACGAAATAGAGGAATATTGCACATTTTATTTAGTTTTCACCTGTTAAACTGTATTGATTCTTTATATTATTCCTATAACAATTTTAGAATGATAGTACCTAATAGCTGAGTTTATGTCTGTAACACAAGTTTTGTTGATGACGTTACGCGCTTTAAATTCCGTATAGGAAATACTTATTTTTAAGTTAATACATTATCTTCTACTTTATTGATAAGTAAGAGAGTTAAAACCGGCTTCGCTTCGGCTTCTCTCTTATAAAAGTTGACACCTCGCTGCTGACATCCTGTATAATGAAATTAAAAACAAAACTATCACAGCTAAGTAGGCATTACAAGTTAACGAGTAATAGTCGAACAACTTACATTTGCAGTTGGAGAATTGTCGTTTAACGATGTATGGGAAACATGTTTTTCAACTGCAACGTTAAGTTTGTTTTTGGGATAAATTCATCCCAACTACGGAACCCTCCATTGTGGTGCGACGTGCACTATGCCGGTTTTTTTAAATAGTTCTTTATTTACTCAGGAATCGAACCCGATCTATTATTCCAAAATAATATTATCCTGTGTTAGTGTTATACCCTGAAAGTGTTACTGAACACAGATAACATCACGCCTGTAATCCTCATCGCCGTATAGGCAGTGGTGTACATTTTAACACACTTGTGGGACTGAACTTGCTGACAAATGACATTGATAGCATCAGACGTAACAGTGACTTAAAAATGGATTACATGACATTACGACTGGTAGGGATTCACAACATTCACTCATTGATTGAGCATGTCCTCACATAAACAAAATCAACCAAACCAATTTAAACCTTATCATCTAAACAATAAGCCACATTTCAGGATCCGTCGCGAGCGCGAGTGTGACCGCGAGGCGATGCTAGCGGCACTCGTGTGTCGTACCTTCAGGGACAGAGCCGTCATCTTCGTGCAGACCAAAAAGCAGGCGCATCGGTTACACGTGGCATTGGGGTTGTTAGGGGTTAAGGTAAGGGATTTATCATTTAAGTCTTTTATTTAATAGGCACCAAGTCCCAATATACCAATCACAAATACATAAATTAAAAAAAACGCACAAAAAAAGTACGGCCATCTAAGCGACATATTTTGATAATCGCAAATAAATCAAAACCTATAGCTAGGGTACTTCCCGTTGACCTAGAACCACGAAATTTGGCAAGAAGCAAGGTCACAAGTAAAGGAAAAAGTTCTAAAATCGGTAATTTGTAATTTTATCACATTTATTTTTTGTTGCGATTACAAACATGTTCTACCATACATCGATATACGCCACGGGCAATTTTCCAACTGCAAATGTAAGTTTGTGTGACCTTGCTTCTTGCCAAATTTCATGGTTCCTAGAACCATGAAATTTGGCAAGAAGCAAGGTCACAAGTAAAGGAAAAAGTTCTAAAATCGGTAATTTTATCACATTTATTTTTTGTTGCGATTACAAACTTACATTTGCAGTTGGAAAATTGCCCGTGGCGTATATCGATGTATGGTAGAACATGTTTTTCGAGACCAATGCTAAGTTTGTTTTTGGGATAAATTCATCCCAACTACGGAACCTTTCATTGTGCGTGGTCCGATACGCACTGGGCTGGTTTTTTTATATGGTTTCCACATGTATACGATACTATAATGTCGTGGTGAACATTTTGCCAGTCAGCGTCAATTCGTAGCAAGACTAACTGTTCAGGGCTAGGGTCGATTCGTACTAGAGCAGAGTCAAACCGCAGCGAAGCGTCTATCTAAAACATAACTATGATTAATTTCGATGAATAATTTCTTAATGATAAAATAATCTAATTTGTGTATTCCTAATTTATTTTGACATTTAATTGACTATATATGACGAGTTGATGACACTGTTCTTTAGCATATTGAATTTTTTTGTTTATTATTATTATTTGGATTGTAACTTTTTTTTTTATAATGTTGGAATTTATTTGATTTTAATTTAATTACCTATCTATATTTGTACGCTCTTAAGGCAAAACATGACTGTAATGTAATTTTATTGTAACATCTTGCATGCATGTGTGTGTATGCTCATGTTTTGGACAAATAAATGATCTTATCTTATCTTATAACATAGCAAATTCACCCTTATCTCTACAACGTAATGCACATATTTTTATCGGGGAAAAAAAAGACGCTTTACATAAAAATACTAGACACGTGTTTCGGTTTTCGCATATACTAAAACTAATATTGTAGATGCCACCATGTTTTAATTCTCCAGGTAGCAGAGCTCCACGGCGCATTAAACCAGCCCCAACGTTTAGACTCGCTCAAACGCTTCAAAGAGGAGCAAGTCGACGTGCTAGTAGCTACTGACGTGGCCGCCAGAGGGTTGGACATACCCGGCGTGAAGACTGTTCTTAACTTCACGCTGCCCGCCACGCTCGAGCATTATATACACAGGGTGAGTAGCAGGGTAGGGTTATATCTATAGCAAGTCGACGTGCTAGTAGCTAATGACCTGGCCGCCAGAGGTTTGGACATACCCGTGTGATTCTTTCATCAAAAGATCATTTCAGGCACCAATCTACATGGTCTCCACATGATCTGACCAAGATTATGTCTGGACTTTAAAAGAGACTGAGACCTCTGAGTTTGTTTCGGTCTTTCTTCTCAGAGTAGTCAGATACGAAACGCCGACCTCATCTAGTTTTTTTTTTAATATGTAAAAGTGTTTGTACAAACCTACTTACAGAAAATAAATCATTTATCATTTACCCTCATATTTTCTCATATTTTTATTAATAAATTAATGATCAACCAATCACAACGACTCAGATGAAATTTGGTAATATCTTGACTGATCAACGACTTGCCGACAGCATCAAGATCAAAATGTAATTCAGCATTTACAAACATTTAAATCAAACTCGACACCTAGGCCCGTATTTATAGAGCGTTACTCAGTACTCAAGCATTACTTAAGACTAGATTCAAGCCATTGGATTGGTGGAAACTAGTCTTAAGTAATGCTTGAGTACTGAGTAACGCTCTATAAATACAGGCCTTAATATTCAATACAGACTCGAAGATGAATCCACAGCGCAGCCCACGAAATTCAAATTTTCTTCCGTTTTTTTGCAATTTGCAGGGAGCCTAAAATGGACGCTTTGGCAGAATCATAATATGATCTGCGTACAATTCATATCCCGCAATTCATCAGTTTAACAGTTTTGTATGGAGTTTCGTAAAATGGTCCACAAAATAAAAATTGATTTATTGAAGTCTAATGTCAAATAGCAGCTGTCAAACAGATGAATTGCGGGATGTATGAATTGTACGCAGATCATATTATGATTCTGCCAAAGCGTCAATTTTAGGCCCCCTGTACTGAGCTCACGCAACGCGTCGTACGTTCAGCCAGTAATAGGACTCGCCCATCAAGGAGCGCTGTCCCCAATTTGACGCATTATTAATTTATTATACACAAAACAAAAGGTATTTTAATAAAACACGTATACTTAAAGATCAATAATTAAATTATCTTTAAATTGGTGAAGGGTTCAGAAAAATACGCTTGGTAGATTTTGCGCCATTCTCAGCTTTTTGCCCAAGTTAGACAACTTTACAAATTAACTTCACTATGTAATATAAACATAATCTAAAATATTCACATATTAAGTTATTGAGAAAATGCTGCATTAACACTACTCATTTAGACGTGATCTTCAATATAAAATCATTAAAAGTCGGTTATAGTCGCCTTATGACAAAAAACTTGCAGTGAATGTCTGTGTAGTGTGTTATTGTTGTTCTATTATTTTAACAGCCAAACTATCACACCGATTTTGATGTAAGGCCACAAAAAACGTGTGATCCTTAACACAGCAAGTAATTTATTTATATTTTAAACAGAAATGTACTATTTACTCCTTTATT
Organism: Tiliacea aurago; assembly: GCA_948098905.1. Lineage (NCBI taxonomy): Eukaryota > Metazoa > Arthropoda > Insecta > Lepidoptera > Noctuidae > Tiliacea > Tiliacea aurago. Next base: position 6,326,156 of record OX402597.1, read on the forward strand.
TTAATATTTCTCTCACCCACAGGTAGGTAGAACAGCCCGCGCGGGTCGCGCCGGCGTGTCAGTATCCCTAGCGGGTGAAGCAGAGCGTCTACTCGTGAAGGCAATCGTCAAACGAGCGAGACGGCCTGTCAAGTCGCGACAAGTTCCTCCTGATATAGTCGGCAAGTATAGAGACAGGCTGGCTCGACTGGAACCGGAAATTGGTAAGTGGAATACCATTACTTGTATAAAGCAGTAAATGTTTACGTCAAAGTACTAGAAAACAGATTCAAACATCACTACTAGTATTTCAATGAGACTGTTTAGCCGTCGAACGAGTAGAAACGGGCGTTAGATACATCGCCATAGGAGACGCCCCGGGCGTCGGGAGTCGTAGGCCAATTCCCGGCCACCGTAGGCGCGGGCTTGCGGACGGTGAGCGATGGGTAGCTCGCCGTCTGATAAGGGCCTGGCCCGGGTCGACGGCGCGTTGTGTTCCACGCGCTCCTAAAAGAAATGTCAGCACGAATTGACGGGGTCCATAAGGGCCAATGCCTACCAGGGTTGCGAGTTTGTCCGAAAGGGATATCGTGGCTCTGGCACAAAGGCAACGGAAGGAACACGGATGGGTTTTAGTCAGTAAAAGTCTGTCTCGGTCCGCCCAGAGCGGGAGAAGTTAGTTGATAATTTCCCACCAAAATAAAAATGGTGTTAGATACAGACTCAAAATAAGTATTTAGTAATCTAACTCCTCATACAATCAATCTGCCCGCCTTTTCCCAACTATGTTGGGGTCGGCTTCTAGTCTAACCAACTGCAGTTGAATACCGGTATTTTACATGGAGCGACTGCCTATCTGACCTCCACAACCCAGTAACTGGGTAATACGATACCCCTTGGCAAGACTGGTTGTCAGACTTTCGGGCTTCTGATGACCTGTAACGACTGTCAAAGATCCACGAATGCTTAATCTAACTCTTCATATAAGTATAAATAAATTAATTGTAACTTAACAAAACCCTAAAAATAGCAAAAAATGGTACCAAAACCAAAACAGATCTTAGATCTTTAGCACAGGTCCCCTATTTTTGAGTGCGTTTGAAAATGAAAACCTTATGCAGTTTTTACGACCATCAACACAATTGCAAATAGTGCTGGTTTAAACAATGTTCAACCTACAGCTGTCTGAACGATCATAAAATCATGTTAAAACATACACAGCATACTGTCAGGTACTATACGGAGAGAAGTACGCCGCGCCGGTATATGCGGCCTTTCTAGACCTTTCCAAGGCATTTGACCTGGTTAGGTATGACATATTGTGGTGTAAGCTGCGCGAAGCGGGAGTGCCTGACGCCATAACAAATATGTTTCAGTATTGGTATGGCCACCAAACTAACCATGTTAGATGGGCCAACGAGTTGTCTGAGGAGTACAGGTTGGAATGCGGGGTGAGACAGGGCGGATTGACCTCGCCAGCGCTTTTCAACCTGTATGTCAACCAGCTGGTTGTCGAGCTCAGTAGCACGCGTGTTGGCTATTCTATTGACGGTCTGACTGTAAATAGTATTAGTTATGCGGACGACATGGTGCTGCTGAGTCCGTCAGTTAGCGCTCTCAGGAAGTTGTTGGCGGTCTGCGAGACTTATACTGAAGCGCATGGGCTTATGTATAACGTGCAGAAAAGCAAACTACTTGTGTTTAGGGTACAGCGTAAAAAACCAGCACATATCCGACCTGTTATGTTAAAAGGTGTGGCTCTTGAAAGGGTGTCAGATTTTAAGTACTTAGGGCACATAGTTACTGAGGACTTTAAAGATGACGCCGACATGGAAAGAGGACGGAGGGCGTTGGCTGTCCGATGCAATATGTTGGCCCGCAGGTTTGCTCGTTGTACACCAGAAGCAAAAATAACTCTATTTAAGGCGTTTTGCCAATCCTTGTACACGTGCACTCTGTGGGTTCGATATATGCAAAGGGCATATAACGCCCTCAGAGTTCAATATAATAATGCCTTCAGAATGTTGTTGGGGCTTCCACGTTACTGCAGTGCGTCAGGGATGTTTGCCGAAGCACATACTGATGGTTTCAGTACCATCCTGCGAAAAAGGATTGCGTCCATGATGCGCAGAGTGCGTGGGAGCGTCAACGACATTCTGAAGGTCATCAGTGATAAGCCGTGTTGCACCATTATGGCGCATTAGGTGCATGTACATGTGCATGTACCCGGTGCGTCAAGTGAGTGCAACAGGTATTGGAATTAAAAAATTGAGTTGCATTTGTTACTAACATAGCATAAGTTTTGTGTATTACTAACATTATATGGATCAAGGTCCGAATGAAAGTATTTTTATTTTTTTATTTATTTAAAACTAATTTTCCAATAAACTTTATCCAGCCGCAATCCTTGACGAAGAATACGCAGAGAAGCAAATGAACAAGATGGAAAAACAGACGGCCAAGCTAGAGGGGGCCATCAAGACGGAGGGGCCCGAACAAGTGGGGCCCAAGATCGAGCTCAAGAGGCAACGGGACTGGTTCCAGTCGCCGAAGGAGAAGAGAGAGGAGAAAGAGAGGCTTGCGTTAACTACGCATCCTGATAAAGGTAGATATTTGTGATTTATTTAAACTTTATGCACAAGTCTTTTTTATTTTTTTTTATTTAATTATTATTTATACAAAGAACGCAGTATTACATAATTGATAGCAACCAAAAACCACTAAGGTTTAAACTTGTATTATCATGAGTCTATCTCATTATCAAACTATACAATTTAGCATTTACTTACGCACGCTTACACAGCCGCACGCTCACGCACAAACAGACCCTTTTACTTAGACATAGCACATACACGCACACACACACACACGCACGCACACACCCATACACACGCACGCACACACACACACACAAATGCGCTCGCGCACTAATATCTGTATTTAAAAATTAAAAATTTAACTTGTAAATTATAATTGTAGTAATACAATTAGAGGGATCGGCACTGTTACTCCTTAATACAGGCTATTTCATAGCCTAGCAAGGAGAACAGCACGTCACCCACTTGATTGTCAGAGATTCAACACTACCCACCTTTGTGAAAACTGTTACATGTACTACAATCTGTTTTTTATATAAATAAAGATTATGTTATGTTATGTTATTATGTTATATTTATATGTACAGACGCCAGCACATCAAGGTCAAAATTCTTTAATAGAGGTTCAACTTTATCCCTACAACATAAGGTTTAAGGTTGATTGGGAAAATTTGACAGTTTCGGGTAGCTTGACCTGCTGGCGTCTGTACGCGTTATTGTCCATACAATTAATAAAATCTTTAGGTCTTTAAATGGTTACAATCTTTCCTACATAATACATAAGTAATATTGCTTAAGTTTATTTCTGAGGGTAGACCATTAATAAGTCTCGGTATAATTTAACCGGTAGTTCGCTCGCCATACGTATTGTTGGCGGGCTAAAAGCAACCAAAAATAACTGTACCAAGGTGGTCTTAAAGCCAGAGGCATATTCTCCCAGTCAACCTTAGGATTATGCAGAGACAAAACATTGCAGGTACAACGTACGGAAATAACTATAAAATACAAGAATAATACTAATACATATATTCCGTTGGTATAAGTAGTTAAATAAAGGTAAACAACAAAAACCACGTGATGAGACAGCTGTGAAGTAACCGACTAAACGTAATACCTGTCACTTCAGTTGCCATACTACTTCACAGTTATGCTCTTCAATTTAGCAATGTTATAATTCGTTGACGTTTTGAGAACCTGTATTTTTCTGCTCTCGCAATAGACAGATTACAAAATATTATAGTATTTTTATTAATCTAATTAAAAAAATGTGCTCAAGCAGTTACATCAACGAAGAGTAGTTTAAGAATGAAACTATCGTAAAAATCTAAAATCCATTAAATTTGGTTATAAGAAGAGATCGGATAATCGGATGCATATTTACCTAAAGTAAGTTTTTTTTCTGGGCTAAGGGTACAAAGTATGGAAACGGCTTCTTAAAATATATATTTATTCCGGGATCGCGGGGTTTCATTAATAACAGTGTGTAGGTATACAATTTTGTATTCCAAAGTATAACAAATATTTCTTATCTATTTAGAACTAGGCAAGAATTTTGTGGAAAATATAACACGTTTAAAAAACACTATTAATATTTCTCCAAACCTTTTATTCTTAAATGAAATATATTTATTCGGGGATACACAGTACAAAAGAGTAGTTCTTAAAAGTTCGTCAGTCCTGGAAACCGACACTTTTTCCTCTACCGAAGCGCACTCCATACTAGTCAACTCTCGAACTTTAGGTGAATATGCATCCGAATATCCGATTTCTAGTTATAAGTTACAACGTGTTTTTAAACAAGAAAGTGTCATCTATAAAAAAACTTTTTACGATTGGTTTACCTTTATTTAACTACCTAAATCAATGGAGTATAGATAGATAGATAGATACATACATATACCAAAATAAACTTTGTCAGGAGAAATAACGACCGGTAGAGGAGAAAACGACTCCAGCACACACATGTTTATGCAAATAAGTTCAGACATGTTTGCCAAATTATAAGGCGTACAAATATCAATAGTTAAGATTATTAATAATTGATTTGAAGTCAATATCATTAAATTAAAGTGAATTCAGCATAAAAATGTCAACAGTAAATAAAAAACAATTCACAAAAACATAAAATATCTAAAAATCTATGTCAAAAAAAAAAATGCTTCAGCTGACTGAAGCATTTTTTTTTACGAAAGCAAAAGTCTGAACTTTTGCTTTCGTTTCGGCCAACTTCTGACAAATATGTTCACGTGCCTAATTTCTTTTACTGAGTACACTTAAGAAAAATAAGTTTGTTTGTCACAGCAACACGTAGTATCTCAGTTGTGCATATCGTACCACCGTAAGGACTATTCCTGCTTGCAGCGCTCGGCCGCTATAGTAACGCTTACCTACGCTCATCAACCGATAGCATCGCAGCATCAGATTGCTGGTGAGCCCCTCATCATTATTATCATCAGCCCATAGCAGTCCACTGCTGGGCATAGGCCTCTCCAATTGCACGCCATTCAGCTCGATTCTCGGCAACTCTCATCCAGCTGCCACCAGCCACCCTGCGAAGATCGTCGCACCACCAAGCCTGAGGGCGTCCTACCTTACGTTTGCCGATTCGCGGTCTCCACTCAAGAACACGTCTACCCCAACGGTCATCGGTTCTACGGCTAATATGGCCGGCCCGTTGCCACTTCAGCTTGCTTATTCTGTGGGCTATGTCGACTGAGATGTATGGCTGAGCCCCTTGTTTTTGTAAATTAATAAAAAAACGGGTAAAGGGTGGTCAGACATAATGTGATCATAATAACAGAGCCTGAAAAAAATTATTTAAACAAAAGAAATGATTTTTATTGGTCCACGTAAAAAGGGGCGGTAAACAGATGTGGTCATCGTGAGCACGGGATTATATTTTGAAACTGGTACGATATACACACCCGCAATAATAGTACAGACGCCAGCAGATCAAACTACCCGAAACTGTCAAGTTTTCCCAATCAACCGTGAACCTTATGCTGTAGAGATAAAGTTGAAAATCTATTAAAGAAATTTGACAGATTGTAATAGCTTAATGTGCTGGCGTCTGTATATACAAAAAGATAACGAGAGCAGGGGACTGTAGACACTAACGGCCGAACCCAATAACCTATATATCACCAGTTTCGGCCTACTGGAGATATAAAAATATATCTATCGATGGTTTTAACGTCATCGAATCATACCGGCCCACGCTATCTACTGATGGAAGGGGGTATCGCATACCACAGATATCTCTTTGTATGAAAATGCCAAAGTATGCGTCCCAATATACAATTTGTTTGACAGGACAGTACTACAGATGGCAGATTTGGCTATTCCCCGAATTGCAGGGATAAACGTAAAGTAGCCAAGCTAAAATGAACTCTTTAGTACTTGCAATAATGATCATAGATGTTTTTTTATATTTAAAGTAATAAAAAAAAATCAAATTCAAATATCTGGAAAACGGTGCGCCCTAGGCAAAAAATAACAGAAATTTAACCCCCCTTACTAACACCCCCGTGCATGCACCATTCCAACATGAATTTAAGTTAAAAAAAAATAACATTAATGCGCTAAGGTAGCCCGCGAAATTCAAATTTTATTACGTTTTTTGCAATTTGCAGGTCAGTAACAGGTTGTATTTTGATTCGCGGCCATAACAAATATGGCTCTACAGAATTATATCTTAATCCAGTAACTTATTTAGAAGTAAGAAACAAAGAAGTTTTAATATAACCCTAATTACACATGTTGTTTTTTAAAGTGATGTTGGTTGTAATGGAACGCACGGGAGGGCGAAGTAGAGAAACCTACTTATTGTTTTCGTTAGATAGATAGCCTTTATCAATGATTGTGAGACGCCATCCGAGCATAGATATAATTATACTGTCTGTCGTCAATAGCGATCTGTCTTTAACTGAAAATAAGTAATTGGGTTCGGTCGTAAGTCCTTAACCATTTGCAAGTCAAGATGACAATAAAAGATGCACTGCACATGGTTCAAAACGGCTTGACGTTTGACTTTCTGTCAAAATATTGATTGCACTGTAAATCGTAACCTCCTTGAACTTATTTAGAAGGGTTGACACAGGCCATGAAAGGTTTCGTGAGACATAATCATGTTCACGATTAAATAATAAGTAGGTAACAAATTCAAATTCAAAAAAATATTTCAGACCAATCTATAAAGTGTTAGTATGCACTTAGACTAGACTATCTTAGTAAACTCAATAACTTAAAATTACAATAAATAAACATTAATTGGCTACATGAACTGAATCCCCGTGAATTAACATAATTACACAGCTTCACAGCTTGGCCCATCGCCGCAAGGTTAACTGCTTGTCGGTCTTCTACAGATTGTACTTCGGTGAGTGTGCCCAAGAGCTCCACGACCTCATTCCACCAGCCCCCTTCTATTATCGGACATCTAGACGCACTGAAGGTTACCATCCCTTTCTGGTTGCTATTCCACCAATTCGCACTAAGCGTTTCCAAATGTCCTTTATAATGCGCACAGCAAAGGACTGCAACTCTCTGCCTGCGTCTGTTTCCGAACGCATACAACCCTAATCTCTTCAAAGTGAGAAGGAATGAGCGTACCCAGAAAAAGCCTGTGCACTGGCTTTTTCTGGGTACGCTCATTCCATTGTCGACTTTGTCCCTGTCACCTCTGACCTAGACTAAGGTCAAGAGCAAACCCATCCCAAATAAAATAAATAAATTATAAAAACGATATTGTCCACGCCGCCGCCCGTCACAGAGTGATCAAATCATGATTATCTTCTCCGTTTGAGTCAGAGAGTACCGTAACTCAAAACTGCCTGTAAATAGTTTAATTTAAATAAATGCTTTGACTTTGAAGCTTTGGCTAGGTCCGTAAACCTCGCCATTATCATCATAGATTTTCCTCACAATACTAAAAACTTCTTAAATTCGCAGATAAGCAAAAGAAAGGTGGCAGAGCTAAGAAGCGTAAGCACGACGATGACGACGACTCTGGCGATGACGGCGGAAGGAAGCGCAGGAAGCCGACAATGAAGCCTCCAATGAAGCACAAACCTAAGGACACGCCCGAAGAACGAGTGAATAGGGAAATGGAGAAGGTACGGATTTAAGCTTTAATTTGGGTTGGAATAAGGTTTAAAGTCAGAAGTTCTGCATGATTGTATGCAGTCAAACTAGATTTATGAGTGCCGATTGCCGAATAATAATGATAATCTTTATTACACAAGAAAGGGTTTACCAATGAGGGTTTTCATGAAAATTCACGGCACCAGTTGGCGCCACTTTGACAAGAGGTCTTCCTTTTCGACAATGAATATAAAATGTCTGATGAAGTTCACCATTCGCTTCATTCAATCGTTCATCATTCAGTCACGACTAAAGAAAATAGCTTTGCCACTTTTGACAGGTCCTGACGTCTCAGTGCTGCCACCTATATAGTGAACGTCATTTCAGAAAACCATTAAAAAGTCCCTGACTATTATACTGGGAGATTAACATGTGTTATAAAAGCCAGTGCTTTTTCCCGGCACTGGCTCTTGGAAATACTAAAAAATTGTGGGCATTACGATAAACAAAAGAGAAAACAAAAAAATTTAAGTTCATAGAAAGAGTCTGTAATGGTGATTGTGTGCGTGCATGTGGTGTGTATGTGTGTGAATTGAATGAATGTTGTATACTTGGCAAACTGTAACAATAAAGTACGTAGGTAGGTGTTTTGGCCGTTGGCAATATGAAAATACAAATACTATTAAGCAACCAATTAATGATTTCGTTACAATTGAACTTGTCGACCATGTATTTCTTGAAGAAAATATCTAATTCCCAAGTATATTTTACTTGTATATTTGTGTGTGGTGCCGGACGTAAAGAATTTATAAAAAAAATATTTCGTCCCGTGGGTGTCGTAAAAGACGACTATGGGACTTACTAGAGAATGGGCAGCAGCGTTCTTTATGCATTTTAACACCGTACTGCGATCGCCAACCCGCCTGCCAAGCGTGGCGATTATGGCAAAACCGGGGGGGGGGGAGGTTTTGCCATAATCGCCACGCTTGGCAGGCGGGTTGGCCATCGCAGTATGCTTTGGGAGAGGCCTATGTCCAGCAGTGGACGTCTTACGGCTGAAATTATGGCGATGATGATGATTTTACTTCAGCAAAAAATCAAACCAACCTTCAGCTTAGCTATATCAAAATAAATTACCAACAGGTGGCGCTCCTGCAATCTCGAATGGAAAAACGCAAGAAGAAGCAACGTAGAATCCGCGCCGTTGACGACAACGACAACCAACCATCACACAGACCTAACAAAAACTTCATTAAAACCAAGAAAAAGCAGAGCAACTTCGCTAACGACCTCACAGACACATCTCGGGCCGCGGCTAAACGACTCCGGTATGACGCCAATAAGGCCCAGAAAGAGAACAAAGGGATGCCTCAAAAGGGCAATAAAGGGATGCCGAAGAAAGGAAAGGGGGGACCGGGTAAGAGTCCTGGTAAAGGGAGACCCGGTGCTAAGACATTTGGCAAGCCACAAGCTGGGAAGAAAGGAGGTCGTAGGAAAAATTAATAAATGTGACTTTGTGTAATTGGTGGTTTTATTTGTACTAAACTCTTTACCTGATAGGCTAATACTCACAAACTAGGCGACTATAGTCGCTTATACAATATACACGGCCAAAAGTGGTCGTAACTTTTTATGTAACTATTTTCTTATAAGAAATCATTAGAGTATTAATTACTTTTATGGAAGAAAAACTAAAATTGGCAACACTGCAGCAGATAAACATATTTCTTTTTGTGAAGTCCTATTTTCAAAACGGTTATTATCGATACAATAAATCTTTATATTAGAGCATTTGATTCCTGTTTATCATATAAGATGATGACTTAAAGGTTTTTCATAATTCCTTTGAGTAGTCGAGTTGCCACTCGAGGAAGAATCGTATTCAGATCGTAAGCTATATACAGCATACTGAACTTAGAAACAAGCAGTATAGCACACGATCTCATATACAAGGTGTAACATAATTAACGCACAGCCGGTCATTGTACTCATCATTATGAACAACTTCTAATAAGAGACCAAACCTGAAATCGCGAAAGAAAAATTAGTTGTTCCATGCATTTTGACGAGTTATGGAACAGCCGATTTTTTTTCGAGATTTCAGGTTTGGTCCCATAGTAAAAGTTGTTCATAATGATGAGTACAATGACCCCTTAAGAGGTTGTGCGTTAATTATGTTACGTATATTAGAACTAACTTCAACTCTCATTAGTGGCTTTTGTGGAAACGACATCAACATTTTGTCAATATCACGTAGGTATACTAGTAATTAACCCGTTCCAGATCCTTACGATAATAATATTGTAACCCTTTAAAAATGCTCGTTTGTTGACGTATCTGTACTAGCATACGTCACGCACAGGACGTCATTGATCGCTCGCGAAAAGTGGGCCAAACATTTTCAGGCATAGACTTTTGTAAACAGAGCGACGTCGTTCAGACACGCTCCCCCACAACTTGTCTTCAAATAATTTGACTCACTGCAATTAGGTCTAGCAATCGCATCGTGTGCGTGACGTCATGAAATCTCGCCATCTCTTTCACCGATGATTTTAAATTACCTATAAAGGTAGGAAGATGGTTTATCTACCTAGCTACATCCGCAGACCTGTCAGTTTCGTGCAGCAACCAATAAGCAACGCTGAGTGGGCGACAGAAGGGATGGCGGGGTGTTAATAACTGCATACTATATTGCATCTAGGTACAGTGGGTAGTAATCAATCGTACAGGGCATAAATCACAGCTCGTATAGCCACTTGCAGACAAATTAAGGCGGAAGCTTTTTTCTCGCGGGAAACCTTGGAAAAGTAACAAGTGGTTGGTGTTCAATTTTTAGTTTACTGTTAAAAACTCGTGAAAGTCACCTAATTTTCTTTTGGCATGAAAGTTTGAAGACAAGAAGTGAGCGGAATCGAATATATTGATCGACGCTTTAGGGAAGAAAGTGCGCGTAGCTGCGCAGTATGGTTTAAAAGTTAATACGCGATATTCGAGATGATTTGGAGGCGACTTTGTGAAATATTCTCCTCAGTCGGTGCGGGGCGAAAAGTTCTCAAAATGTTATCCATGATGCTGATGCCGCGACCACGGTCTCCTACGGAAATAATGTTTCCTATGATGTTGAAGTTGCCGCCTCGCATAGCGAAAATGCTGAGATTTTATTGTTCAACCAATTCGTTTATTTTCCGTGGAATCACACCCTAGTGCGAGTAGGTACGTCGCGAGGAGGCGACACAAAGACTTTATTTGTGGCCATGATGTGAGGAAAGAATGACGATGTGGACCCATGTATCGTATCTTCTCGACTCAGCGTCACAGGGTCGTTTGACGGAGGTCATGGGAGGGTCGCGGCAAGACGGCGCGCATCGTTGTAGTACTGTAGGTAGTATAAGCTCGGTGCCTGTTGCCGGTGTCACACAAAAGACAATTTATTTTTCGCAACGACGCACTTGGCGCCTCTTGCGGTCGTGCTGTCAAAATACTGGTAGGGGGGTTACGTGAGTAACTATGATCAGCATATTAGCAATTGTTTATAAGTAAGTTTCATTCATAAAAAAAAATATTGAAAACTTGCGCAGTAAGTATTCTTATATTTTTAGGTGTTGAAACAACACAAAGTTAACTTAAAAACCAATTGGTTGATTTGATTTTGCTTCGGCTAGGACTTTTCGTTGTACGAAGTAGTTTACCAAATCGCAACTAATCCTTGTAACTTCCAGGTTTTCAAAACCGGAATAATGGAGAACGGCCACAGAATGAGATTACAAAGTGACGACGAGGGAGAGATAGCGGATGAAGAAAGTCCTGCAGAACTAGATGAGGAGCTTCCGAAGAGTAGCTCGCCGGTCTCAGTGGTGATGCCTTGCACCTCGACCACTGACGCTGTGGGCTGCCCGACTTACGACGATCCACTCATACTGGACTCTTCAGACGAGGTGTATTGTACCGACGACGGTGAAGAAGCCGACGATGATGACACGAGCGACGACCAACAAAGAGATCTGACAGTAACCTTCAGATCCGAAGAAACTAATGAAGAAATCGCCACAGCCACGCTCATAGTGAAACGACATGACCCCGTTGACACGTTCCTGCCATTCGTAGGCGCGCTACTTCGAAGCATACAAAGTGAACAAATGAAGCTGAGGCTCATGGAAGATATTTCGCAGATTCTCATTAATGCTAAAACTGAGGAAATACAGAGATATCGCCGACCTCGATTACAGTAAAACGTGCTTTTATTTGCCATCCCCTTGAGTATCGATCCTTTACGAAGAGCAGTAACATGTCCCCTCTTCTGACGCAGTCGGGTAAGTTATGAATGTCTCACGAATTTTAACAAATCAGGAAGATGGCGATTGGAGAGGCCTATGTCCAGCAGTAGACTGCTGTTTATGATGATGCAATGGTAGTACATAAAGGGGGCCCAAAAATTTGATGGCCGAATGAATTTTATAGTCCATTTTAGGAGAATAGTCCCTAAAATGGCCTATAGCATTCAATCAGCCTGCAATCTTAGTTTTTGGTTGTAAAGTATTGATTTCTACGTTTCTAGCATATTTTAAATAATGAGTTTTGATTTTGGTTTTGCCATGAAGTATGTAGTTTTCGTTATCTAGTAGCTACATGCACAGAACAAGAACTTAATATGATTGAATTTGTAGTTATATCACATAAAAAATAATATTTTTTGCGATTACGAACTTACATTTTACAGTTGGAGAATTGACCGTGACATTTATCGATGAGAACATGGTTTTTTAACTACAATTATTAATATGCTTTTTAGGGTTCCGTACCAAAATGGTAAAAAGAACCCTTATGGTGAGACTGCCTGTCTGTCACACCTGGATATCTCAAGAACTACTAATGCTATCAACTTGAAAATTAGAATAGTTTTAGGTGACGTTTGCCCAACTATTTTTCAAACAAAAAAAAAAATATAATTATCCATTTTGCTAAAGGGACTGACAGAATTGAAATGGGGCTATTAGGGCATGTGAGGTATCATATGAAAGGGCGCAGTTTGCGCATTCTCAAACATTTATTTTTTAGGCAGCACAGTTTCCGACATTTGATGAAAAATGTAAAAAAAAAATACCGTTCGCCCCCCCCCTTATCTCCGAAGTTTGCATAGATAAAAATCTGAAATTATTCTATGTGATAAGAAGTTTATGTAAAGATTACAGGAAAAATAAAACGATGTCTCTAAATAGCACAGTTTTTCAGAAATCATCAACATCATATATACGTACGGAACCCTCGGTGCGCGAGTCCGACTCGCTCTTGACCGGTTTTTTTGTAAGTATGCGCAATTTGTATCTGTAGAAACGCAACCAATATACAGGAGAATTTCGTGTGCGGTCTAGTTGCAGGTCGCGTGAATCTACTGGATGTGGAAAGCGCAGAACCGGGCGCAGTAGCGAAGTTTGGGGAAGACCCATGTCCAGCAGTGGGCTTTTCGTCTGAACTGATGACGTACAGTCGCCGTCAGATATATTGTAGCAGACAAGGTGACCAAATACTTCTGAACAATTTAAAATGCCAATAAGTTCCATACACTACAAGTTACCATTAATATCTGAACATTCATTACTTCATTAATATCTGAGCAGATGCTTGTCAATTATTTCTATACACACAACTAACCAAAAATATCTGAACACTTACAATGTCAAGTGTATCTACGCAGTTGAAGAAAAATTGCAGTAGGAAGTGCTTCCTACTTTACTATTAATACAACATTTAGTAGAATGAGAAAACGCTTAAAACCCGTGATTCAGCTGCAATTTTTAGCAATTTTAGGGTTCCGTAGTTATAGTATCTACTTACGTAGATACACTTGACATTGCAAACCTGTAAGTGTTCAGATATTTTTGGTTAGTTGTGTGTTTAGAAATTATTGACAAGCATCTGCTCAGATATTAATGAAGTAATAAATGTTCAGATATTAATGGTAACTTGTAGTGTATGGAACTTATTGACATTTTAAATTGTTCAGAAGTATTTGGTCACCTTGTCTGCTACAATATATCTGACGGCGACTGTACAACCGGTACAACGTACGAGTGAGTTACTCTAGAGTACAATGTTAAAATTCGTCGTAAAGAGGAAAAATACGTGAATATAAAATAAAACAGTTTTTTTGTCGGCAACCATTTATTCACAAGTCGCCCCTGCTTACCAGCAAAGTTGTCTTTAACCTATACATAACCTAATTATATAATAGATCCTGCATCTCCACCCACCGTCAACAAACACGGTTGGAAACAACTTCATGTTATCTGCACGACATTAATTTATATGTTTCTGAACGAAAGATAGCACGTAGAGTTGTCTGACAGCTGATATCTGAATTAAGACACTGACAACAGCTAAACCGCAGTCACTGTCAGACTGCATACAAAAGAAAGAGAAGCGAGATGACACAACGCGTGTAAATCTATTTACTCAAAAATGAGTTGAGTAATCGAAAATAAAAAACAACCAAGTTCTGGATACATAAAAGACGTTATGGTTATTAATTAAATACCAACCGTACGTTGATATTTAATACATATATTTTAGATTGAAACTCAAACAAAAACCGTTAACATATATCGTAGTTTTTTTTTCTAAACGTGTTCTGGTAACTACCTGATTCTGAGAAATATGTTCAATAATAACATATATTTTTTTCGCTACCACAAATTTGATTGATTTGGATTTTATTGTTTAAAACAAGCCTACTTATATCATTTGCCTCTTATCAGCGTCTTAAAAACCATAGATTTGTATTAATATCGAGAAGGCGCAGTTTAAGCCAGAAAGAGGCATTAGTTTATGTAAGTACTAGCTTTATCCCGCGGCTTCGCCCGCGTGGAGGTCGGAAATTATCCTAAGTACTACCCTAGATCATGGTCTACCCATGTGCCAAATTCTATCTAAATACGTTCAACCGTTTTTAGCGTCAAAGCAATACAAAGAAAATCACTTTCGCATACATAATATTATTATAGTTAAGATGAGCGAAATAATTATTCATATGAATTATGACAATTGAACTCGCGAACAATTTTTAACAAATAATATGAAGACAAAAAATCTGAAATGTGTCCTGCCAAATGTAGCCCGCTGCTTGGCGGCAGAAGGTAGAACTTCTCCAGACGAGCTCTGTCACAAAGAGCTCTACTACTACTTAAGATCCATTGATATATTAATTATAGCAGTTGTTATAAATTCAGAATCATATAAACAAGATCTCAACTTTCATTTCGTTCAAAAACACACCATAAAACAGTATCGTAACAGTTAACATCAAATTGTTCCACAACATTTTGTAAGCAAGTCATTTACATTTTATACATCAACTCAAAAACTCGCCAAAGATATTATAAACTCGAATACAAGAAGCTTCAGAGATTATTAACAATAGACGTTATGTCTAAATTATATTAAAAAGCTATGCTTTAACACAAGTCATGGTGATAATGATAAGTCAGTATTTCGTTTTCGGCTTCGAAGCATGTTAAAAAAATATATTCTTATAGGGGATAGGGTTTAGCGAAGATATCTATAGCATAATCAGCCTATAACATTCTCACTGCTAGTGCCTCCTCTCTATGAGATTGGGCAATACTGTCACTCGATTTTTAGGTTCTAGGACATACCGGTTTCGTCACGATGTATTTTTCAGTGATAAAATCATGACCTTATTATTAATGTTCTTTAGAAAGGTTAGATGCGTAGTACTCGCAACCGGCGTGCGTAGCATGACCAATTCTATCTTTTTATCGCGTCCTAGGCAAAAAATTACAGAAATTTACCCCCCCCCCCCTCCTGAGTGCCAGCAGCATGCAGCGTGCAAGCAGGATGCCAACATGAATTTAATTTAAAAAAAATCATCATGAATTTAAGTTTAAATTTTTTTTTTTGAATTTAAGGCAAAAATCCTTTTTTTTTATTTTTCGCTGGTCTTTTTACATCATTATAAGGATGGTTTTCGACTAGAACAACAATTTCTTTCCTACTATTTTACCAATTTTTTATTTTCTGTTTTCTTTTCTGCTCATAGTGCCCTAAGCATACACTCCAACTCCTACAACTCCGCCCCTAAGACGACCCACTGACCAGATTGTTCAGTGAGAAGAAATTTGGACGGTGAAAGTATTGAATTGAGTATTCAAAATCAATATAGACTCTTGTCTAGGTCAATTGTGATGTAGACTATTGAACGCTTGTCGAGAAGAAATGTTTCTACACCAAGTGTCAAAAGTAGAGAAAAATTTGTCGTCATGCTCGACACTATAGACTTTTGTCGACTGAAGAATAGAAACATTTCTTCTATTTAGTTAAAAAAAAAAAAAAAAAACATCGCCATGCTTAGGACGGTAGAAATCATTCTATATTACGTCATTTTGTCGATTCTTCTACTCTCTCTGCTACGCGTGCTGCAGCACAATAATTGGGTAACACATTATCAATAACAATCGGAATGATTTTGAAGGATATTGCTAATCCATTGCTTCGTAAGTTCGAAAATGTTGTCTGCTCAACAACGTATACAACGCAATGAATATTGTTTAACTTTCAAAACTAAACCCATTGCTACTGTGTGTTGTTTGTTTATTGCTGCTGTGTGTGTTCAGTGTGTTGTGTTATGTGGATTAAAATATAATCCACTCAAAAGTGAAGTCATGGTCTTTGAGGCCAGAGGAAACAGTTCAGGTGACGTGTTTCCCAGCATTACGCTTAATGGTACAGCTTTGCTTAAGGTGTCCAAATTTAAGTACTTAGGACATATGCTGACCTCTGACCTCGGGGACAATGATGACATCGAGAGGGAACGGAGGGCACTGGCAGTGCGGGCGAACATGATAGCACGCAGGTTTGCACGTTGTTAGACAGATGTCAAAATTACACTTTTAGGTCATTCTACACGTGCAGCCTGTGGAGTCGGCCCACAGGCTGCACGTGTAGAATGACTGACATGACAGAATGACATACTCAAAAGTCTTACAGTGCCCTCCGAGTCCAATTTAATAATGCGTTCAGGGTGCTGATGGGGCTGCGCCGATTCTGTAGTGCATCAGGGATGTTTGCTGAACGTCGCGTAGACTGCTTTTACGCTACGATGCGTAAAAGGTGCGCATCCCTGGTGCGTAGAGTACGTGGCAGCGCCAACAGTATCCTTAGCATGATCGCTAGTCGGCTGGACTGTGGTTACATCAGTCATTGCTGCGCCATTTGTCATGGAGTAGCGCAGTAGTGATTGTTGAATTTACTTTCTTTTAAATGTTATGTTGTAAGTAGTTTTAAGTATTACTAACACTAGTTTATAAGAACACTGTTACTAACAAAATGGACACCATGGTCTGAAATAAAGTATTTTATTTAATACCCGGCAGATGTATGAACATAAACGAAGTAAAATGAGTAGAGATGGCGCGCCCCTCCAAAATTCAAAACGTTTGAAAGTATTTATGACAGTATTTACAAAGCGCCACCAAGAATCACAACGCATTGTGTGCGTACTGAGATTGTCGTCAAACAAAAATAAATCCAAGTATTTATTTATTCGTAAGGACTTGACTACATACATTGAAACAGTAATTAGGAGGGGCGCGCCATGTTATCGTAGTTTATCTCTATGTATGGATAGCAGCAGGTGGTATTCTGTGATTTGTACCTACCCCCAAAGGAAGAAGTCGTGAGATTATTTATGTACGTAAAATCATAAAAAACCTAAAACCACCTAAAACGTGAGGAAACCTACACTCATCATGATAAATCATAAAATAAAAGAGACTAAAATATGATTTCCTTGTCCATATTATGTAAAATAAAGTTTTCACAAGTAAAATGGCAAATAATATTTTTTGAACTGACTGCTTCGAAGCCAAAACTAACAATTTAAATCGCCACTAAACGAATATAAAAGACAAATGAAATAAGAACCATTAGGAAACACCTCAGTTTCTGAAGGCCAATTAAATTTTAATCTGTGTTCAAATCTCAGGTTTCCCATCCAATTTTGATTTGATTTAGATTACAAGATTTGACGGCAGATATCACAGGCTTTCAGAACCCGGGTGACAATAATTTAGCAAATTATTTAGATGTGAGATCGTAAGTTTTTGGTTCTCTCAGACGCAATGATTAAGATGAAACAAATAATAAAATTATTATGAATCCCGCAAAAAATATAGAAATCGTTTTTTTTTTCATAGCCCACGTAATTTCCCGATATACGAGCAATCTGCTTCGGCGCCTCGCTCGAACCAAAATTAAAATCCTCCTAATCGTACTCTATAAGAGTCTTAATAATAAAATGCTCTATATCTTCACTTATTATTGTAAAGACTTCTTATAACACGATGTTACATTTCGTTAAAAACTACGATAGTAAAACCCAGTTTTTGAAAGCCTGAACAATTTTCTAACCAGCAAATCTGCTGGCTAATTGGTCGAATAAAGGCAGGATCGACCAATCCTGTAAGTTTACATGAGATTGAACATGCTTTCAGAATCCGGGGGTAAAGTATTAAAATACATTCGTTTAACTATATATTAAATACATGCACAATATTTTCATGTATGTCCGTCTGTTCGAGACACCGAGGCGCCCCCTACCGTCACTCACAAGCCCTTGTACTTCATAATACAAGTCTAAAAAAATAATATATTCGAACATTGCCACATAGTTTTACTACTAATTTATATGTATAAAGAAAACTTTTGTTTATATCTGACCCAATCACGACATGAAACTTTAATATTTTACTAAATTGTAAAAATGCGCCATTTGGTCGAAAATAGAGCGGTACATGTCATATATTGCTTGAAAAAGCCTTAAGCTGTGTCTGGTTCAGACATAAACATCCCTTAACAGTTTGCAGGTAGACGAAATCACTATTAAACTGCATGATAACGCGCGACTTCTCCTACCTTCAAACAGTATATTACGATTATTTGCATATCTAAAGCAGTTTCATCTCTCCAGTATAAGAATTAGCACTATAATTTCTCCCGCGTCGATGGCTGTTGTCTGGTGAGATTGGCCATATCCCAAATTCGGTCTGAAGGACTATTAATAACAATTAGACCGACTTCAAAATGTTGTCACAATCGTTTTAATTTAATTAATACTCTTAATTATAGCCTTATAAGTGATTCAGTCTTTTTTCCTTACCTTTTTCATATAATTACGATGTTTTTAGTTAAAACAAGAAAAACGAATATGGAATCACTTGCGTTTTCGAGACCAGCAGATAGAGTCACTTACACAGTTGCTAAAAGGCTAATCAGATAGTCAAACTAATATTAACTGCTGTGATTGGCTGACTTTAATAACAACGGCCAATCAAATCCACTAACATGAGTTTGACAGTCTGTTAGTTAATTGTCGTGTTGATTAGTCCTTCAGAATTTTATTAAAATACTTTAGATACGCAAGTAATCTTAACTAAAATAAAAAAATACACACGGAACATAATCAAAATCTTGCCTCTGTTAGTATGATCACGTACAAATCAATTATAGGCACTGATAACATTAATTTATCTTATAATATATTTACAAGTCTTACAGTTAAAACATTTTATATATTTAATATTTCTATGTTCGTAATAAAACTAATAACTTTCAATCATAATAATATTATATTCTAGTACTTCATTTACAATTGTAAGACCACAGTGTTTGTGGAAGAAATGGGCAGTTACAAAAATATATATAATATTTATGTACCAAAGTATATAAATCAATATGCGAAAAATATACGTTCTGTGTATGCGTTTGTTATTGTGATATAAAACACGTTTGAATTTGCATCGCTATGTTCAGGACATATGGGTTAAAACGACCAAGTGGTGTAACATTTTAGAATAAATCTTCTTTGAAGTCTAAATTTCTTTTAATTAAGTTGTACATTAATTTGAATAATCGCCAATTCTTTTGTGCCACAGAAATTTTAAATCATTGCTGTGTTTAATTGAACGCATAGAAGTTCAGTGCTGTTAAACTGACTTAAATTTCTTGCAAACAGGTTTAGATAAACTTTAGAATAGTTATGCCCTCTTAGCAACCTGCATAGTTATTCACAACCATTTGGTTTACGGATTTGTGAACAGCATTTAAACGACTTCTTCAATAACATTGATTCATGTTCGATTCGGCACGGAAGCGTATCGAATGGTTGTGAATAGCTATGCTACTCAGGGTTAAAACAATCCCTTACGATATTATCCTTCATTCTCTGATAGTAAAATGCAGCCATAATGTCGAATCAAGCTCAAAACAATATTAACCCTCATAGTAATATTAAAATCGACGTATTGGTCAAAAGTAATGTAAAGGGCAAAAGTTTCCGACTAGTAAACCCACTTATCTCAACCCACGGTATGCCCACTTCTAGTTATTTAGCTAACCAAGGTATGTAGTCAGTTAAAATAACGTTAATTTAACTATTATGTTTTTGTGGCACTACACTGCTACCAACAGATACTTAATGGTACAACCAACGCCATTGTTTTATCAAAAGCGTGTTCTCTTTGCTTGGCTCATTTCGTAGACAAATATGGCGTAACCGAGTTATTTTAATAGTTTAATCGATAGTTTTTGATTTAATTTCAACAGTATGCGTTTTTAAAAACGAAGATCAAGACGTGCCGAAGTAACTTTTAGTTGTGTGATTGTTATGAAAACTTTCTTTCCGTATACACATATCACGCGTGTAATCCCCGAAGGGTTAGGCAGAGGTGCACCTAAAGTTCTATGTAATAGAGGGCGATCCTATTACCATCAACCAGGCACAAATCCAGTCTCCGGGCTGTTACTGAGAATTTCCGGATGGAAAAAACATTTTGCCCGACCTGGGCATTGAACCCTCGACCCCATGCTCAGCAGTAGCATTTGCAACCACTAGACCAATGAGGCATTTCGTGGGTACCGTAATTGTTTACTAAATGAGACATGTAAGGAAGAACACACTATACTCATTAACCGTTACTGAAGTACCAAGTTGACGTGTTAACGAAATAAGCTGTAACCATTGTATAAACAATTATATAATAAAATATACTATACTATAGTTTGACTGATACCGCTGTACCGCGCCTTAGGAAAGTGCGCGGCGAGACGGGGGAGCAGTGCAGGCCGCACATTCGTCAACGCTCACAGCGTCCCGCCGCTCATTCACCAATGCTGACGGCGTCCCGCCGCTTATTCATCAACGCTCAGGGCTTGCCGCCGCTCATTTATTAATGCTGACGGCGTCCCGTCGCTCATTCATCAATGCTCACGGCGTCCCGCCAGTCATTCATCAATGCTTACGGCGTCCCGCCACTCAATCATCAACGCTCACGGCGTCCCGCCGCTCATTCATAAATGCCGACGGCGTCCCGCCGCTCAATCATCAATACTCACGGCGTCCCGACACTCATTCATCAACGCTCACGGCGTCCCGCCACTCATTCATCATCGCTCACGGCCCCCCGCCCCCCGAGCCACGCATTCCTAAGACGCGGTACAGCGGTATCGATCAAACTGTACTATAAGTATTTATGACATTGAATATGTTCTGTGATCAGCGCCTGCCCTACATAATATTCACATTTATATACATATTATAGTTCTCCTCTAAATTCTAATATGATCTCATAGTTTGATAAGACGATGTTTCTTTTAAGGCGTTATTTCATTGGCTATTACGTTACTATTCGGCAAAATATTTTAATTTATTTATTTAGCTACTATGTTGGTTCATTTTATTGCTTGCGTTAAACCTTAGAACAGGTAGATATTACATTATCTGTTGCTACATAATATATTAAAGGTAGGTTTTACTAGCGACAATGATTGGGAGAATTTAAACTATTAACTACGGACCTTCTTTGTATTGTATACGCGTATGTTTTAATGATAGATGATACAAATATTTAATTGTTTTCCACTGTAGCTTTAAGACTTCCTAAAAACAAGCATTGATCACCACGCCATCTTACTGCATTTCGGTGATTGTAGCAAAGTTTTCTCACGAAAGTAACATTTACAGATAGCTTTTTAATTTGTATCGTTATTAGTAACAAAAGAGGATTATCCAAAGTTTGATTCTACATGAAACGGTAAAAATAAATGCTTGTCTTAAGGCATACTATCAATAGTTCAACGATCAATTCCGTGCTTAGGCATATTGTAGTTTTTCGAAGCTAGTTTTACACTATGCTTGCCGCCAGATAACGGTGCAATAAAAGTCATTGATCCCACTTATACCAAAAACTCTAGAAATCGCTTGTCTACAAAACTCGCTAACACTGCTTCGGTCGGGTTTCATAATACCAAACCTAACAAACGGAACAAGTAAGAAATACGAAAACATGGGAACGATTTTTTTTTTAAATATTTATTTTAAAATGAAATAATAACTATAGCACTTTATTATTTCATTTTAAAATGTATGTATTCACGTATTTCAAAAATAATTTACATCCTGTATTTTTCTTTTCCGAAATTACTTCTGTTTACAATATATATTTCAATAAAAGAACATGTCATAATTGGATTTATTTATTAAACTTTAACTTATTTCATAGAAGTACACAATTAATTAAAATAATCGAATTTTAAAATTCTTACCAAAAAATTTGATATTTTAGGTTATACCCATAAAGTCAGCGCTGAGTATGACGTCAGAGCGAGCCAGAGGCGCATCACCTGTCCGACATTTTGTGATAAATAATGTATCACGTCCTTCGTCTCGTTTGTCATTCCGAATCTGATTTGCGCTTGGGATTGACTGAACGTAACTCGTACTCGGACTTTTGATACAGTACAATAGTACAGTCAACCCCACGTCAGAGGTAATACATAAAATTGAATTACGAAAATCGCCAATACTGTTACGATTTAAAAGCGCTCTCAATGACATATTGTTACCAATGAAATGCGGTCTACTGTACTAGTCATTCTCTAATCAACTTAATTTATAAAAGGGTTAAGATTATATTTGTTTAAATGAAAGAAATATAAAACAATTCAAACAAGTCAAATAAAGGTTATAATTATTGGTATATGCGTTTCATTATACTAGTAAGTACCTACCAAAATAAATACGACTGGTTTTAACCAAGAGGTTTGTAATACGTGCCCACGGCAAGGACGTCACGTCATGTTAGTGACACTTCCTTAACATTTTTAAGTATCGTTTTGAAATATTTGAATACATTGGTAGAAGGCTGTCAACGACTTTTATTGCAGCTTATCTGGCGGCAACTATATTATTTTTCCAAATCTCATTATGAGTCAATTTTCTCTATGTTATATACACTATATTATGTTGCGGTATATAATAATATATATATCTAAAATATCTACTGATATAAATATTTACATGTATATAATATGTTTACATTGGCAGTTGGAAAGCGCTAACGTTAGCTATATGATAGTGAAACTATATGTTTATCACGACGTTTTCTGTTAGAAAATGTTACAATGCTTGCTTTTGTTTTTCGTACAATACCTGCGACGATGGCGGGTCGCGGTACTACTGGAAGTCGGCGAGCGACTGGCGCCACGTGGCGTGGAAGGGGATGCGCAGCAGCTTGAGCTTGGTGTGCGGCAGCTGCTGCGACAGCAGGCGCTGCAGCGTGGGCAGCGGCAGGATCTCCACCTGCGGGGGGCCCGCGGGGCCCGCGGGGCCGGCCGGCAGGCGGCAGCCCGGTACGGGCTTCAGCACCGGGATGCACTCGCCCACGTCACGCCGCTTGGGCTCGCCCGCCTGCTCGCACTGGTCGATGAACAGCTCCGTCACGCGCAGCAGCTCGATGGTGACGCCCCACATGAGGTGCGTGAGCGTGTCCTTGAGGCGCAGCACGCCGGACAGGACCTGCTTGTTGGTGGTGGCGGACTGCGACACGTAGGTGGGGATGATGAGCAGGCGCCGCACGTTGGTGCAGGCCGCGAGCGCGTCGTCGAAGCCCAGCTTGACGTCGATGTTGACGAGCTCCAGGCGCGTGAGCAGCGGCAGCGTGCTGAGCGCGCGCAGGATGTCGGGCGCGGCGCAGTGCGGCGTGCCGCGCTCCAGGCGCAGGCGCCGCAGCCGCGTCAGGCGCGCCAGCACGCCCGCGAACTCGGCGCGGAACGTGCACTCGCCCAGCTCCAGGGACTCCAGCTCGGGGAGGGAGCCGATCACGTCGCACGCACACCAGCCCAATTCCTAGCCAAAATTAAAACAAAATGTTATGTACGGTCTCATCGCCGTACATTTTTCTGCTTACTCTGTAACCTACTTTAGATCAACGATGCGTGTCATAATTTAGCATAATAAAATAACATGACTTACGAATTTAAATAAAGCGAACTTATAACTGTGTAGCTGTCAACAACTGAGATAAATAATCGCCTTCCATTCTAGTACTGATACTTATCTTAAATAAACTTAACTACTTAGTGCATCTTAGTGGAACGTGATTCTCTATACTAACTGAATTTACAAACCTTCACGACGAATCAATGGACGGAGTTAACTACTACAACCCGTACATGTTAGGTGTACTTAGTCAAATAAACATTCTACCTCAAAACGAAATATATCTTTGACCTTCTAAACATTGTTTCTAAGGTCAAATATTACCAGGTGAAATTAAAATTTATTTTATTTCACATAAACCTGCATGAGCACTTATGATGGTATGGTATGCTTTTAAATCTCACAGTTTATCACAAATTGTTTTAACTTAAGAGACAGCTGTTCTGCTAAGGAGATTGTTGCACCATTCCTTCCCAGCTAAAGCAACAGGAAGTGATGAAGGGCGGTTTTGGAGGACTCTCGTATGTAATTTTGACAATATTTTGTATAATTAACTATACAAAATATTGTATAACATTTTAAAAGAGTAACGATGGAGTTTCTTGCCCATTCTTCTCCATACGAAACTACCTTTTGGAAGGGGCGACTAGAGTCGAATATTTTTTTGTAAATATTGACGTTCAAAAGTGCCTATTTGAAATAAACTATTTGACAAAATGCAGATTATATTTTTTTTTTTAAAGCAGATTTTCAGCTAAATGTGAATAAAATAGCTTGTGATTTTATTCTACAGATAAGATCGGATGATCTGATCACATTCTGTGTGTGCTCTTTGACATGTGCCGCACATACCTTGATGCTAGTGAGCGACAGGTGCTGCAGCTTGGTGAGCGCGGCCAGGTGGCGCAGGTCCTGCGTGAGCGACAGGCCGGCCATGCTCTTGAGGCGCAGCTCGTGCAGCAGCGGCAGCGCGGCCAGCGGCGCGGGGTCCAGCTGCGCGTCGCGGATGGCCAGCGCCGCCAGCGCGCGCAGGCCGGGCAGCCCGCGGCACACCGCCTCCACCGCGCGCGCCGGGCAGCGACACATCTCTATCCTGTGGGGGGGACGGTTTCAGAAGCCTGCCACATAGCATATAACATCAGAGGTGCACCTATAGTACACTCACATTTCAACAGTTGTTTTTTTTATAATATTTTAATGGCCTAGTTGCTGGGACCTTTTAGCCAAGTCTTTATTTAGTTACAAAACTTGTATTTATTTATTTATTTAGAACATGGAGGACTTACAGCTAATAAAAACATCGTTCACAAACACTTAATGGTTAATAATCCACCATTATTACACATTAATATTCGGCTAAACACAAATTTTAGAAAATTAAACAAATTTCTGAACATGACGCTTCACTTTCCCGCCAAGAAGTCCTCCCCAGTTATGTTTAATACTCATGAAATAGGGGCAGAGACGTAGCTAGCATGGCTTACAACCGGTGTGCATAATTGTGTCACCCAAGAATAAAAACCGGCCAAGTGCAAGGTCACAACGAAGGGTTCAGGAGTTGGGATGAATTTACCCCAAGAACAAACTTAACATTGTAGTTGAAAAACATGTTCTCGACCAATTTTTATTCCAACTGCAAATGTAAGTTGGTCGACTATTGCCGTACCGACTATACTACTGCCGTGAATTTTTTATTTGTCTTTTTTGCGTTATTTAAATTATTTAGTTTGGATAACTTGGTTACAATGGCAAATTTTTATTACAATGTCCTAAGGGCGAATTTAACCAATGAAAACTGAACGCGATTTTTAGGTGCTGATCGCGTTCATTTTGATTGGTGAAATTCGCACTAAGTTGTTTATCGTTGAAAAACGTGATAGTAAATTTAATTATTTTTTTCACGGTCGGGTTCACCTCCAATCAGTTGGCACCAGGTGCGGACCGCCCCCGGCGCCCCCCCCCCCCCCTAGCTACGCCACTGAATAGGGGGCAAGTCTATTGCCATTAACTGGGCACAAGCAACATAGAATATGGATCGTGAAAACTTCTATCGTAGTCTGTAGTGCATTCATCTAAGTGTACGTATTAGCGTAGCACGCATATTTATTCAAGCTGTTTATGTAGTCATACAATCTTTCAGGAGTATGTTCTACTCATAATATAAAGCCACTAATACATTCTGTAGGAGTCAAGAAACAAATTCCAATTTTTTTTAATGCATTACTAATTTTAAAGTTCATAATTGACTACTGTAAGGCCCGCTCGTTTATTTATTTTATGGCCCAACTCGATCATCTTTGAATTACATGCTTGAAAGAAAGTATCAAGAGAACTCAATCATATATTGAAAAAACGAGTGTGTGTAACGACTGAAGTAAAACTTACAAATAGTAATACTAATTATACTTACTTACAACAATAGGCCTGCACTATGTCTTAGATATACGAAACGCAACTGGCTATGAGAGAAAGAAAATGTGTGCTCGCACCTCTCTCTTGCCCCTACAGTAATATACGAAACGTAACTCTCTCTTTCTATCTTCACTAACTTATATCATCCTCTCAACTTCCGTTCGCTCGCTTCCGTAACGCTCACGTCACGTCAAGCGTGCGTAAATAAATTTTACTTCAAAAATACACCAAATCATTTGAAAATACTACAAATTCTTTTACTTTTATTTTTGCATCATTATTTTTTCTTTGATATAATACTGTTTTAGATGCTATGTGTGAATTTTGTGCACTGGGCTTGTGTTAGGTTGAACAGTGTAACGATTGTAAATAGACCAATAAATAAATAATTACCTCTCCAACGTGTCAACGGTAGATATGTGTTCGGCGAATTGTTCCCAGAAGACGGTATCGTTCTGTGGCAGTAACATTTTGCGCAGGTCCAGTCTCTTCGTGCCGTGGCGTTTGAGGGCCGCGCATAGTCCTCCCCAATCACTTACCTGTTGAGAAGATTTTGTGTCGGAATTGAAAATATTGAACATGTTCCATCTTCTTCTGTATCGAATCAAATAAGATTCAATAGTAACCTCCTCATTTATAAGCGAAGACCGAAACTTTCACGGCCTTATTACAACACAAGGACCAGCACCCTAATTGCGAACACACTCTGAATGATTTTGAAATATATTGCGAATCCATTGCTTTTTATGTTCGAAAAATCAGTCTGCTCTACAACGTAAACAACGCAATGAATGTTATTGTTATAATTGAAACCCATTGCTACTGATAGTGTGTGTTACCCATTGCTACTGATGGTGTGTTATATTTTAGACATTTTATATTTCAAAATTTATTCCGTCAAAGTTAAAATTCTAATTACAAAAATCTTAAGTATTAAGAACTTCACGTTTGTCAGAATAAAATAACTGGTTCCAAGGTTTTAGCTTGGACTAAAGTTGGAACTTATTTTGTAATGAGATGGCCAGTCTAGAAGGCAGCATGTTTCTTCAATTCCGTGTAAGAATGATGGCAGCTTTGTAACCAATATCGTATGGCTGTGCATTTGTGAATATTAGGCCCTTTGTACACGGCACGGTTTCTTTACAGTACGGCCATAAAAAACCGCGCCGTAGAAAAAACGTGTCTGACAACGAACTTCCATAGTGATCCATACAACACTTACAATTTTTTTTTCTATTTGCTATGGACGCGTTTTTTTTTTGCATATCGTACTCACATTTAGTTATAAACTCAACACTAAAGATGTAACAATATAATTTAAGTGTCGATGGAGTTTCTTGCCCGTTCTTCTCTACTCTACTACGCTTTGTAATGGGCAACTAGTTTCATATTTCTAACTGGCCGACTCCTTGGCAATTTTTTTTTTAATCGTGCCCCACACTAGGAATTTCTCCTGTATCGTGAGTGCGTTTACAAACATTTAAACTCACATACACAAACAGCCAGACCCGGAACAACTACTTGTAGGTCATACAAATATTTGGTCCGTGCGGGAATCGAACCTGCGACACGCAGCGCAGCAGTCAATCGCTTAACCACTGCGCCAACCGTGTCGTCAAAAGTGTCTGTAAATGGTAATTTAAATAAATGCTTTAAGTTTGAGTTTGAACCGTGTCTACACACGGCGCATAAACCGTATTTTCCACGGCAATAAAAACGTGTACCAAGGGCCTTAGCGTTGGAGAAAACCAAAACTCCGGCGCGATAAGCAAATAAATGTAGTCGCATAGAGTTGTCTCATCGAATCGAAATCAACTAAAAACTTCATTACGGACGTATGCACCTTATTCTTTTCAAAATAGGTTTCATTTTGGAATAGATGAAATTAATATTAGGCGCCTCGGTTGGATGCTACTCTGTAATAGATACCTATGGTGTACTATTTTTTTTTTGGGTGGGAAATCATCAAATAACTTCTCCCGCTCTGGGCTGAGCTCAGGGCGTGTCTGACTTTTACTGACTAAAACCCACCCGTGTTCCTTCCGTTGCCTGTGTGCCAGGGCCACGATATCCCTTTCGGACAAATCGGACAAACTCGCAACCCTGGCAGGCATGGCCCTAACGGACTTACTACCTAGTGTACTTACATGTGAATTCTTCATCCGTACGTGCCTCCAGAGCGCAGGCGTGGTTGACAGTTGTCGCCATTGCTTGCATACGCGCGCACAATGCGCCAGGTCGCGCATGCCCAGGTATTGGAAGATCTGTAACAATCAAACATGACATGACAACTTACACCACGATAGTATTGCAACAAATTTTTCAAAAAACTAAAATTAAAGTTTTTATATTTCTCTAAAATAAGAATAGAAAAACATTTATTTGCGGTAAACATGACGCAAAGAAAGAACACAAATACAAAAAGAACAAGTAGGAGGTAAATATGCGTTACATGCACGCAAAACAGCCACCGCTCAGCATAATTCTGCGACCCTATGCGAGACAGAGCCCCAGCGCTGGTTTTCAGCGACAGCCGGCGTTGACGTGATGACGTCGACCGGTGCAGCATTCAGTGAGATTATAAATAAGAAACAAAATAAATACAAACTACTTAGATAATTAAGTTTATATAATACTAGCTTTTTCCGGCCCGGCTTCGCACGGGTAGCGCTTAGTATCTACCCTACCCACCTACCCTACCTACCTACCTAACCTAAAAAAAAGAGTAAAAAAAAAAGTATCCTATGTCCGTCTGCTGGTTCTAAGCTACCTCCCCACCAATTTTCAGCCAAATCATTCCAGCCGTTCTTGAGTTGTAAATGGTGTAACTAACAAACTTTCTTTTATATACAACATTAGTTTTTGTTTATACTACACGTCTTAAGGGGTCATTGTATTCATCATTATGAACAAATTTTACTATGGGACCAAAGTTGAAATCGCGAAAAAAATATCAGCTGTTCCCTACATTTTGACGAGTTCAGCGAACTTAAATGTAGGGAACAGCTGATTTTTTTCGGTACTAAGTTGTCAATTTTGTATTAGGAACCTAGACCTTAGACGGAATAAAGTTCGAAATTCAATAATGGCTCCATGGTTTAAACTTGGGTCTGAAGATAAACCTTGTTTTGTAATAAGGCCCTCTAAGTTCATAGAATCCTATTGAATTATTATTTCAAATAGTCATTCAATAGGATTCTATGAAGTTAGAGAGTTCTATTGCTGATTCTAATTCTGTAAAGCCATATTTGTTACGGCCGCGAATCATATTTGAATCAACATACAACTTGATACAGACCTGCAAATAGCAAAAAACTTATTTCGCGGGCTACCTTAGCGCATCCCCCTTTAACATTAAATGCTTGCTTGTGCATATTGGAATTAAAGCATGTAAAATTAGCCGGGGCTTTAAATATTACAAGTTACACTATCAACAAGAAAAAAAGGTTAAAAATACTCGTTATTAGCTGCCAGTATCTTTTGCTGTGTGTTCACAATCCTTACCTGTACGACAACATTATAATTCCTCTCTTGCGCCTTATTATAGAAGGCCGTAAAGTGGTCTGTGTCATCGACCCGCTGTCGCCCGCGACGTCGCGGCGACATTATCGCTGTGGGTGGAGACGCCGCGCCGTTGACTGCGCGACCTCGCCTTTTGTCGTCACTGTAGATAAGGGAACATTCAAGAATTTGGACGTTTAAGAATATACGTCAACCGTGACAGTCGCGGTCATGAAAGGCGAGAGCGAGATAGCTAGAGACTAATCCTGTACTAAGTATTACCCGTCCTCGCACGCATTATAACCGCGTCTGCTAAGAGTTTTGGCGTTTAGAAATGCTGAAATTTTTAAACGTGCCTACGAAATTGCTTTGAATAAATCTTTGAGATACTAGGCCCATGATCTGGAATACAGCTCAACCGTGAATCACATAATGTATGACCTGTCACTAGTATCAAATATGTGAGTTATCGAGCAAATCTGTAAGCACGTTATAGACATTTAATTGGATTTATTTATAGACATGTCTTGAACTACAAAAAAAAAACGTTATGTCTGTATGTTCAAATTACTAGTTGAAAGCATGCGTGTTTATTTACTAAAAAACCACATTTTGAAGTGATCTAAGGCAAAATGTTGAGTTGACAAAAATAAACTATGAAGTATGGAATAATTATTAAAAAAAAAAAAAACCCAAATACATACCTTTTCCGTTAACAAAACGTTCCGGTGTACCGTCAAATCAAAACGTGAAACGCATTCCTACATTTTTTTTTATTTTGTACTTTTTTTAAGTTTGATACATTCCTTTACAATGTGTATGATAAATATTTATTTCAGATAAATTAGGTTTTAAAAATGATGACCACATGGTGAATAAAATGTGGTCAGATTAAAAAGTTTGTTAGAAAATGGAGCCTAAACTTTTGTTCACCAACTGAACTGAAATTAGAATAGTGCTATCTCTTACTATCAGATACCGTAAGAAAATGACAGGCACGGTTTAGAGCTGTCAAGCCAAAAAGTTCACATCTTAAAACTTTTGCGTTTTCATCTTAAAGTATTCCTTCAAATCAAAGTAATTTGACGTCCCTTATTTACGTCCGTCTCTTTCTTGCTTTATCTGCGGGAAAGAGATAACAATAGCCAAAAATTAAGTTAGTGTTCAAAATAATTCCGAAGTTTCTCATGACCACATAATCTTCACACAAGCGGATTGTGGTCCGAAGTGTCATAATAATAGGGATACAAAAATAATTCAAATTCACCTCCTTCTTAAAAGAAGTCGGTTAAAAAAGAGGCGACAAGCAAATTATGTTTCTTTACTAAAAAAAACTGTAATAATTTAAAAAATAACATACACGGTTACCATGGTTGACCATAAAATTACCAAATTGCACAGTCAGATTTAGAGGAGGTATTATTCACTCTATGTTACTATACTCCATTTGAAATAAGAACTTTTTTTACGGGCCGTTTAACCGAATTTGACTTCTATTGCGTATTCTATTCATGACAAATGGCAGCTGTAATAAATAGTTGGTATTGTAACCACGTTTTTGCTTTTAATGCCATCCTTATGCCTACGAATTAGAAGTCAAAATCGGTTGAACAGACTGTAAAAAAGGCTTATTCTTATTTCAAATGGATCATAACTTCCTCGAAGTTTAGGTAAATATACTCCACGTAGTCCGACCTCTGATCATAATATTGGCTTTGTGGTCACAATATGGTCATTAAAAATTAACAGATAAATTAAACTAAGTTTAAATACATTTGTGGTAGATATTATTTCGCTGTTAAACATTGATAAGACACTGGTTTACATAAATTGGGAGTATAAAATGACTATTCGAACTTATAAGTAACAATTTTATAACTTCATCTAACATGAATGAAATAACCGGTGGAATTACATAATCAGTCTGTTTGACAGTGTCACTATACCAATAAACACTTTTTATTAATAAAAAACCGGCCAAGTGCGTGTCGGACCATGCACAATGAAGGGTTCCGTAGTTGGGATGAAGTAAACCCCAGAACAAAATTAATATTGATATTCCCGCGTACATTCCAACTGTAAATGTTAATTTGTATGCACAATATTGAGTGATTTACCATGTTATTTTAAGAGAATAAACTTCTTATAGGTTTTCCTGTAATCTATAAGTAATTAGGCTCAATCATTTCGGAGATCTATAAGGGGGGAATGGTTAATTGTTGTCTATTTTGTTAAGTAACTTTAAAAGTAATCTTAAAATTATATTAAAAAAATACCCATAATCCTTACAGCAAGCCCTTTCATTTGATATGTCACACGATACAGTTTGAAAAACTTTTTTTTTTTAATTTTCTAACTTGATCCCTAAAAGTGACCCCATATTCAAAATTAATTTATTTACGTTACACGTCCGTATTTGGGTCACAGAAATTCATATGTCTATCAAATTTCAACTTAATCTGTCAAGTATATTCGGAGCAAATAGACTGTGACAGTCAGACAGACATAAGAGTATAAGGGTTCCGTTTTTTCCTTTTGAGGTACGGAACCTTAAAAATAATTTTGAATTGATGTATGCCGAAGCCGTGAAGGCGAAGTCAGTCACACACGGCGCGCTTTGTGTTAAACTGTGTGATTTCAGAGTAATGTGACAAAATAGATGATAATTTTTAAGCCCTTTCCCCCTTATTACAAAACAAGGTTTATCTTCATACCCAGGTTTAAAACATGGAGCCATTATTGAATTTCAACTTTATTCCGACTATGGTAAAGTTCCTAAACACAAAACTGACAACTTAGTACCGAACTAAGTTTTCAGTTTTGTATAAAGAACGGTAATTCAATCACTGTTACGTTCTTATTACAAAAACTAGCTCCATGGTTTTAAGCCATGTCAAAATATAAATCTTGTTTTGTAATAAGGCGGTTTATGTTTAATTCTATTCATTAGGATTTGAAAGTCAAACACTTAGAGCAAAATCTGGTATTGCATTTGAGGATTGTTTCATAGCAGCTTTGACTCTCATTTTTACCCAACTGCGCGTCAGCAAAGATAGGGTAATGTTTTCTTCACAATAAATCACATGCAGTCATAGCTCAAATTTGTGTTTCAAATATCCAACGCAGCGTCTGTGTGTAACCACAGCCTTCCACACGAAATCTGCTCGTATAGAAAGCGCTTAAAAAAAAAATCCATTGTGTCTAAAAAGCAACAAATGCGTTAATGAAAAAAGTAACAATACGTTCACATATAGCACCCATTTTAACTAAAATTTCGCGTGCTTCTATTTTTGTGTGGAACCCTATCTTCTTATTTAGGGCGGGAACAGACAACCGATGTGTAACCAGCTGAATCTGTTCAGTTAGATTGGTCTTTTGCATTTATTGGCCAATAGGGTATTTGACTGCTATCAAAAATATATAGGAATTAATGCTTATTTTTATTATAAATGTCATTAAAAAAGACGATTTGTGAAAATATTAATAAAATCGGTGGAAAAATGGAAAGTTACACTCTTTTGAAATTATTCTACTATCCTTGTCACGCAAAACGATCATTGTACAGAATGGCGCAAAGTTACTAATGGCGTTCCTGTGTTGTGCCGTCAGAGTGAGACGCAGCAGTGTCTCTCTACAATAGACTTTAAAACGCACACAACTTTGGCATTTTCTGACAAATTAAAACAAATTTTTTAACTAAGGTTTATGTATTTTGTTGGTTTCAAAAAATCGAAATAAAAAAAAAAAACAGTCAAATATCCTATTTTCCCGTGTGTATGTTTCGAAATAAGGCGAGGAAAGGGTTTGCTATTTATGAATTTAAACATTTCCCTACAGTTACATTTACAATTTTATACGAGCCAGTGCTATGCAACAACTGTAAAAAAAAAACTATTTTGGCAGCGTCAGTTCCAATGAATTTTCATAAAAATTCACGCCACCAGTTGGCGCCACTTTGACAAGAGGTCTTCCAATTCGAAAATGAATATAAAACATAATATTACGTTCATTATTAGTTTCATTCATTCGTTCATCATTCAGTCGCGACTAAATAAAATAGAGGCCCTTTGAAACTTTTGACAGATCGGACCTGACGTCTCAGTGCTGCCACCTAGTGACCGTGATTTCAAAAAACCTCCATTGTTGCCGATTGAAGTCGCGAGTTGGTATCGAGTGTGCATATTCATACAAATTATTTTTTAATACGACTCTTTCTTCTGTACGCGACCAGCAACGTTATTTCGTAAGCCACTTTCAGAGACAATCTGAATGATTTTGAAGGATATTGCTTCATGTGTTCGAAAAATTCGACAGTTCAACAATGTAAAAAAAAAATGAGCCGTCACGGGACGCCTGGCAGATGTGAAACACCGAAATTATTTACACACTATTACGTATAGACTATAGTGGCGACGCCACGGCATGCGTCGCCCCACCAGCAGTCGCCACGCAGCATGCGTCGCCCCGCCAACAATCGGTTTTACGTGCGGCTATAGATGTTTGACATCAATAACGCAATGAATGTTATTGAACTGTCAAAATGAAAGCCATAGCCACTGTAAGTGTGTTACTCAATAACCACGCTGGTTACCAACGAAATTGTTGGTAAAAAAAAATTCGTTGGTTCCGGCTGTCCGCAGGAATCCTAATTATAAAGCTATTTCATGTTCACAGTCTTATAAATACTAGATATTATTATAAACTAATTGTGATTACATTCGTAGTTAGTAGTTATTACTATGTCTATTCTATACAGGGTGTTAAAGTAACTGCGTGTCATAGCTTAAGGGTAGGTTCAATATCGATAAACATACCTAGAAAAAAAAAACAAAAAAAATATTGCAACATCAACCTAATTTAGTATCTACTAACTTAAAATAGCAATCATTTAGAATTAAAATTATTTTATTTGACGGTCCTAAGCCCGTTAAAGTACGAAGCGACTTATTTTTATTTATTTTTTATGTTTAATTAAATCTTTTGTTTGTTTTTTTTTATTTTTTTTTTCCTGGGTTCCTTTAGCGATACTGAATCTTCCCCCAAGCTATGGCACTCAGTTACTTTAACACCCTGTATAGATCTATGTGCGAGTTAGTGTAAATTTGTAGGCACTTTTAAGCGTAAAATGAATGCCTGTCATAAATGCATGCATGAATATTTTGTTCAAGGTAAATC
This sequence comes from Tiliacea aurago, assembly GCA_948098905.1. NCBI lineage: Eukaryota > Metazoa > Arthropoda > Insecta > Lepidoptera > Noctuidae > Tiliacea > Tiliacea aurago. The sequence continues at coordinate 6,361,190 of OX402597.1, forward strand.
CGCAGCTGTATCCCGCGAAATTCAAATTTTCTTACGTTTTTTGCTAATTGCAGGTAAGTGTGAGGCTGTATCTTAATCAAAATATGATCCGCGACCATAACACATATGTATTTACTGGATTAGTACATCTCTCTAAGTTAGATTTGATCCACTGAATAACTTTTTCATGCAATCATGATATTGCAAACCTGACTTGCAAATTGCATAAAACGTAAGAAAATTTGTGCGGGCTACTGCTGCCGATTCACATTAAGGATGGAAAAAGAGTTTCTAGAATATATTTGTATATATTATTGTACGCCCAAAATTCGTCGTCGGGGGCGAGCCTATTGCAAATAACTAGTCCCAAATCCAGAGAGTTGTTACTGATAATTTCTTACAAGTTCAATATGTTGATTAAATTTAAAATACAAATACGTCGCAAGTTCAATAAGTTGATTGCATTTAAAATACGAACATGTTGCTCTGTATGACATGCCCCAAGTTTTTTTTTATACCAAGTTGGTATGTAAGCCCTGCTTACAATTAGTTTGAATTTTCCTTTTTAGTATCACAGCAAATTAATTCAGGGTATCGCATTACTGAATTGTAGATTACTTCATAACATATTTTGGAAAGAAGAACGGTAATTTGTGACCCAGACCCGACACGAAAGATACACATCTCAATTTTTTTGTTATTTTAAATATAGCTAAAATATATATTTTTTATATTCGAAATCAATAGCTAACACCAAAATATTGCTTTTTGTTTTTGTTCAAGCGATATACAAACAAATATTGCTTATACCTATTTACCTTCAAAATTCATAATGGTATGCAACTCAATCACGATACAACAATTATGGGATTATCCAGGTGACCTGGTGATGGAGCTGGATTATGTAATTTTTAAACTCCTAGTATAACAATCGACAAAAGGTTAATTAAAATCGTCTTAATCGGTGATTCATAGCAGATTAGAGATTAGGGTATCATTAAGAACCTGGATAGATAGCGGAATATTTTGGTAGCTAGGTACTAAATACACAAAGTTTCAAGTTATAATATTAACTCTACTTCAGTGTCGTTTGTGAAAAAAAAATAAAACCAATATTTGTCCGGTAATAAGAAAGTCGAAAATCGTCGCAATATTTTCTATTGAATCTCGAAAATAAAAACGCACAGATCGCGACAGATAGAACGAATAAAAAATTGTTTTAATGGCAACTCGCAGTTCAACCTATGAGGTTGTAAATGGTGCATGTGGACTATGTTCGCGTTGCAGGCTTCCAGGGAAAGGAGTCGTAGGCACGAATGGCGGCGTTCTTCTCGGTTAGCAGTTAACGAACGTCAGCCGGTACTTTCCAGCGATGGTGTTCCATCACCGGAACTTCCCGTGAACAATCCGTCAATTGATAGGGATTGTACGTGTTCTGTAAACGAGTCGATCGCACCCTTCGTGTCTGCGACTGAGACTATGAGGTCAGGAATGGAGTCCAAGTGAGACGATGTGGTGGATTTCAGTCTTTCACTAACTTTCCTCCAGTCGGTTATCACTTTAGTCTGTTGGGGACAGAAAGTCAAGGACTGCGCACGTGCTTGTAATGAAAGAGTGAGATAGCGATGGCATGATTTGTTACTGTTGCTAGGTTAACTAAGCCGCAGCGGATATAGAAAATTAAGATTAGATTATAATACAACTTAAAATAAAGGCACTAAATAAGACGCCAGTATATTGTGATCCACCAGGAATATTTTAGCTCTAATGGAGCTAGAAGCTTGCTGACTGTCTATTTTTAACCGACTTCACAAAAAGGAGGAGGTTCTCAAGTCGTCTGTATTTTTTTTTTTTTTTTTTTTAATGTTTGTTACCTCAGAACTCCGTCGTTTATGAACCGATTTGGAAAATTATTTTTTTAATTGAAAGGATATACTTCCAGATTGGTCCCATTTTTTTCAAAATCCAGTTCTGATGTTGGGATCCATGAGTAATTGAGGGAACTCCTCAAATATTATAGGCATACCTATAGCAATTTTTATATTTTCATCAACAAGTCAATCATTTGCATTCAGAAAGCATAATTTGGTGAAGTGGAACAGATGAAGAAGGCTACAGATGGCCACCGGAACTTCTCAGTGATACGTAATTCACGGGTGGCGATGAGATATCTGGATTAAGATAGTTAAGCGAAGCAAATTTAAATAAATAGTTCTGATCTAAATGGTACCATCAAACTGATCTGATGATGAAGCCGGATGGTAGGCGCTGGAACTCCGTTAAAAAACAATGTATCCTACCCGTGTTTGGTCTTATTGGAATTGTCATGAGATGCACTCTGGCTATAAATGATTTTTAACCGACTACAAAAAAGTACGAGGTTCTCAATACATATATATCTAGCCATATGTACATATAAAAGGAAACCTACTTAGTATACTAACTTGTATAGAAGAATTTTAACGCGCGGTCCGATCAACTCGAAACTCAGTATGTATACTTAAGACCAAAAATGAAGAATAACTTGTATCAGGGTTTTTCGAAAATCTACCCATAACGGGGTGAAAAGGGGTAGTCAATTTTACAAGAGAGATTTTTACTACGAGGCTTGATTAACTCGAAAATTGGTATAACCTCTATGTCAAATAATGGAAAAGTCACAAACCACTTTAAAAATTAACCTCTTTGGGGGTGTAAAGGGGGATGGATACAGTTTGTATGAAAAAAATCTTCTTTCGTTGATCTATTAACTTGAAACTGAGCCTGAATACTTCATGATCAGTCTCCTGCCCTAATCCCTATTAATTTGGGGTCGTCGTAACATGTCGAATTACACTATAGATTTAATACATACAAAAGCAAACAGTGACTGACTTACTGACTACTCTCTATCTCTCTACACAAATCTATCAACACAAAGCTCAAATCACTGAATTGATTGGGCTATTTGGCACACAGATAGTTATTATGATGTAGGTAACCGCTAAAAACCGATTTTTGAAGATTTAACCCCTTAAGGGGTGTAAAATAAAACTTCCTGTCTCTGTTGTTTTCATAGCAAGTAGTAGTATACGAATTGGTGTGGGGTAGGTACGACTAAAAAGTGAAAAATAAAAAACTTTTTTACAAAAAAAACAACCGACTTCCAACAAAAACACTAAAAAGTGAAAAATAACTTTAATTTCGGAAGCACATAACATAACATCACGCCTTGTTTCCTCGAAGGGTAGGGCAGAGGTGTACCTGTAGTACACCCACATTTAATATTATATTTAATTAAATTTCGGAAGTCGGTGGCCATAAACGAAAATACAAAACCAAAGACACCGACTTCCGAAATTACGAAAAGTTATTTTTCACTTTTTAGTGTTTTTGTTGGAAGTCAGTTGTTTTTTTTGTAAAGAAGTTTTTTAATTGTGTTTTTATCCAAATTGGCGTCATTTTAAATATATATAATTAATTGCTATTCATTAAAAAAATATTTTTAAAATATTTTGCGTATCTGACCAAAATCAAATGGCAATTTATAGCTGTTAGCCACTGATATTCAGAATAATGTAAATTTATTTCTGTTACATTTAATATAACAAAATAACTGAGATACGTTTCTTTTGTGTCGGGCCTGGGTAAATTTCCTAAGGACCGTGACCGTTCTTCTTTATAAGAATGAAAAGAGTATTTTTTTTATGCTCGCTATGTTACGGTCGATTATGATACACGCTTGATTATTTATTACAAGATGAAAGTATCTTGTATGTGGCATACCATAAAATTGAAGCAACAACGTTGCTTCATCTCTAAGTATGCCACAGGAAATTAAATCGCACGTTTTAATCAGGCTTTAGTTGATTGTTTTCATCTCTTTCCTTGAACAAGCTAAATACATCGTGTGATGTCATTTTGCTACACGCAAGCTGCTGCATGTTCAGCACCAGCATGCACCATATTCCTTGGCACGACCACTTCATTCACTATAGCCAGGCCCTGCGGTATTCAATTCATACAAACGAACTTTGAATTTTGATGTATGCCGAAGCCACGAAACCAAAGTCAGTCACAAACTGAGTGATCTTAGACTCTAGTAGCAAAATGGATGATATTTTTATGCTTGATGACATTTTTTTTAAATTATTTTATATTAATCGTGTGATATAAAGTAACTGTTAATTTAGAGTCCTCATTTGGCACCATGTCCCGCTCCAGCATGCACCATATTCCTTGGCACGACCACGAAGCGTCTTCCATTCAGTATGGCCAGGCCCTGCGGTAGGGCAGGCCGCGGGGCCCTGGCGCGGGCAGCCACGGCGGCGGGGACCGGGACCGGTACTGGTACCGGTATCGGTACCGGTATCGGGGCCGGCGTGGGCGCGGGCTGCGGAGCGGCAGGTAGCACGGGAGGCGTGCCTGCTACCGCCCATACACGTTCGCCATCTGGGGTGCCGCCGGCTACCTATGATGGAAAATGTGGGGTGAGTTTTTGGACCGCGGTTACACGGGGAGATTTTGAAACGGGGTCCACCACGGCAGCTATGCCAAAGATTAGAGGTAGAAAGTCTTTCTAGAGTTTTTCAGGCGAATTTATGCAAAAATGAACTACTTACTTATTAACTATTTATATTATAAAACAAACAGAAGATGAGGACAAATTAAAAACAAAGGTAAGTACTGAATATTTCTTTAAAAAAATCCGCCAGCAGAACCGCGACGACTGTTTATATCGGTTATAAAGCTCTATGGACACATTTTTGCATATTACTAATTGATCAAAATAAATAAAATGTTAATTTTCATACTACAAAAAATTTGCGTGTGCTTATTATAAATTATTCGTTGACCAAATAAAATATAGTGCATAAAAATCGTCACATCTACAGAAATTCAACTCAAAAATTCGATTTGCTAAACAATTTCACAGTGGAAGTCAATTTCTGAATCCTCCATTTTAAACTATGTAAAACCTACCTTCATTCTCAATAGCACCCGCTTATCCCTCGGTACTTTAGCCGGCACCGGAATCGGTACAGGCACGGGAACTCGCCTCGGTACCGGCGCGAGAACCGGGACCGGCACGGGAATGGGCACCGGGACCGGTATGCTGGTGGTCGTTATACCGGACTTGTGTGTGAGGGGCGGCGGCTCGATCGGCGGGGATGATGTTTTGCGGCAGTTCTGTGGAAGAATAACTGTGTGAATAATGTACTGTGACTAGTAAATTTCGCGAGGATTCGTGATATGTGAGAGAGTGTACGCCGTTGATGGCGAGACATAGCGTTACAGGCTGATTTTTAGGGTTCCGTACCAAAATAGTAAAAAGGAACCCTTATGGTGAGACTGAGTCTGTCTGTCTGTCTGTCACACCTGGATATCTCAAGAACTACTAATGCTATCAACTTGAAATTTAGAATGTTTTAGATGACGTTTGCCCAACTATTTTGCAAACAAGAAAGAAATTAAAAAATATACATATTTTTTGCAAAAGGGACTGAAAGAAGGTCTTAAAAATTTGAAGTGGGGCATGCGGGGTATCATATTATAAAAGAACGCTGTTTGCATATTTTTTTTTTAGGCAGCATAGTTTCAGACTTTTGAAGAAAAATGTAAAAAAAATACCGTTCCCCCCCCCTTATCTCCGAAGTTTGCATAAATAAAATATGAAATTATTCTAGGATAGAACTGTATGTAAAGATTACAGGAAAAATAAAACGATGTCTCTAAATAGCACAGTTTTTCAGAAATCATGAACATCATATATACGTACGGAACCCTCGGTGCGCGAGTCCAACTCGCTCTTGACAGGTTTTTTTTAGATGGGATTTCTGGAGTAGAGAAAAGCAGTTCAAGAAACTATGTGTTCAATTTGGCAGAAAATAAAGCGCATTTTCAGAATATTTGGAAAAAAATTAAGATTAGCTTAGAACCGAACGCACATTTTTCTCAAAAAAAAAGAAACATCCTGCCTCATTATTTCCTACGATAGTTACTGATAAGAATCACATCCGACACAGAAATGTAACAAATAGTGTATTGTAAAAATAATGTAGTTTTTCCCACCCCATTCAAGAATTTTTTCCCGGAAAAGCTAATAAATAAATATTAAAAACAACGTCATACCTTGCAAAAGAACGGCTCAGGCGGCGTGGCATGCATATAGCCCGCACAGACGGGATGGTACAGGCACAGACACGCCGCGCACGACAGCGACGGCACCGCGCCGCGCCCGCACGACATTGAGCATGGTTGTACTACCGCCGCGCGGGGAGCTTCCGGGCTTTGAGCGGTGAAACTCTATGGTAGATTAGGAAATTACTTTTTGGAGGACCTAAGACCTAACGCATAATTAAATTCCGAAAATACCTGATAAAACTGTAAACAAACCATGTTCAGGTTAAATTCTTACGAAATTACCCACTAAACTGAATTAGTAACACTTTCCATCTGTATATAATTATAGTTTAGTAGATTTCAACTTTATATCTCACTACTTTTTCCAACAATTACTGTATGAATAACATTATCCGCATTATCCGGCTGTCGCTAAAAACCAGCGCTGGGGCTCTGTCTCGCATAGGGTCGCAGGATTATGCTGAGCGGTGGCCGTTTTGCGTGGATGTGACGCATATTTTCCCCCTACTTGTTCTTTTTGTATTTGTGTTCTTTCTTTGCGTCATGTTTACCGTAAATAAACGTATTTTCTTTCTTTTCTTTTCTTTATTATTACATTGTAATTGAAAAATCATCGACGCAAATTGAGGTCATAAAATTAACCTCAAAATAATGTCAAATCAAATGTCATTCATTCAAACTAGGCTGAGAATAATTTCGAACGTCAAAACTACATAAGACAGTTCCCCAAACACGCCCGCCCTTCACCACTGCCCAGTGCATTAGCTGGGAAGAAGTGGCGCAACAAACTACCCAGCAGCACAGCTGTCTGTACAGTTAGAAAAACTTGATTCTAAACAAACATATGTGATTTAAAAAAAATATTTCGGGTATAACTGTTCTTTGACGGCACGGTTGGCGCAGTTAGTTAAGCGATTAACTGCTGCGCTGCGTGTCGCGGGTTCGATTCCCGCACGGAACAAATATTTGTATGACCTACAAGTAGTTGTTTCGGGTCTGGCTGTTTGTGTATGTGAATTTAAATGTTTGTAAACGCACCCACAATACAGGAGAAATTCCTAGTGTGGGGCAACGTTATAAAAAAATTAATAAAAAAACTGATCTATTTGTTTACATTTTCATCAGATACTTTTGGAACAGACTATAATCGCTAACATCGTGTAAAAGTGGCTATACAAAATAAAACGTTGCCTTTACTCAGCTTTCACGCTGCGTATTCACGTTTTTGAGACGGCTGATTCTGGACCAACGCTAGTAGCAATAGCATTTCATAAAGGTGAAATTACAAAAAAAAAAAAACTAAGCGAGACTTTCCACTGACAGATAATCAATCTAATGGCGGCTAATAAAAATTAGTCTTTTTGGAACCGGACTATGGCCATTTTAATATCAAACTGCAGTCACTATAAACTGCAGAATATAATAATAATTTTTACTAGATGATATCCTCTAAGATTATGTAATATCTCTTTTAAACAAATATTTCTCTTTTTCTCTTCTTTAAAATATTTCTTTTAAACAAAATACTCTCCTAGCTTTCTGAAAGCATGATAATTTTTAGTGTTCCTGCCCCAGCATTAACAGCAGATTAACTAATCAGGCTTTCAAAAACCTGGAGCAATTATAAAAAGAATGTTCCATACTCACTATGTTCTGGGGCTCCGGCGCGGACTCCAGGGGCGGGCGGCCCTGCAGCGGCGGCGGGCCGGAGGGCGGAGGCCTGGCCGGGAGCGCACTACACTCGCCTCCGCTCAGTACCCGCGGGAGGGGCTCATTGCGAGCAATCAGCCCCCCACAGTGAACGGGGGACGGGAGTCATATAATCTCATGCTTTAAATCGATTTGAAGCTATGATATGCCTATAGCAGTTAGAAATACAGAAAAGGCTAAAACCTTTATGTGCAGTGATATTTCGATGGCATATTAATAGCGTTTAGCGAGAATTTTATTAGACAATCTTTATTTTACTTTAGAATAGAAAAACAACAAAAAAACTTGTTTTTGTTAATTATTAGTTTTCGCGGTAGATGTTGGTTTCACGGCTGTGAAATTTCGCCAACTAATAAAACAAAACGATATTAATTTATATTTAAGCCGTTCTATCACTGCGTAAAGGCTATAATTATTTAAGAGAATCTCATGACGCGATACGTTCAGCATGGATTATATCACATTAAAACATAATAAGTACAACAGCAAAAAAACTTTGAAAACTGATAACAAAATCAGTAATCAGAGTTTATCTCAAAATAACATAAGGACAGTACATAACATAAAAATAAATAACACCCTAACTTTTTTTATTTGGTTTGTAAAGGAATGTATCAAACGTTTTTCGGAATCGTAGAGAATTGACGTCAAAAATTCAAAACGGCCTTATAATCTAACATGAATTAATATATTTTTAAGACAATGTAAACAAAATATGCTGGACAATGATCATTTTACTAGTACATGAACTGAGAAATTATACAAGAAGCGAGAGTAGTAGCGTAGCAAAATATTTTTTATCATCGTGTAAAATACAAAAATTAAAAAAAAATGTCAACACACAAAAACGTCAAGAAAGTAATTAAAATAGGAAGTTAACGGCAGCTATCCTTTCTACAATAGCATATATTATATTCATTATTGCTAAGTATAAACCTCGTCCGTTTGACGTTTTCATTAGCCGTCCTCCGACGGCGACGCTTAAATCAAAATATTACCCACAATTTATTTTAAAATTAAAAGGACCAATACTTATTATTTATTTACTTTTTAATGTTTTTTTTTAGTGTATTTCTAGTAGACACGCTACGATTGACACTTGTCTCACCGAAATCTGCGCAGCTGTATGTATTTATCCCACAGTGAAGCTAGTTACAAATTTATCCTCATTTCTCTCTCCTACTCCATCATCAGACCCTGATCACCATCTAATCTATAAACTATTTATTGAGACCATTCCAATTCCAAACACGATACCTCTGCCGTAAGTGGGTGAGAGAGTTGGGTATCCTGCAAATACCAGGTGATGCTGCAGCATCTGTTCAAGGTTACTATGTTCTAATATCATTGAAGTAACAGAATACCAAATTTCGACTCGATCAGACCTGTGGAAGATGCTCACATCCAATTATAAACTAGAAAAAGCTAATTATGTAAAAAAAACAATAACCCGCCTGCAAAATCACATAATTGAAAAGAGAAAAACAAGCATTATTATAGAATTTTGGGCACCATATTTCAGGTTATTGGTTTGTCCTGCCTGCGATAAAAGATTTTTTTTTTAGATTAAAGAGAATAAGATTTTGCAGTCGGGTTTTTTGTTTTTTAATAAATTGCTTTATTTCAAGCTTATTAGTTTTATATTAGATATTTGGAATTGACTCATTACTAGCTTTTATTTGATATAATTTATTTAAAAAAAATCTACGCCCCATTCCCTTTTTCCTGTATCGGCAGATTCAAAATATACATTTTATATACTTAGCCTATGTCACTCCCACAATTAAGACGAATCCAACGACACCTCTTATGTTAAAATCCATCAAGCCTTTTAGGGTACAGAGCGGCCCAGAGAAATAGACATACATACGTAGTCTCGAAAAACATTACCTTCTTTCTGGGGCAGTCGGGTAAAAAGCTGATAATCTTCAAACGACTGAACAGATTTTCTCGAACTAAGCTAAGAACACCCTCGATTAATTCACCTTTCTAACAAAACATAAAAAAATCTAAATCGGTTCAGCCGTTTGGGAGCTACGATGCCGCAACCACACATACACACGTTAAACTTATAACCCCTCTTTGTAGGGGGTTAAAAAAGGAAAAAATATTTTACAGTCAAACCTAACCTAATACTGATTTCAACTTCACTTGAATGCATTCTCGTTGAATAAATTTGGCTTTACCATATAACTTTCAAGATCAAAATTAATCAGTTGAAAAAAGGAATGAAAAAATAAAACTATTCTTGGGTGTAAAATTGAGATCAACAGCGGCCTAAATAATTAATGAATAAAACAAAATGTTGTCGAAAATTATCTGTCACAATTTTGTTTACTTTGCCATAAAATATTGTAACAAGTATCATAGATTATGTATCGGTACCTCGGTTTCTTCCACGCTGCGGAGTTGTTGTTGTCTGTGTTGCTGACCGTTGTTGGTGGTTGTTGTTGTTGTGGCTGTGGTTGTTGTTGTGGCGATTGCGGCGGTGGTTTCTTTTGTTGTTTGGCGGGCGGCGTGGGCGCAGCTGGCGGTGCGCTGTTGCTTAGTCGGGATCCCATTGATTTGACCTGGGTAGAAAGATATTGGATGTTTTAATAACGTTTTAAGGGCGATGCGCTAAGGTAGCCCGCGAAATTAAAATTTTATTACGTTTTTTGCAATTTGCAGGTCAGTAACAGGTTGTATGTTTTGTTTAATTATGATTCGCGGCCATAACCAATATGGCTTTACAGAATTATAATCATTTGAATCAGCATTACAACTCCCTAAGTTCAAAAAATCCTACTGAATGATTATTTCAGAAATAATCATTCAGTAGGATTTTTTGAAGAGAGTTAGTTGTATTGCTGATTCTAAAACTACCGACTAACTGACCTGAAAATTGCAAAAAAACGTTGGGTAATTTGAATTTCGCGATCTACCTTAGCGCATCCCCCTTAAGGTTTTTTTTTAATAGTCGTTTAATGGCCTAGTTGCTGGGGCCTTCGAGCCAAGTCTTTATTTAGTTACAAACTTTGTTTAAATATTGATGAAATGAATTATATTCAATGCATGATGATGAATGCATGGGTATGAAGATAAACCTTGTTTTATAATAAGACGGTTAATGGTTAATAATCCACCATTATTACACATTAATATTCGGCTAAACACAAATTTTAGAAAATAAAACAAAACACGTCACTTCACTTTACACAGATTACCAGATAAAACACTCCATACAACATTTTTATTTTTAATACCTACTGCTATAATAGCTTACACCTTCTAGTCGCTAAACGCTGCAAACGAAAATATTCCTAACCTTACAAGCGTAAAGTGAGTGTTGCTTTCGAGTTTGCGTCAGAACGACCGAAATATATGCGTACGTACGCGCCTCGCGGCTGTCGACAACCCACTGAGAAATGGGTCGCGTGCGACCCGGCGGCCGGTAGGTAGTTAGCGCGCGTAAGTACATGGAGTGATTTATCTGGTAATCTGTCGTATCACTTCTTAATTTTTGTCTCAATACACTTAAAAAAATATAACAATTTAAAAGTAAATTTAACTATAATTAGCAGTCTCTCATATCTTACTGCAGAGCAAAGGCTACTTGTCATAAAAAACGCACGAGTAATGATTATAATACGCGTAAAACTTAATGTCGGCTCTGAAGTGCGCTACAAGCTGCGCAGTACCGCAACGCCCGGTTTTTTTTGGGTGGGAATTTATCAAATAACTTCTCCCGCTCTGGGCGGAGCGGGAGGGAGTGTCAGACTTTTACTGACTAAAACCCACCCGTGTTCCTTCCGTTGCCTGTGTGCCAGGGCCACGATATCCCTTTCGGACAAACTCGCAACTTTGGCAGGCATTGGCCCTATCAGACCCCGTCAGTTGGTGCTGACATCTCTTTGAGGCGCGGCTGGAACACAACGCGCCGTCGACTCGGGCCTGCTCCTTCTCAGACGGCGAGATACCCATCGCTCACCGTAAAGATTTAAAAAGTTAGTTAAGAACATTTTCGAAAAGTAGTGTTACAGCCAAATTAGACCGATTTTAAATTTTCCATAGAAACAGACATTTCGAGCTATGTTTTTAAATAAGACATTTCGAAAATGTTCTTAACTAACTTTTTAAATCTTTGTATCCTGCTTATGCGTACGAAGGTTCATTGAAATCGGTTTAGTCATTTCGAAAAACAAGGGCTTGAAAGTTTGTATGAAATGCCGTACGTAGTAAACGCTCTTAACCACAAGCCCCTTTTCTTATTTATATTCACCTTTATTTTAGCTGGTGGTGACTTGTTAGCAGCTGCAGCGGAGGCAGGAGGCATAGGTTCAGGACTGACTCCTTTAGGAGCCTTGGGTTTAGGCGTCCTTTTGCCCTCAATCTGGACGGGCGGAACTATGGCTGCTACCGGGGAGTCCACTCGACGCATTAGTTTTGCGTCTCTGTGGATGATTAAAATGTTTTAATAACCATACTGTAAGCTAAAAAGCTTTATTCTGTCGATCATGAACGTTGGTCTGTGCGCGGTCGAATGAAAAGTGCAGTATTGCACATCTATACCATTGCCATGTCTATATTATTGAAGATTCAGAAAATGTGTACAAAAGACCACAGCCCAGCCATTGGGTAAACTTTGAACTGTCATAATATTTTCACGCCGAGCCTTAGGGATCGTCCATTAATCACGTGAAGCTCGAAGGGAGCGAGAGGGTACGGAAAAATCACAAAATATCTTCTATCTTGTGATATTTCGTGATTTTTCTGAGGGGGTGTGGTGAAATATCGCGTGTAGTTTTCAGTCACAAGATACAAGCGGTGCTTAGTTTACGGCTCACCGAATTTACATTACTTTTGATGAATAAACTTTTATTTTTATTATTAGTTATTATTTTCGTTGAACGCGCGATTGCTAAACCAAAAAACGGCGCGTGATCTTGATTGGCCTGCCCGCCGCGACAACCGCCCGGCTCGGCTTGCCAGTCGCCAGTAAACTACTTTGTACCAAAAAATACACGTGATTTTGGATGGGATCTAAAACATCACGTGATTAATGGATGACCCCTTACTTATGACAGTACGAACTTGCTTTGTGAAAAATTAGCTAACCTTATAATTTCCTTTTCAGGGTCGTCGACTCCGAGAGGTTCTTTAAAGAAGGAGAAGTTATCAGCTGTCAGTCCCGTGCCGGAAAGATGTTCTGAGACCTGCAAAATACCAAACATCATTCATAATGTTACTTTCACAGACACGTGACAGTAACATTGTCAAGTTGACAGTAACACTGTCAACACGTGGCAGTAACACTGTCAACACGTGGCAGTAACACTGTCAACACGTGGCAGTAAGACTGCCACTGACGGAAAGTAAAGCTACGGCTTCCTAGAATAGGCCGCACTTAAATCGACCGCAGTGACGGCTATCATGAAAATGACGGCAGCGGCAAAAGATTTAAATCGTCCTACCTCGTGAAAAGATAGGCGCGTTTCTGTTTCGTTTTGACACTTCTGTGACACAATGACGTAGTGACTAACATGATTGTCATGGAAATGCTATTTAATCATGTATGAGCTTACTTTTCTAAGTCAATCTGCCCGCCTTTTCCCAAACATGTTGGGGTCGGCTTCGAGTCTAACCGGATGTAGCTGAATACCAGTATTTTACATGGAGCGACTGCCTATCTGGCCTCCACAACCCAGTGACTGGGTAATACGATACACCTTGGAAAGACTGGTTATCAGACTTTCGGGCTTCAGACGACCCTTAAGACGCAGATATATCAGATATATGCCAGTGACCTTGAGTGGTTAGCTTGCGTGTTTTGAACTGAGCTCACGCAACGCGTCGTACGTTCAGCCAGTAATAGGACTCGCCCACCAAGGAGCGCTGTCCCCAATTTGACGCATTATTAATTTATTATACACAAAACAAAAGGTATTTTAACAAAACGCGTATACTAAAAGATCAATAATTAAATTATCTTTAAATTGGTAAAGGTTACAGAAAAATACGATTGGTAGATTTTGCGCCATTCTCAGTTTTTTATCCGCGTTAGACCACTATACAATTTAATTTCACTATGTATTATAAATATAATCTAATATATTCACATATTAAATTATTGAGAAAATGCTCTAATTTAACATATATTTTTTTCAAATCATTAACACTACTCGTTTAGACGTGATCTTCAGTATAAAATCATTAAAAGTCGGTTATCGTCGCCTTAACTGAACATTCCGTACGTTTGGTAACACCTCGCAAGTAGGCTAACATAAACAACATAACATAACGCATGCAATCCCCAAAGGGTTAGGCAGAGGTGTACCTGTAGTACACACATTTCGCCAGTTATGTTTAAGTCCCATGTAATAGGGGCCGAGCCTATTGCCATTAACCGGGCACAAACCCAGACACCGGGCAGTAGGCTTAAACACTGAAATTTAGCATTGAAACTATAGTCTGCTCCAAAAGTATATGATGAAACAGTAAACAAACCCTGTTCAGCTTAAATTCTTACGCAATCAACCTAACACATTCATCTGTATTTAGCAGGTTTCAAGAGGCAAATGATCTTGTCTTAAACAAAAAAAATGCCAATTAGGTATGTAAAGTATTTTTCAGGTATGTTTTTTATATTTTTATTTTAATGATAAGAGTATTTGAAACACATAATTTCATCTTTTTGTTTTTACAAGCTGTAGTTATTTTTATATACTTTTTAAAAGTATTTTTCGTACTGACGTCTCTAGTAGCTGAATAGCTTAGGATCTTTGCCACGTTTAACACTTATTTAAAACCAAAATTCAGTAAAGTCAAACTGTCAAATTTGTTGTTTACATTTCATACTTTAGCGATTTCCGTACTTTAGTTTAAAGTTATGTCATATTAATAAAATGAATGGATTCAAATACTACTTCTGCTAAGTTCTTCATACCGTCAAGTATAAACACCACAACAAATAGCCGACACAAATTGATTGTTAGTAAAAGAAACCTTAAAAAGGAAATGGTGCGAGGAAGTAAATGTTTAGTACAAGTCTGGGCGGCGACTGTTTTATTGTGAAGATCATTTTAACGTAAGTTAAGTTTTCCTGAGGCGATACATCGATGTGATTTGACTTGTACTGTCCGCCGCTGGTGAAAAACTACACTATTTACATATTTACCTATCTGAATAGAATAATATTAAGTGCTTCATGTAAATTTGACGTTGGCATGACACTTGACACATAATGAACAACTTAATTACAAGAGGCACTGAAATTTTCCAATTCAGGCTGCTTTGTGACGTCATTTAGAGGTCAAATAAAAGTCAAGTGATTTTAAGTATTTTTGTGAAAATAAATACGATCTTATAATTTTAAGACCTATTAATAGAAAAATAAGTCTTAGAAGCTTAAAATCTCGAAATGGTTTTGGAATCGGCATAGGTTAATTTTCACTTTACATACCGAATTCTATATAGTTTGTGTTAGCGGAAAAAATATATGTTATTCTTGAACATATTTCTCAGAACTTGATTGTTACCAAAACACGATAAAAAAATCTCGATACAAATTAACGGTAAACTAACCTCTTACTTTGAGTTCCAATCCAAAATTTCTGTATTAAATATCAACGATATATATACGTATACGATTGGTATTTAATTATTAATAAGAACTTCTTACTTGAATGCAGAACTTGGTTGTTTTTTATTTTGTATTGTTTTTTTTGTCAATGTGAGGACGTTGTAGGCTTAATAGACTGTAGATCTGTAGACCATTTTCTATTTTGTTAGTACCTGGTACTTTTGATGGGCCTACGCTGTCCTCTCATACATATTATTAACACTGTTTGAAAACATTGTAAAAACCAATTTTATTTTTTTAAAAGAGTGACCGTGGAGTTTCTTGCCGGCTCTTCTCCATAGGAAACGACCAATTGGAACCGTGCACCTAGCTTCTGACGTTTCATAAGTGCCCATGTAGGCATATGTGAAATAAAAATATTTTTGATTTTGATTCGATTACTCAACTTATTTTTGAGTAAATAGATAATTGGTTCATATTTTGCAATAAATTACAAGCGTAAGGGAAGATCTAACGATTTAAATCTTTGAGCAGCAGGGTTTGACTTTACGGTGTGAAAAATGCTTACTAGGAAAACACTCCATCATACTAAATAACGTTTTAGTGACGTCATTTCGCCGGTAAACTGGGAACACTATGTCGCTCTTCTAAGAAACCGTAGCTTTAGTGAATAACCCATGACGATGATGGCTTATTTGAGCGTATTACATACTTTGCATATGTACAGAAATGCAGTGGACAGTGAGCAATTTTAAATTCACGATCTCTGCTTTCCTTAGCAATTATTGAGTTCAGCATTGACTGCCGAGTATCTGAACTATTACTTTTTATAACTAATGAATAATTTAATCTCGTGTAAATTTGATATGGGTGTATTCCTGAAATAAAAATGATTTAATTTTGAATTGATTACTTGACTAATATCTTGACCACAGAATGAGCTATTCTCATTATAATCTGTGCTAATATGTTTGAGTTTAAGATCAATAATTATTGTAATAGAGAGTAGAAATACATGCATTGGACGATAGCTATTAATTGTTATACGGTTTTAAAAGCCAATGACCAAAAATGATACAATTTTTTTTTTGCGGCCATCAATCAATCATTATTATTTAGATAGAATAATGTATGACAAACAAAAGTTAATATGCGATAACATAACCTAACATCAGCCTGAACCGAGTTATATAGACAATAAAAAATATTTCACTTATTTATCGTCTCAAAGCAGGTTTGTACAGCATATAGCTTAAATTTTACATAAAAATTCAAGATCAAATATATCACCTTGGACTGCATTTGTAGAAAAGTCGTTTTTGTGACTGGTTTTTCCAATACCGCCTAAGGGTTCTATACGATGGCCGCTGTATAAAACCAAATGCCCAACTTCCCATAGTGATTTGGGCATTGCCCTTCCTAATTGCAGATTGAAAGACGGAGTGTTTTATAACATACCTCTCTAGTAGAACGCAGCTTCTTCCCATACGGCGTATAGTAATAAATATCGGCGTTTCGCCTCGAGTGAGAGTCCAGAGCCGCGCGGAACACCAGCTCTCTCTTCCAGCCTCGATCCAAAGGTATTCGCAGTAACGGAGAGGTTATGTCAATGGTGGGTCGGCGGCCGCCCCGTTGTGCGGGCGATGAGGTTGCACTGGCCTGTGATTGAGTGATCGAAAATTAGTCTTACGAGTGAAATAATAAGGCAGAATTTTGAAAATTGACAACTGTTTTAATAGTTTATACACGGGAAAGTTATCAAAAGGCATGCTTTTAAAATTTATAGGGAACTTTAATTTGTCGAGAAGGATATTTTAATGGGAGGAGTAGTTATTTTGGCATTTTAGCAATAACATTTTAAGCTAAGCCACTTTTTTTCATTAACTTATATCTTTTTCTTATTGTTTTAAGGTTTCTATTAAAATAAATGACAAAGTTAACTTTGAATGTCTTTCTAATAAACATCAATAAGAAATCATGCAACCATTACCGATAATCAAATAACTTTATTCCGGTAGATGCATGCATTTACTGTTGTACTAATACATCTTTTTCATTACAATTCTCCGGACAGACAATTCCTACTATTTAATCTTACTTCATTCCTTTTAGTTTTAAAATGTTTTTTTTTTTATAATACGGCACCCACAGATTGACCATGTCTTGAATTACCTCATTTGTTTTATTTGAGTACATGCAGTACCTAGTTCCAGCATCTGGAACTAGGTACTGCATGTACTCTGCAACCACAGGCAACAGCTGTTAAAAACAGAAAATTAACTACCAAGATACACTGAGTAATATATTTGTTTTTCATACAGAAATATCATGAATCTATCACCAAACAACCACCTGTGCTACTTAAAGCATGCATCAAGTATACAAAAAATAGGACATAGTCCTAACCTTTTTGCGTTTGATTTCAATCTCAATATGGAATGCTGGCTAGATAAAAAAAAAAATACGTGTAAAAGTGTTAGTAACAAAACAGTGGAGCCTATAACATTTGCTCGATTTTGTCGATATTATTATATCATTGCAATTTATACCTTATAACAATGGCATAACAGTCACATTGCAGGGACTATAGCAAAGATTAGGGCCCGTATTCCGAGTATTACCGGTTGTTATTTATTAGAACAGTCGTATCTCTGCCGATTTGAAGGGTTTATAAAGCCAAATGCACAATGGGCGTTTATATAATTCTAACGTGACGATATTATCATGTATCGTATTTCTTCCCGTGGGGTGTTATAAAAGGCGACTAAAGGACTTAGTAGATGGGCAGCAGCGTTCTCTATGCATTTTAACACCATACTGCGATCGCCAAGTTCGCCAACCCGCCTGCCAAGCGTGGCGATTATGGCACCCCCCCCTCCCCCGTTGGGGGAGCCTATGTCCAGCAGTGGACATCTTTCGGCTGAAGAATGATATTATCCATTTTTGTTGCCATAATCGCCACGCTTGGCAGGCGGGTTGTCGGTCCCAGTATGGTGTTATAATGCATAGAGAACGCTGCTGCCCATTCTCTAGTAAGCTCATTCTCGAGGCGCGTACGTAATTACGTATGCATATAGGTATATACGCGGCGGCGCGCAGCTACAAAGCAAAACTCACTTCACGCTTGTAAGGTTAGGTACATTTTCGTTCGCAGCGTCTGGCGACTCGAACGTGTAGGCAATTATATCAATAGGTATTGAAAAAATTGTGTGGAGTGATTTATCTGGTAATCTGTGATTAAATAAAACAAAGAAGTCATTTATTGTAAACAGTATCCGGTTTTATAACAAGTTGCCAAAATCGGTTACAGAACTTAGTGATGGAAAATTCAAAACGCACATTAAACGTGCCCTTATCAAAAAAGCATATTATAAGATTAAGGACTACGTTGAAGACAAGGAAGTTTGGCATTAATTCCTTCTGTACATGTGGCTTCCCTGGTACCTCATTAACGGCAAAACTTTTTGTAGAAACTTCACTGACAAACATTATTATACCTACAATTTTATTTCAACAAGGTTCTAACTTTTATTATTTTAATCATATTTTATATTGTTTTTTTTTGTCAATGTGAGGATGTTGTAGGCATAATAGATTGTAGATCGTTTTTCTGTGACAAATAAAATTATTTTTCTTTCTTCTTTCTAGATTTGTAGACCATTTTCTATTTTGTTAATTACCTGCTACTTTTTACGGGCCTACGCTGTCCTCTCATATCTATTAACACTGTAATTTGAAAACATTGTAAAAGCCAATTTTTTTTTTAAAGGTGTAACCGTGGAGTTCCTTTCCGGCTCTTCTCCATAGGAAACGACCAATTGGAACCGTGCACCCAGCTTCTGACGTTTCATAAGTGCCCATGTAGGCTTATGAGAAATAAAAATATTTTTGATTTTATTTGATAACGTTTTACTTTTAACGTGCACGTATTTCCATACATTTTACTTCGCTGCAGTGATGAGTGAATATCCACGATAATATCGTGATGTTAGAAATTATAAAAGCGCACAATGCCTGTAACTTATACACAAGTACGCCTGCTCACATGCCATTGTGGCTCAACAACTTCCGATTGGAGAATGTCACCATATCATACAAACTACTAGCATACTTTTATGCATGTTCCAGGCATGTATTACATGTTTCACTTTTCGAACATATGAAGCAATGGATTAGCACTAGCAGTATACTTCAAAATCATTCAGATTGATAGTATGTTACGCAATTAGAGTGTAGCACCATTCTCACATATAATTATAAATTCAATGTTAATGATGTGATGTGTACTTTGTAATAAAAGAGTTTAAAAGAGTGTCCATGGAGTTTTTTTGCCTATTCTTCTCCATAGGAACCTACTCCGCCTTATTACAAAACAAGATTTACATTTTGACATGACTTAAACCATGAAGCTAGTTTTTGTAATGAGAACATAACTCTGATTGAAATACCGTTCTTTATACAAAACTGAATACTTAGTTCGGTACTAAGTTGTCAGTTTTGTATTAAAAAAATTTACCGTAGACGGAATAAAGTTCGAAATTCAATAATGGCTCCATTGTTTAAACTTGGGTCTGAAGATAAACCTTGTTTTGTAATAAGGCCCTTGAGTTTGATTATGCTAAAAGTTCCATTATAATATTGTATGAGAAATTATGGTTGATTACGTATTATTTATTTAACAAAGGATCGAGGCTTCGCACAGTTTATCATATAAACAAAATCGAGCAAAATTGTAGGCACCTTCAGCCTCATATTCATTAAGAAACAAGGTTGGGTTGTTTCCAGGATAATTTAAGCCTCGAATACACTAGGGGACAAATGGAGAGACATGTTGCTGAACGTGGCGCTTGAAAACTACGTGAATGTCTCGAGAGAATGTTGCGGAACATTTTGGAGGCCACACTAGTCAGTGTATAGATGTGTCGCCCGAGGAGGTTGTGGGGATTAGTGCAACGTATATACTTATTTCGAACAGTTTAGCGAAACGTAATCGAAAAAGGAGGTGGTGGATGCGGAATTACTACGACAAAAAAAATAATTGATATTTTAAGTGGCTCGGCGCGAAACAGCGCGGCACTGACGCGCAACATGTGCGCTCGCTCTCGAAGCGGGAGCTAGCTACATGTTTCACGTCACGTACAATCGCCGGCACGTAACTTCGCAAGGTTTTGGGGTAGTGGGGGTAAGTTCGCGCATAGTACACTAAATGCAACAAAAAAATGGTCACTTTTATTGTTTGGCATTATTCTATGGTTATTGCCATCATTTATTTTAAACATGTCTGTTTAGAAGAAAGTTAAAGTAAGTAGAGGAATTCGTGAAGTTTATTAGGTGTTATAAATAAAATATATAATAACATATTTTCAGTTATTGTGGCCTTTCAAAAAACAATTTTAACGAGAACTAAAGTTCAACAAGCTCCATTAGTAGCTGCCGCAAAAATACACTCGTAAAATAAACTTAATTTAAAATCGTAACAACAATGCGTATCTTGTAACAAAAAAAAAAACAATTTGTATCATAAACTTAACAAAAACAATGGGTATAATTTTAGTGCACGCAAGTGTAATCGGGAGCGAACGGTACGCGGGTCGAGGTGCGAGTATCGACTGACGCACCAATCGCGTGCTCGGAACGGTTTTCCCTCATTCCCCGCGTCCCGCTTAACCACCAAAGAGTCCTAAAAAATGACTTCTGCGCATCTAATTACTCTTGCCAACTTACGTGCCGGGGACTATAAATGTATCTCAAGATGTTGCGAGACATGTTGCGGGACACAGGGGAACGTTGTAGCGTCATTAGATTGAGCGTTGCGCGTTATTTTGCGGGACATTTTGTTCCCTAGTGTATTCGCGGCTTATAATGTTGCAGCAAAAAATGTTTCGCAAAAGTTGCTCAGCGTTGTTTCCCAATCAATACGACGCTTTACTGAGTAAAGAATGGTATTAAAGTCCCCTGTAATGAATAGGCCCTTTCCTTTCTACGGGTTTGTAAGAGATAAACATAACATCACGCCTATATTTTCCGAAGGGTTAGGCAGAGATGTACCTAAGTATAGTAACACCCACATTTCGACAGTTATGTTCAAATCCTATGTAATAGGGGGCGAGCCTATTGCCATCAACCGGACACAAATCCAGATTCCGGGCTGCTACTGAGAAATACCTGATGGAAAAACCCAATAACACTTTGCCCGACCTGGGAATCGAACCCAGGACCTCATGCTCAGCTCTTGCGACCACTAGACCAACGAGGTTGCAAGGAAAATAAATATTCACATAATTTCATATGGTTTGTAAATGTTCAGTATGATATTTTACAGGATGTTAAAGAAACTGCGTGCCATAGCTTAGGGGTGGGTTCAGTATCGATAAAGGAATCCAGAAAAAAAAAACAAACAAAAAAATTAATGCTTCGTACTTTAACGGGCTTAGGTCCGTCAAATAAAATAATTTTAATTCTAAACGATTGCTATTTTAAGTTAGTAGGTACTTAATTAGGTTGATCTTGCAATATGTTTTTTGTGTTTTCATTTTGATTTTTTTTTCCTGGGTACCTTTATCGATACTTAACCTACCCCTAAGCTATGGCACGCAGTTTCTTTAACACTCTGTAAATCCTTTACTTGTCAACGTCATATTCAAATCATTTGAGAATGGCTGGACAGATTTAGCAAATTTTTGTTTAAAATGTTCGTAATGGTCCGAATCAGGGTGTCTACTCCGAAGCGATAATCCGAAGTATCGGCCGAATATTCGGCCGTTTTATAACTTACATAGTTTCCTTTTTTGACTTTGAATCCTTACCCGACTTAAAGTCGCATTTTTGACTATGGCTTATCTCTGACTGTCGGTTTTTTTTTTTCGCCGTAGTCAGCCATAGTTAGCCGTCGTCAAGCAACGGCCGAACATTCGGCCGATACTTCAGATTTGGACAGGACGTTTGCCCGTTTATTCCCGGTCGTCCCCACTGTTACTTTCAATCAAAACATTATTTTTAATCAAAAACATTGTTCACTCTTGGTCAGAAAGTCGTAATTAAAACATTTTAACAATCCGTGAAATCTCTTATTGAAATCCCTATTACTTTATTTTGACTCTCGGTCTATAGCGGAACAAGAGGGAAATAAAAAGTTCCAATCGTCACCACTGGGGAGGAACGAAACTTTTTTACCCATTCGTACCCAGTGGGGACGACGAGGTGGGGACGACCGGGAATAAACGCGTCTGCCGGGTCAGCTAGTCGTCAATAAATTCAAATGTGTATCTAAATGTAGTACTTCAGTATGTTTTCAGTTTCCGGCCCTTGAAATGCCCAGTTCTCGACCACTATATTCTACTATTGCAAAAATGAACTATTAGCTCTCTAGTAGGTTCTATAATTAAAAAGGCAATACTTTTTAATAAAAGGTTTTAATTATAATCTTAACATCAAGTTTCTTGAACAAATGGGAAATTATAAAAGATTTTAAAAACGATTTAAGAGCGTTTACACCTTACAGCATTTCATACAAACTTTCAAGGCCTCGTTTTTCGAAATGACTGAACCGATTTTAATGAAACTTCATACGCATAAGCAGAATATAAGGGTCTAAAGAACATTTTCGAAAAATAGTGTTACAGCCAAATTAGACCGATTTTAAATTTCCATAGAAACGGAGATTTCCAGTTATCTGTTTTTAAATAAGACATTTCGAAAATGTTCTTTACTAACTTTTTAGACCTTTGTATCCTACTTCTGCGTATGAAGTTTCATTAAAATCGGTTCAGTCATTTCGAAAAACAAGGGCTTGAAAGTTTGTATGAAATGCCGTAAGGTGTAAACGCTCATAATGGCATATTATTTTTCAACCCATAGGTACGAAATATTCATTAAACTTCTTCATCTGTATAATCTTCTTCATTCATTCACATTATTATTCGTCCGAATCGGTTTTTTGAACGACAGGACTGTGTACACTTCAGCTTACTATAATACCTTTTGACGTAGATGCTACATAGTCACTTCGATAATGTACTGATTCATCAACATGACATCATCCTCTTCATCTCCCTTAGGAACGTCTTCTAGAGTAATCTTACACGATGTTTATTTTTTTTTCGTAATGTTATTTACTTTGCATACTATTGTATAGTAAGTATCTAGTTCTTATAACTTCACAGACAGTTGTGCTGCTGGGGCGTTTGTTGCGCCACTTCTTCTTCCCAGCTAAAGCACTGTCAAATGGTGAAGGGCGGTCGTTTTGGGGGACTGTCGTGTTCAAAGTTTGAATAATTGACTCTTTGATTTTGACATTTTGACTTATTTTTTAAACAGAAATGTCACTTAACAACATCAAACGATCAATTGATTCTGTTAATTCTGAATTGGTCTCAATTCAACAAGCAAAGAATTATTGTCAGCCCCATCTCTTGCAGTATCAATATTTGACTTAATCATATCATCCGCACTGGTTTGTTCATGAGATTCAACCGTAGAAGAGTCAACACCTTCAGTTATCAGACGATGTTCGTTGAAGGATAACTTCGCCAACTCTATTTCATTGCAAACCGTATCTGGATCAATCCCTTTCTTTAACAAATTGTCCTTTATTAAATCAATCACTTTTATTGCAGTTGAAAAGTCTCGTTTCTTAAGCTCACCGGAGGGTGGTGATATCTCCTGCCTTCTTTCTGGAAAGTTCTGTACGCATTTCGTGAAATCCACTGCATGTACATCAAAGGGGAATAGACCACAATTTCTGAATCCATTCCGAATAGTTTGTGTCATATCTGTATCCAGGATTTCTTTTAACACTTTGCTAAAATTTATCTTCGTCACAGTTTTGTTAAGGTTTTCGGGCTTGGCTTGCCAGTTTGTCAGGGTATTTTCCCAGTCTTGTTTCAAAGGTCTCAACACACTAACATCAGCTGGTTGCATGATATGAGCGCTATTCGGGGGTAAAGCGTATAAAATGATGCCATTTTCTTCACAATATTTACTTAAGGGCATCGACATATAATTATGTGATTTATGCCCATCTACGAAAACGATTACTGGTTTTTTGAAGTTATTCTCCACTAACCAGTTATTAAAGCCGTTTGCAATGTAGTCGTAAAAGACATTTAACCTTATCTTACCTGAATCAGATCCCCCTACGAGCCAATCATCTGGTACATTTTCTAAAATCGCTTTTGAGGGTCTAATGCACGGAAACACCAAAAGTGGAGGGCAAACCGTCCCCAATGCAGCCATCATTATTAAAACCGTAAGTGTTTTGTGTCCGGTACCTGTTTTAAACATGTTAGCTTTTTTGTATTTTTTCGGGGCGAGGACTTTACCTGATTTGAGGGACAGTGAAAATCTAGTCTCATCAACATTGAATATTCTGTCAGGATCTTTCATTAAGTCCATCATTCCTCTTTCAGTCAAAAAAGCTTCAAAATCTTTAAACCATTTTCTTATAAAGTTTTCTGCTGCCACTTCCCTGGCTTTGTTAATTCCTTCAGGTACTATACTGATCTCCGGATGCCTTCTAAGAAAACCTAGGAACCACTTTTTTCTGGGGCGCCCTTTTGGGAACTTATTTTCTTTCCCAATTTCTTTTATTAATATTGCTACTGATTCCAGCAAGGACTTTTTGCTGACTGAAAACCCACGCTTGGCTAATTCTTTGATCCATTCCACTACATTTTGTTCACCATTAATGCCTAGTATGGGCTCTGGTCCTATTCTTCGGGGTTGTTCTTTGGCCCTACCTGAAAGTCGATCTTGGACTGTAGTGCGAGGTACTCCATAATGTCGACAGGCTTCTCTAATGCCTTTCTTTTTTGTTCTTATAGCCTCAACAGCTTGGGCCAATGCTTCTTCCGTATATTTAAAATTTGTTCTCTTCTTTTTTTTAAGTTCTTTCTTCTCAAGAGGCACCTGAAAAATAAAATAAATCTTACGAAAATCAAAACTTGACTAGCTAAAGTAGTAAGTAATTTTCGTAAGATTTTAATTGAGAGAATTCTATTCTATTGTATTCTAACTGATTACGCACATAACCTGTCCATTTTGTCCTTTTAAAACTTAACAAAGAACTTTGTTAAAAATTGTGGTATGATTAAATGTTCCTATTCTTAAAGATTATTACATTTGGTATTGCCTTTTTAAATTATAGAACGCACTAGAGAGCAAAGATATCATTCAACAAATTGTAGAAAAGTGGCAGTGTTACATTTGTTTTTCATGTTTTCGGTCTTTATCAGAAATTATACTGAGCAGTGTGGAGTTATGTGTAAATGTGGTTAATATTGGGTCACATCAGCTTACAATAGTGCTATCTGTGTTTAACACAGAGTTTGAAACCAGAATTAAAATTAAAATATTCCATTATCTTTTCTCATTTGTTTTTTGATGTGTTAACATCTTTCTTTTGAGATGTAATGTCATCTATTGTAGCTGTTAAAAAGAAAGGGCCGTACTCAACAGAGGACACGTGAGAAAATGTTAGTAAAAGCGTGTTTTTAAGAAGAATGAATGAACTCACATCAGTAGCGCCGTCGCCATCAGATCTTGAAGATAACGCTGATGATGGCCTGGATCCATCTGTAACAACAATTTATTTATTTATTTAATGTAAGCATATTTGTTTGAACTCTGAAATA
Organism: Tiliacea aurago; assembly: GCA_948098905.1. Taxonomy (NCBI): domain Eukaryota; kingdom Metazoa; phylum Arthropoda; class Insecta; order Lepidoptera; family Noctuidae; genus Tiliacea; species Tiliacea aurago. Next base: position 6,387,194 of record OX402597.1, read on the forward strand.
CAAACCAATGCCAGACCTCACTTTGTTCATTGATTCTGGTGTTACAAAAACATTTCACATTTCTTCTCCATACGAAGCTACCTTTTGGAAGGGGCGAACTAGAGTCAATTCTATTTTCTTTGTAAATGTTGACGTTCAAAAGTGCCATTTATGTGCCTATTTGAAATAAATAATTTGACTTTGACTATGACATTTTAGCATAATTCTGAAAATGGTTGGAAGAAAACCCATTCTTAAAATTTGTGAACAAAAATGTAAAAAAAAGGTCATAAGCATGTGCATTATTTATAAAACCTAAGTTTATGTATTGTAAATTCTAGCTTATAAAATGCTTCCTTACTTAATCAGACTGTGATTAAATGTAAGTAAACTGCCAGTTGTTTTACAACACTTTAAAACAATTATTATACTCAAGATTTAGAAGAGGATGTTGCAACACTGCAGCTGTTAGCATGTAATTAGAAATTCAAGGTAGTCTGTGGTAAAAGGTATTTATTGCAAATAAATTTGGTTGTGGTTGCAAAAAAAAGAATTGTTAGTATGTTATTTACATTCCCACAATGAATTGTCTTTAAACTAACTGTCATGTTTTTCAGTTATCCAGTATTTTTGTTGTTGGTATACATAAATAATTTACTAACTGTAGCATTAATTACATACATACATAAACTCGGTGTGAGTTTATGTATGTATGTAACTATGTACTAATGCTATATGTATGCAGTTGTTCCCATGGGGGAAGGCAGAAACTATTAAACGCCACCTACTTCGCTCCTTACACACTCCTTTTGCTTCGGCTACATTCATACATCTGGTCATACACGCACGCCGGTTGCGGGCACTACGCACCTGACCTTTCTAAAGAACATCACCAATTAGGTCACTATATGTTCTCCTAGAGCGTCCCAGCGTTTCCACTCACCTCAGTTTTGTAAATACATTTGTTAGGCGCCTCTCACTCAGGATGAGTGAGAGGCGCAAACCATCAACATGACCAAACCATCTAAGCATACTCTTTTAAATTTTTGTAGTGTCCACTCCCCTCTGCTTTGTAAATACCTTTTGTTAGTCGCCTTTCACTCAACCTCTCAACATGACCAAACCATCTAAGCTAACTCTTTTCAATTTTTGTCACTACTACTATCTTCTTTTAAACCTCGTAAGGCCCAACCTAAATTTAGATCGCTATAAATTACGACCCAATGTACTAAAAATTGGTGCAAGTAGTTGCGGCCCAGAACTTTGACCTAGTAAAAGAGTGTTTAAATGAAATGCTTTTGGCTTAATTCTTTTAAGGGGTATTTTCTATAACTAAAGCTAACTATTTCATGAAAAATATATGTTGAAATTATATGTCCTTTTCATCACATATAATTAGGTCACTGGGCCATAGTTACATGTATAATATTATTTTGAAAAAAATTAAATCAATTCAATTATTTATCATGGAATTACAAATTATACCAGAAATAAACAAAATGTGAAAAAAATATATTTATTACTTCTAAACCTTATTTATTAATCATTTTACTTAACAAAATTATATAAAACAGCCTCATTTTTAGGAAATAATGAATCATTATCACATGTCAAGTAACAAAATAATGTCCTTACTACTACTGCTAAACAGGTCTAAAATCTTTACAACAATCACAGTTGAAATTAAAGCAGTCATCAAGTCTTCTTGTAATATTCAACTTCTCTTATCACAATAATCAGAAATATACTCAACAAAGAAAATATAAAATAAAAAAATACCAAAGTCAGTAAATCTCAGTATGGAACAAATAAAAACAATTTCTTTCTTTAGTAAGGCACAAGTGAATGTTGCACTTCTTGCATATAATCGTGCTTTTCTTGTTGCATCCTGGTCTTGCGCTAGGAAGCGGTACAGCTGGTTTAGAGCTTTTAGGCCGAGACTGTTCTTCGTCTTCTGTTTCGGAACTAGTGGGGACATTCGCAGATACTAAAATTTCAGCTATTTCCATTTTAAAACTCCTTATTTGTTGAATTTTTTTCACCGGGACATTTTTGAGTAACTGATTTTTTTTGTAATTTAAATAACTCAGCAATAAAAAAAAATTACGTGGGAACAAAATATATCATTTTCAAAACTGTTTTCAATAAAATCCAGACATCACCATGTAATGATTATAAAGATATGAAAAGATTTACTTACCAATCTCCACAAGGCCTCCGTTCTGTTGAGATGAAAAGTCAAAAAAACAGATTCTGGGTCCTAAAATGTCAAGTTGACATTGTCAAAATTAGAGATGCTTTCAAGGTTTATAATTTTTTGATGATAGATTTAAATTGGCGGTTTTATTTAAACAAAAAAATGGGTTTGAATGACATGTCATAATTTTAGGTGGGCTGTAATTTAATGATTTTAAAAACTGTCTTGGGCCCGAATGCCTACTTATTTTTGTCATTAAATAAGGTTGTTGGGCCTTACGAGATGAACCTTATGAAGCCGGTGAAATGGAGCACGTAATTTATCCTTATTTCTGGTATTCATATTGTGGAGATCACTGTTTTTAGTGTAAAAAGTGTATATTTTGCCTAACGTATAAGATGTTGGCGAAGCTGAATTGTGATGCCACCGTGAGAATAATAATATCTTTAAAAAAATCTCTTAGAGAAACTCTGGCACCCAGCTGGTAAATTACTCGAACTAGTTTTTGAAGTACAAATATATTTTGAATGTCAGCAGCTTTACCCCACAGCAGAATACAGTAGGACATTGAACTTTATACGAGAGCAGAGCAATTACCTTAAAAGAGTTGCTATCTAGAACCATGTACTTACCGGTATCTTTGCGTGGTCGTTTGGAGGCTCTACCGGGTGCGGGGGGCGTAGCCATCACGGTCCTCAATGGCACCAGGTCCCTGCTAGCTGCTGTCACCTCCGCCTCCAGTCGATCTGAACATAACATGGATAATGTTGATGTTATACATTGCATTTCATAACTATTTTAATGGCTGACCTTAGTAAGATTAAAGATACTGAGACTTAGGATAGAACATGCAACTGCTCCCAGTTTGGTTGAACGTTGGTAAATTAGTTGACTGTTGGTTGTACTCCAACACAAAATAATAATAAGGACAGGTTTTCCAATCTTGTAGCTATAACTATCAATTATTCAATGACTCAGGATATCACATTTCATTCATTTTTATTAGTAATAATGTTAATTACCCAAAACACGACTGTAGTCTTCAACCTTAACTTCTAGTTTGATCCCATCAAATCCTTTAAACTCTTCATCACCAACATCACTGAAAGCAAATGAAGCTCTCCGCTTAATTCCTCTCTTAAGATCTTCCTCAATATTATGCTCAAATGTCTCAATTTCATCTTTCACATCTATTTCTTCCTCTTTCTTAATATCGAAGTCAACTTCTGGGGTCTCTAGTGGTACGTCTATATAGTCCGATTCTGGTTCTTCTTTCACTTCTATTTTCTTCTCGATCTTTGGTTCTGGGCCTGGGTCTTCTGTAAAGATTTGATTGGTTAGTTCAGACTGTAGAGTATAATCCTAACAATAAAAAACCCAAAATGCATTCCATAACACTAGAATTCATGCAGTTAAAGTAAGGGAAGGCCAAAGAAACTATGGTTGGATTGTTTAAAAGAGGATATAACTAGAAAGAGGGTGAATACTAGGATGATTGATTATAACTTATTCAAATTCAAATATTTTTTTTTTTATAATTGTACTATCTGTACAATTATAAATAAAAACATCTTAATGAGCATTATACTAACAAAAATTCGACAAGAATTCTGTGTCTGAACTAGATAAATAAATATCTGTATCACAGACAGCAGCGCTCTTCCCTAAGAATATACAATTAATAGCTAACAAGTTCAAATTTGATTTAATAATATTATACATATTTCATTATTTTTAGATCAACTACAAATAAAGTAAAATTAAGTATAGATATTGGAGTGGTGACCTCCTTTTGAGTAGAATGTAGTAATGAGTGAGTGTGTGTAGGAGGGTGAGTATGTGAAACTTTTTATATATATTATAGAAGAAATACTGCACCAACCATCATTATCATACATACAGGGGCAGTAAGTTATTGTCAGAGAGGTAGTACTACATTCCAATGTTTTCAAACACATTACAATACTATGGGCATAACATAAGCAAATCTCAGTAATCAATGAAAATAAATTGCTTCATAAAGTTCATCCATTTTAAAAAGAGCAAGTTGTTTAGATGCTCATGTGCACACTGGGTGACTGTACAAGCCACATGGGATCAATAAAACCATAGTACTTATTAGTAATAGCAAGCAGGTAAAAGAACTATGTGTATACAATAATGAAATGTTTATAATGTAAATCTGAGCATGTTTGTCTATATAAGACAATAATAAGTTAAGAGCTACCTCATAATATGACTTAGCACAAAACTTCATACCAATTGGGACAATCTGTTTAAAAATATTGAAAGTAGTAAAATAAATTGGCACCTCAGAAGCTAAAGATAAATTAAACAATTATGGATTTAAAAAAAAAATGTGATATTTTGTAAATTGTTAACTAGAAGATCTAGCATCTGCAGCTCTGCACTTAAGATGTTGGTCTATTCCATGCATTCAGATGCATTACGATGCATAATAACTTCAAAGTTGAGAAATTATTCTCAATAAAATACTACATTCATATTCAATTTACAAAATATTGACAATACAACCATCCATATACAAATAAATTCAAAAGGTCATATGCCCTTTAATGTAGCACAGCAAAGTTATGATGTCACCGTCTTGTATTCACCGATACCAAGCCAATCATGGATTTCAATAAAATAATAGTGAAGTGAGTTCGCTGCAGCTTTACAAATACATCATTGTGGCAGCGTCTGTGATTTACTGTCTAATTACCACAAAATTATACTCTAGTTGGTATGCCAGACTGATAACTTACTATCAAGCTATGAAATTGTAAAGTAACATAATTTTAACCAAAATAAGTTTGGGAAGTGCGGATATTTGACCCCAATCTTCAACAGAAAGGTTGCAACTGCACTTTAGCATGAATAAAACAAAAAAAATACAATCGAATAGTCGAAAAAGTATGTCGTGATGTTGGCACTTAGGTTATGTGAAAGTTTTTGTATTACCTTCCGCCAAAGCTGGGGGCTCCTCGACAGCAGGAACTACAGGCTCGATCGGCGTCTCCACCGCCACCTCCTCGGGCTCCGCCACCGTCGCCGTCGTTGCCTCATCGTTGCTAACTTTAGCTTCGTCCCCAGTTGTGTTATCAGACACCGCCATTTCCTCCGACATTGTCAAATAAAACAAATTTTATCACGACTCCACTGTCAAAATATATATGGCCACATAACCAGGCTGTTACGACACTCCGCCAGTGCTCGCGACGAATAATCACGGTTTGTGCGCGTCACAACGTAGATTTCCCGCTATAATGGTCGCGAAAAAAACTTTAGCCTTATTATCATACACATACCGTTCATACGTCACTTTTTAATGTGTCTTTGAACAGTTTCAGCTAACGTATGAAATGCACGCAAGTTTTCACAAAACATGCACCAATTATACGAAATTTAGATTAAAATTAGTCCGCTATCTAATTTCCAAAAGATTTAGCAAAATGTCGAGCATAAACAATATCCGCTCGCACGACGCCACAGTGATTGCCTATGGTTTTTGAATGTTTTGTTCATTCATCTTGTCTATTAGTGCTAGGCTACACTGCGGTGACTGTGGTAAACCGAGCGCGGTTTTTAACCGCGAGATTTTGTAACATGAAGAAATTAATGTAACCGCTGGCGAGATTTTTGGCATGATTGAAATTTGTACTGCAAGTACGGGCAGTTCAACGGTTTTTTGGTTACCGCACGTGATAAAAAACAGATGTACGGCCTAGTTTACGCTTTGAGCCTGCTCTTGGCTCAAGGGCTCAGGGGAACATTTGATGGAATTTTATGCTAGGTACACACGCAGCGATTTTAGTCGATATTTTAGTTGTGTCTGTCGCGTAGTTTGATTATGTCCACATGTTCTGGATTAAATTCGTACTCGATTCCTGGGGGTCTACTCCAAACATAAATCCGAGGTATCGGCCGAATGTTCGGCCGTTGCTTGATTACGGCTAACTATGGCTGACTACGGCGAACGAAAAAAAACGACCGTCAAAGAGATAATCCAAAGTCAAAAATGTTATGGCCGGTAAAGATTCAAAGTCAAAAAGGAAACTATGGAAATTATAAAACGGCCGCTACTTCGGAATTAATGCTTCGGAGTCGTGTATCGCTTTCACGTGGAACCGATAGATTTAGTATTCCCGACTTCCCGTGGGTGCGAGGTGCGACGGAGACACAGAACACTATTACTCCTAGCAGAGAGGACGGAGAGCACGCGCTACCGCTGCATGCGTCGACGGTCGACGCTCTGATGTATGGTAGTATAAAAAGTACGACGAAGCGAATTCATTTCACATTTCACAGAAGTTCGCAACTACATTTAATAAATTCAAATTAAAAACCGACGGGGCCGTATGAGCTTGATGCCTTTGCTTTTCCGACAAACTGCCTTTGCTTCTAGGAATTTGCCGCGTTTTTGTTTTCTTCAAATACATAAACGTTAAGTTTATTTTAATTTATTTTTATAAATAAGTTAATGTTCTAAAATGCTTATCTCATATTATTATTGTGTTAATTTTTTCGCAAATGGTACGAAAAGTAGAGTATTTTCCTCGGTGATAAAGCTGTCTTAGTCTTGGGTGGACTTAAATCCCTCGCTACACTCAGGACTCGTCTTAAATCCCTCGCTTAGCTCGTGATTTAAGTTTTTAACACCCTCGCTACGCTCGGGAGTAAACCTCGAGTCCTTCGTTACGCTCGCGATTTAAATCGTCATCCGCGACAGAATTTATCCCCTTGGTTAATAATCTACTATATTATATTATATTAGTAGACCCCCTGTATCGATACAGTTCTCGAAGCATTTTTCTGATAGTATTTTAAAACTGTGTTATTATTATTTTCAGGTTACTTGTTATTTTCAGGAGGTTCTTTACATTTATTACATGCGTTAACGGCACATGTTGACATTTTGGACGGAGCTCCTTACTCAGCGAAAACGATTATTACTGATTATAAATATGATAAGTCTTAGAATGGTTAAAATCACATTTATCTAATAGAAGCCAAATCACAAGGATCACTAAATTTTAAGAAAACGCTAACAATATCTCCTTCGCCTCGACTTAATTAATTAGGTGTACCGCAATGAAGCATTCTAGGACCACCGTTATTCCTTGTGTATATTAACGATCTTCCTTAAGCAGTAGAACAAGATTGTGTCCTTTTTGCTGATGACACGACGGTTATTTTAGATTGTAAGAACGTTGAAACCTACGAGTCAGTCATAAATAACACCTTAAACAATATTATCACATGGTTAGATAAAAATGCTTTAAAAGTGAATGTAGCAAAAACTAAAATATTAACAAAACGCAAAAGAGTAAATGCCTCCAACTTAAAATATCTTATAGGAACCAATTAGTCGAACAAGTACACAAAACAAAATTTCTGGGAATATCACTCGATGAACACTTCACCTGGAAAGAACATATTGACGAAATTTGTATGAAAATAAATAATTTGTTTATGTTTTTGAAAGACGGGACATCTAAACCAACTGCGTTATTGGTATATCACGCCTATATCTGTTCCATTATTCGGTATGGTATCATTGTTTGGGGAAATTGTTCGGAAATTTCTAGAATACTAATAGCACAAAAAAAATGTATTCGTGCATTCTTTAAGTTGGACTGGTCTGAATCATGTAGACCAGGGAGCCTAAAATGGACGCTTTGGCAGAATCATGCGTGCAATTCATAAACCCCGCAATTCATCTGTTTGATAGCTGCTATTTGACATTAGACTTCATTATAGCAATTCTTAATTTGTGGACCATTTTACGAAACTCCATACACAACTGTAAAAGAAATGAATTGTGGGATATGAATTGTACGCAGATCATAATATGATTCTACCAAAGCGTCCATTTTAGGCCCCCAGTATTTAAATCACACAAGCTTCTTACTGTTTCTTGTATTTACATTTGCGAAATCGCAAAATTTGTTAAAATGAACTCTAAACAATTTGAAGCTAATAACAATTTTAACAAACGAAAAGTCACACAGTATTTATTGAAAATCCCTGTACCTAGGATAGAACTATTCAAGCGCAGTTGCGTGTGTAAGGCGCCACTTTTAAATAACTCATTACCTAACTGGATAACAGAACTACCTTACAAAAACTTCTGTGTTGTTTTGAAAAAATGGTTGATATCGCATAGTTTTTATTCAATCGGCGAATTTCTTAACAAAAAAACATGTCAGTCCTACCACTTCAGGAATGCAATGTTAGTTATTTACGTTACCTTGGTTAGTAAGTTAGTTACCTCGTCGTTTTCCTACTTAGGCCTGAAACTGCGTTAAGCGGGCGCCCGCGACGGACAACCGTCGCACATAGGAGTAATTCACATAAAAAACCGGACAAAATTATTTTATATTTTATTTTACTATTTTATGAAATAAAAGTCAATAATTCATCATAATTAGGCATTTATTTAAAAAGAAAACAATTAAAAAAAAATTAGAAATATAAGAGAGTATTTACTCTTAAAACAGGATTGGTTTTCAAGAGGATAATCATGAGGAGACCGAATCCATCAGAATCACTGTCTCCGAGTTCACATGTGATTTGGTCCTCAACATCTTCGTCGTCGGAACTGTCACAATTCAGTGTTTTCGTGAGCAGCATACTAATAGCTTCCTGGGAAAAAGACTTGCTTTTCTTCTTCCGTTTTATTCGGTTGCAGCTGATGAAGGGATCAGATGTCAGCAACAGCCTATTTAAAATATCTCTATTGCAGTCCACTCTTGAAAATTTTCTTGCAAAGTCTACGCGATATTTACGGAAATGTTTGTTCCGGGCTTCAGCAGCTTCCTCTGATAGCTGTCCGATAGGTACAATGTGACTTGATATTACTTGAGCGCCATGCATCAGAATCTTGTGAACTGTAGGTGACATAGGATGCCAACCATACAATTCCACGTACAGTTTGGCAGTTGTGTGAGCAAAGTCATCGAATTTCGCCGGATCAATATCATATCCGCTTGATATCACTTCAAGAATGATTTGGAACCTTTTTATCAAATCTATATTTATTCCAGTAATCCGAGATGAGCATTCAGGATTGTCAAAAAATCTTCTCGACGTATTTCCGTCGTTACTATTGCCGTAACCGACTTTGGGTATGTCAACAAGAAGGCCCATCTCTTCTTTGAAGCTTTTTTGTATTTTCTGTTTTGTTTCTTTCAAAACATTTTTGTCTTCTGCCGTTCGGGCTTGCCACTTCTGTAAGGGCGCTTTGTACGCCAGGTGCAACAATAGTTCGAAGAAACGAATTCTCGCGTGCAGAATGGAGAGTCCGAATTTCAGAGACTCTTCACAAACATTACTTCTTTCAAGTTTGTTGAAGTCCTTAGATGTCTGTCCACATATGTAGCATCTCATTGTTGAAGCCGTATCAGTCGCGGCATTGCACACCTTTCCATCGACCATTGTGAGCAAAATGGTGTGATTTATTTTAACGGAATCTTCCATACCAGTTGTTTCTTTGAGATTCCTTGCTTGTTCTTCAATATAGGTGATTTCTTCCTTTGTGATATCCTTTGTTTCGTGAATGAACCGAGCCCGGATAGGACGACAGAATCTCGCTGAAGAAGGCACTGGATTTTGCCATACAAGTTTTCTTGTCTCTCCACTAATAGAAACAACCATTCTCACAGGTACAAGAGAACTTAAAAATATGTTGGCATCATCGTCGCCAGTGTTGGCAAATGTCTGCTTAAACTGTGTCTGGCTAGATCCATCACAGCCCCATTTTGATATTAAGGTAAGATGTTGTTTCTCAAACTCTGATAATGTTTCAATCACTTCTTTTAAATACTGAAGTAGTCGCAAAGCTGTATGGTCCAGCAAAGCTTGAAGTTCCACTTCAAAGCTAGTTTCAGTAACTTTTATGCTATCTTCGGCGGGATAACAGTCCTTTTTCGCTTTTTGTAAAAGCGAATAGCAAGGATAAATTTCTTTTCGGCCACCTTGTATTAATTCCCACTGCCCTCTTGTAAAATTACCTTCTACAAATAACGCTAATGCTTCTTGTGGTGTGTATTTTCTCGCGATTGGTACTTTTTTAGCTGACCGTATTGCTTTTCGGAACTTTTTAGCTCTGGTAGGCGTTGACGTTATTTCTTTCATAATCTTAGACGCATCAACATTTCCCGAAGTACCTTGACTCACGCTTGCAGCGTACGTCAATTCCTCAACAGGTACCCGGTCCCGTAAATCTTTTGTTCTTCGACGCTTGCTTCGAGCACACAATTCTCCGAATTCTTTTGTTCGTCGGCCTGCTTTGTGGGTCCAAGAAGGTAGTTCCAGTGATACATTAAGCCATTCCATATTGTTTTCTACGAATCTCTTATCAGTATTACGGGCTGCTGACCATCTTTCTTTGAAACTGGTCTTGAAATATTTCAAAGAACGGGTAAGAACACTTGTTTCTTCGGGTGGACATGAAGTTAGTTGCGCAAGTCTTTCTTCCAACAACGAAAATTTTTCTTCAATCTTCTTTCCTTTGAACTCTTTGATAATAGTATAGAGCTCCATTCTGGTGATTTTTTTGACTCTTTCCGAAGGATCTATGACAAAAGAAAACAAAAAAATAAGCTTTGTCAGTATAATTATAATCTTCCCCATATTGTTTGAACCACTATAAAAAATTATGGGGTACGTTGGGGGATCATTTTATTCATGTTTCTACTTCCTTAGAGTCTACATTTTATGCCCACATAAAAATTTCGAGGCGACAAGGCGCGACACATAAACAAAAACACTAATATATTTCAAATTTCTTTAAAAAAAAGTCAAAAAAGTGCCGCTGTTTATTGATGGCTATACAAGTAATAAATTTGGAAGAAACGTAGTAAAATAAACTTCAATCTATAGTACTAACCTTCTATATCCATGTCCGAATAGTTCGTCTCCTGTCGTTTGCTACACGAAGCCATTTTAGCACAGAAAACTGATAAACACAAACGAGAGCGCCGAGAACAAAGACACGCGTACAGTGCGATGACTGGGTTCCGACTGACGTTGTGTGGCACTTGCGCGGGAGTTGAGGGTTGGGGGTCTGCCTTTTGATCAACCGGTTATCGTAGGTAAAGAAACATGTATTTTGGGTGCGGTTGGATTAACATCACTATTTTCAATTTAGTCCGGTTTTTTATGTGTAATACGTGTGTGTGCGTCGCGTGTCTACGCGCGTGGACACGCGGGTGGGCTCCGTGGGAACGCGACGGTCCCCGTCGCGGGTACCCGTCGCGGAGACCGGATTATTTTATCAAATCAAATATATTTTTATTTCACTTAAGCCTACATGGGCACTTACGAAACGTTAAAAGCTAGGTGCACGGTTCCAATTGGTCGTTTCCTATGGAGAAGAGCCGGCAAGAAACTCCACGGTCACTGTTTAAAAAAAATAAACTTGGCTTTTACAATGTTTTCAAATTACAGTATAAATATGTATGAGAGGACAGCGTAGGCCCGTCAAAAGTACCAGGTACTTAACAAAATAGAAAATGGTCTACAGATCTACAGTCTATTAACCCTACAACGTCCTCGCATTGACAAAAAAAACAATATAAAATATTATTAAAATAATAAAAGTTAGAACCTTGTTGAAATATAAATTGTAGGCATAATAATGTCAAATAACAAAAACATTATGTCAGTGAAGTTTGTAAAAAAAGATAAAATTAAATTAAAAAATAACTTCGTAATTTAGGAGCTGTTAATAGACATTTACATAGTTTTGCCGTTAATGAGGTACCAGGGAAGCCACATGTACAGAAGGAATTAATGCCAAACTTCCTTATCTTCAACGTAGTCCTTAATCTTTTAATATGCTTTTTTGATAAGGGCACGTTTAATGTGCGTTTTGAATTTTCCATCACTAAGTTCAGTAACCGATTGTGGCAACTTGTTATAAAAGCGGATACTGTTTACAAGAAATGACTTGCTTGCACTTGAAATTATTTACGCAGTGTCGCTAGTTCAATTTACCTTCAGTCTGTCTGTCTGTCTGTCCGCCTGTCACCAGGTATCTCATGATCCGTGATAGTTAGACAGATGAAATTTTCACACATGATGTATTTCTGTTGCCGCTATAGCAACACATACTAAAAACCAGAATAAAATAAAAAAATTAAGGGGGCTCCCATACAACAAACGTGATTTTTTTGCTCGTTTTTGCTCTACATATAATATTGAAAACGGCAACAGGCAGACGCTTGAAATATTCACAGGATATTTAGATAAATAATATTCACTTTAGAAATAAATAATTAAATTAAAATAAAACATATAATTAAGGGAGCTCCCATACAATAAAGGTGATTTTTTTTGCCATTTTTATAGATAATGGTACGGAACCCTTCGTGCGCGAGTCCGACTCGCACTTAGCCGGTTTTTCCATATTGAACTCTCAATCTAAGTACATAATCACCTACGATAAAAATGTATTCTCAGAATGCCTCTTTTACATGAATCATGTTACCGGTCCGCTGGCGGACACCGCGCGTGCCCCCGCGACGGGTTCCGTCGCGCGGAGGCGGGCCCCGTTGCATGGGCGCGGGGCGCGCCTCCCCGTGACGGACGCCCGCGCGGGTCCCCGCGACGGAGCACTTTTGTATGAAACCGCGCGGGTGCCCGCTTAACGCAGTTTCAGGCCTTACTCGTACATTACCTACTATTTAAATATGCATCTACCCAATGTGTTTAAATTTTAATTCAATTTAGTAATGACTTTAATAAATTGTTATTTTTCTTCATAGAACTCTCAAGCTAAATTGTCATTAATTTGTGTATTGTATGTTATTGTATTTAACTGCATACCATCCTATAAATATTTGCATGCCATCAGTGCATGGCGGAATGTGTCTTTGCACTGAATTTTATTTAAAACATCTTTTGTATCTACCACATTTTATGCAAATAAACGATTTTGATTTTGATAAAAATCGATACCAAAGTTTTTTTTTTAACCTGTATGGGATTCGCTAATGTACCACGCGAAATTCAAATTTTCTTACGTTTTTTGTAATTTGCAGGTCAGTAACAAGATACAAGTTGATCTAAATACGATTCGCGGACGTAATAAACATAGCTTTACAGAATTTTTATCATTAGAATTTGCAAAAATCGTCCGCGAATGAAAAAAAAATAGATGAATTGCGGGATGTATAATTGTATGCAGATCATTTAAGATTCTGCCAAAGCGTCCATTTTAGGTCTAGTGTTATCGTTTCTTTTTCTAAGTCTGTTTACTGATTCCACCTCAAATTCCTAAATATTAATATTTATTATATTTTTCCTGTATTATGTTTAGAACTTTTCTGCCAGCTCAGAGTATGACGTTTCTCCTTCTTCTACTCCAAAAAATACAACATATCTTTGTCTTATATTCTTCTCTATTTCATCAAGTCTTGTCTCTTGGTTTTCTATTTGTGAATTTAAATTATTCAAGTTGCTATAAAGTTTATTGAACTTTTCGTTAACATTATCACACTAATATTTTAAAGGCGAAAGTTGGTGAGTGTGTGTGTTTGTTACTTATTTCTTCACGGCTTCAAACAGCTGGACCAATTTTGATAAAATTTTGGATGGAGGTAGCTGACAACTTTTTTTTTTTTTGGGTGGGAAGTCATCAAATAACTTCTCCCGCTCTGGGCGGAGCGCGAGGGAGTGTCAGACTTTTACTGACTAAAACCCACCGTGTTCCTTCAAATGCCTGTGTGCCAGGGCCACGATATCCCTTTCGGACAGACTCGTAACCCTGGCAGGCATTGGCCCTTTCGGACCCCGTCAATTGGTGCTGACGTCTCTTTGAGGCGCGCGTGGAACACAACGCGCCGTCGACCCGGGCCTGGGTCCATATCGGACGGCGAGCTACCCATCGCTCACCGTCCGCAAGCCCGCGCCTACGGTGGCCGGGAATCGGGCTGCGATTCCCGAGGTAGCTGACATCCTGGATTAACATAATTATAGGCTACTTTTTATCCCGATATTTCCACGGGATCGAGACCTACGCGAGTGAAATCGCGGGGCGCAGCTAGTTATTTATATTAGTAGTATTTTTTTCTTCGAGTTTTATTAGTGAATTTTCCAGTGACTAATTTTTGGATAAAAAAAAAAATAAAATAAAAAAATAAATAAGTAATATAAATAAAAAATAAGTTTTCATATTAATTGTTATCGTACTAATGACTCCCTCTATCGGTAATTAGTGGAACTACAACACTTTTCCTTGAGTCGGAAAGTCGGAATGTTCTCTTAAATTTTATAGTGCTCTGTGGTTCTCATCAAAGACAGGTACCTAACTTAATTACGTCGTTGTTACAAATGAAGTAGTTCAGATCTTTGTCACTAGATGGTGATGAATGGTTCGGGTTTATATCGCTAGATGGCGCAGTTGACCCATAACGCACATAAAACAACATTTATAATTTTTCCTAGTTCTTCCACGTCCCAACCATCGGACTATTTAATCTTTTCACCGCCACGGATTTCTTATCGTGCCACTAGCGCACGACTTCAATAGAAGCTCTTCATTTTAGCTATGATAAAAAAATAAAATTACTGTTTTTATCAGGTGTTTTTTAATTTTGTTATTTATTAAAGCAATCTAATACCCTGTTTTTTTATATTTCCACACAATAGATGCTGTTAATTGTCTTAAAATTAGCAAAAACAAAAACTGCAAACATTTTTATTATATAAAGTTTTTAAAAAGTCGGCCAGTGATGTGACGCGAAAGCTATTACTGTTTGATTTCACTCGTTGAAATATTTATAAATATTATTAACGAAAACAATTTGAGGGCAGTAAAATATAAACTTAGAGAACTACTTTATAACAAAGGTAAAATAGACTAATTTCGACATTCAGATGGGTGCCGACTCGGAATTAAATAGTTGTTAGCAATCCTTGTCGATAATTATATTCCCATCTCTACAAAACAATTATATTATAAGTGTATGGTTGTCAGTGCCCCGGGCGCCACGGACTAATAAAGAAGTCGTTCTGTGACGTCATAAACGTACGGCTGTCAAGGTCACCTTGGCATAGTGCAGGCTGCAGGCACTAATCGGAGTAAACAAATAAGTGAGAAGAGGAATGAAGAACTGGATTCTGATCGCTATTAAACATTTTAGAAGGCGTGGAATCGAACTCCGAGTATTTTGTGGAGAACGTAGAACCAGAAGAAGATTCTGAGATATGTCCAACTATTTAATAATAATAACGTTTATTAATCAAAAGTAAGAATTTAATAAGTGAAATGTTCGGTAAGCCACAAACATGGGAGTAGTCAAAAATAGAAGAATGACCTTAGACCACGTGTAAAAGTGATTATCCTAGTTACAGAATAAACGATTTCATTTCATTTCATTTCCACATCCCTAATCAGAGTTGAATTTAACGTGCTCTGAGTGCCAAGGACTTGAAATGAAGTCAAAGAATGACTTCATGACACAAATAGAGATGTACCTCATTTCCTAAAGCTCTAATTGAGTTATGTTTGTTTCTTTGATACTTATAATTTATAGTGTTTTTTCTTACTAGGGTTACTGTGACATAAAACAAATATGGAAATATTTCATCAGTTTTTATTTATAGCCATAAAATTATGATTAAAACTAAGCTAAACGCGTATAAATCTCATTCATCGATATGACGATACCCTCATCACTACTGTTTACTTTATAATATATTTCGATATACATTTATAGCTTGGCGCCTGGCGACGCATCGCGTTTTGTGTCCGTAGGCGGTGAAAAGGTTAAAAATTATTGCACACACCCGTCGTAACTCTAGTCCCAATTGTGACTGCTTATCCACAACTGACATGAGGTATCTGGGGGCCTAAAATGGACGCTTTCGCAGAATCATATTATGATCTGCGTTCAATTCATATCCCGCAATTCATCTGTTTGACAGTTGTGTATGGAGTTTCGTAAAATGGTCCACAAATTAAGAATTAATATAGTGAAGTCTAATGTTAAATAGCAGCTGTCAAACAGATGAATTGCGGGCTGTATGAATTGCACGCATGATTCTGCCAAAGCGTCCATTTTAGGCTCCTTGGGTGTGCAAATTGACTCCCGTTTTAGTTGGGACAAGGGAAACATAGTTTCCCGGACAAGGAAACTTGTGTATATATTCAAAAAATTAAGATCGTCTGCTGACCTAGACACATTAAAGCTTGTGTATTTTTCTCTAGCACAATCAATACTAATGTCTCCGGCGTGGGGTGACACGTTTGTTAGTAGTAAGTATGCTGCGAGTGGAGGGAGCGCAAAGAGCGGTTCTAAAAGTGCTTTTATAAAGAAGCCTATCAGGTACCCGACTGTAACTTTGTACCAAGAATGCTCAGAGGGCCTAAAATGGACGCTTTGGCAGAATCATAAGTACGATTCATATCCCGCAATTCATCTGTTTGACAGTTTTGTATGGAGTTTCGTAAAATTGTCCACAAACTATGAATTGCTATAGTGAATTCATCTATTTTACAGCTGCTATTTGACATTAGACATGTCAAATAGCAGCTGTAAAACAGATGAATTGCGGGATGTATGAATTATACGCAGATCATATTATGATTCTGCCAAAGCGTCCATTTTAGGCCTCCTGTACTCACAGTAAGACAGCTCTATGTGCTTCAGACCGTCCTGCGTAAGCATGGTACAATGGGTACAATCCCATAAAAGCCGAACAACAAGCGCATTAAGGACATCTTTTGTGAAATTCAGTCGCGTATGACTGTTCTCGCCCGTAGAATTTTTTATATAAATAGTTCTCGTCTTTACAACCGTATTAATAAAATAAATTAAGTACATATCCAAAAACAAGTGCAAAAATGAATTACAAATCCTATTACTTACTAAAGTTAAATTACACAATCACTCACCTGGCTCACCTGTGCACACTTTAGCTTTAAACATACTATACTCAAGCGGGCCTAAAATGGACGCTTTAGCAGAATCATATTATGATCTGCGTACAATTCATACATCCCGCAATTCATCTGTTTGACAGCTGATATTTGACATTAGACTAGCACTTAATAATTTGTGGACCATTTTACAAAACTCCATACAAACTGTCTAACAGATGAATTGCGGGATATGAATTGCACGCAGTTTCATATTATGATTCTGCCAAAGCGTCCATTTTAGGCCCCCTGAGCTCTTTAGCTAAATAAAATTTTGTTTTAGCTTTCCTGTTTTCTGAGTTCACTAAGGACGTTCAAATTTTTATGTACTTAATTTGGAAGGCGCTGATGGAGTCTGTGATGATTTTTTCACACTTTTTCTGTAAGTAATGTTCCTTTTTTACTTGAAAATTTGTTTTTGTGTACCTTTTGAAAGAAAGAAAGAAGACAGAAAATTCGTCACCACGCGCGCGCGTACGTCGTCTTTTATGTTTTTTTTAAATAAAAAATATTTTAATTAAAAAACTTTTCCTTGTGTTGATGTCAACAGGACATTGGTCAAAAGTGAATGCTATTTTGACCTTTGTTATCAAGTGGTAAAATATAGTTTTCTACGTGCCCCTGGACATTGGTCAAAGGTGAATGCTATTCTGACCTTTGTTATCAAGTGGTAAAATATAGTTTTCTACGCAAGGTAGTATCCTGACTTGATAAAGCATATGCAAAGAATTTGAAAACTGACGAAGATTTAAAAGACTTGACTATACAACAGATGGATTCGTACCTGCTTACTTTACAGTTACAATACGGCCGATGGATTATGGCCGGTCTAAAATTTGGGCTGAAGGCTGCGCAAAATCATTTTTTAGGAACCAAATGGTGAAATGGGGCGAGTGTGAGTGAGAGAACATGTGCGACAGCTCGGAGAGCCTATGGTCAGACCGGCCCTGATTCATCGGCCGTATCAAGAGGCCTAAAATGGACGCTTTGGCAGAATCATAATAGGATCTGCGTACAATTCATACATTCCGCAATTTATCTGTTTGACATCTGGGAGCCTAAAATGGACGCTTTGGCAGAATCTTATGATCTGCGTACAATTCATAACCCGCAATTATCCATAGGTTTGACAGTTTTGTATGGAGTTTCGTAAAATGGTCCACAAATTATGAATTTCTTTAATGTAGTCTAATGTCAAATAGCAGCTGTCAAACAGATGAATTGCGGGATGTATGAATTGTACGCAGATCATATTATGATTCTGCCAAAGCGTCCATCCCTGCTATTTGTCATTAGACTTCACTTTATTGCATTGAGGGATATGAATTGTACTTATGATTCTGCCAAAGCGTTTTTTTAGGTCATTTTAGGCCCTGTAGTCAGGATAAATAAATGACAAAACATAAATAGAATTTTTGAATAAATTTTAATAACAACAATAAATCATCAGATATATATAATGTACTCTTAAAACTAATGATTATTATGAAATAAATATCAGGACATTGACCTTACACAAGTGCTATCAAACTAACAGATTACAAGAAATTAAAACGAAAAAAGAAATTTAAACTAAATAGATATAAAATAATATATCAACATAACAACATAACTGGCGAAACGTGGGCACACCCCTGCTGTGTGCTTCTACCGTGCACCTAGCTTCCGACGTTTCATCTGTGCCCATGTGAAATAAAAATATTTTGATTTGAACCCTTCGGGGAAATGTTGTTACGTTTTAATATATCTGCTTGTCCAATCTTTTTGTATAAAAATAATTATCAAAACGAATTTTATAAAGCTTTGGAGTAATTTAATTTGACTGAATTTGTCAGTGAATGATTACCAAGTTAGTTAGTATAAATTACTGGAAGGTATTTCGGCTTCATTTAAGGATTTTTGATAAATTTAATCCAGACATTAGGAATTATTATTTTATATTACACATCCTTGCATTTATATGTATACATTCTCTAAGTATAATGTAGAGTGACAGTGTTTAGTTGTATAAGGACGTAGCCAAGGGACAGCATTTTCCCCTTCAAAATATGGGATAATCCTCATTTTTTATATTTTACTTGTTTTTTGGCATTTCTTGGATATAGTCACAGAGCAAACACCTTTTTTTAAACCAACTTAAAAAAGGAGATTATGCATACGTCGCGTTTTTATTAAATTTGCTTTCTCTGTTGCCATATCACAACATTTTATTTTGTGTTGCCACCTCAAATACTTACTATTTTTGCTGCCTATTTTTTTTTTAAACTATGTTTTTGTCCCGGCTACGCTCATGTTATGATGGTTTAATCGCAGGTGGCATCGGGGTGTCTCTCTAGAATCATGGCAACGCCCTGACCACCGGCCGCGCAAGCCGATATGACGCCGAACTGGCCATCTTCGCGCACCAGACGGTGGGCAGTGTGCATGCATAGACGGACCTGTGGAAATAAGAAGGAATATTTCAGTAATAATAATATAAGTAATATATATATATATATTTTAAAATTTAACTTAATATAAGTAATAAGTACAATTGTATATTCATTGTGTATCATTAGACAAGTAGTACACACTGACTCTGACTGATCTCGCATTGTATAGGATTTCCGTACAATGAGAGATCAGCTTATACTGGAAATGTATAGTTTGATGTGTAGCCGTCTGTACCAGACTACCAGTAGACGACAGTATTTATTTTCTACAATAATACTAATTAGGAGTCAGTATTTTCAGTAAAAAAAAAAGTCATTTGTTGATGTTTTTGTACTATTTTTACTTTTAGAGTTAATTTTGATCATTTACTGTAAAATTATTCAACTATTTTAAACATGTCTCCAAAAATAATATGTGATTTTGTGTGATTCAAATTAATATAAAATATTCATATTCACGAGTTCTTATCAATCCGTATTCTTATAATCAAACCGTGTGACTATAATCAAACATGTTGATTTTAATCTTATATTTTAAATTGATTTGAAATATATATTTTTTACATTGTTCTCACATAAAGAAGCGACAAGAATTTTGGATTTTGTAATATCTTGATTTAAAAAACTGTCCTTGGAGTTTCTTGCCTGTTATTCTCCATCCTAGAGATCTTCGCTTTGGAATGGGCAAATAGCTTCAACTTTCTAACTGACCGACTCTTTGACAATTCATAAGTGCCTGTAATTGGTTTAATTGAAATAAATGCTATATGTTTGAGTTTGACCTCAAACAAGTGCGTTTATTACTTACCCCAGTGGCAGCGAAGGGATGTCCGATAGAGAGTGATCCTCCCCAGTTGTTCCACTTGCTAAGGTCTGGAGCACCAACCTGCACACAAGGATAATACAATTTAGTCATGTTTAAACGCCCTCGGTATTTATTGACTTTTATACAGAACGGCCAAAGCCAAATGCACTATTTAAGGCACAGAATGTTATTTTATAAAAGGATGTTTTTTTTTTAATTAGTGCCAGCTGTTGTTTGTTATATCCTAAAGCAAATAACTTAATTGACAAATTCAATTGTAATTAATATGTGGGATAAATTTAATTAAATAAATGATCTTACCTTAGACTGACGGCCAAGATAGGTTTGCGCGAACCAGTCGGAGTCCATGGCCTTCAAGTTAGCCAGGATTTGGCCCTGAAAGTAGACAATATCATGAAAATATTATGCATAAAAAATCTGGAGAAACTTATCACTATAGGAGTAACTCACATTAATATAAATTTTGTGTTTTTTTTTTAAAACTAAGCGGCGAAATATTTTGCTTACACTTAAAACGCGAAAAATATTTTTACATACGAAACTCATGATTTATTTTTCTATGACTTGTGCTTAAAAAATAAATAACAATGCGTACAGATCGAAATTCGATTTCCCTTTTTTTGAGTTGTTTTCCTATTTGAGTGATTTTTTAAAAAGATCTTGTAATTATTTTTTCTACGATAGGTACAAAAAAAATGCGTATAATAACGCAATTTGTTTGTTAATTCGTACTTTTTGATGATACGTTTTTTTATATTGTTTTATGCAGTTATAATGGAATACCATCCACGGATCTGGAGGTACGTGTAATGGAATGTAAATTATTCTGAAATATAATGATTAATAACAATAATAAACTCACAGCGAAAGCTTCGTGAATCTCCCAGGTGTCGATGTCGCTAATCTTGAGCCCGGCTTTGTCCAGGATCTTGGGGATGCCGTACGTGGGTCCCAACAGCAGCTGGTCAACGGGATCCTATACATAAAGAAGATGTTGTTTTATTTTACCTATTTTATCTAAGTATTTCTACCCAATTCCAATTGGTGATGTTCTTCAGAAAGGTCAGATGCGTAGTACCAGCTGTACGAATGTACACGAAGTATGTAAGGAGCGTAGCAGGTGGCGTTCTATAGTTTCTGCCTACACCCATGGGAAGAAGGCGTGAGTTTATGTATGTACAGACGCCAGCAGGTCAACCTACCCGAAACTGTAAAAGTTTCTCAATCAACCTTGAACCTTATGCTGTATAGATAAAGTTGAAAATCTATTAAAGAAATTTGACAGATTGTAGTAGTTTGATGTGCTGTCGTCTGTACACACGGTTACACATCAAGCTATACATTTCCAGTATACGCGGACCTCTCATTGTACGGAAATCCTACACAATGCGAGATCAGTTTATACTGGAAATGTATAGCTTGATGTGTAGCCGTCTGTACGTATGTCTACCCAATTATGTAAATAACCCAAATTACCTTATATTTAGTAGTTTTAATATCATGGACAGTCGTTTTTTTATAATCCCATAATATTGAATTTAATTGTGATATTCTGCTTAAAACTATAATTTTAATTTCATGAAAAAAGCTTATAAGCTTCATGCGGGACAGGTAAAATTGCTCAAAATTAATTGCTGTTGTGTTAAATTCCAAGAAAATTAAAATGTTTTAGGCTAGGCATATTGATATACAAGCTGTCCTAGAATTAATGCACAACCTCTTAAAGGGTCATTGTACACATCATTATGAACAACTTTTACTATAGGACCAAACCTGGAATCGCGAGAAAAAAATCAGCTGTTCCCTACATTCGAACATAAATGTAGGGAAGAGCTGATTTTTTTTCACGATTTCAGGCGATTCCAGGTTTGGTCCTGTAGTAAAGGTTGTTCATAATGATGAGTACATTGACCCCTTAAGAGGTTGTGCGTTAATTCTGGGACATGTTGTATAAACGTTGCTTAAAGTTAAGAGATGTTTAAATATCAATAAATGTATGAGTAAGCATTGGTTTGTTTAGCGTTTTCTTGTTGATAATCATTACTTAACTTTAAGAAATGTTTATGAATAAACTCCACAAATAGTTAGTGCGTATCCCTTACCTGAGCGACATACGTGAAGTCACGCAGATACGCTTTGGGCTTCAGACCAAGCTCCTTAGCCTTTTTTTCAGACATCACCAAGCACGCAGAGGCACCGTCAGTCTGTAGGAACAAGTGGAATTTTATTTATTTATTTAATAAAAGGTAGCTTCACAGCTGACGGTAAATATAACATTTAGATTGTTCAAACATTACGCCAATTACGAAGTACACAATAAAATAAGAAATACAAAGAGTGATTTGTAATAAAAAAACGGGGCAGTCTTTGGGGACTGCCGATAGAAGTGAAAACTAAGTAACTTGTGAATTGTATCGTCGAGCTAGCGTTCGGTGACGATGACGCGAGTGCCATGATTTTTGTTCACCCAAAAAGTGCTCAACGCGCCTAAAGAGGTTTTCACTTAAAAAACATGCGGGCAGTCTTTGGGGACTGCCGATAGAAGTCAAAACAGTACTTATAGCTCATGGAAAGCGTTTGGTAACCACTTAAAACAGAAATTCTTATATTAAATCATATCAAAAATGTTTTACATTTGACAACTGAGCTTAATTTTATAACCTCCAATATTGTATTAATAATTGTTGGAAAAAGTGTTGAGATATAGGTACAGGTTGAAACCTGCTAAATACAGATGAATGTGTTACTAATTACCTCGAGAGGTTGATTGCGTAAGAATTTAACCTGAACTGGGTTTGTTTACTGTTTCATCAGATACTTTTGGAGCAGACTATGGTTTCAATGTTAAATATAAGTGTTTTAGCCTACTGCCCGGTTTAGCCTACTGCCGGGTTTGTGCCCGGTTAATGGCAATAGGTTCGGCCCCTATTACATGGGACTTAAACATAACTGGCGAAATGTGTGTACTACAGGTACACCTCTGCCTAACCCTTTGGGGATTGCAGGCGTTATGTTATGTTGTTTATGTTAGCCTACTTGCGAGGTGTTACCAAACGTACGGAATGTTCAGTTAAGGCGACGATAACCGACTTTTAATGATTTTATACTGAAGATGACGTCTAAACGAGTAGTGTTAATGATTTGAAAAAAATATATGATAAATTTGAGCATTTTCTCAACAACTTAATATGTGAATATTTTAGATTATGTAAAAATAACATAGTGAAATTAATTTGTAAATGTATGTCTAACGCGGATAAAAAACTGAAAATGGCGCAAAATCTACCAAGCGTATTTTTCTGAAACCTTCACCAATTTAAAGATAATTTAATTATTGATCTTTTAGTATACGCGTTTTATGAAAATACCTTTTGTTTTGTGTATATTAAATTAATAATGCGTCAAATTGGGGACAGCGCTCCTTGATGGGCGAATCCTATTACTGGCTGAACGTTCGACGCGTTGCGTGAGCTCAGTAGGTACAGAACACGCAAGCTAACCACTCAAGGTCACGGGCATATATCTCCGTCTTAAGCCTAATTTCTTGCATTAGTAAGAGTTTTTATCGCTGCACCATGTCCGTAAAAAAACGAAAATATGTTATTGTGTTGTTGTTCATTGTTGTTATTTTACTTACCAAGAACGACGCGTTAGCGGCGGTTACGGTGCCGTGCGGCTTGACGAACGCCGGCTTCAATTTTGCGAGCTGCTCCGGAGTGGATACGCGGATACCGTTGTCCTTGTCTACCACGCCATCTCTGCCGTCAACTATGATAAACAAACATTTATTAGAAAGCCAATTAAGAAGGAAAGAAAACACGTTTATTTGCGGTAAAAATGACGCAAACAAGGACCACAAATACAAAAAAAAAGAACAAGTTGGGGCAAATATGCGGCACATCCACGCAAAACGACCATCGTTCAGCATATTGCTACGACCCTATGCGAGACAGAGCCCCAGCGCTGGTGCAGCATACAAAAAAATACAAACTACTTAATTCTACATGTTTATCAAATCATTTATTTCAATTTGGCATTTAAAAGGTACTTTTCATTGTCAAAGTTGACAAGAAAATAGTATTGACTCTAGTTGCCCCTTCCAAAAGGTAGTTTCGTATATATGTAGATGTGAATGGACAATTTATTAACTCCATAGTTACTCTTTTAATAGTTTTACAATATTTTGTATACATTATATAGATAATTATACCTATGTGATGTGATGAGGGACAGAAAATCAAAGGGTTCAATGGGCAACTTGTTCCAAATTTTGGATTCTTATGTTAGGTGAGATCTATAGGTCCGTTATAAACGTAGCTTCACTTAATTTACCCCCCGAAAGTGAACCCTATATTCAAAATTCATTTATTTACGTTACACATCCGTGTTTGGGTCACAGACAGTCATATATGTACCAAATTTCAACTTAATCGGTCCAGTAGATTCGGAATCTGAACAAATCGGCTGAGAAAGACTAACACACGAGTGATCCTATAAGTATAAGGGTACCGTTTTTAGGGTTCCGTAGTAAACAAGGAACCCTTATAGTTTCGCCATGTCCGTCTGTCTGTCCGTCCGTCCGTCTGTCCCCGGCTTAGCTCAGAGACGCTTAGTCCTAGAAAGCTGTAATTTGGCATGGGTATACATATTAATCATGCCAAAAAAATGGTAAAATAAAATTATGAAAAACATTTTTTTTTAGGGTACCCCCCTTACACGTGAAATGGGGATGATATTTATTTTTCTCGTCTATTCCATGGTGTGGGGTATCGTTGGATAGGCCGTTCAAAAATATTGTGGGTTTGGCAAAACCATTTTTCAATTAAGGGATCCGTTTGCGTAATATTAAGCTTTAAAGTGATATTTTTTTGTTAGAGTCAAGCCCCGCCCTGCCAGCTAAATGGTTGATTTTGGATATGTGAAAAAATTCATGGCAATAGTATATATAACGAAATTAAAAGGAAAATTTTACTATCACAGCTAAGTAGGCTTCACAAGTTAACGAGTAATAGTCGACCAACTTAAATATGCAGTTGGAAAATTGACCGTAACGTATATCGATGTATGGGAGAGCATGTTTTTGAACTACAATTTTAAGTTTGTTTTTGGGATAAATTCATCCCAACTACGGAACCCTTCATTGTGCGTGGTCCGACATGCACTTGGCCGGTTTTTTTTCATTTTGAGATCCTAAAAAATCAGTAATTAATTAATGATTCAGTAAGTAAGTACGTATTTCACACGTGTGACACATTTGTTAGGTATTTAGTATTTCCTTATACTTAGATATATAGGTAATTATGTCATCACCGGATGTGCGCTATGATATATACTGAGGAAGAATTTCACCAATGAATCGCGATCAGTATATTATCTAGGCCGCGTTCAAGAGCTGTCTATACAACACCAACAACTGCCAATATTCCACAACAATGTTAAAAAAGCGTATGTACCTTATTTGAGGATACTTGGATGCTTTTCTCTGTTAAGACGCAGATATATGCCAGTGACCTTGAGCTTGCGTGTTCCGTACTGAGCTCACGCAACGCGTCGTACGTTCAGCCAGTAATAGGACTCGCCTATCAAGGAGCGCTGTCCCCAATTTGTCGCATTAATTATTTAATATACACAAAAAAAGTGATTTTAATAAAACGCGTAAACTAAAAGATCACTAATTAAATTATCTTTAAATTGGTAAAGGTTTCAGAAAAATACGCTTGGTAGATTTTGCGCCGTTCTCAGTTTTTTATCCGCGTTAGACATAACTTTACAAATTAATTTCACTATGTAATATAAACATAATCTAAAATATTCACATATTAAGTTATTGAGAAAATGCTCTTATTTATCATATATTTTTTTCAAATTATTAACACTACTCGTTTAGACGTGATCTTCAGTTTAAAATCATTAAAAGTCGGTTATCATATTATGATAATGTACATGAACTTAGGATAAACAAGAAAGCATTATTATATTTTTCAATCATACCCACTTGGACTTTACCCCCGGTTCCTCCAAGCACATTCAGTTTAGTCTGACCTCTTAACAAATGATTTTATTGGCTGATGCTATTCAATCAATGACATTGACAGCTTGAATGCGGTTAAAATATGCTGTTCGCATTCAGTTTCATTGGTGAATTAGCTCTAAATGACTGAATAAAACGTATGACTCAGTAAAAAAAATCATTCTTTTTTGAAGTGTTTTCGAAGTGAACAAAAGGGAAGTCAAATTTTCTACGTCAGTGGGGTTGAGGTGCGTCCCTCGATTTGACTCAATGAAGAGATTGATTTGCTTTGCGTAATGCGTAGTTGCTTATGATTGGCTGACGACCGGTTTCTTAGTGATCCTTGGCGCCGTGCGAGCCTCACGAGTGTGATAACAGGCATATTCGATGACCTGTATCTGAATGCGTCATGTCGACGTGCGTACACAAACCCCCCAGCTAGGTTGTGTTGAATAGTGGTGGATTTAGGGCAGATCCACCCCGATTACTACTTCACTGCGTAGAAACGGACTCCCCAATATAATTACACCGCGACTGTATATATCCAAAGGGCGACGAAAACTTTGATTGCGCGATTTAGAACTTTTGCTTATTTTGCCATTAAAAAATACTCAAATAGACTAAATTTTACTTGAATTAACAGCTT
The DNA here is from genome assembly GCA_948098905.1 of Tiliacea aurago. Lineage (NCBI taxonomy): Eukaryota > Metazoa > Arthropoda > Insecta > Lepidoptera > Noctuidae > Tiliacea > Tiliacea aurago. The sequence goes on from OX402597.1 coordinate 6,414,213, forward strand.
AATAATTTTATATCTCGTGAAAATGTATTAATTTGGGAAAAATATGCATTTTTATATGTGATACGTGAAACGAGACTATATAAACATCTTACGTGGGACAAAGATAGCGATAACGATACTAATATTTCGTGCAACAGTGCTGCCATCTCTTATAAATTAGAGGAACTAGTTTTATTTAAGTTATGTTGAATACCGGTTGGGTCATAAGGTCATAACGCTTTTATTGGATTGACTAATTAAAATGGTTATAAATTGGTCATGTTTATTACTAAATCACTAATAGATATCTGTAATAATAATAGTACTTTAATAGTACTTTTGCGGCATTTGTGTATTTTTTGTTGAAATCACTATTTTCTTATGATTAAAAAAAATGGAATTTGAAACCCTTTTTGTATTATTCCTGTAATTATTATTCTAAACACATCTTTAAATAGCGAGTTATAAAGTTGATATTGATTCATATAACACTTCGAGTAGTCAAATAATTATTTATGTTAACTCTTGTAAATAAAGTGCCGTTTATAACGTGAAACACGTCATTCATTAACTCAATCATTTATAACAGACTTCTTAAAAAAATAACAGGTTCCCAATAATTCATCTAAGTTTAAACTTCTTTTTATTTTACGAATAAATTGGTTTGATTGCCTGATGATAAAATTATTACGACCGTCGAGGTAAGTAATTAATAAATTCCAGACAATTGGTATTTTAATAAAGTCAATATATCGTTCATTGCTACACAACAATGCCCCCAGATTGTGGAGACCATGAAGGTATTAATTTTTGTAATCACTACATAGTATAAAACAAAGTCGCTTCCCGCTTCCTGTCTGTCCATATGTATGCTTAGATCTTTAAAACTACGCAACGGATTTTGATGCGTTTTTTTTTAATAGATAGAGTGATTCAAGACGAAGGTTTATATGTTTAGAAAAAGCCACGCGGGCCAAGCCGCGGGCAGCAGCTAGTTATAAATATATTTAACTCACTCGACAAACCTGTTCGCTAAACTAGCGGCCGCTATTGGTAGGTACACACTGCTACACTTCAAGCTATACATTTCCAGTTTAAGGCGATATCAAAATAAATTGGGGACTTTTTCGTAACCATTTATTTCACTATTACAGCATGTATGGATTTAATTTTTGGATATATGTTTATTGATTATTTGATAAATAATCTGACTGAAGGAAAACGCAATTGGTTCAATTTCCTCGATAGAATTTAATTCCGAAAATACCTCTACTTTTTATATCTTTTTCTGTAATTCCAAAATCCTAAGTAATTTCATTGCAATATTGCATTCAAAATGTGCGTATTAGGTAATTGAAAACTCTGGCTGAACAGAAATTTTTGATATATATCTTAATTTATTTTTAAACAATTTTTATTTGGTTTGGCGCTCTTACGTTGTTTCATTTTGGTTCCAGTGCTTTATTGCGCTCTCTTTTTTCGCATGGGGAAGTAATTGACTCTGTCACTTTTTTATGCCCACCTTTTGAGTAAAGTTGTATTGCTGATTCTAATGATAATAATTCTGTAAAGCCATATTTGTTACGTCCGCGAATCATATTTAAATCAACATACAACCAGGGGGCCTAAAATGGACGCTTTGGCAGAATCATATTATGATCTGTGTACAATTCATACATCCCGCAATTCATCTGTTTGACAGCTGCTATTTGACATTAGACTTCAATATAGCAATTCATAATTTGTGGACCATTTTATTTATTTATTTATTAGGGACAAAAAACAGTTACATGCTAAAAATACAAAGAAATACTTAAACTAAGATTTAACAAACATGTAACCCACACCATTGTCCACGATTTAACTAAAGGTTAAACGTGCTAAAGAGAAGTGATAAAAAAGAAAAAGAAAACAATAGTCGCTTCCACAAAATACTCGCTAAACAAAATATCCAGAGCCATTTTATGAAACTCCATACAAAACTGTCAAACAGATGAATTGCGGGATATGAATTGTACGCACATCCTATTACGATTATCCCAAAGCGTCCATTTTAGGCCCCCAGTCACTGACCTGCATATTGCAAACACGTAAGAAAATTTGAATTAAGCTGATCTCGCATTGTATAGGATTGACTTCTCATTGTACGGAAGTACAATGTAGCTTGATGTGCCGCCGTGTGAACAGCCAGCAAATAAAGTCGATTAACACTATTACTTTTACATATCGCACCTTCGGTAAGACAAATGCATAACAGCTGCACTTTTTCATATTTTAGAGGAGAGCTATTTTTAGGGTTCCGTACCCAAAGGGTAAAACGGGAACCCTATTACTAAGGCTCCGCCGTCTGTCTGTCTGTCCGTCTGTCACCAGGCTGTATCTCATGAACCGTGATAGTTAGACAGTTGAAAATTTCACAGATGATGTACTTCTGTTGCCGCTATAACAACAAATACTATAAAACAGAATAAAATAAATATTTAAGGGGGCTCCCATACAATAAACGTGATTTTTTTTGCTCGCTTTTGCTCTATATTGATAATAGCAACAGGAAGACGCTTGAAATATTCACAGAATATTTACTTTAAAAATAAATAATTAAATTAAAATAAAACAAATATTTAAGGGGGGCTCCCATCAATACCATATTTTTCTGCTTATTATTACTTTGAAGTAATTCTGCTATGCATAAAATAAGCCCTATACTTTTGTGATTTGAACCATGTTCTTTACAGGAGCCAAATATTTTTTATTTTTCTTGTAAAGACCGGAGTACATCTATGGCTTTGCATCTAAATCATTTTATAATTGTGACTCTTTCTATTACACTTTTATTTTTGATGATTTTGGACTAAAAATTGTTTCTTTTTTGCAAAAATGTTTTATTAACCTTGATGGCTTTGTTGCCCCAGCTTTCCACTACTTCCGAGCGGTGGCGGCGGCGCAACTGATCAATGAGATTTTGTCGCGCCAAGGGTGAAGCCGCGGGCAGCAGCTAGTATTATATACATTTATGCTATTGCCATAAATGTTTTCAATTATGCAAAAACCATTTGGCTGGCGGGGAGGGGGTGGGGACTGGGGACGTCGATGACGGGAAGACGATACTAGGGCCCGTATTTATAGAGCGTTACTCAGTACTCAAGCATTACTTAAGACTAGATTCAAGCCATTGGATTGGTTGAAACTAGTCTTAAGTAATGCTTGAGTACTGAGTAACGCTCTATAAATACGGGCCTAAGACTCTAACAACAATTAGCCACACAACGAGGTAGACGAGAAAAAAAGAATCATCCCTTCTTTACGTGTAGGAGTGGTACAAAAAAAAAATATTTTGATTTTATTTTACCACTTCGTCAGGTTAATATGTATAACCATGCCAAATGTCGGCTTTCTAGTACTAAGAATCTCTGAGCTAAGCCACGAACAGACAGACATACGGACATGGCGAAACTATACGGGCTCCTTGTTGACTACGGAACCCTAAAAAGGTTTAAGATCTAGTCTTATAATAGCAATCATGAGGTTGCGATTAGATTTTGAACCTTTTCATTACATTGATCGTCGCTGATGTCAAAAACTTGGCAAACATTTAGGTAAATTAGAGGTATTTTTGACAGTTTGAGACTCAATACTCATGTATTACTTAAAACTAGATTCAAGACCATTGATTGGTTGAAATAAGTTTTAAGTAATGCTTGAGTATTGAGTGACGTTGTGTAATACGCGAAGTACGTACCGTCGCTGTGGCTAGAGATGGGTAGCACACTCTTTTAAAATGAGGATCGTGAGAGTCACTCTTTTTACAAAGTGTGCTAGCACACTGTGCTACCACGAATGAGGCGAGGCTGCGGTGGCCTGTGAACACGTACGTGCTCTGAGTGTGCGAGTGTGTCAGTAAGTCGCGTGACTCGCCACGCGAGTCGCGAGTTGTGTCGTGTCGCGTTGTTGTCACTACACACTATACTCACGACTCACGAGTCGCGTGTGGTGTGTAATGACGACAACGCGACTCGGCACACATACTCAGTCGAGTAGGCACACACGTCGACTAGTCGGTTAAGCGCGTCACACAGCTCGTACGAGTGATGATGAGAGAAAGACAAATGAGAATGGTTACAAATGTTCTGTTTAGCTATTCTGTGCCGTGTAGTGTGTGCTAGCACATCAAAATAAAAAGAGTGAGTGACTCTTTTTATCCAAGTGAGTAGCTACAACTGTGCTAGCACATGTGTGCTGAGTTACCAAACACTAGCTGTGGCCCTTCCTCTAAGCTAATAACGGGGGGAAGGAGGGTAGCATACAACATACCTTTAACAGGAAGGTATGTTGTTTACAGGGAAGCTTTTGGTTTGGAACTTAATAAGTGGGGGAAGGAAGCGAAATAATACGTACCTTTAACAGGAATCAGCTCAGTGGACCCCCTTCTGTGGGGCCTCCATTGCACACTCGTTTGACCACAGTGGCTAAGCGGTCTGAACTATGACCCATTCCCTGTGTCCTAACCGAGAGCGATTGTCGCGCAAATACGCAATAGTGAATATGCACGTAATTTAAAACGTATCCATTATTTTAATATACATTGTGTAGGAGTCAAGAAACAAATTCCTATTTTTTTACATTTTTTAATGCATTACTTATTTCACAATTAATTAATTTATGTTGCGTTTTTTTGGTGGAACGGAACGCTAACTCAAAACGTGTCCTCTTCGAAAATGCCGGAAGTGACGAAAAATACTATGTGAATAAAATCTATTCTTAGCTAAGTGCTTAAAATCTCACTAAGGTAAATAAGTAAGTATGATTTCTGCTTGAATAAAGCATCCTACTTCCTACCTTAACTCACACTGATATTGTTATTTTTTAGGAAATCGTATATATTTTTTACAATTTTTGTAAATATGTGAGCACCATGTATCTATCACATAATTAATTTATCTGTCATTGCTTTATTCTTAACTCTTTTTATTACCTATTGTGGTATAGTAATTTTATTCTAGGTGCATCGTCTTCACATATAATTATTTAATTAATGTACCTACAAAAATATTGTACAAGATTTTAAAAGAGTACCGGTGGAGTTTCTTGCCCATTCTTCTCCATACGAAACTACCTTTTAGAAGGGGCGACTAGAATCAATTCTATTTTTTTGTAAATATTGACGTTCAAAAGTGCCTTATATGTGCCTATTTGAAATAAACAATTTGACTTTGACTTTACTATTATAAACGCGAAAGTTTGTAAGTATGGATGTTTGTTACTCTTTCACGTAAAAACGGCTGGACCAATTTTGATGAAATTTTGTATCAAGGTAGCTGACACCCTGGTTTAACATATAGCCTACTTTTTATCCCTATATTCCCACGGGGTCAAACCGCGGGGCGCAGCTACTAAACAATAATTTAATGTATATGATTTGGGGCGAAAAAACAGATTTAAACAAAGCAGTTTCGTGGATAATGACGTCACATCATGACCGCGACATAAACGGACGTTTGAACTGTAGTAGAAAATTGTTGGAGTTGCATAATTTTAATGAACATCAATCAGTAGTTCAATTTAACTTTTAATACTTTTCTTGGGTTTCTATTACGGTCTTTTATTGATTTAGTGCATAAAAAAATTACATGCATATTCCCTATTACGCGATCGTTTATATGAATTATGACGTCCATAATGCTTTATTGATCGCGCGAGTACATCTCATAAACAACATTATTTTTAGTATATGCGAAACCCGAAACACGTGTCTAGTATTTTTATGTAAAGAATCTATGTACAAAATTTCAAAATTGTATCATGAAAAATCACAAAGTTATAATAGGGTCGTTATGTTACCGGGTTGTCCGCACAAAAACATGCTAACGGCGCCCCCGCGCCTCCAGGGTCGTCTTGCGCTCATTATTAGATAATAATTTGGCAGTAAGTACCTTATCATACGGCGATTGTATTGTAAGTAATTAAATGGTGATAACATTTACCATCACACATAAATATTTTTGGGAAAAAAAAACATGGTGTAAAAATTATTGAAATCGATTCACTTCCTTATTCTGAACAAACTATATTCAGGTTTCGCATATACTAAAAATAATGTTGTATACTCGCGCGACAGAAGTCTTAAGTTTGGACATGTCTATCGTCTAACCTAATAACTGGGGGCAGGAGGGGGAATAATACGTACCTTTTACAGGAATCAGATCAGTGAAGTACCCCTTCTGCTGGGCCTCCAATGCACACTTGTGCGACCTCAATGCGTAGTCGTCTTGTTCCTGACGAGAGGTCGCGAAGGCAGCGGCTAAGCGGTCCGCACTGTGACCCATGGTTTCTCCAGACGAGAACTCGGCGACGGCTGGTAACTAAGAATGGGAAAGAAAGAAAAAGAAAAGAAAGAAAAATTGTTTATTCTGCACAAACAAAACGCACATTTCAACAAATATAAACATAATTAAAATACACACATACAAAGTAGCCAAAACCCTCGTATCCAATACACTAAAAATTTCGACAATCATTTCCATTGGTCGCGATTGGTTGATGTGTTTTTATATAGTTTTAAATAACGTGGGATAATGTTCAAGTCAACAGCAGAGGGGCAATTCCCATATTTAATAAAAGCGGCCAATTGCGAGTCAGATTTGCACACGAACGGTTCCGTACTACCGTACAATATTATTAATACTACATATTTCTTTGTACCGTGTTTAGTCCGTGTGGTGCCGGACGTAAAGAATAGCACCTTCCCATTTCTTCCCGTGGGTGTCGTAAAAGGCGACTAAGGGACTTACTAGAGAATGGGCAGTAGCATTCTCTATGCATTTTCATACCATACTGCGATCGCCAACCCGCCTGCCAAGCGTGACTATTATGGCAAACCATCCCTTTGGGGGAGGCCTATGTCCAGCAGTGGACGTCTATCGGCTGAAATGATGATGAATTTTTTTTAACTCGTTTCTGGTATGGGGAAATGTTCAAATCGCGAAAAAAAAATCAGCTGTTCCCTACATTTTGACGAGTTATGCGTACATAAATGTAGGAAACTGCAGATTTTTTGTTTCGTGATTTCAGGTTTGGACTCATAGTAAAAGTTATTCATAATGATGAGTACAATGACCCCTTAAGAGATTTCGTGTATGAATAGATACACTTTATATAGGGTCAAATTAAATTAGCTGGAGAAACTTCACAGACTTGATGGGAATCGATATCTAATCACGATAAAGCAAAAAATTTAACTGATTTGCACGTATTCGTTTTATTTATTTATTTTTCATAATTATTGTTGTCTGGTCTACTAACTCACCTCAGGCGCAAAGAAGTCGGGTCTAATAGACGCGATGAGCGACAGGCGCTGCGCCGGAGTCTTAGCGCGGTTCAGACGAAGGAGTAAGGAACGCATCTTGCGAGAATGACGGATCGGCACGTCTGACATGAACTCTACGCCACCCGCGACGATCACGTCGTAGGCGCCAGCGGCTATCATGCCAATACCTGGGGAAAGGGAGGAGAGTATTAGTAAAGTGAAGGCTTTTTAGACACGGACGGAACAACTTTATTGGTTGCCACCGTCACAAATAAATAACAAGCCAAATCAATCTGCCTTTTTTTTTTTGTTCACGGGGTGGAAAATCTTCATGGATGTCCTCCGCCCTCGGGCGGGCAGAGGGGTCTGTCAGACCTTTACTGACTAAAAACCACTCCAGTGTTCTTTCCCATACTTGCACCGGTGATCTTGGGATTTATTATTACTTCCGCAATCCCCAATCTGCCTGCCTTTCCCCAACATGTTGGGGTCAGCTTCCAGTCTTACCGGATGCAGCTGATTACCAGTATTTTACATGGAGCGACTGCCTATCTGATCTCCATAACCCAGTTACTGGATAACCCCTTGGTAAGAGCTTTTGGGCTTCTCGAGTTCTGACCACCCGTAAAGAGTCAGAAATCTACGAATGACAACCGGGGCCCACGGTTTAACGTGTTCTCAGAGGCACGGAGGAGTCTCGATGTGTAATGGATGGTCACCCATCCACGACCCAACCGCGGCAAGCGTAGCTTACCCTTCCGTACCGCTGCTATCATTTAGCTACAAGCCCGCTCTTTTTTAATATGCCAAATATAGTGTTTTTTTTACTGGGCAGTAAAGGGTAATGCGTATCCATAAGAGATACGGAGAAACTGTCTTAGGAAACATTAGCTCATTTATCATTAAAAAAAAATGCCATAAGTACTAAATTGGGTTAAATGCGAGTGATGACTAAAATTTACCTAAAAGTGATACTTCGTGGCGATTCGATAATTGGACGAGAATTGAGAGTGAAATTTCAAGGACGCGTCACGCTTAGCCACATATCGTTACATGAGAGATAAAGGTAAGATAGGATACCGGGGGTTTCCGGGGTTGGGTGGGTAGATGGGATGGGATAGGTTGTCTGTAAAAGTTCGCTTTTAGCGATAAGACCGCCCATTGTGTCAGCCTATATAAAATATCAACATTTATATCTGTAACTTTTATGGTGTACATAATAAAGAGTATTCTATTCTATTCTAAAGATATAACTATCTCTGTCCCTCACGCTAAATCTATCTTATTGTTTATTTTTTAAGAAGTTTAATTTCTATCACGTGTACGGTGCTGCGCGTTTTATATGCGGGTCGACTCTCTTTTGTCTAAGGATCATTTCATTATATCGGAGGAAAAAATCAGGGAAGCAGAAATGTATAAAATTTAATAATTATTTTCACAATGGCAAAATTTCTAAGTTATTGCCACACTTTGTAGCAATGCACTTTTTTTTTTGGGTGGGACATTAACAAATAACTTTTTCCGCTCTGGGCGGAACGGAAGGGCGCGTCCGACTTTTACGGACTAAAAACCACCCGTGTTCCTTCAATCGCCTGTGTGCCAGGGCCACGATATCCTTTTCAGACAAATTCGCATTGGCCCTAACGGACCTATCATTGCGCGTTTGTATGAAGTTGTCTGCCGGTCGAGTTACTTCGGTCGCTTGGAATTGCAGAGTTGTTAATCTATAATTTTGTAATCATCGTGATACAAAATAGTTTAGTACTTTCATGGTTGTAACAGCTCTATATTAGATCTCATTATCGCGCGTTCGTATTTCCGAAGATAGACGATGATTTCCGAAGCGCATATATTTTCTGGTTTAACTGTACCTGTAGTAATGGCCTGGTTGGCAGAGATGCACGCCATGGTGACGGTGTGGGCGGGCGTCTTGTCGCTGAAGCCGGCTGCCAGGGCTGCCTCGCGTCCGATGTTGGAAGTTTTCACCTCCTGGATAACCGTGCCGTACACGATATAATCGATCACATCCTTTGATACGCCGGTTTTCTGGAGGAGACCCCTAAAGGAATGAAAAAATTAATTAATAATCTTATTGTCTTGGATTAGTGGTCGCAAACATGGCGGCTGAGAGCACTAGTGGCCCAGTGGGAACAGTCTCGACTTACGAGTCGGGTCGTGGCTTCGAACCCAGACAGATATAAATTGTGCAGTTTTACTTTGTGTTTCATCACCACTGCTCTCAAAATGGTGAATGAAAACATCGTGAGGAAATCGGCATGTCATGTGACATCTGCCAACTGGCACTGGGCTCACGTGGTAGATTACGGCCCATTCCATACACAGAAAGAGGAGGCCTGTGCCCCAGCAGTGGGAACATTAAAGGCTAGTTATGTGTGTGAATCATGGCGAACAATGGTAACGTCCTAAGGCCCCATTAGAACAAGGCCTGACGTAAGCGTAACATAACATGTATAGGATTTGGTTTACATTTTTGCGACAAATTTTATTAGTAAGTATCTATCACCCATAAGTAAATATTATGTGCGAAACAAGTATTTACAATTTTAAAGCGGGAGGACGTGTCAGACTTTTACTGATTAAAACCCACCCGTGTTCCTTCAGTTGCCTGTGTGCCAGGGCCACGATATTCTTTTCGGGAGTTCTTGGCGGGAAAGTGAAGCGTCATGTTCTTGTTCAGCAGTTTTGTTTTATATTAATGTGTAATAATGGTGGATTATTAAGCATTAAGTGTTTGTGAACGTGCATTAGTGTAGGCAAATGAAACAAAACAGTGCAACGTCGCTTCCAGTTCTCTCAAGATGTCCGCGTGAGGTCTCAGTAAAGTGCTACATCTTTACTGAAGGGGCGGGGATATCATCATTATGCATTGAATATAATTCATTTCATCAATATTTAAACAAGTTTTGTAACTAAATAAAGACTAAATAAAATATTATAAAAAAAAAAATCAGACAAAACTCGCAACTCTGCAGAAACATTCTTCAACAATTTTTCCTTCTTTTCATTCTTCTTAACTTCAAAACTCATCCCGTCTTATTACAAAACAAGATTTATATTTTGACATGGTTCAACCATGGAGCCAGTTTTTGTAATAAGAGCGTAACTGCGATGGAAATACCGTTCTTTATACAAAACTGAATACTTAGTTCGGTACTAAGTTATCAGTTTTGTATTAGGAACTTTACCATAGACGGAATAAAGTTCGAAGTTCAATAATGGGTCCATGGTTTAAACTTGGGTCTGAAGATAAACCTTGTTTTGTAATAAGGCCCATCGACTTTTGCTGTGGACTATACTATACACTTCTCCCTACCTCTTCGGTAAACAGAGGCGTTATGTTCGTATCAGCGTTGCCAGATGTCCCGATTTTTTTTCCCAAAACTAAATGTCCCACGCGGGACAGTCTCAGTCGCGCATTTCGGGGATAGAAAAATAAATAAGTACCTAATTCGTAAGTAATGTATTACTTATTTGTATTCCTTTGAAGACCAAGCAAACCAAACAGTTATTATATTACTATAGTAAAGTAACGTATTTTCTGTACAATTATTTCTATTGTTTACTTAAATTAACCGAAAACATAAACGTAAATAATCAGTTTTTTTTTTAATAACTGATTAATTTACGTTTTGACGACAAATCCAATTTTTTTTACTCACTCAAAAGGTTTAAAAAACCGGACCGGTCCGTACCGGACAAAACATTTGGCAACATTGGTTCGTATATACACGACGTATGTTCATTTATAAATGTTATACACTATGAACCGTTATTCTAGACCTATAATACAGTGAGACAGCATCTTTCCGGATCTGACGTCACGACCTCTCTTGTTCCCCTCCCAATCGGCTCCGCCCCGCTGTAGCCGGGGGGAGGGGCGTGGAGCTTGCCCGAACAGTCAGGCGTGCTCTTCACATTGGCATCGTTTTTCGGTGCGATCACACCTCTTCTAGTGCGGGCAACAGCGCTGCTGTTTAGTTTTTAAAATTATTAGTTTAAATAAAAGTACCTACATTTTTTAGTTCGTGGAAATAAACTTTTTTTTTTCAGTGGTTATTTGAAAACTCGGTAATAGTGTTTCGAGTACTATTAGAGTTTTTAGTGCGTGTTTTGTATACGTAATGGAAAAATCCACGAAAGCGCCTGCCGAGGGTGACGGGAGTCGCCCGCCTCCCCCTGCATCACCGCAGGCATCTTCGTCGTCATCGTCAAACAGCTCCACCCCACGTCGGAAACGACGGCAGCTGCGGCAGGATACCCGAGAGGACGAGCGCAGGTTAGACTTGCTGTCAAATCAAGTGAGTGAAATATTATCCTACTTAAAAAATAACGATCGCTTTTCAAACAAAGAAACCGAGCCCGAATCTGATTCTGATATTTCCTTACATCCATCTGCAGGCTTGAGGGTTTCTCTTGGGAATGATCACCTTCTCAGTAAACCACAGAAGGCTAAAGTATTCGAATTTCTGGTATCCACTAACCTAAAAGAACCTTCTGTTGAAAATGCCTCAGAGGGTAGATTACATGTGCTAAATAAACTACATCATTTTGATACTAATGATTGGCAAAGGGTTAGATACCTAGAAACTGAGCAAAAGTATGTCGCTAAGCCAGGTTTTTACGAACTCGATGTTAACACTGAACTTAGACATTGTGATACAAATTCTTCTTGGCTTAGATTACTTGATAGATCGTTTGGGAGCTTTTACTCATGGGCTTATACAACAAAATGAGCTGCTAAGAAACAACTTTCAGCAAATCATAGAATGGGCGCAATCGCCTGGCTGTGTACTCAACGCTGACACGCTTTTTGAAAAGATTAATGCTTCTTTTTCCGAAAACTCATCTTACATGAAAGTGTCCGAGGATCTCTTGAAAATGAGTTGTGGAAGGCGTGCTGATATCATTCAAAGACGTCGTGACTGCATTTTGTCGGGTGTCAAGGACAAATATGTAAAGGTGGACTTGCAAAAGATCCCCCCAACACAATATAACCTTTTTAATCCACAGGATTTAACCACATTTTTACAAAAGGCTGGTGGTACAAGTAAGTTATTCTCTGCCCAAAAGCGCCCTGCGGAAGAGCCTCATGCCATGTCTATGCGGAATAGACAGGATGGCCCTCCCGCTAAGCGACCACGCAAGCCCTTTCACGGAGACAATCCTGGGTTCGATCCCCAGCCATCCACGAGCTTTCAAGCGCCCCCCAAAAGTAGAGGCGAAAGTCGGGAAACAATAAATCCGGTACAAGGCATAATGAAAACAAAAAACGGTCCTTCGGCAATCGTAAATCCGATCAGTATCGTAAGTGACTATCCTCAAGAAATTTTATTTTATGGCGGGCGGTTAAAAAATTACATTCAAATTTGGAAGAATTACGGTGCTCCAGGGAACATTATAAAAATGATATCTGGTTACCGAATTCCCTTTTTCAAAATACCCCCACTTCAAAGTCCAGACTTGTTAACACGTTTTCAAAGTCCAACGAGCTTATTGATGTCGCAACAAGTCGAGATTTTGAAACAACAGAAAATTTTGATTCGAGTAGATCCATCTCCAAGTTATGTCTGTCCGATGTTTTTAGTGCAAAAGTCAGATACCAACAATCGCCCGATATTCAATTTAAAAAATCTAAACCGCTATGTAATTCAAACAAAGTTTCGCTTAATAAATATGTACCGTGTGCCGGATTTCTTGCAACCAAACGACTGGGCGATCAAAATAGACCTTTCTCAGGCCTATTTTCACCTAGCAGTCAGCCCCAGTCATCAACCATTTCTGCGAGTATTATACGCAACAGAAAAGAAGTCGAGCCCGAAGCTCCTTCAGATCACTTGTCTGCCATTCGGGCTGTCATCAGCACCCAGGGCATTTGCGACAGTGACAAATTGGGTAGCAGACGTGCTGCGCGAGAAGGGCATGCGAGTCATCGTCTATTTGGACGATTATTTAATCGTGAACCAAGATCGGTTAACCCTAATGGACCATGCTGCGGAAGCTATAAGAGTCCTAACAACTTTGGGATGGATGATCAACTACAAAAAATCCACATTGATCCCTACAAAGGCAGTAGACTATCTCGGCATAAAATGGAATCTCGCCCTGAATTCCAAGTATTTGCCCCAGGAAAAGGTTTCCAAAATCTCCAATATGATACGCCACATACTACAGGTAAATCGATGGAGTTTGCACGACGCTCAATGCTTGCTAGGCATGCTAAACATTGTAGCCTTCGTTGTGCCCAGAGGTCGGCTTCATTGCCGCCCGTTACAAGTAGCTTGCAATCGGCTTCCAAAGCACCAAGCACACGTAAAACGCCCACTCGAGTCGGAACTGTCGACGACCTTAATGTGGTGGTTACGAGCTCTGTCTACAGGAACAGCGATACATCCAGATCCTGTCTCACATTATGTAACGACAGATGCATCAGCCAGAGGCTGGGGTGCCATAGTAGACGACGCTTGTCTGAGCGGATTATGGTCCCCGGAGCAGAAAAATTGGCACAGCAATTTAAAGGAAATGTGGGCAGTTATACAGGCCTTAACCAATCGTCAGCAATCGCTACGTTATTCAACCGTGCTAGTTCAATCAGACAACAAGAGTGTGGTGAGTTACATGCGGAACGAGGGGGGTCTCCGATCACAGAACCTCTACCGGCTAACTTGCATGTTATTCGAGATTGCGGACGAGAACAAGATTCATCTGGTGTCTCAGTACCTGCCCGGTCAGGTAAACACAGAAGCAGACATGCTGTCAAGGCTCAAATTACCCGGGGAGTGGACCCTCATGGAAGAGGCATGTCAAGAGGTATTTCGCAAGTTCGGAATGCCCGAAATCGACTTGTTCGCCTCGAAAACCGCGCACGTGCTTGCGCGCTATGTCTCACGAGATTGCAAAGACTCGAACGCAGAGTTTCACGACGCCTTCAGCAGAAGGTGGTAATACCGACGAGCGTGGATATTCCCACCACCACACATAATTCCACGAGTTCTGTCACATCTCAACCTGTGCAAGGGTCGATACATCCTAATAGTACCGCGCTGGTCCAAAGTGTTTTGGCGGCCAGACCTGAAGAGGAGAGCGGTGAGCGCTCCTTTACCCATATTCAATCTTCATCGGCGGTTACTAGACACACGGACTTATCTGCCTCCGGTTCACGTGGACCAGATGTATCTAGAGGCATGGCTAGTGAAGGGTGGTGTGCCGAATTAACAAATTGGGCTCAAAACGAAATAGACCTACTTCATTCTAGCTGGCGACCCTCTACGAAGAAAATTTATGCTGGTATTTGGAAAAAATGGTTGAATTGGTGTACTCGTAATAATTTCAACCATACAAACCCCTCTGGTGCCCAAGTCCCTAAGTAACTAGCATACTTGCACTTAACTCTTAAACTGTCTTATAAAACTATTTTAGTTTATAAATCAACAGTTGCCACTTTGGCCTGTTCTAACGGACAAATCATAAGCAGTGATCCTATCGTTCAGAGAATGTTAAAAGCTATTTCACTTGCTAATGTTGATTCCAAACCTAAAAACTCTGTCATTTGGGATCCACGTATTGTGGTAGAATGGCTCAGCTCTAACCAGCCGCCTCATTCAAGTTTATTCCAAGTATCTCGTCGCACAGCACTGATTTTGCTACTCGCTTCTAGTCGTAGAGTCCATGACCTGACACTGTTACGGGTTGATAGTGCACATTTTGAAGACAATTCTAATCATATTGTTTTACACCCAGCATTTGGCTCAAAGACAGATAGCTATATACACAGACAATCATCATGGAAATTGCACACACATACAGATAAATCCATATGCCCTGTATGGTGGATACGTAAGTTGATAGAATTATCATCATCACGTAGAATTAACAATGACATTAATCATTTATTTATATCAACTCGTGGCAGAGTCAGGCCAGCCTCCCGAACAGTGATTGGAGGTTGGGTTAAAACTATTCTTAAGGAGGCAGGAGTAGAGGCTACTCCTGGTAGTACTCGAAGTGCCGCAGCATCTCTCAACTGGCTTGAGCGCCACAATATTGACGAGATCATGGCAAAAGGGCACTGGCGTGTCCCCAACACATTTGTACGGTTCTATTCAGCCGAAATTAACACATCGCAAAGTCGTAACAATTTATCTCTGACATTTGAAGCTGTGTAGATTCTAAATAATATATGATTATATACCTATTAATCAATGTAATTTCAATCAATCTTTCAGGTCAAAGCAACATTGTTATATTAAGTTAAATTGGTTTATTTAATCTAAGTAGGTATGCTATGCATAACTAATGTAACTTTAGTTCAAAGCAAATCTTAATTCTTTGAATAACATTATCATGAATGCATACATTGTGGTGCTAATCATGTTATGTGAATGGCAAAACTTAGTTTTGGCGGTTCAACTAAAAATATTTTTCTTTACTTACATAATTATAGTTTTTATTTTTACATTGAGTCACTTTCATTTCTAATAATAATGTTCTCACACAGTTATATTTTGTTTAATATAAATACTCCTAGGTACCTATATTGAACAAAATTATTTCGATACCTAAATAATTTATTTTTCACACATTGGCATATACTTAGCTTGCCACCAGGCGATAATAAACACATCTCACTGTATAGGTCTAGAATAACGGTTCATAGTGTATAATATAATGTTTTACCTGAAAATAAAACAGTTATTATATACGGAACCTTATTCTAGACCTATATTTTTAATCCTGCCTGGTGGACTCATAATCCACCGGAAGTGAGATGCAATGTGAAGAGCACGCCTGACTGTTCGGGCAAGCTCCACGCCCCTCCCCCCGGCTACAGCGGGGCGGAGCCGATTGGGAGGGGAACAAGAGAGGTCGTGACGTCAGATCCGGAAAGATGCTGTCTCACTGTATAGGTCTAGAATAAGGTTCCGTATATAATAACTGTTTTATTTTCAGGTAAAACATTATATTATACCCCCTGCAATACGTTTCAAGTTCATTTCATACACTACCTATGCTATTTACAGCTAGTGCCAAAATACACGTACACAGAGATGAGAAGATGTTTGTTGTTGTTGATAGAAATAAATAGGATCCAAGTAGTTACTTTCACATTTATAATATTAAGTATGGATTTACTTCTTAAACCAAACAAGCTAGTTGGTTGCTAGGTGGTCTAACGGCATGTTATGTTTGGTAATGTAAATAAAAACACTTGATAAATGACATTACTTACATTAAAATTCAATTTTTTGAGTCGTAGTTAAAAATGCATTGCTACTTAAATGTACCGTATTTATTTTATTCCAGTATTAAAAAATCCACAAAAAAAACATGTAAGAGGTAAATTAATTGCACTTCATTAAAATTCAATTTGATACTGAGTTTCTACTTACTACTTTTTCTAAGTAGGTATAATATTTACATTACAGTTAGTAGTATGGGCAAAAACTTTAAGCCGCAATATTATTGCACCAAAGTTATAAAGTACAACTTACCTTGGTTTTTTATTCAGTATTTTTGAAGAGAAGGAAAAAGTAATACAAATGCCGACGCTCTATCTAGACTTGAAATAAATAATAATGAAATTGAATCTACGTCTTACAGTGATAAAGATGACCTACCGTTATCAATGTTTGTAAATCAGTCAATAAAGGCACCTAACACACAAATCGATGACCATAGCACTATCCATACTGAATTAGAAAACCCTGTCTTAGAAATTCCTATCTCTGATAAAAATGTAAACACCTTTGATAATCAGCTATTTTTAGATTTCGTACATCATTCACCCATAAATACTAAAACCGTTAATATCTTTCCTGGAAAAAAAAGAATATTAGCTCAAATAAATGAAAATTATTTAGAAAAAAGTATTGTTACTTTATTCAAAGAACACCTAACACCAAATATTAAATATGGTATATATCTATCAGATGTTAAGTTCATTCCGTTGATTACAAGTACACTGCAAAAGGTATTTCAAAATTCCGCGTATAAATTGTTATTTTGTAAGTCTAAAACCGAAGATGTAACCTGTCCAGATAAACAATACTTAATAATTAAGAACTACCACGAAGGTAAAAGTAATCACCGTGGAATTCAAGAAGTTGAACAAAGAATTAAATTACAATATTATTGGCCTAATATAAAAAATCAAGTCACAGAATTCGTTAATAGTTGTAACATTTGTCAAACTTGTAAATGGGTCAATCAACTAATATACCCACACTTTGGACAGGTTAAAAATATTTTTTGTATTTTTTTAAACATTCATTTTCTTTTATTCTGATTCGATGAAGGCATTAGCAATGTCATCTATTTTAATGATTTAAAAGGGCACTGAAGTTACTTGGAATTTAACACAGTTTTAGTAAGAAAATACAACGCATACCCTCAAAAACTGTCCCCAGAGTTACCAGCATTCAGCGTTAGATAAATCGTGAATAAAACAAGTAAATTTTTACGTTTAATTTTTATTTACTCTTACATGCATTATCAACTATTTTGGCATAATCAGTCTTCAAGTATTCTTAAATTTTAATATAAAACTAACCATCGTTTTGTCTTTTGCGTAACCTGAGTACAAATAAAGAAGGGCTCTTTTAAATAAAACTAACTGAAAAAGAAATACAAATGAACATTAATTTTATATTAAAGCCCAATAATTGTCTGAAGTAAGAACTACTAATATAAACTTATACAATCAAATAATGAGTATGTTATAATCGAAAATGTAATTTTGAATTTGGGGACAATAAATAACTCCAGAGACAAATTTGGGTAACGCCTAAGACATACAATAAAAAAAATATAAATTTTACCGATGGACCCGATAGAATTAAATGAACTAAATTCTTTATTTTGTAAAACAAATCAAAAGATCAAACATTATAAACAAAGGAAGGCACATTACAGATATTTCGAGCTTATTTTTCGAAAACATCAATCGAAATTTCAAATTTGTATTGTCCTTTTCCCAAAAAGGCAGGTGTAGGCAAGATTTTTATAATAGTTGACATGACATGACTCATAGTTGACATGACTCATATAATTTTTATCAATTCTGAACGACTTTGCATCATTACTAACAACCCGTAGGAACATAACTTTTACTTCACCGTCTTCTTCGATAGGTGTCAAAGGTTTGCACACGTAAGAATAAGTTTTCTTTTTCTTGTTCATTCCATACACATAGACATGCAGAAAGTCACCAGCTGTCACCTGTTGTGGAGCTTCATAGTTACTCGTCGTAGCCAGCGGTCCCTCTGAGTCCTCAAACACCGTATCGTCTGTAGACTTCGATCCACCTTTGTCGTTTTCTTTGTTATTCATTTGTTCTGGCTGTTCACCTTCACTCTCAGAAGATCCATAAACTGCTCGATAAATACTGGGACGAGACGGTATGTTTTGGATATCTTTCAGTACAGCAAGCGGCACGTCATCATCTGATAGATCGGGAGAATAATATCCCGTAGGTTCGAAATTCGCTTCTTTTGAGGGCTCAAAGTTCTCTTGTACTGCAGATTCGACGGTCTCTTGTGTTGCGGACTTGAAATTCACTTTATATGTTTTGGGATTGAGACAGTCGCAAAAACCTCTTTTCGAAGATTTACAAAAGCAGCTAAGGCATCTATACTTACTGAGTTTCGTTCTTCGGTAAATATTTGATGGACTTGTAAAGTTCCAATAAGTCGTGGTATTGTTTTCGGCAGCTCACCTTGTATTTGTTTAATAGCTTCGTCTTCGTCTACTAGCATCCATCATCTCATCATCCACCTTTCATCTCCAACACCAAAATCAATCCACCAGCTCACTTTAACCAATTTTCAATAAGTAGGAAGAATAAGTCATGTTTCCCCGTAACTTGACTTATTCTTCCTACTTATTGAAAATTGATTAAAATAGAGTCAGTTTTACTTTACTTGCTACAAGCTAATCTCACCAAGTACGTAAATGTCTTAGGAGTTACCAAGAATGTCTATGGAGTTACCACCCAAAGTAACTCAGTATACAAGTAACTCAGTATACAAGTAACTCAGTATACAAGTAACTCAGTATACAAGTAACTCAGTATACAAGTAACTCAGTATACAAGTAACTCAGTATACAAGTAACTCAGTATACAAGTAACTCAGTATACAAGTAACTCAGTATACAAGTAACTCAGTATACAAGTAACTCAGTATACAAGTAACTCAGTATACAAGTAACTCAGCAGACAATTGATATATTTTCATCAAAGAAGCACATTAAAATTTGAATAAGGTACATAGCGTAAACTTTAGTCGAATACATATGTTACGTACCATAAAAACAGCTGATTATTATAAATATTTAATATAACTTATATCGAAAAATCGCGGTCACTCAGCAGACGACACAAAAAGGCACGCACTCCCTCCGAACGTTCTTTGAGGACTGGCGCCTCGAAGTCAGTATACGAATCGAAAACTATTCTAGTAAGGGACACAATTTAGTGTTTTTTTTTTGTAAAAGTGTTTTGTCTTATTACGGTTTTGTATTAAACACAATAAACTGTGTTATACTGTCTTTTTCTATAATAAAAATCATCCGAAAGCGAGAAGTAAAAGTTCATTTATAATGATAGTTCACAAGTTAATGTGGTCTTCGGACAGGGATATTTTGTATGGTGCGAATATTTCGTATCCTGAGTTACCATAAAATTTTATAGAAATCAAAGATTTTCGAGAACGCAATCAAGTTTTCCGTTGTGCCTATCAATCGTAGATACAATTGTGACATTTATTTTGTGTATGACTGTTATCAGTTAGGGCATATTTATAATAAAGTGTCGGGGACAGCAAAGTGTGGGTAAAATAGTTGATTGACCCAAATACGAGAGAAATCCAAATAAACAAAACTTACAGATAGTTCCTATACCTGAAAAACCTTTTGAGGTATTGCATATTGATACTCTTACCGTAAATCGACAAAAAATCTTAACAATTATCGATGTATTTTCTAAATATATAAGCATATCCTCTAGAGTCAGTAACAGGAATAAATGTGATAAATGCATTGTCTATTTTTATTTCACACCATGGAGTACCAATTAGCATTACCACAGATCAAGGAACTGAATTTAAAAATTTACCCGTACAAGAGTTTGCAAGCCTACATAAAATTAAGTTACATTTTATCAGTGTAAACAATCCTCAGTCAAATGGAGCTATTGAAAGATTCCATTCTACTATATTAGAACACATCCGTGTGTTATCTGTTACCCAATCTACCTTATCCACTAACCAGCTAATGCTATATGCTGTTATAGGATATAATAATAGTATTCACTCAGTAATTTCACAAAAACCTATTGATGTCATTAATGGGCATTCAAATAGTCATGACCCATTTGATATAAATTTAGAAGCTACTTATCTTCAAAACTATGTAGTTAGGCACAAGGAAATTACCAAACAATTATACAATGAAATAAACAAAAAATTACTCTGTAACCGGACTAAAACTATACAGAATGCTAATAAAGACCGGGAAGAACCCATTTCTTACGAAGAAGGAAAGGCGTTATATATAAAAAACCCGCTAGCCGTTAGGCATAAGACAAAACCTTGTTACTTAGGTCGTAGAGTTAAGAAAAATTTAGGTTTAAAGGTCATAGACGATAAGAACATTGTCCACCACAAACGTATCGTGAAGAAGCCTCTGAGATATCAAAATGTCTTGTTGCAGGATTCCGATATTAATCCGGGCTGAACAAATCGTGACTACGAAGTTAGTGGACAATCCTGGGATACTTCCCGTAAGTTAGGTAGTGCTAAGTTTATTAAAACAGAACATGCGTTCATACATTATTACGAGTTAGATAGGATTAAAGATAGTATTAGAAATATAGAAGGCTATTTACATACTTATTTAGACTACATACAATCAGCCGATCCAATTTATTTTAGCGATACTTCATTAGCTATTAATCAGATCCATAATAGCATGTTAGAAACGATTTACGATAAGTTCAACACTATGTATAAACACCCGAGAAATAAACGTGGGCTTATCAATGGTTTGGGTTCCATCATAAAAAGTATCACCGGTAATCTCGATCACGAAGACGCATTATTTTATAGTAAAGCCATAAACATTTTGCAAAATAATCAGGATAGTTTGAATGATAAATATAATGCTGGAATTACCTTGAATAAACAAATTTTGCAAACTTTCAATATGACCTTGTCTACTATTGTATCGAATGAGTTCAAAATACATATTAAACTAAATGAGATCATGTCTAATGTTAATATGACTGATTTTAGGATAAGTGATTTTATTAAAATTAACAGTTTGTTTAATTTCTTAAAAATCAATTTACAAAATATTTTGAATTGTATTACATCACTAGAAAATGCTTTGAGTTTTTCCAAATTATCAGTAACTCATCACAGTGTAATTAGTTCACAAAATATTAACTTCATGTTTAATATTCTAAGAAACCAATATGAACCTTCTGAGTTGCTTGTACATGAGAACACTGAGATAAGAGACTATTATGATATTATTGAGTGTGGTTCCTACTATGTAGATAATGTAATTGTATTTGTTCTGAAGTTCCCTATTATGCATTTAGATACTTTCACTTAATATCATCTATTTTCTACTCCAACATTTAACAATACAATATTAAAGGTATCACTATTGGACCTATATACACGGTACTATGTATTATTGGATTGGTTGCTGGAATATTATATTTAATAAAAAGACATAAGAGGAACCAGGAAACGTCAGTAGCCCGAGCAACAGACGGAGGCCGCAACCCTTTTACTTGAGAGAAGAAAGGGCTTCGAACTAGTGCGGGGGGTGTTATAGTGTGTGTCGGTAGTGCATATGTGTAAGTGTGTGCGTGTACGTAGGCGTCGCTCCAGCCGCGTAGCATGTAAGTTAGTTTTTAAGTCAGACTCTCCTACCTTGTTCATTCAACAACATGTACTAAAAGTTCATTATATTTTTGCTCAATGCGCCACAGATGTGTTCACATCAATTTTTTTTTGATAGAAATACTGTACCGTTTTATATTATGTATTAAGTAAAATGCTGTTATTTTGACATTACAAATAAACACTTCAATTTTATTTAGTATTTGTAAAGATAAAACCAGAAAATTATCCTATCAAGATGGTAACATAATTGTTATATTATTATGTAAAATAATGTAAATGTTATTATAGTCTAGGAACTTGACTAATAATCAAGGTCAGCCTTATTTATAAACATTGATAGGTAATCATTATCTTAGCAATGTCTCCAATCATGACCATTGTAATAAAATCTGATGGTCATAATATGCTTCTTGACCCTAACTAACTATTTATGTAGTCTGTTATTCCGTAGGTAGTAAAATTATACTTGTCAAAAAATAATAGGCCGGTTTATCATGAGTATCGAGTCATATGGTTACTTCACTAGTTACGTCGTGATTGACCATCGCGCGTCGTCAATTCAAGTTATATGTCAAAACGGGCCTATTATTTTTTGACAACTTTAGTATAAATACCTTTCATTTACCTACCTTTCATGTTTTCATTCTACTAAACTATATATCATTCAGTAAATAATGAATGAAAACTACCGAGTTTAGTTATTACTAGTAATTAATCATTTCCCACAGGATTGTTTGGTGTAAATACCAAAATGATTGTTTACATAATATGACTTTATTGCATTTCCAAAAAATATTCTAGTACGGTATTTCGACTGTTTCTGATGACCTTTTATAGTGTAATGACAACAGTATACTTTTAAGATAGGTAATAAATTGTGTACAAATAAATAAATGAATATACACAGAAAAGCTATATACTATATACTTACAACAAGGAATGTCTGGCAAGTTCATGAGGCATCATCTTGGCATAATCGGTGAAGGAAACCAAGAAGGGTGTCCGTACTCCATCAACGAGGACCACATTATGGCCAGTGCGGTCCGGCAGGGACTTCTTTTTCTGCTGTAATGCTGCGCCAACACTGAGAGCTCGTCTGGCGGTGTCTAAAAGTACATTTTCCGAAATTTAGGATAGTTACATGTAAAAATGTCCTTGAAATCTTATCAAAGTAGGAACGTTATTTCATTAGAGCACAGAATACCTTCCAGTATGTACATAGCATGAACTTTGCACTCATATTTTGGCACGGAACTGATCAAAATTAATTGCCAACAATGCCAACTTCATAAAATATATTCTTTTCAGCTTTACAAATTGTGTAATATGGAAAACATTAGTAATTGTTACAAAAGTCGTCTACTACTATAAAATTAAAGAAGTACTACAAAACCTACCGAATTTAGCCGTGGAGCCGACGTGGGAAACTTTCAGTAAAGATTTAGATATTTGAGATGCCATAGTTGCCGGAAAACTTATCCCGATTAACACTGGACACGACGGAGACTTCTAAAACAATTAATGTAAATTATAAACTACAGTAAATCGTAATTTAAAACTTAAAATAAACTTAGAAGAAAGTTGGACTCTGACCTGTCAACCACAGCGTAAAAACAGGGTTGCTAATATTAGGTGATGAATTACAACAGCTCAAATAAATCATTCAAGGAAATGAGGGAAATATTTTCTAGTTGTTTTAAGTTTTATGCAACTTAAGAGACTCTTACAGAATAAAAAATGCACCGTTAGATACAAATATGAATAGCTATTAGTTGAGAATCCCATCGAGCAACATATTATAACAGGAATAAAATTTGATTTCACTATACCATTCATTGGGAATTTGAATTATAATTGGCAACTTTATACGCTAGCTGTCATTATTACGTTTCGATACTTTTCCTATTCCTTGTAAACTGAACACTACAGAGAGATAATTATATTTTCATACATTAAATCAAATAAAGACTAATGATGACTTTGATTTTAATAGTACTAACTTGACTTTGACCTGTTTAAATATTTTTTAAATCTATTTCGGTAAATATTTATTGATTTTATGACAATTAACACCTCAACAACGTTTTGTTATGTTTTCATCAAATGAAAATGCGGGTAGATGAAAACTGTTTTCATGTGCATGATTCTCAATTTCTCATCATCAATTTCCGTTCTGTTTGCCTTCCGCCTTGCTTGCAACCACGTGAAATCGTTAAAATTAATTTTCATTATTACTTATTTGTGTTTTATAAATTAGTAATTTTATTTATACTTTTGTTATTATTTAAATGAAGAAACTATAGAAACTTATTAGGTAAGTTCATTTGTTTAATTTTCTATTTGATACATTATCATCATCATCTTAGCTGAAGTACCGTGACATGCTGGACATAGGCCTCCCCCAGCATCGCTATGACCGGTCCTATGCTGCAATCTTAATTAACATTATTTGTTTTTCTTGCATTTTCTGGAACCTAGTTATGTATAACTAGATACTAGATATACTTACATGCTGTATCGACCCCGAATATTATAACATCGTGTTAGTGGGTACGCGCCTTGGGCGACCTACGCTGATACAGCATGCAGCATAGCGTCGGGATGTTATGGCCATGGATGGGCCATGGCTAACACCCGGAGACACGCATCCGTAGAGATAAGGACTTAGTATTAAGAACATTTTATTAAATTTATTTTTAAGCTAGTTAGTCTACATTAAATCGTCTTCGCGACTAGTCTCCTTTGTTTTTTTTTAAAAAACCTTTGGCAGTGACTCCGGGAGTTAACTACCTATAGTCTGGTATCGTTTACAAACTTTTTCAAATGTTTTATTTTCACACGTGTTTCAATAAATATATATAAATCACCGCCAACAGTTTAAAAGTTTTTATCAATTTTATTTCAAGTAAATACAACAGTAGGTATTTTGTTAGTGCAGAATATGCTATTTTCAATGTTTCGGTTTTTTTTTTGCAGACTTGCCAAACCACGCATTATTTTTACCAACAATTTTTTCTCTTTATTCCCAGAATGAAATACCAAAGCCTAATATTCGTAATATACCTCGCGTGGTGTACGGCAGAGTTTGCGGATGAAATGCAGGAGTTTGAGGCTGAATGTATGGGTGAAGATACGTTCCCGTGCATGGGAGGTGGCTGCATCTCACAGGCGCAGTACTGCGACGGTTACGTGGACTGCGATGATGGCACGGATGAGAACTTTTGCAGTAAGTTATGACTACGTACTAATTAAATTTCGGAAGTGTGAAAAATCCATGTTAATAAAGTCACGTGCATAAATAGGTACCCCACTGCTACATCTACCCAACTAAACATCGTGCAGTCTCTCTCGCACACCGCTCAACATATAAAACAACTATGGTTCGCGCGCTCTCTGCTGTAGGTACAGTGGTACCTACAGCAGAGAGCGCGCGAACCATAGTACGCGACTACGCGTTATCGCGTTATGTGTAGTCGTAGCATCACAGAGTACATTCTAATATAGGTACTGCGTACTGCGTAGCATAACGCGAACTCCACTTCGTACGGTTTTTCCGATTTTCTCGGAAAATTTGAGGTTATGTGGAAAAATGTTACCTAAATTCAAGTCTTTTCAAAGATCTTTTTATTGCCAACAACTTTTTTCTTTCACTTTTTTTGCTGCAATACGTGAGAAACCAATTTTACCCCCAAAAGTTTACCACATTTCGCCCGTCTAATATTCTAATCAAATCCTTTTAAGTCCTTGTTTATTCTTTCTACCTAATATGGTAACATGAAATTAATATCCTCGAAAGGTTTCAACTGTTCATTTTAATAAATAAATATGAGTTTAGCTTTAGAACAAAAATTTAAAAAATAGATTTTTGAAAATAAGTTTTTTCATTTTTTCGCGTTTTTTGGAAAAAAAATCCGTAGTATTTATACTCTATTAGTAGTATTTAGTACGTAGTATTTATATTCTAAAAGTAGACGCTTCAATGGGAAAAATGACGGCTGACGAGCTTGAAAATACGAATTTTACCGGTGAAACATTTCAGTTGAAAATGAGGTAGTTTTTCGGAATTTGTTGATAACAAAGGAAACATCTGTATTTCGCTACAAAAAAAAAACCCAGCTTACTTACGAAACATAATAAGTACGTTGTTTTATTCCGAGAGAACTCACATCGTCGCCATCTCTTCTTTTGCCTATCATAAGTAATTTCCACCAAATTTCGTGAAAAAATAAACAATTTTTGCGCGAGAGCAAAAAAAACCGTGAAATACCACTTTCAACCTCTAAAAGTTCACCCCGTTCCAACCTTCTCCATTTTGTCGACTCCAAATTATTTTTCCTGTCATTCGAACAATATTTTGCTCCTCTTCCAGCAGGTCTCATGGTGTTAATTTTTTTTCCCGCTTTTATATTTTTTGGCGGCCATCAGCACTGGTCTATATGTATTTATTGTATGTACTTACATGTAAGTTACACCGCAGCATACCTCAAGTATTGTCTCTTCTTCTCTCTTTAAATCCATCCAAAGTTTGTCACATTATATCTGTAATTTGTTTGGTGTATTCTGTTCATATCTTGTGCAGTAGACCACAAGCCATACGAAGAGTTCTGCAACGAGACCCATCAGTACATCTGCCAGGACACCAAAAAATGTATCCCATTGACGTGGATATGTAATAACGAGCGCGACTGCGACGATGGCAGCGACGAAGTCAACTGCACCGCGTTGCCGACCGCTAAGGCTAATGTGAGTACCTACAGCTAATCATGTTTAATGTGGACAGTATCAACGAGCCCGACTGCCATGACGGGAGTGACGAAGTCAACTGCACCGCGTTGATCTAAGGGCCTGTGCACACCACGTTTCATAAACGCGCCGTTGACGCTCGTTTTAGAAACGTGCGGCGACGGCGCGCTTTTATCCTACAGAATAGACTGACTCGCGTGCGTATCACGTCTGTATCGCTACGAACGCGCGTCAACGGCAAATGTCCTTTATACTCGTACTAAAATAAATTCACTAACTAATTACTCTAACATAAATTTTTATGTTCTAAAAATTATTTTAAGCTGTAGAAACACTTTATATGTAGCCACTCTGACAATTTTGTTTTAAAAACACTACCTTGTAGCGATTTAAATTCGTCTGGTAGGGTACCTATTATAATTTTTTTTTTTTTAAACTTTGCCCCACACTAGGGATTTCTCCTGTATTGTGGGTGCGTTTACAAACATTTAAATTCACATACACAAACAGCCAGACCCGGAACAAACAAACAAACAATTAAACATATTAAACACATTTTTCTTATAAATATCTTATGACCAGCTGGATGATATATATTTATACAGTGTCATATGTAACAAAAACCCTGTTGTTCCTTTTAGGGACGTATACATTAACCTACAAGCACAACATTGGTGGAATTATAATTTAAAAAAAATAAGTATTGGCTAGTTGAGAAGTCAAAATCAAAGAATGAAAAACGTTAGAAATCAGTTAAACATTACAAATATTAATAATTAAATATTTATTTTAATTATTTTTGTTGATCAGTTTTTATAAATGACTTGCTTTATTACGTTTGTATACCGATTCTTAAAACGTAGGTAGAAGGAACAACAGGGTTTTTGTTACATATTGTTTATATTTAAATATCACATGATGTAATTGCCAACAGTCGGCCTGCAAGGGTTTCGAGTGCGGCGACGGCAAGTGCATCTCGTTCCTGTGGGTCTGTGATGGAGTGTACGACTGCGAGGACAAGAGTGACGAGTACGCACAGGATCTATGTCGTAAGTGTTCTTGATTATCTACTTTACTTTTGTATGTAGTTATGTTAACAGTAGGTAAATTAATGTATGCTTCGCCCGCGGCGTGGATTTCGTATCTTCGCCTACAAAGTTCAAGAAGTCACTTAGACACAAGACAAGACATAACAGCCTTTCGACTTTTTTTGTGGGTGTGTAAACGCGCTGCCGTAAACAGCAATTTTTCGCACCATACTTATAAGTCGTTTCCCAGCAACAATTTTTGCTCAATATTACTTAGTGATGTACACAGAATGCGTAGGTAACTGCTGTCATGGGTATTTTTAGGGTTCCGTACCAAAATGGTAAAAAGGAACCCTTGTGGTGAGACTAAGTCTGTCTGTCTGTCACACCTGGATATCAAGAACTACTAATGCTATCAACTTGAAATTTAGAATAGTTTTAGATGACGTTTGCCCAACGATTTTGCAAACAAGAAAGAAATTTAAAAAAATATATCTTTTATACAAAAGGGACTGAAAGGGTGTCTTAAAAATTTGAAGTGAGGCTACTAGGGCACGTGGGGTATCATATGAAAGAACGCGGTTTGCACATTCTCAAACCTTTTTTTTTTCATTAGGTAGCATAGTTTCCGACTTTTGATGAAAAATGTAAAAAAAATAACGTCCCCTTATCTCCGAAGTTTGCTTAGATAAAAATCTGAAATTATTCTATGTGATAGAAGTTTATGTAAAGATTACAGGAAAAATAAAATCATGTCTCTAAATAGCACAGTTTTTCAGAAATCATCAAACTTATATATACGTACGGAACCCTCGGTGCGCGAGGCCGACTCGCTCTTGACCGGTGTTTTGCATCTTGTATACAGCACAAGCGGTTTTTTTGCATGTTTTAGCCAAAATTCTCCAATTCTTTAATTCTGCAGGACACGTCTCCCTGCCCCACGCGATCCTCGACGGCTCCTACTGCCAGGAACTGCCCAGTCTTG
The DNA here is from genome assembly GCA_948098905.1 of Tiliacea aurago. Classification (NCBI taxonomy): domain Eukaryota; kingdom Metazoa; phylum Arthropoda; class Insecta; order Lepidoptera; family Noctuidae; genus Tiliacea; species Tiliacea aurago. The sequence goes on from OX402597.1 coordinate 6,443,181, forward strand.
GAGAACGTAACTACAAGTGCCTGGACTCCTCCTACTGTCTGCCGAGCAACTTGATGTGTAACGGCATTCAAGACTGCCGTGATGGCAGCGATGAGGGGCTGTTCTGCAAGAATTGTGAGTTTTATTTTTATTAATTGGTTTCATTATTTGTACGTTTAGCTACCCTTTTTATTTTTCAAATATAAAAATAAACATAAGTATTTATGGAGTTAGAATTAAAATATTATGTACATAAATAACAACTTATATCTAATTAATTTATAAAAATAACAAAATTATATACTAACTAAACTAAAACTATTTATTAAAAAATTAAAATATGGCGTCGAAAAATTCCTCCGCATCGCTGTCGACTGGTAATGTACCCAAGAGACTGGCGGCATTGCCACGTTGTATGGCAATGCTTAACCTCTGGCCAAGGTAAAAGCCAGCCCTTATCACGGGAAGTGTCAACCAGCCCTTTGGAGATATCTTTGAACAAAACATGAGCCCACGGCCCGAGGGTTTAGCTACCCTTAGATAAAGTACGCAGGAGTATTTTTTTTGTGTCTCTACTTTGAACTCTAAATTTTCTATTACCAAAGTTCAACCTGTCCTCGTATCGATAGCCCTTAAAATATATGTATAGTACATTACTGCAGCAGCCGGCAAAAGAGGCATTGATGGACGAACGTAAATGAGTAAATGAATAACGAAAACGTGGACCGCAATGTCTGGTTCAGGCCAAGTTTTTTATAGTAGGTAATTTTCTTATAATTGATGCGCGGTAATTTAAACTAACTACATAGTAAATAATTGCGTCAGAAGATTAATTTTTACAACAGTGTCTAATTAATTTTTAAATATTATGCAATTAAATCGCGCATGAGTGTGGATGTACCCTTTCATTGACAGTTTCCTAGATTTCCTAGAACTAGATGTGCCAAATAATGCTCTGTTCGTGATGGCAGAACTGCCAATTTATTCTGTTAAAACCACCACGAAATAGTAGATTGTGTCCACAATAAGGGACCAAAATAATGTATTGAGGGTAAGAGTGATTGTTTGAATCCCGAGCTAAGCGATGGATTCTAGAGTAGAATCCCGAGCGTCGCGAAGGATTCTAGAGTAGAATCCTAAGCGTGGCGAGGGATTCAAAGTACGTCGCTCGAGGAATTTTGGTACCGTGTGGCACACTCTGCTTTTAACCCCCCTCTACGAGAAAAATAAATAAGAGAAGCTTTTAGTAGTGACGAATATTATATTTCTCTCGATTTTTTTTGTAGTAAATTGTTTATGTCAGTTTCTGCGTTTAATTTTACACTTTCTGATGTTAATATTTCACACACACCTATCACACATCTTTTATTCAATTTGTGTGAATCAAATTAAAATTGTCTGTAATATTTTGCTAAAAAGTACTTATTCACTTAATAAAAAAAATAAGAAGTTCCCGCGTATTTTTTTGTTAACATAGTTAACGAGAGTTAACCAATGCCGCGTCGGTCGGCAGGCAAATGATGATGAACTAACGGTAATCCCCCTTTTCACAGGGCACTCAATGTGCACAAATTACAACTGCTCAGGCAACGACACTCAGTGCTCTCCTGAACGCTATGGACCCACATGCCTCTGCCTACCCTCCCTGTCCATGCGTCAGTACAATTACGTCACCAAACAGTGTGATGACGTCAACGAATGCCTTCTGGAACGACCACAATGTTCCCATACGTGTGTGAACGCTGATGGACACTTTACTTGCGAATGTGATCATGGGTATAGTAAGGACGAGTTTGGGTACCTTTGTTATGCTGACGGTGAGTGGATTAAATTTTCCTATAATTTTTGTTTTATAAGTACAGTCCCTTCACAGTTATTCTATAGTGCGTTCACTATAACTAAACGCGTGACGCGTTCGGTAGCACTGAATTTTACAGTCTTAATTTCAATATTAATAGAGTTCAAAATGGCAACTGATAGAACAAACTACCAATCACTTAAGGCGACGATAACCTACTTGAATGATTTTATACTGAAGATCACGTATCTAAACGAGTAGTGTTAATGATTTGAAAACAATAATATGTTAAATAAGAGCATTTTCTCAATAACTTAATATGTGAATATTTTAGATTATGTTTACATTACATAGTGAAATGTAAAGTTATGTCTAACGCGGATAAAAAACTGAGAATGGCGCAAAATCTGCCAAGCGTATTTTTCTGAAACCTTCACCAATTTAAAGATTTTAATGATTGATCTTTTAGTATACGCGTCTTATAACTTTTGTTTTGTGTATGATAAATTAATAATGCGTCAAATTGGGGACAGCGCTTCTTGATGGGCGATTCCTATTACTGGCTGAACGTACGACGCGTTGCGTGAGCTCAGTACAGAACACGCAAGCTAACCACTCAAGGTCACTGGCATATATCTAAGTCTTAACTCCAAAATTCAGTGCTAACAATCGCATCACGCGTCAAGTTATAGTTAACGCACAACTCTGTTAACGTTAAGTAACGTTAAGAGAGAAAAGTTAAGCTTAATTAACGTTATAATAAGGTTGCTGTTGGTTTGCTTTAGTTGCTGTCGTTTTTAATTTATTTTTGAGGCCCTTAAATTCAGAGAAAAAACATTCTTTTTTTTTCAATATGATAGAACTATTTTATTTACCTTTAGCAATGTTGACTGCTTCTTTGGTCTGATGGTGGTAAGCTGCTGCTGAGCATAAGAATAGGACCCGGGATTCGATCTCCAAGTTGGGCATGACATTGGATTGATTGGATTTTACCCTTGATAATTTCTCAGTAACTATCAACAAAAAAAAACAATATCAGCCTGGGTTCGTAGACCCCATTCATGGCAATTCGTAACAGAAAAAAAAACCATTTTTTGGACCAAAAATTTTAATACAATTCATAAACCCACCAAACTCGGCGGGACAAAGTGGCAACTGTGGTTGTGTTTGATATACTTATAAGTTTATAACTAAACACGCTGCCTATACCTACCTTCGGAGGATACGGCCATGATGTTAATGTTAATTTTAGCACCGGAAGCGATGCTGTTCTTCAGTACCCGCAACGACATCAGATACTTGAAGATCAAATCTAAGCAGATGGTCACTGTAGCCACTGGCATCAAACAGGTTACTATAATTTCCAATCACTATTATCTATAACTCCATTGGTTTAGGTAATTAAATAAAGGTAAACAAATCGTAAAAAGGGTTTTTATAGATGACACTTTCTTGTTAAAAAATACGTTGTAATTTATAGCCAAATTAAATTTATTTTTGATTTTTACGATAGTTACTAACTAAACGGAACTATAAAGTTTAACATACATTAATAAAAGAAGATTTATTAATGTATGTTAAACTACTCTTCGTATAGATGTAACTGCTTGATCACAAGTCTTTTGTTAGATTTATAATAATACTATTTTGAAATCTGGCTCCGGACCCGTGCGTCACCTAGGTGCTTCTCCTGGGTGAAGCATGGGGACCATTAAGGTCCCATGCTCCAACTGATGATCAGCACAGTCAAGTAATTAAGAAAAATACATAATTTAATAATAATCAATAGGATTTATTTTAACGATTTTTTTCCAAATTTTTGCCCAAAGTAATTTCATTGTTAATTAATTGCATTTGCGAATCTAAAACAAAATGGTTTTTTTCACGGTGTTCTTTCTTTGCGGCGTTCAGCTGGCGGTAAGTCTAAAGAATCGGTATTTTGCGATAGCACTGTTAGCAATTTATTTAGGGTAACCTGTCTATTGTAAAGAGCCCAAAAATACAGTTTCCCTAAGCGTCAACGAATTATAACGTTCTAAATTCAAGAGTACAACTGTGACGTAGCATGACAACTGTAGTGACAGGTACGTTTAGTCGGTTACTTGACAGCTCTCTGGTCAGGTGGTTTTTTTTGTTTAGGTACCTCTATGTAAGTAGCTAAACCAACGGAGTAGGTATTACTTACGTAACAATCAACAACATCTGAAAAAAAAAAATATCTACAGCGCGGCTGTCGAGCATTTATCACAAAGGTGTGGTCATATTTAAGGGTGTGGTAGGTATAGACCATCAAACTGAACCACATTCTCCATGGGACCAACACCGGTCCGTGGTGGCGTAATGGCCCCGACTTAAGATTGATATGTCATAGGTTCGAACCCGCAGTCAGGCGCTTTAAAAAAAAACGAGTGTGCTTTAAACCACACACGACTGAAGTAAAACAGAAATGTATAAACGGCCAATGTGAAAAAAAAAAAACCTATTAAGCGGGACGGCCCGCGGCGGTGATGCGGTGTGTTCCATGTTTAAAATTTAAACTTTCGTTCGCCTCGCCCGACCAGTTTCCGTAACGCATTCACCAACTTACTCCCGAAGTCAAGAGTGCGTAAAGAAGTTTTACTTAAAAAAAAAAAAAAACGAGGAAGGAAAACATCGTGAGGAAACCGGCATTACAACCAAAAAATCGACGACATGTGACATCCACCAACCCGCAATAGGCCGCGTGGTGGACAGCCAGCCCACTCACTCTTACAGAGAGTAGGCCTGTGTCCCAGCAGTGGGAACGTTATCGGCTGATTATGCTGCCTGTACTTAGTTTACAATATTTCACGAAAGTAAATTACTCTTAGTTAATCATTTTTTTTTTTTGTAAAGGCGCACGGCGTATCTTTCGATGGCACATACATCTACTGGGTGGAGACAGCGCAGGGCCACCAGTCAATTTTTAAGGCACAACTCGATGATGTCAAGGAAACTAAACAGGTAAGGAACGATTTGTTCTAGATTATACATAGCTAGAAGAAATAAATAAAGAAAATTTGTTTATTTGCGTTAAACACGATGCAAAGAAAGAACACAAACACAAAAGAACAAGTTGGTGAAAAATATGCGTTACATCAATGCAAAATGGCGCTCAGCATTATGCTGCGAACCTATAGACGCGATAACGTCGACCGTCGCAGCATACAATGAGATGCGGGGCCGCCGCCGCCGTAGCATGCGTAGTTCATACAAACGTTTGTATGAACTACGCATCCATCGCCGGCCTCTTAAACTCTTTCTTCTTATCCTAGTACGTTCTAGAACATGTATTAGGCTAGCCTTCGTAGTCCATTGTTGGACATTGATACATAGGCATATCCAAAGATATTAAAGTAACATCATCATCATCATCTGCCTAGCCCCAACTATGCTGGAGTTGGCTTCCAGTCTAACCGTATACAGCTGGATACCAGTATTATATGGAGCGACAGCTCATCTGATCTCCACAATCCAGTCCCTCTTTCACGGGATGGAAAATCCTCATGGATGTCCTCCGCCCTGTGGCGGGCGGAGGGGTCTGTCAGATTCTTACTGTCTAAAAACCACCTTAGTGTTCCCTTCTTACACTTGCACCCCCTGGATCTTGGGATCTGTTATTACTTCCGCAATCAGGCCTCCTCAAGTCTGGCGGGGGTGAGGTGTTTGTCCCCCCCGCGACGTTTGAAAGGGGCGCGCGTGGAACACTACGCGCCGCCACCTCGGGTCTAGTGTGATACAATCCAGTCACTGGGTTAACACAATACTCCTTGGTAAGACTGGTTGTAATACTTTCGGGCATCTGACTGACTTATAATTCAAACCCCATTCACTCATTCGTTCATTCTTGTATTAATATAAATAAATTTATTGTATATTTGGGTATAGTGCAAGTGGGGGGACTTGCACTTTACAATACTCGGTCTTTGCGTTCCGCATAGTACGAAGACTTATCGTTAGTTGAGGCCCTTACATTGGTCCACCATGGGTCATGGTTTTTCAAACCTCTCACTTCTAATCTAACATGGCATTTTTGTATGGTTTGGCGAAAATTCACACATGAAGAGTAATAGGTAATCCGGGCTGGTGTCCGCAACTCCACGTCAATGCGCGTATTTTGCGTATGGGTGGGAAAATCGGTTATTTGATCCAACCCAGCTCCTCAAGGAAGGCTAGCAACGCCTTGGTGTTACGGACAATCTCACGTAGAATACCTGGGTTACCGAAGTAATTTGCCCTGTATGTGGCGACCACCGGGCAGTTTAGCAACACATGAGCTGCTGTCTCGTCGTTCTCCATGCCAGCGGATTGTCTGTGACTCCTATGACAAAGAGCTGTTTATTAAATGACCCATGACCAGTTATAGCCGCTGTAACTGTACGCAGCTGTTGTTTAGTTAGTTGTAGGACCCGTTTCGTGAGGCGGCCTTCGATAGTAGGGAGTGCCTCCTTGGCCTGCCTGCACTCACTTTGGTCCAACCATAGTTTGTCATGTTGGCCCCTGGTTCGTTTCCTTACCAGAGTGCGTAGGTAACCGAAGGGGAGTGGCTCGATGAGTACAAACAAACGATTTCCTAAAATTATGATTTATAAAGTGATCAACCCTCGTGTGGCGCAAAGTAACGAGGAAGAAATCATTATTATCTTTTTAAGGGTTCAGTACCCAAAGGGTAAACAGGAACGGAACCCAAGGCTCCGCCGTCTGTCTGTCCGTCTGTCACCAGGCTGTATCTCATGAACCGTGATAGTTAGACAGTTGAAAGTTTCACAGATGATGTATTTCTGTTGCCGCTATAACAACAAATACTAAAAAACAGAATAAAATAAATATTTAAGGGGGCTTCCATACAACAAACGTGATTTGTTTGCTCGTTTTTGCTCGATATTGATAACGGCAACAGTTAGACGCTTGAAATATTCACAGAATATTTAGTTATATATTCACTTTAAAAATAAGTAATTAAATTAAAATAAAACAAATATTTTAGGGGAGCTCCCATACAACAAACGTGATTTTTTGCCATTTTTATAAATAATGGTACGAAACCCTTCGTGCGCGAGTCTGACTCGCACTTGGCCGGTTTTTTTAATCCTTCTATGTGCTGATAACGAAAACGATACGTCTGAGAAACAGCCCTGTATAATCAGATTTCTGTTCACAGGTGCTAGCAGGGCTCGGGCTTGAAGACCCGGGAGACATCGCAGTGGACTACTTAGGCGGGAACATATACTTCAGCGACGCAGAGCGCGGCATCATCTCCGCGTGCAGGGCCGACGGCTCCATCTGTACTACTATCAACACGGACACCAAGCATCCGAGATTTGTCACCCTTGATGCCAGGAATGGGTAAGTTCTGAACTGTCTCTCTGAGGTCTGTTCACATCACGTTAATAATTATAATATATACGTATCCGTCATTACATATCGTGGATGTTAGTTCGAATGCCTTCAAATGTTTAAAGGCCATAATTTTCCACGATATTATTGATCGTGTGAGGATGATAACCATTAACCCTTCGTATCGCCGGAACGTAAATCCACGCGAGACATAATGGCTTTTTAATTGTTTCTGGAATTGCGTAATAGTAGATTGTGTCATAAGGGACCAAAATAATGTATCAAGGGCGCGAGCGATAAGCGTAGTGAGGGATTCAAAGTACGTCGGTCGAGGTTAAGTAATGTTGGTACCGTGTGACACACTCTGCTTTTCATCCCCCTATAAGAGAAAAATAAATAAGAGATGCTTTTAGTAGTGACGAATATTATATTCACATAGCCAAATTACAAATTTATATTAGATACGTTTTCGCATATGGAAGTTTGTTGTCATGTTTTGTTGGGAACAGAAAATGTCGTTGACTTTTATATCACTTGGGTGTTCGTAATAACTTCAGACTTTATGAGAACGCCCCGCGTATTTTTTTTTTGTATTTTTTTTCCAATGCAGCGTTGGCTGGCGCACTTTTTTTTTACCGGCGGACTTTATTGAAGCTTTCAAACTTTTTAATTAAATTGTGTTCCAAATTCAAAAGTCATTTCGTCACTGTTATTAAGTGCACCGGAATGACCCATTTTGCTCGCACTTATCCAGGAACCCTTCGGCTCTTTTGGAATAGATTGGACGAAAAATTACGAGTAAATTATCAGACAAAAACCACAATTGGAAAAAAAACAAAATTTGTAAAGCCTTTTTTAATTTCTTCGAATACACCAGAGACTAATAACGTGGATTGACGACCTAATTAAGGTTCCGGGAATCCCCTAGATGCGGGCAAAGCAGGACTGGTAATTGTGGCTATACTTACACGAGGTCTAAGCTCTACAACAGATCCAGTGGACGTCTGTTGGCTGAATGATGATGGTGACTTTAGTTAGTAGTATAACTACATAATGTATGTCACCGGCAACAGATCAGGATAATTTAAAACGGAGATTCCAGCGGGGTAATTGCGTAACACACAGTAGCAATTATAAAAAAAAAAAAAGAAAATACGTTTATTTGCGGCAATTGGTTTCATTTTGACAATTCAACAATTTTCATTGCGTTATTTACGTTGTTGAGCAGACTCAAAGAATCTTTCAAACATAAGAAGCAATAGATTAGGAGTATCCTTCAAAATACTTAATTCAGATTGTATTTCATAGTGTGTTACACAATTAAGGCGACGATAACCGACTTTTAATGATTTTATACTGAAGATCACGTCTAAACGAGTAGTGTTAATGATTTAAAAAAAATATATGTTAAATTATAACTTAATATGTGAATATTTTACATTATGTTTTTATTACATAGTGAAATTAATTTGTAAAGTTATGTCTAACGCGGATAAAAAACCAAGAATGGCGCAAAATCTACCAAGCGTATTTTTCTAAAACCTTCACCAATTTAAAGATAATTTAATTATTGATCTTTTAGTATACGCGTTTTATTAAAATACATTTTGGTTTGTGTATAATAAATTAATAATGCATCAAATTGGGGACAGCGCTCCTTGATGGGCGAGTCCTATTACTGGCTGAACGTACGACGCGTTGCGTGAGCTCAGTACAGAACACGCAAGCTAACCACTCAAGGTCACTGGCATATATCTCCGTCTTAAGGTGCAAATGGGGACAAAATCCCTACGTTGTTAAACTAGAACAAGACCCTAACTTTTTCAAATAATTTTGGCTATTAAAGCAAAAGAGTTTATGGATTTGCAAAATGGTCTCGCAAGCTTTTGTGATGGGTGAATATAAACATTTCAAGTTCTTCCAACTCACTATCCTCCACAGCAAAATGTACTGGGCGGACTGGCACCAGCGTGCAGTGATAATGTCAGCACGTATGGACGGCAGCCGGCCCGACGTGCTAGTGGACCACATGGACGTGTTCGCGACTGGCCTGGCCATCGACGCGCCCAATGGCCGCCTGTACTTCGTGGACAGGACCGTCAAAGTCGTTATGATTAATGGGAAGCATGTCTATGTGAGTTCTGTCAGACTTTTTGCCTTTATTAGCTTTTATTTATCTTTCCTTGTCAGTTTGTTATAGTTAGTATGTATGGGTCAAATCTTGCAAGCTGAATTAAAACCACATCCTTTTATCATACGGAGTTGAAATTTTACATGTTGGTTCAGTTTCGAAGACAATGCATTGTTATAATACATGATCAGATGCTACACCCAGGATTGGCTCCAGATGAAGGAACTCCTCAACCGACGACGGTACAGACATGAAATGTTATATATACAGCGTGCTGCTACAGTGGCGACATTAATTGAACACACTGGTAGGGCTGTAACCATAAAACATATGATGAGATATAATAATTCGTAAACTGAAAAAGAAAGTACAACAACAAACTAAATAATAATAAAGTAAGTAACCAAAATTGGGATCACGCTGTGCAAAAATTCATTCATGACGCTACTTACTAGCTGGCTTACGTTCGTACGTTCGACTAGCGAGCGGCAACGTCTTGTTGTGCGGCACGCTGTATATTTATATAGCCCTATATACCTTATGCTCCTAGTAATAAGGTCGAAAAGTGGTCAGGCGCCTGTGTCCGCGATAGTACCTATGTATTTATTATAAATGTAAATGGTACACCTGCAATGACTACCTGCAGTATTGTCTCTCCTTCTCCCTTTAATCCATCCAAAGATTGTGATTATGATTATCTCTTTCTTTTGTATGCGATCTGACAGTGACAGCGGTTTACCTGTTGTCGGCGTCTTAACAGAATTACCTCCTCCTGTTCCTGAAACATCTCAAGACGCTGCAGCCCCATCCCGTTCCTGTCCTGAAGCCGGCTGATGAACCTGATCCCGGTCCTGTTTTCCTGATCCCGTTCCTGTTTACCTGAGCCACTGACGACTATATTCCATTTTTTATTTTTTTTATTACCTTTATTCTTTTTATTTCTATTACTCGCCGGAGGGCCAGTCGTCGTAGGTCACAAATTTGAATTTGTGACCTACGACGACTGGCCCTCCGGCCATTCTCATTAAAAGACTATTCTATTCTATTGGCATACACAGATTCGTTTTCAGATGTAATTGTATACAGGGTGGATTTTTTAGATGGGCTAGTAAGGGCAGGTACCTTAACTATCGGTACAAGAAAATGGTCTTAGGAGACTGTCCTTAAGTTTTTGAGATATTTTGATCTGTATTCACAGATTTTTAATGAATGTACAGTCAGCCGACTAAGGGACTTACTAGAGAATGGGCAGCAGCGTTCTCTATGCATTTTAACACCATACTGCGATCGCCAACCCGCCTGCCAAGCGTGGCGATTATGGCAACCCCTCCCCTTTTGGGGGAGGCCTATGTCCAGCAGTGGACGTCTTTCAGCTGGAATGATGATGTACAGTCAGCAAGAAAATGGGCAGTTTTCACAAAATCTTTTTTTGATGCCAATCGATCCCGTTTCTAATAACGATCAAAAAATTCTATGGGACCAACGGAGGTTTGAGTAATAGAAAAGTCAGAAATCACAAAAAAAATCACTTACATTTTGTAGCAAATCGTTCGACACCAGATCGTTTTGGAACAGACCATATTATTCCTTTTTATTTTGCCACCGTTTTCCTTTGTTCAGGCTAATTTAGCTCTCAATGCGAACATAACTACTATACCTACATCTTTGAATTCCCCAACAGTCTTTATTCGAAGAAGCATTCCACCACCCCTACTCCATCGCGGTGTTCGAGAACACCGTGTTCTGGAGTGACTGGATCTCCAACAGTATTCAGACGACGGACAAACTGCATGGCAGCGCGCAGAAGAGGAATGTGCTGATGAAACTTGATGCTCCTGTGCTTGGTGAGTTTGTTGTATTATTATACAGGTTGTTAAAGTAATTGCGTGCCATAGCTTAGGGGTAGGTTCAGTATCGATAAAGGAAACCAGGAAAAAAAAACACAAATATAAACAAGTTTATCTTACGTCAGAACATTTCCTCTCCTTCAGGCGGAGATTTCTGAAAATAGTCATAAGTGTGGTTTTTTAAAGCAGTGTATCTCTTAAACCGTAAATATTTTTTCCAAAACAAAAACACTATTAATTATAAGAAGACAAAATTAGTGAATTAAATTAAAAATATAATTATCTTAACACAAAATTAAATTAATCAAAATTAATTAATTAAATTACCACAGACCAACCGCGGCAAGCGTAGTTTAACCTGATCGAACGACACGTGCGGCTGTTTTTACACAGCCACAAGTCCCGTCTACTATCCATATCTATAAGGGGACACAAAATTGTGCTAAACCTAAATGCTATGGGATAGTTGTATTCTCAGGTATCTCTGGAAGTTAGGACCGTCTAAATAGTGGATCCAGCACAGTTACTGAGTTTTTTTCATTGAGAATTTCTTAGAAGCCCGGAGTCTGGGTCACCAGTCCCATAGGATCTTGACTTAACAAAACTGTCGAAATGTGTACAATTGAACCTGTCCCTACCTCTTCAAAATCAAAATATTTTATTTCACATAAGCCTACATGGCATTATGAAACGTCAGAATCTAGGTGCACGGTTCCAATCGGTCGTTTCGTATGGAGAAGAGCCGGCAAGAAACTCCACGGTTACTCTTTTAAAAATAATTGTCTTTTACAATGTTTTCAAACCACAGCGTTAATAGGTATGAGAGGACAGTGTAGGACCGTCAAAAGTACCAGGTACTTAAAAAAATAGAAGATGGTCTACAAATCCACAGTCTATTAAGCCTACAACGTTCTCACATTAACAAAACATTAAAGAAAAAAAGTTAGCACCTTGTTTAAATTAAAATTTTAGGTATATAATGTCAAATAAAAATAAGACTAAGTATTTATAAAAAATTACATCGTAATTTGGGAGCAGTTAATAGACATTTACATATATTTACCGTTAATGAGGTACCAGGGAAGCCACATGTGCAGAAGGAATTAATGCCAAACTTCCTTGTCTTCAACGTAGTCTTTAATCTTATAATATGCTATTTTGATAAGTACACGTTTGATGTGGGTTTTGAATTTTCCATAGCTAAGTTCTGTAACAGACTTTAGCAACTTGCGGATACTGTTTATAAGAAATGACTTGCTTGTTTTAGTTAATCTAAATTTGGGTAGGAAATCAGACGAGTTGTACTCCGTGGCCACGAGTTATACGCTCAAGCGACACGCGTCTTGCGACAGCGAATGCAGAGAAAACAAATTAATAGAGTTGTTTAGAGTATGCCATGAGTCACTGCGTCGCGACTTATGCGGAGCGATGGACGGAAAAAGTAGCTGACGCGCGCGCGTGTCGCTTGATGCAAATTCATTGAATGACGCTCGAGGCCGTGAACCCTCCGTTATCTTTGTCTGTTGTAGGCATGCACATGTACCACCCGGTCCTGATGAACAGCAGCTCGAATCCCTGCAGCAGCAACAACTGCTCGCACATCTGCCTCATCACCTCCAACGTCAGCCACGTGTGTGCCTGCCCCGATGGCATGGACATTGACAACAACACGTGTCATCGTAAGTACTACTGTTTTGTAATTATTAACACGTCCCCTGAGTTTGTTTCGCCATGTCGACTCCATTTAGCTAAAAATAAGCTGGGGTTCCGTAACTCAAAAGGGAAAAACGAAACCCTTATAGGATCATTTCGTTGTTCGTCTTTCTGTCTGTCCGACTCGCAGAAACGCATGGAGGTATCAAGTTGAAATTAATATCAAAAACTTAAAAAAAAAAAGTTTACAATTTTTTTTTTTTAAGAATTTTAAAAATTGGTCCACAATTGACGAAGCAATCGGTCAACTACAGCCGAACATATAACCTCCTACTTTTTGGAAGTCGGTTGAATACGTAGGTCTACGGTCCCAACTCTAAAAAAAATATAAATTAAAAACTACGGTTATTTCGTCCGGGTTTTGATCGAATAACCTCAAACCAAAATGAATCGTCATAATGCATTTTTCAATTTATAATTTTCTATTTATGCTAAGTTCTTACTAACATAGTGTATAAGTCAAATTGTTGCTAACAAAGTGGACTAAATGCCTGAAAATAAAAGAATTTGATTTGATTTATGCGAGATATTTTGATACTCGAAACTAAATCAAAACCTTATAGAGTACTTCCCGTTGACCTAGAATCTTGAAATTTGGTAAGAAGTAAGGTCTCAAAGCACAAGTAAAGGTAAATGTCCGGAAATCGTTAATTTGTAGATTTATAACATAAAAAAAAAACACGAAGATACAGGTAGGTACGGTCTACGTTTCGCTCGGCGATCCATTGCGAAAAAGACGTATAGCGCCATCCCCTTTCGCTTACGTTCTATTCTTCTTTCTTATCACCTCCAGATGTCGGCGACTACCGCCCTAAGTACCTGGTAGTGGCTGGAGGTCAGCTGTTCACGAAGATACAGTACGACGCGCTCGGCAATCCGGAGTGTCACGCCACGCACTTCGACATAGGACGCGTGCAGGCTATGGCGTATGATCAGTTTAGAGGTAAGACTCGATTTTATTCTGGGGATAAATTAATAAATTCTTTATTGGCAAACGCTGGGTTACAGGATAATTTTAAAACCCTGCCTCCAAAGCTAGGTCAGAGTACTTGTATTTCAGGAGCCAAGTTTTTTAAAGTTTGTAAAATTTTATTAAGTACTTACCTACTTAAAAGTTTAAGGGAAAAAAGAAAAGAAATCAAGTTTAAAATAAAATTAGAATCAATACCAATTAAATAAATAGTACGATAAATTAATACAGGGTGGATTTTTGAGATGGGGCAGTAAGGGCAGCTACCTTAACCGTTGTAGCTACAGGAAAACGGTCTTAAGAGACTGTCCTTAACTTTTTGAGAAAATTTGATCTGCATTCACAGATTTTGAAAAAAAAAATACAGTCAGCAGGAAAATAGGTAATTTTCAGAAATCTTTTTTTATTGCCAATCGATCCTCTTTCTCAGAAGGGATCAAAAACCTCTATTGGACCAATTGAGGTTTGAGTACTAGAAAAGTCTGAGACTTACATTTTTTACCATCGATAAACAGGCCGCTCCAAAAAAAGACTGATCGGAAAACTAATAATAAAAAACAATATCTAACTTCTACTTGGGTATTGTTTCACCTTTAAATTAAAACCTTGAAACTTTACATTTAGACTCACCTAGAAAGCAACAAACTATCTAGATTCTGTTTTCAAAGCAAATAAAATTATGATGATAAATTTTGACGTTCAAAATTCGATGTTTAATTTTTTGTTTATTTTTGGCCAGTCGTCATTAGAGCGGTCCATCTTCATAAAAAACTAAGTTGGAGTCTCATCATTCATCATCATTTCAGCCGAAAGACGTCCACTGCTGGACATACGCCTCCCCAAGCACCGCCACCTCGACCGATTCTATGCTTCCCGCCGAGTTAGAGTCTCATTTCCTACGAAATGTATGAGAAAAGTTTTTTGCGATTTATGACTTTTCTAGTACTCAAACCTCACTTGGTCCGATTGAGGTTTTTAATCCTTATAAGAAACAGGATCGATTGGCATAATTTTCTTTTTTGTGAATATTGCCCATTTTCCTGCTGTCTGCCATTTTTTCAAAATTTGTGAATGCAGGTTCAAATTTTTCAAAAAGTTAAGGACATCTTATGGCCATTTTCCTGTAGCTACAACGGTTAAGGTAGCTGCCCTTACTGCCCCATCCAAATATCCAACCTGTATATGGGGAAGATGAGGTGATACTTGAAGAGACGCTTCGGGTGGCTTTCTCAAGAATTGGCGAAAAGAAGCATAACATGGAAAAAATGGGGGAGGCCGTAGCCCAGGAGTGGCACAATAGGAAAAAAACTATATTCAGGTCAAAAGAAACCCGCAACATTTAAAATCTGAAAGCACATTGGGCTGCTGTCTCTTCAATGCTACGGAAAACGCCGGGATGAGGGGAACGGAATTGTGTGGAGTGTTTTCAAACATGCCTGCAAATGCGAGCGTTTAATTATTTTGACAACCTTCTTCGAGCTGCTCGCATATTCAGATATGCGAGCAGCGGCCGGCAATGTTAGTATCTAAATCCATAAGTGTCGTGCAGAGAGAGTAGTATATATTCCTTGCTGTCGTGTTTAGCGGCCGAATAAATTACTATGAAAACTCATCTGTCGTGTAATTTAAAATGGAACGAACTTTTTACTTTCATACATGGCAACCAAGGAGGTTACTTATCAAAGGTTTTGTTTAAATTTCGAACTGGCTTGCAAATATAGCTGTTTAAAGTAATAAATAAATAAATGAACACATTGGCGCGTGAAAAATATTATCATTGTTCGTCATTGATTCTGGAATTTATAATTTACTTAGTTTGAATTTCCGCGCATTATTTGAGAAAAGCACTATACAAGCCTTGGCCGCAACCAGGGCATTGATGGATTCACGTATGAGTGCGTCGGCTTCGCCTCAGCCCACATTTACACGTTCGTCCATCAATGCCTCTTTTGCTGGCCGCTGCAGTAATGAGCTATATCCACACTATACCCTTTTCATCTTCAACTTTCATCTTCATCTTTCAATATAATTTTCGTCTAGCGCATTCAACTGTTGTACCTATGCATCAAAACGCACGTACTTATCATCTGGCATTGTCGTTTCTTTCGTTGGCCTTGGCGTTATAGAATTCGTGGTAAACAATATACCGCCTATAGGCGACCACGGGGAATGATAAACCTCGTCAGCTCCAGCGCCGCTCTTCTTGATCGACTTCTGATGTTCTTTCAAAAAACTTCGTCAATATTCATGTTATATTTCGTGGCCCAAAACTCGCAGAGCTTGTTGTCTTTTAATTTTATTTGTATAAAGTTTATTATTTTGACCCCAAAGTTATGGGAAAATTCTATAATCTTCAATAAACTTTAAAGTAGATTCCTTATCGTTTTCCGCCATCTTGGGATGTTGAAATATTTATTGCACAGAAACCCACCCAGGGGGCCTAAAATGGACGCTTTGGCAGAATCATAATATGAAACTGCGTGCAATTCATATCCCGCAATTCATCTGTTTGACAGTTTGTATGGAGTTTCGTAAAATGGTCCACAAATTATTAATTGCTCTAATGAAGTCTAATGTCAAATAGCAGCTGTCAAACAGATGAATTGCGGGATGTATGAATTGTACGCAGATCATATTATGATTCTGCTAAAGCGTCCATTTTAGGCCCCCAGTGCGGGCACGCATGCATCACAGATTCACAGCGTGCGCTACGCTTTCAACTAAAACGAAGCATGACTCTCGGGTATGCCTCACGTGCGCTGTTGAATGCGCTTTGACGCATGCTAGTGATGATCGAAAAACGGCACAGTGTGGACATACCTATTGTCCTTTTTGTTGAATGTGGTGTACAATAAATAACTAAATAATAAATGGCAGAAAAGCAAGGAGGCCTTTACCCAGATTTTCGTTTGAAATAATGATATGATGATGAACTAGTTAAAAAATGGCTAGGATTCGTGTAGTTAGAATCAGCATCCTAATTTTTTTTTTTTTTTTTCCTTCTGGCTTCGCACGGTTTGTGCATTTAGCCAATGTCAAGTTTTAGTTCTTGTTTAAAATATTGATGAAATGAATTATAAATGCATGATGATGATATCCCCGCCCACTCCCCTTGAGTTTCAGTAAAGATGTGGCACTTTACTGAGTCCTCACGCGGACTTCTTGAGAGAACTTGAAGCGAAGTTGCACCGTTTTGTTTCATTTGCCTACACTAATGCACGTACACAAACACTTAATGGTTAATAATCCACCATTATTACACATTAATATTCGGCTAGACACTAATTTTGGAAAATTAAACAAACTGCTGAACATGACGCTTCACTTTCCCGCCAAGAAGTCCCAGCATCCTAATTGCGTAATACACTATCACAATTGGAATGATTTTGAAGGACATTGCTAATCCATTGCTTCATAATTATGTTCGAAAAAAAAAAATGTCTGTCTATTAGATTTCAGTTATAGCAAGAAGAATATTTTTTTTTTAAGTGGTGTACGCAATTACGCCGCGGGTTGGGCTGCTCTAAAGGTTTACGGTTAAGGTTCCGTTTGGTGCCGGACGTAAAGAATAGCACCATCCCACTTCTTCCCGTGGTGTCGTAAAAGGCGACTAAGGGACTTACTAGAGAATGGGCAGCAGCGTTCTCTATGCATTTTTGAAACCATACTGCGATCGCCAACCCGCCTGCCAAGAGTGGCAATTATGGCAAATCCGCTTTTTTGGGGGGAGGCCTTGTCCAGCAGTGGACGTCTTTCTGCTGAAATGATGATGATGATGATGAAAGGTTTACGGATCATACTCGACAAATTATTTAGGACAATTAAATATATAAATATTTTATTTCAGATTCGTTATTCCTCTACGATGGTCAGCGAAGGACTATAAACTACATCAACATGACCGACTTTCTTCTAGGACTTACGCACGTGCTGGTATACAACGGAATGGAAAATGTTATAGACATGGATTACGGTAAGAGACAAACACTGTTCATATCAAATCAAAAGTCATTTATTAAAAATAGGCTGCGAATTAGCAATCAAAATGACATAAGACAGTCCCCCAAAACGCCCACCCTTCACCACTTCATAGTGCCTTAGCTGGGAAAATGAAGTGGCGCAACAAACTCCCCACAGCAGCACAGCGGTCTGTTCAATAAAAATATTTGATTCTATACAATAGTATGCAAAATAATTTACGTTACGCAACACAAAACATTAAATTAAATTATTTGCCATTATGTCAGCTAGCATAATACCAACAAAAAACATCGACAACTGAAAAACATAAAAAATAAATAAAAACATACTCAAGCAGAAATAAAAAATAAGAACTAAAAAGTAAACAGCACTTTAATACCTAAATAAAAGTCTCCAGGCTTAAAGGGCGTGCCCGCTTACATAATATATACAACGTGCCGCTACAAGAATGGCGACATTAAATTAACACACGGGTAGGGCTTTTTTTATTTTTATTTTTTGGGTGGGAAATTATCAAATAACTTCTCCCGCTCTGGACGGAGCGGCAGGGCGTGTCAGTCTTTTACTGACTAAAACCCACCCGTGTTCCTTCCGTTGCCTGTGTGCCAGGGCCACGATATCCCTTTCGGACAAACTCGCAACCCCGGGTAGGGCTAGTGACCAGTAATCATAAAAAAATACTACAAACTAACTCGTACATTGAAAAATTACAATTTTCAAACAAACCAAATAATAAAGCTCTCTCTATCCTTCAATTCATCTACTCTATGCACGTTAAGGCTTCTACAGACCGGCGCGACACGCGACGCAACAAAAAGGCCCCGCGTATCGCGCGACGAGCGGTGCCTTTGTGTCGCGTCGCGAGTCGCGCCGGTTTGTAGAAGCCTTTATTCATTTTAATTTCATTGATGCGATGTTATGATCCGTGACCCCGGCAAATGACCTCTGCACAATTTTTTTTTAAATAATATTTTAATGGCCTGGTTGCTGGGACCTTTTAGCCAAGTCTTTAGTTAGTTACAGAACTTGAATTATGTTCAATGCATGATTATGTATTGCCCCGCCCGGTCCCCTTGAGTTTCAGTAAAGATGTGGTACTTTACTGAGACCTCACGGGGACTTCTTGAGAGAACTTGAAGCAATATTGCACTGTTTTGTTTCATTTGCCTACACTAATGCACGTTCACAAACACTTAATGGTTAATAATCCACTATTATTACACATTAATATCGGCTAAACACAAATTTTGGAAAATAAAACAAAACTTGAACATTACGCTTCACTTTCCCGCCAAGAAGTCCGACCTCTGCGCAACAGTTATTTAAGTACAGGTTGTTCCAAAATGCTATTTTAACGTTTAATGAAATTAAAATATCTTCGTAAGTAAAAACGCGAAACCGTATAATTAGGTGTATTAAATTAATGTCGCCATTAAAGCGGCACGCTGTACATAGCGACAGCTGTAATATGTACATTCGGCCACAGCTTTTTATGGAGCACCTGCTGTTACTCAAGGTTTCCCTCTTATCCCTTTTTTTATTTTCGGGTTTAATATCCTCATGGATGTCCTCCCCCCTGGGGCAGGCGGAGGGGTATGTCAGACTCACTGACTAAAAACCACCCTAGTGTTCCCTTCTCACACTTGCACCGGGGATCTTGGGACCTACTATTATTTTCGCAATCCCCGGCTAGTGCCGGCCCGCCTCTGCGGGCCACCTCTAGTCTGGGGGGTGAGGTGTGTGACCCTCAAGATATGGGCTGTCACGTGCAAAAAGAATTTTTCAAATCCGACTGGGAGTTCCAGAGATTACCCCCTACATACAAACTTACAAACAAACAAATTTTACCTTATTATAATATCAGTATAGAGTATCGATTTACAGTGAAATATACGTATATATAAATACATTATTTATACAAGCTAACACCAAAATATGTAGCATATAAAGTATATAAAAAACCAGCCAAGTGCGAGTCGAACTCACGCACGAAGGGTTCCGTACATTTATCTATAAAAAGGTAAATTGCGGTTTACGATTTATGACGTATTAAAAAAAAAACTACTTACTAGATCTCGTTCAAACCAATTTTCGGTGGAAGTTTACATGGTACTGTACATCATATATTTTTTTTAGTTTTCGCATTCTCTTATTTTAGGAGTTACAGGGGGAGGGGACACATTTTACCACTTTGGAAGTGTCTCTCGCGCAAACTATTCAGTTTAGAAAAAAAATATATTAGAAACCTCAATATCATTTTTGAAGACCCATCCATAGATACCCCACAGGGATGGGTTCGATGAAAAAAAAAAATGAGTTTCAGTTCTAAGTATGGGGAACCCCAAAATTTTTTTTTTCTTTTTTTGTGTGAAATTCTTAATGCGGTTCACAGAATACATGTACTTACCAAGTTTCAACAGTATATTTCTTATAGTTTCGGAAAAAAGTGGCTGTGACATACGGACGGACAGACATGACGAATCCATATGGGTTCCGTTTTTTGCCTTTTGGCTACGGAACCCTAAAAAGGGGAAGAGTTCATTGGGTATCAAAAACTGTTTCAAGTTTTTTTTATGATTTTGTTTTTATTTTAATAGTCGACCAACTTACATTTGCAGTTGGATTGTATAGTGTATACAAGTTTTTCAGTTTGTTCTTGAGATAAATTCATCTCAACTACGGAACCCTTCATTGTGCGTGGTCTAGCACGCACTTGGCCGATTTTTTAATATATATTATATAATAATAATAAAATATAACCCCCTGTTTTTTATTCTAGACTATGCAACAGATAACCTCTACGTACTGGACGCGGGCCGTCGTCTTGTAGAAGTAGTCTCCCTCAGGACACAGAAGCGAGCTCTGGTGCACAGGTTCGAGGACCAGGAGGTGCCTATCAGCTTGTGTGTGCTGCCGGATTATGGGTATGTCCATACAGATAATGTAAAACCCTGATATATGTAAAAATTTATTTGTTCTTGAAAGAAAGGACTTTTGTCGTGTCAAAATATTTAGAGGCACAGTCAACCCTAGTGCTACCAGTACGACATAAAGACGCTGCCAATACTACAACATGTCCCAGAATTAATGCACAACCTCTTAAGGTGTCATTGTACACATCATTATGAACAACTTTTACTATGGGACCAAACCGCGAAAAAAAAATCCGCTGTTCCCTACATTTTGACGAGTTATTCGAACATAAATGTAGGGAACAGCTGATTTTTTTTTTCGCTATTTCATGTTTGGTCCCATAGTAAAAGTTGTTCATAATGATGAGTACAACGACCCCTTAAGACGGAGATATGTGCCAGTGACCTTGAGTGGTTAGCTTGCGTGTTCTGTACTGAGCTCACGCAATGCGTCGTACGTTCAGCCAGTAATAGGACTCGTCCATCAAGGAGCGGTCCCCAATTTGAGGCATTATTAATTCATTATACACAAACCAAAAGGTATTTTAATAAAACTCGTATACTAAAAGATCAATAATTAAATTATCTTTAAATTGGTGAAGGTTTCAGAAAAATACGCTTGGTAGATTTTGCGCCATTCTCAGTTTTTTATCCGCGTTAGACATAACTTCACAAATTAATTTCACTATGTAATATAAACATAATTTAAAATATTCACATATTAAGTTACTGAGAAAATACTCTAAATTAACATATATTTTTTTCAAATCATTAACACTACTCGTTTAGACGTGATCTTCAGTATAAAATCATCGAAAGTCGATTATCGTCGCCTTAAGAGATTGTGCGTTAATTTTGGGACATGTTATTGTATACAGGGTGGATTTTTGAGACGGGGCGTATGCAGCTACAAGAAAACGATCTAAGGAGACTGTCCTTAACTTTTGAGATATATTGATCTGCATTCACAGATTTTGAAAAAAAAATTACAGTCAGCAAGAAAATTGACAGTTTTAACAAAAACTTTTTTTGATGCCAATCGTTCCTTTTTCTTAAAAGGATCAAAAAACTATGGGACCAACTGAGGTTTGAGTACTAAAAAAGTTTTCATTGATTAAAGACATCCGTAGGAAATTCTTTACTATAATATAATAACAACCGCACCGTCGCGTAATCTCCGAAAAGCGGGACTGAGCCTATCCCGCGCGGGACTTTTAATTTGGAGCAAAAAATCGGGACGTCCCGCCAAAATTGGGACGTCTATCAACGCTGTATAATACCCACCGACGTTTACTCAGCCTCAGTACTAATGTAAGACATGGAGGCGTAGGTATCTCCAATTAGAAGTCCTTATTAAGGCACTATGTTGAGTTTACTACCAGATAAGTGAAATGATCTTCCTCGTTCGAACCTATTTCACTTGTCAAGTTACGTGCTGTTTAATCACGTGTCAATAGTGAAACGTTACGTCAATGAAGGTTTTCTGAAATCACGTACACTAGGTGACAGCACTGAGTCGTCAGGTTCGGGCACCTGTCAAGTGTCAATGAGCCTTGAACCAGCGCTGGGGCTCTGTTTTGCGTGGATGTGACGCATGTTTCCCCCAACCCTTTTCTTATTTTTGTGTTTATGTCCTTTTTTGCGTCATGTTTACCGCAAATAAACGTATTTTCTTTCTTTTTTCTTTCCTTTATTTTCTTTAGTCAAGACTGAATAAAACGAATGATAAACGTTATAATATGTTTTATATTCATTGTTGAAATGGAAGACATCTCGTCAAAGTAGTGCCAACTGGTGGCGTGAATTTTCAGGAAAAACCTCATTGAATTCAAATTTGCAGGAGGATGATGGTAGCCGTGGTAGAGAGTGAGATGCACAACAACATACACATCGACAGCATCGGACTCGATGGAGAGGGCCGGACACACGTCATCATGAACAACTTGAAAGGTAACTTATTTTTTCAGCTGTCTAAAAACACTAACCAAAAAATATAAATAATATTATTGATTTCAAAAATTGTAGTTCTATGTAATTTACTACCTTTAGTATTTTTTTTATGTATTTGGTTGGACCGTCAGTCCCAAAACGATGTATACGCGGATATCGGATAATGAACCATTTTATTGTCTACAACCATTGTCCCAAAACATTGTATCCACCGTACAGGTATTAAACATAGTAGGTATACAATTTATTATACCAAAACAAAGTAAAGATTTTGTCAAAATCTGTGCAAACGCTGTTTGCACATTTTCAAACATTTTTTTAGGTAGCATTGTTTCCGACTTTTGATGAAAAATGTAAAAAAAAAATACCGTTCCCCCATTTATCTCTGAAGTTTGCATAGATAAAAATCTGAAATTATTGTATGTGTATGTAAAGATTACAGGAAAAATAAAACGATGTGTCTAAATAGCCCAGTTTTTCAGAAATCATCAACATCATATTATATACGTACGGAACCTCCGGTGCGCAAGTCCGACTCGCTCTTGACCGGTTTTTTTTTATTTGAAAGGTAGTAGGTAACTTAAAGTTAGACTCATAGAAATTTGGTGATGGTTAGGTGAGGATCTTCGGCCTAATGAGCAGAATAAGCTCCTCAAAATGCAGTAAATTCCTCACTTTTAGATTTCTATCAGTGGAATCGGCTGATACCTATATTAATTGATGCAAAAAAGTTTGTGCTCGCGAGGCCTTCTGTTTGCAGAACTACTAGTGTCAGTCTTGGTAACCTACTTTACATGAAATGTTTTCGTTGGGCTTACCCGTCTGAAATTGCACCACAAAATATAGAATATTAGTTTTAGTATATGCGAAACCCGAAACACGTGTCTAGTATTTTTATGTAAAGAATCTAAGTAAAAAATTTCATAACTGTGTATCATGAAAAAAAATAAAGTTATAAGGTTGTTATGTTACCGGGTTGTCCGTACAAAAACATGCTAACTGCAGCGGCGTTCCCGCGCTCCAGGGTTGTCGTGCGCTCATTGGTAATAATTTGGCAGTAGGTACCTAACCGTACAGCGATTGTATTGTAAGTAATTAAATGGTGATAACATTTTCCATCACACTTAAATATTTTTGGGACAAAATATAACAGGGTGTAAAAATTATTAAAATCGATTCAGTTCCTTATTCTGTACGTCTACCATGAGTTGTATCGAAAAATTACTCGCTAACGTTAAACTCGTTAGCGTATTAACGTGGGTGAAATAGATTTCTACAACGCTTGCACCATGAGTTTTACGGAGTCTAACGCAGGCGATAAGGTAAGCTCGATAGATCGTGTCGTATAGCTAACTTCACTGCTTATGTTTTGTTTCTTTCTTTCTCATTAATATGACGAGAGAACGGCTCATAAGCTCGTATTACAGTAAACATTGTTGTGAGTAAGTTGTCGGTTCATGGACTAGGTACCTATGGCATTTAGTAGTGGTTGAATTTTTAATCCTTATAATATTTCATGTCGTCAATTAAATTTGGAATTTTGCTGACGTTGTGTGGTCCGCAGCGTTTTTGACTATTAAAATAAGTTTACAAAAATAGAATAAGTAGTGTTTAGAGAAATGAAAATTATTGTTATAGTTCTAATGCCACTCTTTTGTTCACTTCAAGTCCGTAACATTATTCAATAATAAGCACAAATCTTCAAATGCTTCTCTAGAGAGTCTATAAAGTTGGCCACTAACATATTTCATGCTAAATAAGTTCTTCCCGCCATTATTTTGACTTGAATAGACTCAAAACGTGTATAATTTGAATGTAAACAAATGTTTCACACCTCAAAATGCTAGTGAGCTACGTAACTACTACCTATCGCAAGCGTATTTATCGATAGCGTCTGTCGAATTAGTGACTCATGGTGCCGTTTTGTATGGTGACAGCTGAAAAACGTTAGTGACTATCGAATAGATTACGTTAGGTTTCTTACCTATCGAAATCTATAGTGCTCATGGTACGTATTTTAAACAAACTATATTCAGGTTTCGCTTATACTAAAAATAATGTTTTATTGATTATTAAAACTTTGATTTGACTTTATTTTGGCTTTTTTTTTTTAATTATCTAAATTTAAAATTTAATCTGTGTTTATTCTGTTGCGATTAGTACCTAATATATTAATTTGCACACCTCATTAAGTTATAATACTATGTACCTTTTATACCTGAACACCTTTTTAACATGTATTATGTAAATAAATTATTTGATTTGATTAATTTTTTTTGAGGTGTTGGTGGTGGTTGTATTGTTGTTGTGTAATACTTTTCAAGTAATTTTACCAGGTCCTCATATTCGCCTGCGCTACGTCCAGCACATGGACGAAGTGTACATATCCGACGAGAGCAACGGCATCATCGACTACATACACCCTGGAGGTATGTAATTTTAACCTGTCAGGAGCCGGGCCCGCATAAATGCGGCTTTCTAAAATCGTTTCGGCGTTAGTGGGGCTTAACCAGTTAATTGCATTTGTTTGCCATCTTCATACTTTCTTCTGTCTTGTATTCTCGTATCGGCAAGAACTCATCATCTCTCATCAACGTATTTTCTTTCTTTTCTTTATTTTATTTCTTTTCTGGCATTTCTTTATTTTCTTTCTTTTCTTTTCTTTCTTTCTTTTTTTCTTTTCTTTCTTTTCTTTCTTTTCTTTCTTATATTTCTATACCTCTTGGTAAGACATTACTGGTTGTCGAGACTTATGGCCTTCTGACGACTCGTAACAACTGTCAAAGATCTACAAATGAAAGCCGGGATCATCGGCTTAGGCCCGGCGCCCATTCGCGCCACGCCATGGCAAGGTATTTTAGGCGACAAATAAAAATATAACTTAATAGTATGGAAATAAAGTAGAAATTTCAATGGGCCGGTCTAAGCATACCGTGGTATTGTTTTTGTAGTTACGACCGTTAACATTGAAATTTCAACTTTATTTCCATACCATTAAGTTATATTTTTATATGTCGCCTAAAAATACCTTGCCATGCCGTGCTGCCAACGGGCGCCGGGCCTTAGCGTGCTTTCTGAGGCACGGAGTTGTCTTGGTATGTAAAGATGGTTACCCATCCACGGACCTACCGCAGCAAGCGTAACTTAACCCGATAGATCGACCCATGTGGCGTATCGGCAAGAACTGTAGTTAAAGTTTATGCCACGGTAAAAATATTAGCTAGTCCAACCAGCAAGCCAGTAGCGGAGCAAAAGCTGCTCAAAGGTCGCCCAGTCAATGACTATTCTATGTGAGGACCATTTTCATTATTAAAGGCCTCTCTCTCATCAGAGTTCAATGCTGATTATTATCCGTTCAAACGCAACAGGTAAAATGCACCGTAATATCTGAACTTAAATCATGGTTCGTCAAACAATAGACCACAAGCACGCTCTACACTTACACCCCATAGACACGCACTACACTCACATATAACACTCCCACATGCACAACATTAAGCACTTACCTATTTTAATTTAAACTTAAAATTTTTATTTTTTTACTTTATAATTTTTATCGAATCTGGAACGCTGTTGTCTCCCTCTTGGAGGTGGGCCCGTTAATAGCAGCGACACAGTTTTGTAACTAATGTAGCTATTTACGTACGCAATCAATTTGTAAAATGTGTTTTTGTTCCAATAAAGATTATTATACTTTAAGACAGAGTGAAGGATTCCGTTGTTTCGTATTTATTGGCAGGCTAGGAGTTATAACTGTCCGTGTCCCGAAGAAAGGGTTACGTGGTCTAACAATGGTCCCATTGTCAGTGCCCGCCTTACTAGCGTGCTTTATTGATGGTCCAGTGGTTATAGTACTTACGAACACCCGTGATTATTTGTAGAGAACGGCCAATAACCTAAATTGGTAATCTTTGATGTAATCCTGCATCATAAACACGCTTAGCCAATACCTACTATCTTTTTCAATAAATGACATACTCACACCTCGAATTACAATTTCTGCCAGGCACCGGTAGAGAGAACTACCGCGAGCTCTCCACGACGGTGACGAGCCTGGCCGTGGGAGACAGCTACGTGTTCTGGACAGACAGACGCACCTCCCGTCTCTTCTGGTCGGACATACACCAGACCTCGCACAAGATACGCAGGATTGACCTGGGTAAGAAATTGGAATTAGTTAAATTCTCTTCAGTGGCGTAGTTAGGGGGGGGGGGGGTCGGGGGCGGTTCGCACCGGGTGCCACCTGGTTGGGGATGACACCCGACCGTGAAAAAAACAAACATACTATCACGTTTTTCAACGATAAATCACTTAGGCTTGAAGCCATTGTAACCAAGTTCTCCAAACGAAATTATTTAAATAAAGCAAAAAAGGGAAAGAAAAAATCATGGCAGATGTATGTATCATGCACATATACAACATGTCCCAGAATTAAAGCACAACCTCTTAAGGGGTCATTGTACTCATCAATAAGAAAAACTTTTTACTATGGGACCAAAAACGAAATCGCGAAAAAAAATCAGCTGTTTACAACTTTCAAAATGTAGGGAAAAAGCTATTTTTTTTTGTCGCAAATTTTTCCCCAACTTGTTCTTTTTGTATTTGTGTTCTTTCTTTGCGTCATGTAAACGTATTTTCTTTCTTTTCTTTTTCTTTCTAACATGTTTTCAACTACAATGTTAAGTTTGTTCTTGGGATAAATTCGTCCCAACTACGGAACCTTTCATTGGCGTGGTTTGACACGCACTTGACCGGTTTTTATTCTTGGGTGATACAATTATGCGCACCGGGTGTCACCCCTGCTAGCTACGCCACTGCTTCTCTTAGCCCGCCAAATTCACAAGTCAGTGTTAAGTTGTATGTTGATCAAAATATGACTCGCGACCGTAAAAAATATTTATTTAAAGACATTATTAAAAATTTCCTTGACATATCTCGGGACCTTGGGGTTCCGGACCTTTGGAAGGCGTACGAGGGGCCGAAGCCAACTAGTACACGTTTTTAATTAAATGCGGCACCAATCAACGATTATCCCTGTTTGCACTTTGCAAGTGCACCCAAAGACTACCCCGGTTGGTGTAGGACTATTGCAGGATATGGAAACAAAGATATGATTATAGATAGATATGGTTTTAGATATACGAAGTTAGATTTGGCTTCAAATGTTTTAATTTCATGAAATAGTACTAAGCTTTAGTCTTAAGTAATGCTAGTACTGAGTAACGTTCTATAAATACGGGCCTTGAGAGAGTTATAGTGATGATTTTAATGCTGTCAAAAGATATTAGTGACGTCCGCGTCGTCGTGGTGAACTTAGGCCATGAGGTTAAAATGGTCTGAGATCGCGAATCATATTTTGAGCTGACACATTTGGGTTTCTTTTAACTTTTCTTCAATTAATCAAAAAATCATCGCATTTTCAGCTCTCTTCCCAAACAACACGCAACTCTTAATTCAAGCGACGACCTCGCTTCCTGATCCAAAAGACCCGCTTTTGAACCACCCCTGTCTAAAAAACCCATGTTCTGATGTCTGCGTTCAAGAACCCCACGAGACCCCACACCAGAACCCAGCTCACTTCCAAATGGGTTACAAATGTTTGTGTCCCCCTGGCTTGTTGGTGAAAGATGGTCAATGCACCAAGTTGGCCATATGTGATGTGCATGAGATCCTCTGCCATAAGAGCAATATTTGCGTGGACAAATCTGGCAAGTGTGACGGCAAGGTGAACTGTCCAAATGCTGAGAATGAAGAAGGCTGTATGGGTGAGTCAAAAGTGTACTTTTATTAATTGGATCGAAATAATCAGCTATTGTCCCCGAAACGATCAATATCTTTAGTTTTTATCTATATGAGAAAAAATCAAAAAATATATTTTTGAGATAGCTTAGGCAAAAACCAGTCGGAAAACGTTAGTTTTAGTTCATAAAATAGCAAACTAAATTTTAAAATTCAATTCAAAGGTTTCAGCTTTTATAATCTGTTTCACATCATTAAAGTAGTCGCCATGTTATTACGTCATACGGCTATGTAAACTTAGAAGTGTCAACTGTCAATTATCAGCGTACCAAAATATCACTGCATTTGTTTACATAGCCAACTGACGTCATGACCACAGGCGTCCACTGCGTCCAG
The DNA here is from genome assembly GCA_948098905.1 of Tiliacea aurago. Taxonomy (NCBI): domain Eukaryota; kingdom Metazoa; phylum Arthropoda; class Insecta; order Lepidoptera; family Noctuidae; genus Tiliacea; species Tiliacea aurago. Next base: position 6,471,952 of record OX402597.1, read on the forward strand.
CGTTTTCGTCAAATTACGCGCGAAATTTAAATGCATTTTATGGCACTTAACGATTGAATAATTTTTTTTGTGAAGTTTTTAGTGGTTCATTAGCACTATAATTATCTAATTGAGACACTTCAAAAATGGGCGTAATACACTATTGCAATTGTCAATTTTTACGCGATTGATACACATTGATGCTCAAATTGATCGTCTACTAGTTGCAATTGAAGCGATTGACAATATTACTACAATATAAATTGATGGCAATTGATAAATTGCGGTTGATCGATTCAGGGACCCCTTACAGCGTAGCTCGACATTGTTACGGTGTAGCTTGTTCTATGCTACAGCGTGCAGCGGCAGCGTGTAGTAATGTGTTGCAGCAATACTTTGCCGGGGGGGCCTAAAATGGACGCTTTCGCAGAATCATAATATGATCTGCGTACAATTCATATCCCGCAATTCATCTGTTTGACAGTTGTGTAAGGAGTTTCGTAAAATGGTTCATAAATTAAGAATTAATATAGTGAAGTCTAATGTCAAATAGCAGCTGTCAAACAGATGAATTGCGGGCTGTATGAATTGCACGCATGATTATGCCAAAGCGTCCATTTTAGGCTCCCTTTACTACAGCGTTGTTCGACAGGACTACAGCGTAGTTCGACAGTGCTACGGCGTAGCTTGACTGAGCTATAGCGTAGCTCGAATGTGCTGCGGTCTTACTTAAAATGTGCTACAGTATATTTAAAGTAACTTGGTCTGTGCTACAGCGTACAGCGGCAGCGTGTAGTAATGTGTTGCAGCAATACGTTGCTCTGTACTACAGCGTAGTTCGACAGGACTACAGCGTAGTTCGACAGTGCTACGGCGTAGCTTGACTGAGCTACAGCGTAGCTCGAAATGCTCGAATGTGCTGCGGTCTAAGTTACAATGTGTTACAGTATATTGAGTAACTTACACTCAGTTGCAGAAAGCTCACCATTAACACTTCATTACATAAAGCAGCATTATCGCTAATAAATTCATTACTTTAATGAAGTTGCACAAACAAATTTTAGATGGCATTAGACATTTTTAATGCCACTTTAGTTAAAGAAGACTTTAAACAATATTGCCAGGAACAAATTACCATATTGAACGAAAAGAGTGAACATTTGCGTTCTGTTATTATCCGTACGTACAAGTACACCACAATTTTAGCATAAAATAAAGTAAATGTAGTTGATTTATGTGTATTCAGTGTACTCTGTGGTTTAATCTAGTTTAAATAATCTGGTTTAAGGTGGATGCGCTAAGGTAGCCCGCGAAATTCAAAATTACCAACGTTTTTTGCAAATTTTATACTTCTGATTCATATTCTAATGATTATAATTCTGTAAAGCCATATTGGTTATGGCCGCGAATCATAATTAGATCAACATACAACGTGTTAAGGTTTCTACATACCGAGGCGACTAGTCGCGCGACGCGACGCGACACAAAGGCACCGCTCGTCCCGCGACACGCGGGGCCTTTGTGCCGTGTCGCGTCGCGCGACAAGTCGCGCTGGTATGTAGAAGCCTTTACTGACCTGCAAATTACAAAAAACGTAATAAAGTTTGAATTTCGTGGGCTACCTTAGCGCATCCCCCTTATTCTAATAATTTTAACATGTGTGCAGTCTAGAGCTCCTGCCATACGTGGAAATACATCAATTTCATAAAAACCTTCTGCAACTCTACGTAGTTCCGTCCGGTCTGGCATTTTAATATAGAGGTGGCTTAATTTTACTAGTTCACGGGATACTTTTTGTATAAACAAACTGACAAACAACCCGACCCAACCTGTTTCCGACAGACTGTTGATTTATTTATGTTTAATAAATCACCCAATACTTGCTGGAAATATCCAGTGGCGAAAAATCTCAAACATATTAAAGCTGTGTCAGGCCATTAATGGATTTATTTCTTTGCGTCACTGGTTCAAAATCTTAATCAAGTAGGTTACAAATTTGAAGAACTGCCTCCTTGGAAATTCTATACCTTACACGAAACTCTTCTCCATCATGTTTTAAAAATAAATTCACTCGGTCTGGGATTCGACGGCGAGGTAAATCTACTAAATAAGAATCAGATAATGACGAAAGACTGGTTAAAGACATCTTTCGATTACAGAAATGCATTCAAGTACCGTAGAAAACACTAATGTTGCTCTTTAATGGATGCTTTTCGGCCCATTAAAATAAAAAACGCTGAAATGTCATACTTAAAGTTCACCACCTGCTAATGGGCGCTAATGAAGTTACGTGCAACGTAAAAGTGTTTAAAATGGCCGGTTTCATTAGGTTTGACATTTCATTAGTTAAATTTAATGGAGCATTAAAATAAAATAAAAAATGGTTTTGTGCAATGATTTAATGCTACATTAGTGTTTAATGTAGTCTTTAAAATTTAAAGATCGTTTCTGCAACTGAGTGTTAGTCGGTGCTACAGCGTAGCTCCGTGCTACACCGTAGCTCTGTGCCGTAGATTCGTGCTACAGCGTAGGTTGTCTAGAGGCTGCAGCGTAGCACCCTACTACGGCGTAGCCTATTGCGTAGTTTGACCGTTTGTTTTAATTTTTTTTTTATATTTTCAGTTGAGCCTACAAATAAATGTTCATCTGAAGAGATCTTCTGCCGCGGTCTGTGCATTAACAGAGACAGGGCTTCCTTATGTTTTTCTACTGAAAAACAAATTAACAAAGGTAAGCGGGAAAACTGAATTTTAGCTTTTATTTTAGCAGAAAGCAATTTTGTGCTATTTTTTTAATTAAGATTCCTCATCCATCGTTCATATTAAACACTACTTATTTAGAACGCAAAAACTGAAATCAAACTACAAACAAAGTAAATGAAGCTTCATTAAAATCTGTTCAGTCATTTCGAAAAACCAGGACTTGAAAGTTTGTACGAAATGCCATACGTCGTAAACGCCCTTAAAATACTGGTTACTTACTTCTTCCAAGCTAACACTAAGAAGTTGTGGAAGTGACTGTTGGGGCTGTCCTTTGTAACTTTTGAAGTAAATAAAAGTACTGTCTCACAGCCAAATTTGAACATAACATAACATCACGCCTGTAATCCGCAAAGGGTTGGGCAGAGGTGTAGGTACTCTATAGAACACCCACGTTTTGCCAGTTATGTTTAAGTCCAATGTAATACGGGGCGAGCCTATTGCCATCATCATTTCAGCCGAAAAACGTCCACTGCTGGACATGTGCCATAATCGCCACGCTTGGCAGACGGGTTGGCGAACGCAGTATGGTGTTAAAATGCATAGAGAACGCTGCTGCCCATTCTCTAGTAAATCCCTTAGTCGCAGGCCACGCTGGCGCGACGCATTTTGCGTTTGCGATGAGCGGCAAAAATAATACGGGTTGAACGGGGGGCGCCATGTTGGCGCGACTGGCGTGCGCGTCAGGCGACTGCGAGCAGCGGAGGGAATAGTACGAGTTCGCGCGTCCTGCGTATTTATAAAATTTTGTTGAATTATCCGCGATTATAGATAAAAACCACGTGCCACGCGGCCGCTTCAACGTGGCACACTACAGCGGCAAGACGCAGCGTCTTTACTCCTACCGCCCCGCAGGTCGCCCCCGCTCACCGCAGTACCTCTAGCGTGGCCTGCGGCTTAGTCGCCTCTTACGACACCCTCGAGAAGAAATAGGGTGGTACTATTCTAACAGGGTGTAAAGTTCACTCATCCTCTATAGAAAAGGGAGGATCCTCCGACCAGACGGGTGTTGTGTCTGGTGGGCAACTGCCCGACGGTTGATGTCGGGATGTTGTATATACAACGTGTTTTTTTTTATATCCCATAACTCTAGGGTATGATTGAGGCCATATCAAAGAATCAACTGGCATATGAGTTATGTTCCAATCCTTCGTTATTTTTGTTTTTCATTTTTCATACAAAATAATTCGGCAAAGTCACGATTATTAATGTAAAACACCCTTACGTGAAATATGACAACGTCGACAAGGTAGCTTTCCCTTCACTAGCTGCCGCCGGGAAGCCCCGATACCAACATACCTACATATTTTATTTTACTACACTACTGCGAAGTTTAGCAACCTCGCAAAAGTAAAGATTCGTCATACTGGTGACAATTTTTGACCTAATTTAATTATGATTGATGATATCTCCGAAACAATGCATTTTTGAACCACCTATTCTAGGAGTTTTAGTATTATTTTTACCTACAGAATATAACCCTAGAGTTATGGGATATCAAAAAAAACAGGTTGTATTACTAGCTGACCCGTGCCCACTCCGTTGGGCGGTAAACATTTTTACTCTATGACACTCACAAATAACGTGGCTTTCTATGGGTAAAAGAATACCTACCCTACTTACCTACCCTACCTACCAAAAAAAAAAAAAAATCACATAAACCATCTACTAAATAGTTCGAACAAAGCCTAAACCTTTTTTTTTGATAGGTCAGCCCGTTCTTGAGTTATAAAATTACAACGAAAAGTGACATTGATTTTTATAGATATAGATTATGTTAGTAGCGCGGTGAACTCTGCTTGCGCGATGCAGGATTTTGCGTGACGAAACGTACAATTTTGTTTCTCTCTAAAACCCTTTTCTCTGCTCCCACCAGCCCTTGAACCAAACATATGCAGTGACACAGAATTCAAATGCACAAACTCTTCCATCTGCCTGTCGCGGGCGCAGCTGTGTGACGGACGCTTCGACTGTCCCGATGGAGCGGACGAACAGGCCTCGGAGTGCGCCACTCATTCTTGCTTCGAGACCGAGTTTATGTGAGTAAACCAGGGACCATTTTGGTTACCCATTAAAAGGGTTTTCGATAGGGTTTTTCTAAGCGATTAAACAAAAACCCATACGATATGGGTAACCCTTATGAACGGCTTAAATTAAATTTTGGTAACCCATTGAAAGGGTTTTCTATAAAAACCCATACGGTGTGGGTAACCCTTTTGAACGGCTTAATTTAAGCCATTCAAAATTACCCACACCGTATGGGTTTTTGATTAACTGCTTAGAAAAACCCTATCAAAAACCCTTTCCATTGAAAGGGTTTTCAATAGGGTTTTTCTGAAATGGTAACCAAAATGGTCCCTGGGTAGAATAGAAATAGAATTGGTCATGCTACGCGTGCTGGGCGGATATTGAAATAACATAATATTATGATTTTTTTCATGTTACTGGGTTTCAAGTAGGTATAGAACCCATTGTAATAGGTTATCATGTAACCCTTTCACTTGGTTTCAACTATAAAACCCATTCAATGGGTTATCATGTTACCCTCTCAAAGGGTTTTTAGTATAAAACCCTTTCAATGGGTTACCTCATGACAAAGGTAACCCATAGAATGGGTTACCCATTCGAAAGGCTTAACCCTTAACCGGGGTGGTACGGTCCCTGGAGTAAACAGATGACGGGTATTATAAGTCGAGTCGACCAATTTAAATATCTAGGGCATCTACTCACCTAGGACCTAAAAGACCATGTTGACATGGAGCGGGAGTTGAGGGTGCTGTCGGTGCGAGCCAACATGATAGCCCGCAGGTTTTTAGAGCGTACTGCACATCACTGTACACGAACAGCCTGTGGGTTGACTGTTTATTTATTTATCAGAAACAATTTATATTGTGTTTGATTACATCTTAATTAATAATATTCATATAAATTCTAAAATATCATGCAGCAATAGTAATAATAAAAATAAAAACATAAAAAAAAGCATACTTACAAAAAACAATAATTAAATTACAGTTCTTCCATTGAGTACAAGTTTTTGTCTAACAGAAATGCTTTGAGCTTAGCCTTAAAAGAGCTTGTGTATAAAAACATTTTCAAATCCGCTGGCAGTCTATTAAATATTTGTATAGCTTGGTACAGTAGTACCCAATTGATATGGCTTACCGATGTACCTGCGCAGAAGGTGAATTTTAAAAGTGCGGGAAATGCTATTGACCAATCGGCACGCTCCACGCACCGCGGTTCTTTTTCCTGTACCGCTATTGGTCGGCAGCTGCCGCCATGTTAGCGCGCGCCGCGTGGCATGTTTGTCAGCCGCCATACTTCTGATCGAGTGCACGCTAGCAGCTCCAGTGTATTATGAACCTTATAATAGTGACCTAAGGTTGATTGTAAGTTTTAAGCATTCTTTCGTTAATCTTCGGGGCCATACTTTCTTTTCTGTGCGAACGAAGATTCACGACGCGCCTTATCAATTGGGTACCACTGTAATGAGGCTTAGGTACAACTTTATTTTTAAATTCCTTTCTACGAGTATTATACTGAAACATAAAGTGTCCTCCGTGTCCAGTACAACAACGCCTTCCGGGCGTTGTTGCGGCTGCCCCGTTTCTGTAGCGCATGAGGGATGTTCGCGTCCTTTCAAAATATATATTTGAGAACATAGATATTCTGTAATCCAATCGAAATAAATACACACTACCTTAAGAATATGTTTTATTTACAAATTATTTTGGTATTACGTTTGTATGAACTACGCATGCTACGCCGGCTCCTTAACGCTTGCATTATATTACCCAGGTGTACGTCCGGCTCCTGTATATTAAAGACCTGGACATGCGACGGTGATGAAGACTGCAACGATGGATCTGATGAAGTCAACTGTGGTTAGTGAAATACAGGGTGGATTATTGAGATGGGGCAGTACGGGCAGCTACCTTAACCGTTGTAGCTACAGGAAAACGGTCTTAAGAGACTGTCCTTATCTTTTTGAGAAACTTTGATCTACATTCACCGATTTTGAAAAAAATGTACAGTCAGCAGGAAAATGGGCAATTTTCACAAAAACTTTTTTTTACGCCAATCGATCCTCTTTCTTATAAGGATCAAAAACCTCTATAGGACCAATTGAGGTTTGAGTACTAGAAAAGTCATAAATCCCAAACCACTTTTTCCATACATTTCTAAAGAAATGATATTTAGTATTTTCTTTAATTTTTTTCAATTTCTGTGAATGCAGATCAAAATTTCTCAAAAAGATAAGGACAGTCTCTTAAGACCGTTTTCTGTAGCAACAACGGTTAGGGTGGCTGCTCTTACTGCCCCATCTCAAAAATCCACCCTGTATAGTGGCGAGGGGGTCTCAAAATATATTTAAATTTGTTATTGCCTGGACACTAGAAAAATTTAAGTGAGTGCAATACGACACTGGATCACGTGGCTTCATAGTAATGTATGCAAATTTGCACGGGTATAGGCGGTATGGCTGTTTTGACTTGATAAAATGAACCGGCTGTGGGCGTAACGTCATATCAAGCACTAAAGAAAATACGCCGCTGGCGGTGACGTCAGTGAAAGTGTTAAAAAATAAATAATTATTCATATTAATGAAAATTAATGAAAATTTTTCGCGACCGACGCTAATCTGGGTTGGACCCGAGTCCTTTACAGCGGAAACTATGATGTTCATGGTCGATTTCCTTTGCAGTGAACATGACCTGCAGTCCAGGGTTCTATCAATGCAGGAACAGAGAATGCGTGGAGCTGAAACGAATATGTGACGGTCATCAGGACTGCTCCGATTTCTCTGATGAGGAAGACTGTGAGAATACGGTAAGTGAAGGAGCAGAAAATAAAGGAAAATGTGTTTATTGGCATTATAACAATAAAACACCATCCAACTATGAAAACAGAAATAAATCAATAGGAAAACGTCTATTTCTCAGAAAGTCTCTTTCGCAAAATGTCCTTTTTTGCAAAATGTTTCTTTCGTTAAATGTCTCTTTCGTAGAATACTACTCCCCTTTCGCAAAATATCCCTTTTCCAATGTACAGACGCCAGCAGGTCAAGCTACCCGAAACTGTCAAATTATCCCAATCAACCTTGAACTTTATGCTATAGCGATAAAGTTGAAAATCTATTTAAGAAATTTGACAGATTGTAGTAGCTTGATGTGCTGGCGTCTGTACTTACGTTCAACCCTAGAAAATCGGTCAAGTGCGTGTCAGATTCGCGCAATGTCCTTTTTTGCAAAATGATTCTTTCGTTAAATGTCTCTTTCGTAGAATACTACGCCCCTTTCGCAAAATATCCCTTTTCCAATGTACTTACATTCAACCCTAGAAAATCGGTCAAGTGCGTGTCAGATTTGCGCCCAGAGGGTTTTACATGAATCTTTTTGCCTCAGCTCTATATGTCACATGACAACACAAGGTTATTGTGAGCCATCTGACGCTGATTTACAGCTGCAGACCACGAGTGTCATACGCTCAAATAATAAACACATAGAGTAGTGCAGTTGTCCGTTTTAATAATAATGAGATTATTAAAGTTGATAAGCAATATAAAATAACTCAAATAAAAATGTTGGGACAGTAATTAATTAAAATAAATATCCAATATCTACATAAACTACATGCATGTTAGATGCTCATAAATAACTGGTCTGGAAATAACCATACTAATGCCAGTATACAATAATCCCACTGCTGGGACATAGGCTTCCTCTGTATGAAAGCGCGTGGGCCATCCAACACGCTGGCCCAGTGCTGGTTGGTGGACGGCTTTGGTAATAATCGGGTATTTTACTCTTTATAAGCACTATTAACGTTGCCTCTCCATTGTCCATCGACCTGATTCAGGTCCTTTGACCGTTTACGACACTTCTGTCAAAGCGACAAAATGGCTGACAATGGGGCGGATAAGCAATATAAAATAATTCAAATAAAATGTTGGGACAGTAATTAATCAAAATAAAAATCCAATCTCTACTTACTACATGCATGTTAGATGCTCATAAATAACTGCTCTGGAAATAACCATACTAATTCCAGTCTACAATAATCCCACTGCTGGGACACAGGCCTCCTCTCTGTGAAAGGGCGTGGGCCATTATTCCCAACACGGGTCCAGTGCTGGTTGATGCACGGCTTTGGTAATAATCGGGTATTATACCCTTAAAAAGCACGTAAACACTTTTTCAGAAAGAAATAACTTGTATCTATAATTTCCGATTGCCTTTTAATATTGATTATTATTATTAAATGTCCAAATATCCATATGGAAAGAAGGATTTTGTTCACTAATCTTTAGTGAGCAAAATCTCTTTTCCCACGAAACGGAGCTTACCCTTCCTGCTTAATTTTATTTTTTCTTGCTGTTTTCTTCCTCAGCTTTATTTAATTTGAAAACATGTAAGGTTTGCTTTATTTCATTATATTTTACAGAACATGACCTGCAGTCCAGGCTTCTATCAATGCAGGAACAGAGAATGCGTGGAGCAGAGACGTGTATGTGATGGTCATCAGGACTGCTCCGATTTTTCCGATGAGGAAGATTGTGTAAGTGAAGGAACGAAAAAGATCAGAAATAATTATTTGGTTTTTTGGCATTACAACAAAAAAACACCTTAAAACTATGGAACAGAAATAAATACATGCTTATATTGCCATTAGGGCCTCAGCTCAGCATAATGTCAAATGACAACACAACGATACGTGCACTTCGCAAAATGTCTACCGGACGCAAAACGTCAATTTCTCAGAATGTCTCTTTCGCAAAATTTCCTTTTAACAAAATGTCCCTTACGTAAAATGTATTTTTCGTAGAATTTCCCTTTCGCAAAATATCACTTTTTTCCAATGTACAAAACATTCGGTTGAATGTTTGTTGAAAAGTTGAAAAAAAGGTACTACGTGACCGATAAAAAAAAAAACCACCAAGGTTTTCTTGAAAGTCGGTCAAGTGGGAATTGGATTCGCGCACAGAGAATTACACAATAATCTTGTATTTAAGTAGGTAGGTATAAGGTCCCTATAAATATAGACACAAAAATAAAGGACCGAAATTGAAGTTTGCGAGCGAGTGCATAATTTGCCTAGTTTTATTTTGAAAACTTGTGTTTTGTTATAAGTACTTGAGGCGCGATAGGGGAAATTACAGGGGTGTAACACAGATCATAGAAGACCGGAGATATGCTTTGTACACCAAATTCGTGTTCAGATGTCTCCGCGTTTCTCCCACTTAATTAACTAACACAAAAGCAAAATTTATAAGAACGGCACACGAGCTCATAATTACTCCACACGAGCTCATAATTTTTCCCTCACACACAAACTTATAGCCACACTAATAGAACATAATAATATGCTAAAAGAGGGTGACGCATCTACTTGTAGCTACGGACTTAATTTTATTTTTTCCTGCCGTTTTCTTCCTCAGCGGGCCGAGTACGGGCTGCGCAAGACGATTGTGACAAGACATGATAAATTATGTCATGTCAATTTGTACTAGCATTTTATGACAAAACAGTTTTATCGCTCAAACTGTGATAAAATGTGTGACTCAAGTCATGTCACAGTAGACCGTGCTGGCCCCGCTGCTTTATTTAATTTTAAAACATGTTTGCCGTATTTCATTATATTTTCTTCTTTACTGCTTATAATGTGCTGATGACATAATGCTATTCTAATTTAATCCAATCTCCACAGAGAGAGACCCCAAGATGCGCGGCCTGGGAGTACACATGTGAACACAACACCAGCATTTGTTTGCCGCACACAGCTCGGTTAGAAACTGCTTACAGCGACTATCGTGATGTCCTTGTAGATTATGTATGTTGGTGATGAGCTTACTAGATAGGTACCTTTTTGGTGATGGAATAACATTAGGTGCTTACATAACATTCCCCAAAGGGGTACACAGAGATTGGTAAGTAAAATTGAAAAACAGTTGCAGGATTGTGTCCCGCAAAATTGTATTTTGTATTTTGCACAAAACATCGCAGACTATGTCCCACCCTGCCCTGCCTTGAGAAAAAGATGCCCAGCTATAGCTATAGCTCCATCTCTTCCCACTGTGAAGTACGTAATATAATACTATAATAATACTGCTTTATGAGGTTGTTTATTTATTTATTTGCTAACAGGCAACGATGCAGTTTAAAAGAAAATGTAGTGACAAAGATTGAAAAGAGTATGCTTAGATGGTTTGGTCATGTGGAACGGATGAGTGAAAGGCGACTAACAAAAGGTATTTATAAAGCAGAGGTGAGTGGAAACGCCGGGACCACGCCCTAGAAGGACATATACCGCCTTATTACAAAACAAGATGACATGGCTTAAACCATGGAGCCAGTTTTTGTAATAAGAACGTAACAGTGATTGAAATACCGTTCTTTATACAAAACTGAAAACTTAGTTTGGTACTAAGTTGACAGTTTTGTGTTTAGGAACTTTACCATAGTCGGAATAAAGTTCGAAATTCAATAATGGCTCCATGTTTTAAACCTGGGTCTGAAGATAAACCTTGTTTTGTAATAAGGGGGATAGTGACCAAATTGGTGATGTTCTTCAGAAAGGTCACGTGCGTAGTACTCGCAACCGGCGTGCGTGTATGACCAGATGTATGAACGTAGGCGAAGCAAAAGGAGTATGTAAGGAGCGTAGCAAGTGGCGTTCTATAGTTTCTGCCTACCCCCATGGGAAGAAGGCGTGAGTTTATGTCATGTCATGCTAACATAAATTTAGTTGTGGTTGACCCGTGCCCTGCTCTCTATGCCCCAAAAGCTGCAGTCAAGCGACCTTTGTGCTGCCACGACGACGAATCCGTGGAAGTGGCGCAGAATATTTACAGTCACTTATTGTTTAATTTTATTGGCTGTTCAAAAGCCAATGACCAAAACTGGTGCCATTTTCTATTTTCGGCGGGCATTTTTTTTTTATTCATTAATAAAAACTACCTACATATCAAACGAAATGTTGTATGGTATGGTAAAGCTATAATCAGTCCTAGCCGAAAATAAATTTATACAGAGTGATTTTTGAGATGGGACTTCAGACCATAATCCGAAGCTATGGGTAATAGAGCAAAGTAGTCAAAGGACTCGTGACCTTGATTTTGGAGGTAAATAAAACTGCATTTTGTGTTTTTTTTAAAGTTTCTGCCTGAGGCAGAAATCAAACCTGAACCCTTTTGTAAAAAAAGCATTCTGTGTTTTTATACTTTTTTTTTTAATTCCTGCTCATGACCATAGATGCATAAATTAAATGGGTTATAAAGAACTTGTTTAAATAATGATGAAATGAATTATAAACCATGCATGATAGATGAGCCCTGATGTGCCATCGTAAAAATCGCTCTGTTTATACTAAAATAACTCCGTTCCGACTGTCTTTTATGATTTACCGTGATACATTATTTTGTTAATAATGTACTAAATTTTCAAGTTTCATTAATGGCCGCCATGAACAAAACAAAGCACCATTACTCCGTACATTTTGGTCATTGTCTTTTAAAATACCATCGACACGATAAAAAAGAAGAACATTTTGTTGCTGGAAACAATGTTGCCCAACTCGTTTACGGGGCTTTACGAGTTGCCAAATCACCGTTTGTCTGATAACTGAAATGGACTAACTGCAGTCGTTTTAAGGTTTAAACAAAAATTGATAACGGTTTTATGTTGTTTAATGGGAAGGGATTTATTTGTGCATGTTCATTGTCTTGTGTCTTTCCGTCTGCAGCATGCTTTTAAACTTCCTCTATAATACTTTGTAATTAATTACATAATTCATTAAAAGATTAACATTCCGACAGGTATAATACATACAATTTATTTTATTTCCCTGGTTCAAAAAGTAACCTCTGTCATTACGCCGATGTGCCAAGACTTTGTAGGCAATATAACATAATATGTTAGCCTAAACTACGAATTTAGATATCTGCGAGTCTCTGTCTAAATGTAATAATGTTAAATAGATTTAATTTAATTTAAGTATCTCTAAATGATTTCCTTTTTTCTTTTTTTTGTCCTTTAATATTTTATTAACTATCCCAAAGTTTACCTATTATTAATATTTTAACTTTGTTAGCTTAGTTGTTAACTTTATTGTGCATGCTTTTTTTTTGTTTTGGGTTGGTAATTATCAAAAACTTCTCCCGCTACTTTTACTGACTAAAACCCACCCGTGTTCCTTCAGATGCCTGTGTGCCAGGGCCACGATATCCCTTTCAGACAAACTCGAACCCTGGCATTGCATTTTAGAGTACACTTACTTAATACCTTATGTTGCCCTTTATTTATGTGTCATATATTGTGTATATTTTCTTGGAGATCCTAAATAAATAAATAATCCAATCCTATCAATTCAAAACTTTCTATAATCTTAGGTGGATGCCAAATTACATTTCCGTTCATCGCCCAGTCAAGTTATCGTGGCACGGAACCAGTGCAGTGGTGCGCAGTCTTCTACTCGCACTTGGCCGGTTTTGGCAACTTGCTGGGAAAAGGTCTTCCCATAGCATTCCATGACCGGTGTATTGTTTTCATCAGAATTTATAATTTTCCTAGTGACATTATTTTATTATATTGAATTATTTCACATGTTTTGGTAGCATCTATTTAGTGATTAATATTTTTTATTTGTTTTTATTAACAGAATTCAGATAATATACAACATTATTTTTAGTATATGCGAAACCCGAAACACGTGTCTAGTATTTTTATGTAAAGAATCTATGTACAAAATTTCAAAACTGTATCATGAAAAATCACAAAGTTTTATGGTCGTTATGTTACCGGGTTGTCCGTACAAAAACATGCTAACGGCGCCCCCGCGCCTCCAGGGTCGTCTTGCGGTCATTGATAATAATTTGGCAGTAGGTACCTAATCGTACGGCGATTGTATTGTAAGTAATTAAATGGTGATAACATATTCCATCACACTTAAATATTTTTGGGAAAAAAAACATGGTGTAAAAATTATTGAAATCGATTCAGTTCCTTATTCTGACCAAACTATATTCAGGTTTCGCATATACTAAAAATAATGTTGTATATAATTTTTAACACCCTTTTTAACCTATGGACACAAATTAATTTATTTGATTTGACCAAAAACCTCACCCAAGTCTTTTTTTCAGCTGCAACATGAAGATCGACTGTCCAGGCGGGACTGACGAACACGACTGCGACTTTCGCTGCGCCCCGCATGGCTTGTTCGCGTGTCGACAGCAACTCAGCTGCATCCCTATGCACAGAGTGTGTAACGGACGTCAGGACTGCGTCGATGGGTCTGACGAGACGCCTGATGCTTGTGTAAGGGGTAAGTGTGTGATAATTATCTGTTTACCTCAGTTGCACGGCTTGGTCGCGTGTCGACAGCAACTCAGCTGCATTCCAATCCACAGAGTGTATAACGTACGTCAGGACTGCGTCGATGGGTCTGACGTGCCGCCTGATGCTTGTGTCACGGGTAAGTGTGTGATACTTAGCTGTTTACCTTAGTTGCACGGCTTGGTCGCGAGTCGACAGCAACTCAGAGACTTATTTATGTAGATTTATTCAATTATTTAGCAATCAACAATAATAATGTACTAAGTTATGTATGATCCCCATCGGTTATCACAACAGTGAACAGAGAGAAGAACAACAGAATTTTGTAACCTTTGCTTATTTTTAGGGTTCCGTACTAAAATGGTAAAAAGGAACCTTTATGGTGAGACTAAGTCTGTCTGTCTGTCACACCTGGATATCTCAAGAACTACTAACGCTATCAACTTGACATTTAGAATAGTTTTAGATTACGTTTGCCCAACTATTTTACAAACAAGAAAGAAATAAAAATAAAAAACGTTTTTGCAAAAGGGACTGAAAAGGGGTCTTAAAATTTGAAGTGAGGCTATTGGGCATGTGGGGTATCATACTCGCACTGTTTGCACATTATTAGTTATTGCATAGTCTCCGACTTTTGATGAAAAGAAGTTTGCATAGATAAAAATCTGAAATTATTCTGTGTTAAGTTAATGTAAAGATTACAGGAAAAATAAAATGATGTCTCTAAATAGCACAGTTTTTCAGAAATCATCAACATCATATATACGTACCAAACCCTCGGTGCACGAGTCCGACTCGCTCTTGACCGGTTTTTTCTTCTTTATTTCCTTATTTTTTTCCTTTCTTTATTTTCAGTGAATAAAACCTCCCACCTCTTCCCGCTAGTCCATTCCTTCTCCGAATGTGCTGACGGGTACCTCTGCGGCAATGGACAGTGCATCGAGTGGAAGCAGCTATGTGACAAGAATCCCGACTGTGCCGACGGATCAGACGAGAAAGGACTCTGTGGTAAGTAGATAACGTTCCAATTTGTTTGGAATTGCTTCGTCCTGTGTTTTTGTCCACGTGGTAGCTGCTGTAAAATTTACTGCTGTGAAAATGGGTCACAAAGTGGTCCGTATGTCATGTATGTCAAAAATGGGCGTGAAGTCGGGTAAGGACTCAAAGTTAAAAAAGGAAACTTTGGAAGTCAAGAAACGGCCGAATACTCGGCCGATACTTTGGAATATCGCTTCGGAGTAGACCCCCAGGATTTGTGTTCGGTTAGTGTTAATAATAAAATAAATAAATAAACTCATCCCTAGGTACGTGGAACTTAGGCAAAAATTTAAAAACGTTACTTAGCGCTTACTTTGGCTATGCGTTATTTCTGTCACTGTCGCACATCTGTCAAACTACAACTGCAAGTGAGATATAGAGGGAACATGTCTAACTCAAAGCACAAGCTAAGTAACATTTATAGATATCAGTCTGCATTATAGCGTAATGGGAGCATAATCTAACCTTTTTTTTTTTGTAACGGGTGTGGAAATCCTCGTGGATGTCCCCCGCCCTGAGGCGGACGGAGGGGTCCGTCAGACTTCTACTGACTAAAACCACCCCGTGTTCCCTCGCACACTTGCACCGGAGGCTACGGCCGCACTTAAAGGGCCGATAATCGACTTTTGATGATTTTATAGTGAAGATCACGACTAAACGAGTAGTGCTAATGATTTGAAAAAAATATATGATAAATTAGAGCATCTTCTCAATAACTTAATATGTGAATATTTTAGATTATATTATATTACATAGTGAAATTAATTTGTAAAGTTCTGTCTAACGCGGATAAAAAACTGAGAATGGCGCAAAATCTACCAAGCGTATTTTTCTGAAACCTTCACCAATTTAAAGATAATTTAATTATTGATCTTTTAGTATACGCGTTTTATTAAAATGCCTTTTGTTTTGTGTGTAATACATTAATAATGCGTCAAATTGGGGACAGCGCTCCTTGATGGGCGAATCCTATTACTGGCTGAACGTACGTAGCGTTGCGTGAGCTCAGTACAGAACACGCAAGCTAACCACTCAAGGTCACTGGCATATATCTGCGTCTTAAACACTCTCCAACGCAGCCCTCGACTGTTGCCGGCCCGCCTCTACGGGCCATCTCACTCTTTATCTCGCTCGCACAAGTAGCTGGCGGTCACGCGAGCAAGCGAGACAGAGTGGCAGGGAGAAGACTCCAAGACACCGATATTTAAGTTTTTTTTTTTACGGTAAAATTATTAGTAATTAAAAAAAAAGAAAACAGAAGGCCTGCTTTCTAATTAGGTCTCAGTTAATATGCAAAGTTTCACTATCTAATTTGAAGTGTTTTTTGAATACCAGCGGTTTATTGTTCGGTTTGGAGGTAACTTTGGTTTTTTTTTTCTACGAAGAAAATTTTATAAAATCGTGTTTTCGTCAAACATACTTAGTACATATATTTATTTCAAAATTAATGCTGCAGTATATTCGACATTATAACGGAGGATCATGCTAAGCCATTTCAGTATGCCGATTCTGTAAAAATCTCACGGTGAATTCTTGCGTGGAGTGAGCTGTCAGTGTCATTCCACTGATGCTAGGGATTGACCAAGGATTACATTTAGAATCATAATCGAGATTTTAATAATATTTTTATGCTAATTCTATTGATCATTTCATATTATTTCAAAGCTAGTATTTATGTGTTTTAACATTACTATTTAGCGGGATTTTTTGATAAAATAGCAAAACAGAAATTTAGTCAAACTCAATTTAAGGTAAAAAAACAAAATTAAGATTCTGTTAAAAATCTCGATTATGATTGTTAATGTAATCCTTGGTCCATCCCTAGCATCAGGTGGGATGACACTGACAGTTCACTCCACGCTCACTTCATCTGAGTTTTCACGGTGAGATGGATACAGAATAGCACTGCAGGTAGTATAGGCTCGCGTGATATGATGTTATAACTATTAACGTCAAGTATATCTCCACAGAAACAGCATGCACCAACGTGACATGCTCAGTCATATGTCAGCCAACTCCGCTAGGGGGGCGCTGTCTGTGTCCGTTCGGGTTCCGTCTGGCACGAGACCAGACCTCGTGCGAGGACATCGACGAGTGCACGCAAGAAGTCTGCTCTCAAGGATGTACCAATGTGCGAGGGTCGTTCTTGTGTTCGTGCCATCATGGATATGCGCTTCGGATGTAAGTATTTAGAGTCTGTTCCAAAAGTCATCATCTACCTAGCTTTTCCCCAACGATGTTGGGGTCTGCTTCCAGTTTAACCGGATGGAGCTGAATACCAGTATTTTACATGGAGCGACTGCCTATCTGATCCTACTTAGCTAGGCGGGCTGCTGATGCCTGTGTCCGTTCGGGTTCCGTCTGGAACTAGACCTGGGGGCCTAAAATGGACGCTTTGTCAGAATCATAATATGATCTGCATACAATTCATACATCCCGCAATTCATCTGTTTGACAGCTGCTATTTGACATTAGACTTCATTAAAGCAATTCATAATTGGTGGTCCGTTTTACGAAACTCCATACAAAACTGTCAAACAAATGAATTGCGGGATATGAATTGTACGCAAATCTTAACCGGTCAGACCCTACTGGCACCTGAAAGGTGCCGGAAGTAGTTTCCCGAAAAAACGCTCACCCTTAACGGAAAGTGCCGTTGACAGCTGTCAGTTGACGAAACTGACAGTTGGCAGTTGACTTGACGTAATTAAATGCTGTCCACTCGTATCGACAGATGATATCGATGATGTGATTTAAAAATATGAAATAGGTTTTTCAGGTTTGCGAACCTCTCGATCGATGTGTCTTGATTAGTGAAACCCCTACATGAGCCCCCAAAAAGTGTTATTTTTGCTCTATCTCGCTTCGCACTGTATCAGACTTTATCCGGTTTAACAGGCCAGGGTCTGAGTGGTATGATTCTGCCAAAGCGTCCATTTTAGGCCCCAAGACATTGTGTGAGGACATCGACGAGTGCACGCACGAAGTCTGTTCTCAAGGATGTACCCAATGTTCGAGGGTCATTCCTGTGTTTGAGTCAACGTGGATATGCGTTCAGGACGCAAGTACTTTTAGTCGGTTCCAAAAGTATAGGAACAAATGAACAGAAAACGTAAAGTAACTGTGGATGCCAATATGTCCCTACAAATATGTATGTGTGTTCACACGGAGCGTGTCGATTTTCTGAGAGATTAGTGGAGCTTGCCTTTGGCCTTAAGAGGGTGCAAAATATATCGCTGTTTTCATTAATTTAAGAATAAACACTGAATAGATATGTAGTTTTTGGTATAAAAAAAACAAAGGTTTCCAAATGCTTTTTTTTAACCTAAAACTGTTACAACATCTAATCCAGTGTTATTATTTTAATTAATTATCAATATTTTAGTGCAACACGAGCGATATTTCATAATTTAATTTCGTTTTAATGCGTAAATAATCAAAACAGCATAATATTTGACAGCTATTGCGAAATTGCCAGCTTTCAAAATGCACAGCCTTAAGACCCTCAGTCACAAGCTCTATATCTGCATGCCATCAGTTCTCTAACTCACGAGTGTCCTATGTCTCTCCATCATCAGGTCAGACCGCCGGTCCTGCAAGGCGACGCGCGGCAATATGTCCATTCTATACGTGTCGGGCAACACCGTCCGCTCCATCTCAGCCGACGGCTATGGAGCCATCGAGTACACTGATAAGGATGAACCCACTATCACCGATATGGATTATAATGTCAGGTTAGTAATAAATTAGTACAATCGCCGGCACGTAACTTGGCAAGGTTTTGGGGTAGTGGGGGTAAGTTCGCGCATAGTAGACTTATGCAACAAAAAAATGGTCACTTTTATTGTTTGTCTTTATTCTATGGTTATTACCATAATTTATTTTAAACATGTTTGTTTAAAAGAAAGTTAAAGAAAGGAGAGGAATTCGTGAAGTTTATTAGGTGTCATAAATAAAATATATAATAACATATTTTTAGTTATTGTGGCCTTTCAAAAACCAATGTTAACGAGAACTAAAGGTCAACGAGCTTCATTAGTAGCTGCCGCAAAAATACACTCGTAAAATAACTTAATTTTAAATTGCAACAACAATTCGTTTCAAAAACTTAACAAAACTCAATATAAACAAAGGGTAAGTGCACGCAAGTGTAATCGGGAGCGAACGGAACGCGGGTCGAGGTGCGGGAGGCGAGTATCGACTGACGCACCAATCGCGTGCTCGGAACGGAGCTCCCTCATTCCCCGCGTCCCGCTTGACCACCAAAGAGTCCTAAAAAATGACTTCTGCGCATCTAACTACTCTTGACAATTTACGTGCCGGGGATTGTAATGTCAGGTTAGTAAGAGTTTGTCCGAAAGGGATATCGTGGCACACAGGCATCTGAAGGCACACGGGTGGGTTTGAGTCAGTATAAGTCTGACACGCCCTCCTGCTCCGCCCAGAGCGGGAGAAGTTATTTGATAACTTCACGCAAAAAAAAACAAAAAGTTAAATGATTACTATAATAATAATAGCCTGTGTATTCCAGAATCTTACAAAACTTGATTATGAAAGTAAACTACCCATTGGAGTTTCTTGCTCATTCTTCTTCATACAAAAACGCCCACCTTTTGGAAGTGGCGACTAGATTTGAATCAATTCTATTTTTTTGTAAATTTTGTCGTTCAAAGTGCCTTTTTATGTGAAATATTTTTTTTTTTTTTTTTTTAACTAAACGTTGCCCCACACTAGGAATTTCTCCTGTATTGTGGGTGCGTTTACAAACATTTAAATTCACATACACAAACAGCCAGACCCGGAACAACTACTTGTAGGTCATACAAATATTTGTTCCGTGCGGGAATCGAACCCGCGACACGCAGCGCAGCAGTCAATCGCTTAACCACTGCGCCAACCGTGCCGTCCGTATATAATTTGACTTTGACATCAATCAATCTGCCCAACCTTTTCCCAACTATCTTGAGGTCGGCTCCCAGTCTGATTGTATGTTTACCTTGTAAAGTTCCTTCACGACAAATATCTCGTCATCATTGATATCAACACATTTGTACTAATTACGACCCCCAAATTTTAAATACACGCAGAAATTATATGGTTTCTATACAACACAGGTCTTATAGCACCAATTTCAGTACTAAAATCTTTAATTTCCTCGGTCCCTATTTACAACATTAGTTTTTGTTTATACTAAACCTCTTAAGGGGTCATTGTATTCATCATTATGAACAACTTTTACTATGGAACCAACCTTGAAATCGCGAAAAAAATATCAGCTGTTCCCTACATTTTGACGAGTTCTGCGAACATAAATGTAGGGAACAGCTTTTTTTTTTACCCCATATGAGGTTTTTAGATATGCAATTACACCCTGTGTAATCATTGCTTGTTCTACAGGCAAAAGAAGCTATACGTAACGTCCGCAGACGCTGGAAAATTGACAGAAGTGAACAGCACACAGAACGCCATTGTAATCACTAATATCGGAAGACCAACAAAGGTAATAATGTTCTCATGATCTTGACCACTTTTAGAGCTAAGTACAACGCTACACAACGGAACGCTTGCTTACTAGAGAATGGGCAGCAGCGTTCTCTATGCATTTTGGCACCATACTGCGATCGCCAACCCGCCTGCCAAGCGTGGCGTTTATGGCAAACTCCCCTTTTGGGGGAGGCCTATGTCCAGCCCACTGCTGGAGATAGGCCTCCCCCAAAAGGGGGTTTTCTATAAACGAGAATGGCAGCAGCGTTCTCTATGCATTTTCGCACCATACTCCGACCAGACACAACACCCGTCTGGTCGGAGGATCCTCCCTTTTCTATGGAGGACGAGTGAACTTTACACCCTGTTCCTCATGCCTCTAAAAAATTATTCAAATATTCAAAGTATGCCCGGAGTCCTGAATTTGTGCCCGGTTAATGGCAATAATGTGCCGTGTGGCGCCGGACGTAAAGAATAGCACCACCCTATTTCTTCCCGTGGGTGACGAAGGTGACTAAGGGACTTACTAGAGAATGGACAGCAGCGTTCTCTATGCATTTTAACACCATACTGCGATCGCCAACCCGCCTACCAAGCGTGGCGTTAATGGCAAACCCCTCTTTTGGGGGAGGCCTATGTCCAGCAGTGGACGTCTTTCGGCTGAAATGAAGAATGATGACAACGCTACAGGGTTAATTTGGCGCATGGCCAAAATGTATTACGTATTAGGTATTACGGGCTGGTGTCCGCAACTCCACGTCAATGCGCGTATTTTGCGTACGGGTGGGAAAATCGATTGTTCGATCTACCCCATTGCAGCTCCTCCCCCAGTGTTACTGACAATCTCACGTAGGATACCTAGTTTACCGAAGTACTTTGCCTTGTATGTGGCGACCAGCGGGCAGTTTAACAGCACGTGAGCTGCTATCTCGTCGTCCTCCATGCAGGCCCTGCACAGCGGACTGTCTGGGACTTCTATGACAAAGGTGTTTATCTAATGACCCGTGGCCAGTTATAGCTGCCGTCACTGTACGCAGCTGTTGCTCAGTTAGTCGGAGAAACTGTTTCTTGAAGCGGCCATCAATTATAGGCAGTGCTTCCTTGGCCTGCGTGCACTCACCTTGGTCCGACCATAGTTTGTGATGTTGGTCCCTGGTGGTTTCCTTACCAAAATCGGATCTAACGCCACCATCTTGTTTTGTCAATACACAGTGACAGCGACAATTTCACGTACGAACCAAACATTCCGGCGTGTTCGATGTTCGTGTTCACCATGTTTTGTTCGTTCGTGCGTACACTCCTTAGGAGTTTGAGTTTGTCCTAACCCTCAACATTCCAGGTGGCAGTGGACTGGGTGACTGGTAACGTGTACTTCGCGGACTCGACGCCGTCGGACAGCCGCGTGCGAGTGTGTCACGTCAAGAGCAAGCGCTGTGCCAGCCTGCAGAAACTGCCTTCTGATGCTAAGGTACGTGTTCTTTTTTAAAGGTTTTATGGTGTATTTTCTTGCTGTAATGCCAATAATAGTACATTACTGCAGCGGCCTGCAACAGGGGGGGGGGGGGCATTGGCCGAACGTGAAAATGTGGGCCGAGGTGAAGCCGAGGCACTCATACGTGTGTCCATCAATGACTGGTTGCGGCCAAGGCTTGCATAGTGCTTTTCTCAAATAATGCGCGGCAATTCAAACAAAGTAAATTATTTATAAATACCAGATAAAACGACGAACAACGATAATTTTTCACGCGCCAATGTGTTTGCCAATTTGTTTTCATTAAACAGCTTTCTATTTGCAAGTCAATTCGAAATTTAAATAAAACCTTTGACAAGTTACCTCCTTGGTTGCCATGTTTCGGAGTAAAAGATCGTTCCATTTTTAATTTACACGATAGATATCAGTTTACTATGTAATTTATTTGGCCGCTAAACCACGACACTTAAGGATTTTCGTACAACTTTTGGTGGCCGCTGCTCGCATGTATTTCGCCAGTACAGCAATTTCGATTTATCTCGAAGAAGGTTGTCAAAATAATGCTCGAATTTCGAAGCATGTTTGAGAAAACGCATATATCTTTCTTTCTCTATACAGGTCTTTCTATCTTATCAGTACTTAATCCCCCTTATTACAAAACAAGGTTTATCTTCAGACCCAGGTTTAAAACTGTTTGAAAATTGGGTAATTGATGCTACACAACATTTGTTTATAAACGGTTTATTATAATTCTATTAACTTAGGAATTACAGAGACATTTTGACATTATTTTGTGCAAGCCGGAAAGGGAGGAAGTGGGTGTTGCACAGATATAAAATATGAATGTACCACAGAGTATATAATCTAACACGCCTCCTTACATTTATATTTTATCTTTTACTTTAATCATACTATAGTTATCTTTTTACAGGCACATATGTATTTATCTTAACTCTTAAACACCTACTCCTATTCTTGCTTTACATACTATTGGTTTTAAACTTGTAGCTTGCACACTTTTTCTTTAACATGCATTATTTATCTTAAATACTAACAAAATATAAAAGTAAACATAAAACTTTCTTATTTATTTATCAACGTAACCTTTTTTACTTTGTATCAACTTTCTTATTTATTTATTTTGATTGTTTACATAACTCACACATTTTATTCTAATTTTAGCTTTTCTCTAAACTTAAGGAATTTAGTTTTTCCCAAAGATTTGGTAAGTATGTCTGCAACATTTGAATCTGAATCAATTTTTACAATCTCTATAACTTTATTCTTGTAGTTTTCATGAACATAATGATATTGTACTTCAATGTGCTTAGAATTCTTAGTAAAGTTACCATATTTAGCTATAGCAAGAGCTCCAGAGTTATCTTCATAGATTCTAATTGGTGTACTAATCTTAATAAACATATCACTTATTAATTTTTTTAAGAAATTTATCTCAGTTACAGCATCAGATAATGCAACATATTCTGCAAAGGTAGATGACTTGGTTACACAACTTTGCTTCCTAGATTTCCAATAAATTGGATTTTCAAATAATTCAATAACAAAACCTGTAGTGGACTTCCTATCAGTGATATCTCCTGCCCAATCGGCATCTACATAACAATTTACAATATTATCTGTCTTAAGACTTTGTTTGTAAGTTAATTTCAGATCTTTTGTTAAATACAAATACTTTAGAACTCTCAAGGCATATTTAAAATGTGTCTCATCATAGCAATTTTGGAATCTACTTAAATAGTTTACACTGTAAGATATGTCAGGTCTAGTACCATGACTGATATACAAGAGTGCACCTATCAAATTTCTATATTTAACATCCTCATTTACATTGGATTTACATAGTTTTAGATTAAGTTCCATTGGTGTTTTATACAACTTCGAATTTTTAATATTATATTTTTCTGCTAAAGAATCAATGTAGTTTTTCTGACACAATGTTAAGACATTAATAGAGTTACCATAATCATACTCAATATCTATACCAATATAGCTTTTCACAGTATTTAAATCCTTCATTTTAAATTTATTATTTAGTTGTTTCTTAATATCATTAATTACTTTTACATCTCTACAACAAATTAGCAAATCGTCAACAAACAAAAGTATATAGACCGTTACATTGTTCTCCCTTTTTACATAAAGACAATAATCATATTTACTTCTATAGAAACCTAGTTGTTTAATGAAATCGTTAAAACATTCATACCAAGCTCTTGGACTTTCTTTTAAACCATACAATGCTTTATTTAATTTATAAACTTTATTTGAAACATCATCATAGCCCTGTGGTTGTTTAACATAAACTTCTGATACTACTTTACCATTTAAAAAGGCTGTTTCTACATCCATTTGATGAATAAGTAAACTATACTGACAAGAATAAGATAATAACAATTTTAATGTTTGCATTTTGGCAACAGGTGAGTATGTATCATCAATAATATCCTTTTGTTGAAAACCTCTAACTACTAAGCGAGCTTTAAGAATGTTACCTGGTTTTCTCTTGTATACCCACTTCACATCTAAAATCTCTTTGCCCTCTGGTCTACTCACTAGTGTCCATGTATTATTATTAACAAGACTGGTTATCTCACGGTCCATTGCATCTATCCATTGATTTGCCTCATCACATTGTATCGCCTCCTGAAATGTACCTGGAATCATAGCATCACAAAAATTTGCACATATACAGTAATATCCGAATTCTTCATCAAATCTGACTGGACGTTTGATTTGTCTCTTTGGTCTACCCTGTTCCATATATTCATTTTCATCATCATTGTTCCTGTTTTCATCATGACTTGGATTAATTATTTGAGTTTCTTCTGGTAAGTTATTTTCGATTTTTATTTCTTCTTCACGTCTTTCTTCCTCTGAATCTGTTTCTTCATTGTTGCCCATACACATAACATCTTCTTCTACAATATCAACATGTCTGGCAACTATAATTCTATTATTTATTAACACTTTATAACCAACTTCAACATATCCAAGTAATATTCCTAATTCTGCCTTTTTATCCCATTTTGATCTTCTCTTTTCTTCTGGTATTCTGACATAAACTCTGCTTCCATATAATTTCAATTCTTTTAGTGATGGTTTCTTATTGAAAAATATTTCATAGGGTGTCTTCCGAACTATAGTATTTGCCAAACTCCTGTTTTTTAGATAAGCTGCGGCTTTAATCGCTTCTGGCCAATAGCATTTATTTACTTTTGCTTCTGCTAGTAAACATCTAGCCATATCCATTATAGTCCTGTTATATCTCTCTGCAGTTCCGTTCAACTCGTGTACATATGCTGGGCATGCCTTTAACATTATTCCTTTTTCTCTTGCAAAACTATACATCTTACTGTTCATATATTCTTTCCCATTGTCACATCTTAATTGTTTTATCATTTTTCCAGTTAAATTTTGAACTGCATTCACATATTCTATAAAGCAATCTGCAACTTGATCCTTCCCCTTAATACAATAAACTTTTGCCAACTTGCTATAGTCATCTATGAAAGTTACAAAGTATTTTTCACCACCGTATCCTGTTGTGTTATGTGGCCCATTGACATCTGTATGAACAATCTCTAATATATCTTCAGCTCTTCTTCTATTATTTTTAAAAGGTAAGTTATGCATTTTGTTCTCAATACATATAGCACACTTCATATACTCTGATTCTATTTCTTTAGGTATTCCTTCAAGCAACTGGTTTTTACACATAATATCCAAATATTTAAAGTTGATATGTCCGAGTGTACGATGTAATTTTTCCTTCACTGACAATATACTTTTACTCACATTTGCATCTATTTTACTATTTTCGATGTAACTGATCACTCTGTATAACCTCTCCTCTTTTAGTGCTATTGACAATAATTTGCCATTAGGATTGTAAATTTTTGCCCAATGTCCTTTTGATACTACTGTGTTACCATTATCTGTGATCCTTGCATTACTCAATAAATTTGCCTTCATTTCTTTTACATAAAACACATTTCTCACGGTTACATATGTACTTGAACCATAAACAGGAAAACATAGTTTAATATCACCAACCTTTGTAGCTTCTAGCATTCTTCCATCCCCAACTTTGACTTTAACTGGGTTCTTCAATATAACTGACCTTTCGAAATACTCATCACTATTTATAATGTGGTCTGTGCATCCACTGTCCAATAACCATGTAATTTCATTCTTAGTTGGCTTATTTTCACTCAGACTTGATGTAATGTTGCTTTGAATAACTGATGTATGGAAATTATGTTGTTTATTCTGTGTATTTGATGCATTTTGATTAAAGTTTCTTCCTCTACCACGATTATTGAATCCACGACCACGTCCCCGATGAATGGAATTACCTCTTCCTCTATAATTTGTACCTCTATTTTGTTGTCCACGATTGTACCAACATTGACGTTTCATGTGGCCTGGTTTCCCACAAATAAAACATACATTTGAGTTTGGGGCTGACTTGGTTTCAGTCTTAAATGCATTTGACTTATCTACTGGAGCTTCTGACTTTTCTTGTGATGTTATATTTTGTTTTTCTGCCAAATATTTTAGTTTTATCTTGCTCATTAGGTATTCTACTGTTCTGTCTTCTTTTGGTAATACATCTATCAAGTCACCAATGTGACTATATTCATTTGGCAATGCTCTCAACATATAATTTAATTTTTCACTTTCACTAATAGTAGCACCAGCCTGTTTTAATTCGTTTACTGATCTTTCAAATTCGTCGAAGAATGAATTTAATTCTGCATAGTTTTTTAATTTAATATTTTCAAGGTTGTTCCGGTACACAATTTGTAATGATGTCGAGGCCTTCAAATACATTGAATCGAATTTGCAAATAATGTCATAAGCCGACTCACATTCCGCTATGTATTCCAGCTGTTTATTAGTTATCGCCCCATAAATATAATTAGTGGCTTGCACATCTTTTTCTAGCCAATTTTCTATTTCTTTTTCATCAGCAGCACTGTCAATTTTTCTTGTTATAACCTCGTTGCATTTTTTAAACTGTAAATATTTTAACAATCGTATTTTCCAATTTGCATATTCCTTTCCGTCGAATTCCGGTATCATTTGGTTATTAGCTCGCTGCATTTTCTTTTGTTCACTTGACCTAGTACGTGTAACTTTTTAAATCTCGACAAACTTTAGTAATCCTTCTTTTATTATTATTGAAACCATTATTGAATTTCGAATTTTATTCCGACTATGGTAAAGTTCCTAAACACAAAACTGACAACCAAACTAAGTTTTCAGTTTTGTATAAAGAACGGTATTTCAATCACAGTTACGTTCTTATTATAAAAACTGGCTCCATGGTTTAAGCCATGTCAAAATATAAAGCTTTTCATTTCATTTTATTCAATAACAATTTACATTGTGTCTGAATGTTTACAAATATACACAGAATTAAAATCACACACACAGTCTCATTTACATTAATATCATTTTTATTAACAAAATTCAAAATATAAAACAAAGTCAACGAGAAAATAAATAAACACAAATGTCAATAATAACTACCTTGTAAGTTGATTTTAATTTCTAACGTAATAATAAATAAACAATTATAAACTTAATTTACAATGACCACTATCCAGGCATATATTTAAAAAAAGACAAATAATATAACTAAAATTCACTTTATAGCTAACATTCACTTGTTTTCTAATAAGGTGGAATTACTTCAGAAAAGCATAATCTGGTTAACCTTTTCCCAACTGTGTTGGGGTCGGCTTCCAGTCTCACCGGATGCAGTGGATACCAGTATTTTACATGGAGCGACTGTCTATCTGACCTACACAACCCAGTTCCTGGGTATGCATGATAACTCTTGGTTAGACAGGTTGTCAGACTTTTGCGCTTCTGAATACCACGAAATGTCGGTCCAAGATCTACGAATAACAGCCGGGACCAGACGCTTAACGTGTTCTCCGAGGCTCAGAGGGGTCTCGAATTCTCGATATCTAATGCATTGTCAACTATTCACGAACCGACAGCGACAAGCGTAGCTTAAGAAGAGGCTCCCTATTTTTAAGTTAATTTGCATGAATATTCTGAAACAGTCCCTCATACAATCATAATGAAACTTTAGTACATTATGATTTATTGGATCTTTTTCTTTCCATGTTTAAGACAGTTACGTAATTGTAATATTTTCGCTCGATACATTTTTTATTCGAAAATCATGTCTTTTTTAAGGATAATTATAAAAAAACAAACACAACTGTTCAGCTGTTATGTCTAAAAATAAATATTCACAGCAAGAAAATATACTTTATTATCCAGCCACCAGATATTTTTTCTCTGGATCAATTATTACTTTAGTTACAAACGAAATAAGAATGGAGACTTACGCTATGTAGTTTCGTGCTTCGACACGATCAAAGAGCGCACACGATATTCAACTTTATAACTGATGTGTTAGCGTTTAGCACATAATGGAGTGGCGGTGAGCATGGGGCGGAGCTTGCGTGGAAATTTGATGGGACACCGGTAGAACAATTTCTATGGAAAATTCAAGGAAATTGTTCTACCGGTGTCGCGTCGCGCGACAAGTCGCGCCCCTTTAAGACTGCCTGGTCTTAAGCTTCGGTTGAGCCGTGCGACTGTTATCATGTTATGTTGTTATCAATTAGCCACGAGCCCCCACAAATCCACACTATTCTAAGTCTTATAACAATTATCCTGTAAAAATGTTAGTTATATCGAAATTGCTAATAGACTAGACTGTAATTATTTCTTAAAAACCTGGTTATTTTGACGTGGTTTTAAGGTATACTCATGCCTAACCCTTCGGGGATTGCAGGCGTGATATTATGTTATTATTACCTAGAGGGTTATTTTTATAAAGGACTTAAAAAAATAATCTTCATTCCTTCTTTTCCCAGATAACAGCCCTAATCGTGGACCCAAGCTCAGGCCGCATGTTCTACTGCGTGACCCGGGAGCTGGAGTCAGTGGTCTGGTCAGCCAGCCTGGCCGGCACACACGTGACTGACCTGACGACTGTGCGCAACTGCACCGGGCTCGCTGTGGACTCGTTCAAAAAGAAGCTCTATGTGGCAGAGACTGGGCCTGCGCATATTATCAGGATGGATTATGAGGGGGAGAGCCAGTGAGTTGGTTTTTTTTTAATAGGATCTATCTGATTGATAAGGTTAAAGGTAGTCTGATCAGCAACCCTGGCCGGTACAGGGTCGGACTTAAGGTATTTCGAACTTAAGTATTGTCGAAATGAAGCCGTATCGGAGTTCCTATTGTCGAAACTTATTACGGTTTGTCGAAATTCAGTTTGGTCGTCACACACGTGACCGACCTACTAAGACTGGGCCTGCGAATATAATCAGGATGGACTATGAGGGAGTGGGAGTTGGTTTTGTTGTTCAGGATCTATTAGTTGATAAAATATTCTTTTGGCCGGTCGACACTCCTTTTTGGTCTATCAGAGCTGCTACAGTCAATTTTAGGTACTTATACGTGGTGATTATGATTATCGAAAAAGGTCAAAACTCGTTGTCTCCGACGTTCACCAAGTAGTACATAAAAATGTTACTAGAAATGGATGGAACAGCTGACGTGATGTAATGCTTCATGTAGACTTTGTTTACTGATACTGCTGCCTGACCTGATCATGTTATTGATGCATCCTACTGTAGGGCAAAGTCCTACCTCAACCTCTCCCGGGGCTGGATTTAAGGCAGCACAAAACCCTGGCCTCCACAAAATAAAAAGTTCAAATTCACATTGAACCTTTTTTCGAAGATGAAAATTATACAAATTGAATTCTGACTAGAATGACACAAAACCGTTTATCAAAGCTGTCCCTACTGAGTATTGAAAGTGATTTACTCCGATAACTGGATTTCACCGAAATTATCAATCATTTTTTGACGAAAAAAGCTCGCAAAGTTCCGTTCGCCTATAACATTTATCTTTTTTTCTTTTGTAGATTTTTTGTATTATATTGTATTTTTAGTATAAATTATTGAAAACGGTGAATTTATTTTTTTTGTCTTTTCTAAAAAAAATCGGTGCCTCCACTTCTAGGTGGCCTTCACACCTTTAAATCCGGCCCTGACCTCTCCTATGATTTCTGTTTGTAAGTTTATATCCGGACTTCTTGGCGGGAAAGTGAAGCGTCATGTTCAGCAGTTTGTTTAATTTTCCAAAATTTGTGTTTAGCCGAATATTAATGTGTAATAATGGTGGATTATTAACCATTAAGTGTTTGTGAACGTGCATTAGTGTAGGCAAATAAAACAAAACATTGCAACTTCGCTTCAAGTTCTCTCAAGAAGTCCGCGTGAGGTCTCAGTAAAGTGCCACATCTTTACTGAAACTCAAGGGGAGTGGGCGGGGATATCATCATCATGCATTTATAATTCATTTCATCAATATTAAACAAGAACTAAAACGTGACATTGGCTAAATGCACAAACCGTGCGAAGCCAGAAGGAAGAAAAAAAAAAAAAAAAGTTTATATCCGGATTCTTGGCGGGAAAGTGAAGCGTCATGTTCAGCAGTTTGTTTAATTTTCCAAAATTTGTGTTTAGCCGAATATTAATGTGTAATAATGGTGGATTATTAACCATTAAGTGTTTGTGAACGTGCATTAGTGTAGGCAAATGAAACATAACAGTGCAACTTCGCTTCAAGTTCTCTCAAGAAGTCCGCGTGAGGTCTTAGTAAAGTGCCACATCTTTACTGAAACCCAAGGGGAGTGGGCGGGGATATCATCATCACGCATTTAAAATTCATTTCATCAATACTATACAAGAACTAAAACGTGACATTGGCTAAATGCACAAACCGTGTGAAGCCAGAAGGGAAAAAAAAAAAAAAGTTTATATCCTCATTGAATTATAGGTACCTATTAACAATATAATCGCCAACATGTCTTAAAATTTCCAGCAAAAAGATCCTAGCCGACCACCCACAACTGCAAGCCCCGCACGGCCTCGCCATCTTCGAAGATTACATCTACTACTTAGTAGCCAACTCCTTCCGTCTCAGCCGCTGCTTGATCTTTGGCCCCAAATATTGCGAGACGTACATCTTCCGAGTATTCGACGCCAACACTTTTGTCATACGCCACGAGAGCGTACAAAGAGATGACCTAGTAAATGAGTGTGAAGGCATGGTTTGCGCCAATGTTTGTGCGTTGGACGAGGGCGGCCCCAAATGTTTGTGCGATGATGGTTCTTTGGCGAAAAATGGGGAGTGTCCGACGTTGGATAAAAAGGACGTGAGTATACTTTATAACATTTTCAAAAAAATCTCCAAAAGTAACATTGCAGTTTCATAATGTACCCTATTATATTAATAATTAAAATACGTAGTTTTAAACTAGGTACTATTTGTATTGGAACATAGTTCTTTTCGGCCGGCCGCAAGAGAAACTATAGCGGAGGGAAGGGAGTGGTCTATGGGTCTAACTATTACCATGTTGCTACCTAATGTCGAGTTAACCTGTAGGATGATTTATGAGCGTTTACACCTTACGACATTTCATACAAACTTTCAAGCCCTTGTTTTTCGAAATGACTGAACCGATTTTAATGAAACTTCATACGCCTAAGCAGGATACAAAGGTCTAAAAAGTTAGTTTACAACATTTTCGAAATGTCTTATTTAAAAACAGATAACTGGAAATCTGTTTCTATGGAAAATTTAAAATCGGTCTAATTTGGCTGAAACACTATTTTTCGAAAATCTAACTTCTTAGACCTTTGTATCCTGCTTATACTAGAATAGAATAGAATAGAAACTTTATTTTGAGACTTATGCGTATGAAGTTTAATTATAATCGGTTCAGTCATTTCGAAAAACAAGGGTTTGAAAGTTTGTTCGAAATGCCGTAAGGTGTAAAGGCGGCGCTCTTAAGGCGCTTACAAGAGGCAAATGATGAGAAGGATGAATGAAAAGTAGGCTTGTCTTAAACAAAAAAAATGCCAAATCTATATAGTTTGTGGTAGCGGAAAAAAATATGTTATTCTTGAACATATTTCTCAGAACATGGTTGTTCCCAAAACACGTTTAGAAAAAAAAACTCCATATAAATTAACGGTAACCGAACCCTTTACTTAGGGTTTCAATCCAAAATATCTGTATTAAATATCAACGTACGGTTGGTATTTAATTAATGACAAGAACGTCTTATCCTACGCAGAACTTGGTTGTTTTTTATTTTCGATTACTCTACTCATTATTAAGTAGGTAAATAAATAATTGCTTCATATTCTGCAATAAATTACTACTACTAATTTACAGAATTATAATCATTAGAACCAGCATTACAACTCTCTCCCCCTTATTACAAAACAAGGTTTATCTTCAGACCCAGGTTCAAAACATGGAGCCATTATTGAATTTCGAACTTTATTCCGACTATTGTACAGTTCCTAAACACACTGACTACTTAGTACCGAACTAAGTTTTCAGTTTTGTATAAAGAACGGTATTTCAATCACAGTTACGTTCTTATTACAAAAACTGGCTCCATGGTTTAAGCCATGTCAAAATATAAATCTTGTTTTGTATTATGGCGGTCTAAGTTCAAAAAATCCTACTGAACGATTATTTCTGAAATATTCATTCAGTAGGATTTTTTGAACTTCGAGAGTTGTAATGCTGATTCTAATGATTATAATTCTGTAAAACCATATTTGTTATGGCCGCGATCATAATTAGATCAACATACAACCTGTTACTGACCTGCAAATTGCAAAAAACGTAAGAAAAATTCAATTTCACGGGTTACCTTAGCGCATCCGCCTTGCGAAACTACTAAATGTTGGTCACCATGTCCCCAGCTGCCGCTGTTCAACGGCTGGTCGTACGAGGAGCTGGCGACGGCCCACAGCGTGTCCTTCACGATCATCACCGCGGTGATGGTGCTAGTGGTCATCTACCTCTGCGTGTTCGTGTATTATCACTTCGTTTACATGCCCAAGAAGAATAGAGCTTCGGCTTATACTGAGTAAGTGCTTTATAGGGTACCTGAAGGGTGCCAAACAGAACCGAATTACTAAGCCTCCACTGTCCGTCCGTCTGTCAGCCGGTTGTATCTCATGAACCGTAATATATCAAATAAAATTTTCGCTTTATCAACAAATTATAAAGTTAATAATTAAAACATAACTTACGAAGTGTTGCCGCCTTAATACAAAACAAGATTTATATTTTGACATGGCTAGGAGCCAGTTTTTGTAACAAGAACGTAACTGTGATTGAAATACCGTTCTATAAATGTTGAAATCAAGAGGCTATTTGGATCGAACACATTTATTAACACCACAATTATTATAATGAACAACGACTTTTTCTCCTTGACGGAACAGTTCTTAGTTACATATTCTAAACACGGTTCTACTCTAATCTTAAATCACTGTCATGTAGGTATACAACCTCCATTACGCACCCTTAATCTATAGCAGATGCATGCGCAAGACACCTACCTAACATATTACCTACATGTGTACGCACCCTTAAACTACTCAGTGTGCACACACCCTAAGTACACAGTATATTCAGCTTGAGCTATCGTTCACTGATGTACAATCTATCTTTATTACTTAAGTCTGTTCATAACACAGCTTTATAACAAAAATTACTAAACACAAAGAAAATAAAATTATCTATTACAAATCATAACAACTCAAAATAAAAGCACATCAAAAATAATATTAGCTAACATCATTACATCACACATTGCTCGCCCCCTTAATAGATGGTTTTTCTAAAAATTGCTTTAGTTTAGGGCCTGGTAAAGATTTTGTTAACATATCTGCTACCATTTCTTGTGAAGGCATATATTTTACCTCAACCGCCTCATTGACATACCTCAACCGCTTCGCGAACGTAATGAAACCTAATATCGATGTGTTTAGTCCTGTTATGGTTCATCTTATTTTTTGTTATTTTATGTGCTGATTGGTTGTCATTGTAAATGACCACCGGTTTGATACAAGTCCCCTTTGTTAAACCTTTTAACAAATTTCTTAAATAAATAGCTTCTTTCGATGCTTGACTGAGGCCTATATATTCTGCCTCTGTGGAGGACAGCGCCACGCACCCTTGCTTACGACTTTCC
Organism: Tiliacea aurago; assembly: GCA_948098905.1. Lineage (NCBI taxonomy): Eukaryota > Metazoa > Arthropoda > Insecta > Lepidoptera > Noctuidae > Tiliacea > Tiliacea aurago. The sequence continues at coordinate 6,506,146 of OX402597.1, forward strand.
CAAGATACTATATTATCTCCTAGTCTAAAAATTAAACCTGTACAGGATTTCCTATCATATGACCCACCCCAATCGGCGTCTACGTAGCCATTTAATTCTAGATTACCTGTTTTCTTAAAAGTTAGTCCAAAGTTCGACGTCCCCTTTAAATATCTAAGCACCCGTTTAGCACATTTAAAATGTAATTCATCGTAACATGAATTAAATTGTGACAAAACACTAACAGCGTGCGCGATATCAGGCCTAGTACTTTGAGCTAAATAATTAAGACAACCTATGAGAATCTGATATGGCAACTTACAACCAAAATCTGAAGCTTTCTCTAATTTGAGACCTACTTCCATTGGGGTAATGACTGATTTATAATCCGTCATATCAAAATCCTTCAAAACATTAAGAACATACTGTTCTTGATCAAGGTAAATGGCACTTTTATCTCTCCTTAGTCTCATGCCTAACACGTGTCTAGCAGGACCTAAATCCTTAACTTTAAACCTTTCAAGCAAGCCATTTTTTAATTTCTGCTTCTCGGTTTCATTATTTTTGGAATAAAATATAAAAATGTCATCAACGTAAATGACTACCACTATTCTATTTCCATCGCTAAACACCTTTTGATAAAGACAAGGTTCTATTTTCGATTGTACAAAACCTAAATTGTACATCTCCTGATCTAGCTCATGGAACCAAGCGTTTGACGCTTGTTTGAGTCCATACAACGATCTTTGCAATTTACATACCTTTGCCTCTTGACCTTTAACAATCGCCCCCTTAGGCTGAAGCATGTAGATGTCCTCTTTTAGCTTGTCATACAGGAAAGCAGTTGTCACATCCCATTGGTCAATGAGCCAGTCATATTCTACAGCTAATGAGAATAGTAATCGTAAGGTTGAGCTTCTTACGACCGGAGAATACGGTTCATTGTAGTCTATTCCACGTACCTGCGTAAATCCTTTAGCTACTAGCCGGGCCTTGTATTTTGACACCTTACCGTCACTGTCTCGTTTAATTTTGAAGATCCATTTGCAATGTATTGGCTTTTTATCCCGTGGTAAATCAACCAGTGACCACGTCTGATTCTCGTTTAATGATTTCATTTCATCATCCATAGCATTTTGCCATAAATTAGAATCAGGCCTCGCCAATGCTTCTTCAATTGTAATTGGATCGCCATCAATTTGCGCGATAGCATTATAAATAACAGGCTTGCGCTCACGAAAATTGTATCTTCATTCTTGTTTTGCTGTACTGCTCGTGGTAGCAACCGTTTCATCAGGCGTCGCAGCCTCCTCAGTGTAAATACACTCCACTTCATGAAACTCTTCTTCATCTTGTATATTATTATTAGACGCACCACTTACAACCACAGGTTCTATCCGTTCCTCCTCTATATCAATAGGAACGACTGTGTTCTTCTTCATGTCGGTACCATCTCCAGGAAAAACATTTTCCGAAAATATAACATTTCTTAAGAATGTTATTTGACCCGTTTTTGGACTCATCAGTCGATAACCTTTAGTAATTTCACTATAGCCGATGAAAATCATTTCTTCAGTCTTCATATCAAGCTTTTGCCGTTTCTGTTTAGGTTTCGATGCATATGCTTGACAACCAAAAATTTTCAAATGACTCAAGTCAATTTTCTTATCTGACCAAAGTTCTTCAGGTACTTTATTCATGACAGTCTTAGTTGGGCTTCTATTTTTTAAATATACCACTGTACATACCGCTTCGGCCCAATACTTTTTACTAAGTTTGGCCTCACAAAGCAACGTTCTTGCTTTTTCTATGATAGTTCTGTTCGCCCTCTCAGCCACACCATTTTGCTCAGGCGTATAAGGAACCGTCTTCTGGTGCTTTATACCAGCTGATCTTAAAATCTTATCGATGGCTTGGTTACAGAATTCTTTACCATTGTCAGATCTGAGACACTTTATCGACTTTCCTGTCTGCTTCTCTACTTCCGCCTTATATTCACGAAATTTATCGAGCACTTGACTCTTATTTCTCAAGAAGTAAACATGCGTCTTACGCGCATAATCGTCGATAAACAACAGCATATATCGAGATCCACCGAATGATGGTTCCTCCATCGGTCCGCATAAATCACTATGTACAATTTCCAAAACTTCTTTCGCTCGTGTACCTTGATTTTTGATAGAGCTCTTACAAGTTTTTCCATTTATGCACGGAACACAATTTTATCACTTGATTTAAAATTCAATCCAGTCACCATATTTTTCGATGAATTCATATAGTTTTGTCCCAAATGTGCTAATCTTCTATGCCAAATACTTGACAAAATGTCATTTGACAAAATCAAGTTGACAACACAATTTTCTTTTTCAATTAACTCGAAAATTCCATCAACCTCTTTGCACGTTGCTACTATTTGATTAGTTTTATTTTTAATAGAGCAACCTTTTTTGTCAAATACTACAGCGAACTCCTTCTTTACAAGATCGCTTACTGAAATTAAATTCATAGAAAGTCCGGGAACATGATAAACATTCGTTAATAGGAGTTCAGTGGTATTATTGACTTTCGGGGTGGCATTCCCTCTTCCTATAACTTTCATTTCTTCCCCGCTTGCAACTTTTATCTTTAAATCATTCTGTTGCCTTTTGTAATTCAACAATTTTCCGGCATCGTTCGTCATGTGGTTCGAGCAGCCACTGTCCAAGTACCATCGGTCCTTTTTCACCGTGTTCGCCATACTCAAGCATGGATTCGCTCTCTTAATGACTTTGCATTCAGATGCTTTATGACCTTCTTTATGACATTTGAAGCACTTGAAAATCAATACCTTTTTCTTTTCAAACTTCTTTTTATTTTGCGCCGTTGTAACTAGGGCTTGCTCGCTATTCTGACCATTTTCAATCTGTCGGCTTGCTTCTTGCATCAACTTTGATTTTAACTGCTCAAGTTTAATTTCTTTTCCGCCATTGTCTATCGCCATTATAAATGGGTTGTAATCTGACGATAAACCGCTTAATAATATAGAAATTATCCACTCGTCAGAAATTTTTGCATCAATGTCTGCAAGTTGTTGCGCCAAACAAATTATTTTGGAAATATATGTTTCCATGGTTTCGCAATTTTCCAGTCGGCATTGCCATAACTCTCGTTGCAATCTGATTCGTCTGCCCCAACCCTTGTCTTCGTAAGCCTCGCAGAGACTCACCCAAACATCACGTGCTGTCTTCGCACTATACACATGTGCGAAACATGCAGGCTCAAGTAGCAGACATAACGTCGTTCGTGCCTTCCTGTCAGTATCTTTCAATTCAGCTGTTATCTCTGTAGCTTCAATTACCTTGAACCAGTTTTTGGACTCTAAGTAATTCCTCACCACAAATTTCCAATTAGCGAAGTTTTCAGCACCATTCAATTTTCTTATTCCACAAATTGAACCTGAATGTTCTTCTGCCATGACGAGAATTATACAACTGTCACCTTTTTAAGATACCTACTCGAATGTATTGTGTTCTAGCTTCTAGGCGTTTTTGGAGCCTGGGGCTGGGCCCATAACCTGTTGAAATCAAGAGGCTATTTGGATCGAACACATTTATTAACACCACAATTATTATTATAATGAACAACGACTTTTTCTCCTTGACGGAACAGTTCTTAGTTACATATTCTAAACACGGTTCTACTCTAATCTTAAATCACTGTCATGTAGGTATACAACCTCCATTAATAAACAAAACTGAAAACTAAGTTGTCAGTTTTGTGTTTATGAACTTTACCATAGTCGGAATAAAGTTCGAAAATGTGATGAAAAATGGCTTCATGTTTTAAACCTGGGTCTGAAGATAATAGAATAGAATAGAATATTTATTTATTTCATTGGTTAAAAGGTTACAAGTCACTTACAAATCAAAATTTTACAAGTGCATTCGGTGTATTTTATCTGGCGCAGTTTGTCCGGGAGGGGATCTTTTGCAAGCTATTGTGTACCTAATTCTTTTCACACACGGTTGAACTTTATAAAACAAAAGTGAGAAGTTTTGGATTTAAGAGCCAACTAGTCGCGGGCTCGAACTCACTGGCGGGCGCGGCCAAAAAGCACGCTGTCTCACCTAGCATCGTGTCCGACGGAGATAGCACCAGTGATGAGCAGTTAGAAGCTAGTCTACACGCATAACGTCTAGTCACACGCACACAAACACAGTGCACGATGATTTGTGTGATGTTCATACTAAACCGCGCGCGTAAAAAAATACGAAAACTCCTTTGGAAGGTGCGGTTTTATGAAAAAGCTACTGCATAAATCAATTACGAATAAAGTTTATTATAATCTTCGACAATTGAGCTTTGTCGGAACGAGCTTTGTTTTCGAGATTTTATACTTATTTTATTACTTATTTATGCCCAAAGTTGTGTTAAAATTAGCAGGAAAAACGAATCTTTGTTGGCTCATAACTTTTTAATGCCTTTTTTTTTACTATTCTGCTTCCGTACAGACAAAATTTATAATAAGACAAAACGATATCATGTTTTACTTTGTACATGTTTTGATGTACAATATGTAACAGTGGAGTAAAACCCCCCCGAAATTTGTATGGAAAAAGTATCGACTAGTTGCGCCTTAAGATCCCATCATGATTTTCTGGATCATCATTTAAGATCTATCTGAAGATAAACCTTGTTTTGTATTATGGGGGTCAGTGTTTATACGATGCGATGTTTATGTTATTTATTTTTTACATACTTCCTTGACATATTCGATGTTTTTTGATCTCAACAAGGCTCTAACTTTTATTATTTTAATCATATTTTATATAATTTTTTTTCTTAATGTGAGGACGTTGTAGGCTTAATAGACTGTAGATCTGTAGACCATTTTCTATTTTGTTAAGTACCTGGTACTTTTGACGGGCCTACGCTGTCCTCTCATACTTTGAAAACATTGTAAGGCAATTTTTTTTTTTTAAATAGTGACCGTGGAATTTCTTGCCGGCTCTTCTCCATAGGAAACGACCAATTGGAACCGTGCACCTAGCTTCTGACGTTTCATAAGTGCCCATGTAGGCTTATGTGAAATAAAAATATTTTTGATTTGACTTGATACAACTCTGTCTCGTCCTTCGGGAATACATTAGTTTCTAAAGATTTTTTCGATTTTAGTTGGCTTTTTCGGTATTCCTTTTTTATCAACATCTGCCTGCCTTTTCCCTATGTTGGAATCGGCTTTCAGTCTAACCTGATGTAGTTGAATACCAGTATTACATGGATCATGAAGAATTGCCAAGCTTAAGACGCAGATATATGCCAGTGACCTTGAGTGGTTAGCTAGCGAGTTCTGTACTGAGCTCACGCAACGCGTCGTACGTTCAGCCAGTTATAGGACTCGCCCATCAAGGAGCGCTGTCCCCAATTTGACGCATTATTAATTTATTATACACAAAACAAAAGGTATTTTAATAAAACGCGTATACTAAAAGATCAATAATTAAATTATCTTTAAATTGGTGAAACTTTCAGAAAAATACGCTTGGTAGATATTGCGCCATTCTCAGTTTTTTATCCGCGTTAGACATAACTTTACAAATTAATTTCACTATAAGTACATGTTAAGTTATTTAAAAAAATGCTCTAATTTATCATATACTTTTTCAAATCATTAACACTACTCATTTAGATGTGATCTTCAGTATAAAATCATTAAAATTTGGTTATCGTCCCCTTATGTGGCAGTGGGCAACATTGCTCGCAGAACTGATGGCCGATAGGGCCGAAAGGTTCTGGAATGGCGACAGCATACCGGAAGACGTAGCGTTGGAAGGCATCCTACAAGGTGGACCGATGACCTTGTGAAGGCCGCAGGTATCCGCTGGATGCGGGAAGCACAGAACCGGTCGAAGTGGCAGTGCTTGGGGGAGGCCTATGTCCAGCAGTGGACGTCTTTCGGCTGAAATGATGATAATGATTACATGGAGCGACTGCCTATCTGACCTCAATAACCCAGTTACAGAATAACACGATACCCTTGGTAAGTCTGGTTGTCAGACTTCGCTTCTTACCACCCGTAATAACTGTCAAAATATGTACAAATGACAGTCGGGACAAACGGTCTAGCGTGCTTACCGAGGTACGGAGGGATCTTGGTATGTAAAAATGGTCACTCATCCACAGACCAACCGCGGCAAGCGTAGCTTAACCTGATTGATCGACCCATGCTGCTGTTATTACAAGCTATAGTTAACCAGAAGCCCCTCGGTAATTCCCGTTTTTAGGGTTCCGTACCAAAATGGTAAAAAGGAACCCTTATGGTGAGACCTAAGTCTGTCTGTCACACCTGGATATCTCAAGAACTACTGCTATGCTATCAACTTGAAATTTAGAATAGTTTGCAAACAAGAAAGAAATTTAAAAACATACCTATATCTTTTTTGCAAAAGGGACTGAAAGGAGGGGTCTTAATAATAAAACAAGTCTCTAAATATCACAGTTTTTCAGAAATCATCAACATCATTGATATATACGTACGGAACCCTCGGTGCGCCAGTCCGACTCGCTCTTGACCAGTTTTTTTTCTGTAAAATAATTTACGCTTTTTTCCAGAGTTCGGTTCCAGAACACGTCGCAAGATAATTCGCCCTTTCTTGCAAATCCTTCAGTTCAGATGAACACGTCAAGGTAAATGTTTTAGTATCCCGCTTGTACAGACAAATCAAGGTATGCTCTAGGTACCTATGCTATCGGGGAGCCCAAGGATGGCTGATGTCCCTACGCCTTTTATCATACCGAACATTTGCAATACCTTCGAATGCAATGTTACAATTAAAAAAAGAAACTGACATCCAAAAAAAATTAAAGTTATCTTATTAGAAATTCCTCTACCAAATGAAAAAACAATCACGTAAATCGTCTAAAAAATTACAATTATGAATCATGAAAAAAAAAAACTCGCCGAATGCGATGAATGAAGATATTTTTGGGGCGACATGACAGTTCAACTTCAAGACCCACTTTGTAGGTACACACGGCTAGTGCTATAAATGATATAAGTTTACCTTTCATTGTACGGAAATCCTATACAATGCAAGATCAGCTTATACTGGAAATGTATAGCTTGATAGGTAGCCGTGTGTAGGTACTAATCCAGTGTGACTTTTTAATCGACATCAAAAGAAGCTGGGGGCCTAAAATGGACGCTTTGGCAGAATCATATTATGATCTGCGTACAATTCTTAAAAACCGCAATTCATCTATTTGACAGCTGCTATTTGACATTAGACTTCGTTAAAGCAATTCATAATTTGTGGACCATTTTACGAAACTCCATACACAACTATCAAACAGATGAATTGCGGGATATGAATTGTACGCAGATCATATTATGATTCTGCCAAAGCGTCCATTTTAGGCCCCCAGCTTCTTTTGATGTCGATTAAAAAGTCACACTGGATTAGTACCTACACACGGCTACCTATCAAGCTATACATTTCCAGTATAAGCTGATCTTGCATTGTATAGGATTTCCGTACAATGAAAGGTAAACTTATATCATTTATAGCACTAGCCGTGTGTACCTACAAAGTGGGTCTTGAAGTTGAACTGTCATGTCGCCCCAAAAATATCTTCAATCGAATTAATACTTTTTTTCCTTTTTTCAGTAGGATGTCGCACGAGTTCGTGAACCCTCTTCAGTACGTGAGGAACATGTGGTACAGCTCGTTCCGGAAACACACGCGAGCTAACGTAAGAAAATTTAATTTCGCGGGAAACCATTGCGGATCCCCCTTCACTTGATGCTTACCTAGATGTCAGTGTATACTGGAAATGTATAGTTTGATATGTAGCCGTGTGTACCTACAGCTTATTCGAGACAGGGCGCATTTGAAGTGTATTCCCGTTTGCCATATCCCCGTCACGGGGACAGCGGGACGTGATTAAATTTATTTCCCGTTGTCCCCTTATCGTACGAAGTAAACCTTTTTTAAATCGAAACAGCTAGGTTAGGTTAGGTTAGAACTGTGAACTACAGTTCATTGTATTTTTAAATATTTAATTGAAGTACCGCTGTCCCCGTAGGACGGGGACACGGCGTACGGGGACAACGGGAATACACGGCATTTGAAGAAAAATGTACAAGGAAAAATTAGCTAATGTGGCGTCGAAGCTGCAATGGTCCTGCAGTCACACTAAAAATGTGGTGCTTTCGTATTATAAAAAGTATTTTCTAAAAGCTTAGTCAGAGAAAAGAGAGTTGGGTTGGAGGATTGTCGGTTTTGCACGCGGGCGCTGCAGCGGGCCTGTTGGTAGTGGAGAACAGTCCTAATGGAAGAATCGCTTACCTGGCTGATAGGGCCGAGAGTTCGGACTGGACGCCTCGTACAGGCACATACTGGAAGGCGCAGCATGCGTAGGCCGGTGGAAGGTGAACCGACGGTGAAGGTTGCGTACAGTGCAGACACTGCTCGCTTCGAGTAGGGTTACCAATGTTAGGTACACACGGCTACACATCAAGCTACACTTTTCCAGTATACGCTGACCTCTCATTGTGCGGAAATCCTATACAATGCGAGATCAGCTTATACTGGAAACGTATAGCTTGATGTGTAGCCGTGTGTAACCATCCCTCCGGAGTTGTGCGGACATGTGCGGCTTTTTGGCCCTCCGTCGCGTCAGGTAAGGACTTTGTCCAGCCTTGTCATTGTCCTTAGACTTTTCGGAATAAAGGGGTTTTTTTTTTTTGTAAAAAAAAATAAGTAAATTATTCCTGAAAAGAAAAACAATTTCCGTATTTTTTGAAGTGTACTGGTTTTTACCCGACTGCGGCGAAGCCAAAAAGGAGAGTTATTTTCAGGACTTTTTCGAATTGAGATACCGTAAATGCGAGCAGCACAGGGCCACAGGAGCGGTTGTTATGGCGATGCCTTCGACAGGCTTATGTCCACAGACTACATAGAGACTTATGGCAGTGCACGTTTTTCGGCTGAGATGATAATTGTTAAACTACATGGCCAAATAAAGAAATTGATTTTTCACGTTTCAGAAGACAGGAGGATTACCTTTTACCTTATCTGCGTCGCCACCGCAGCAAGACTTGTCGGACACAGAATCAGATTTAGATGATAAAGAAAATAATAGAATAAAAAATATAAGAAATCAATAATACTAGTTAATAGAGGCGAAATAATATATTTTTTATGTAATAATATCAACTTTTCATAATGATTTAATTATGATTGAGCATAATTAATGGCTAATTAAAATTTTACTGATGTTATTGTAAGTATTAAGTTTAAAATATTGAAGGAAGTTATTAGAATAATATAAGAAATAAATAATATTAGTTCATTATTATAAGGGAAATCATATTTTTTTATACATAATATTATCAACTTTTATTGTTTTTACTTGAAATTGATGATTTAATTATGATTGAGCATAATTAATGGATAATTAAAATTTTACTGATGTTATTGTTTAAGTTTAACTTATTGAAGTGTAAAAATCAAATAAAATAAGTGTTAATTATGGACTTGGTTCTTTTATTTGGTTAGTAAATGAAACTTGTTATATCCACTCATCATTTTTGGAAAATATTGTCCAACTACTCAGTAAAATGGATATAAAATAAAACAAACATTAGATTACAAAAAAGACTTATTAATTTCCTAAAGCATACAGTTAAAAATATAAGAACTACTTTTACTTCCAAAGCTTCTTGATAGACATATTCTTCTCAGAATCCTTTTGCATAACTTTAGCTACGGCCATTTCAAAATCTTCCTGAGTGACATGGACTCTGCGCTCACGGAGAGCATACATACCAGCCTCCGTGCAGACACCCTTGACCTCAGCACCCGATGCACCAGGCATTAGCTCCGCAATCTTACGGAGATTGATTCCTCGCGTCAGGTTCATCTTTCTTGAGTGAATTTTTAGAATGTCAAGACGAGCTTCCTCGTTTGGTGGGGGGAACTCAATCTTCCTGTCAATGCGTCCAGGTCTAAGCAGAGCAGGGTCCAGAATGTCAATCCTGTTAGTGGCCATGATGACTTTGATGTTCTTTGTTGCTTCAAAACCATCAAGCTGATTCAGCAACTCCAACATAGTTCTCTGTACTTCCGAGTCTCCACCACTGCCTGACTCAATACGAGATGAACCAATAGAATCAATTTCGTCCATGAAGATGATAGAGGGAGCATGTTCACGGGCCATAACGAATAGCTCTCGGACCATGCGGCTGCCCTCACCGATAAATTTCTGCACCAACTCTGAACCTGAGACACGGATGAAGGTGCACTCAGTGTGGTGAGCTACAGCACGCGCGAGCAGGGTCTTACCAGTACCAGGGGGACCGTATAACAACACACCCTTGGGTTGAGCAATACCTAGAGCATCAAATAGCTCAGGATGTTTCACTGGAAGCTCAATCACCTCTTTAATCTCCTTGATCTGCTTGTCTAGACCTCCCACCATCTCGTAAGTAGAATCAGGAACCTTTTCCACCATCATGAGTGACACCAGAGGATCCACTTTGTTTGGAAGGATTTTGTGAAGCGTGTAGCTCTCGTTGCGGAGCGCGACGCGGCAGTTTGCGGTCACATCGTTGATATCGACGTTCTTGTCCAAGTCTACCACGAATTTACCCTCAGGGTGCACCTTGACTAAGACTTTCTTCTTGTCCATAGGTTTAACGACCTCGCCCACATAGGAGCCCTGTTCCTGCAAGAGTTGGAGCTCTTCGCGCAACATACGTACTTTAGCGTTGAGCTCATTACGCTGGGCTTGCAAACGACGAAGATTTTGAGATTTCTCGGCGACGATCAACTGCAGCTCTTCAATCTTTGTTATGTAGTAAGGCCGGAATCCTTCGCCTTTTCCCGAGTCCACCTCCATTTTAGTGAGAGTCATTTTGCTTATTTATATTTGCCACATTCAATTAAAAACACTTAAAATCGCAAACTCTAGACAATAATTTCAGCCGCACAATATTTTTCCCAGTCACGATGACGTGTGGCATTCAAGTATTTAAAATTCTACTACCTAAATATTACTAATTGGTGTTCCTTACAGTTCTTTTGTATTAACATCACTGTATGACCTATTCACTGTTGATATATTATATCTTCTGATGATATTTATTTACTAATTAATTATAATTCATTTTCACTACTCTCTATTATAAATAAATTGGGATCCTGAAAACTTGAAAAGCTACCAAAAATATTATTAATTTATTATGCTTGCAGCACTAAGCAAGCATACGATGCGTTCAAAATGTTAACCACAAAGTACGTTCATAATAAAATTATTATTAATTTTGACTTCATTATTTTTATATTCTGTCAATCTAAGAAATAAAATGATAAGTATAATTTTGTTACGATAAAGTTATCTGTTTGATAAAAATAGACTCATGAAATTGATATTTTTACTTTTTTAACGCGTTCCAATGTCGCTTGTTTGTTTGTCATATCCGTATGTCATTGTCATACATCCTTGATCCTAGTCTGTGTTACATCATTGACGAATACTCTGTGGTTTCAATAATCAAAATCAACGTATTCAGTTCAAATTACATTGCTAGAGGATTAATAAATACATAACAAATAAAATAAATAATAACGAAAGGTCACACAGATCAAGAGATGAAGCTGAATAATCTTGTGATTAATACCTAACAATCTTGCACTAATTTTCCAACTCTAGCATAAAAGCTCATAAAAGCTTCCTCATTCTTCTTTCAATAGGTAAAAGCAAAAGCAGAAAATACAAGAAATGTATTGAGAGAAAAAATTATGTATTCGTAAATATGTGTTTCTTGACTACGTTAGCCATCGTTTTGTTTAGTACAGTCATTTTTAAATTACTGTGGCTGATACGAATGGGCACATTAGCACATTGGAGTTACATAATTGGCAATGCAGTGTCCCCAACAGACACCTCAGGAGGTTTAATTGTGGGTGGTGCCATGTTCTGCTTTATAACACTCGGTACTTTACTGCCCACGTTCTTATTTCCAAGATTTAATTACGTTGCTACTGCTTTGACTATACCACCTCAGCTTCACATGGTACTATTATTACATAGAAACGTGACGCGTCGCTATGAAAACGAAACAGTTCTGAAAACTGTACGAGCATACACAGCAGTCACTATAATTTCGACTTTATGGACCATTTTATCTCTAGTGAGATGAGAAAAATAATAAACTTTAGAAACGTCTACTTGAGAAGAGAATACATTTCAGTTGGACTAGATCTGTAACAAATTAAGAAGTAACGCTCCATTTGCAAATGAATAAATTCAATTTGATTCGATAGACACTCACGATTTAGAAACTTTCGTTCAGAGGTTTCTCAGGGGCTTTGCAAATTTTATGTATCATACGGACGGAATGTGTAGTCGGCTGCACTGGATTGTTTTTCGCGCTTGAAATACCAATGTTTTATTGAGAAAAAAACCCTGTTCCTATGAAAATAAAGCTATGAGTCTCGTGATTTGTTATTATTATTTCCATGATCAATTATAGTCAACGCGTAAATTCACTTTTCAGATCAAAGCAACTAAAAGTCTCGTGATAAAAGTTTATTTACACAAGAGTTTCATGCTAATGGATCGTCATGAATGAATGAAATGGACCAAACGTATCTACTACAGTTATGAGCTAAGTAATTATTTTGTGAAACTGAAAGTTACACAATTAATCCCATGATAAATAATGTCTAGTCAATATCGATAAACTTCGCGGTAAAATACACCCCAAATATTGGTAATAGATGCGGTTTGTTTCCAGTATCCAAACCGAGATTCGCGATAAGGCAGTCGTTGTGACGCGACGACGAGCACTAGTCGTGGTGCGTGCCTAGTCGTATCGCGCGTGGGTATTTCTAACACATTGCAAATAAATACCTGTTCCTGCCAGCTGGGTCAAACTTAAAAAAAAGATTACTTGACATTGACGTTGACAGGTAACCTATTTTGTCATTTGTAATTTCGTTAAAAATATTGATTTAATTCGTTCAATAATTTCACCAGCGTAATTTCTTCTGTAACTTAGTTTTAATAATATGATTGGTACTCGAGATTATGTGTAGTAAAAGTTTTCAATCGATAAAAACAGTAATTCTGTGTGCAGTGTATTCGTAGTTATTCGCTATTGTTTTTATCGGTGAAAAGGTAATGTTTATGTTATGTTTACGACGTGAATCGTATTTAAATCTATCAATTCAACCTTCTTCTACAACTTTTCCTCATTTTGCGATAGTAGTGTTAATAATTTAGATATAAATTAAAATTACCTAAAACATAGAAACCTTTTTTTTTATATTTGTTTTTCAGTGTAAGGTCGTAGGCAATGACATTGCAGTGTAGGTTTTGTGTCAGGAAAAAAAAAAGGGTTGCATAGGTCCTAATGTAGAAAGGAATGGATTACATCTGCTTAACTTCCTGTTGATTCAAGGTAGAATAGTAATGTGACAAGGTTTCCTCTATGTCATGTGTTAATGATGTGCTAAAACAAACAGTGTCACATGATTCTAATGGCAACAAGTTCTATTTTTGGGGATAGAAATTTTAAAACAGGCTAATAACACTAATCTTCAATCAATGAATTGTTTGCAATTTATTATCCTGACACTGTTGTGTATATTTAATCCCATGGGAGAACCAAGTAAAGTTTCGTGCGCCAGCCCTGCCAGGTTAAATTAATAACATTAGTTCAATGATGTCCATTTCATATAATTAATATTTAATTTCCCAACAGTGTTTCTATCATTATCTATTCTTTTAGGAAAAATTGGCTGAATTTTTTGTGAGATATTAAAAAAAACTTATTAGAAAAAAAGTAGTTTGTTCTATGTAAGGTGGATCCGTAGCGGTAACCCGCCAAATTCAAATTTTCTTATGGTTTTTTGCTATTTGCAGGTCAGTGTCAGGTTGTTTGTATCTTGATCAAAATATGATTTGCACCCATAACAAATAATATGCCTTTTCAGAATTATAATAAACAGATTTTTTCCTCTAGAACTTTTCCATAAGAGATTTAAGTCTTTATGGAACAAATGTAACTATGAGAGATTTATTAATGATTATAATTCTTTAATGAGGATCTTCAGTGTGATGAGCAGAATAGCTCCTCAAAATGCAGTAAATTGCTAACTTTTAGATTTCCACCAGTGGAATCGGCCTTTTAACTACTATGTTGGGATTGATGGAGCACCTGGGACCACCTCCTCATCACGAAATTAGGCTGCAGCATTACCTCTGCCAATTAAAACCTATTAGTATTTTTTTCTAGCTGGCCTACAAATTTTTACTTACATATAATTTTTCTTTAGGTACCTTGTTTTTAAAAACAATAAACATGGTAAATTTAATGGTTGCAAAAAAGCTTGTGCTAGGTCTAGCGATTTTGAGAACTAGGCTGAAAACGCCCGCTATTCACCACTTGCTAGTGCTTTTGCTGGGGAAAAGTGCCATAGTAAACTCCCCAGCAGCTCAGCTGTCTGTACAAAGTCAAAGTCAAAGTCAAATTGTTTATTTCAAATAGGCACATAAAAGGCATTTTTGAATGTCAATATTTACAAAAAAAAATAGAATTGATTCTAGTCCCCCTTCCAAAATGTAGTTTCGTATGGAGAAGAATGGGCAAGAAACTCCACCGGTACTCTTTTAAAATCTTGTACAATATTTTTATAGGTACATTAATTATATGTATAATTACGTATATGTGAAGACGATGCACCTAGAATAAAATTACTATACCACAATAGGTAATAAAAAGAGTTAAGAATGAAGCAATGACAGATAAATTAATTAGGTGATAGAACATGGTGCTCACATATTTACAAAAATTGTAAAAATATATACGATTTCCTAAAAAATAATACAGTTAGAAAAACTTGATTCTATACAATAGTATGTAAAATAATTTACACTACGCAACACAAAACATAAAATTAAATTATTTGCCATATTATGCCGTATTATTACACGCCACTATACCAACAAAAAAAAGCGGCCAAGTGCGAGTCGGACTCGCCCATGAAGGGTTCCGTACCATATCTATAAAAACGGCAAAAAAAAAACATGTCCCTGTTTTTTATTTTTATATTTGAGTTGATTGAATGAAAGGTAAATTGCGGTTTACGATTTATGACGTATAAAAAAAACTACTTACTAGATCTCGTTCAAACCAATTTTCGTACATCATATATTTTTTAGTTTTATCATTCTCTTATTTTAGAAGTTACAGGGGCACACATTTTACCACTTTGGAAGTGTCTCTCGCGCAAACTATCCAGTTTAGAAAAAAAATATAAGTATTAGACACCTCAACATCATTTTTGAAGACCTATCCATAGATACTCCCCAAGTATGGGTTTGATGAAAAAAAAAAATTAAGTTTCAGTATGGAGAACCCCCAAAATTTATTGTTTTTTTTTCTATTTTTGTGTGAAAATCTTAATGCGGTTCACAGAATAATCTACTTACCAAGTTGCAATAGTATAGTAACTTATAGTTTCGGAAATGAAGCAGTCGGGTAAAAAGTGGCTGTGACATAAGGACGAACGGACAGGTTTTTTGCCATTCGGCTACGGAACCCTAAAAAATCATTGAAAATTATACTCAAGTTGAAATAAAAAATTAAAACGTAAACAGAGCGTAGGACATAAATAAAAGCCTCCAGGCATTAAGGGCGTGCCCGCTTACGCTATAGCTGTAACTCGAAGTCACAAATGATAAACTAGCGCATTCGAAGTAAAATAAATAAACAGTTAATTATAAATAAAATGCAGCACCCGTTCACGAGCATAACGCAAAGATCAGACATCACCCCCTTCGCAGTATTTGAGGGAAGGAGGCAACCCGACCCCTGATGCTGCCGCAAGCAGTGACATCTATGTAAGAGAGCATGACGAACTTTCTGCCGGTTTCTCAGGCAAGAATAATATGATCGATTGTCGAGGTCGCTAGCTAACCATCTTCTTGCAATACAACTCATAAAAAAACATTGTAATGAGTAGATTATGTCACTAATAAATTAAAATAAATTAACTTAGACTGTCCAATAAAATAAACAATTCTAATTATGAACTCATAAAACCTATCAGTAGGTACGCTAATTCTGGAGAAAGAACATAAACATTGTCTTGAGTTCATCACAGCGACCAACTATTGTTATCGTTTATGTAGTTGATATAATAGCATGCCTTTGAACAAAGGTTGGATTTAACTTTAAACGCGTTAAAAGGCAAATCTATCAAGGAAGAGGGTAGCTTGTTATAAAAAGTTATACCAAGTCCAAAATATGAATTAGGAACCTTATGAAGCCCAAGTCCAAAAAATGAATTAGGAACCTTATGAAGCCGGTGAAATGGAGCACGTAATATTTTGTCCTTATTTCTAGAATTAATATTGTGAATATCACTGTTTTTAGTGTATATGTGTATATTTTGCCTAACATATTAGATGTTGGCGAAGGTGAATTGTGATGCCACCGTGAGAAAACCAATATCTTTAAAAAAATCTCTCCAAAGAAACTGGCCCCCGGCTGGTAAATTGCTCTACTTTTCGCAGAAGTACTAGTCCCTAGCACAAGGCGGAATTAGAGCTGAGTTCACGCTCAGTCCACCTAAGGTTTCACGGTGAGATTTATATACATAGAATAGACCGGCTGGTGGAAAGTCACATGCTCTGTGGCTTGTGTTGTGACCAGCCGCGGCGCGGGCGGCTGGCCCGATTGCAGCTTGTCACTCTTTCGTTACCCATTATGACAATTATGACGTATTTTACGTAGCAATTTGTACAAAATCGGTCTTGTTTTAAAAATGACTCATCTTGAGTTTGGCAGTTTTACTACATTTATGTTTCATAATGAAAATGCCGGGAGATAGAGCTGATAAGGTATTCTAATATTACAGGCCATTGATTACTCTCTGTAAACATTTCAGTGTAAACAATGTTACAGGAAAAGTTATTGAGTAGACTTGACTAACCCCTTGACGGGCGCATCTACTGATCTTTTGGATGGCATAGTCGATGAATGCCCAATTTGTATAATGCCTAGCATTCTACAAATGCCTAATTCGACATATGGCTGATTCGTAAAAGGACTAATTCTTATAATGGCCAATTCTCAAAAGGACTAATTCTTAAAATGGCCAATTCGCAAAGGACTCATTCTTAAAATGACCAATTCACAAAAGGACTAGTTCTTAAAGTGGCCAATTCGCAAAGGGACTAGTTCTTAAAATGGCCAATTCGAAAAAGGACTTATTCTGGAAATATTTGAGACATACATAATTATATAAATACACATGATACCCTGATTAGGTATTGCAAATAGCACACTTCTTCTCTCGTATGGGCAT
Source organism: Tiliacea aurago (assembly GCA_948098905.1). Classification (NCBI taxonomy): domain Eukaryota; kingdom Metazoa; phylum Arthropoda; class Insecta; order Lepidoptera; family Noctuidae; genus Tiliacea; species Tiliacea aurago. The sequence goes on from OX402597.1 coordinate 6,523,485, forward strand.
GAACTACCTATGTGAGAACAGCTGTGGGTAAGAATATGAGCTGCTCAGCAGGCGGGAACGAGGCTGCCTGCCCAAAGTGCGCTGCTCGTGTCTGTTCAATTCACTATGCCGAAGAGACCAAATGGTTTTTGAAATTTGAGTTATATAGAGTATAATTAAACAATACAATACCTCGCAGAGAACTAATATTTTGTTCGAGTTACAAAGTCTAAATAATTCGAGATACTGCGTATTTAGGGGCTCAGCGGAAGGGAATGGCAATTTTTTTCGTCTTACCGAGGATTACAACATAAGGTGCCGTGCACGAAGTCGACTGATTTTGGTCAAAGTTGTTCACTATTTGTGAGAAAGAGAAAAATAATTTAAACAAAACTATTTGTGATTTGAAAAGTCGAGTTCTTTGTTTTGCATGTGGCTGGAAGGGATTTTTAAAATAAATTATGTATTCATGGAAAATCACTAATATACGCACAAGTTTTCCGAAAAATTACGCGAGACTGGCGTTTGATCATCTTTTTACAAGAAACTACTTTTGATTTTGAACATTAAAAAATATCCTCAACATCATTATAACATGGTCTACTTGCATGTGCTGAAGCACATTTTGTGGCTGAAGCCTCAAATAACGATTCAATATGTTCATTTTTTGGATGGCGCCCAAATCCATTGTTTCCATCGTGATCCTTTTCGACAGAGAGACCAAAATTCTGATTAGGAAAGGCTATATATTTGGCAATATTCGTACAAATTATAAATACTACCTTTTTTTTAGCATGGGCAACACAAGCAAGAAGTTGGCGGCAAAATGCACGCTCCTAACCAAAGACGAGCAAAAATACCTCGCGACCACCTTCCGAGCGGCCAGTAAGAATTCTGAAAAGATCAGAGAGGAGGACCTCATCGTGAGTGGCAAATTAGACGCAGTGTTGCTAGAAGTGTGTTCATTTTCCTTTATTATTTTTGGTTTAGTACCCGCTTGGTTGGTGATCAGAGTTAGTGTTGCCATTTCAATAACATGAGGGTTTCGGACCAAGTAAAGACCAAAACGTTCATCCATACTCGGAAGAGTTTTGGGGTAAAACACCAATTAAAAGCAACCCCAAATTAACATTAAGTTAGGTATTTATAGAAATCTTATAAAGCTTTTGGAACTCTTACAACAAACATCGAAATGTAACGAAAATTGTCTTCATTTTTTTATTAAATGAAGAAAGAATTTTATAATTTATTTTATCTCATCACCTACCAAACGGTCATCATTACATACAAGATTCTGTAAGTAACAAGTTTCACACAAACGTCTATTATACAATGTATTTTGTATTACAATCGTAGTTTCAGTTAACTCTGTATAATCAGATCACCAATGTACTCATACGATCCACAAATATACAAACTCATGAGGGTAGAATTGAAAACGTTGTAGTTAACTTCCTGCTTCGATGACACAGATGGCGTTGGTAGACGGGGCAAGCATGTCATCGTGTCTATTTGTTTTATTTTTAGCATCAAATAATATTTGACTAACAATATACTAAATTGATGTAGGATTCTTTATACTAAATGCAGCGCAATTTCAGTCACGAGCATATAGAACCCCAAAACTATCTGACAAGACAAGCAATGCTTTAGGATGCTGCATCGACTTTAAAAAGCTGTGTCACATCCTTTTAGTGTTCTTCGATATCACTTATATGTGCTGCCGCTTGTATATCCAGCCTTCTAAAACTGATCACATATAGCCGTGATCTTTACGACAAATTAATCAATCAAATATTATTTCCGATTTGTCCATAGTAACATATTTATGCTCGTGACTGTACCTTCTGTATTTGTATTGGACGATTTACGTCCCTTGGCGAATACCATGGGCGCCGGCAAGTTTATTTTCTGGGGGGTGCGCAATGACGTATTATAAATTGACGCGTCATACACGAACATTAGTGCACACAAAAACAGCGTAAGCCATGATTGTAGCTACATACTTGCAAACAATCATACAGCGCGTGAAGAAAAGGAAAGACCTATACCGATATCTGTTGTTAGAAAGAGATGAACATACTATTTAGTTACGTCACTCGATGCTGCATGTTCATTGGCGCGTACGTAATAATAATAATTATTATTATTGTAAATGTCAGGCAATTGCCTGGCATTTATCATTGGGGGTGCGTGCATCTTCAGCTCCACGAAGACCACGAAGCGAGCTTGATCATTTTTGCAGTTCACCTCGGATAATAATATGTTAGGTTATCGTTTGTCCATTTATACAGGGTGTTTGGTGCATCGTGTGCCAAATTGAAATGGTCGACTGAAGGAGTCATCCGCTAGCCTTTTAGACCCTTTAACACCCCTCATGCTCTGTGGATTTTTTTTTATCGACTTTTTATTGTTTTCCAAAAAAAGACCCAAATTTTACATTCAAATACAGATTAAAAAAAAAAATAAGGCGTAGGCTCTGAATTTTATTTTTATTTCGATGTGTATTGTTTAAGAATACTTTTAAATACAAAATTAGTGATATTAATCACCTAGTTCTTTTTTAATTCACTCGCAAAGGTAAAACTTAAATTAAAGCTGTACATGTTACAGCTGTTTATAAGGCTACAAAAAAAAAATCAAAAGCGACCGGGATCTTCCAACTCCCTCATTAATTCTCCAGTCTATCCTCTTTCTAATGATGTGCCACATGCCATAAAAGTATTTTAACAACTTTGTGAATTCGCTAGAATTGTGGATCGAGTCACCTAAGGCTAATATTCAAAATTATGATTTGAAAAAAATCTCTTAAATGATACCTGTCAAACCTATAAATCTGCTATCTCATTCTTATGGTTAGGTAAATTCGTGTCTCATATCTGTATCTTTCGTGGGATTTACTTGAAATAAAAAAACAAAATTGCATTTTTAACATTTATTTAATCATTGTTACAAATCTTGCTCAAATTGTTGGCCTCTGTTGCGAATGCAGGCCCGACACCTGTTTCGTATTTCAACAGTTGTTGTACGAAGTCGTATTTCCTCCTTAATAGTATTGAATGCCGCTTCTATGCGTTGGACTAATACCTCCCTAGTTGGAACCTCCGTGGCATATACCAACTCTTTGGCACGTCCCCAGACATAAAAGTCTAACGGAGTTAGATCTGGGGAACGTGGCGGCCATGGAATAGGGCCATCGCGTCCAATCCATGCATTGGGGAACACATTGTCGAGATATTCCCTCACAGTCAATCGCCAATGCGCGGGACAGCCGTCATTTTGAAATACAATGGGCACACGTTCATTAAATACGGGCACATCGGTCACTAATTCGGGCAGGTCATTTTGTAGGAATTCCAGGTAGTCTTCGCCATTGAGATTATCGGGCAGGTAATGCGGTCCAATTACCTGATTCCCAATCACTCCTGCCCAAACGTTTACACTAAACCTTCTTTGAGAAGATTTCTGTCTTTTAACACGTGGGTTTTGCGTTTTTGTTGTCCAGTGGTGCAAATTGTGTAAATTGAGGATCCCATCCTTGGTAAATTTGGATTCATCCGTCCACAGTATTCTTTTTAAAAAATCAGGATCATCCACATCCGTGTGTAAAAGAAACCGACAAAAAGCCACTCGTCTCTCAAAGTCGCCACCCTCAAGACCTGCAACAAACAAAAAACTCTTTTAAATTTCTCTTGGGCAATAAGTAATTGCACAAGAAAGGACCCGCTGTTCGTGCTAATAGATTCACTACCTGGAAGTGACGCCATACCATACCCATTACCTGCTAAACAAAGGCAAGGTCAAACAAAGCTTGCACGGGTTTAAAGTTAGTTTAAAATTACGTACCTTGCACCGGAGTGTAGTGGAATGGATGCTTTTTGTTTTGACGAAGTACTTTCCACACTTTCCATATTGAAATATCAAGATGTGATGCCACATTTCTAATGCTTCATGTAGGGTCTTCCTCAAAAAGTGCCAGTATTCTCTCGTCTACTTCAACATTATGTCGCACAATATGTCCCCTTGGTTCATTAAAAGTAACACTGCCAGTCTCGCGTATGCGTCGGTATGTGTCTTGGAAGACTCTGCGGCCAGGTAATCGTCTACCAGGAAAGCGTTCCTGGTAAAGTCGTTGCGCTGCACGAGCGACGCCATTAGCGGCTCCGTAAGCCATCATGATGTCCGCATATTCTTCGTTAGAGAATGTCGCCATTGCAATAACAAAAAACTCAAAGTTTAACAATAACAACAAAAATTAAACAAATGTAACAAGAACCAGCAAAACTTAACGATAACAAAGTAATAAAAGAATCGCGGAGTATGGTGAACTAGCATACACGTTAGGTAGCAGAGGCAGTCATGTCTCGACTAAAAAAATGGCGGGTCGGGCGGCGCGATTTGTTCAAACCGATTTAAGGTATGCAAGAAAGAGATAGAAGATAGATTTTACTGTGAAAGAGTGAGAAAACAAATTTTACCTCTTTCTCAAGTAACAGTTCCGCAATAAATATTTTTTCATTAGAATTTGGAATGTAGTTTTATGTGACTTGATTCACAATTCTAGCGAATTCACAAAGTTGTTAAAATACTTTTATGGCATGTGGCACATCATTAGAAAGAGGATAGACTGGAGAATTTATGAGGGAGTTGGAAGATCCCGGTCGCTTTTGGTTTTTTTTTTGTAGCCTTATAAATAGCTGTAACATGTACAGCTTTAATTTAAGTTTTACCTTTGCGAGTGAGTTAAAAAAAAAACTAGGTGACTAATATCACTAATTTTGTATTTAAAAGTTTTCTTAAACAATACACATCGAAATAAAATTAAAATTCAGAGTCTACGCCTTATATTTTTTTTTAAATCTGTATTTGAATGTAAAATTTGGGTCTTTTTTTTGGAAAACAATAAAAAGTCGATAAAAAAAAATCCACAGAGCATGAGGGGTGTTAAGGGGTCTGAAAGGCTAGCGGATGACCCCTTCAGTCGACCATTTTAATTTGGCACACGATGCACTAAACACCCTGTATAACGGGTAACTTTGTCGACTTATGCAGGAAAGCTTAACATTGAAGAGAATGTAGAATGCAAGAACGAGCGAACGAGCTCGATGATTTTTGCACCCGCCTCGAATGGGATAGATTTTATTTTGTCCATTCACACAGAAAGAGGACTAACTGTGTCGATTCATAAGAAGCTTAAGGGTGCTCACCTACGAGCGATTTTTCGGCGATTTTTGTGTGAATGTATTTCTTTCGCACAAAAATCGAAGAGAAAATCGCCGAAAAAATCGCTCGTGGGCGAGCACGCTAAGAATTCTTAGTGTGCTCGCCCACGAGCGAATTTTTCAACTTAATTAAGTTAGAGTAGGATGTATGAGCGAGCGAAACAAGCTCCATAATGTTAGCACACCGCTTAAATAGGGTCGATTAGATTTTCGGAAATAGGAGTTCGGTGCTTTGTCGACTCATACACAGAAGCTTTAGAATTTAGAAACATTTTAGGATCTCGGCTCGAATAGGTTAAGTTGTATATTATTGTACATACGAGTAATAGACGTTTTTGGATATTTTTATAGTTCTGAATGTTTTTATACCTTTATTTTACCCTCTCCCGGCTCCCTCGCCATCCCGGCCCCATCAATGGCGAATACTGTGATTTATTATCTATCAATGCTAATTATTCTATGGTAAGCGTTAGTAACAATAACTTAGGAAATAATTCTTTATCGTTCTCGTGTGAGTACATTGGTCTTAATCAGTAATTTCTTGTAATCGTATAACTTGTATGTAGTAACAATTTAATTATAAGTTTATAGTTCGTCCCATTTTGTTTTCATCATTTACAATATGTCCTTAATTTCGTTTATTTGTCCCATTTTAGTAGCTTATTGACTTTTATTTGTGTAAGGTGGTGGTTTAATTTTGTAACTAGCAATTTATTTTTTAGATTATTAGTTATTGATTAAGAGCCACTACACACTGTCGACTGGTCGACAGCGTCCGCGACTATCTGTAGTCTACATGAGTGACGCGGTGTGTATACGCACGTGGCGGCCAGTCCTCGGGTCGCAGTGGAAATGCACAAGCGTCTGGTCGTGACCACGTGACGGATGTTCACACGACAAGCAACTTTTGAGGCGACCGGACTGAATTTCTTCGACGTCCATACTGCACGAATCAAATCAAAAGTCATTTATTCAAACTAGGCTGACAATCTGCACCTTTTAAACGTCAAAAATTACATAAGACTGTCCCCCAAAAAACGCCCACCCTTCACCACTTCCTAGTGCTTTAGCTGGGAAGAAAAAGTGGCGCAACAAACTCCCCAGCAGCACAGCTGTCTGTTCAGCAAACACTTCTTGAGTGTTAATAGACACTTCTTAAATTCAGTCGCTCGGCTTGGTTTCTCAGCCTAGCCTATGTTTTAGTAGCTGAGACACGCGAGTCGCCGGTCACCAGTCGACAGTGCGTAATGGCTCTTCGGAATGGACCTTTTCTGTTTCAAAAATGTTTTCGAGCACTTTTAATATAGTTTAGCTTATTTGAATCTGGGTACTGGGCACTATTCGGGCCTTGTCAAACGTGATTATTTAAGCTGCGCACTAAGAATGCCCTTTGCAAAATACGTTAATTTTTTAAAGTTTTTTTTTAAATTACTCTTGTCTTTTGGCACTTTTTGACACTATTTATTTGTCTGCTTGTTAAGCACATAGCACAGTGTTTGAGATCCGTTTCTTTTATTTCGATACATTACAAAAAAAATAAAATATCGTTTTTGTACAGTCGCCAACACATCAGGGACCAAACTGTAAAATTTCTCCAAATGATTACATTATTTATGGCTCCACGCATATATATCCATTTGCCAAACTCATTCCTGGAGATAAGTGATATAAGTATATTTAAAAACAATATCAAAACACTGTTACTAAAAAAAGCGTATTACTCTGTCACTGAATATTTACAGGATAAACATATTATACAATGTGTGTAAATTTGCTTGCCATATCTTGCCTTGGATATGGCTAATGGACACTATTGTTTGTTTAAGACCTTCTTTTTGTACCCATATTTGCAAATTAATAAATGATCATGATTATTATTAAGTATTATGATTTTAAACCTTAAAATGTTGATGGTTAAGTTCAAAACCGAATGAGAACATTTGACAGTTTGTGGTAACTTGGATGTGCGACTGTACCTATGAACTTAATTTAAAAAAGTATACTGCTAAGCGAATTTTTTATCAAACCAACATAATCTACGAGACGACGAGCCTTGTTTATAAATGAGTTGGTCCTGCGGCCTGTAGAACAGAACCTGAATACACATTTTGGTCTTTTTACGCAACGCTTAAACCTTTTCATATTAATGGATGAGAAAAAGAAGATAACACAGCCTACGCCACAGGAGGACTGCTCTAGGACTAACCTGAACAAGTTCGCTCCCTTGTCACGAGCCATAAGATGGTTGAATATTATTTTTATGCAGGTATATATATTTCAGTGCAGCCTGAACAGGTTCACAGAACTAGCACTGAAGTGCAATGAAAACATAGAGGCCAATTTATTGTTATTTTTTATTGTTAAGTTAATATAAGTAGTACCTTTGTTATAGTAACATCGCATTGGCGTATTATAGCTGTTAGGGTGTCATTTACAGGGCACGCCACAATTGTGGCGATAAGTCCCCTCTTTGAGGAGTGGCTAGAGAGGCGCCACGGCGTCCTCACCTTCCGCCTGACGCAGGTCCTCACCACGGACACGGTTGTTTCGGGAGGTTCCTGTTCAGGATAAAGCGGGAGGAAACGCCCGGGTGTCACCACTGTGTGGATCGCCCGGAGGACACGGTGGAGCATACGGTGGAGGTCTGCCCGGCTTGGGCGGACCACCGCCGTGTCCTCACGGAGGCGATCGGTGGCAGCGATCTCTCGCGTCCGGCCCTGGTTCAGGCCATGGTTCGGAGCGAGAGTGCATGGGAGGCCGTCACCTCCTTCTGCGAAGCAGTAATGCTCGCGAAGGAGGAGGCGGAACGCGTGAGGGTAAGGCAGGGTTCGCGCCCTCACGCCCTTAAGCCGCCCCGCCGCAGGAGACGCCCCGGGCGTCGGGAGTCACAAGCTGATTTCCGGCCACCGTAGGCCCGGGCCTGCGGACGGTGAGCGATGGGTAGCTCGCCGTCCGATAAGGACCAGGCCCGGGTCGACGGCGCTTTGTGTTTCACGCGCGCCTCAAAGAGATGTCAGCACCAACTGACGGGGTCCGTTAGGGCCAATGCCTGCCGGGGTTGCGAGTTTGTCCGAAAGGGATATCGTGGCCCCGGCACACAGGCAACGAAAGGAACACGGGTGGGTTTTAGTCAGTAAAAGTCTGACACGCCCTCCCGCTCAGCCCAGAGCGGGAGAAGTTATTTGATAATTTCCCACACAAAAAAAGGGTGTCATTTACAATTTTTTTAATTAAATAAATATTCTCGAAAGTAAATACGAAATCCGAACGCAACAAAAGTCTGGTGCTCAGTTTTTCCAAGATTCACCCCTGAATTCTACAAGACTAGAGCATTCTTAATAGTTTAATCCGAGTAACATATTTTTTATCCTCTTTCAGTCGTTTGCTCACTGAGCGTCGTGATTTATTTATTTATTGTACCTACTTTATGGTACACCAGAAAAATACATAACAAAAAAACTGTCAGTCATAGAAGTTTTCACTTCTGACGTGCAGTCCGCACGTCAGAAGTGAAAACTTCTTAGCTTCATAAATTTGTAAACATTTGTATATCTGAGCGTGACGCTAGTTCAGTGCTTTTTCCCCATCCCAAAAGTGCCCAACGTGCCTATAGTTCTCACTTCAAATGTATCTGAGCGTGACGGTCACGTGAGTTCAGTGCTTTTCCCCATCCCAAAAGTGCCCAACGTGCCTAAATAAATTTTCACTTCAAATGTATCTAAGCGTGACGATTACACGAGTCCAGTGCTTTTTCCCCACCCCAAAAGTGCCCACCATGCCTAAATAAATTTTTACTTCAAATGTATCTGAGCGTAACAGTCACGCGACTTCAGTGCTTTTTCCCTATCACAAAAGTGCCCAACGTGCCTAAATAAATTTTCACTTCAAATGTATCTGAGCGTGACGGTCACGCGAGTTTAGTGCTTTTTCCCTATCACAAAAGTGCCCAACGTACCTAAAGAAGTTTTCACTTCAAATGTATCTGAGCGTGACGGTCACGCGAGTTCAGTGCTTTTTCTCCATCCCAAAAGTGCCCAACGTGCATAAAGAAGTTTTCAGTTCAAATGTATCTGAGCGTGACGGTCACGCGAGTTCAGTGCTTGTTCCCCATCCCAAAAGTGCCCAATGTGCCTAAAAAAGTTTTCACTTCGAATGTATCATTATGTATCTGAACGTGTGAACACGCGAGTTCAGTGCTTTCTCCCCATCACAAAAGTGCCCAACACCACCATATAGAAGTTTTCACTTCAAAAATGTGCTCAACTAAACTTTTTGACGATCTCATAGGCTTGTTTTAGTATGTCGGAGATCTTGGTGCCTATAGGTGTTACGTCACTTGGTCAAACCATCGTATAGGGCTACGGCCGCTTCGGGCCTTGGGTCTTGTATAGTTTTCTATACATATACAAGCCTCAAAATCCTTTACTTGTTTCGCATACTTAACACGTACTCCACATTTTCAATTGCTCAATAATCATGAGCACAGTCACACAGTCTAATTCCGTTGGTAAAACATTACTCGGTAGTGTACGAGCTGGCGACCTGTCAAAACTGTAATTAAAGACCATGGTATTGTTATAGTGATCGGTGACCGAGTGGGCTTAGCTATAACTCACTTCGTTGTAACTATGTAGGGAATTTGTAATTATTGGGTTATTTTTGACTAAATCGATCGCAATATACTGTTGACCGACTTACGCCACAACACCGGTTCTCCGCCTTCCATATCCATTCGCACGCTTGCCGATTCGGGGTTACCACTCAATGATTCGTCTGCTCCATCCAACAACCCACGGTCCTGGGACAGAGATGGCCGCCGCACTGCCACGGCCACTTCAGCTTGTTATCTCTGCAAGCATGTCGTTAACTCCAATTCTTTCCGGGATAATTTCAGTCCAGATATTTTCTTCCCAAGGGAGTTTCTTTGGAGGAAAAGATCTGGACTGAAACGTAAGTGATTTTTGAAAATGGTTAGTACATTTTTTTAACTGCTAGATGCTGTAAAGAAATCGGTTACAACGAAAGGTTTGTGAAAGTATTAGGTACCAAATAGAATAGCATTGAAGGCCATTCAATTTGAGAGTTTAGGGAAAAGTGATATTTTGTGAAGAATTTTGGGAAATTTTCAAAAATACATAAAATATCTGTTTTCTCGAATCCCATAAGTTTTCGCCTAGGCTTTATGGGGTGCTTAATTGTTGCAAATGGGTCACAATCACGTCCTGGAAGGGTTAAAAGAGTGTCTTCGGAGGTTTTTGCTCGTTCTTCTCCACAGGAACCTACTACGTTTTGGAATGGCAACTAGTTTCATCTATCTGACTGGCCGATCCCTTGACGATTCAAAAGTGCCTGTTTATTTGAAATAACTGCTTTGAGTTTGAGTTTTGGAGTTTGTTTGAAAAAATTGTCTGCTCAACAACTTAACTAACGGAATGAATGTTGTTAAATTGTCAAAATGGCATTGCAATTGAATTACCCCCCCCATAGCTAGTGGTGTCGAAGATCAACTTTGCTTTGATAAAGTTTCTTCTACACTTATCATAATAGCACACCCTCATGCTTGAAAACTCTTCTTCTGAGTCTTGCAAGACTCTTTATTAACTCGCAGGCTTAGCATGACGCTTTCTATTTCTACTTTACTGTAGAATAGAAATCGCTTGTCTAACCCTTCTCTGTAGAAATCTGTCTACTAGTCTACACGGAAACGTCATTGTTGCCTACTCTTCGGTCGGCAAAACGGTCATGCTTGAAAACTATTCTTCTGAGTCTTGCAAGACGCTTTAACGCCCTGCAGGCTTAGGATGGCGCTTTCTATTTCTATTCTAATGTAGAATAGAAATCGCTTGTCTAACCGTTCTCGGTAGAAAACTGTCAACTAGTCCACACGGAAACGTCATTGTTGTCTACTCTTCAGTCGGCAAAACGGTCATGCTTGAAAACTCTTCTTCTGAGTCTTGCAAGACTCTTTAACGCCTTAAAGGCTTAGCATGACGCTTTCTATTTCTACACTACTGTAGAATAGAAATCGCTTGTCTAACCCTTCTCGGTAGAAAACTGTCAGCGGTCTACACGAAAACGTCATTGTTGTCTACTCTTCCGCCGACAAAACGATTATCTACGGTTTTTGTAGTCTACTCACTAAGTCCGTCAACGAGGATACGGGCCCGTCCGAAAGTATTTAATCCGTCAAAACAAGTACCAAAAGCAATTTTTCGGACGGGCAAAAACCCTTCGGGCGTCGGGACTACTGTCAAATCGAGTTGTCATTCATTCGGAAACCGAACTAAATTTATGTCCGTAAGTGATACGGAGTAGACCCCCAGGTGCTAAGCATTTTTTTTTTTTGGGATGGGAAATCATTAAATAACTTCTCCCGCTCTGGGCGGAGCGGGAGGGAGTGTCAGACTTTTACTGACTAAAACCCACCGTGTTCCTTCAAATGCCTGTGTGCCAGGGCCACGATATCCCTTTCTGAGAGACTCGTAACCCTGCTGATTAAGACCAAATTCAACAGGTGCACCAACAATATTTAATGCTCCATAATTCGTATCATCTTGGTCAATGTTCCGATTCCATCTAACCAGGTGGCTAGTGTCATCAATTTATCAGTCAGTTGTACAAACAAACCGATTCGATTTATAGTTGAAATAGTGCGAAACAATCATTTAGTTGTTTATATAATTTAAGGATTATTTGGACTTTAAGTGCAGTGCAGTCAGTTATTCGTAGCTACGTTTCTGATAATGTTGATCGTCGATCGTCGATCGTCGGGATTTATTTGTATTTTGTACTTCGAAGTACCTATCTATTTCTAGTGGCATCTTGTTTCGTGTAACATTGTTTTATGGGCGAGTCCTATTACTGGCTGAATGTACGACGCGTTACGTGAGCTCAGTACAGAACACGCAAGCTAACCACTCAAGGTCACTGGTTTATATCAGAGTCTTAACGAAGATATCAGTGAAAACACATTAAAAAAAATACAGAGGAACATAAATAATCTCCTCCTCTTTGGAAGTCTGTTTAAAAAAGATTAAAACCTCGAACATAAGAAATGTGTCTCAACTACACTACTTTTTCATTAAATACATGTAGCTCAAAAACTATTGCATGCAACAAACATTTCGCATTATTGTAAGAAACATTAAATATTTTGTAACATTTACACTAACGCCTCACGTTTGATTTATTCCGTGTTCCATGTTTACATTTCATTTTATCGATATTTTGAATTCTGAGCCACGAGTTTACTACTGTGTTTTATTTATTTTACTGGCAAGAAAAAAGAGAATAAAGTAAAAAATACGAGTAAGTAATAAAAGTACAAAGAAACAGCTCTACCTAGAAATACCTCTAATCGTCGTCGCTGAATTTCTTACCCGTTCTAGAAATTATTGAGATCTACGTTCTGGAATGGACAACTAGCTTCAACTTTCGTCTGTGCTTTGAGATTGAGTCGTTGAAAAGTCAGCCAAGCGATTTCGCTTTAGGGTGCCCGCCCACGAACGATTTTCTCGGCGATTTGACAAAAATCGCCGAAAAAATCTCGTGGGACACTTACGGTGCCGTAGCCGAATGGCGAAAAAGGAACCCTCATAACTTCTCCTGTGCGTCTGACCAGCTGTCCGTCCGTATGTCACAGCAATTTAGACTGGGGCTCTACTCTGAAGCGTCAACCACCGATCGATCTTTGTCCACTTTTAAGATTCAGGTAAAAAAACACTTCCTCTCTCCTTAAATATCATCATTACATAATACAGTTCCCTGCTCTTGTTTCATGTGTATTATTGTATATATTTATTAGATAAGTGTATGCTTTGTGTATGTATGTATTTATTGTATATGTTAATGGTACACCACTGACTACCTGCAGTATTGTCACTCCTGCTCCCTTTAATCCATCCAAAGGTTGTCTGTAAAAGATCGCTTTTAGCGATAAGACCGCCCATTGTGTCACCCTATGTAAAATTTAAACATTTATATCTGTAACTTTTATGGTGTACATAATAAAGAGTATTCCATTCTATTCTATTCAACCTGAAGTATCGGCCGAATGTTCGGCCGTTTTATAACTTACATAGTTTCCTTTTTTGACTTTGAATCCCTACCCGACTTAAAGTCACATTTTTTACTTGGCTTATCTCTTTGGTTGTCGTTTTTTTTTTCTTTTGCCGTAGTCAGCCATAGTTAACCGTAGTCAACGGCCGAACATTCGGCCGATTTTGACGAGATTTGTAGACCATTTTCTATTTTGCTACCTGGGGGCCTAAAATGGAAGCTTTGGCAGAATCATAATATGATCTGCGTACAATTCATATCCCGCAATTCATCTGTTTGACAGTTGTTTATGGAGTTTCGTAAAATGGTCCACAAATTAAGAATTAATATAGTGAAGTCTAATGTCAAATAGCAGCTGTCAAACAGATGAATTGCGGGATAGATGAATTGCACGCATGATTCTGCCAAAGCGTCCATTTTAGGCTCCCAGGTACTTGTTGACGGGTCTACACTGTCCTCCCATACCTATTAACACTGTAATTAGGAAAGATTGTGAAGGCCAATTATTTTAAAAGATTAACCGTGGAGTGTTTTGCTGGCTCCTCTCGCGTGCACCTAGCTTCTGACGTTTCATAAGTGCCCATGTAGGTTTATGTGAATTAAAATATTTTTATTTTAATCATGAAAACAATCTCTTACCTAACAACTCACAAAGCAGGTATAACTTGATATTTTTATCAACATTCATAATAAGTCTACACACGTGTTCTGCTATGTTTATAGCTCTAGCCAGTAGCCGGCAAACGTTCAAGAAATGATTTACACCTCACTAAACCCGATGTTTACGTGTAAACGTTGTTAGAAATAGAAAATGTAGTGTTCGTGTTGAATGGTTTGTGAAATGCTTGGGCCTGTAGTCTGTTCGAAAAGTCTCTAACGAGAATGTAAACAAATGGATCATAAAACGTACCTGTAGATGCCAATATGTATGTAGTACCATTTACAAAGTGAGTGTTTTAATTTGATTATTTGAATACTTAAACACGAGATTCTAAATTTAAATCACCATAAAGATGTTTTTCATGCGACAATAATTGAGGTTAATTTATTATAATCTCAATTTTCGTCGATGATCATTTAAGTAATTACAATTTAACCTTTTGACCGCTAGGTTTTATATCAATTTTATGCCCCCAGCGCCTACCTCATATATCAACAATAAATACCTCGACGAGTAGGGTTGTGAAATGAAATATATCGATTTGTTGGATTCGAATAAAAATATATTTGACCACTTCATTATTGCTGAGCCGTTAGCGCTTATTACCTTATTGCGATGTGCTCGTTGTGGTGTGACAACAACAACAAAAACATGCTAACGGCGGCGCTCCCGCGTCTCCAGGGTCGTCTTGCGCTCATTGATAATAATTTGGCAATAGGTACCTAACCGTACGGCGATTGTATTGTAAGTAATTAAATGGTGATAACATTTTCCATTACACTTAAATATTTTTGGGACAAAATATAACATGGTGTAAAAATTATTGAAATCGATCCAGTTCCTTATTCTGAACAAACTATATTCTGGTTTCGCATAATATACTAAAAATAATGTTGTATAGGTGTTATAGGCTCGGCGCCCATTGGCGGCACGGCATGGCAAGGTATTTTTAGGTGACGAATTGGAAATAATAGTGAAATTTCAATGTTGAGCATAAGCATAATACCACGGTATTGTTTTTATACTTACGTTAACATTGAAATTTCAACTTTATTTCTTTATTATTTAGTTATATTTTTATTCGTCGCCTAAATTCGATACCTTGCCATGCCGTGCCGCCAATGGGCCATAATATTATTGAAACAATACTTTTCAGAACTTGTGATGAGATACAAAGTTGAAAACTTTTAAATACAGATGAATGTGTTGCTAATTCCCTTTAATCAGTGAACGCGTAAGATTTTAACCTGAACAGGGATTGTTTACCTTTCCATCGGATAATTTTGAAACAGATTATAGTCTGATTTGTTTGTTTGCGTCTGGTTCGCTTAACTGAGTAACGTATTGTACTTTAGAAGTAAAACTGTCTGGACAGGCTAATTTCCAGGTTTAAATATGCTGTACCGATCTCTTAATTAAACGTGTCTTTGTTAGAACTTGACTCTGTTTCTGTTTTTATTCCTCCCATTCATTTGTTGTGGTTTCGCCTTGCTTTAGTTTCAAGCTTTTTAGTTTTATTAAAGAACGAGTTGTTCAGTTAAGTATTGGTAAGTAAATAAAGTTTATATACTCCGTTGGTTTAGGTAGTTAAATAAAGGTAAACAAAAAAACACGTGATGAGAGAGCTGTCAAGTGACCGACTAAACGTAATACCTGTCACTACAGTTGTCATGCTCTTCCATTTAGCAACGTTTATTTCGTTAACGTTTAGAGAACCTCTCTTTTTGGGCTCTTTACAATAGACAGATTACTAAATATTATAGTATTCTTATAAATTTAACAAAAAAGTTGTGCTCAAGCAATTACATCTACGAAGAGTAGTTTAAAAATAAATGATAAAGGTTAACATACAGTACCTAATAAAAGAGGAAACTATCGTAAAAACCTAAAATAGTTTGGTTAAGGTTACAACGTATTTTTAAACAAGAAAGTGCCATCTATAAAAGCCCTTTTTATGATTTGTTTACCTTTATTTAACTATCTAAACCCATGGAGTATAGGTACTAGCTTTTATTTGATATCAATATAGTTGTAATTTATTTTAAAAAAAATCTCCTCCCTTTTTTTGTATTTGCGGATGCAATTTATTAATATTATTATATCCCACTATTAAGTTGAATCTAACGACATCCCATATAATAAAATACATCATAAAGCAGATCAGCAGGCTAATTCACGTAACTAAAGAAGTGCGGTAGCAGTGCAGTTGCAATTAAGTTTCGATCAAAACAACGCATTTCGTATTCTACTATTCTCTACGGCTGTCAGATACTATATATTCAGCTGTCACTCAAACTTAAACTTCATTGCACCTGCACTGCAACTTGATCGGCGCGTCATGAAATTACGTGAATTAGCCCTCAGAGCGTGCCAAAGAAATAGATTTACATCCATACATGCATACTCTCGAAAAACATTACCCTCCTTCTGGGGCAGTCGGGCAAAAATACCTCAAATTTTCCTGAATTTTTGTATCAATCTTGACTTTGATTGATTTCTCGCTGAGATGAGATTGCAACTCAATTTTGAACGTTTTTAATAGGGTCATTGACTGTTTTTTTTTATTTTGACGTTTCGAAACCAACAAAAAAATTAAGCAACAGTAAAAAACATGTTTTAATATTTCAAAAAATTCCGAAGTTGTAGGTACGCGTTTTAAAGTCTACTGTAAACAGAGACAGCACTGCTGCGATCTGACGTCGTTATCTTCGCGCCATTCAGTACATTTATCGTTTTCCGTAACACTGACAAGTATAGTAGAAGTACTAAAAAAAAAAATAAAAAAAAAAAATTATTCAGTATTACAATTGGTAAAATCTTAATATAAAATCTAATAATTACAAAGTTCAAAAATGTTAGATGCCTGTACTAGGATAAACCTGTATCACAGGCGGCATGAGCAATTGCATGGGTAATTGTAGGATGATTCAATTCTTAACAATATTTAACATTACAAGTCTTGAAATAATGACAAAATTAAATTATTTCAATATTTTATACCTAGTTTACTTAAATACTATTAAACCTTAAAGATAAAAATAACAAAAAGTCTTATAAACGTAATTGTAGTACATACTTAGTTTGTGTAAAATAGTTTCTTGCACTTAATAACCTAGTTAGACACATAATTTTGTTATGATTTTGCGTCAGCAGAATCGGTAAGTCAAATTGTTGCACAATCACATCACATTGGATTTGTAAAAGCGTGTACAGTAGTACCCAACTGATATGGCTTACCGATGTACCTGCGCAGAAGGTGAATTTTAAAAGTGCGGGAAATGCTATTGACCAATCGGCACGCTCCACGCACCGCGGTTCTTTTTCCTGTACCGCTATTGGTCGGCAGCTGCCGCCATGTTAGCGCGCGCCGCGTGGCATGTTTGTCAGCCGCCATACTTCTGATCGAGTGCACGCTAGCAGCTCCAGTGTATTATGAACCTTATAATAGTGACCTAAGGTTGATTGTAAGTTTTAAGCATTGTTTCGTTAATCTTCGAGGCCATACTTTCTTTTCTGTGCGAACGAAGATTCACGACGCGCCTTATCAATTGGGTACCACTGTAACTTCTCCATTTTTCCACCGATTTTATTTATTTTTTCACAAATCGGCTAGTTAGTAACACCTTTAAAAATAAGCATTAATTAATATATATTTTTGATAGCTGTCAAATACCCTATTACGGGCCTTCTGGTTTTTCTGCTTGGAATCACCTACAGTCTCGATTTTTAGCCCAAAATTTGAATATCCTAATTTCGTGACTCACATCACATCCACACAAGCCTACAATCCATCTCAATTGTATGCTTCAAGATTCAGATTTGATTTGTCAGTGGTAGTTGGTATCAATATATAAAACACAACAGTGTTTATGCACTTTTAATGCGCACAGCACAAGCTTTCAAGTAATTAGGTTGGGTAAACTTTGGCGCGCGGTTGTGAGTAAACAATCTTTTGTTTCCACAGAGCGTTTTAAGTAAACTTTCTCTGGTACCATTAGGCAAACTGTGTTCTACTGCTGTATTAAGGGGCGGGTAAACGACGTTAACCATCGGTTTCAAAGGGAATATTTATTTATTTGAAGTAACGAAAGTATGACTATTTGAAAAAAATCACAGATATACTTATAGATAACTAGCTGCACCTCGCAGTTTCACCCACGTAAGTCTCGATCCCGTCGGAATATCGAGATAAAAAATAGCCTATATGTTCCAGGGTGTCAGCTACCTCCATACAAAATTGTATCAAAATTGGTCCAGCCGTTTGAGCGTGAAGAAGTCAAACACACACACCAACTTTCAGTTCTTGCTGTACATATTATTATGTGTTGTGAACAACTATCCTATCATGTATTATTATCCATTGGGATCATTTCATTAGGATTCCCATTTTTCCAATACGAAAAAAATATAAAAAATAAAATAGCAGTGACAGAAATTACCCCCTCTCTACTTACAATCTATATAGTAATTACAAATTCCATGAGTACCTACACTAATTCTATGCTATTATGAAGTAATAACAAATTCCATGGTATTAAAAACTACTTACTTAAGTCCATGCTGAAGCTGTCACTTCCTGTAACACACTTCCGTCCCTTTTCACGAAATCACTCCCACAGAGAGCGAGTGGAAAGATGTTTCACATCAAGTCTTGTTTTCTCTCTTTTTTTTTAGTCTTTGTCATTGAAAACTTTAATCTTACGGTCCTACGATCCAACATTTAATTTTGGCCCCTAGAACACATAATAATAGGGTATTGGACTGTTTATTTTTTATTTAAATTTTTCGAAACCAACAAAACAATTAGAAAAAAAAACAAGCCGCCAAGATAAAAAAAAAAATACAATATCTCTAAAAATGCCATAGTTGTATGCGTTTAAAAGTCTATTGCAGACAGAGACAGCACTGCAGCTGCGATCTGTACCCCGAGTGTAAGTTTGCAAGAGAGTAAACGTAACTATTTCGTTTGCGTTAAAATTTGACCGATAGCTCATAATGCTAAGAATATAAGAGTGAGAATAAAAATCTTAACGCAAACACGCTAGTTAAGTTTACTCACTTGCAAACTTACACTCGGGGTACAGACGTCACAACACAGGAACGCCATAGTAACTTCGCGCCCATTCAGTACAATGATCGTTTTGCGTAACAATATTAGAATAATTTTAAAAGCGTGTATCTCTCCATTTTTCCACCGACTTTATTAATTTTTTTACACATCGTCTTTTTTAGTAACTTTAAAAATAAATATTAATTAATGTATATTTTTGATAGAAAGAAAGAAAGAAAAGAAAGAAAAATTGTTTATTCTGCACAAACAAAACGCACATTTCCACAAATATAAACATAATTAAAGTACACACATACAAAGTAGCCAAAATCCTCGTATCCAATACACTAAACATTTTGACAATCATTTCCATTGGTCGGATTGGTGATGTCAGGGCCAGGGCCCAAAGACATGGGCACGCCACAATTGTGGCGATAAGTCCCCTCTTTGAGGAGTGGCTAGAGAGGCGCCACGGCGTCCTCACCTTCCGCCTGACGCAGGCTCACCGGACACGGTTGTTTCGGGAGGTTCCTGTTCAGGATAAAGCGGGAGGAAACGCCCGGGTGTCACCACTGTGTGGATCGCCCGGAGGACACGGTGGAGCATACGGTGGAGGTCTGCCCAGCTTGGATGGAGCACCGCCGTGTCCTCACGGAGGCGATCGGCGGCGGCGATCTCTCGCGTCCGGCCCTGGTTCAGGCCATGGTTCGGAGCGAGAGTGCATGGGAGGCCGTCACCTTCTGCGAAGCAGTAATGCTTGCGAAGGAGGAGGCGGAACGCGTGAGGGAGAGGCAAGGTTCACGCCCTCGCGCCTCTAGTCGCCGCAGGAGACGCCCCGGGCGTCGGGAGTCGCAAGCCGATTTCCGGCCACCGTAGGCGCGGGCCTGCGGATGGTGAGCGATGGGTAGCTCACCGTCCGATAAGGACCAGGCCAGGGTCGACGGCGCGTCGTATTCCACGCGCGCCTCAAAGAGTTGTCAGCACCAACTGACGGGGTCCGATAGGGCCAATGCCTGCCAGGGTTGCGAGTTTGTCCGAAAGGGATATCGTGGCCCTGGCACACAGGCAAATGAAGGAATACGGGTGGGTTTTAGTCAGTAAAAGTCTGACACGCCCTCCCGCTCAGCCCAGAGCGGGAGAAGTTATTTGATAATTTCCCACCCAAAAAAAAAGGGACCAAAGACAATTTACATTGCGTTTACTAATAGATTATAATGTCAGCAGCAATGATAGCAGTCAAATACTCTATTTACCATCTTTGACAGTGGTTACGGGTAGTCTGAAGCCCGAAAGTCTGATAACCAGTCTTACCAAGGGGTATCGCATTACCCAGTAACTGGGTTGAGGAGGTCAGATAGGCAGTCGCTCCATGTAAAATACTGGTATTCAGCTACATCCGGTTAGACTGGAAGTAGGCAGATGATGATTAATAATTTACCATTGTAGTCGTATAACTTTAGTTTGCTTGTACACACGGCTACACATTTACAGTATACGCTGACCCTTAATTGTACGCAAATCCTACACAATGTGAGATCAGATTATACTGGAAATTTATAGCTTGATGTGTAGCCGTGTGTACGTTAAGGGGGATGCGCTAAGGTAGCCCGCGAAATTCAAATTTCCAACGTTTTTTGCAATTTTCAGGTCAGTTACAAGTTTTATGTTGATCTAATTATGATTCGCGGATTTTTTGAACTTACGGAGTTGTAATGCTGATTCTAATGATTATAATTCTGTAAAGCCATGTTGGTTATGGCCGCGAATCATAATTAGATCAACATAAAACCTGTAACTGACCTGAAAATTGCAAAAAACGTTGGAAAATTTGAATTTCGCGGGCTACCTTAGCGCATCCCCCTTAAAATAATTAATTTTATCAAACAAATATCTCAATTATACCGTAGCCGTTTATACTCAGTTGCTGAGCTTCACTGCATTAGACGTACAAGTACTATGTTGACTCAAACAGCCTTGTTTGTAGGGCGGCCTCTGACGTAATTTTCCATGTCATTTATTGGCACCAGTCTGGAGGCGCGGTGTGCACGTGTGCGCTTTAATTTGCGATATTGATTCCTGGGGTACGGAGTTATTTTATACGTACTTGTGGGTTTCCTTCTTGTTCGGTTCAGTGATGGATGTGGATGGAAGCCAATCTTCACAGCTTGGCCCATCGCCGCAAGGTTGCCTGCTTGTCGGTCTTCTACACATTGTACTTCGGTGAGTGTGCCCAAGAATTCCACGACCTCATTCCACCGGCCCCCTTCTATTATCGGACAACTAGACGCACTGCAGGTTACCATCCCTTCCTTGTTGCTATTCCACCAATTCGCACTAAGCGTTTCTAAATGTTTTTTATAATGCGCACAGCAAAAGAGTGGAACTCTCTACCTGCGTCTGTGTTTCCGAACGCATACAAGCCTAATCTCTTCAAAGTTAAAGAGCACAGGCTTCTTCTGGGTAAGCTCACTCCATCGTCGACTTTGTCTCTGTCATCTCTGCCCTAGACTAAGGTCAAGAGCAAACCCATCCTAAATAAAAAAAATAAATAAAAGTGATTGATGGATGTTTCTCGTGTTAAAGTTACTAGGTGAAGAAAGATTTAGGGTTACGTTGTTGGGCAACGACTTTTTTCTGATCTGTTTACGGTGGCTTTTCCGTGAATTGTGCTCAGAATCCAAAAACCGGCCAAGTGCGTGTCGGACCATTCACAATGAAGGGTTCAGTTGGGTGTCTTAGGCGCTCCTCCGTCCGTACTCTGGAAAGCTGCTATCAGATCTCATCCGAATCGTTACCTGACGGAGAACCGAGGCTTCGAAATGACCTCGTTTGTATGAAAATTGGCTCTGGGTACTTAGTTTTGACGGTCAGTGTATAATGAAAAGGCTCAAAAAAGAGAACGGTCCAACTTTTGTAACGGTCACACGAATGTTATCGTCAATGAAAACTCCACAACAATTTTTCTTTTTCTTTTTTAGGGTTCCGTACCCAAATGGTAAAACTGGAACCCTATTACTAAGGCTCCTCCGTCTGTCTGTCTGTCCGTCTGTCACCAGGCTGTATCTCATGAACCGTGATAGTTAGACAGTTCACATTTTCACAGATGTATTTCTGTTGCCGCTATAACAACAAATACTAAAAAACAGAATAAAATAAATATTTAAGGGGGCTCAACAAACTTGATTTTTTTGCTCGATATTGATAACGGCAACAGGTAGACGGTTGAAATATTCACAGAATCTTTAGTTATACATTCACTTTAAAAATAAATAATTAAATTAAAATAAAACAAATATTTAAGGGGGGCTTCCATACAAGACACGTGATTTTTTTGCAGTTTTTATAGATAATGGTACGGAAACCTTCGTGCGCGATTCCGACTCGCACTTGGCCGGTTTTTTTCTTTCAATACAGATTTCGATTTTCATGAGGATGACTGGGATCTAAAAACAAAGCGGACTAATGCAATTTTCTAGAAAACAAGAAAGTCAGTTTTATTAATAGCGCTATTTTCTGGCATCGATCAATAAAGAACTCGATCATAACAAAGCTTTTCACCAAAACGTATGTTTAGATGAAATTCTCAACTGTTTAAAGGCTTCTACAGACTGGTGCGATATCGCGGGCGCGACAAGGGTCGCGCTGCCTGTCGCGTCTACGATATCGCACCAGTTTGTAGGGGCCTTAATAAGTAAGTGTTGCAGTCAGATATGTTGATTGGTTATCAAATTGAAACACGCACTATCTACAGTTTTGCCGTGTTATAGCCATTTCATACTGTTGAATGTAATTTTAATGTAATGTAAGGGTCGGGTAATCGCCTTTGACTTTGGCCATACAAATGCGCGTCGCGCTCACGCCGCGGCGCCGCGGCGCCTGTTCGGTTTCATACGAACTATTTTTTTTTTTAATTAATTGGTTTCAAGCCCTGACTGATAAGTAGAAATCTGATATTTGTAATCGGAGGTTTAAGAAAGAAAAAGAAAGAAAAATAGTTTATTCAGCACAAACAAAACGCACATTTCAACAAATCTACACAATTATATTTATAATACACACATACAAAGTAGCCATAACCCTCGTATCCAATACACAAATTTTTTTTGACAATCATTTACATTGGTTTGTTTGTTTGTGTATTTGTATTTGTGTGCTTAGTTTTGTAATGTGTGTCTTGTTTGTGCAGAATAAACAATTTTTCTTTCTTTTTTCTTTTCTATATTCGGATGCATATTTACCTAAAGTATGTTTTTTTCTGGCAAAGGATACAAAGTATGGAAACAGCTTCTTAAAATATTTTTTTTCCGGGATCGCAGGGTTACATTATTAACAGTGTGTAGAAAATGTTGTATTCCTAAGCATAAAAAAATACTTCTTATCTATTTAGAACTAGAAAAGAATTTTGTGGACAAAATAACACGTAAAAAAATACTATTAAAATTTCTTCAAAACTTTTAAGTTTTGAAGAAATTTTGTTGTTTGAAAAGTTGTGTTTAGCTACTATTGTGAACGGACCTACCGATCGCGGTCGCGCGCGCGTGCTCTAGTTAAGAGTATTTTGCAGACGCATCACAACATCGTCGGTGCGGTGTACGTCGATCTATCGGGGCCACCACGATGACCCAGTTACAAGTGCGGAAATCGTCATGAAGTGTTTATCATAATTGTTTAGGTGTCACGCTCGCCCTAAAACTAAATAATGGCTGCAAATCAGTCTATTAAAATAAAAACAGACCTGGAAAAGCAGTTGTATGACTGTTACATCCAGGAAAAAACGGACAGAGAAAACCTGCAACAAATGGTACGTCAACTGAACGGCCACATACAAAGCTTGCAAGAACAGGTACTAGATCTTCAAGGACAATTAAAATGCTTAAAGACACACGAACAAGGAGAACCCTCAGATAAACAGGTTAGTGAGACCATAACACCGGCTCAGCCTACTAAAAGTGACGTTGAATACTGCACGGATGAGGATGAACTCGCCAAAGAGACTGGGTGGATTAGGGCGAAAAACGGGAAGAAAAGGAAGTTGAACACCTCCCTCACTCCACCACCACTACAACAAGCTAGAGCTACCGCTGAACAGCAGCAACTTAACAAAAAAGAGAAGGCAACCATAAAAAAAAATCTAGCACCGCCTCCAATCGTAGTAGACGGTGTTAAAAATTATCAAACTTTCTACGACTTTTTGACTGAATCTCAGTCAGGAGAAACATTTACCGCCAAAATGTTAAGCGGTAATAGCGTGAAAATAAATGCCAAATCTGAAGAGTCCTACAGAGTGATTGCTAGACGCTTATCAGAAAATAACTGTTTATGGCATTCATACGAGGATAAGCAGACCAGGCCAATACGAGTGGTGGCGAAAAAATTGCATTCTTCCTGCCTACCGGATCGGATTAAAGATGATTTAACGTCGCAAGGATTTCAGATAGAAAACTTAATTAACAAGTTAAGCTGGAGAACAAAAGAACCGCTGAACTTGTTTATAATATCGTTCAAAAATGACGAAGATGTTAGTAAAATATACGGCATTAAACATATTCTAGGGTGTAAAGTTGAAATAAACCCGCTTAAAACGTCAAAAATAATACCTCAGTGTAAGAGATGCCAGGCTTATGGTCATACCCAAAAGTATTGCGCTAAAGAGCCAAGGTGTGTTAAATGTACAGGTAAACACCTCACAGCTGATTGCAACAAACCTGCACAAGATAAACCTAAGTGTGTCCACTGTGGCTTACCTCACCCAGCCAACTACAGAGGGTGTTTAGTTGCCAAGGAGATGCAAATGATTAAGAATAAAAACTCTAAACATAATCCACCAAACAACCCTACCGTTAAGCAAGTTGTTGGAAACACCAACAAACAGATAACAAAACAAAGTGCACAGTTTACGCAGACAACCGGGATAACTGGACAAACATCTAAAAGTGCCTCGTATGCACAAGCGGTAAAACCAAGTACACAACCATCAAGTCTTGAGGACAAGCTCAACCAGATCTTGAAGTGCATAACCTCTTTTGACAAGAGACTAGAGAAATTAGAATCAAGGAATACAAAAATCAATCATGAATAACACACTAAAAATAATGGCGTGGAATTCTAACGGACTGCTGCAACACGAACATGAGTTGCAAGTAGTCCTAGACACAGAAAATATTGATGTGTGCTTGATCTCAGAAACGCATTTCACTAAAAAGTCTTTTGTTAAGTTTAGAGGCTATAAGGTTTATTACTCGCTGCACCCTAACAACACGGCCCGTGGAGGTAGTGCGGTTATTATTAAAGAAAATATCTGTCATCACGAACAGTGTAAATATGAGGAGCCAGATACGCAAGCTGTGGCAATATCAGTTAAAACAACAAAATTTAATGTTACAGTAGCGGCCGTATATTGTCCCCCAAGACACACGATAAACAAAGAACAATATATACACTTCTTCAGGCTCCTTGGACAGAGATTTATATTAGGCGGTGACTTTAACGCTAAGAACACTCATTGGGGATCGAGATTAACTTCAACTAAGGGAAGACAGCTACTACGTGCAGTGAAAGACATGCGCTGTGAGGTCATAAGTACTGGAAAACCTACATACTGGCCGACTGACCACCAGAAACTACCAGACCTTATCGACTTTTTCACAGTCAAAAATATATCAACTAATTATCTGAGTGTGGAAGAGGGGTATCACATGAACTCCGATCACTCTCCTATATTATTACAACTAAGTCACAAAATATTACTAAGAGACAACCACCTGACATTAGTCAACAAGTTTACAGATTGGGAAAGTTTTACCATAGACCTACAAAATATTATTGACCTAAAAACTTCATTAAAAAGCAAAGATCAGCTCGATTCTGAAGTAAATAAGTTTAGTAATAATATCCAACAATGTGCATGGAACAATACACCACAGATTACAAGAAAATATAAAGGAAATACCTACCCAAAGGAAATAATAGACCTATTATATGAAAAAAGGACTCAACGAAAAAGATGGCAGCAAACTAGGTTCCCGCAAGATAAAACTTTATTGAATAACCTTACGAAAAGATTGACGAGAAAAATACAGACCTTTCAAGATGAGGCTTTCAATACTAACCTACGTCAGTTAACCAGCAACCATACAACGCAATACTCTCTTTGGAAAGCGACAAAGTCACTCAAAAGGCCAATTACATCAATTCCCCCTATCAGAGATGTTAACGGAAAGTGGGCCATAAGCAATGAGCAGAAAGCTCTAAGATTTGCACATCACTTAGAAGAAACCTTTCAGCCAAATGACGCGTCTGTAGACAACCTACAATTCGCTAATATTCTGCAAGATAAAAGAATTAAGCTTGTGACCCCGAAAGAAGTTGCAAACGAAATTCAAATCACTAGCCTTAAAAAGTCCCCAGGGTTTGACCTAATTACGGGAGAGATCCTAAAACATCTACCGCGTAAAGCCATCGTTAAGCTTACTAGGCTCATTAATGCAGCATTCGTGTTGAAGCATGTTCCTGAGCCATGGAAAGTTGCTGAAGTGATTATGATTGCAAAGCCCGGTAAACCACCACACGAAGCATCATCATACAGGCCCATTTCCCTGTTGCCTATACTATCAAAGCTGTTTGAAAAATTGTTTTTAAAACGGTTAAAACCTATCATAAACGAAACAAACCTGATCCCTGACCACCAGTTTGGTTTCAGAGAGAAACACTCAACAATAGATCAAGTACATAGAATTACCAACATCATTGAGAGAACACTCGAAAATAAAAAAGTCTGCTCCACAGTATTTTTAGATGTGGCACAAGCTTTTGATAGAGTTTGGCATAAGGGTTTGATATTCAAGCTAAGACTTATGTTGCCCAATGATTTTGCTGATATCTTGCAATCATACATTACAGATAGAATGTTTCGAGTAAGACACGAGGATGCCTTTTCCGAGTTAAAAATGATTAAAGCTGGCGTACCTCAAGGTAGTGTGCTGGGTCCAGTCCTCTACCTGTTGTATACGTATGATATACCAGAGCTGGAAAATAATACTATTGCAACCTTTGCAGACGACACCGCTATTATGGCTACAGGTTCATGCCATACGGAAGCAACCAGTAAGGTACAAATTGCTGTAAATAAAATTCATGACTGGGCAGAAAAATGGAGAATCAAATTAAATGAATCGAAGTCACTTCACATTGATTTCACCAACAGGAAATGTGATTACCACCCAATCTTCATAAATGGACAACAAGTGCCATACGCAAATACAGCCAAATACCTTGGCATAACGCTTGACGCGAAACTGCGCTGGAAAGCGCACGTTAAAAAGAAAAGACAGGAACTAGACATGCGTTTTAAAAACATGTATTGGTTGATTGGACGGGATTCCTGCCTATCAATACATAACAAAATTCTATTATACAAGCATATTCTTATGCCAATATGGACATATGGCATCCAACTCTGGGGCTGTACTAAACCGACCAATATAAAAATAATACAAACATTCCAGAATAAGGTACTCAGGAGTATTGTTAATGCGCCCTGGTATATAAGAAATGACGACCTCCATCGTGACTTAAAAATGGAACCAGTCACCAAAATAATCCAAAAATTTGCTGAGGCCCATGACCACCGACTCCACCAACGTGTGAACATCGAGGCAATTCAGCTGTTAGACCAAACAAATATAGTGCGAAGACTAAAACGAACAAAACCTTTTGAGTTAGTGTAGTGTTAAAAGTGTAGACATAATAGTGACAATGACACACATATAACACGTGAACAAAGTGTTTATAAATATTATTATATTAGACTCTAAGAAAGTGGAATGGACTTGTGTAAAGTACAATCAGCACTATTCTAAGTTTTAAAATAATTATCACGTAGCAAATTAAGTTAGATTCAAATTACTTATTAGTCTTATAGGCTAGATTGTAATTAATTATTAAGAACCTGGTTCTTTTTAATAAAGGATAAAAAAAAACAAAAAAAAACTTTTAAATCTAATTCGGCCGTCCTGGAAACCGACACTTTTCCCGTACCGAAGCGCACTCTATATACTAGTCAACTCTCAAACTTTAGGTAAATATGCATCCGAATATCCGATCTCTACTGATACGTGTGTTTCGCAATTACCCCGAAGGTTGTATTGCCACAATAGTCTCCTGCTGTGTGTTATTTAGTCATTACATTAATGTGATAGCACTGTAGGGCGTAATATAAACGGCGGCATCGATCTTTATCTGTCAGCAATCAGCTAATGTGGTCTAGGTTTTATAAGGTCTCTGATTTGATTTGTTCTTACGTTCGTATAGATGTTGATGTATTAATTGTTGTTTTGAGATATTTTATTCAAAGAAAGGAAATACATTTATTTAGCACAGACTAAAAGGCACACAATATAATAGAATAGAATAATTTTATTTCAGACAAAGTCCATAGGGTTAGTAACAATTTTACTTATCATCTAGTGTTAGTATAGACATTAAAATTCAGCGTGGAGCTGCATCTACCTCCGATCTGCGAACACACTGAGAATACTGTTGGTGCTGCCGCGAACACGCGACATCAAGGATGCATATCTTTTTCATCTTATTCTTTTTTAATATACAACAGATTAAAAAAAAAAAAAACTAGTAAAAAGTGTAAAATAAAAAAAACATTTATTACAGACAACAGTGATCCATATTATTTAGTATTACAAAGATAACTTATGTTCTAGTGTTAGTAGTAGGTAGGTATAAAATAAAATACAATAATGTACACTCGACGCAGAGGACGACCAGACAATGTTCGTTTAGTCCACTCTCGGCCCCTCGACCCCCAATAATTAATGTGTCCAGACTGGACCCCTAAATATAGTTTATTGACCCGACCCTTGGGGGTCGAGAGTGGATTTTATTTTCCAGCAAAGTTTTAGTTTCTTCTCGACCCCCAAAGTACAGTCATCAGTACCCTATAGTTGCATACTATTTAACTAAAATAAGTACCCTTTTTTTGGGTGGGTAATTATCAAATACTTTCTCCCGCTCTGGGCGGAGCGGGAGGGCGTGTCAGACAAAACATTATTACCTATTGAAGTTTTCAACAACTAAAATATTTTATATAATAAATATGATTGTAATGTCAGAACATAAAAAAACCGTCCGTGGATGGGTGACCATCTTTACATACCGAGACTCCTTCATGCCTCTGAAAGCACGCTAAGCCGTTGGTCCCGGCTGTCATTCGTGGATCTTTGACACTCGTTACGGGTTTTCAGAAGTCTGAAAGTCTGACAACCAGTCTTACTAAGGGGTTTAATTACCCAGTAACTGGGTTGTGTAGGTCAGATAAAAAAAAGAAGTTAATTTCAATAATTGTTTACAATGATACACATTTATACAACATGTCCCAGAATTAACGCACAACCTCTTAAGGGGTCATTGTATTCATAAAAAAAATCTGCTATTCCCTACATTTATGTTCGAATAACTCGTCAAAATGTAGGGAACAGCTGATTCTTTTTTCGCGATTTCAGGTTTGGTCCCATAGTAAAATTGGTTCATAATGATGAGTACAATGACCCCGAAGAGGTTGTGCGTTAATTCTGGGACATGTTGTATAGGCCAATGACGTATTATAAATAGACGCGTCATACACGAACATTAGTGCACTCAAAAACAGCGTAAGCCATGATTGTAGCTACATACTTGCGTACAATCATACAGCGCGTGAAGAAAAGGAAAGACCTTTACCGATATCTGTTGTTAGAAAGAGATGAACATACATATTTAGTTACGTCACTACCTGCTGCATGTTCATTGGCGCGTACGAATTAATAATTATTATTATTGTGAATGTCAGGCAATTGCCTGGCATTTACTTTGCCATTATTGAGCGCAGGTAACGCATCTAAAGGTAAATACATCATTGGTATAGGCTATGTTAGTTTCCTGTTACAAATGAATTAGACATCTGTAGCCGAACTAGGCGAAAGCCTGTATTTCAGCTATCAGCGCCAAACGATAGGCAGAATAGATAGGCCGTCACTCCTAAAATACTGGAATTCAGCTGCATGACTGGAAGCTCTCATCTGCCTCACCTTTTCCTAACTATGTTGGAGTTCCAACATAGTTAGGAAAAGGTGAGGCAGATTGACTCCGTATTGCTTCTCTAATCATTCGCCAAGTGAACCGAACCTCACTAATCGTCTAAACACCTCGTGATTGGTGCGAAATGATGCGATAAATCTGGACAGCCAGACGCTGATCGAGTGCCCACCGCCACCGATGAACGTCATCGTGTTTATACGTCGGACAATGTGGAGGAATCTTGTAGGTGTTTGTTGAGCTAGGCAGTTTGCGGGTTGGGTAGCGGAGCGATTCAGGAGTCCAAAGAGCGATTTGATAACACAAAGTGGATAACGAAAGAGAAAAAGGTGCTTTTTAACCGACTTCATAAAAAGGAGGAATATGTTCCCCGATTACTCGAAGTACTAGGTGCTTCCTCATATAAATTTGATTAACTTTGCTTGGGTAGTTTTTGAGTTAGCTTCAATAATACGTATTTTCCCACTTAGTCTATGGATGATGTTACAATAACTTCCTGTCACTGTTATTTACATAGCAGGTGGTATTCGTATTCGGTGGTATTATATAACCACAACTAAAAAACGAAGACTTTTTACAAAAAAAAAAACGACCGAGTTCCACAAAAAACATTACAAAGTGAAAAATGACTTCTACTAGGCCGTGTCGTCTGCGAACAGAGCTAACTGCGCCTTTCTACATTTGGGGATATCACTAGTGAATATAGTGAATATCAGCGGTGCCAGCACAGCGCCCTGAGGGACGCCTGCGCGGAGCGGATGGGGGGAGGATAGCGCACCCTAATTTTGGAAATCGGTGGCAAAAAAGAAAAATACTAAAGTAAGTAAGTATAATGTGTCGATTGTGTCGAATTCGCCTTAGGATTTCGAATAATTATTTAATTTCTCTGGCAAACGGAACGAATCACCACAAATAATTATTATATTTACCGCGCTAACGTCATGAATACGATGGTTTACACATCAAATTAGCACATATTAAAGCAAACATGATTGACGTTGCTCTATGAACCGCTTGTTGCGTGGCCCCAAATCTAAACAATGGTCAGTATAACCATAGACTGTGCTTGAAGAAAACCATGCACAGACCATAAATATCCGACCTTAAATATTGTGAGAAAAATATAACGAGAATCTATGGGCGCCTGATTGATCGGTTTATTTTTGCGAGCTGATAGGAATTTTTGAATATTAGGAAGGTACTTAGTGGTTTTTATTTTCGGTGCCGCAGGGGGAAGGGAGGCCTTCTGTTCACATAATTTTGAATGAAATTCGTAAAAAAAAAAACCAGCGAGCCTTACAGTATTCGCATACGATGTGTAACATCTGACATCTCATCTTGGTAAATAAACATAAAATATCCACTGAATTTAAAAAGTTAAATATTTAATCAAATCATTATTAATTACTAGCTGCGCCCCGCGGTTTCACCCGCGTAAGTCTCGGTCCCGTGGGAATATCGGAATAAAAAGTAGCCTATATGTTAATCCAGGGTGTCAGCTACCTCGATACAAAATTTTATCAAAAATGGTCCAGCCGTTTTTACGTGAAAGAGTAACAAACATCCATCCATCCATCCATACCTTACAAACTTTTGCGTTTATAATATTAGTAGGACTAGTGTTCGCCCACTGGTCGAACTTCGAGCCCCTCTACTTACAATATACATCATGTCCCAGAATTAACGCACAACCTCTTAAGGGGTCATTGTAATCATCATTATGAACAACTTTTACTATGGGACTAAACCTAAAATCACGAAAAAAAATCAGCTGTTCCCTACATTTTGACGAGTTATTCGAACATAAATGTAGGGAACAGCTGATTGTTTTTTAGCGTTTTCAGGTTTGGTCCCATAGTAAAAGTTATTCATAATGATGAGTGCAATGACCTCTTAAGAAGTTGTGCGTTAATTCTGGGACATGTTGCATATATTATCTACTTACAAATTCCATGAGTACTCTAATTCCATGCTATTAAAAAGTACTTACTTATTCCATGCTCAAGTTGTCATTTCCTGTCTACACACTTCCGTCCCTTTTCACGAAATCACTTTCACAGGAAGCAAGAGGAAACATGCTAGTATTATTATAATTATTTTTTATTTTCTTTTTTCTTTTTAAACGTTTGCCCCACACTAGGAATTTCTCCTGTAATGTGGGTGCGTTTACGAACATATAAACTCACATAAACAAACAGCCAGACCCGGAACAACTACTTGTAGGTTGTTTTTTTATTGTTTACAACGCTAGTCTAATAATTTACCAAATTGTCTCATTGTGTAGCTGTGGAGAACGTGGTTGATGTCACATTTATATCATTTCTGTATCCTATCTCTTTGTAATTCTTAATGTGTAATTGTTGGTTTTCCCGAATAAATAAAATAAAATAAAATACAAATATTTGTTCCGTGTGGGAATCGAACACGCGGCACGCAGCGCAGCAGTCAAAACTTTTACTGCTAAGTACATAGGATGCATACTAATTAGCATGTCATTTATCGTGTTATGTAAATCTATAACAACACAGTACAGTACAACACAGAAGTCATCTATAGCTTTGTATAGCGATGAGTCGTGGCGCGGGTTGTGGGCACACCAACGAAATATCTTTCGACCTATATGCTGGGTGCTTGGCAGTAAAAGTGTTAACCACTGCGCCAACCGTGTCTTCATTTTACATGGAGCGACTGCCTATCTGGCCTCCACAGCCCAGCTACTGGGTAACATGATAATATGATATTTAACAGATTGAAAAACTGTAGAATAACTATTAAATTATATTTGTCTTGCAAGCCCCTATAAGAAACACATAACATTTTATGAAAGCAAGTCTGACCTGCCGATATTCTTTTATTATTGCGTTATAAATGTAGCTATGCGCCATCTTTATCCATAGTCTTAGGTAATAACGTGGTAAGTAGTGCAATTTCTAGAGATGGGTTGTAACAGGTTAAACACGATGTCTGACTGTTACACAAAAATAACAGATACATATATCTGTTATTAAATAAACAGCCTGTTATTTTTGTACGGACGATAAATACGTTTAAAAATCTCTATTGAATAATTTATCTTCTATATTGATGTGCGATTATGGTTTAGATATACTTAGCCATAAAATTAAAAAAAAATATGCCCTAGCAAGTTTGATTATTTCTCTTGGGAGTGTTTTAAATAAATATTTCAATTTGTTTACATAAATCAGTAAAAACCTAGTCTCTGGAAAGGATGTTTCATACAATTGTACTTTTGGGTATCTTTTGATGCTTTGGTACACCGAAGATTTTAGAAATTTATAAAAATGTCCATGGTACTACAGTACTGTATCTTTTAATTTGGAATGCTTTATTCAATAAAAATAATTGTGTAAAACAGAGAGTTACTTACTGATAATTTTTCGTCCGAAATTTTATTTTTTATCTACGAACGTATAATCCAAACAAAAACTATTTAATAACTAAGGTAACTATGTTAACTGCCTTGAAAAAAAAAAATCTTTTTTGTTCGTAAATCAACGGCGAAATAAGCTATATTTTCGAGAGCGCAAAAGTGATGAAACTATAATTAACGGGTGCTGAGACTGACACGAATGGTTTATCACCACGAAAACTGTACTTTTATAGTTACACAGACTTATTGTTTCGTTTATTTCACGCTTTCTCACAATTAGATAAGAAATTGACGAATTTTTTTTTTTGTGATAGCAACCCTTATGTAAAAAAGAAAGGAAAGAATATCATGATGTGAGATCAAGAGAAAAAGGTATCTGGTACAACACAATTCAGCCTGAGCCTCTAATAATTCCCTGGATAGTTAACTGTTCACTCAATAGACAAGATATTGTTACTGCCATGAGGCTTCGATCCGGTCACATCCCATCGAGGAAGTTTACGTTCCTTATGGGTATCACACCTTCACCCAATTGCGAGAAATGTGGAATAATCGAGGACGTACATCACATCTTGATCGAGTCTGAGCGGGGCGAACGCCTCAGGAGAAATCTGTTTGATTCCCAAAATAAGTTTGGAATTGGTATTTTGAATAGTGTTTTAGCCTATGTCGGACGAGGCTGGAATTCTGTACAGAATATATTATAATCATATAAAATAATTACAATTCAATATTTGGCTATGATGGAGCGACATAGTCAGTATTGTAACAAAGCTCCTTAATAAAGTTTAAAAAAAAAAACCCTTAAAGGTTTTGATTTACTTGCGATTATCAAAATATGTCGCATAAATCACCGCATTTTTTTATTGCGTTGAAGCTTGATGTTTTTTGAGTTCCAAGGGACCGAAGACCCTACGTATTTGATATTAATTTCAACTTGATACCTCCACGCGTTCCTGAGAAAAAGGGTCTTGACAGACAGACGGACAACGAAATAATCCTCTATGGGTTCCGTTTTTTCCTTTTAGAGGTACGGTAACCCTAAAAAACGCTGGTCCTATCCTATTGTAGTCCTTTACGATACCCACTTAAGGCGCAGATATATTCCAGTGACCTTGAGTGGTTAGCTTGCGTGTTCTGTACTGAGCTCACGCAACGTGTCGTACGTTCAGCCAGTAATAGGACTCGCCCATCAAGGAGCGCGGTCCCCAATTTGACGCATTATTAATTTATTATACACAAAACAAAAGGTATTTTAATAAAACGCGTATATTAGAAAGATCAATAATTAAATTATCTTTAAATTGCTGAAAGTTTCAGAAAAATACGCTTGGTAGATTATGCGCCATTCTCAGTTTTTTAACCGCGTTAGACATAACTTTACAAATTAATTTCACTATGTTATATAAACATAATCTAAAATATTCACATATTAAGTTATTGAGAAAATGCTATTATTTAACATATTTTTTTTTCAAATCATTAACACTACTCGTTTAGACGGGATCTTCAGTATAAAATCATTAAAAGTCGGTTATCGTCGCCTTAAAGAGAAAGGTTGGATTATCCTCTACCCACAACACAGGTTTCATAAAACGTTACATTATTTATGTTACGAAGGTGAACGCTCGAATACATTTCAATCTTGCCGAAGCAGTAAAACGTATTTTGTTGCTCCACTGAAATAGCTTTTGTTAATTAAAAGTTTCGGTATGCGAAATCTTAAGGAAAATGTACCACCGCGAACGTTCCCGGTCGACCACTTTTCGCCCTTATGTCCATAGTAATAAGGTTGAAAAGTGGTCGACCGGGAACTTTCGCGGTGGTACCTTAGGGCTGCCACAGACTTGCGGGTTTACGGCTTGCGGACGGTGAGCGATGGGTAGCTCGCCGCCCGGATCGACGGCGCATTGTGTTCCACGCGCGCCTTAAAGAGGTGTCAGCACCAATTAACGGGGTCCGGCAGGGCCAATGCCTGCCAGGGTTGCGGGTTTGTCCGAAAGGGATATCGTGGCCCTGGCACACAGGCATCTGAGGGAACACAGGAGGGTTTTAGTCAGTAAAAGTCTGACACGCCCTCCCCGATACGCCCAGAGCGGGAGAAGTTATTTGACAATTTCCCACCCAAAAAAAAAACTGTCAGTTGTAGGACTGCACGTCAGAAGTGAAAACTAAGTAACTTGTGAATTGTATCGAAGCGTTCGGTGACGATGACGCGAGTTCCATGACTTTTGTTCACCCAAAAGTAGTTTTCACTTCAAAAAAAAGGGGTGCTACACACTTGGCATGAAGCGGGACCACCGCGCGCCGGTTGGTCTCTTCCTAATCGCGCTCTCACTGCTGAGAATCGTGACTCTATTTCAAATTGTCAACGGTTTTTCTCCATCCGATACGATCAGCGGCCTGGTGGAGTGCGTCACTGATAGGTACTATCGCGGACGCTGGTGCCTAACCACTTATCGACCTTATTACTGTGAGCATAAGGTTGAAAAGTGGTTAGGCGCCAGTGTCCGCGATGGTAACTCCGGTTGCTCAGATATTTGATCGGAACACCATTTTGGACTTCGGCCTCTAGGTTATTTAACCTCTATTTTATCCGTGTCGTTGGTACTATACAGGCATGAGGAACAGGTTTTCACTTATACTCTATAGAAAAGGGAGGATCCTCCGACCAGACGGGTGTTGTGTCTGGTGGGCAACTGCCCAACGGTTAATGTCGCGACGTTGTATTTATGCTAGTCGCGCGGTAAACTCTGCTTGCGCGATGCAGGTTTTTACGTGACGTCAGTGCGACGCGTAGCTCGCATGTGGCGATGTTGATGCCGCTACAGTACCTCTGTGGAGGGGCTCGTGGCTTAGTAATAACAGTCGCACGGGTCGATAGAGCAGGTAAAGCTGCTCTTGCTGCGGTTGGCCCGTGGATGGGTGACCATCTTTACATACCGAGACCCCTCCGTGCCTCGAAAGCACGTTAAGCCTTTGGTCCCGGCTGTCATTCGTGGATCTTTGACAGTCGTTACGGGTCGTCAGAAGCCCGAAAGTCTAAGAACCAGTCTTACCAAGGGGTATTGTATTACCCAGTTACTGGGTTGTGGAGGTCAGATAGGCAGTCGCTCCATGTAAAATACTGGTATTTAGCTGCATCTGGTTAGACTGGAAGCCGACAAAGGCTAGGCAGATAAAGAAAGAAAGAAAGAAAGAAGAAAGAAAATACATTTAGCAGCAGATGATGATGTTGCTACACACGGCTACACATCAAGCAATACATTTCCAGTTTAAGCTGATCTCGCATTGTATAAAATTTCCGTACAACGAAAAGTCAGCTAATACTGGAAATGTATAGCTTGATGTGTAGCCGGTGTACAACAGAAGTCTAACATTGACTGCATCAATGGACTGTTTGACGAATATGTTTATTTTCAATAAAAGCTGTTTTTTAGCTGAACGTTATAAAGTCAGTCCCACACGAATTGTTTCGTTTTTTTATCGCGATCGGTGTAAAAGATGAAATTAAAGATCTTCATCGCATCGGAGATTCCATTTCTATATTTAAATTTATGCTTCAGAATTCGGCCACGTCGACAGCGTTAGGCCTTGTAAAGATATTTCATATTGCAGGTGTCAGAGAGCATGACAAGAGGTGGACATCGTTTGATATGCAGCTCCACCAATCAAATTGTGGCTCATCGGAGTACCCCCACAAAAATAAAGCAATTAAAGATAAAAATTATACAGTCTTCCTTATCGATTTCGATAACGTCGACACTGAGAAATCAATTCATTATACAGGGTGTTAAAGTAACTGCGTGCCATAGCTTAGGGGTAGGTTTAGTATCGATAAAGGAACCCAGGAAAAATTAAAAAAAAAAGTAAAAAAATATAAAAACAAACAAAAAATGTAATTGAACATAAAAATAAATTTCAAGTTGATAGCATTAGTAGTTCTTGAGATATCTAGGTGTGACAGACAGACAGACTTTGTCTCACCATAAGGGTTCCTTTTTACCATTTCGGTACGGTATTATTATTATTATCCACTGCTACGTCACATTCCATTATTTTGGACCGTACATTAATGTCGTAGGTACAGTCAAAACGTTTCATAGCCCTATTTGTAATCGTTTACGATCGTCACGATGCATGGCGTTGCTAATAGAATAACAAATAGCCCGAAGTAATGTGGAGTGAACTGCGAAGGCGTGATGATTGGTTTCAGTTGTGGAGCGTGACCCATAGCTGAATAGATTATTTTGGGCTTTTTAGAAGCCCAGTGACAATTTGTTGATAAAACTGTCGTTCGATTAAACTCATTTCAACCGATAGACGTCCACTGCTGGACTTAGACCTCCCCCAAGGGGATGGGGGGCATAATCGCCACGCTTGGCAGGCGGGTTGGCGATCGCAGTATGGTGTTACAATGTATAGAGAATGCTGCCATAGTCGCCTTTTACGAAACCCTCGGGAAAAAATAGAATGGTGCTATTCTTTACGTCCGGCACCACACGGCCACACTCATTTATTGTCGTGCTATTCTACTTTAACACTTTCATTGCGACAAACACGCCGCGCAGGTTAGCGCTCTGAAAAATCAATGACATTATTTTAGCAACATAAAAATAGTAGATTATTTGCCCAAGGAGCAAACAACTATTTTAAAGGCGAGAGTGTTTCTTTGAATCCAGAGCGGAACTAAGGATTCTAAACTTTAGAATCCTTAGTCCTGAGCGCAGCGAGGGATCACTCGAGCTTAAAATAGTGTTGCTCCCGAGGTGCACTCTACTTATTATCAACCTCTATGAGAAAATAAGTTAGTGCAACTCAAAGTGCGCCTCAAAGAGTTGTCAGCACCAACTGACGGGGTCCGTTAGGGCCAATGCCTGCCGGGGTTGCGAGTTTGTCCGAAAGGGATATCGTGGCCCTGGCACACAGCAACAGAAGGAACACGGGTGGGTTTTAGTCAGTAAAAGTCTGACACGCCCTCCCGCTCAGCCCAGAGCGGGAGAAGTTTTTTGACAATTTCCGACCCAAAAAAAAAAAAGTGCAGTGTTATGAATAAGAATAGTACCTAGGTTTTTCATTCTCCCTACTCGAGGAAGACACACATATTTACAAATTAAATTACTAGTCTAAAACACATATACATAAATTTAAACCCCTTATTTCCAATGTCTCTAGCCAAAGAATATTTCTGAGCATTTTTAAATTTATTTTGGTTTATATTTTCAGAAGTTTTGGGGTCCTCAAATAGACCCCCGTCTAGCTCAGTACCTGACTAACTTTCTATTTGGCTTCGGAACGAACAAGAATCCATCATGTGACTTCAACAGATTTGCAGAATTGTACGTTTATAATGTAAGAGGTGAGTCTAATTTGTCTTAGATCATATATTATTTAGACGTACAATTATATCAAAAACTTTCACATAATTATGTCTTTATGGCGGTTTACAGAAGACACCTGTTAAAATCCTTCCTATCTTTCAGGCAATTCTGATGAGCGAATGATGGTTGTATACAACAGTCTCGGTATGGTTTACAACGATTCAGTAGAACTACCCTACCAGCTGCTAAGAGAGGTATGTCAAGATGATCTCCCGATTATTCTTTAAAAATCTCATCGGGAAAACTTAGCTGCAGTGATCTTGCAGTGAGCTGTCCAATACAAAGCTAGGGATTAACATTATTAATGTCGATGTCAATCCCAGCGTTATGTGGAATAACAGATCACTTTAAGCTCTCTTCATCTGTTTTCAACATAACATAAACTCACGCTTGTTCCCATGGGGTAGGCAGAAACTATAGAACGCCACCTGCTACGCTCCTTACATACTGCTTTTGCTTCGTTTCCGTTCACACATCTGGCCATACACGCACGCCGGTTGCGAGTACTATGCACCTGACCTTTCTGAAGAACATCACCAATAAGGTCACTAATGTCCTTCTAGGGCGTCCCCTCCTGGCGTTTCCACTCATTTCTGCCTTGTAAATACCTTTATAGTCGCCTTTCATTCATCCTCTCAACATGAGGAAACCATCTTAGCATACTCTTTGCAATTTTTGCCTTATCACATAATTTTTCAGCCTATCATTTGTAGTATACTGCGTAAAGAACGCATTTCCACAGCATTTATTCTACTTTCATGCTTCTTTTGCCACACCCAACATTCACTTTCCATACATAAGCGTAGGCACCAGCTCACCATTATGAGCAGTCGAGCGTTTTTAGCCATCGACTGGTTGGTCACAATCGCATCTAAAGCTCCAGTCAGTTTATTTCTCGGATTTATTCTCCTTTCCATATCTTCCTCAATCTTTCCATCCCTTGTAAACTGACACCCCAAATATACAAACTCACTTACTTGCTATTACTATTCTATTCATATTCCCCCATGTTTGCGTTATGCTCGTGTACGGGTGCTGCTTGTGGTGAATGGTCGTCTTGCTGACCATGGTTTTGTTATTGCTAGTAATAATTATTTTACTTCGATGGCGCTAGTTTATCATTTGTGACTTCGAGTTACAGCTATAGCTTTATGTAAGCGGGCACGCCCATTATGCCTGGAGGCTTTTATTTAGATACGTTCTGTTTACAATATTTCTGCTTGAGTATAGTTTTCGACGAGTTTTATATATATTTTTTTTTGTTATAGTGGCGTGTGCTAGCTAACATAAGGCAAATAATTTAATTTAATGTTTTGTGTTGCGTAATGTAAATTATTTTTAAATACACTTCCTCGAAAACTGGTTCATATCGCACTACGATTAGGTAATGCAAATTATTTTACATTTTATTTTATAGATTCAAGTTTTCCAACTGAAAAGACAGCTGTGCTGCTCGGGACTTTGTTGCGCCACTTCTTCTTCCCAGCTAAAGCACTAGGAAGTGGTGGGCGTTTTTGGGGGACTTTCTCATGTAGTTTTTGACGTTCGAAAAGTGCTGATTCTCAGTCTAGTTTGAATAAATGGCTTTTGATTTTGCTTGTCCACAGTACTGCGAAAGCATAGCCTCAACGTACATAAAAGTGCTAAAAGCCTCAGAATCCCCGCGCGCTAAGACCTGGATCCTCAAAGGGTTCAAAGGCAGGGCTTCCCACGTTCAGGCGCTCGGCGAAGCCCTAGCGGCCAGTGTGGAGGGCGACGCTGACGTCACTATCAACGCTTGCACAGCCTCTCAGCTTAATAAATGGTGAGTTGGACTTAATTAAAGATCTTTTAAATTAGCTAGCTAATCTCTGCAGTCATAAAAAGAATGAGAATAAAACAGGCTAAGTGATTGTTTTTTTTGGGTCAGCGACCGCTGTTAGTTTTGTTACTTGAAGTATGAGTGATTTTTTTTTCTTGTTTTACTGTGTACTGTTACCCATCACGTCTGTGAAGTTTACATTACTAAAACTGATTTTTAAACTGATATTTCAAGTGACTACACTACCTGCGGTTGATGACCCCGTATCAAAACTCATCAAACTAATTTCTTTGTGATGGGTGTCAATATGATAACATGATAAAACATTCACATCACGTTTGACGGAGACACAATTCTCTATATGTCTATTATTCTAGCGTATGGCACTCGTGGGTTGCAGGTTGTAACTGAAAATCAGCGTCAGGTGTTACACCTTGTGTTGTCATCTGACATTATGCGGAGCTGAGGCCCTTTTGGCATTATAATAATTGTTTTATGTTTTTATAGTTATAAGGTGTATTTTTTGCTGTAATGCCAATAAAAGCATTTTTATTTCTTTGCGGAGTTTTGCTAGCTGATTTAATTTGACCCTATAGAGCTCTTTGTGAAGGAGCGCGTTCGAGGAAGTCCTACCACCGTTGTACCTACCTACTTGTGCCTCCATGCAGCTTTGGTTTGTTTCTAAGTTCTCGTTCCAAATGGTAAGAAAGATGTAGATAATTTTTGCACAGAAGATCAGGGAAATCCCATTTACAGTCTCGCCAGGGATGTGCCTAACAAGCGTTGTACAGGTTGTTCTAAACCTGGTCTCTTTAGAAGACCAGGAATGGTTTTGGTAAGAATTTCATACTCTTCGGTCTATGTTCCAAAGGCCTTTTGGAGACACCCCCCCAAGATGGAGATAAAGGGGGAAAGCCGCGTAGCGGCCATTATTGCAGATGTTCATTTGTGGCAGTGACCAGTTACCATAGGGTGTACCGTCTCCGATAACGCCCTCTTCCAGCCCCCATAAATGGGTCCAGGGACGGCGGACTTGGGGACGTCCGCCGCCCCCTATCACATTGGACCCGAGGTGCCGGCGCGTAGTGTTCCACGCGCGCCCCTATCAGACGTCGCGGGGGGGGGTCAGACACCTACCCCCCCCCCCCCAGACTTGAGGTGGCCCGCAGAGGCGGGCCGGCACTAGCCGGGGATTGCGGAAGGAATAACAGATCCCAAGATCCCCGGTGCAAGTGTGGGAGGGGAACACTGGGGTGGTTTTTAGTCAGTAAGAGTCTGACAGACCCCTCCGCCCGCCCCAGGACGGAGGACATCCATGAGGATTTTCCACCCCGTGAACAAAAAAAAAAAAAAGAGGGTGTACCGTCTGCATGTTTGTGACTAAATATCCCAAAAGACGACAGACTGTCTGGCTGTCTCGGAGGTGTAGTGTTGCAATCGCGACTGCCGAGTCCGGATTACCCGGAACAAAGATAAAATAGATCAACCATTTTTCAGATTACTTATCTAAAGTTAAGTA
Organism: Tiliacea aurago; assembly: GCA_948098905.1. Lineage (NCBI taxonomy): Eukaryota > Metazoa > Arthropoda > Insecta > Lepidoptera > Noctuidae > Tiliacea > Tiliacea aurago. The sequence continues at coordinate 6,565,632 of OX402597.1, forward strand.
CTTTAGATCATCTGAAAAATGGTTGATACATGTGTTAAATGATACAACAAAACACCTTGTGATATATTGCAATTAAGTGGCACAGTACTTAAAATTGGGTTCCCTTATTCCCATAAAATTTTATGCCTAAACACTATTATGCCAATAGTAATAACGCCAAGTAACATTATGCGAATTAAAATTATGCCAAAACAAATTATCCAATAAAATAATTATGTCAACGTCAACTGTACGCCAAAAACAAATATAGCAAAAAAATATTATACCAAAAAAAAATATACCAGAACAGTTATGCCAAAATATATTAGTAAAAAAAACATTATGAGAAAAGAAGGGATCCCTGTTAAAAAGGTACACCTGTGTCCAACCCTTCATGGGAATGTGTTATGTTATATCATGTTAAGGCGACGATAACCGACTTTTAATGATTTTATACTGAAGATCACGTCTAAACGAGTAGTGTTAATGATTTGAAAAAAAAATATGATAAATAAGAGCATTTTCTCAATAACTTAATATATGAATATTTTAGACTAGGTATACTAGCTGCGCCCCGCGGTTTCACCCGCGTAAGTCTCGATCCCGTGGGAAAGCCACCCTTAACACTTAGGGGTATAAAAAATAGATAGTAGCCGATTCTCAGACCTACTGAATATGCATGTAAAATTTCATCAAAATCAGTTAAGCCGTTTCGGAGGAGTATGGTAACTAACATTGTGACACGAGAATTTTATATACAAGATTTATATAACATAGTGAAATTAATTTGTAAAGATATGTCTAACGCGGATAAAAAACTGAGAATGGCGCAAAATCTACCAAGCGTATTTTTCTAAAACCTTCACCAATTTAAAGATAATTTAATTATTGATCTTTTAGTATACGCGTTTTATTAAAATACCTTTTGTTTTGTGTATAATAAATTAATAATGCCTCAAATTGGGGACAGCGCTCCTTGATGGGCGAGTCCTATTACTGGCCGAACGTACGACGCGTTGCGTGAGCTCAGTACAGAACACGCAAGCTAACTACTCAAGGTCACTGACATATATCTGCGTCTTAACTGGTGAAATATCTACGGGGGGAATAAATGTGTAATGTTACTGATTTGTATTGCAGGCTCCAGTCCAACACGCTCTTACGCCAGATGTCAGAGCTGGTGTTTGTGAACCTGTACGGCACCAACAATAGGTGTGGGGACGATAGTCCTGGGCCGGTAGTTCGAGTGGAGCCGACCCTGCTGCCCATGCCTCTAGGTAAGACTACTCTCCTTACATACTCCTTTTGCTTCGTTTAAGTTCATACATCTGGTCGTACACGCACGCCGGTTGCGAGTACTACGTACCTGACCTTTCCGAAGACCATCACCAATTTGGTCACTATAATACGTCCTAGGGCGACATTGGAGGATTTTGTTGGAGGATTTACGAGGCAGAAGTGAGTGGAAACGCTGGGACCCCTCCCAGCGTTTCCACTCACTTCTGCCTCGTAAATACCTTTTGTTAGTAGCCTTTCATTCATCCTCTCAACATGACCAAACCATCTAAGCAAAGCCTTTTAATTTTCTGTCACTACGTCTTCTTTTAAACATGTTAGGTAAAGAAAGAAAGAAATGAAAACATTTATTTGAACGGTTGTTTGGTACATCTCAGCATGTTCCTGTGATGAGGTACCTTCAGGCTGGTCTGTCTGTTATAGCTTTTGTCCGCGGCTTCGCTCGCGTTACTTTAGAATTTGACAATCTATTCGGGTTATACTGTGCTTGTAATAATATAATTCAATCATGATTCGAAAGACAGGTGGCGCCATCTATTATCATAAGAACGTTATTGTTGTTTTCCTCGGGAACAGTACTTTTTTTCGGGATGAAAGGTACCATATGTCCGTTTCTGTGCACTAGACAACATATACGCAAAATTTCAGGATGATCGGTTCAGTGGTTTAGGCTTGAAAAAGTAACAAACAAACTTACTTTCGCATTTATAATACAGGGTGTAAGAGACAGCCCTCCGCAGACTGATGGTGTGAATTCTGTATATCGTACTAAGATGACCGGTACATGAAATTATTTCAGGAAAGTTATGGGAATCCAATGAACCTGATTTGTTGCGGCGGGGTGGACGGCCGCGCTCGCTCATTTCAGGCGTCGTTCGGTAGAGAATTTCAACATCCATTGCTGATTTTTTATTTTAGCTGTGTTATTTACAATAATGGAGTACTGCATACAGAGAATGTGATTTTACATTGAAATAAAGGAATAGTAACTGAAATAATTATAAAAAAAAAATCCTGAGAAAACTTTGAGTGGAATATGATTCAAAATAAGGAGCTGAATGCACCCTGTTAATTTGCGGAGGGCTGTCCCTTACACCCTGTATTCCACCTTACCTCAGATCCTAACTGGATTAGAGGTTATGGTGAATCCGCTGCTGAAGCCCGCGAAATTCAAATTTTCTTAAGGTTTTTGCAATTTGCAGGTCAGTGTTAAGTTGCATCTTGATCAAAATATGTTTCGCGACTATAACAGATATGTATTTACAGAATTATAATCAATAGAACCATTTATACATCTTTCTGAGTTATATTTGTTCCATTGAATTACTTTTTAGGGTTCCGTACCCAAAGAGTAAAACGGGAACCCTATAACTAAGGCTCCGCCGTCTGTCTGTCTGTCTGCCCGTCTGTCCGTCTGTCACCAGGCTGTATCTCATGAACCGTGATAGTGAGACAGTTGAAATTTTCACAGATAATGTATTTCTGTTGCTGCTATAACAACAAATACTAAAAAAACAATAAAATTAATATTTAAGGGGGCTCCGATACAACAAACGTGAATTTGTTGCTCGTTTTAGCTCTATATTGATAACGGCAACAGGTAGACGCTTGAAATATTCACAGAATATGTAGATATAATATTGACTTTGAAAATAAATATTTAAATTAAAATAAAACAAATATTTAAGGGGGGCACCCATACAACAAACGTGTTTTTTTGCCATTTTTATAGATAATGGTACCATTCGTGCGCGAGTCCGACTCGCACTTGGCCGGTTTTTATAGATAATGGTACGGAACCCTTCGCGCGCGAGTCCGTCTCGCACTTGGCCGGTTTTTTTCAAGAAATCATGACATTGGGGATCAAATTTGGAGTTGAAATATGAAATATGGATGCATCAGCCTATAATGTTCCCACTGCTGGGACACAGGCCTCCTGTCGGTGAGAATGAAACACTACACACTACACTACACAACTACACTCGCAGTTATGAAATATGCCAAAGGCAAATTGACAACTGGTTCAATTGTTATAATTTCGACATCCAGGGCACGCCGACCAAATGGGTTAGGCTAGAACTGTGACAACCGCGCGCGAGCCGAGCGAGCGAAGCGAGCAGTGCCGTGGCAGCTGCTGGCGAGCGCCTTAAGAAATAGATTTACATTTTGTCTTTGGCATATTTCATAACTGCGAGTGTTTTTAAAAAGCGGAATCACTGTGACATATATAAAAAATATAACATGTCATAACATCACGCCTTGTTTCCCCGAAGGGTTGGGCAGAGGTGAAACAAATATACAATATTATATATCTATCTCGTTTTTTATTCAGGCCTAGAAGCGATGCCCGACTACCCCGCCTTCATCGACCTGTCGCACATAGTGTGGCTGAACAATCACATTCCTAAGGAACATCAGGGCAAGTGGAGGTTCCTGTTCTCGTCACACATACACGGAGAGTCATTCTCTACTATGACGGGTATGTAGCATAGATTATACAAATGTTCTCTCAAGCGATGCTCGACTACTCGCCTTCCTCGACCTGTCGCACATAGTGTGGCTGAACAATCACATTCCCAAGGAACATCAGGGCAAGTGGAGGTTCCTGTTCTCGTCACACATACACGGAGAGTCATTCTCTAGTATGACGGGTATGTAGCATAGATTATACAAATGTTCTCTCAAGCGATGCTCGACTACTCGCCTTCCTCGACCTGTCGCACATAGTGTGGCTGAACAATCACATTCCTAAGGAACATCAGGGCAAGTGGAGGTTCCTGTTCTCGTCACACATACACGGAGAGTCATTCTCTACTATGACGAGTATGTAGCATAGATTATACAAATGTTCTCTCAAGCGATGCTCGACTACTCGCCTTCCTCGACCTGTCGCACATAGTGTGGCTGAACAATCACATTCCTAAGGAACATCAGGGCAAGTGGAGGTTCCTGTTCTCGTCACACATACACGGAGAGTCATTCTCTACTATGACGGGTATGTAGCATAGATTATACAAATGTTCTCTCAAGCGATGCTCGACTACTCGCCTTCCTCGACCTGTCGCACATAGTGTGGCTGAACAATCTCCTTTCCAAGGAATATCAGGGCAAGTGAAGGTTCCTCTTCTCGTCGCTCATCATACAATATATACACGGTAGTACGGTAGTACAAGTAATACACGGATAGTCATTCTCTACTATGACGGGTATGTAGCATAGATTATACAAGTATTCTCTCAAGCGATGCCCGACTACCCGCCTTTATCGATCTGTCGCACATAGTGTGGCTGAATAATCTCATTCCCAAGAAACATCAGGGCAAGTGGAGTTCTCGTCGCTCGTCATACACGGATAGTCATTCTCTACTATAACGGGTATTTAGACCAGACCAATCCAGTATGTAAGAGTTTACCCACGTACAAGATGTAACATAAGTAACGCACAACCTCTTAAGGGGTCATTGTACTCATCATTATGAACAAATTTTACTATGGGACCAAAACCTGAAACCGCAAAAACCGTTTAAAAATTACTTACATAATCCAGCTCCATCACCAGGTCACCTGGATAATCCCATAATTATTGTATCGTGATTGAGTTGCATACAATTACGAATTTTGAAGGTAAATAGGTATAAGCAATATTTGTTTGTATATCGCCTGAACAAAAACAAAAAGCAATATTTTGGTGTTAGCCATTGATTTCGAATATAAAAACTATATATTTTAGCTATATTTAAAATAACAAAAAAACTGAGATATGTCTCTTTTGTGTCGGGTCTGGGTCACAAATGACCGTTCTTCTTTAAACAAACCTTTTTTACAGTCCGTTCAACCGATGTTGACTTCTATTGCGTTGGCGTTATGACAAATGACAGCTGTAATAAACAGTTGGTATTATAACTACGTTTTTGCTTTTAATGCCATCCTTATGCTTACGGAATAGAAGTCAAAATCGGATGAACGGACTGTAAAAAAGTTAATTAAAATTTCTAATCTTATTTCAAATGGAGTCTACAAGAAAATTAGTTTTCAATGTTGTTAAGCATCTTAATGCTCTAGGTTATAATCAACATTATCAACACACTTTTAAAGATAAAAACTTTAACTTCATTTCAGGCCGCATCATAGACCAGGGCCCTTCCTTGCTGATAATCGAGGACAACTCGGGCTATATATTCGGCGGCTACGCCTCCACGTCCTGGTCATTCGGTCCCAATTTTGTGGGGACTGATGACTCGTTCCTCTTCACGTTAGCACCCAAGATGCGCGTGTACCCTCCTTCTAACTTTAATGACCACTTCCAGTATATTAATCACCATGCCAAGACGCTGCCGAATGGATTGGTGAGTAAAAATTACTATAATCTGTAATATGAGTATAATCTCGATACTCGCACGTACACACACGCGTATATTATAGAGAGACAGAGAGAGAAAGTCGCATGGAGGGGGCATACCGCTGTTTTCTTACGTGACGACTTCTTCCAGTCAACTCGGACCGCAAGCCGTGTTACGGAATTTTGTTCCAAAAATGTTTATCATTATAAAGACGGCTTATGTACAAAGGGGAGCTTAACCCAGAATTGGATTCTCTAACAGCAAACCTCAATGCGATAGAGAGATTTGTAATTGAGCACATTAAATAAAAAATAACTGCTGTGCGACTTTTTGTAATAACGCATGATAAAAACTACAAGACTAGAAGAAAAATGGTCAAAGGTTATTATACTACAGAGAGGCTATCAGAAGAAAAAATCGCGCGACTAGTATTCAGAGTATTATATTAACAGCATGCCATAGCTTAAGGGTAGGCTCAGTATCGATAAAGGAACCCAGGAAAATAAAATAAAAATAAAAAACTAAAATGAAAACAAAAAAAATATTGTAAGATTGACCTAATTTAGTACCTACTAACTTAAAAAAATAGCAATAGTTTAGAATTAAAATTATTTTATTTGACGGTCCTAAGCCCGTTAAAGTACGAAGAGACTTATTTTTATTTTTTAATATTGAATTTTTTTTTTCTGGCTTCCTTTATCGATACTGAACCTACCCCTAAGCTATGGCACGCAGTTACTTTCGCGCGGTAAACTCTGCTTGCGCGATGCAGGATTTTGCGTGACGTCAGTGTGACGCGCAGTTGGCGATGTTGATGCCGCCACATACGCTTGCCGCGGTTGGTCCGTTGGTGGGTGACATTCCTTAAGCCCCTCCGTGCCGCGGAGAGCACTTTAAGCCGTTGGTCCCGGCTATCATTCGTGGATCTTTGACAGTCGTAACGGGTCGTCAGAAGCCTGAAAGTCTGACAACCAGTCTTACCAAAGAGCATTACCCCGTTGGGTTGTGGAGGTCAGATAGGCAGTCGCTCCATGTAAAAGTAGCCGACCCCAACATTGTTAGGAAAAGGTTGTCTGATGAGACTGGCAAATTAATAAAATACCAAACAATGAGATCAAGTTACAAAGTATGGCTTTGGAAAGCGTGACGCATATTATTATGGAGTGTCCCATATTTGCACAAGACAAAGCCGCAGCATTGACGGCACGGTTGGCGCAGTTAGGTAAGCGATTGACTGCTGCGCTGCGTGTCGTGGGTTCGATTCCCGCACGGAACAAATTATTGTATGACCTACAAGTAGTTGTTCCGGGTCTGGCTGTTTGTGTATGTGCATTTAAGTGTTTGTAAACGCACCCACAATACAGGAGAAATTCCTACTGTGGGGCAACGCTAAAAAAAAAAAAAAGCCGCAGCATCATGCTGAGATACGGGCCTTTTGGCCTCGTACAGGACTTTGTTTTTATTTTCTATGTTTTATTTTTGGTTTTGTTCTTTTTCTGTTTCTATGAGTGTGTTTTATTTAATTTCTGATCTGTGCGAGTCCCAATGAATGTTTTTTCTTTCTTTCTTTCTTTCTAAATATAATTTGGAAACAGAAACTGATGTTAAAATCAATTTAGAGACAATACCAAAAATTATAAAAAAAAACAAACAAATTAGACAGAAGTTCTTAAAATACTGCAAGGAAATAGCTGCCAAAGTTGTTAAAAGGAACAAAGCATACAATATATACTTTCAAGTATTGTAGATTATATTGATAAGTAATCAATGTAAGTAAAAACACCTTAGAATTTAAGAAATAAGTAGCTGGTACTAAAATATATGTAAAATTTGAATACTGGGTATATGTATAAGTTAAGAAAACCTGTACTCTGTTATACAACGTGTTTTTTTAACTCTAGGGTATGATTGAGGCCATATCAAAGAATCAACTGGCATATGAGTTATGTTCCAATCATTCGTAATTTTTTTTTTTTTTCATTTTTCATACAAAATAATTCGGCAAAGTCACGATTATTAATGTAAAACACCCTTACGTGAAATATGACAACGTCGACAAGGTAGCTTTCCCTTCACTAGCTGCCGCCGGGAAGCCCCGATACCAACATACCTACATATTTTATTTTACTACACTACTGCGAAGTTTGGCAACCTCGCAAAAGTAAAGATTCGTCATACTGGTGACAATTTTTGACCTAATTTAATTATGATTGATGATATCTCCGAAACGATGCATTTTTGGACCACCTATTTTAGGAGTTTTAGTATTATTTTTACCTACAGAATATAACCCTAGAGTTATGGGATATAAAAAAAAACAGGTTGTATAAGTAAAATGTAAAAAATGGTATCTGATCTGACGGGTAAAAAAAAAATGTAATGGCTTTTCTAACAAAACAATTTCCAGATAATGGGCGGACAGTTCAACTTCGGCGGCATCTGGGTGGACGGCGACCCGTTCGGCGAGGGCTCGTCGGCCGAGTCCTGCAGCACCTACCGCGGGTACAAGCGGCTCAGCAAGGAACCGACCTTCCACATCAGGAGCCTGGAAGTGTGGGGCGTCGGGGACAAACCCGACAGTGAAAAGGATGCGGTGAGTGGACATGATTTTAGAATACTTATACAACATTAGTTTTTGTTTAAACCCAAAAAGGGGTCATTGTACTCATCATTTTGAAATTTTTTTTCTATGGGACCAACTATAATAATCCCAATCTCAATCAAAATAAAAATCAGCTGTTTCATACATTTTATCGATTTAACTGAACACAAATGTAGGGAACAGCAGATTTTTTTTTCGCGATTTCAAGGTTGGTCCCATAGAAAAAAAAAATCTAATTGATGAGTACAATGACCCCTTTTCGAGTTTAGTATAAACAAAAACTAATGTTGTATACAACATGTCCCGGAATACTCTTAAGAGGTCATTGTACTCATCATTATGGACAACATTTACTATGGGACTACTAAAAAAATCTGCTGTTCCCTACATTTTGACGAGTCGTTTGAACATAATTGTATGGAACAGCTGATTTTTTTTCGCGATTTCATGTTTGGTCCCATAGTAAAGTTTGTTTATAATGATGAGTACAATGACGCTTCAAAAGGTTGTGCTCTAATTCTGGAACATGTTGTATATTAAAAAATTGTATTGTACCGATTTTGAGATATAACTGTATAGTACGCGTCAAACTTAATGTCGGATCTGAAGTGCGCTACAAGGTGCGCAGTACTCACCGCATGTTCCGAGCCGCCATAAAATTTGAATCGGGCTGTACAAGGGTCTGTTGTCGCGTGGCTAAAATCAGAATAACGCAGCCATTTTTTTTTTTTCAATACGTTTTATAAGGTAGTTTCACAAATGTCTACCACCAGCGCCCCCCATATGAAAGTCATTCATGCGCCAAAAGATTCTTGTGCACATGGCTACACATCAAGCTATACATTCCAGTATACGCTGACCTCTCATTTTACGGAAATCCTACACAATGTGAGATCAGCTTATACTGGAAATTATAACTTGATGTGTACCAGGGTACGTCCGCATTAAGGGGGATGCGCTAAAGTAGCCCGCAGAATTCTAATTTTCTTAAGTTTTCCTATTTGCAGGTCAGTGACAGGTTGTATGTTGACCTAAATATGATTCGCGGCTATAACAAATATGGCTTTACAGAATTATAATCATTAGAATCAGCAATATACAGGGTCAAATTAAATTAGCTAGCGAAACTCGCAGACGTGATGGGTATCCATATCTAAACATGACCGAACAAAAAAAAAATGTATTACTTAAAGTCAACGCCATGAGACGAGATAAATTTCATACTTTGGGATTTAAAACTTTAACTGAAATTGCGTATGGTTCAGTTTCCATTGCAACTAAAATTATTTTATGACGTTTAGCGATAATTTCTTCATTCATAAATCAACTTAGATGTCTTGAGTTTAAAGTTGATAGTTGTATAATTTGCAATTTTATGTATTTATAGCTTCTCATGACGGTTACTTTAGATGATTTTTTTTTGGGGTCAACGACCACTGGTTGTAAGTGACTTGCATGAGTTGAGAAAATATTTTTTTTTGTTTTATCGTATTGAGATTACGATACTCACCTAATCTGTGAAGTTTACACATAAAAATTGTTATTTCAATGTAGGTAAAATCACCTACAGTCACTGACCCAAAAAAAAATATCACAATTTTTTTTTGTTGTAACTTCTTTAGGTATTGATACCCTGTATACTATTTCACGAAATTTTTTTCTATGAACTTAGACCGCCTTATTACAAAACAAGATTTATATTTTGACGTGGCTTAAACCATGGAGCCAGTTTTTGTAATAAGAACGTAACAGTGATTGAAATACCGTTCTTTATACAAAACTGAAAACTTAGTTCGGTACTAAGTCGTCAGTTTTGTGTTTAGGAACTGTTTAGGTAACTGCAGATTCACCTTAACCCCAAAAGTATCCCTTCTTCCTTTACTTGAATTCGGAATCTTAAACAACATTCATTACTACTTACTGGACTACCTACTTTAGCGTTATGTATTCTAAGTTCATTTTTAAGTGACCATTGACAATAAAGTTCTTCAAACAAAAATTAATCAAATTTTTTGCAATGGAATTTGAACTGTGTCAACTATGAAATTGAGTTTGTTTTTCTTTGATAATTAATTAAAGCCGATGTCAGACGATTCAGTCAAGTAAAGGTTCATTTTTGTTTCATTATATATCGTATTTATGTCAATATTGTTGGCTATGTTAAAAATAATTAATAATAATACCATTACACTCTTAATTGTTGGTGGTTATTTTCCATTGCATTGGTGGTTTAGTTAACCTCCTCGTTCCCTATAATCCGTTGGTTTATGTAGTTAAATAAAGATAAACAAATCATAAAAAGGGTTTTTTATAGATGATACTTTCTTGTTTAAAAATACGTTGTAACTTATATGTAACCAAACTATTTCGGATTTTTACGACAGTTTCCTCTTTTATTACTCTTCGTAGATGTAATTGCTTGAGTACAATTTTTTGTTAGATTTATAAGAATAGTAATAGTAATATATACTCGTATAATATTTTGTAATCTGTCTATTGTAAAGAGCCCAAAAAGACAGGTTCTCTAAACGTCAACGAAATAAAACGTTGCTAAATTAAAGAGTGCACTGTGACGTAGCATGACCACTGAAGTGACAGGTATTACGTTTAGTCGGTTACTTGATAGCTCCCACGTCACGTGTTTTTTGTTTACTTTTATTTAACTACCTAAACTAACGGAGTATATGGAAGCACATCAACTTACTCTCATAAATAACGTTTTAGTGACGTCATTCGACGGTAAATTACGGACGCCATGTGGCGGCCACCGCAGTCTTAGGAAACCGTAGCTTTAGCATCCAGATATCCTTTTTTTTTCGTTCCCGGTTTGGAAAATCGTCATGGACGTCCTCCGCCCCGGGGTGGGTAGTGGAGTTTGTCAGACTCTTACTGACTAAAAACCACCCCGGTGTTCCCTTCCCACACTTGCACCGGGGATCATGGAATCATGTCTGCATCATATTTATCCTATCCTTTCCCTTTATCAGGCCGAAGAAAACACGTCACACAGTAGTAAAACAAGTGTGCTGGACTCGCATCAGCCTGACCGAAAGTTTTTAGAAATATGCGGGAAAAAGACGTCACAAAGCCTGGGCTTCAGAGATACGGAGCCTTAACATCAGAAAGTTATACTGTGACGTCAGAAATTTAGACTTTGTCGTCAGAAACAGACTGTGTCGTCAGAAACATAGAATTTGTTGTCAGAAAGTTAGACTGTGACGTCAGAAAGTTAGACTTTGTCGTCAGAAAATTAGACTGTGTCGTAAGAAAATTAAACCATGAAGTAAGAAAATTAGACTTTGAAGTCTGAAGGCAAGATTCACAGATCACACTGAATATTTTATATTATAAATATAAATAATGTTCCTGTTCGTATAAGCGACTGAGCAAACGTTGCATACGAATATAAACATTAATATTAAACAAATTATGTTCGTTTTCGAATGCGACGCTTACTTAGCAAACTAAAATCAAGTGCGGCCTCAAAATCCTGCCCTTACACTTTAAAGTCTAAAAGTCAGACTATGAAGCCTGAAAGTCAGACCATGAAGTGTTGTATATAAAATAAAGAATTGAGTCAAGAAAAGTCAGATGTTGGAGTTATGCGTCAATATTGGATACTAATCTTGGCTCATGCCCGAAAAATATATTAAAGTAAGAATGTATTCATTTTTGACTTTACAGAATCATTTTGTATCTAGTAGAAAATGTATTTTAGAAAAAAAAAAGTGTCTATTTCTCGTTAAATCCACTCCCAATGAAAAATTTGTAGTCTGTGGTAGAGTTGAATGTAGTCGCATAGAAAGTTTAATAGAATTATACTCCATTTGAAGTAAGATTAGACATTTAAATAAAGCTTTTTTACAGTCAGTTCAACCGATTTTGACTTCTATTGCGTTGGTGGCATTACAAATGGCAGCTGTAATAAACAGTCGGTATTGTAACCACGGTTTTGCTTTTGATGCCATCCATATGCCTACGGAAAAGAAGTTAAAATCAGTTGAACGGACGGTAAAAAAGATTATTTAAAATTCTAATCTTATTTCAAATGGAGTTTAAGTAATCCGCAGCTGTACCCCGCGAAATTCAAATTTTCTGACGTTTTTGCAATTTGCAGGTCAGTATCAGTTTGTTCTTGATCAAAATAGGATTCGCGACTATAACGGATATGTATTTACAGAATTATTATCATTAGAATCATTAATACATCTCTCTAAGTTAGATTAGTTCCGCTGAATGACTTTTTCATGAAATCATGACGAGATCGGATATTCGGATGCATAGTCACCTAAAGTTTGAGAGTTGACTAGTATGGAGTGCGCTTCGGTACGGGAAAGTGTCGGTTTCCAGGACTGACAAGTTTTTAAAAACTACTCTTTTGTACTGTGTATCCCCGAATAAATATAAATCATTTTAGAATAAAAGGTTTTGAAAAAATATTAATAGTGTTTTTTAAACGTGTTATATTTTCCACAAAATTCTTGCCTAGTTCTAAATAGATAAGAAATATTTGTTGTACTTAGGAATACAAAATTGTATACCTACACACTGTTATTAATGAAACCCCGCGATCCCGGAATAAAAATATATTTTAAGAAGCCGTTTCCATACTTCCATCCTTTGCCGGGAAAAAAACTTACTTTAGGTAAATATTTTTTTCACAGACAGATTTGTTTCTCAAACAAATCTAACTTACAGCTGCAGATTCACCTTAAGCTGATTCCTTATAAAGGGTGATTCCTATAGATTTGTAGACCATTTTCTATTTTGTTAAGTACCTGGTACATGTTGACACAAGACACTCACTACACTGTCCTCCCATACCTATTAACACTGTAATTTGAAAACATTGTACAAGCTAATTATTTTTAAAAGAGTAACCGTGGAGTTTCTTGCCGGTTCTTCTCCATAGGAAACGACCAATTGAAACCGTGCGCCTCACTTCTGACGTTTTATAAGTGCCCATGTAGGTTTATGTGAAATAAAATATTTTGATTTTAAATACAGCTAGCAAAATAAATTAAGTTCATAATGATGAGTACAATGACCCCTTAAGAGGTTTTGCGTTAATTCTGGGACATGTTGTATATATTTATAATGTTTTTTCCAGGATGAACGCGATGTAAGTGTGCTGGATGTGAACCCTGAAGCCAAAGCGATCCTGGACATGGCGGGCCGCACGAGACATAGCGAGGGCCTCCGTGAACCACCGCCCTTATAATGTAAATAGCTAGGGTAATGTGTATCTTTCTGTAACTAGCCCAAAATATGTTTTGTATAAAGTCTGAACTTTCGCATAAAGTTAGCTTTCGCTTAAAGTGAGTTTCGAATAAAGTTGTTTAATAGTTTATGCGAAAATATGTAAAAAATATATTTTGTTTTTTATTTTTAGTAAAATAATGTTTACAAAAATAATGATCAATTATGCAAAAAATTAGACTTTATACAAAAACAATTAAATAATACAATCGAAATCTAAACTTTATACCAAACTAGATTTATGCCAGTCATTATGTAAGATGTCTTTACGAACAATGTATCCAAGAGGCGCGATTTATACCAACGTATTGAATGAAGACAATAGTGTATTTATGTATTGTAACTTTACCTTTTGAAAAACTTTTGAACGAGTCCTCTATGACTCTTTTTGACTTTGGTATCGATTTAAATAACCAGAATCTGTACGATTATTACCTAGTAACTTGTTGATAAAATTTTACTAAGTACTGTAACGCAGGCTGTTAATTTAGTCACTTGCTTAAATTAATACTGTATACTTTCGCTATGAAACCCATATCCAATTTATAAAACAACTTGTACTATGCTGTCTGCATTTTTGCTATAACTAATAAAACAATAAAAAAGAATCTCACTAAAACAACCAACTCATAAGACAATTGAGTCAAAAAATGGCCCTAACACCGTTTTTAATGAGTTTTCCAATAGTTTTGAACCATCAGAAAATAAACATATACATACATTCACGCCTTCTTCCCATAGGGGCCGGCAGAGACTACAGAACGCCACCTGCTAAATAGAAGACAGATGACTAAATTAACAGCCCGTATATATCTAAAAATCCCTCTATGTACTAATTCCGTTGGTTGTAAAAACTGTATCGACTTTTCTAAATAGCATTTCTTCCTGATAATTATCTACTTTCAATTAAAAACGTTACAATTAATTTAATATTATGACCTATTTCACCTGTTTATCCGGATAACCATCAATTAATTTAACTGATAGATAATTTCATACAAATGTCTGTTCGAATTTATCTGCTGGATAATTTCTTTTCTTTTCTTTTCTTTTCTTTTCTTTTCTTTTCTTTTCCTCTTTTCTTCTTGGCAGTTTTTATCTCGTTCTTTGTTTTAAAAACGTCCATTATACAAAAAAAAAGAATATGTGTATCGCACAATTTTGTACTTTAAAACCTTTGTGTAAGGTCCATTTTCTTATGATTTTTATCGATGTTAATTTGACTAGCTTTCGTCTGTGACTTTGCTTACTTCTGCTTGTCTGTTGTGTAGTATAAATTTGACATGGGTAAAGTTCCGATATGAATGAAAAATATTAAAACTATTGACAAATCGATAGTTTAATGTAGGCCAAGAAGAAAAAGCTATTTTATTCTTACAAATCTATACAAATAAATAAAATTGAAGTGTTTGTTTGTAATTTGAAAATAAAAGCTTTACGGTATATAAAACAAAAATAAAACAATTTTTATTTTTTTTGTCTGGCTGTCTGTCCTGTTTGTTCCGGCTAATCCCCGAAACGGCTGGACTAAATAGTTCCAATGGATCAGCTGTTCAGTAGTTTAGCAGTGCTTACCAAACAGATGAATACAGAGTGTTAAAGAAATTGCGTGCCATAGCTTAAGGGTAAGCTCAGTATCGATCGAGGGAGGGGATCGGGGGTATCGAGGTTGACTGGTAGAAAATGCCTATGGTATTAAGTCCGCCTCTGTACATTTGTGTGCTTAAAGTGTTAAATTAATAAATAAAGAAACCCAGATAAAATAAAATAAACTTTTTTTTAAATAATTGGCTAATTATAAAAAAAAAATCATAGGTAATTAAAAAAAGTAATTTACGTACCTAGTTACCTATCCTTCACCCGGCGTTATCGACGTGTTCGGGCGTAGGTATTTCATTGTGTTCGATAGTAGGTAGGTAACTCTAGGAAATTATTTAGTTAGCATTTAAACAAAATAAAAACTTATTTTAAGCATTTTTTTTTAATAAAGTCTAAACCATTGCTATTTAATTAGTAGGTACCCACATTAGGTTCATTTTATGATAATTTTCGTGTTTTTTTTTCTTTTTTTTACGGGTTCCTTTATCGATACTGAACTCACCCTGAAGCACGCATTTCTTTAACACCCTATATATTCGCTTTTTAAATCGTATCGTGGAAACTTATCGGACTTTACCTATATAATTATGATCTGTTATATAAATATTATTAAAATATAAAATATACAGGGTCACATTAAGTTAGCTAGCGAGACTCCGCAGACGGGATGGCTATTGATATCTCAACATGATTTAAAAAAAAAATGGGTTCATCAACCGCCGCTAAAGTTGTCAAAAATAATAGGCCCGTTTTGACATAACTTGAATCGATTTATCGTCGATTGACCATCGCGACGTAACTAGTGAAGTAACCATACGACTCGATACTCACGATAAATCGATTCAATTTAAATGTCAAAACGGGCCTATTATTTTTTGACAAGTATAGTGTAGTGACTTGAAATATCAGTTTGAAAAATCCGTTTTTATTGTGTAAACTTTACAGAGATGAGTATCATCTATAACTCAATCAATCAATCTTCCCGCCATTTCCCAACTATCTTGGGGTCGGCTTCCATTCTAACCGGAGGCAGCTGAATACCAGTATTTTACATGAAGCGACTGCCTATCTGACCTCCACCACCCAGTTACTGGGTAACACGATACCCCTTGGTAAGACTGTTTGTCAAACTTTCGGGCTTCTGACGACCCGTAACGACTGTCAAAGATCCACGAATGACAGCCGGGACCAACGTCTTAACATGGTTTCCGAGGCATGGAGGAGTCTCGGTATGTAAAAATGATCACCTATCATCATGACATAAACTACGATAACATGGCTCGCCCCTCCAAATTACTGTTTCAATGTGTGTAGTCACATCCCTACGAAAGTGTTTGTATGTAGTTGTAAGTATTCGTCTTCATATTCGTCGAATTTATTCATAGTTTCTGTGCAATCAGTACTCGTAATATCTCACTTATTACCAGATTTGTTGGTCAACTAATCATTACTAGCCGATTGCGCAAGACAACGCACGTATCGTTTTCATAGAGTACGTCAGTGCAGCGCCATACTTAATAAAAATGAGCGATTAATGACGCCACTAGTCGAGCAACATATCCGTGATTTATTTTTGTTTGACGGTCGTCTCATTACGCACACATGCGTACAAATACTTTCAAAAGTTTTGAATTTTGGAGGGGCGTGCCATATTATCTTAGTTTATCTCTATCATAGAATAAGAAAACTGATTTTCTCAACCCATACTTCAAGTAACAAAAGCGGTCGTTGACCCCAATAAAATAACATCAAAACTTTTTGTTTTATCATGTCTCGATATTGAATCCCATCACGTCTGCGTAGTTTCGCTAGCTAACTTAATTTGACCCTGTATATAATCAGCAATAAGAAGTGCATTTATTAATAGTGAGGTGCCTTTGTATTTGTGTCTGTTTTATTGTAGCTTTTATTCGTTGTAAAGTCGGCCACAATTCGATACAACCAATTTTTTTTTGCCAGTTCTCATTTACTTGCAACTCTTGTTTTTGTAGTTAGTGTGCTTCAGAACAAATAAATATAATTTACTAGTTGAGCTGACAGACGTTGGATAATGATTGTTCCTTCCTTTTATTATTGAGTTCGCATGAATTAAAAAAAATGGATAAAATCCCTTTTGAACATTTGTGGCCGACAAAAAAAAAACATTCTAAATATTCTTAGGAGTTAGTGTATTTGTACATTTGCTGTTGCGTAGCTTATTAAGATGTCAGAATGTGTCAAAAATACAGGTTGGTGTTTTTATTTTATGAAAGAATGATAAAGTATTTATTGGGAATAAATAATAGAAAAAAAAAAGAAAACACGGTCTTGTAGGAGGCCAAAAGGCTCATATCTCAGCACGATGCTGCGACATTTAAAAATAAGTGTCGCAGCAGATTCTGATAGGGCCCGGTATTATACCTACAGGTTGTACAAACTGGAATGAAGTGATTATGAAAGATCGCGCGGTATCGAAACTACATTGTCTTTAACCCATTACCGCCCTCTGTACCCGCGTGTGCACAACTATTCGATGCGTGATTGCGTTTAAATAAAGTTAATGGCCTACAAGGTTTGTGCAAAAAGCTGCCATAAATGTACATCGATCATAGAAAACAAAGCGTAGATAAGAAAAAAAAGTTTTATTTTTGTCAACGCTTTGTTTTCTATTATACGTTGACAATTGTCATCTGAGAGGGCAATTCCCGTATTTTTAACAACGTACGCATTCTAAACTCAGTCTGTCAAAAATACCTTTAATTTACCTCCATTTTTGACAAGTTTCTGATAAACGTTTTTGAGTAGTTTGTCCTGGTGGTGTCATTTCGTTGCTACAAGTAAATAAAAACAACAACCTGTATTTAAATGTAGTTAGTTTCAAATTGTCTTATTTTCATACTAGTCATATCGTTGTGAGCTCATGCATTTATCATCTGCCTAGCCTTTTCCCAACTATGTTACGAGTTGGCTTCCAGTCTAACCCTATGCTTCATGGAGCGACTGCCTATCTGACCTCCACAACCCAGTTACTGGGTAATACGATACCCCTTAGTAAGACTGGTGGTCAGACTTTCGGGCTGATGTGAACTCATGCAATACCTACATAATAATTATTATATGAACTTATTATTGACGACTTATATTGTGTCACCATTAATTATATTTACCCTCTTAAATCGTAGATCAATAATTCATTATTTTAATTTGTGATTTATATACTTCATGCGTCAATAAAGTTTTGGTTTCCTATATGAAAGCGGTGAACGTCACAGAATAACGTTTTGTCCCAATCAATGACTTATAAACCCTATGGACTTGCCATACTTAAAATTAGCGTGCATACCTACAAAAATAGGGCACTTAAAATGGCCGCCTGTCGTAGGGTTGTTACTGAAACTGAAAGAGAGAAAGCAAGCAACAGTTTGTCAGCTCTTTGCCGAGTTTTGTACCACTAAACATTGCGACTGGTCACGCATAGAGACATGATTTTGACATCACACAAAAGTGTTGCCAAATTTAGTCCATGACAAACATTTAGATGTCTCTCTTTTCTTATCCACTCGCGCGCGCGGCGGGTCCCAAGTCATTGACCATGAACTATTTTTTATCGCTTTATTATCGCGTGCCGGCCGGCGACCCACTTATAAACGTTTCGTAAACAAAAAAATTCTATGAAGCGTTGTAAGGTGACAATTGTTTCGTTGCGTGCATCGATAAGGCTATAGAATTCAAGTTGTTTCGTAACTTAAATGACTAAAGTGTTTTTTTAATGTTTGTTTAATGGGAACTACAGATCCCAGCAGCATTTTACTTGTAGCTTCTATGGTACAACTCGGAATTCCATGTATTATATATCAATCGAAAGGGCGTAAAATTTCCAAAAAAATGGTATAAAATCTTCACCAGTACTATTTGTCACAAAACACTTCCACGGAAATGTTAGTTCAACAAGCTAACTTTGTCATTTTCAAACACAGATTTCATATTTCCACAGCCTGTCAAAACACAGCTACATTTTTTTAAATATTGCTTGGCACAAGGGCTTTTCGCCACCATATGCCGGACACACGCAGCTGCGTTCAAAAAAGTCAAATAAATCAAACAGAGAGCGCTGTTTTAATTCCCAATTTTGGCATTGATCGCGGGAGTGGTTATGCAGCTCTTGATTAAAGAAACAAAACGCTTTATGACGTCTGTGTCGATATGATAGATATTTGTACAACTATTCTTCCTATAGAAGAATATAACATCTCCATAGTTCTCTTACCTGAATGGTACAGATACAGCGCGTTTTTGACTCTGGCTGACTGGTGAAAATTACAGATATTTCACGTAACCGCTTTCCTACGAATCCAAAGCTTAATCGTTCGGTTCCTATTCGAATGGTTCCTATGAGTCTGTTGCTTATAAGAGACTCTGGAAGCCAATATTTTTGGCAAATAAGTTACCAGTCATAATGTGTGTGTGTGTGTGTATGTGTGTGTGTGTGTCTTATCTCTTCACCACCCTTGGTTGACTGGTAGAGAATGCCTTTGTACCTTCTGTGTGCGAGAAGTTTAAATAAATAAATGTGTAAAGTTATAGTAAAGTTATAGCCGTTAATTTTTGTCTCTGTCTTCAAAACTATGACAATAGATGCTAAGATCTTTAATATTTATTATTCTATATCTGTACAGTCATGAGCACAAATATGTAAACGCTTAGCAGAATTCAAAACCGATTTTCTCGTGGAATAACGAATGTAACTTTGAGAAAAGATCTATTTCATAATAGCTTGGGATCCAAAATATTATGTTCGTTGTAAAATAAAATTTCAATCAATACAGTTGGAGGAAATCACTTTTAAAAGTTGCTGAGTGTATACATATTGGTGCTCGTGACTGTACAAGGATAATTTGGCGCTTTTTTATTCAAAACAATTAAACATTTGTACAAATGTTTACCATTACCAAAAGCGCCCTCCTGTCAATGTCATTTGAGTGCCATAATGTCTTTGTAGCAGTGTACGTAAGACCTATTTTCGCCGTCGTGTTCAGAGTACAGTTCAGGGCCGGAACTACTATGGGGCAACGCGCCGGTGCCTTTTACGAGGGGGGGTACCCCGGGCAGGGAGAGAAATTGATACACGTTCTAAGAGAAAGCACCGTAAAAAAATTCAAGACCTGTTTACAATAAATTGAGAACCTGAGAACCTAGCAGTCTCCGTCGAGATAGATGAGCTGTCACTGTCAGTGTCACAGTTTTGAGCTTTGTCTCAGGTTTGATCGCGTTGCTTACGTTTTAAATACTTAAAAAGTATTTTTGTTCCCTTCCAAGCATTGAAAATTAATGATGAACGAGGCCCCATTTTTTGTCCTGCCCCGGGGCCACCTAAGCGATAGTTACGGCTCTGGTACAGTAACATAGGAATTAACAGAGACTCCAAAAATATTTAAGACTCATATTGTCATGTATTGTATGGTTGTTTTAATAATTCAATCGAAATTTAATCAAAACCAACCTAGTGCTAATTGTTAGTGCCAAAATAGTCATTAATATGTTAATTTGCATTTTAAAGAAGTGCCAAGAGTTATCGTCATATTTAATCATTTTGAGCTTCAAACATGCTTCAAATTTCTTAGGTACTTGCTCTGAATTGGCATAAACGTTAAAGGGCGAATCTCCACGATTCTTTTCTGACTTTTCTCAGGACTTTCGCTTGCTTTGACCGTCACATACATCGTGTTATCATCTAAATCTGCAAACACAAAACATAATGAGCAGGTATACTAGCACAAGTCAACATTGCAGTAAAAATATAGCTAGCGCCGCAATTGCTTAGCAAACTTTAATCACAATTCGACGAAATCTTGTTTTTGATGATTCCGGGTGGAGCTCGCTTCCATCTTCGGCTTTATGATCACTTACCATCAGATGAGATGAAGGCCAAGAGCTTCTCCGTTGTGGATAAAAAAAGGGAAATCCACTGCTTCATAAACAACAACGTAACTTCATACACAATGATGGTGTTGAATTGTCAAAATAAGTCCCTGCCATTGTAAGCGCGTAAAGCTTGTGTTTTCTAAGAAAGCGGTGCCGTCATATAACGCTGGAAAATTACGACCGTCCCTTTAAAGAGCGTTTTTTTGACACGGTAATGTCAAACACCCAGAGTATTTTTTCATGACAGCTGTCATTTTGCGGTTGCTAAACGAAATCACCGCTCTCGTAGAAAACCGAAGCTTTTACGTAATTACCCTGCTGTTTAGAGGTCAACTCTGCCAACTATTATCTCCTGTAAGCACACAGACTACGACTTTCTTTAGAGTAGCCAATATGTTTGACATCCCCCTCTGTGTCTACTTTATGGTAAGCGGCGGAATTACTTAGCTTATGAAGAAAATGTTCAAAGCTTGAACGTGTTGTGAATGAAAAACTTGTTTAATTCTTTGCTATATGCTGTGTGAATATTGTGATCAGTAATGGGTCAGAACTACGTTTTTGGGTTCCATAATGTGTCATCATCTTGCAAATAGGTAGGTAAGCAATTAATAAGGGTAATTGCCCACAAAGCAAGTACATTATCTTGCATGCATAAGTGATGTTCTTATTTATAGCTGTACAAGGATCTTTTGGCGTGTGGCCAAAATCGGAACTAACGCGCCATCTTGTTTTTTTAATACATTTCACAAAACAATTGCACAAATGTTTACCAACAGCAGCGCCCCCTTGTCAACGTCATTTGAGCGCCAAAAGATCTCTGTAAGAGTGTACTACGTAAAGGTCGCAATGTACAAAAGAATGTACCTAATGTAAAATTATATGTAAGCTAGCATTTGTGTAAAACACAGGAAAAAAAAACCAGTGCGGAAATTTTGACAAATTAAACTCAAGCGAGTTTTATTAAACATATATTTTTATTTTGATATGTGTTCTTAGTACAAAAAAATTAAGTTATCGTTAACGAAAGATGTTTACTTTGAAACTGGTTTTATGTTGACTTGCCGGCCGACGTGTGTGAGCGGTGCAGCGGAACGCGCGTAGTTATCAAAACAGCTGTGCGCTCGCTCGTTTTGCGGTTTTTAGGTATTTTATTAGGGTATCAAGTCGCGGGGAAAAACAAGTATTGAACAAATAATGGAAATGTGTTCGCACTTGTTATTATTTTTTTCCTTTGTATGATACTTGTATGTGCAGCTTTTGATAATATCCTTTTTCATGAAGTTTTAATCTAAGAAAGTATTTACTGTCAACGATACTAAAGCCAACTTGCTGTTCATGTTTACATTTTTCGCGATAAAGCTTGCAAGTGAAAATCTAATGTATCATTTCTAACGTGACGATAATATATTATCGTGGTCGTCCACGTCTATAGAAAGGATCTATGGAAATACGTGCACTATATAACGTGATCTTGGACTTAATTTTAAAAGCATCGTCATATATTTTTATACATTTTACTTCCCTGTGTGTGATACCGTTGACGTCCACGATAATATCATCATGTTACGAAATTATAAACGCGCACAATGTGTACTTCTGCAAGAAGACGTCCACGATAATATCGTCATGTTAAAAAAATATAAAAGCACAGAATGTGTACTCTTGCAAGAAATGCATTCTACAATTACCAAATTATTTCTGGGGTCTAAAACGTAGTTCTAACTTCAAGCGCGAGCTTAGATGTAATAACAATGTGAAACTAAGTTGTAAAAATTGTATTTATTTATTTAATTCATTACTGTAATAAAATATTTTAAAATACGAGTAGGTTTTTTTTTTCAGCAAGTATATATTATGGACTGGATCTAAAATAATAATAACAGGGGGGCTAAAATGGACGCTTTGGCAGAATCTTAATATGATCTGCGTACAATTCATACATCCCGCAATTCATCTGCTTGACAGCTGCTATTTGACATTAGACTTCAATAAACCAATTCATAATTTGTGGACCATTTTACGAAACCCATACAAAACTGTCAAACTGATGAATTGCGGGATAGGAATTGTACGCAGATCATATTATGATTCTGTCAAAGCGTCCATTTTAGGCCCCCAGGTGTTATTCCCAACCATCTCCGTAGCCTAAAATTAATATATTTAGAAGAATCCCTTTACATCAATATGCAGAAAGCAGCCATCCTAAACACATGCAGAATCGTTAGGAAATTTATGCGTTTTGACGAAAGTACACTCTCATCACCATAAAATTCACCACAGCCTGCATTAACTTGGATTTAGCCCGTAAATGTAGCTAAAAAGCCGAGAAAAAAAACACACCCGATGATTTTTTTTTTTAAACCTTGCCCCACACTAGGAATTTCTCCTGTAGTGTGGGTGCGTTTACAAACATTTAAACTCACATGTCACAAACAGCCAGGGGGCCTAAAATAAACGCTTTGGCAGAATCATGCGTGCAATTCATACAGCCCGCAATTCATCTGTTTGACGTCTGCTATTTGACATTAGACTTCACTATAATAATTCTTAATTTGTGGACCATTTTAAGAAACTCCTTACACAACTGTCAAACAGATGAATTGCGGGATATGAATTGTACGCAGATCATATTATGATTCTGCGAAAGCGTCCATTTTAGGCCCCCAGACCCGGAACAACAAATTGTAGATCACAAATATTTGTTCCGTGCGGGAATCGATCCCGCGACACGCAGCGCAGCAGTCAGTCGCTTAACCACTGCGCCATCCGTGCTGATAATAATAATACTTGCAGAATTTCTTGTAGCGAAACATTTGTGTGAGTGCACGTTCTGTGGTTCTCGATAGCTTGTAAGCATAGAGCAACTTGAAAGTGTAAAGTTGTTATGGCCCAGTTACACGCTCAATCTTACTTGCGAAATTAAAATTTTTGGTTCACCATGCAAACTATTTGCTGTTTGCAAGTAAATGTGTGAATAGTGTCGCTGAGTTGTGGTAACTACAAAATCAAATCAAATGTTCGACGCAACGTTGTTTGTAATGCGTCGAAGTGTGCTTGCATACAGAAATGCATTTACGTTCAAACTGAAAGCAAATTCAACAAAGAGCTCCTTTTAATTGTGTACCCAGTTTTAAACGAAGGTATAATCATCATCATTTCAGCTGAAAGACTTCCACTGCTAGACATAGACCTCCCCCAAGCACCGCCTCGACCGGTTCTGTGCTTCCCGCATCCAGCAATTCCTGAGGCCTCACAAGGTCATCGGTCCACCTTGTAGGAGGCCTTCCAACGCTACGTCTTCCGTTACGCGGTCGCTACTCTCCAGAACCTTTCGACCCCATCGGCCATCTGTTCTGCGAGCAATGTGCCCTGCCCACTGTCACATAAGTTTGACAATTCTTTGGGGTGTGATTCATGTCGGTTACCTCGGTTCGCCTGCGGATCTTTCCATTTCTGATTCAATCACGTAGGGAAACTCCAAACATAGCCCTCTGCATTGCTCTTTGCGTGACTTTTAGCCTTCTGATAAGGCCCATTGTGAGCGAGATAAGTGCCAAAGGTCATCACTGGCAACACGCAGTGACTGGTCAAAGACTTCGTCATGAGACACTGGGGTATGTGGGACGAGAAGATATTGCGTGGCTTCCCGAACGCTGTCCAGCCGAGGGGATACTCAAAATAAAACCACAAAATGAAAACAATCACTTGCACTATTTTTTATTCTAATCGTGTAATCTTAACTTATAAACTCTTCCGTCCTCCGTTTCCCTATCGACAGGTCTATGGGACCCTCACAGCAGTCACTGGTGTCCTCAGCTACCTTGGAGTCGGGGTTATGTATTATAATACCGTACATGGGCACGGGCACTGTCACTTCTGTTTTTGGTTCAGCTTTTATACCATTGTTGCATTTTGAGGAGTTTCGTGTGTGCATTCTGGGGACAAAATGGCAAAAACATAGTATTCAACATCATCATTTCAGTCGAAAGACGTCCACTGCTGGACATAGGCCTGCCCCAAAAGGGTTTCCATAATCGCCACGCTTGGCAGGCGGGTTGGCGATCGCAGTATGGTGTTAAAATGCATAGAGAACGCTGCTGCCCATTCTCTAGTAAGTCCCTTAGTCGCCTCTTTTACGACACCCACGGGAAGAAATGGGGTGATGCTATTCTCTACGTCCGGCACTATACGGATCTCTACGTCCGGCACGCACGGATCAAAAATCGGAAAATATAGTATTACAGTTATAAATTTGCCCCCTTGTTTTTAAACGTGGATTAAAGTTAAGTAATGATTAAAGTCTGTTTAACCTCTTTTTAACAATTTTTTTATAATTATTTTCTATTTTATTAAAGATTTAAACTAAGCATATATTCATTGACATTTAAACTTCTTTTAATTATAAGCAACAATTTTTTATATCAGAGGGCAATTAGCATATTCAGTCTATAAGTAATGTTCCCACTGCTGGGACACAAGCCTCCTCCCTGTGAGAGGGAGTGGGCTGTAATTCACCACGCGGGTCCAGTGCGGGTTGGTGGATGTCACATGTCTTCGAATTTTTGGTTCTAGGGCATGCCGTTTCCTCACGATGTTTTCCTTCACCGTGAAATAATTTACACAAAGTAAAGCGCCTGCCTGTGTTCGGACCTACTACCTACAACTCGTTACCACTGGACCACCACCTGCTCAATAGGATGAGGAGGATGAAGAGGGCAATTCTTCGTAACGTATTGTACGTAAATGTCTAGACGATAGGCAAGGCATCCCTGTATGGGCTAAATCGTAAAAACAGAGATTTGAATGAAAATTTATAAGTCCAAATAGGAACACAGCTACAAAAAAGCTTCATGCAAAATGTCCACTGGCAAGCTTATGTGTGTATTGCGCAAGTTTTATAGTTTCTTTATACTTGCAGCAACTCAACTAAAACAATCATGCAGCAATTTGCTGTTACAAAAACGCACAAAAGTCAACGTGCAACCTGCAATTGGACATCTTGCTTATAGCGAAGTTTAGGTTTATCATCATTATCATTTCAGCCGAAAGACGTCCACTGCTGGAGATAGGCCTCCCCCAATGGGGGAGGGGTTACCATAATCACCACGCTTGGCAGGCGGATTGGCGATCGCAGTATGGTGTTAAAATGCTTAGAGAACGCATACTCTAGTATGTCCCTTATTCGCCTTTTATGACACCCACGGTAAGCAATAGAGTAGTGCTATTCATTACGTCTGGCACCACACAGACAAGTTTAGGTTAGTTAGCAAAAAAAACTTGCAGAAATTGATTTCCGCAAGCAATTCTTACTTAGAAAACTTGCTTGCGGAAGTCAAGATCTGCAAGTTTTGTTGCTAACGAAAATTTCGCTTAAGACGCAGATATAAATGCCAGTGACCTTGAGTGGTTAGCTTGCGTGTTCTGCACTGAGCTCACGAAATTCGTCGTACGTTAAGCCAGTAATAGGACTCGCCCATCAAGGAGCGCTGTCCCCAATTTGACGCATTATTAATTTAACATACACAAAAAAAAAATATTTTAGTAAAACGCGTATACTAAAAGATCAATAATTAAATTATCTTTAAATTGGTGAAGGTTTCAGAAAAGTACGCTTGGTAGATTTTGCGCCATTCTCAGTTTTTTATCCGCGTATATTCACATAATATTAAGTTATTGAGAAAATGCTCGCTTATCATAAATATATTTGTTTCAAATCATTAACACTACTCGTTTAGACGTGATCTTCAGTACAAAATCATTAAAAGTCGGTCACCGTCCCCTAATCGTTGGGTATTTAATAAGATGGTTATTTTATCCCAGTCGGTAAAGTCGTGAAGCCTTGTCATAATGTCCAGGGAAATAGAGGGGCAGACTAAGAAATACTCTCTGCCGCAGCTGTTACGTTATATACGCCGTCACAAGGTCTTAGGAGTGAGTACTTACTTGTACTTACGACAGGCCTCGTCCCTATGTCGCTCCAGGTACCGTCGCTGACTGAACGCCTTGTCACACGTGGAGCAGCGCCATTGCCAGGTGTGGTGGCCGCGCGTACGCTGGTGAGCGCGGAGGTTTGAACTGGAAATGATATAACACAATATCACATCTGTGTTCCCCAAAATGACAGGCAAAAGTGTATTTAAGAGCACCCTCATTTCTCCATTATCGTTATATTTAAGTGCCATAATGGGGGCGAGGCTATTGCCGTTAACTGGGCCCAGTTCTCGGCCCCATACAGCTATTGAAAAAATCCTAAAGTAGAAACATAGTGTGCGCTTTTATAATTTCCAGCGTGATGATATTATCGTGGACGTCAACCACGTTACGGCATCGGCATCACGAATTCACGATAACACAGGGAAGCAAAATGTATGAACAAATATGAAGATGCTTTTAAATTTCTTTCCACGATATCGTTAGAACGTGAACGGATTTCCATACCCAAAATCCATTTCCCATTTTGGTTTTTCCCATTTCTTCCCGTGGGTGTCGTAAAAGGCGACTAAGGGACTTACTAGAGAATGGGCAGCAGCGATCTCTATGCATTTTTCTGCGATCGCCAACCCGCCTGCCAAGCGTGGCGATTATGGCAAATCCCCCCTTTTGGGGGAGGCCTATGTCCAGCAGTGGACGTCTTTCGGCTGAAATGATGATGATGATGAAGATTTTCATTCATTTTATGGACGTGGGTGGACGTCCACAAAAATATCGTCAAGATAGAAACTATAAAGCACACAATAACACTGTCTGACAGTGTCTGCCCTAGGGTTCCGAACCCAGGATCTAACCTTTAAGGTTGCTGTTGCGAGTAGCTGCCACCATCACTAGTAACCAATTCTAAGGGGCCGCCTCCACGAGCGACGGAATCGCGGCGATATTATCGTCGTGCCACGTATACACTCTCTTAGGAGCCGTGTCCACGAGCGAGAAGATCGTGGCGATGCGACGAGTATCCCCGTATCCCCGCCGCGCTCTTGCCGCGGAACGTGGCGCTCTCGCGGCGAGTGCGCTGTCATAACGCAGGCGTCCCAACGTTCCAACGCGGCGATTCTGTTACGAGTCGTCGCGGACACGCGGCGATTCCGTTACGAGTCGCAACGATACGCTGGCGGAATAGTCGCTGTTCGTGGAGATTACCCGACGTAGAAGCGCGGATCCGTTGCGATTCTCTCGCTCGTGGAGGCGGCCCCTAAGCAAGCAGTCACTGAAAATAACAATCATTAAAGATTACAGATTCAACAAAACTTGCTTGATGTTCAAAGCCCTTTACTCAATGAAAAGTTTGAATAGGCCTGCCACACACTCGTCGAGTGGCATGTAGTGAGGAAAGGAGGAAGAGACGTAGTGTGGCAACATTACTCGTAATTTCCACTGCTCTAGGATGTTTTGTCGGTTTCTTGGGCGCGAGTCAAAGGACCGGTAATATGAGCACGAGTGGCCGGCTACATAATCGCGCGGACGCAGTCCGCATAGAGAGAGCGACGACGACGTAAATAATGAATTTTTATGACATTGAATTACCTATACATATTATAAAATGCATAAAGCGCGCACGGTGCCACAGTTTTAACGTCTGTTGTGTTGCAAAGGCGAGCGACCTAGTGCAGAGCGTCGCGATTAATTGCGCGAGTAGAATAGTGTGGGCAGAGAGGGCAACATCGCAGCAGCGCGACAAGCTATAAACAGCGCGCGGAACATAGTATGGCAGGGCCATTACATTTTCCCAATCAACCTTGAACCTTATGCTTTAACGATAAAGTTGAAAATCTTTTAAAGACATTTGACAGATTGTAGTAATGTAGTAGCTTGATGTGCTGGCGTCTGTACGATAGTGGCACATCGAATTTCAGAAAAAGTTCGTTTTGGTAGATCTTTCTCTTCCACTCATACCTGTGCGACATCCTCAGTCTAAATCTCGGGTGTCCCTTGTCGTAATGGGAGATGGCTTGAGCTGTTTTCTACGAGTTTTCATTGTCAGAGATCCCTGTGTAGGCGTAGTAATACTCGTACGCAACAGTATCTAAGCCTGTAAAATATACGCCCGAACATACAGTAGCAGGTAACTTACCGATCAGCAAACGTCCTGCCACAAAGTTGATGAGGACAGGGAAAGGGTCTCTCCCCTGTGTGAAGCCGTAGATGTCCCTTCAGCACCCACGGTCGGTCGAAGCCTTTGCCGCAGTACGAGCAGTTGTGAGTGTCGCGCGCGCAACGACGGGGCTCTGACCACTCGCGGGGCTCTGGGAGTTCATATCATTTCATAAGACTGTGGTATATGCTGATCTGAACAGACCAATTCTACTAAGTTAGATTTTAAATGGCAAATCTGTCAAAAACTCTCAATAAAGAGACCATTGCAATGTTTTCGTCTCACTGGTGAAAAAGAGTTTTAAAAGCAACGCCTTTTATTGATTAATTATTAACAAGCAAATAGACTCCAGTTCATGACTGGAGATGACCTTCAAAAGAGGAAGAGGGACTAAGTATTTATTTTGTTGTGTTGACTAAGGGACTTAGGTACTAGAATGGGCAGCAGCGTTCTCTATGCATTTTAACACCATACTGCGATCGCCAACCCGCCTGCCAAATTATGGCAAACCCCTTGAGGAGGTCTTTTGGCTGAAATGATGATGATGATGTAACGTTGCGTATTTTTAGGGTTATGTAGTCAACAAGGATCCCTTATATTTTCGTCATGTCTGTCTGTCTGTCTGTCTGTGGCGGTTTAGCTCAGATACTTTTAGTACTAGAATACTGTAATTTGGCTGGAGTAGGTACACATATTAATCACGCCAACAAAGTGCTAAAATAAATTTTATATAGGGTACCTCCCTTAGGTACACGAAAATGGGGATGATATTTTTTTTCTCGTCTAACCCATGGTGTGGGGTATCGTTGGATAGGCTGTTCAATATTGCGGGTAATTGTAAACAATTCTGTGATTCAGAGATCCGTTTGCGCAATAATAAGCTTTAAAGTGCAAATTTTTGTTAGACTTAAGTGTCCGGCCCTGCCAGCTAAACGGTAGTTTCTATCGAATCTTGGCAATAGTACTTATAACGAAATTATAAGGAAAACTATCACAAAACAAAGTAAGCTTACAAGTTAACGAGTAAAGGCTTCTACAAACCGGCGCGACACGCGACGCGACACATAGGCCCCACGTGTCGCGCGACGAGCGGTGCCTTTGTGTCGCGTTGAGAGTCGCGCAGGTCTGTAGAAGCCTTACTAGTCGACCAACTTACATTTGCAGTTGGGGAATCGACCGTGACATATATGACGTACGGGATAAATTCACCCAAGTTCTAACTACGGAACCCATTTATTGTGCGTGGTCACGCACTCGGCCGGTTTTATATACAATTGATGAGAGCTGTCTCTGAATGCATTAGGTAACTAACACCAACCTTTTATTCTAGAAATATGAATACAATGGCTGGGGGAATCTTCTAGCTACGTTGTCCACGGACGGACTGTGTCAACTTGTGACAACGTTTTTAAATAAAAAAAAGAAAAAAAAAACGCTTCTAAAGTCAGATATTTTTAACCGAATTCCTTATTGGAATTCGGTTAAAAATATCTGATTTTAGAAGCGTTTTTTTTTTATTTATTTTTTTTATTTATATGTTCATTTCTGATTACTGCGTCAATTGTGGACCGACTTTGAAAATTCTTTTTTGTTAGAAAGGGTATACTTTCAAGGTGGTTCCATAATCACCAAGTCAGAATATGATTAGGGGCAGTTACACTTATAGGTGTCATAATGCACGAGTAGGACTATAAAAAATACCCATGGTGTATTTTATAGTACCTAGCTCATGCATTTGCACTCGTAAAGTAACATTTGGTGAAGTGGAACTGATGATGAAGACCACAGATGACCATCAGAACTACTTAATAATAAGTATTTCATGGGTAGCGATTCGATTGCACGAAGGCACTTTTATATGTTGCTAAGCCAATTTATATTCGCCACAATGCATATGGGGAAGTCACCATCAGCTCCAATTCTACTGGTTCATACCAGGAGAACTCCTCAACAATTAACGCCCCTGAATCCGTAAAAGCAATATTTTGTAAAAGGTGGTGAGCAGTTGGGATTAGGCTACAGTAGCGAGGCTATCATTTTTATTAGAGGTAGAAAAAGTTGTTCAATTCTAATAAACTCTAGATAACATCAAAATTAATTTACTCAAACATTTTATTAATTCTTTTACTTTTCTTAATTTAACGCCAGGTATGGTCGGAATTCTTTGTTTAGTCAAACAATTAAGGCATTTTTGTAATTAATTAAATATTTGTAACGTGACACAAGTCTAAGAAGACTGGTTGTTCCGAAGGGAAGCCGATAGGAATCGGGTTGTAAGGAGGCTGCGGTCCTGTTAGGCTATTATAACTTAGATAAATTACAAACTGACCCACTAAAAAGTGAAAAATAAAAAACTTTTAACAAAAAAAAAACCACCAACTTCCAAAAATTTCGGAAGTCGATGGCAACAAACTAAAATATAGATCCAAAGACACCGACTTCCGAAAAAAACACTAGAAAATGAAAAATTACTTTCGGAAGTCGGTGTCTTTGGATCTGTATTTTAGATTTTTGTCACAGACTCCGATAAGGACCCAGGCCCGGGTCGAAGGCGCGTTGTATTCCACGCGCGCCTCAAAGAGATGTCAGCACCAACTGACAGGGTCCGTTAGGGCCAATGCCTGCCAGGGTTGCGAGTTTGTCCGAAAGGGATATCGTGTCCTGGCACACAGGCAACGGAAGGAACACGGATGGGTTTTAGTCAGTAAAAGTCTGACACGCCCTCCCGCTCCGCACAGAGGCGAGGGAAGTTATTTGATAATTTCCCACCCAGAAAAAAAAAAACTTCTGAAAATAAAGTAATTTTTCACATAGTAGTGTTTTTTTTTTGGAAGTCGGTTATTTATTATTCTATAGATTTGCGTACCTACATGATTGATGTGTCATAAGAAAGGATAAATTATATTCTATAGAGTTCCATTTTCCGTTTATTTATTTAAATTTACTTCTAGCTGTCCGTTGGTCCGACCGGGTCGAATAACTTTTCTCTATAGAATCCCCCGGGAACTAGCGAGGACAAAACTTTTCTATTTTCATTTTACTGACAAAAGAAACTGTATTCAACTTTTCAGAGGTCAGTTGAAAACAAGACAACCGGACCGTGAAAGTGGAACACAAAATATTTGACATGTGTGTGTGCACAGAGAGACGACCACACTGAGAATTTGTAAACAATTGTATTACAAACTACAGCCCTTAGTGTGGTCCCTCAGGTCTCACACCATTAGGCAAGTCTCAGAAAGTATTAAAAAAATGAAGGTTTTGTGATTTAGAATTTGTAAAGATATTTACAAAATAATAGACCACACGGGCTGCCCGCCAACGAGCGATTTTCTCGGCGATTTTTTCGGCGACTTTTGTCAGGATGTATACATCTGACAAAAATCGCCGAGAAAATGGCTCGTGGGCAAACACGCATATAGATAAAAAAAAATTACGGCTAAACTGTGGTCCCTCAGTCCACACGACAAAGATAAATATGTTAGTAAACATTACCGAATTAAATAAATAAAACCTTTCTTGTTCTACGTATCTGATACGTATGAAACGTCAGAAGCTAGGTGCATGGTTTCAGTTGGTCGTTTCCTGACCTCCCATACCTATTAACACTGTAACTTGAAAATATTGTAAAACCCCATTATTTTTCAAAGAGTAGGTAACCGTGGAGTTTATTGTCGGCTCTTCTCCATAGGAAACGCCCAATTGGAACCGAGCACCTAGCTTCCGACGTTTTATAAGTGCCCATAACGTAGGTTTATGTGAAATAAAATATTATGATTTCGATTTTAAATTTTACACAAAAAAAGACGAATTTTTAAACTGATATTTCTTGTGACTACACTAACTGCGGTCGATGACCCCACAAAAAAAAAACCATTTAATTTATTTATTTTTTGTTTTATCATGTTTATATGTATATGTTACCGGCCAAACCCAATTTTCGGATGAACTAGTTTCGCCTAGGCCAAACCAGTTCTCCCTACACGCGATAGGACAAACCAGTATAGCCTAGGCCAAACTCGTTCATCCTGTTACCGATAGGATAAACCAGTTTAGCCTAGGTCGAATCGGTTTATCCTAGTTAGAATTTACATGCTTTAGGATAAACTGGTACGTCCTAGTCTGAACTAATTTCACTTTGTTTGTATCTTCTATAAACTTATTTTCAAAGTAAACTGAATAAAGGAATACAATTAAAATGGTAAGTAATATTTGATATAATTACAAAACCTCTAATATTTACAAGATATAACAACTGAATCTATAATTGTATTTGATATAATAATCAGTTAATATAATAAACGATTGATATAATTTTAAAGCAACTAATTTTTATAAGCATATCATACATTGAATATAAAATCGTTTGATATACCACTCAAAAGACATAAAACCTATTTAGTCTAATATGATAAACGTGCAAGCAAGCATGCAGCAGGCATGTTTTCTGTCACGGCTCCGGCGCTGCAGGGCTCCAGCGGTCCCATGCGAGCTTATCGTCACAGATGTGTTTCACGCTCACCACGGAAGCGTTGAAACCACCTGCTCCTCAGCTCGCGGGCCGCCTCGCCCCTACGCGCCTACGCGATTTTAAATAACACTCTAGGGGTAGGGCAGACAAGACTACGTGGAGTCGGTTTTGCTGCGATTCGTTTCGGTCACGCCGCTCCCGCAGCACGCTCAATCAGATTTCAGATTAGAACGTACCAGTTTATCCTAAAGCATGTAAATTCTAACTAGGATAAACCGATTCGTCCTAGGCTAAACTGGTTTATCCTATCGGTAACAGGATGAACGAGTTTGGCCTAGGCGATACTAGTGTGTCCTATCTTGTGTAGAGAGAACTGGTTTAGCCTAGGCGAAACTAATTCATCCGAAAATCTGGTTTGGCCGGTAACATATATATCAATACCCATCACATCTGCGGAGTTTTGCTAGCTAATTCAAATTGATCCTGTAGTGGCACGCGGACCTAAGTGCAAAGGCAAATCGTCGGAGAACTTCTGATACCTCTATGTTCTTATCTATACCCTAAGTCATCAATTCAGATAATTTTAGTAAACAAAGAAATGTCACTGTCAAAATGACAGGACAGTGCTGCAAAACAATTTATCATATATCAAACTTAACAAAAACACAACAGAAACAAGGAAATATAACAACTAACAACAAAATGAAACACTTAACACGATGATAACAAAGCACAATTAACAAACATGCAGCGAATAATATGATCGGAGAAAAGAAAACGAACGTATTGAAAAGACGCGAGTTTGCAAATTATGTCAAATGAAATTTGAGAATGTTGGGAACTCCTGTAGTGTTACCAGTATCATAATATTTTTTATACCACAAAATTTTCTTTTTTTAATAACTTTGTTAAAAACCGAAAACTTATAAAAAATAACACGGTATGATAATTGTTTAATTATTATTTCTAAAATCAGTACATAAAAGCCAATATAGCCTTGTTTTCCGCCATTTTATGTGAATTACCATTAACACGATATTTTTTTGATCTGTTATCACCTTTGTTTACATAAATTATCTAAATTGATGACTTAGGGTTTAGCTAGCATTTATTATTTTAACGCCATCTTTTGGCACGGGTCAGAATCAATAATTGAATGCATTAAACCAACAACTACCCTAACAAAGCATTGACCAACAACCAACTACTCTTTTGTTTTACCAAAAACGTCCACGAAAAATTCATAATATAGTTTTGTGTGTGTTAGTGTAACATAAAACTTCGTCCATAAAATTTCGCAACCCGTAAATTTCGACGACGACGAAACTGAATTTGTCAATATCAATCATGAAAAAGTCAAAAATGTCTTGGGTTGACCTAAGCTACCGAAGTATTAAAATTTCTAACGTGATGATATTAACGTGATGTTCACGTCACGGCATATTATGACATAATCCCCCTTATTACAAAACAAGGTTTATCTTCCGACCCAGGTTTAAAACATGGAGCCTATATTGAATTTCGAACTTTATTCAGACTATGGTAAAGTTCCTAAACACAAAACTGACAACTTAGTACCGAACTAAGTTTTCAGTTTTGTATAAAGAACGTTATTTCAATAACTGTTACGTTCTTATTAAAAAAACTGGCTCCATGGTTTAAGCCATGTCAAAATATAAATCTTGTTTTGTAATAAGGCGGAATATGTCTAAGAATTAATTTTACTCTAACTTGTGCTGTGCCCTACGGGGGCCGTTGTAACATCTTTACACATTATAGAAAGCAAAGCAAATTTATGAATATGAATAAAATGTATGGCGACGCTTTTAAATTTCCGTCCACGATTACGATATAACTTGCACGTATTTCCATAAATTTTATGGACGTTAGAAATAATAAAAGCGTAGGTACAATAGCTAATTCCACCTTCTTAAAAGTCTGCTGATTGCCCTCTAATCTGTCACTTACCATTCTCCTTGGCTTCTCCGTCCTTGTCAGCACCATCGACGCTATCCTTGTCAAACGACTCGGTGCACGTGAGGAGCTCCTTGTCCAGTTTCTCATCAGCACTAGCTTTCACCAGACTCTTGAGTTTCTCCGCTATCTTGTCGATTTCTGAACCCGCTAGAGACAGGGATACTAAGCAGTGTTTAGTAATTAATAATATAGAAATATGTGAGTAAATGCACCAGGAAAAACAGGAATTTAATATTTCTTTACAATACACACTTAATTTCTCAACTCACTTTAGACATTGGCAGAATAGTCGACACCGGCTTTGCTTGCCATTCAACAAAAATAGAATAGAATAGAGATTGGCTTGTGTCAATACTGGTTGACAGTATTATGTCAATTTATTGTTTCATAATGTTCAAGGTGTTCACCCAACTTCTACCTGTTGTTATAAAACCTTTTTGTTTAAAAGTTAATTAGTTTTTGAAGAATCTCATACGACATAAGTGTGTCAGGCTTGTTTTTGCTTCTTCAAGTATTTAAAAATAATAATTAATAATTATTGCAGCGACGTGCCTTCTTTTTACCCGACTGCGGCGAAGCCAAAAAAGGAGGGTTATGTGTTTGACCTGTATGTATGTATGTCTGTCCTTATGTTCCCTCGTAACTACTAAACGGCTGAACCGATATTGATGAATGATATGTCGTTAGATTCGTCTTTATTGCGCGAGTGTCATAGGGTATATTAAAATTATTGAAAATCAAAATGGCGGTTTTTGGCGCCAAAAGATGTGTATTGGAAAAAAAATATCTCCCAAGCCTTTCGAGTGGGGTATCAAAACAAAGGGTTTTAAAAGGTGATTACAAAAATATATACTTATTATATGTTTAAAAGTAATTTTAATGAGAAATTATAAAAAAATATCCCGAACTTTTGGTTGTAAGTATTAATTTATATAAATCTTGTTTCTCATCTTTTTTTAAGTTCACTTTTTACGCAGTCGGTTTATGTTTTTTATTGCTTTTGCCCTCCCGAAAATAATCACAGCAAAAGCTAAAATACTACGTAAAGTAAAAAGCTAGAACAAACCTTTACTACTGAATTTCAACGGCTCCCTGCTTTTAATTTCTTCAATAATTGGCGCCAACGGTTCCTTCCTCGGCTTCCGCTTCCTGTTGACTTCCTGTATCAGTTCGGAAATGGATTGCGTTTCGTTGTCGCACCCGTTGCGTTTCCTGCGATGCGGCTTCTCATACGTTTTGCGTTCTGTTTTTGCTTCAGAAGATCTTAAGTTATACGTTTTTTCTGTATCCTTTTTTATTGAAATCTTATTTTTAGGAGCGGTTTGTTCAGGAGATTTTACAGCTTTCTCACTTTCCGAAGCGTATTCGTACGGTTCTGTTTCTTGAAATTTTTGTAAAAACTGACTTTTCTTAAGTAATTGGAGGTAGAATCGTGTCGAAATGGGCACTTTATCGTGGTATACTGTCTCGTTGGGTTTTAAAATATGTTTTTGCCGCTTAATGTTTTGTTTCGGTATTCGAGTCGATTTCATTTCATCTGAAATTGGTTACGTATGTTGTAAGTAGCTATAAAATGTGGCTAGTGATAGTTGGTACTCAAATGAAGATGGAATCTAGGAAATAAAATACTGAAATATCCCCAGATCTAGATTTTAAAGAGGTAAAAAGTTTTGCTCATAAAAATGCTTTCAAATTCGCATTAGTCGTAAAAATAATATTTGTAGTGGGCCGTTAATTTTGTGAGATGGTAAACCAACCGCAACCCTGTTACTGTCTGGCAAGACTTTGACGACTTCTACAGTGAGACTTCTTCAAGAAATAAACATTGCTATTCAAAGTACTATAGAGTGGCTAGAGGCTAATAATTGAAAAGTTAATATTAATAAAACAAAATTTATGCAATTCCATACCTATCGATCAAAACCGCTGGCCCTAAACGTATCTTATAAAGGGGTCCCCCTGGCCGAAACTGACTCTGTCAAGTTCCTTGGTAAATTTGGATAAATTTTGCTCATGGAAAAATCATTTAAATGACATTTGTGTTAAAATAAATAATTTTATATCCCTTTGAGGCGTATTAGCTGCGAGGTATCGAGAAATGCTGCAATAACGGCTTTCCAAGGCTACATAACCTCCACTCTAAGGTATGGTATTATCCTGTGGGGTCGTTGTGTGGAGATTGATCAAGCATTCGTAATGCAGAAAAAGTGTCTAAGAGCTATATTTGGGTTGAAGCAAATAGAGTTATGTCGTCCATTCTTTAGGAAATATAAAATACTAACTCTACCATGTATTTATATATTAGAATCCTGTATATTTGTGTTAAAACTTAAGAGACTTTTTCAGCAAGCGACAAGCTACTATGCCCCAAGATCTATGTATACTAATAAGTTGTTTCAACCGAGGACGAATCTCACATTTACAGGGAACAATAGCTATATTATGTGCATAAAATTGTATAACAAAATACCAAACTCCATAAAAACGCTACCATTTTCTAGATTTAAAAATAATTTGACGAGGTTTTTAATTGAAAAATGCTTTTATAGTGTGCATGAATTTTTAGATTATAAATTGTAAGTTTTGTAAACTGCACGGTCATTTTAAATTATTATTGTTATTATATTAGTGTGGGCAATCTCATATTATTGACATGATTATTATTGACATTTATGATTTATATTTCTATTATTTTTTCATTGATAAATTGACATTTATTTAATTCAATACTACAATGTTTTTAATGGGATTATCTGTTTAATGACTGCATGATTATGGTAAATTAATTTAAATAAAATATGTTGCTTTATTTTGTATTTGCACGCCGAAATTAAAGGCAGAATAATAGAACAATTTTTTACG
Organism: Tiliacea aurago; assembly: GCA_948098905.1. NCBI lineage: Eukaryota > Metazoa > Arthropoda > Insecta > Lepidoptera > Noctuidae > Tiliacea > Tiliacea aurago. The sequence goes on from OX402597.1 coordinate 6,604,003, forward strand.
TTTTACCAACCTCCTGTACCTTATTTATGCAAATAAATGATTTTTGATTTTGATTTTTGATTTTGTGCCGCTACAGAGGCGACATTAATTTGACACACTGGTAGGGCTAGTGGCCAGTAATAATTGTTTTTTTTTTATATAATAAAAGTAGAAATCGGTTATTCGGATGCGTATTCACGTAGTAGGTTTCTAGGACTGACGAATTTTTAAGAACTACTTTTTTGTACTGTGTATCCCCGAATAAATATATTTCGTTTTAGAACAATAGGTTTTGAAGAAATATTACTTATGTGTTTTTTAAACGTGATATATTTTCCACAAAATTCTTGCCTAGTTCTAAATAGATTAAAAAATATTTTTTATACTTGGGAATACAATTTTTTTTTTGCCTACACACTGTTATTACTGAAACCCCGCGATCCCGGAATAAAGATATATTTTAAGAAGCCTTTTCCATACTTTGTATCCTTTGCCGGGAAAAAAACGTAGTTTAGGTAAATATGCATCCGAATATCGGATCTCTAATTATAAATACTTGTTAAGAAAAATAATTAAAATTTGAAAAATAATAAAAAATCAAACAAAGTAAATAATAAAGCTCTCTCTTTCCTCCAATTCGCATACTCCTTGCACGTTATTTGTTTTAATTTCATTGATTCGATGTTATAATCCATGACCCTGGCTACAGTACACTTAAAAAGGCTTAAGTTTTTGCGAAAATGTAATACTTTCTAAGATATAAAGAGAAGGCAGAGTTAGTACATCAATTTCTTTGAATTTGTTTCTAAGGGACTTACGAGGACCCATTCTATAGACAGCGCGGATTCCCCTCTTTAGTAATAAAATGAAAATTGAGTCTACGTCGGCTGCTGATCCCCGCAGCAAAACGCCATGACATAATACTGTGGAAATAAGCAAAGTAGCTGTGGCTATATCTGTCAACTGCCTTATTTTTCTTACTGCATATGCAGCTGAACGTACAGGTTGCTCCAAGATGCTATTTTAGAAAATTTTAAATAAATCAATAAAGAATAATGTTTAATGAAATTAAATATTTTCGTAAAACGTAAAGGCGAAACTGTATACGTGTGTTAAATTAATATCGCCACTAAAGCGGCACGCTATATAAATCAATCAAAATCATACGTCATCATTCAAACTAGGGTGAATATCAGCAGTTTTCGAACGTCAAAATTACATAAGACAGTCCCCCACAAACGCCCGCCTTTCACCACTTCCTAGTGCTTTAGCTGGGAAGATGAAGTGGCGTAACAAACTCCCCAGCAGCAAATGTAGCTGTCTGTTCAGTCGGAAAAAACTCTTGATTCTATACAATAGTATGCAAAATAATTTACATAACGCTACACAAAACATTAATTTAAATTTTTGCCATAATTATGTTAGCTAGTACAGACGGCTACACATCAAGCTATACATTTCCAGTATAAGCTGATCTCGCATTGTATACGATTTCCGTACAGTGCGAGATCAGCATAAACTGGAATTGTATAGCTTGATGTGCAGCCGTGTGTACCTACACGACACTATGTACCAACAAAATTATATACAACATATCCCAGAATTAACGCACAACCTCTTAAAGGGTCATTGTACTCATCATTAGAACAACTTTTAATAAGCTGCTGTTCCCTACAATCAGCTGTTCCCTACATTTCTGTTCGAATAACTCGTCAAAATGTAGGGGACAGCTGATTATTTTTTCGCGATTTCAGGTTTGGTTCCATAGTAAAAGTTGTTCATAATGATGAGTACAATGACCCCTTAAGAGGTTGTGCGTTAATTCTGGGACATGTTGTATATTGCGGGATAAGCAGTTATCTGTGACGAGAACCGTGACTTGTTTGACCACCTCCCTATACTTCAGCATAATCAGCCTATAATGTTCCCACTGCTGGGACACAGGCCTCCTCTCTGTGAGAGGGAGTGGGTCGTTATCCACCACGCGGGCCCTGTTGGTAGATGTCACATGTCTCCAAACTTTTTGTTCTAGGACATGCCGGGTTTGTTCACGATGTTTTCCTTGACCATTTCGAGAGCACAACATAGATTCATGCTTCATTATTGAATGTATAAGTACTTTTTGGTTTAGCAGGACGCAAGCGTGACTACTGAACGTGAGTTCCCAGGTTTGATTCTCAGGTCAAACAAAGCGTTATTGAAACTTTTGTAACCTAATTCAAACCTTTATAGGTGGCGACTAACCTGTACCGTTCAATCGTAATGTAACATTCAGTCATGTTTACATGTTATATATAATTATAATATAAATATATATATTATATTATTTGATACTATATTACTATTAACTTGAAATCTCGAAAAAAAAATCAGTTGTTCCCTACATTTTGACGAGATAGGCGAACATAAATGTAGGGAACAACTTATTTATTTTTCGCGCTTTTAGTTTTGGTCCCATAGTAGAATTTGTTCATAATGATGAGTACAATGACCCCTTAATTGGTTATGCGTTATTGCAATTACACCTTGTATGATGTATAAAATTTATAAAAATAGTTACCTGGTATTGGGCTCTAATTGCAAAAGAAAGAGACAAATGGAAAGACGGAGGGTAGATATAATAGGCCTTGTTCTGCAGTGGGATACAATACGCTTATAAAAATAAAATAAATTAAAATAGCTAGTAATTGTTTTAACTGTACTAAACATTGTAAGTAGTGTAGCGCATTTTAGGTTTTACAGGAAATGTAACATGTTAGTCGCTACCCCGAATAATATTAATATCACAAGCAAATCTACGACATAATTCTGAGGATCGTAAAAATTCCACCGGTCTTCAACCGTAACAAATTCTCAGTAAATTCGCAGCCTAGGCTTAACGGAAATAATAAAAAATATAATTCATGATACCATTATGTTTTCAAGCATATTATTCTCATACAAATTGGCAATCATAAAAAAAGTAATTGACAAAAATATCGTGACACTGTCACTCTGGTTCGAAAGATAAAGTTTGTAAATTAGTGAATATGAAGCTGAAAAAACGGAAAACCACGGAAAGCGCAGTAAAGTGTTGTGGAACAACGTACTACCTTTCATTTTATCCCACAAATTCCCCATCAGTTACATAGCATACAAAAATATTTGTAATAATTCTGCGAATACAAAGTTACTTACTTTCGGGCAAAAATTCACCAAATTCCTGTATGAAACTCCTCTTGAGACATCGCACAGAGTTTATGAAACACCTGGGCATGATGCCAACGGTAGCAAAATATATTATTTTATTACAGTTTACTTAAAATTATAAATCAAAATATGGGAAGTTCGTAGTACTTGTGAGTACTTGCTGCAGGGAAAGACAGAAACAAGCGACATTACATTTTATTTTAAGAATGTTCCAAATTCGAATGTAGCGGTCATTGCTTGCTCACTGCCAGCCGGTGAAGGTTTTATACATTTCTGTAGATTCCTATTAAACCTCTTTGAGTCATCGTTGGCATTATTTTCTATATAAAGTTTTTCATTATGCATAGCTTGATCATAAATAACGCTGTGTTGTGTCGTATTAGTGGCGAGGAAAAGTGTTTGTGATGTAGCGTGCCTAATCTTTTGATCTCCCGCCAAGATGTCATTAACTTCAGTGAAGAATCTATGAAATTATTGATGACTGGGCGGGAAAAATTGAACTGGACGTGATCGATTTAAAGGTTTAGTGGATTTTACAGCATTAGAAATATAGGATTTTAGCACGCTACGGACACAAGCGGAATTAAAAGATTGCCAATATAGAAAATGGGGAAACCTCTACGGTTCGGAAAAGCTCTCATCACGGCATGTGTCGTGAAAAGCGTAGATAATGAGCAGGCGCGCGAGAGGCGCGCGCGGGTGTGGCGGGGGGAGACTGCGCATCGATTATTCGGCGGCGAGCGCGCGTCGCGACCGCACGCGAGCACTCACGCTCGCGTTTACCGCCCGAAACGATCGCGACGCCGGGAAATGTTAAATTATTACAATAAAATAGATATTAGTCGGATCGGTCGCGTGTGTACGTGTGACAACTGTGTGTAGTGCATGAGGTGACGGTGCCGGTGATGACAAGCTAAGGGCGGCGCGGCCGAGCCGGCAACGAGATGGGCAACTCTTGCAGTTCGGGGCAAGCACACAAGGACAAGGATAATGTATCACAACATTCTGAGGAGTGAGTACCGACAACTATGGATTGACGCGTGAAGGTCGAGACGCTCACAATACTATCGTTAACTAAATGCGTTGAAAGAAAACAACGTAGTTATTTATGTATAATATTTGTAATACGGTAGCCGCTGAGATAAGCGCACTGTTGTGAAATCGTCAAAATAAATCAATACATCGACCGCGCTTGCCTACTGGTTATCTACATTGCAAAGAAACCAGAGCATTAAGAAAATGTGTAAAACAACTTTGGACATGGTCTAGAAAATTGCAAAACTTTGTATGAATAAATGAACTCATTGAATCACTTATAATTAATGTGCCATTACAGACATATTAACAAAAACAGATAAGTAGCATGAATGAACACATTAATTATGATTAAAACAGTAGACATTACTCAACTGCAATCTCCCAATACACCTAATCGATCAATTAAATTACTTAACACTGGACAAATCCTAAGAACGTGCTCCAAAAAAGGGCAAAAAATCCACGCAAAGGTAGAAATCGCAAAATGCATGATGAAGAACTCATCAATATTGAAAATGTAGAAAACATTGAAGTAGACGAAGATTACAAATAGAATATTGATATGAATAGTGAAAACAGATGCACTTAGCTGTCCATATCTACTCCAGAAATATTAAACAACAAAACTGAAATGGAACTTTACTAAGGTTTTATTAGAAACAAAAATAATCCCACGAAATCAATGTAACACGATGTTGGATTAAACCGAAATTTGGGATGTCGTTTTGCTAAAGACATCTTTGGGGTTCCCGAACTTTTTACGATAAATGTAGGATTAAGCAAAGACGAAGTAAGAATTGAGCATGAGCTTAAATGTCACGATATAGGAAAACATCGTGTGGAAACATGGACTTATAGTTATTAAAACTCTGAAATCGCCAACGTGTCTTGAGCATGCGTGGTGACCAATACTCATGCCTTCTCTGTATAAGAAGGGGCCTTTGCTCCTGGTGGGACATCCACTATTAGTCAGACTCGCCAGATGACCCAATTACTTGATTCCTCCTTATTAATTGACTCCTCCAGGAAAGCAATAGGGCCACCAGTACAGTGCACAAATTACACAGACCGTCATTCCGTCCTCGCCGCCGAGGTACCACGCGAAGTCCCAGACTAAACTGTCCCCCCCGTCACTTGCACGTCAAATCGCCAGCCACCCGCGCCGAGGCTGAGTGCGCCGTAGAATTAATAGTAACCCCTGATAATAATCATGATCTAAACTTTGATCCAGCCCGTCCTCATTTTGTGATCCCCCAACGACGCTCTAAGCCGAGGTCCGTACCCCACAGGGGGTGCTCTTAGTGTGCAGTCGTTTAGTTTATAATATATATTTACGCCCTGGCTGGAGGCTTTAAGCTCATACCTTAAGGCAGTCCACAGGAAAGCTCGGTCAAGTAGTCACGGCCTCTCAAGGCCAACTACGAGATGCCATACAAAAAAAAAAAAACTGGTGGGACAATAATAAGCTGGTATTATTATATTATTTTCATCATTACCTTAACCCAACTATGTTGGGGTGACTTCCAGTCTAACTCCTAGGTAGGTATTATATTCAATTTCCTTTAGATCTTTAGAGATTTCCTCCTAAATGTTTGCTAATACGTAATCACTACAGATTTACATCACCTGTCTAAAATGTATCTCTCATTCCAAGAATTTAGATCAATAATGACATAGGTATTTAGTTATACCTTCCACGTTAACATCATTCCTGAAGAATTCCTAGTAACAATGCCAAAAAGGATGCTATTTCTCAGTACCGAAACATCCCCGGAATTATCCTCCTTTTCCCAAACCCACGTAGGAATACAGAGCGAAGTAGCGAGCGATTAGAATTGTATTCAAGTAGCCTTTCCGGTAGCGAACGGAAATACTCAAACAAATATTACACCGTGGGATATTTAATCACTTCCCAGGATGTATGGTCTGATTTCCGATAATTCATACCCAATATGGAATCTTTATCTTTTAAGATCAGTGGTAACGGCCCCGACTTACGAGTGGTTTGTTGGTCGTGGGTTCCAACCCAGGCAGGTACTTTCATCATCATCATCAGCCCATAGCAGTCCACTGCTGGACATAGGCCTCTCCAATTGCACGCAATTCGTGTCAGACTTTTACTGACTAAAACCCACACGTGTTCCTTCCGTTGCCTGTGTGCCAGGGCCACGATGTCCCTTTCGGACAAACTCGCTACCCTGGCAGGCATTGGTCCTAACGGACCCCGTCAGTTGGTGCTGACATCTCTTTGAGGCACGCGTGGAACACAACGCGCCGTCGACCCGGGCCTAGTCCTTATCGGACGGCGAGCTACCCATCGCTCACTACGGTGGCCGGAAATCGGCTTGCAACTCCCGACGGCCGGGGCGTCTCCTGCGGCGACTAGGGGCGCGAGGGCGCGAACCTTGCCTCTCCCTCACGCGTTCCGCCTCCTCCTTCGCGAGCTGCTTCACAGAAGGAGGTGACGACCTCACATGTACTCTCGCTCCGAACCATGGCCAGAACTAGGGCCGGACGCGAGAGATCGCCACCGATCGCCTCCGTTAGGACACGGCGGCGCTCCGCCCAAGCCGGGCAGACCTCCACCGTAGGAAGACCTCCACCGTAACCTAATTATACCATGACAACCGATTTCCGCCCAATTTTTCAGTCACCGGTGCCACTTTCAGACTTCCTCTTATGTACACATTTCTTATTTTATCCATTCGTGTTACACCACACGTCCCTCTTAGCATTCTCATCTCAGCTACATGACGACCTTTCATTCATCCCTTGTGTAGCTCAACATTCTAATCCATACAAGACAGCAGGTCTAACCATTCTTTTATACATATATCTTCGCCTTAAGTTTCCCGGGACCTGCCGCCATTTCATCCATGGAGTGATAATCCTGGGCTTAACTGTCTTTAATATACTGTTTGAAACCATGAGTAAAATAATATGTCTATTTCAAAGTACTTATGAAGCCCAAAAAGTGTGACAACCAGACTTACCAAGGGGTATTACCCAGTAACTGGTTGTGCAGTCGCTCCATGAAAAATACTTGTACGTTGGGACTGGGAGCCGACCCCAACATAGTTGGGAAAATGCTAGGCAGATTTTATTTCGAAGCAGGAAGAAAGAATATGTCGTAAAGTTTGGAGAAGCGGACAAAATGTGCAGACTTTCGGAGTTTCGGCCGCAGTTAATATCTCCGCAGGGCATCATATCAAGAATGAGCCTGTTTTACTTACTTTATTCAAGAAAACTAATCAAATGTAATTCAAACTCCTTGCTGTCAAGTTTTGTTTGTGTGCAGCCAGCCGTGTTTCAGTTTTCATTCAACATTCGGAGGTTTTATTTAAGGGACTAACCACAATAATTATTCAGCTCTTTTCCCGGAATACCAGTATTTTACGTGGAGCGACTACCTGTCTGAGCTCCACAACCCATTATATCCCTTGTTAAAGTGCTAACTTTTGTTCGAGTCAAGTGGTTGTTTTTTAATGTGAAAAATTTCATGGCTGTAGTACATAATAACGAAATTAAAAGGATAACTATCACAGACATGTAGGCTTTACAAGGTAACGAGTAATAGTCGACCAGTTTCCATTTGCAGTTGGAGTATTGACCGTGACGTATATCGATGTGTGACGAGAACATGTTTTTGAACTACAATGTTAAGTTTGTTTTTGTGATAAATTCATCCCAACTACAAAGCGTGGTGGTGCGTGGTCCGACACGTACTTGGCTAGTTTTTTACCCGACTGCGGCGAAGCCAAAAAAGGAGGGTTATGTGTTTGACCTGTATGTATGTCTGTCCCTATGTTCCCTCGTAACTACTAAACGGCTGAACCGATTTTGATGAATAATATGTCGTTAGATTCGTCTTTATTGCGAGAGTGCGAGTGTCATAGGGTATATTAACATTATTAAAAATCAAAATGGCGGGTTTTTGGCCCCGAAAGGAGTGTTTTCGAAAAAATTACCTCTTAAGCCAATCGAGTAATATAATAATAGAGGCAATAAATCGTTATTGTTAGGAAGATGCCTCCGACTGCATGAGATTGTTTATAGTACTTATTAATTTATATAAATCTAGTTTCCATCTTGTTTTAAGTTTAGTTTTTACAGTCGGGTTTTTGATTTTTTAAATTAACTTTTTTTTTCATTCTTTCCTTACTTCACAAATCCTAACTCTTTTCTACAACCTCCGGTGTGTAGAAGTAGTGACCCAATTAATATTTAATTAACTTTACCTGTTGTTATTAGTAGCCGCCATTGTCTTAGTCGGTCGAATGAACTTACACACGAGTAAGGGGTGACAATGGGCCGAGTTCGCACTATAGCTGAAAGGGCGGTGTAATAGGTCAGCCCGATGTATTAATAATACTCGCAGGTTCTAACTTATAAGTAATTCTGTTATTTCTAAAGTAATTAATAGGTAACGATATCTACCTATTTTTTAAAGGATTTGGAAGAGTTCTAAACTCAAAATAAATGAATATGTCAGTTATATGAATTACAGATCTACAGGGTCAAATTAAATTAGCTAGCGAAACTCCGCAGAGTTGATGGGTATCTAAACATGAAAAAAATAAACATATGTTTTTTTTTACCTCTGATAGTGTCTAGTGTGTGTGTGGTGTGTAGTGTGTGACTTGACATATGAGTTGAGAAAATGTTTTATTTTTTATTTTATCGCATTGAGATTACGATACTCACCAAGTCCATGAAGTTTACACAAAAAAAAACTATTAATATTTCGATACAGGTAAAATGACCTACGGTCGTTGACTCCAAAAAAATATATCAACACTTTTTTTAAGCTAATTTAATTTGACCCTATATATGTAGAAATTTAAAGGGTTATACTATGGGTAGTCTTTTCGGTAAAAGCGATCTTTTAAAGACAACCTTTGGATGGATTAAAAGGTAGAAGGAGAGACAATACTGCAGATAGTCTATGGTGTACCAGTTACATATTATACAATTTAATACATGAAGCATATACTAAGACAAAGATATGGACACTTAAAAGAAAACCGTAGAAAGAAAATGTCGAAGTCCAAACATTAATGGACAAATATGCTCTTCCAAAAATTCACGGGTTCAGGAAGACGTCGATGAAAGCGGAACTGTTTACTGATACAGAATACCTGCCTGTTAAAAAAAAACAACTTGATAGAACATATTATCAAGGACCGCATCATCATTCAACATCAAGTAAGGTAGCAAAGTTCTTATCGTGTAGTAACTTCAATAGCTCATGTCATCGTGAAACGCTGATATTCTTGCTTTTAGCGATAAGACTGCCCATTGTGTCACCCTATGTAAAATTTAAACATTTATATCTGTAACTTTTATGGTGTAAGTAATAAAGAGTATTCTATTCTATTCTATATTCTGACGTGCTCTGGTCGTATCACTCATGAAGGCTGGTTTAGTGAGCACAGAAGCAGAAGAGCAGTGGTGGCCTTTAGGTTACGTACGTACTTACGTGTTCAAACCCAGGCAGTCGACGTTCATTCATATAAACAAAGGAACTTAGGACTTGTTCCTATTTATGGAAGTTTGACAGCTGAAAATTGTCTTACGAAGACAATTTTCAAACATTGGATGCTTTGATATTTCTGCGATTGTATTTTCGAAATTCTAAATAGTTTTTTTTGTGTTGATAGTTTTGTTTGTTTTTCTATTTTATTTTCTTACTTTATTGTGATTTGTGTTGTGCAACGATATTAAAAACATATTTTAAGAAATTACTCAAAGTTTTTTTTCATTTGAGCCCAATTAGAAACGACGTAGTCTAATCCCGGGATAGCAACGAGATCCTCGGATTACGCATCAAAAATCCCATAGTCCCGGGATTGAAAAACATGCTCGGGATTGTATTCTCTAGCAGCAGCGTTCTCTATGCATTTTAACACCATACTGCGATCGCCAACCCGCCTGCTAAGCGTGGCGATTATGGCAACGCCGCCCTGGGGGAGGCAATAGGCTGATGCTTATGGTAAAGAAGAAGACTTTGTATCTGCTTTATTAATATATCTAGATAGTTTCTACGTCAACAATCAAGTTGAGTATTCGTGACGTCTTAAAAGACGTGACATCTTATTCGTGACGTCATAAAAACTATAAATAGTTAGCTGCATAATGCTGAGTAGTGCAGTGCAGTCTCGCTTGAATTCGGGGATCGATATCGTATCCTTTACTCTTGTTTTTCTTTTAACACAAAGACTGCGGTTTTGTTGGAAGCTTTTTGATCCGCCATATTAAGTAATACGCAAAAATGGATTTCGATCTGTTGGGGGTGGTACGGTACGGCTAAGCTACTAAACTGATTGCGGGGTTTCGTAGAAAAATAAATTGTGACCTGATGGAGGTCCCGTTCTTCTCCATACTTAAACTCAAAGCATTTATTTCAATTAAACCAATTACAGGCACTTTTGAATCGTCAAAGAGTCGGTCAGTTAGTCAGAAAGTTGAAGCTATTTGCCCATTCCAAAACGTAGATCTCTATGGAGAAGAATAGGCAAGAAACTCCAAGGACGCTTTTAAATCAAGATATTACAAAATCCTGGGTACATTATTCTTGTCGCTTCTATATGTGAGAACAATGAAAAAAAAATAAGTTATTTAAAAGCAATGCAAAATATAAAAAAAAAGATTAAAAATAAGCCCTGGCAGATAGGAGATGACCAGTCACAACTGACGGCGCCCGTTCACGAACATGACGCGTGGATCAGGACCATCCAGCTCAACCATTTTGTAGGGAGATAAAGATCTACGTTTTGGAATGGGCAACTAGCTTCAACTTTCTGACTAACTGGTCGAGTCTTTGACAGTTCAAAAGCGCCTGTAAACTAAGGTACTAACTCTCTTCGTAGAGTTTTTGTATTGCTGATTCTAATGATAATAATTCTGTAAAGCCATACTTGTTACGTCCGCGAATCATATTTAGATCAACAGACAACCTGACACAGACCAGCGGGGCGAGCACGGCCTACTGTGACATGACTTGAGTCACACATTTTATCACAGCTTGAGCGATAAAATTGTTTTGTCATAAAATGCTAGTACAAATTGACATGACATAATTTATCATGTCTTGTCACAAACGTCTTGACACGCCGTGCTCGGCCCGCTGCAAATTGCATAAAACGTAAGAAAATTTCAATTTCGCGGGCTACCTTAGCGCATCCCCCTTAAGGGGACGATAACCGACTTTTAATGATTTTATACTGAACATCACATCCAAACGAGTAGTGTTAATGATTTGAAAAAAATATATGATAAATTAGAGCATTTTCTCAATAACATAATATGTGAATATTTTAGATTATGTTTACATTAGATATTGAAATTAATTTGTAAAGTTATGTCTAATGCGGATAAAAAACTGAGAATAGCGCAAAATATACTAAGCGTATTTTTCTGAAAACTGCACCAACTTAAAGATAATTTAATTATTGATCTTTTAGTATACGCGTTTTATTAAAATACCTTTTGTTTTGTGTCTAATAAATGAATAATGCGTCAAATTGGAGACAGCGCTCCTTGATGGGCGAGTCCTATTACTGGCTGAACGTACGACGCGTTGCGTGAGCTCAGAACAGAACACGCAAGCTAACCACTCAAGGTCACTGACATATATATGCGTCTTAAATAAATACTATGAGTTTGAGCCTACTTTTGATCCTAATTTAATGTTGGTGTGTTCTGTGGCTGCTATTTTCTTAGTATTTTCGCCACGCCAGACGTTTTGTCTCCATTATTCTATCTTCCCAACTCCGCATCCTTTTATAAATCTTATTTCAATTTCGTTATGGCAATATTATCCAGTTCCTTATATTGTGTTTATACATTTATTTAGGTTCGAAAAGCTCGTGGCTAAGTAATAACTAACAGCCGCACGGGTCGATCCATCACGTTAAGCTACGCTTGCCGGGGATGGGTGACCATCTTTACACACCGAGACTCCTCCGTGCCTCGGAAAGTACGGCAAGCCGTTGGTCGATCTTTGACAGTCGTTACGGGTCTGACAGCCCGAAAGTCTGACAACCAGTCTTACCAAGGGGTTTCGTATTACCCAGTTACTGGGTTGTGGAGGTTAGATAGACAGTCGCTCCATGTAAGATACTGGTATTCAGCTGCATCCGGTAAGACTGCAAGCCGACCACAACATGTATAGTTAGTTGGAAAAAGGCTAGGCTGATTGACATTTATGTAGGTCCGTAATTTATCATCCTATCACACTAAAGTTGTCAAAGGACTTCTTGGCGGGAAAGTGAAGCGTCATGTTCAGCAGTTTGTTTAATTTTCCAAAATTTGTGTTTAGCCGAATATTAATGTGTAATAATGGTGGATTATTAACCATTAAGTGTTTGTGAACGTGCATTAGTGTAGGCAAATGAAACAAAACAGTGCAACTTCGCTTCAAGTTCTCTCAAGAAGTCCGCGTGAGGTCTCAGTAAAGTGCCACATCTTTACTCAAACTCAAGGGGAGTGGGCGGGGATATCATCATCATGCATTTATAATTCATTTCATCAATACTATACAAGAACTAATACGTGACATTGGCTAAATGCACAAACCGTGCGAAGCCAGAAGGAAAAAAAAAAAAAAAAGTTCTCAAAAAATAATAGGCCCGTTTTGACATTTAACTTGAATCGATTTATCGTGAGTATCGAGTACCGAGTCGTATGGTTACTTCACTAGTTACGTCTCGATTAACCATCGCGACGTAACTGACTGTGTGACAAGTTTAACAAGAGAAAATAATAGGCGTTAGTTTGTGAGTATGTTTGTTACTTCTTCACGCTTAAACGGCTGGACCAATTTTGATAAAATTTTGTATGAAAGTAGCGGACACCCTGGATTAACATATAGGCTACTTTTTATTCCGATATTCCCACAGGATCGAGACTTACGCGGGTGAAACCGCGGGGCGCAGCAAGTCCTATTATAAATGCGAAAGTGAGTTTGTTTGTTAAGCTTTCACGCTAAAACGGCTGAACTGATTTAGATGAAATTTGGCACATGAGTAAACCATGACCTCTTTTAGGATATATGATACTTTTTATCCCGATATCCCTACGAGATCGAGACTTATGCGGCTAAAGCTGCGGGGCGCAGCTAGTTTGTCCAGGTTCCTCACGAAGCCAAATAAATCATCTACTTACGAGCTTATCCATCATATTAAAGCATTGCTAATACATAAGCATAACTTCCGATGAAGAATGGCTCAAAACTGGAAACCACAAAGCCATATTGATGTCTCTAAACTACTTTAAAGTTGTCAAGGCGTTTCATTTCACCTGGATCTTTTACCTTCCAGTCGACCACAGCTAACTTTTTATTGTCCTTTACTTTTTTTGCTACTACATAAATTTATTTTCTATCTCTTTCTTATATCTTCTCTTTTTCTCATTTGAGTGGTTATCATTTGTAGGATTAGCATCCGCTGTATACAGGGTTATTTTTTAAACGTCAATAACCTCTTAAGGGGGCATTGTACTAATCATTATGAAAAACTTTTACTATGGGACTAAACCTGAAATCGCGAAAAAAAAATCTGCTGTTCTCTACATTTTAACGAATTATTCGAACATAAATGTAGGGAACAACTGGTTTTTTTTTCGCAATTTTAGTTTTGGTTCCATAGTAAAAGTTGTTCATATTGATGAGTATAATGACCCCTTAAGAGGTTATAGACGTTTTAAAAATAACCCTGTATAGTGTGTTTTGTGCCCGGTTGGCGGCGATAGGCTCGCCTCCTAGTACATATAACTTAAACATTACTACCGAAATGTGGGTGTACATAGCTACACCCCTGCCTAACCCTTCGGGGATTTTATGTTGATATATGTATAGAGTGTCGTATGGAGATATATGCCTTTCTTAGGCGATTAACACACGGCACCGCGCACCGCCGCGGTAGGCGGTGAAGCGGATCTCAACGTCGCTTTAGCCTCTAATAAATCCGTTGATGCCTAACACACGTACACCGCCCGACCGCGCGGTTGAGCGGTGCTCTCACCATATGACACCGCGGCGGTGCGCGGTGCCGTGTGTTAATCGCCTTAAAGAACGCATCTTCTGTCTAACCAACGTCTCCGTTATCAAAATAGTTGTAATCATAATCGTTTAATCCATAATTATCTCCTGTGGTTTTATTTAAGTCTAGCTGTTGCCCGCGACTTCGTCTGCAATCGTATATGTATACTGTGCGTAATTATTGCGTGCTTCGGAGTTAGCACGCCCCCGTCGGATGGCCGAGTGTTGTGATGTCTTTGATTTAATTTAAAAAAAGGTATTATCTTAATACCGAATTATAATATTCACTGTGGCAACTCTGTTAAAGTTCAAATTTTTTTTTTTTTTTTTTTTTTTTTTTTTCCTTCTGGCTTCGCACGGTTTGTGCATTTAGCCAATGTCAAGTTTTAGTTCTTGTGTGTGTTCTTGTGTATTGATGAAATTAATTATAAATGCATGATGATGATATCCCCGCCCAATCCCCTTGAGTTTCAGTAAAGATGTGGCACTTTACTGAGACCTCACGCGGACTTCTTGAGAGAACTTGAAGCGAAGTTGCACTGTTTTGTTTCATTTGCCTACACTAATGCACGTTCACAAACACTTAATGGTTAATAATCCACCATTATTACACATTAATATTCGGCTAAACACGAATTTTGGAAAATTAAACAAACTACTGAGCATGACGCTTCACTTTCCCGCCAAGAAGTCCCCAAAGTTCAAATTATTAATGTTGTAACAAACTTTTAAATGTATTTTCATTATGGTAACTGAATGTATTATTTTACTTTGGCAACACAGAAATAACGGTTATGATGCTATCGTTATTTCTGAGTGAGGAAAATGTAATTTTAAATAATAAAATGTAGTGCAGACTCAGTCATCGTTTAGTTGCGAAATAGTGCAGTTGTGCGGAATAAACTGTTAGCAAGAAACTTAGCAAGTCTTCAATCAACTAACTTCGTTAGTTTAGCCGAGCAAATATTATTATGCGAATTTATTCTCAAATAGCTGCGTGCCGGCTCCGTTTGGTGCCGGACGTGAAGAATAGCTCCATCCCATTTCTTCCCGTGGGTGTCGTAAAAGTCGACTAAGGGACTTACTAGAGAATGGGCAGCAGCGTTCTCTATGCATTTTTAAAACCATACTGCGATCGCCAACCCGCCTGCCAAGTGTGGCAATTATGGCAAATCCCCCCCCCCCCTTTTGGGGGAGGCCTATGTCCAGCAGTGGACGTCTTTCGGCTGAAATGATGAGCTTCGTGCCGCAGTTTCATCCGCATAAGTCTCGATCTCGACGGAATATCTTTAATAAAAACTAGCTTATATCCTAAAACAGGCCATGATCCATGTGCCAAATTTCATCGAAATCCGTTCAGCCGTTTTAGTGTGAAAGTGTAACAAAACTCACTTAATATTTAGTTACGAATAATTACGATGGCAGAATTCCTTTCAAAAACTTCAATAGACTCGGGGAACTTGCGTGAATTGTCAAACGGCCTATGTTTATCTTCATTCCCAACCAAAATAGAATTAGTCATATTTTAGTATTTGTACTAAAATACTTTACGCACGATGAATGTGTCTGATTCATTCGCTATTTTCAAGAGAAGACCACACGACAGCTTTAAATCATGAGGAATTTAAATATAAATAAGTAGTCTCAGTCTATTTTGCTCCTAGACACTTCTTGTTTCCGATGCAGCATGAAACAAACTGTCATCTCTTGTATGATTTGTCATGTTCTGCGCAATATTATTTTTCTTCATGAATCTTTCATATTTATTTATTTAACTGTTTATGTACATACATCGCACCTCCGCTCAAATAGTGTCATAAGTCAAAAAAGCCAAATATCGAGAAAAAAGCCTCTAAAACTTATTCTAAATTATTTTTCACGTTTCGGCTTTTAATTTAAAAACTAAAAAAAATTGTCAATAAGTTGTTTAGTACTTAAGTTACAAAATTGTTTTTGAAGCTCTACAAAACAGTGATTCTGTAGAGTTCAAAAAAAATTGTTGCTTTTTTGACTTATGACTAGTTATGACACTATTTGAGCGGAGGTACGACATATAAACAGACAAGAAGAAAGGAACAGAAAAATACGTACAAAGGTGATGCTTATTTCTAAACAAATCTCTTCCAGCATACCTGCGATAGGAAAGTAGACAAAGAGATGTAGACAACGTGTGTAAGAGTAGAAGAGAAAACAAAATACAAATAATAAATACTATTCACTAATTTAAATATAAAAATACAATAAAGGAATATACTTATACTTACTTACCTACATACATACCATATCTTAAGGCGACGATAACCGACTTTTAATGATTTTATACTGAAGATCACGTCTAAACGAGTAGTGCTAATAATTTGAAAAAAATATATGTTAAATTAGAGCATTTTCTCAATAATTTAATATGTGAATATTTTAGATTATGTTTATATTACGTAATGAAATTAATTTGTAAATTTATGTCTAACGCGGATAAAAAACTGAGAATGGCGCAAAATCTACCAAGCGTATTTTTATGAAACCTTCACCAATTTGAAGATAATTTAATTATTGATCTTTTAGTATACGCGTTTTATTAAAATACCTTTTGTTTTGTGTATAATAAATGAATAATGCGTCAAATGGGGACCAGCGATCCTTGATGGGCGAGTCCTATTACTGGCTGAACGTACGACGCGTTGCGTGAGCTCAGGACAGAACACGCAAGCTAACTACTCAAGGTCACTGGCATATATCTGCGTCTTAATTCTTAAGAGCCTATACTACCTCAAATGGCTTAGCATGATCCTCCGTTATGTCGAAAATACTGCAGCATTCATTTTGAAATAAATATATGGTAAAGTTGAGGATTAATGTTAAGTACCATATTTCACGAAAACACGATTCCATAAAATTTTCTCTACTTATAGAAAAAAAATCCAAAGTTAGAGAAATCCGAACAATAAACCGCTGGTATTCAAAAAATACTTCAAATTAGATAATGAAACTTTGCATATTAACTGAACTAACTATAGAGCAGGTCTTAACTTATTTTTTTTAATTATCATTATTTTCACCGTAAAAAGAAATAAACTAAACTATCGGTGCCTTGGAGTCTTCTCCCTGCCACCCTGTCTCGCTTGCTCGCTTGACCGCCAGCTGTAGGTGCGAGCGAGATAAAGACTGAGGTGGCGCTGAGGTATCTTAATAGCTGCCTTTTACAGGCCTTTGCTAACAATATATGCTTAATATATTATTATTTACTATATTGGAAAAACTCCGTAGAATATGACTGCCTCGTTGGTCTAATGGTCACAAGAGCTACCGCTAAGCATGAGTTCCTGGGTTCAATTCCCAGTTCGGGCAACGTGTTACTGGGTATTTCTAGCAGGAATTTCTCAAAAGCCAGGAGTCTATAGATGTGTGCTCCGTTGATGGCAATACGCTTGCATGGCCTATTACATGGGACTTAAACATAACTTGCGAAATGTGGGGTATACCTCTGCCTAACCCTTCAGAACAACCACCAGGCGTGGTGATGGTATAAACCGTTAATTCATCCACAGTTTAATAGCCAGTCTGCTACTAACAACAAGACGTGCAAACAACAGCATTTTGCCGTAAAAACACAACTTTGAACTTCCCTATCTGACCAGAATCTTATTATTCAGCAAAACAAATAACTTCAAAAAGCTTTTAATTTAATTATTCCATTGTCCGAGTTTTGTACGGAATGCCTATTGTTTGTGTTTGTAGTGAAATCTTATCATAATTAAGTATAAGGGTTCTTTTTAAACCAACTACCAGATGTCGTAGTGGGGAAGCAGGGGGAATAACAAGTTTGTTTTCTCTATAAATAGAACATTAGGGGAACCATTTGTGATAATTATAAGCCCGGTGTTTTTAGAGCTTTTGGTAACAGATATTTTTGGGAACTTACACCCAACGGTGGAGTTTCTTGCCCATTCTTCTCCATACGAAACTACCTTTTGGAAGGGGCGACTAGAATCAATTCTATTTTTTTGTAAATATTGACGTTCAAAAGTGCCTTATGCATATGTGCTAAATTTAAATAAATAATTTGACTTTGACTTTGACAAAAAAAAAAAAAATTGCGTAATACAATCAGTAGTGCCCAATGGGTTTATTTTTTACAGTTCAACAACATTCAATAAGTTATGAGCAGACGATTTTTTCAAACAATGAAATGAGCAATTTCCTTAAAAACAAATACTTAGATTTTTTTTTTGTTTTTAAATTATTTTAAGTTGATATCTATAATTTTTTTGTGCTATTGTGTGTTGTGCTATATCTTTTGTGTGCACTGAATAAATGTTTTATCTATCTATCTATAAAAAATAACAAAAACTGGCAAAGTGCGGGTCGGACCACGCAAAGGGTTCCGTAGTGGGGATTAGTGGGGAACATTTTTATCTGTAACTTTTATGGTCTACATAGTCAAGAGTATTCTATTCTATTCATTTATCTTAAAAACAAACTTTACATTGTAGTTGAAAAACATGTTCCTCACGATTTACCATGTTATTTTTAGATCATAGACTTCTTATAGGTTTTCCTATAATCTACAGGGTTACTGGTAACTCGACGTATTCCTTGCAGGACGTCAAGTAGGGTTAAAATGCAACAAATTAAGCCACCAAATGTTCTACCAAAATTTCAGTTCAGCAGTTTTTTTTTTTTGAGTTTTAGTTGTTGTATGCTGAATCAAATTTAAAAATAATACTGGAATTTAAGTTTTTATAGCTGATGCCGTAGCCAGATCTTTGTTAATAATTAAAAGTTCCAAAATTACTAAAACTTTGGCAAAGATCACAAGTTAAACATTTTATTTTTCGTAATTTTTGTCATTACTTTATTTAAAAAAACTCTAAAACTACTGAATTTCGGTAGAAAATTTGGTGGCTTAATTTGTTGCATTTTAACCCTAATACGACGTCGTGCAAGGAATACGTCGAGTTACCAGTAACCCTGTTTATGTAAAGAACTATTTTCTGTATATTTTTTTTTTTTCAATATTTTAGACTCAGTTGTTTCAGAGATATTATGGGATCTTAAGGGAAAGATGGTCAAATTTCGTCTATTTTATTAAATAATTTTAAAAGTATTTACTTTAAAATTATAAAAAAAATATCTGAAAGCCTTACAACAAGTCCTTTTATTTGGTATGTCACACGGTACAGTATCCAAAACTTATTTTTAATCTTCTAATTTGCCCCCCAAGTGATATTCAAAATTCAAAACTCATTTATTTACGTTACACGTCCGACTTTGGGTCAATAATCGGTCCAGAAAATTCGTAGCAAATTGGCTGTGACAGACGGACAGACAGACAGACAAACGAGTGATCCTATATGGGTTCCGTTTTTTGAACCTTTTGAATATTTTAACAACAATAGTGTGTGCCTCGTGCACAGCTGCGCCAAAAAGGTTCAATTTCAGAATTAATGGCATACAGATGCTGTCTGACGCTGGTTTTCTAATGAACCTTTAAGGCGTCGATAACCGACTTTTAATGATTTTAAACTGAAGATCACGTCTAAACAAGTAGTGTTAATGATTTGAAAATAAAATATGTTAAATTAGAGCGTTTTCTCAATAACTTAATATATGAATATTTTAGATTATGTTTATATTATATAGTGAAATTAATTTGTAAAGTTATGTCTAACGCGGATAAAAAACTGAGAATGGCGCAAAGTCTACCATGCGTATTTTTCTGAAACCTTCACCAATTTAAAGATAATTCAATTATTGATCTTTTAGTGTACGCGTTTTATTAAAATACATTTTGTTTTGTGTATAATAAATTAATAATGCGTCAAATTGGGGACAGCGCTCCTTGATGGGCGAGTCCTGTTACTGGCTGAACGTACGACGCGCTGCGTGAGCTCAGTACAGAACACGCAAGCTAACCACTCAAGGTCACTGGCATATATCTCCATCTTAATTGTGAACCTGAAGTGCAGACGGAATGGGAAATATGGGAATAATAACAGTAGCAAAATTCACTACTCCACTGTGGCATAAACACAGCGCCCCAACACGATTAAATGACCATCAACGCTGATGCTCATAATTGTGGCAATTAAGATGCATCGTCGAGTATCTGTGCCCGTCAGACGGATCAGTCACGTGATGGCCAGCGATGTGTTGACTCGCTTGAGTGGCCCGCTGTGATAGATGTGTGGTTACAAGCCTATGGTTTTGTGGAAATATAGTGAAAACTTACATGAATATGAAATAATCTATCCGGTAGAATTTGCGTGAATTCTGTTTTATAAGGTACTAGTTTTTGCCCGCGGCTTCGTTCGCGTTAATTTGGAATTTGACAATCAATTCGGGTTGTACTCTACTTGTAGTTTAGCGGCAAAAAACTCTTAACACACTACTAAAGTTTCTATAATAATATAATTCAATCATGATTCGAAAGACACGTGGCGCCATCTATTATCATAAGAACGTTATTGTTGTTTTCCTCGGGAACAGTACTTTTTTTCGGGATGAAACACGGGATGTCCGTTACTGTACACCTGACAGCATATATGCAAAATTTCAGGATGATCGGTTCAGTGGTTTAGGCGTGAAAAGGTAACAAACAAACTTACTTTCGCATTTATAATATTAAAAGTTAGGAGTTAGGATATCTTTCCGACTTGCAAAACGAAAATTGTGATAGCTCGGCTAATATGCTTGATATAAATATAATTTATAGCAAATCGCACTGAGGAATAATGTAGCTTTCCACCAGAGAAAACATTTTTAGAATTGATCTGTAGTTCCGGAGATTACCCCTACATACAAACAAACAAACTTACAAACAAATTTTACCTCTTTATGATATTAGTATCTATAGATTTGGTAGATGGAATCCCTAACTTACTAATATATTGTCATTTTTGGAAAACAAACGTTAACAAAATCCGGCCATAGTGCGAGTTGGACGAAGGGTTCCGTAACACCGTACAATATTTACCAACATATTTTTTTTAAATACTTTAAGTAATATACATTTCTTGTATGGGGACCTCTCTTTTAATTTTTAACTTTATTTTATTTTTATTATTTGTTGTTATAGCGGCAATAGAAATACACAATCTGTGAAAATATCAACTGTCTACACATTACGGTTCATGAGATACAGCCCGCTGACAGACAGATGGACGGACAGCGGAGGCCTAAAAATTCAAAATATATATTTGGGAACATAGATATTCTGTAATCCAATCGAAATAAATACACACTACCTTAAGAATATGTTTGATTTACAAATTATTTTGATATTACGTTTGTATGAACGCGTAGTTCATACAAACGTAATACCAAAATAATTTGTACCAAAATGCTACGCCGCCGGCCCCTTAAGTGTAAGGTTTTGTGTAAATTAGCTGAAATATGACAATGACTGTTGAAGATGTCGGGAAAAATCATGCCCACTGGTGGCTTTACTGGCCTACCCTAGTACGATTCCGTAAGAAAATTTCCAACCTCCGAGCGGGCGAGGCCGCGAGCAAAACCTAGTATTACATAAAATAAGTAATCCAGCTATATAGGCCACTCACTCTATCCTAGAAATAAGTATCTGAAACTGCAATACTCCTAACAGCGATGAATTAATGCATGCACTAGTGTCCTATTAATTAAGATGTTGGACATGTTAATCTACTCGTACCTACCTACTTAAGCACTTATGTTAATGGAATTGTTTATACTGAAGAAACTAAGCTGTAGCTGCAGTATTGTCTCTCCTTCCCCTTTAATCCATTCAAAGGTTGTCTTTAAAAGATAGCTTTTAGAGGTAAGACTGACCATTGTGTCACTATAAGTAAAATTTCTAAATTTCTAACTGTAATTTTTATGGTGTGCATAATAAAGAGTATTATTCTATCTATCTATCCAATGACGTATTATAAATAGACGCGTCATACACGAACATTAGTGCACTCAAAAACAGCGGAAGCCGTGAATGTAGCTACATACAGCATACAATCATACAGTGCGTGAAGAAAAGGAAAGACCTATATCTGTTGTTAGAAAGAGATGAACATACATATTTAGGCCCATATTAATAGAGCGCTACTCAGTACTCAAGCATTACTTAAGACTAGATTCAAGCCATTTGATTGGTTGAAACTAGTCCTAAGTAGTGCTTGAGTACTGAGTAACGCTCTATTAATACGGGCCTTAGTTACGTGAGTAGCTGTTACATGTTCATTGGCGCGTACGCGTGGGTCGCAGCAGTCAAAAGAATTTCAAAACAATAACATTTTATTATGTTATAATAAAAAAATACAGCTTAAGTACGCATGAGATGAGACTTACTCTCACAGTAGTAGTGGAATTTGTAAATCGTGTATAGACACACGCGGCTACACGTGCGTGTAGCCGCGTCACTGGATGGCGCGCGACTAATTACAAGTCAGGCAATTGCCTTGCTTTTACTTTACCATTATTGAACGCAGGTAACGCATCTAAAGGTCATTGTATTTATCTGTTGAATTTCGTGGCTAAGTAGCAAAGCACCCCACGCTTTTTTACGATAAAATAAATTTCTTGTTAATCACTATTATTATTTCAAACTTATTTAAAATTCTTTTCTAAGTACTTTTTAGTTTAGTTTTCTATTAAAGCGTGTTTTTTAGTTTTATTAAATATTACTTTTATAAATTAAATTCGGTTTTCGTGTCTGTCCATTTAACTGCGTTGTTCTTGTATATACTACTAGCTTTCGCCCGCAGCTTCGCCCGCGTGGATGTCGAAAACAAAACAGCTTCTCTATCATCAATATTCTTGTCTAGTTGGAAGCAACGTAAGCGTGGTAAGCAGATAGGAGTGCAGTTTGATTTACAACTTTACGGAAGATAATAATAAAGATAGCATATAAATACCAACTTCGTTTTGTACATACTTGTTCAATATACGTGTCCTCCATTTCATTTCTTTATTTTTTCTACTGTTTTTGTTCTTAAATAATAATTGATGTAAGTATATCAACTTTTGAGTTATTCAAGGTACGCAGTAAAATTCTCCCGAAAACTTATTTACCCGATTATTTCTTATTTTATAAGTTATAACCAAATTATATACCGTAAACCAATCTTGGACCTGAAGAATAGAATTATTCACGTCGCCAAGATTTTGTTACCGTCGGTCTATTTTAAAAATCAATGACGTGTCATCTGCAAACATCTCCGGTTGATTTTGAAGTAATTGGGGTAAATCGTTAATGTAAACTAAAAAGAGGAATGGACCCAATATCGAACCTTGAGGAACGCTCATTGCTTTTTCAGACCCCAAAGAGTTCACGCCGTTTACTTGAACCCTAACCTTTCTATCTTTCAGGTATGATCTAAGTAAATCAAGTGCTGTATTCTTAATCCCATAGTGTTCTAGTTTCAGCAGAAGTGTCTCATGGTTAACGCAATCGAAAGCCTTTGAGAGGTCACAAAAAATTCCAATGGCATTTTGGTGTTCTCCCAGGCGTTAGAAATGTTCTTTATTAGGGTGACACCGGCGTCAGTGGTACAACGACCTTTAGTGAAACCGTACTGTTGTTCATGAAAGATGGAAGATTTATTGAAGTGACGTAACATTTGATTGAGCATCAACTTTTTAAACACCTTACTGAGAACTGGCAGAATTGACACGGGCCTATAATATTGTTGGGTTCTTTACTATCTCCGGATTTGAACAAAGGAACTACTTTTGTGTGTTCCATGAGATCCGGAAAGACTCCTTGGTCCACATTGGTGTTAAATGTGAAAGCTAAATAGGGCGCAATGGTTTCGATGACAGATCTACAGACTTTTACAGACATGCCCCATAGATCTTCTGTTGATTTAATTTTAAGATCTTTAAAAGTTTTTATAACAGCCTGGGGGTTTGTGTGCTGAAACCTTAACTCCAAGGGGCATACCTTTACATTCTTTCTAAGTAAGGCAGCAGAAAGCGCGGGTGAGGAACTTAAAGTTTCGGTAGTTTTAAGGGGAATATTAGCAAAAAAAAATTCAAATTCCTGAGCTATTTCTACCTCTGAAGTGATGGGCCCATGTGCAGTCTCTAAATTAAATTCAGTATTACGCTGTTTTTTCCTACCTAACTCATTATTTATTATTTCCCAGGTAGTTTTTATTTTATCATCTATTTATTAGCTATTTTGCACACACTTTTAAAAGTTTTAGAATATTTTGTAACATATTGATGAAAGCTTGTATTATTCATATGTTGCTTTAAGCCATAAAGTTCAAAAAGATTTTCCCTGCTTTTAATTCGTAAAAGCAGGGAAAATCTGCTTTCGTGGAGACCTGGAGTCGCCCAATCACTAAATACGAACTTTGAGTAAATACTTTTAGTCTTCAGTGGTAAAGTGTCATTATATTACTTGTTTAATAGTGAAAAGAACTTTGCGTAGAACTCAAGGTCACAAATATTATGAAATTAACTTAGAATTTATTACATTAACTAATTAATAAAAATTAACCCATCACCGGGCGCAGTTGGGCATTTGCAATTTTATGGTATACTTATAATTATAATTATAACTGTTAACGAAGGTATAAACTGGAATAAAAAAGGCTTTCAACATAATTAAGAGTTGTCTTTGAAGATTTTGTTGAAGTATTAAATTATGTTTAATTATGTTTTGAGTTCCATCACCATAAGCACAAAAGACTTGAAAATATCATACTGTTTTTGTTTTGGATAAAATATTTACGGTTTAAGAGGTACACTGCTTTAAAAAGCACATTTTTGACCATTTTTAGAAATCTCCACCTTAAAGAGTAGTTAAAAAAAAAACCAGTCAAGAGCGAATCGGACTCGCGCACCGAGGGTTCCGTACGTATATATATGATGTTGATGATTTCTGAAAAGCTGTGCTATTTAGAGACATCGTTTTATTTTTCCTGTAATCTTTACATATACTTCTATCACATAGAATAATTTCGGTTTTTTATCTATGCAAACTTCGGAGATAAGGGGGGCGGGGACGGTATTTTTTTACATTTTTCATCAAAAGTCGGAAACTATGCTGCCTAAAAAAGAAAATATGTTTTAGAATGTGCAAATAGGGTCCTTTCATACGATACCCCGCATGCCCTAGTAGCTCCACTTCAAATATTTAAGACCCCCTTTTTTTTAATTTCTTTCTTGTTTGCAAAATAGTTAGGCAAACGTCATCTAAAACTATTCTAAATTTCAAGTTGATAGCATTAGTAGTTCTTGAGATATCCAGGTGTAACAGACAGACAGACAGACAGACTTAGTCTCACCATATGGGTTCCTTTTTAAAATTTTGGTACGGAACCCTAAAAACAAAATATGTCACACTTTATAATTTACTTAGGTTAGTATTTGCGCCAAGTTTCAGGTTTATTAACTCAAGGAATAAGATTTATTCCCCTTTTGCAGCCCTTAAAGGTCGAATTTCGAAAAATCCTTTCTTAGCGGATGCCTGCCTATAGTTTCCAACCATAAGCCCAACTATTAGTGATTTTAACTTAAAAAGAACTTTCATTAAAAATAAAATTTTATCCCTTTTTTTACCCCTTAAGGGTTGAAATTCTAACAACACCGCTGCATTAGCTTCCAACCATAACTCTAGATAATATATTTAGTGTTTTTTACTTCGAAAATTAAGGACTTTGATACACAACTTCATTCCTCTTTTTAACCCTTCGGGGGTGGAATTATCAAAAACGCTGAGACACGTGGAAATTAATTTTCAATCGTCAGCCTATACACCAAATTTGAAGCTCCTAACTTCAAAAATGACGGACTTTCATATAAACTTCCATCCCCTATTTCACCCTCTTAGGGGTAGAATTTCGAGAAACCCTTTCTTAGTGGATACCTACTCTTCATAAAGAACACACCCTCCAAATTTCATGTCTCTTCCTGGTCCTCCAGCGGTTTAGGCTGTGCGTTGATATATCAGTCAGTTAGTCAGTCAGTCAGGACTTTGAATTTTATATATATAGAAGATGCAACGGGTTTCGATGCAGTTTTCACCATCATTTAGAGAATTTATTCCGGAAGGTTTAATTATATATTAGGTACGTCTATAAACTTACATTATAGTATTGAAATCTTGATGTTTGGTCACGTCGTAAAAACCGCTAGTGTATCAATGTGGTATACACCTCAAATATGAAATAGTTACCTCTATGTTCCTTTAAAAATCGCGAGGACTATGATCCAAATAATTATCTATTCCGTAGTACTAAAGTCACTTCCGTATTTTTTACGAGATACAAAATGGTACTTGAAAGTTTTTTTTTTATTCGAGAAAAAATCAGCACAAATTATTATAAATATAAACACATAAACGAAAAAACCGTGGCTTATCATTTTGAATGAACTATTTCTCCCTATTTTTTTAAATAAATAAATAAATGCTTATGGTAAATTTTAAATTTCGTCTACAATATTGAAAACACTCATGAAATACACGAAAATGCGCAGTTTAAGTGAACACAAATATAGGGAACAGCAGGTTTTTTTTTCGCGATTTTAAGGTTGGTCCCATAGAAAAATCGGTCCCATAGGAACGAGGAAACGCAAAGTCCTAAAAGGACACCCTACGTTACTAAAAGAATTTTTAATAATACTAATATGACAAACTTCCAATCGGCATTAAATAAAATAAACTGGAATGACATTTTTAATCAAAACTTGGACATAAATAAAACTTATAATAAAATTCATGATATTTTACAATCTAATTTGAATAAATACATACCAAAAAAACGGATAAAAATAATGCAAAATAAAACAAACAATTATCTTACTAAGGGACTAAAAAAATCATGCAAAAATAAAAGATTAACTAGAATTATCTCGAACCAGCTCAATAGCGCCGTATTTAAAAAACACTACAAAGAATATTCGAAAATGTTAAAAAGATGTATTAAAACTTCAAAAAAACTTAATTATATAAAAGAGATGAATGCCTCAAAAAATAAAACAAAAACAATGTGATCAGTAATCAATAACATTACTAAACCACATAAAACTAAACAAAATCAAAAGAACATTACCTTAAAATTAAATGACATAATAATAAAATCACCGCAACAAGTTTGCACCGCATTTAATGATTACTTTGTATCGGTAGGTGTAGATAACAACAAAAGTACGGCAACTGCGGCGCCAGCGCCGTGTGGGCCATCGGTACATTCGGTGCATACGCCCGCAATAAACTCCATGTTCATCGAACCGGTAACCGAGCGAGAGGTTTTTAATATTATACGCGGAATGCAAAATAAACGTAGCTTTGGAGTGGACGATATTCCACCGCTATTAGTTAAAAAATGCGTAAAGGAACTAACATCACCTCTCACTAAACTAATAAATATTTCTTTCGACGAGGGACGATTCCCAGAAAAACTTAAAATTGCAAAAATACGTCCAATAGCGAAAAAAGGGGGAAATTCAGAAAATCCTAGTAATTATAGGCCAATTGCACTATTACCCACTATCTCAAAATTTTTCGAAAAAACAATGGCGAAACATTTTTAGAAAAGTTTAATATTTTAGATAAAAACCAATTTGGTTTTAGGAAAAAATGCTCAACTACTTTAGCGGTATACAACTACGTACAGGAAATTTATAGTTGCATTAACGAACGAAAGTACGCTATTCGACTATTCCTAGATATGACGAAGGCTTATGACAAGGTGTCACATACAATTTTATTACAAAAACTTCACGGATCGGGTATTAGAGGGCAAGCTTTTAATTGGTTTAAATCATATCTACAAGACAGAGTACAATTCGTAGAACTAGAATATTTTGATAGCGTTAAGGCTTCTATATACCGGGGCGACTAGTCGCGCGACGCGACGCGACACAAAGGCACCGCTCGTCCCGCGATCCGCGGGGCCTTTGTTCCATGTCGCGTCGCGCGACAAGTCGCGCTGGTATGTAGAAGCCTTTAACCAGGAATGGTACAGCATGGGATCAGATATGGCTACCATTAATAATTCAATACCCCAAGGAAGTATTATAGGAGGTACCTTATTTATATTATACATAAATGACTTGCCAAAAAAGATAAGTTCGCCGTGTATTTTGTTCGCTGACGATGTTTCTTTATTATTTAAAACGCCCGCCAATGTTGACCATTTAGCTATTTTAAAAACTTTCACAGAAACGGAGCAATGGTTAAACAAACATAACTTAGAAATAAACTTATCTAAAACTAAAATATGTCAATTCAGAACATACCAAAGAACCCCAATAAACCTAAATATAATAAGGCAAAAATAAAATTACAAGAAATAAACGAATTTACACTTTTAGGCCTTTTTTTTCTGTTTTTTTTTGGGTGGGAAATTATCAAATAACTTCTCCCGCTCTGGGCTGAGCGGGAGGGCGTGTCAGACTTTTACTGACTAAAACCCACCCGTGTTCCTTCCGTTGCCTGTGTGCCGGGGCCACGATATCCCTTTCGGACAAACTCGCAACCCCGGCAGGCATTGGCCCTAACGGACCCCGTCAGTTGGTGCTGACATCTCTTTGAGGCGCGCGTGAAATACAACGCGCTTTTGACCCGGGCCTGGTCCTTATCGGACGGCGCTCACCGTCCGCAGGCCCGCGCCTACGGTGGCCGGAAATCAGCTTGTGACTCCCGACGCCCGGGGCGTCTCCTGCGGCGGCTAAGGGCGTGAGGGCGCGGACCCTGCCATACCCTCACGCGTTCCGCCTCCTTCTTCGCGAGCATTACTGCTTCGCAGAAGGAGGTGACGGCCTCCCATGCACTCTCGCTCCGAACCATGGCCTGAACCAGGGCCGGACGCGAGAGATCGCCGCCGCCGATCGCCTCCGTGAGGACACGGTGGTGCTCCGCCCAAGCCGGGCAGACCTCCACCGTATGCTCCACCGTGTCCTCCGGGCGATCCACACAGTGGTGACACCCGAGCGTTTCCTCCCGCTTTATCCTGAACAGGAACCTCCCGAAACAACCGTGTCCGGTGAGGACCTGCGTCAGGCGGAAGGTGAGGACGCCGTGGCGCCTCTCTAGCCACTCCTCAAAGAGGGGACTTATCGCCACAATTGTGGCGTGCACTGCGCTGGGTTGCGACAATCGCACTCTCCATGCCGCCACGAGATCCCGCCGGAGCTCCGTCCGCTGTGCCGCGATTTCTCGCGGCAGCGGAGTTTCACCCCGGCCTTTCGCCTCCTCGCGCCACTCCCAGATGTGCACGAGGACTTTTGCCTCCAGATCCCACGGCGGCAGTCCGGCAAGGAGGCTCGCCGCCTCACGGGAGACCGTGCGGTAACCCCGTACCAGCCTGATGGCCATGACCCTTTGGGACGCGTTCAACCGCTGGGCTGGTCGCAGCCTCAGAGAACGCACCCACACCGGTGCCCCGTAAAGGGCCATGGACCGCACGATCCCCGCGTAGAGCCTCCGGCAGGAGGCGTTTGGACCCCCTAGATTGGACAGAAGCCGCTTCAAAGCAGCCCCGGCCCTCTCCAATCTAGGAGCCAAACGTCGGAAGTGCTCCACGAAGTTCCACCGGCTGTCGAGGACGAGTCCCAAGTACTTCATCGTCGACTCGACACCTATGTGAACTCCTCCCGCCATTATCTGAGAACCCGACAGTGGCGCGTTCCGAGGACCATAAAAACACATGGCCTCGGACTTGTGCAAGGCCACCTCGAGTCCCAATTGCCGGATCCTATCGACGATTGTCGCAACGCCACGTTCCGCCAGTTCGGTCGCCGCCTCAACACTTTTAGGCCTAACATTAGACTCAAACCTTAATTGGAAGAAACATGTAGAGAGTACAAGAGCAAAATTGTCCCAATTTATTTATGCTCTAAGCATACTGAAATGCAACACAGACTATAAAACCGCCTTAACTGCCTATTATGCGTATGCCTACTCCTGGCTAAATTATGGTATTATTCTGTGGGGAGAAAGTACTGATTTTATGGACCTCTTCATTCAGCAAAAGAAATGTATTAGAATATTAATAAACATAGATCAACGACAGAGTTGTAGGCCACACTTTGTTAAACAAAAAATTCTCACATTACCAGCAATATACATACTGCAAAGTTGTATATTCGTTAGGAAAAATAGGCACCTCTTCAAATCTACTATCGAGCTAAATGAAAACTATAACCGACGGAACAAGAATAGATTAATACTAACCATCACAAAAAGTTATCGGGAAAAGCCCATATTCACGATTAGCTAACATATTTAATAGGCTACCGGAAAGTTTGAAATCCCTACCAAATGACTCAATTTTTTCGAAACAGTTGAAATCTCTATTATTAAAGAAAGGCTACTATGCCGTTGAGGAATTTAAAACTGACAAATTGTGAATCGATCGACCTTGTACAGTCGAGTTCATTAATATATTAGCCCTTTCAGGCTTCAAAAATATATGACCGTCAAAAAAAATCATAATATTGTGACAACTATAAGCATCATTAAATTGTGGTCAAGATTTCGATTCATTAATATGTGACTGGTTTTTCTCAGTAACATGTATACAGCCAAAAGCACATTATTATATGAACAACATTAAGATCATATTATCTGAACATTGTAGGATTCACAATTATGTATGCACACATGAATACAATAATATCTAAACACAAGTAAATGTAATTCAAATTCAACCTTATTACTTACGTCATAAAGATAATTTTAATAGCAATCTTAAAATTGCATGGTCAAGGAGTTTGCAACATTATTTATCACTGGCTGATTAACTTCAAATGACGGTATGTTTTTCTAATTACTGGAAGATAGTACTGGAAGCTAGTACTGGGAGCTAGTACTGGAAGATAGCACTGGAAGATAGTACTGGAAGATAGCACTGGAAGTTAGAACTGGAAGATAGTGCTGGAAGATAGTATTGGGAGCTAGTACTGGAAGATAGCACTGGAATATAGTACTGGAAGTTAGTACTGGAAGATAGTACTGGAAGATAGTATTGGGAGCTAGTACTGGAAGGTAGCACTGGAAGGTAGCACTGGAAGATAGAACTGGAAGATAGTGCTGGAAGATAGTGCTGGAAGATAGAACTGGAAGATAGTGCTGGACGATAGTGCTGGAATATAGTACTGGAAGTTAGTACTGGAAGCTAGTACTGGAATATAGTACTGGAAGTTATAACTGGAAGATAGTGCTGGAATATAGTACTGGAAGTTAGTACTGGAAGCTAGTACTGGGAGCAAGTACTGGGAGCTAGTACTGGAAGATAGCACTGGAAGATAGTACAGGAAGATAGCACTGGAATATAGTACTGGAAGTTATAACTGGAAGATAGTGCTGGAAGATAGTATTGGGAGCTAGCACTGGAAGATAGCACTGGAAGATAGTACTGGAAGATAGCACAGGAATATAGTACTGGAAGTTAGTACTGGAAGCTAGTACTGGGAGCAAGTACTGGAAGCTAGTACTGGGAGCTAGTACTGGAAGATAGCACTGGAAGATAGTACTGGAAGATAGCACTGGAATATAGTACTGGAAGATAGTACTGGAAGCTAGTACTGGGAGCAAGTACTGGGAGCAAGTACTGGAAGCTAGTACTGGAAGATAGTATTGGGAGGTAGTACGTACTGGAAGGTAGCACTGGAAGATAGAACAATACACTTACTGTATTAGTACAGTAGTAGTAGTACAGTACTTCCAGCACTATCTTCCAGTTCTATCTTCCAGGTCTACCTTCCAGTACTAGCTCCCAATACTATCTTCCAGTACTATCTTCCAGTACTAACTTCCAGTACTATATTCCAGTGCTATCTTCCAGTACTATCTTCCAGTGCTATCTTCCAGTGCTATCTTCCAGTACTATCTTCCAGTACTAGCTCCCAATACTATCTTCCAGCACTATCTTCCAGTTATAACTTCCAGTACTATATTCCAGTGCTATCTTCCAGTACTATCTTCCAGTGCTATCTTCCAGTACTAGCTCCCAGTACTTGCTCCCAGTACTAGCTTCCAGTACTAACTTCCAGTACTATATCCAGCACTATCTTCCAGTTATAACTTCCAGTACTATATTCCAGTGCTATCTTCCAGTACTATCTTCCAGTACTAGCTCCCAGTACTAGCTTCCAGTACTTGCTCCCAGTACTAGCTTCCAGTACTAACTTCCAGTACTATATTCCAGCACTATCGTCCAGCACTATCTTCCAGTTCTATCTTCCAGCACTATCTTCCAGTTCTATCTTCCAGTGCTACCATCCAGTGCTACCTTCCAGTACTAGCTCCCAATACTATCTTCCAGTACTATCTTCCAATACTAACTTCCAGTTCTAACTTCCAGTACTATATTCCAGTGCTATCTTCCAGTGCTATCTTCCAGTACTAGCTCCTAGTACTAGCTTCCAGTACTATCTTCCAGTAATTAGAAAAACATAACGTCATTTGAAGTTAATCTAGCCAGTGATAAATAATGTTGCAAACTCCTTGACCATGCAATTTTAAGATTGCTATTAAAATTATCTTTATGACGTAAGTAATAAGGTTGAATTTGAATTACATTTACTTGTGTTTAGATATTATTGTATTCATGTGTGCATACATAATTGTGAATCCTACAATGTTCAGATAGTATGATCTTAATGTTGTTCATATAATAATGTGCTTTTGGCTGTATACATGTTACTGAGAAAAACCAGTCACATATTAATGATTCGAAATCTTGACCACAATTTAATGATGCTTATAGTTGTCACAATATTATGATTTTTTTTGACGGTCATATATTTTTGAAGCCTGAAAGGGCTAATATATTAATGAACTCGACTGTACTAAAAGCTTGACGTAAATGTGTGACATAGAATAATGACTTAAATGAATGAACGAATTGTTAGTAATAAATGGTTGGTTAATGATTGGTATAATGTAGTAAATTGCAATAATTAGAATCAATAGTACGTAATTAAATTTAATAATAATAATTCGATATATTATACAATTTGCAATGCCCTTACCGGGTGCATGTCTCAATACTGTGTCATGAAATTTTAATGCATGCTTACTAACCAGTGTTTTACATGTTAGCAAATAAATAAATAAATAAAAATTGTTCAAAATGATGAGTACAATGACTCCTTTTTGGGTTTAGTATAAACAAAAACTAATGTTGTATAAACGAAAAAACCGTGGCTAATCATTATGAATAAACTAAATGTTTCATCCAATTTTTTTAAATAAATAATTTCTTATGGTAAATTTGAAATTTCGTCTACAATATTGAAAACACTCATGAAATACACGAAAATGCGCAGTTTAAATTCCGTAAAGAACGCGCGATTAGGCTCGAACGCGCGCTAAAATCCTCATTAAACGTGTAAGTACTATTAAATAGTAATAAATATGCTATTTATCATTCTAGGAATTAACCAATAGCCATCATTAGCGAGTGACGAGTACTTTACGAGGTGTATGAAGGCCGCGTACAGATATAAAAATAAATTATAATGTTAGAATATACTCTCGCGTGACGTGCCGTGGCCCGTGAGACTATATAGTACATACTAATTCCATGCCCGTGAGCTATGACGCGCGCCTGCGTCCTGTTTGAATTAAAAAGTCATTTTCCCGCCATTCTTTTGCGGAACGTGAATTATGAAATAATAAAAAACACGCAATGGTTTTCCTAGAAATAATTTACGTCCACGTACGTCACATGGATTCCTTCCTTTTAGTTTATTTATCTTTTTTAGTACCTAAGTATCTCTATTTTAGGTCTAGAATCTAGAAGTGTGGTACATCCAAGCATCTTTTATGCTCTACATGTATCAATTAGCTGTTTTAATTAAACTCTGCATGATACAAAGTGCAACTTAGTAACGGACCATCAATAAACCCATTGCCACTGATAGTATAATACGCAAAGACATTAAATTATTTACTTATCAATAGATGGGACATAGCGAACAAAATCGTAATCCTATACATTTGTCCAAGTGGGCAAAAGTCGCTCAGTCTAGTGTGGTACGCCTGCGTGTCAAGTTGCAATTCGCATTCATGTCCACAAAAAGAAAATTATTTTCGAAGTATCATGCCTAATTGTGCAATATGGTACTGCAAATCTCGTAGTGATAAAACGACTAGAGGACATATCCAATAACCACGGTTTATTTTCGCTGAGACATGGGATCACAATTTTTCTATGACATTACTTCTATCTAATAGCGTCTCTATCTATAGTGTCTATCTTAAATCTCTTTGGTATTACGCAATTACTCCGCTGAGTTAAATAAATAAAATGTAAATAAAAAGCCTTTTTATATTTCCTGCACACGATTTTCATATTTCTAGTAGGTATGTTTTAATGGGATCTGTGATGTTATCTTAGATTGGAAGCGGTGGTATCCTTCTGCGAAACAGCCGTGTTGTAAAAGAAGCCTGCGGAAAGGGAGCAGCAGATCTCTTCCGCTCACCCAGTCCGCAGCAGGAGCACCGGACGAATGCCCTCTTCCGGCCCCCCTAAATGGGTCCAGAGACGGCGGACTCGGTGACGTCCGCGCCCCTATCATACAGGGCCCGAGATGGCCGCGTGTAGTGATCCACGCGCGCCCCTTTCAGACGTCGCGGGGGGGTCAAACACCTCCCCCTAGACTTGAGGTGGCCCACAGAGGCGGGCATCAGCTGGGGATCGCGGAAGTCGTACTTGATCCCATGTTCCCCGGTGCAAGTGTGGGAAGGGAGCACCGCACCGGGGTGGTTTTTAGTCAGTAAGAGTCTGACAGACCCCTCAGCCCGCCTCAGGGCGGAGGACATCTATGAGGATTTTTCACCCCGATAACAAAAAAAAATCTTTTGGGTGAAGGTCCCCAAAGATGCCCATTTGTCTCGGTCTTGTGCTATTTGGCTCCAATTTGAGCCGGCGGTTCTACTGATCTCGTGTTCGCAATGTGTCAGTGGTCTTCTTAGCTCTTCATAATTGTAAGCCGTGTAAAGTATACATAGCCATCGAGCTTTCCAAAGTTGGCTTCGGCTTGTAGCGGCATCAACATCGTCACATGCGAACTACGCGTCACACTGACGTCACGCAAAATCCTGCATCCCGCAAGCAGAGTTTACCGCGGGACTAGCATATACAGGGTGTTTGGCAGAACGTTGAACAGACGAAAATGGTGGGTAGGTGGGGTCATCTGCTACCTACTCAACCCTAATTTATTTGGCCCTGGCCGACTGGGTATTTAAAAAAAAAAAAAAAAAGTTTTTTTCTTGTTTCACCACTTTCCTAACTTTAAAGTGTATTTTTTTTATTAAAAATGGGCAATAAAACAGGCAATTTTTTTTTTTTAATCTTTGATGTTGGCAGATTCTTATAAAATTATTGCTTTGTTCAGATGTTAGCTAGAAAAAAAGTTATGAGTCCTCAAACTTACAGAAAGATGTAAAAAATACTTGAATGTTAATTTCAACTTGCATTTAAAAAAAAACAAAAAATGATTGAGGAGTTCCAATTCTAGCAAAACATCCCTAGTGTGTGAGCTTTCTAATGGTATGTAATTTGCTTTTATAAAAAAAAAACTTTAAGAGTTATTTCATAATTTTATCAAGTAGGAAATTTTTGACTAAACTCTACCTTTACGGAAAGTTAAATGTTTTGCGAAATTGAATACTGCAAAGTTGGTAAAAATTATGGATCGACGGCTTGCCAGTAGCAGTGGTGCAAATTGACATTCACTATTCCCTTGAGATGGTTACACAAAGCAGGTAGAAATTTTGTTTCACTCTTGCGCAGTCATAGCGTATTTTTGCTCTCTTTCGCTCTCGTGGCACCGTGACGCGTCAGAATGAATTCTTGACGAAACTCTACCTTTACGGAAAGTTAAATGTTTTGCGAAATTTAATACTGCCAAGTTGGTAAAAATTAAATGATCGATTGAAATTATGCTGTACCAGTTAGGTGCGTTAATGAAAGAATTAAATAATTTTAAATAATTTATTTAAATAATAAATCATATTAGATGTTCAAATTGACGCCCTTCATTCGCAATACAGGTGCGGCATCTACGTCTGATTTCTACAGTTGTTGTGCGCAGCAGCATCTCCTGTCGCATAACTTCGAAAGCAGCATTAATTCG
Organism: Tiliacea aurago; assembly: GCA_948098905.1. NCBI lineage: Eukaryota > Metazoa > Arthropoda > Insecta > Lepidoptera > Noctuidae > Tiliacea > Tiliacea aurago. Next base: position 6,640,319 of record OX402597.1, read on the forward strand.
ATTTATCAAATCTTCCCGACTTTCTACTTCTGTAGTGTAAACTAGTTCCTTTGCCCTTCCCCACACGTGAAAATCGAGCGGAGTGAGGTCGGGCGATCGCGGAGGCCAGGGAATTGGTCCTCCCCTGCCAATCCACGAATTTGGGAAACAATTATCCAAATGCTCACGTACAACTAGACTAAAGTGAGCTGGGCAACCATCGTGTTGAAAGACAATAGGCCTGTTTATGTCTACTTGGAACACTTCTTCCACTAATGGTGGTAAATCATTTATCAAAAAATCCAAGTAGTTGTTCGCGTTGATGTTGTCGGGCAAATAATGAGGCCCTATTAGCTTATCGCCAATCACTCCTGCCCAGACATTCACACTGAATCTCCTCTGGAAGCCTCTTTGTCTCTTCACGTGTGGGTTTTGATTTTTAAGTGCCCAATGGTGAAGATTGTGATAATTGACAATCCCTTCTTTGTCAAATTTGGACTCGTCTGTCCACAAAATACTTTTTAAAAAGTTAACGTCGTCCACATCGGTATGCAGCAAATGGCGACAAAATTGCACACGTCTCCCAAAATCACTGTCATCGAGACCTAGAACAAACAAAACATGTCTAAGAATTGATTTCAATACTGAATCTTTTCTTCCTCCGAGTTCAAACTCTACAATTATCCAAATTTTTCATCTTCAATTTTTAAGTACACTAATTGGCTTTATGGCTTAGCCATAAAGACGTAAGACCAAATTCACAAAAGGGCGTGCGACTTTCCAATTTTGTTCTAAAAAGGACCCATAAGTGCTGGCAAGTTTACCTACGCTGACCACCTGCGCAAACCAAATCCGAAATCCGAATCCTGTAAGCGCTGGCCGCCTGATTGTTACGTGAATGCGGCCGAATAGGAATAGTTTATTGAATTTAATTTGAAATTAGAATTGAATGCGCTAAAAACAACATGAGGCAAAACAACTAATAAAGAAAGTGACGAAATCAAGGTTAAATGGAACGATCAATTGAACTGTCTCATAATTTACTACATTCCACAAAATCGTATCAGATGCAGTGCATAAACGGCTTAATCTTACCTTGCACTGGAGTGTAGTGAAAAGCATGTCTACCATCTTGCCGGAGAACAGACCACACTTTCCATATGCTTAAGCCAAGTATTGAAGCTATCTGTCTAATGCTTTTGGTAGGATCCGCGTCAAACTCGGCAAGAACTTGTTCGTCAATGGTAGCATCGGGTCGTGCTGCGTTCACTCGTGGTTCTTGTAAGTTCAGGTTACCGGTTTGTCGTAAACGTCGGTAAGTACTCGCAAACGTCTGATGACTGGGTACTCGGCGGTTGGGATAACGCTCTTGATAAATTCTTCGCGCTTCACGCGAATTTGTATTAGCGCTTCCATACGCTAACAACATGTCCGCGTATTCCTCACTGGTAAAAGCAGCCATTTCTTTACCAATAACAACAGGTAACAGTAATAACAAAAAAGTTAACAAACTTAAACTTAAACTTAACTAGTGATAACAATAAAAGAAAACGAAGTGAACAAAAACAAACGTAAGCGTAACGGGCACGTGAGATCGCAGAGGCAGTTAAGTCTCGACTGAATAAAAGAAAAGAATTCATTCTGAGGCGTCACGGTGCCACGAGAGCGAAAGAGAGCAAAAATACGCTATGACTGCGCAAGAGTGAAACAAAATTTCTACCTGCTTTGTGTAACCATCTCAAGGGAATAGTGAATGTCAATTTGCACCACTGCTACTGGCAAGCCGTCGATCCATAATTTTTACCAACTTTGCAGTATTCAATTTCGCAAAACATTTAACTTTCCGTAAAGGTAGAGTTTCGTCAAAAAATTCCTGCTTGATAAAATTATGAAATAACTCTTAAAGTTTTTTTTTTATAAAAGCAAATTACATACCATTAGAAAGCTCACACACTAGGGATGTTTTGCTAGAATTGGAACTCCTCAATCATTTTTTGTTTTTTTTTAAATGCAAGTTGAAATTAACATTCAAGTATTTTTTACATCTTTCTGTAAGTTTGAGGACTCATTACTTTTTTTCTAGCTAACATCTGAACAAAGCAATAATTTTATAAGAATCTGCCAACATCAAAGATTAAAAAAAAAAATTGCCTGTTTTATTGCCCATTTTTAATAAAAAAAATACACTTTAAAGTTAGGAAAGTGGTGAAACAAGAAAAAAACTTTTTTTTTTTTTTTAAAAATACCCAGTCGGCCAGGGCCAAATAAATTAGGGCTGAGTAAGTAGCAGATGACCCCACCTACCCACCATTTTCGTATGTTCAACGTTCTGCCAAACACCCTGTATATAACGTCCCGACATCAACCGTCGGGCAGTTGCCCACCAGACACAACACCCGTCTGGTCGGAGGATCCTCCCTTTTCTATAGAGGATGAGCGAACTTTACACCCTGTTCCTCATGCCTCTAAAGGTTATTAACCTCGCGTCAAAAGAACATGAGTTCTTTTTCGCTGTGCTACGAGACTACGTCATATTCGTGACACTTTCAAAACTACGCGATTTGTATGTTATCAGCTATCAATGGCTCGTTAATCAGTGATAAGCCGGACAATGGACCGGCTACAACATGATTAACTTAGCGCACAGATATAATGTAAGGGTCGCTAAAAGTTTAACTTTGTTTTTACCACATCGGGGAAGCTATTGGTCTTCATCTAACCTGATGGTAAGGGATGATCAGGCCGAAGGTAGAAGCTAGCTTCACCCGGAATCCTTAACCACAGAGGAACTGGCTAACTAACTTTTATTTTGTTTTATTTTCAAGTATATTTGTATTCTTGCATATTAATTTTGGACACTCTAAAAGTTCAGCTTATACCCTGAAATGACTCCCATTAAAATATTTTATTTTATTTTGCAGATAGGTAATGATTATTGTGCCGTTTAGTCTGTGCAAAACAAAAGTATTTCCTTCCTATCTTCTAATTAAATTCTGTACTCTTTGCTCTGCTCTTTACGTGTGGAGCCGGACGTAAAGAATAGCATCACTTCATTTCTTCCCGTGGGTGTCGTAAAAGCCGACTAAGGGACTTACTAGAGAATGGGCAGCAGCGTTCTCTATGCATTTTAACACCATACTACGCCCGCCTGCCAAGCGTGACGATTATGGCAAACCCCCCACCCCCCTCCACTCCCAGGCCTATGTCCATCACCATGAGAGATTGTAACATGAAAATAGCACATCGCATCATGGTGTAGAAATAGGCCAGTCAGCAGGTTGGTTCCGAGACTGACCCGCTCAGAATGCGCCAGACGTACTTAGCTACTGATGCCCGGTGACGATATCAGGTAGAACCGTTAACTTCCTAATAAAAAATTAAATTTGTTTATTTCAAGTACAACAAGACTCATATACAATTAGATACATAAAAAGGATACAAACAGGATAACAAGCACAGACAAGATAACAATCACACACAGAATAACAAGCACAGACACAAACGCTCACAAGGTAGCAATATGTCTGCTGCAGGATTGCCGGATATAAGGGCAATCCAGTCCGTTGGCGATCATCACCAGGACGGTATTGGCGCTGCCCCGCACTCTTTGCACTAGAGACGCGCATCGCTTGCGCATCGTCGCGTGAAATCAGTCGGTGCGCGCCTCCGCGAACATGCCCGAGGCGCTGCAGTGGCGCCTGAACGCGTTATTGAAGTGGACGCGGCGGGCGCTGTATCCTCTTTCGCCGATCGGCCTCAATGAGGCCGATGAGGCCGATGTTAATTATGCGAGATTCGCCAATCGGTCTGATTCAGTCCGACTGATTCAGTTTGTTCGTGGCGCACACCCATTTTCGCGCCAAATAGGCTGATTCAGAAGAGGTTACACTCTCATCTGTCGATTGACCTGAATCAGGCCGATGTCAATTATGCCGGATTCGTAATCCGATCTGGTTCAGACCGACTGATTCAGTTCTTATAGTGGCTTATCCCATTTTCGCGCCAAAAAGCCCACCTAAGAGAGGGTATGCCGCACGAGTATACTTTGTACTGTGACAACGCCCTCCGCTCCCGCTTAATGTCCGCATCGTCTCGTCATCCTAATGATTCCCTAATCATCTGCCTAGCGTTTTCCCAATTGATATGTTGGGGTCAGCTTCCAGTCTAACCGGATGCATTTTACATGGAGTGACTGCCTATCTGACCTCCACCTGCTACTAGGTAATACGATACCCCTTGGTAAGACTGGTTGTCAAACTTTCAGGCTTCCGACGACCCGTAACGACTGTCAAAGAGATCCCTGTTTGATAGCCGTGACCAACGACTTAACGTGCTTTCCGAGGCGCGGAGGGGTCTTGGTATGTAAAGAAGGTCACCTATCCACGGACCAACCGCGGCAAGCGTAACTTAACCGGATCAATCGACCCGTGTGGCTGTGGTCGTCAGATGAACGAACGTCTGGCAACCAGTCTTTGCCCAGTCGTTACCTCTTGATAAGTCTGGTTGTCAGACTCTCGGGCTTCTGACGGCCCGTAAAACTGTCAAAGATCTACGAACGACAGCCGGGCTCAATGGCGACGTGCTTTCCGAGGCACCGAGGGATCTCGATATCTAATGATAGAGGATTATATCCAAGATAAGAATGCTTGTAAACATGCTGGTCCAGCTCCATAGGACAATCAAGAGTCTAGTCAAAATCAAACTGGTTGCTATTTTAATTGTATAATTTATTATTTTTATGACATTTATTTTACATTCTGTGATTATCTTAACTCACACAATGATATTTTTATTTTTAGGAAAATGTTTTATTTTTTATTTTATTTTACAATGTTTGTAAGTGAGCACCATGTGTCTACCTATCACATAATTAACTTATCTGTCATTGTTTAATTATTATTTATTTTTACCTATTGTGGTACAGTAATTTTATTCTAGATGCATCGTCTTCACATATACTTATATAATTGATGTACCTATACAAAATATTGTAAAACATTTTAAAAGAGTAACGATGGAGTTTCTTGCCCATTCTTCTCCATACGAAGCTACCTTTCGGAAGGGGCGACTAGAATCAATCATATTTTCTTTGTAAATTTTGACATTCAAAAGTGCCATTTATCTGCCTATTTGAAAAAAATAATTTGAATTTGACTTTGTAGGGGGTCTCCCATCCACGAAACGACCGTGACAAACATGTGGCTTTAATTATTTAGTCACAAGCCCCACATTTATACGTTATTATTATTGTTGAAACATCTCTAAGGGTTGAAAGTTTTCATGAATGTCAGAGCATTAATTGCTTTGCTGTCAACCGTTTCTGGTCAAAATATAGTGAGCTTAATTATCATTGTCTATGGCGGTTTGCAAATTAGCGTCGGCCATGTTTCTACTAAAAAGTTTTTTGACATTTGAGTTGCTAGAAATTAAATTTTATGAAAAATGGCTGGAAGGAAATTGCTGTTCAGTGTTTGTGAGATTATTAATTACTGTTGAATGTTTATGTTGTAAATCTGTGTACAGTGAAAAATATAAATGTCAACGCATGTATTTAAAATAGTCATTTCAAAAATCGCAACATTATAGAAAATACACACCTACTAAAAACTTAACAAATGACAGTTTTAACCTGAGTACACATTTTCAATCACAATCCTCGTAATATAAAAAATACCACATGGGTTTAAAGATTGTTCTATAAACATTTATAAATATAAGGTAACTGCGCTACTTTTAGGCAAATGTTATTAATCAGGGAAAGACTTTTTAAATGATATGAGTTTGTCCAGATTTTGATTATTCAGATTTTGTTGTAAATTTGACTATGTAAGACCTGAATATGTACCTGACTATAATATTATTAATTGACTTCACTTTAATTTCCTGTTTTGTTTTGTTGACATTATTTTGTTTGTATTAATATTTTAAATCTACGTAATAATTTGCACGCCGTAAGTAAACTGTAGTATCTCATTAACTTATGTACAACATCATATACCTACCTGTACCTACATGCATAGCAAATAAAGGTCTGATTCTGATAAAGGAAATTCCTAATTCATTGTTTCATAGGTTTGCAGAATTGGTCTGCTCAATAACGTAGGTAAATAACGCTATGAACGTAGCTGTACCGTCAAAATGAAAGGCATTGCGGTCGATTACCATTGTATGTTAGTTACGCAATCACCCAACATTTGCTTGTTTATGGTTGTAGGACCTAAAAATAATCACACTTTACCCAACCACTTTTAAAAACAAGCAATGCAATAAAATCTAGAGCGTATCAATTAAATCAAACAACTATTTTGATGCGAGTATCATCTGCTATTGCATGCCTATCGTGTGTGAAAAAAACGTTTAAAAAAAATGGCGGCCTGTCAAATTTTGGCGCGGTGCCATAGACAACGTAGATCGTAGATTATTCAATACGAGATATTTGTTCGTTCTGTATTACATAATTATTATAATAGGCGTGTTGAACAGTCAGTGTGTTACGGTTGAATTTGTTCATGTTTATTGTCTACAAGCCGTGTGGCCGATGGGGTTCCCCATCGGGACAGCAGATGAACTTCCATACATACTTTCATCTTTTAGGTAAACCCCCTAACAATTTCATGTTTCTAGAACCAGCGGTTTAGATTATGCATTATCTGTCAGTGAATTAATGAATAAAATAATGTTAAAGAAAAGTAAGGTTGTATGTTAATTCCGGGACAATGTCTCGGAATTAACGTACATTGTAACATGTCATGTTGTATAACATGGCAAATTTGCGTATAGTTTGTCAATTTTATAAACAACCAGTTGCTGCCCTTGGCATCGTCCGCGTGGCGTTTTCTAAAATAAAGTTACTCCATACAACATCAGCTATCTGTCAGTGAACGTCCCGTCAAAATCTGTCCAGCTGTTTCGGAGATTAGCCGGAAAAACAGACAAAAAATTTAAAATTTGGTTTTTGGTATTTAAAGGACTGTATATCCTTTCTTAAGCTTTTAGTAAAAAGCTGTTGTTTTGACTTTACAAACAGACACTTCCATTTTATTGCTTTATGGTTGGTCCAGCTCCTTATTACAATCTAGAGCAGGGATGGGGAAACTACGGCCAGCGGGCCATCTCTAGCCCGCGAAGCGTTGAAATCTGGTTCGCGACCATCAAACAAAAATCAAGTGAAGTTTTCGTATTGTTAGAAATTTCATTCTTATTGGCAGTGCGCGGCTCGCATAAAAAAGTTACACATGTCACAAAGAGCAGCGCTCCTCAACCTTCTACTTTGCAGCTATCTTAAAAGTTTAATTGCAATTTCTTTATTAAGAATTTCAATAGTTATTTTGTAATAAGTATTGCACAATAAATAAGTGTTTCAGAAAATACATGGGTATCAATAATTTTATTTCAGTAAATCATACCTACCTATAGCCAAAATTTCAACAACTTGACCCGCCATATATTTCGTTAGTAAATATTGGCACGCGAAGGAAAAAGTCTAGACAAAATCAAACTGGTTGCTATTTTTATTATATAATTTTTGTTTATTATTAATGTACCTATACAAAATATTGTAAAACATTACAATGGGCAAGAAATGCCACAGTTACTCTTTTAAAAATTTTAAAAGAGTACCTGTGGCATTTCTTGCCCATTGTATTTGTATGTTGTGGATTTTTTTGCCCATTCTTCTCCATACCAAACTACATTTTGGAAGGGACGACTAGAATCAATTCTATTATTTTGTAAATTTTGACGTTCAAAAGTGCCATTTACGTGCCTTTTTGAAATAATTTAACTTTGACTTTATTTATTTGTATTGACTCCTGACTGTACATTGAAATAAATAATGGAATTTTCCGGAATTTCCTTTGTTTCACGAAAGGTCAAACCTTTAAATACATATCGCCCGTTACAGTTAAGTATAACATTTTGAAACATACTTAGTAGATGAACTTATAGATAGATCTATTTCCACAATGTAGGTTATGTATGTAAATAGTGCAAATAAACCTACGCTTTATAAACCTCAAAATGGTGAAGGAAAACATCGTGAGGAAACCGGCATGTCCTAGAACCAAAAATTCGAAGACATGTGACATCTACCAACAACCAATCCAACCAATGGACAAGATTGTCAAAATGTTTAGTGTATTGGATACGAGGGTTTTGGCTACTTTGTATGTGCATATTTTAATTATGTTTATTTGTTAAAATGTGCGTTTTGTTTGTGCAGAATAAACAATTTTTCTTTCTTTTTTTCTTTCTTTACCAACCCGCGCTAGGCCCGTGTGGTGGATTTCGGCCCACTCCCTCTCACATAGAGGAGGTCTGTGTCCCCCACCTACGCTTTTAACCTCTCCACCTCCTATTAACGAGGGCATTAAAAATGTTAAAGCATCTTATTTTATATAAGTTGACCTTAATAACACTGTACGTAATTACCATATAGTTAATAATATGACCAGACACGCTTCCATAGTTAAATTAACTGCTATACGAAACATGAAGACAAAAGGAATAGCTATTAAAAGGATGATATGATCATAAATATCCTCATGTTCTTTTGCAGTTATATTTTTAGTTAAGGCGCTGACAAGAGGCAAATGATAAAAGTTACCAAAACACGTTAAGAAAAAAAACTCGGTACAATTTAACGGCAAACTAACCGTTTACTTTGAGTTTCAATCCAAAATATCTGTATTCAATATCAACGTACGGTTGGTATTTATTTAATAACAAGAACGTCTTAAATTTGTATGCAGAACTTGGTTGTTTTTTTATTTTCGATTACTCAACTCATGTTTGAGTAAATAAATAATTGCTTCAAATTTTGCAATAAATTTACAAGCGTTGTGTCATCTCGTTTCTCTTTCTTTTGTATGCAGTCTGACAGTGACAGCGGTTTAACTGTTGTCAGCATCTTAAGTAGGTATACCAAGTGCTTGTAAACTTCGTTAGTTTAGCAGAGAATAATATATATTATTATGCGAAATTATTGTCAACTGGCTGCGTCTCGCGGATTTACTCGCATAAGTCTCTATACCGCGGGAATATCAGGATGAAAAGTAGGCTATAACATTATCCAAGTCATGGTCGACTCATGTGCCAAATTTCATCCAAATCCGTCCAGCTGATTAAGCGTGAAAGAGTAACAACCAAAAAAACTCGCTTTCGCATTTATAATACTCGTATTAGTTAGGATTTTAATTTGATAAACTAATAATTGTTTTTAATCAAAATCAGTTCCCTGACACTATGTTGTGATATTCTGATTCAAAATCAAAATATTTTATTTCACATAAACCTACATTCATCATCATCATTTCAGCCGATAGACGTTCACTGCTGGACATAGGCCTCCCCCATAACGGGGGGGGGGGATTTGCCATAATCGTCACGCTTGGCAGGCGGGTTGGCGATCGCAGTATGGTTTTAAAAATGCATAAAGAACACTGCTGCCCATTCTCTCTAATAAGTCCCTTAGTCCCCTTTTACGACACCCACGGGATGAAATGGATATGTATAGGCAGTCGATCCATATAAATACTGGTATCTAATTGCCCTCATAGTTGGGACTGTTTGATGACTGATTTGAATCAAGTGTCTACCTTCTACCTATTACGGTTCAAAGATACAGCCCCGTGACAGACGGACGGACGGACAACGGAGTCTTAGGGTCCCTTTGGGTATGGAACCCTAAAATTAGTCATTCGATTTCTTACCAAAGTGCAATTTTAGATTTATTAAATTTTATAGACGCAAGTAATTTATAAGAATCGTAAAGTATCGTTTTCTGACATTTGACGCAAATCTTCATTGAATTAACTGGCTAAGATCAAGCTTAACTTCCAAGATATAGAGTACCAACGCCATATAAAACAAACGCCATACGTCCAACAATTACACGCCACACAATGTAAAATCATAGACAAAGCGTGACGTCAGTAGTGCGTCATACAGTAAGTAGGTCACCACGGAGCCATAGAGAATAGAAGTGGCTTTGAATCACAATGACCACTTCGTCACGGAGCAACTTCGGTTTTTCTTGACATTTTTCATGGTTTTATTACTGAAATGTACTTATAGATGGCTTAAAATTGATGTTAAATATTTTGAATTTAATATGGAAGTTTGTTTGCGTAATTGTCCATTTAAAACAGTACCTATGTGTTCTTCTATATTTACGAGAGAAAAAATTATCAAAAAATTGCGTAAAGAAAATGCTGAAAATGTTGAAAAAATTACAAATATTTTATTTGCATCACGCACAGGAAATACAAACAGTAAAAACCGGACAAGTACGAGTTGAATTTGCGTGGTGAGAGTTCCGTACAATGAATATGTAACAGGTTTTTATCCCAAGATAAATATCCCAAGAACAAACTTAACATTTTAGTTGAAAAACATGTTCTCCAACTGAAAATGTAAGTTTGTACGCACAATATTGTGATTTAGCATTTTATTTAAACACTATAGAGTATATACTTCTTATAGGTTTTCCCTTTATCTTTATCTAAGTAAAGAACTATTTTCTGTATTTTTTTTTTTATTTTAGGCTCAGTTGTTTCCGAGATAAGTCAATTTACATCTATTTTCTTAAATAACTTTGAAACTACTAATTTTAAAATGATAAAAAAATATATGTTTGAAACCCTCACAACAAACCCTTTTATTTGATACGTCACACGGCACAGTTTGCAAAACAGTTTTTTATAGACTTATTCCAAAATGCCCAAAAAAGTGGCCCTTATATTCAAAATTAATTTATTTACGTTACTCGTTTGGGTCACAGAAATTCATATGTGTACCAAATTTGAACTTAATCGGTACAGTAGATTCGGAGCAAATCGGCTGTGACAGACGGACAGACACACACGAGTGATCCTCTATGAGTTCCAGTTTTTCCTTTTGAGGTACGGAACCCTAAAAAGAAACATTTAAAACTAACAAATTTACCATTATTGCAGCATTGTGTTGCTGCATATATTTTTAGTCTAATCTAATACATCGATTGATTTGTTGCAATTTTCCATTTACATATTAAAATAAAAACAGTCGTCACACATTTTAACTGCATCCATTACCATACAATAATATCTATATTCCGTTGGTTTAGGTAGTTGAATAAAGGTAAACAAAAAAAACCACGTGACGAGACAGCTGTGAAGTAACCGACTAAACGTAATACTTGCCACTTTAGTTGTCATGCTACTTCACAGTTATGCTCTTCAATTTAGCAACGTTATAATTCGTCGACGTTTTGAGAACCTGTATTTTTGGGCTCTTTACAATAGACAGATAACAAAATATTAGAGTATTATTATTAATAAATTACAAAATTGTGCTCAAGCAGTTACATCAACGAAGAGTAGTTAAAGAATAAAAGATAAAGTAATAAAAGAGATAAATAAAAGAGGAAACTATCGTAAAAATAAAAAATCTATTTAATTTGGTTATAATAAGTTACAACGTGTTTTTAAACAAAAAAGTGCCATCTAATAAAAACCCTTTTTACGTTTGTTTTACCTTTATTTAACTACCTAAACGAATGGAGTATAGTAACTATATAATCATCCCATAACTCGGCATCATCAATCATCTGAATGATATTAAATTGGTACTTAAAATGACGCACGTAAAGTCCTCGCGGCCATATTGGAAAATAAATAGACGTTTATCATTTTAAAATAGACGCTCAATATATTATTGCTGGGAAAGTTCTTCCGTTTATCTAACTTTGAGGAGTGGATTAGGAAGAAAACACCTTCAAAATATATTATATCTTACCAAAAAGTTTGTGGTGTCTCATTTTTTATGAATCTATTTTATTTTCTTAATAGCACAAAGTACTTCAAAATAGGTCATCAGTGGAGCGTAATGCCTCTTGGCTTTTTTTTTTGGGTGGGAATTTATCAAATAACTTCTCCCGCTCTGGGCGGAGCGGGACAGTCGGGACAGACTTTTACTGACTAAAACCCACCCGTATTCCTTCATTTGCCTGTGTGCCAGGGCCACGATATCCCTTTCGGACAAACTCGCAACCCTGGCAGGATGCCTCTTAGCGCTGCCAAGAGGCAAATGATCTAAGTTGACTTTTTTTAAACAATAAAAATTGCCAAATCTATATTATTCTATGTAGTTTGTGGAAGCGGTAAAAATATATACTATTCTTAAACATATTTCTCAGAACTTGTTTGTTACCAAAACACGTTTAGAAAAAAAATCTGGACACAAATTAACGGTAAACTAACCTTTTACTTTGAATTCAAATCCAAAATATCTGTATTGAATAACAACGTACGGTTGGTATTTAATTAATAACAAGAACGTCTTATTTATATGCAGAACTTGGTTGTTTTTTATTTTCGATTACTTAACTCATTTTTGTGTACATAAATAATTGTTTCATGTTTTGCAAGCTGTTGTCAGCGTCTTAACGGCTAACAATTTTTTTTTTGTTTATGCTGTATATTATATTGTGTGCATTTTAGTCTGTGTAATAACAGTACATTTTGATACAAGTGGAGAATGTTTGTTATTGCATTCGAGGCGGAATTAACACCCGAGCCGTAGGCGAGGTTGTTTTTGAGCAGAGAACTGCAATAACAAATCTCCACGTGAATCAAACGACGTTTTTCAATACACTTTTGAAGAAATAAAATAAAAAATATATTTTTTCATGAATTACTAGGAAACTATGATTAATTTTCTTTTTTTTCCGGGCTTTGCTTTCGCCATGTTGAAGGAGAAGCAAAGGTATAAATAAAGCCGATAAACAGCCTAATATGAAAAATAAAAAGCTCAAATATTTTTGCGTTTAGAACACAAATCAATGTTAAGTTTTTTTTATTGTATCAATCATGGTATTCTATTTTTAAAAACATTATTTAAATATTCCAAAAATATTAACGCCGTAAAGACGCATCTTTGCCGAGATTAAAAAAAAAACACCTCCGAATAGAGAGGACCGTCTCTGGCGTGAGACGGTGTGAATAGAGGCATTGAACCAATTTGGACTAAGTATAGGTATAAGTTATCTGTGGCAATTTTTGTTCCGGCACACGTGTTGGAAAATAAAAAATCGCACGCAAGTGGTAATACATGGTGTGGGGTATCGTTGGAAAGGCCGTTTAAAAATATTGTGGGTATATGGAAGCCATTTTTCAATTCTGAGATCCGTTTGCGTAATATTAAGCTTTAAAGTGCAATTTTTTGTTAGTCATGTGTCCCCCCCCCCCTGCCAGCTGAATGGTTGGTTTTGGATATGTGTACTAGTTGCTTAAAGATTTTTCATCAAAATGTATGTGGAATTAGCAATAAAACTGTGAAAAAATTCATGGCAGTAGTATATATAATGAAATTAAAAGGAAAACTATCACAGTTAAGTAGGGTTTACAAGTTAACGAGTAATAGTCGACCAACTTAAATTTGCAGTTGAAGAATTGACCGTAACGTATATCGATGTATGGGAGAGCATATTTTTCAACCACAATGATAAGTTTGTTTTTGAGATAAATTCATCCTAACTACGGAACCCTTCATTGTGCGTGGTGCGACACGCACTTGGCCGGTTTTTTTGTTTGGAATAAAACACTTGAAGTACAATTTTTTTTTTAAACTCAATGGAACTGAAGGTCTGGTGCTCACACGAGCTATTGTACCATACACGGCAATCAATATGACATTTAATTCATGTACCTTTGACTGCCGCTATGCGCGTAGCAATTTTTTTTAATAAAACTATACTTGTGTTTATCGAGGGTAACACGATGTTACCCAGCAACTCTCTGCCTGCGTCTGTGTTTCCGAACGCATACAACCCTAATCTCTTCAAACTTCAAGTAAACAGGCATCTTCTGGGTAAGCTCACTCCATCGTCGACTTTGTCTCTGTCACCTCAGCCCTAGACTAAGGTCAAGAGCAACCCATCCTAAAAAAAAAAAAAAACTCGGCTATGGAGGTCAGATAGGCAGTCGCTCCATGTAAAATACTGGTATTCAGCTGCATCCGGTTAGACTGGAAGCCGAACCCAACATGGCTGGGAACAGGCTGAGCAGATGATGCTGGCCTGCCTTTGCGGGCCACCTCAAGTCTAGGGGGGTAACGTCTAAAAGGGCGCGCGTGGAGCACTACGCGCCGCCACCTCGGGTCTTGTATGATAGGGGGCGGCGGACATCTCCGAGTCCGCCGTCCCTAGACCCATTTAGGGGGGCCGGAAGAGCGCATTAACTGCCCTCTGCCGACGCTCGGTGGGCCTGCTGCGGGCCGAGTGAGTGGGAGAGATCTCCCGCTCCCTTTCCGCAGTCTTCTGCGACATGACTGTTTCGCAGAAGGATACGACCGCGTCCCAGGACTCCTCGCTGCCGGCCATGGAGTCCACCACGGCCGGCAGCGACAGATCGCTGCCCACTGTTGAGGGCACGGCGCGGCCCGTCCCAAGCGGCACACTCTAGCTGCCAGCGTATTCCGCGCCGTGTCCGGCAGAGATGATGGTACTGTGTGGCAACTGGGGAGAAGCCTACATTATGTTAGTTTCTATTCTTTTTTTATTCACGAATCAACAATAAATACTCCTTCCGCATTTCTTTTTTCGACCAACGAGACCTCTGTCTATCCTAAAAGAAACTTAAACTTAAAGATAAACTCCATTAAGAACTCCACACAATAAATCTTCTGCAGACAAGACAAGGACAGCATAAAATCTTCAAGTCAACGGCTAAACTTTGTTTCTCTAAGGCGCGAGCCATACAGAAGGGACGTGAGACGAGGACGAGACGCAGACGCGGTTTTTTAAAATGATATAGAAAGTGCAAACACGGACGGGATGAAAACGCTTCGAACTGTAAAAGAAAGAAAAAAAGAATAAAGTTTATTTGGACACAGTTCATGTAACACAAAATACAAATAACAAAATAAAACAGCGAAAATAAGGTTTAACAACAATAATGTGTGCCTCACGGCTGCGCCAAAAAGGTCTGTACTGTCTTTGGCGGAGTTTGGCGCTTCATTTCGAGGGCAGCAGCGGTGTCGTCCGGTTGTGAGCTTTGACGTTTATATTTTTTCCACGTCTCGTCACTTTAGTATATTTTAACAATATTAAGCAGACGGAAAAGCGACGCACTTGCGTCGTGTCTATTCTGTATGTTTAGTGCCAGATCGCGTTAATACATTGTGTATGAAGATTAATGAAGATACGTGAAAGAGACGCCGCGTCTGCGTGCCGTCCTCATCTCACATCCTTTCTGTCTGTCCCGCGCCTTATGAAAGTTTAGTACGAAACTTGGGACAGGCGTCTGTCTAATACTATAATCTTTGATCGCGTTCATTTGATTGATTTGTATTGTCTTTGTCTAATTATCCGGGCTGGCAACCCGTCGAAGTTTGTAGTAAATTTATGTTGATTAGTTTGATTGAGTTTATAATCGCGTTTTGATCTAGTAGTACACGGTAGGCACAATTATGGAGTTCTAGTCCTAACTTTAAATAGAGTTCAGGAAAAAAATACATAGGAAAATGGATTCTTCTTTCTTTTATTTCCTTTCTTTCTTTGTTTTTCTCTAGTATAATCAGTTGTGTTTTGTTTAAATTATTCTTTTAACTCTCACCTCATTTGGTTTTCTATCTCTCTCTCTCTCTCGAATTGGGACAAATAAATTGATATGATCAGATATATATCAGTGACCTTGAGTAGTTAGCTTGCGTGTTCTGTACTGAGCTCACGCAACGCATCGTACTTTCAGCCAGTAACAGGACTCGCCCATCAAGGCGCGCTGTCCCCCATTAGACGCTTTTTTTTTTATACCCAAAACAAAAGGTATTTTAATAAAACGCGTGTACTAAAAGATCATTAATTAAATTATCTTTACGTTGGTAAAGGTTTCAGAAAAATACGCTTGGTAGATTTTGCGCCATTCTCATTTTTTTATCCGCATTAGACATAACTTTACAAATTAATTTCACTGTGTAATATAAACATAATCTAAAATATTCACATATTAAATTATTGAGAAAATGCCCTAATTTAACATATTTTTTTTTTTAATCATTAACACTACTCGTTTAGACGTGATCTTCAGTATAAAATCATCAAAAGTCGGTTATCGTAGCCTTAAAAACCGTAATTCAATTTTCAATTGATACGCACTTTCAATCAATCAACTCAGCTTATAGCAGTCCACTGCTGGACATAGGCCTCTCCCAGGCTGCGCCACAACACCCTGTCCACCACCTTCCACATTCAGTCTGTCCCAGCCACCTTTTACGTACTTTAATAGGCCAATCTATATTTTGAGAGCTAACCCCTGTTTGTCCTTCGTAGGGGGCAAACCCAAGGTATCAAATTTAACGTGTCTCCATGTTTTTACTAAAGAAGTTATCAATATCGAAATTCTAAGTAAACAAGGTTTTCTCTCAAATTTCTTGCTAAGTTCATGAACTAATGACATCACAGAGCATTTAATATAGATAACGACTTGAGCGATGAACGCTGTGTACTGTGAGTGAGTGTGGAATAGTAATCGTTGGATCGGTGTGAGGTCACTGATGTGGCAAGCCGATGCGAGCGCGTCAGTAACGGGATGCACTGGTCGTGACAAAATTGGACGCAGAAGGATCAGATTATATTTTTTAGGGTTCCGTAGTAAACAAGGAACCCTTATAGTTTCGCCATGTCCGTCTGTCTGTCTGTCTGTCTGTCCGTCTGTCCGTCTGTCCCCAGCTTAGCTCAGAGACGCTTAGTCCTAGAAAGCTGTAATTTGGCATGGGTATACATATTAATCATGCCGAAAAAATGGTAAAATAAAATTATGAAAAACATTTTTGTTTAGGGTACCTCCCTTACACGTGAAATGAGGATGATATTTTTTTTTTCTCGTCTATTTCATAGTGTGGGGTATCGTTGGATAGGCCGTTCAATATTGAGGGTTTGTCTAAACCATTTTTCAATTAAGGGATCCGTTTGCGTAATATTAAGCTTTAAAGTGCTATTTTTTGTTAGAGTCAAGTATCCCCCCCCCCTTGCCAGCTAAATGGTTGGTTTTGGATATGTGAAAAAATTCATGGCAATAGTATATAAAACGAAATTAAAAGGAAAACTATCACAGCTAAGTAGGCTTTACAATTTAACGAGTAATAGTCGACCAACTTAAATTTGCAGTTGGAGAATTGACCGTAACGTATATCGATGTATGGGAGAGAGCATGTTTTTCAACTACAATGTTAAGTTTTTTTTTGGGATAAATTCATCCCAACTACGGAACCCTTCATTGTGCGTGGTCCAACATGCACTTGGCCGGCTTTTTTTAAAATTGTTCAGACGTATCCACTTTGAAGTCAAAGTCAAAGTAAAATTATTTATTTCAAATATATGTATTACAGATAAAGTAGCCAATTCCGATCTCAAAACCACACGATATATCTTCATCATCATCATCTGCCCGCCTGTTCCCAACTATTTTGAGGTCGGCTTCCAATCTAACCAACCAGATAGTTAGACTGCAGCTGAATCCTAACTTCCTAACTAATATTATAAATGCAGCGAAAGTAAGTTTGTTTGTTACCTTTCACGCCTAAACAACTGCACCAATCATCCTAAAATTTTGCGTATATGTTGTCTGGTGCACAGAAACGATCATAAGGCACCTTTCATCCCGAAAAAAAGTACTGTTTAAAAGCTTTTTACAAACGGCGTCGTCCGTTAGAAACGCTCGCAGGTAGGAACTAAGCCCAAGGGTAAAATTTGAATGGCCTCTGCCGCGGCACCGCTCGCTTCATTCGCTCGGCTCGCGCGCGGTTGGTCACAGTTTTAACCTAACCAGCCTATTTGGTCGGCGTGCCCTGAATGTCGAAATTATAACAATTGGACGAGTTGTCAATTTGCCTTCGGCATATTTCATAACTGCGAGCGTTTTTAAACGGACGGCGCCGTTTGTATAATGACGAATCATTCAATCTGCCTGCGACATCTACATTACACAGTATGTACTCGAATAATGTTTTTAGAGCAGCTCAGAGCAGACTGTAACTCTCAATTAATATAAATTGGCCAAATGACAGATGAAGATTTTATCTTTGTTTGTTTGTACACAATCACTAAATTAAAATAAAAACTCAAGTGTTTTATTAAGAAGTGTGGGCCATGAAACCCTCGTCTGTGTCAATTGAACCGTGTTGTAGCGGCATCAACATCGCCACATGCGAACTACGCGTCCCACTGACGTCACGCAAAATCATGCATCGCGCAAGCAGAGTTTACCGCGCGACTAGCATATATACAACATCCCGACATCAATCGTTGGGCAGTTGCCCACCAGACACAACACCCGTCTTTTCGGAGGATCCTCCCTTTACTATAGAGAATGACTGAACTTTACACCCTGTTCCTCATGCCTCTAAAGTGTCAAAAGATATTTCATTCATCATCTGTTTAGACTTTTCCCAGGTCGGTCGGCTTCCGGTCTTACTTGATGCAGCAGAATACCAGTAGTTCTTATGGTTCTTCGGCAGTCGCCTATCTGATCTCCACAACCCAGTTACTGTTTAACAGGGTAAACTCAACTCAAAGCATTTATTTCAAATAAACCAATTACAGGCACTTTTGAATTGTCAAGGGGTCGGTCGGTTAGAAATATATGAAGCTAGTTGCCCATTCCAAAGCGTATTATGGAGAAGATCGGGCAAGAAACTCCACGGATACTTTTTTAAATTAAAATATTAATACAAAACGTTGCAGCCTACATCATTCTTGTTGAAATTAAACATGTGAGAACAATGCACACAAACAAGCGTCCGTAATAAAAAGATAAAAATAATTTAAAAATTAAAATAAGTTGAATTAAGCCGTCGCAGCTAAGAAATGACCAGTCAACATCACTTTAAGTTCTCTCAAGAAGTCTGCGTGAGGTCTCAGTAAAGTGCCACATCGTTACTGAAACTTAAGGCAAATGCATGATAGATGACATCCCCGCCTGATGTCATCTATATCTATCATGCATTGTTTATAATTCATTTCATCATTATTTAAATAAGTTCTTTAAAACCCATTTATTTATGCGATTGAAAGACTGGAAAGACTTGTATCTATGGTCATGAGTAGAAATTAAAACAATAATAACTGCATGCACTGTGTTGCATGTTGGCAACACTGCATATGAGTAAAAAATTCCTTTACAACCGTAGATAGAGAATAGTTCATTCTCTATCTACGGTACAACTGATCCCACTGTCCTCCCCTTTTATACGCCTAACAGTCGGTTGGCAAAACATCAAAGTGTAGCCGACGATTGAGTTGGTCGCGTTCATCAGGTGTTGCTATATCCGATCACGTTTATATGACCGTTTATAAATACCTATATATATACGTAACGAGACTGCAAGTGTGTAAACAATTTGAAAGTAGTGCATCGTGGTGAATGAAGGGAGTAGTTGTCGAAATGTTTTGGATTATTACGAAAACAAATGACGTTAAGAGTAGGGTTGCCAACCATATTGTTAAACACAGTTTTATACTACGTTTTACACGCTAAAATACTGTATAATGTTCAACAAAAATAAAGTACTATATCAATGATATTCTATATACAGACTCTCAAAACAACCGAAAAAAGTGTTCCGCGCAGCAGCGGCAACACTTAAACCCACTTTTCATTCATTTAACATTTCACTACAAGTAGGAAAGAGATGGCTTGATAAAAACATCAAGAAAAAAAGAGACAGCTAGTGTTATCAATTGCATGTGAATGTAAACAAACATTATTCTGGCCACCAATCACCGAATGTTGGCATCACAGACTAAAAAATACGTCCCAATTAGGACGTTTTCGAGTCTTCACGATTGCGCGCTCACAACATATCTGTTTATTAAAATATCTTTGACTTATATGAATTTATGTACTGTTTTCACAGATATCTAGAGCTATACCTAAATATAGTACATTGTGATACAAGGGTGCAATGTAACTCGTGTCAGCTCGTTTGCAATAACTTACACACCCGTGTATCACACGACGTTTTTCAAGACATTTGTGGGAAATAGTAAAAACAAATCAAAGAATTAATTATTCAGAAAATGGCGCGTTTTTGCAACTGGACATATTTTTTTTACAACGAAAACAGCCTATACAGCCTATTCGATTTGTGACAAATGTTGATGTGAAAATAATTAAATTAAAACTGGTAATTAAATATATTAAAGAACCATTAAAAGACTTTTGAGAATTCAATGCTAAGACGTACGGACTCATTCATTTTTCCTCGTATAAAATCTATCCCTATTTATTCTATACTATGGAAACTCCTTGCTACTAAACTTTTTAATAAGACTTATTTTAAAACTCAACTGCAAAACTAATGATAGAGCTCGTAAACAAAAGTCACGACCGCATAACAGAAATATGCCTATGCAAAAGATTTAATTTTCGAATCATAATTAAAGCCTCTGGAAGTACGCCATATTTAACAACTGTATTGAAAAAAAGTTTTATCTACGACGTAGAATATCATGCATGCACCCTGGGCATGGGCGCGGTGAATCAGCTAGCCTTAATTTCAGAATAAAACTGTTAATGTCTCGAATTTTTGGGATATAGTAAATAGATAATCGTTTTAAGAATACCAGATAATATATCATAGTTCTGCCACCTCAGTATTCACAGATTTTCAGTGATGAATGCTAAGTGGTGCGGCGTCGGAAATAGAGCTTAAATACATTTAATTTTAAAAAATCTTTTCGTTTGACTCTTCGTCATCAATTAAGATTTACGAGTTGCGCGAGAAGCACTAATGAATTATGGCATCATCATCATCATTTCAGCCGAAAGACGTCCACTGCTGGACATAAGCCTCCCCTAAAGGGGGGTTTGCCATAATTGCCACGCTTGGCAGGCGGGTTGTCGATCGCAGTATGGTGTTAAAAATGCATAGAGAACACTGCTGCCCATTCTCTAGTAAGACCCTTAGTCGTAATTTATGAATTATGTATACAGGGCACGATACAGGGTCAACTTAAAACCGCTAGCGAAACTCCGCAGACGTGATGGTGTTGCTACCTTTTTCTTTTTTTGTTCACGGGGTGGAAAATCCTCATGGATGTCCTCCGTCCTGGGGCGGGCGGAGGAGTCCGTCAGACTTTTACTGACTAAAAACCACCCCAGTGTTCCCCTCCCACACTTGCACCGGGGATCTTGGGATCTATTATTACTTCCGCAATCCCCAGCTAGTGCCGGCCCTCTGCGGGCTACCTCAAGTCTGGGGGGGGGGGGGGGGGGAGGAGTGAGGTGTTTGACCCCCCCGCGACGTCTGAAAGGGGCGCGCGTGGAACACTACGCGCCACCATCTCGGGTCAGTAGTATTTAAGGAATATAATAGCGGGAAGCGATTAATGAAACTGCGATTCCGAGTGACAACTGATTTATATTTTCACCTACCCACAGTACTATTATAAACATACCCTACAGGGTCCAATGTGATAGGGGACGGCAGACGTCCCCAAGTCCGCCGTCCCTGGACCCATTTAGGGGGGCTGGAATAGAGCGTTATCGGCCCTCCGCCGACGCCCAGTGCGTCTGCTGCGGGCCGGGTGAGCAGAAGGACACCACCGCGTCCCAGACCTCCTCACTGCCGACTATTGACTCGACCACGGCCGGCTGCGATAGGTCGCTGCCTACTCCTGAGATGAGGTGTTGCTATCTAACCTAACTTTTCAATTGCTAAGACAAATTCAAACACCCTAAAACAATAATATTAGTTAGTATAGCATCATCATTCATCATCATCATTTCGGCCGAAAGACGTCCACTGCTGGACACAGGCCTCCCCCTAAAGGAGGGGGGGGGTTGCCATAATCGCCACGCTTGGCAGACCGGTTGGCGATCGCAGTATGGTGTTAAATGCATAAAGAACGCTGCTGCCCATTCTCTAGTAACTCCCTTAGTCGCTTTTTACGACACCCACGGGAAGAAATGGGATGGTGCTATTCTTTACGTCCGGCACCACACGGAACATTGTAGCATATTAGTATAGCATGCACCTCACAATTTATTAGAACCGGTTTACCTTCACCTGTTTCCCGCCATTCGTGGTGACTGACAGTTGACATTAGTGACTTTAATAATTTTTATTCATAACCCTATAGGTACAAGTCTTTCAGTCGGATACATACATGAACTTAAACGTAATAATACAATAGTTAGAGATACTTAATAATGTTAATAAAGCGCTTTTTTCACTTAAGTAAATAATAATATTTTTTCAATTTACTTATCAGTTTTAACATCAATATTTTTCGTTAATTTCTTTTCATATTATCCACTTGCCGCCCTTTCGGGTTGGGTGAATACATCTATGAGATAGTGTTTACATAACCATTAAATAGATACACTACAAGTAGTGAATTCCTGAATAACAAGTTTTTCAATAGGCCAAACCGCAACACAAACCCCGAAATTATTATGAAACATCCCATACAATTAAATACCGGTCTATCTTAGTAACAGTCCGCGGTAGGCCGATGTCAGCGTGGCGTTTGTTAAAATTAAAATGTTTAAATATAACTCACGCACAGTTGTACTCGCTCGGAGAGTAAACAATTAATAAAGAAAACGTGAGGAGATACAGGAATTATTGTAGTGTTGTGTTTATAAATGTTTCGAAGACGCCACCAATCTTTAGGCTTCATTCGTTGAAGGCCGTTTTAAAACATTTAAAAGGCATTAAGTACTCACGTTCTTGAGATCACAATCATATTTATTTTAAGGTAATTGTCACTTGTTGTTTTTAAAATTGTAATCTACAACACCAGGGCACAGATTACCAGATAAATCATTCCATGTACTTACGCGCGTTAACTACCCGGCCGCCGGGTCGCACGCGACCCGACAGCCCTCAGGCGCGGACGTACGCATATATTTACGCAGATTCGCGCAGCTACAAAGCAAAACTCACTACGCTTGTAAGGTTAGGTACATTTTCGTTCGCAGCGTCTAGCGTTTCGAAGGTGTAGACTATTATAGCAGTAGGTAGTGAAAAATTTGTATGAAATGATTTATCTGGTAATCTGTGACCAAGGGGAATTAATGCTTTGGGTCGTGCCAAACTTAGCAGCAATGTTAAAAGTCTCATAAATCAATCTGCCTAACCTTTCTCAAACTATGGTGGTCAGCTTCCAGTCTAACCAGATACAGCGACTGCCTATCTGACCTCCACAACCCAGTTACTGGGTGACACGATACCCCTTGATAAGACTGGTTGTCCTGTAACAACTGTCAAAGATCTACGAATGACAGCCGGGACCAACGGCTTAACGTGCTTTCCGAGGCACGCAGGAGTCTCGGTATGTAAAGATGGTCACCCATCATCATAACACGAATCAGGTATCGGGTATCATCTACAACATTTCCCGGAATTAACGCAGAACCTCTTACACGGTCCTTGTACTCATCATTATGAACAACTTTTTCTATGGGACCAAAACTGAAATCGCGAAAAAAAAATCAGCTGTTCCCTATTTATGTTCTCCTATCTAGTCAAAATGTAGAGAAGAGCTGTTTTTTTTCGCGATTTCTTTTGGTCCGGAGGGGTCTTGAAACGTAATGGATGGTCACCCATCAACAAGCCGACAGCGGCAAACGTAGCTTAACCATCAATCGACCCTAGCGGCTGTTATCGTTTAGCCACGAGCAAATCTCATGTGCTTTGTAATTAAAAATATAGTCTTGCAGTCTCGACCTAACGGTTAAAGGCTCAAACAGGCGCGAATCGACAGTGCGACAAACTCAAACTCAAAGCATTTATTTTAATTAAACCATATACAGGCACTTTTGAACTGTCAAGAAGTCGGTCAGTTAAATATGAAGCTAGTTGCCCATTCCAAAGAGTAGTAGGTTCCTATGGAGAAGAACGGGCAAGAAACTCCAAGGACACTCTTTTAAATTAAAACAAATTGATACAAAGTATTGGTTACATCATTCATTTTGAAATTATAAGTACATGTGAGAACGATGTAAAACGTCAGAAGCGTCCGTGATAAAAAAAAATAAACAATTTAACACTTTATTAATTAAAATAAGCCTTGGTAGCTAAGAGATGACCTGCAGTCCCAACTGACAGCGCCCGTTCACGAACATGACGCATAGATCAGCACCATTCAGCTCAACCATTTTGAAGGGAGCTATATGATCTAACACACGCGCCACCATCAGCGAGACATCTGAGTGAGCATGACATACTCTCAGCCGCCAGGCACATTCAAGTCAATGAAAGACATATTACCCGGTAAATGGTAGCTCTATAATTGTACTGTATAGTACTCACACCTGTGCTATGCAATTATACAAGGTGGGCCAAAAGAAATCACCCTATTGGAAGATGCTCTCATTTTTGCAAATGGCCGCCAATGTCAAATCTGTTTTGACATTTGTGGACTAGACAGATGCAGAATACAAGTGAACAAGCCATGGAGCGATACACTCCCCAAGAACGCGGAATAATCGTGTCTTTTTTTTTGCGTAACAATTCGTCTGTGGTGTTGGCGCAGCGCAAATTCCGTCGCCGATTCCCCGGCCGTCCGACACCGACTGCGCAAACACTGCGCCGTTTGGCCACCAACCTTGAAGAGTATGGATGTTGACCGAGTTTTTTCTGCCGCAATTGGACGAATTACGACTGAGGGACATGTGGTTCCAACAGGACGGAGCAACGGCACACACTGCGCGAGCCACAACCCATATTCTCAAGACAGCGTTCCCGGGTCGCCTCATCTCTCGTTTTGGCGATTTGCACTGGCCCGCAAGATCGCCCGATTTAAGCGTTCCAGACTTTGTTTTGTGGGGTTTTTTGAAGTCCCGTGTTTACGTGAACAAGCCCTAGACAGGAAGCCCTCAAGGACAACATTCGCCACGAGTGCGAGAATCTGTCGCCCGAAGTTCTCGCCGAAGTGATGAAAAATGCCATAAAACGAGCCCGTATGGCAATCAATTTTGACGGCGCCCATTTGGCCGATATAATCTTCTCGACTTGACCAATAAAATTCTAACCCCCTTATTACAAAACAAGGTTTATATTCAGACCCAGGTTTAAAACATGGAGCCATTATTGAATTTCGAACTTTATGCCGACTTTGGTAAAGTTCCTAAACACAAAACTGACAACTTAGTACCGAATTAAGTTTTCAGTTTTGCATAAAGAACGGTATTTCAATCACTGTTACGTTCTTATTACAAAAACTGGCTGCATGGTTTAAGCCATGTCAAAATATAAATCTTGTTTTACAAAACAAGATTTATATTTTGACATGGCATGGATAAGGCAGAATAGGTTCAAATAAACATTATCAAAAAACAGAATCGAAGTTTTTCATTTAGAAAAAAAAAGAGAGCCAAACAACATCGGATGACTTCTTTTGGCCCACCTGGTATAATACAAAGGAGATTGAGTTTATACAATGAAAAGTTAGTCTTACAATCTTCAGCAGCTCCAACAGTATTTTCAAATCTTAATCAATTAGTTTTGTGGGTGTGGAGCAGGACCAGCATTGAGCCAAGCATTTTTATCAGCGATGGAATAGCCCAACTTATATGCTGCCTGCTTGTATAGTGTGCGTTTTATACAAGATTTGAATTTCATTCTGTTGAACGCGACTCTAGTAGAACAATTTCGATGAGAACTTCATGGAAATCGTTCTATCAGAATCGCGTCGAGCCTGTTTGGAGCATTAGACCCGATTGATTGTACAAACGGTTACAC
The DNA here is from genome assembly GCA_948098905.1 of Tiliacea aurago. Lineage (NCBI taxonomy): Eukaryota > Metazoa > Arthropoda > Insecta > Lepidoptera > Noctuidae > Tiliacea > Tiliacea aurago. Next base: position 6,666,023 of record OX402597.1, read on the forward strand.
ATCAAACTATACATTTCCAGTATACGCTAACCTCTCATTGTACGGAAATCCTATACAATGCGAGATCAGCATAAACTAGAAATGCTAGCTTGATGTATAGTTTTAATAAAATTCTCGCCCTACTAAAATCTAAGATAAATAATTACCTAGAACATAATGAAAATACGCTTCTTATTTATAATAAACATGATGCAAAGAAAGAACACAAATACAAAAAACCGGCCAAGTGCGAGTTGGACTCGCGCACGAAGGGTTCCGTACCATTAACTTTAAAAATGGCAAAAAAAAAACACGTTTGTTGTATGGGAGTCTCCTTAAATATTTATTTTATTCTGTTTTTTTGTACTTGATAGAGCGGCAACAGAAATACATCAACTGTCTAACTATCACGGTTCCTGAGATACAGCCTGGTGACAGACGGACAGACAGACAGACATACGGCGGCGGCGGAGCCTTAGTAATAGGGTTCCCGTTTTACCCTTTGGGTACGAAACCCTAAAAAGAACAAGTTGGGGGAAAATATGCGTCGCAAAACGGCCATCGCTCAGCATAAAGCAATATTTCGCTACTTCTTAGGTACTTCTAATTCTAACACACCATTGTTTCTCAATTAATTATAATTATTTCGTCCAGGTACACCATATCAACAGGCGGACGTGAAAGGTTTTTACAAAGCGTTTCTTGTGTGTTTCACTAATAACACTAACTAACAATTTGCAGTGTATTTGGAGTGCTAAATAAACTAATAAGATTTGTATTGCCTCATCATTCGATTTACAGAGCCTTTGTATTTCTGAAATTGGTTTGTTTGTGGGTGTGTGGCGGCATTTACATCGCCACATACGAACTACGCATCACACTGACGTCACGCAAAATCCTGCATCGCGCAAGCAAAGTTTACCGCGCGACTAGATAATACAACATTAGTTTTAGTATATGCAAAACACGTGTCTAGTATTTTTATGTAAAGAATCTATGTGTAAAATTTCAAAACTGTATCATGAAAAATCACAAAGTTATAAGGTTGTTATGTTACCGGGTAGTCCGTACAAAAACATGCTAAAGGCGACCCCGCGCCTCCAGGGTCGTCTTGCGCTCATTGATAATAATTTGGCAGTAGGTACATAACTGTACGGCGATTGTATTGTAAGTAATTAAATGGTGATAACATTTTCCATCACACTCAAATATTTTTGGGACAAAATATAACATGGTGTAAAAATTATTGAAATCGATTCAGTTCCTTATTCTGAACAAACTATATTCAGGTTTCGCTTATACTAAAAATAATGTTGTATACAACATCCCGACATCAACTGTCGGGCAGTTGCCCACCATGGTAGACACAACACCCGTCTGGTCGGAGGATCCTCCCTTTTCTATGGAGTATGAGTGAACTTCACAGCCTGTTCCTCATACCTCTATAGGAGCTGATTGGGTTGTTTGTGTACATCAGATGTGATAAATAGTAGAGATGATTGTCTCAATTGTTACATTAACTTTTCCCATGGAAATGTCTTGAGTTTTGATCTCATTTCTCGACCCATATCATTAATATTGGCGACTATATTATTATGAGAATGAATGCCTTAGATTATTTATGTCTAGATAGTGTCTCGCTGCAAAAGAACTAAAACAAACAAGCCAACGTTGTTATGCTGACAGCTACGTCTTACACTCGTGCCACGTCATTGTGTTATTCTAGTGTGCGTACATTTTGCGGCCAACGGTTGGACGCATTTTTTTTGGACGAGTTCACAGCTTTGATTGCAGCCCACACGCAAGTTTAACGCTCCCTATAAATGCCTATATATAAATCCCTATACTTGCAAGACATCAATCCAACTTCCAAAATATTTACCTCTACCCACTGTGCGCCACTTTGTTCATCCGTTTGTGTCCAAATACCTCGTTTACAAGCATTCATATATTTTGTGGCAGTTCAAGGCTAAACATTTTTCGGCTTGGCACGGTTCATAGCGAACTGTTTACTACGAGTTAAAAGAATTCGTATAACTATGATAAAAACGTTACAGTTTCCTAGAATATTTTTGTACGTATGAAAAATGTATGGAAGTTGAATGTGGTGTATATTTTCTTTGTTTTAAAAGTTTTCTGACGTTTCCTTCCTCGTGTTTTGTGTTTTTTTTTTGTGTTTTTGTAACGTGTCTAGGAATTTCTTGAGGATAAACGATGTCTGTTCTTCAGGCTTCTTTAATGGCGACCAGTAATTAGATATTTTGTCTTTGAAGGCCATTAAAGCATTATTGATCGATAAGCCGATGGTTGTGGTAGTGTTCCGTTTGGTACCGGACGTAAAGAATAGCACCACCGCATTTCTCCCCGTGGGTGTCGTAAAAGGCAACTAAGCGATTTACTAGAGAATGGGCAGCAACGTTCTCTATGCATTTTTAAAACCATACTGCGATCGCCAACCCGCCTGCCAAGCGTGGCGATTATGGCAAATCGCCCCCCTTTTCGGGGCAGGCCTATGTCCAGCAGTGGACGTCTTTCGGCTGAAATATTGAAGCCGATGGTCCCGGCAGTCATTCTTAGATCTTTGACAGTCGTTACGGGTAATCAGCAACCCGAAAGTCTGACAACCAGTCTTACCAAGGAGTACCGTGTTACCCAGTAACTTGGTTCTGGAGGTCAGATAGGCAGTCGCTTCATGTAAAATACTGCATCCGGTTAAACTGGAAGCCGACCCCACCATAGTTGGGAAAAGGCAGGCAGATGACAGGAGTTGTATCTCATTATCCTGATTTGTTGATCTCATTATCCTCTTTATTGATTGTTTTAATTATTGATTGTTGATCTCATTACCCTCTTTTATCTATTCTGTGATCACCACACTAAAGTCCGGTCGCGAAACAGAAAGAATTTCGTACAATGACCCCACATTACTTACCTCTATCGCTCGCGCACAATTGTATTGCCGTCGCGCTCGCGCATTTTAAGGTCCTTCTAAAGTAAGAGTGCGATGGCAATACAATTTTGCGCGAGCGATAGAGATAACCTAGGGCACTGAAACGTGGTCGCTCACAATGGGCCTTATCAGAAGGCTAAAAGTCACCCAAAGGGCAATGGAGAGGGCTATGCTTGGAGTTTACCTACGTGATCGAATCAGAAATGAAGAGATCCGCAGGCGAACCAAGGTAACCGACATAGCCAGAAGAATTGCCAAGCTTAAGTGGCAGTGGGCAGGGCACATTGCTCGCAGAACTGATGGCCGATGGGGCCGAAAGGTTCTGGAGTGGCGACCGCGTACCGGAAGACGTAGCGTTGGAAGGCCTCCTACAAGGTGGACCGATGACCTTGTGAAGGCCGCAGGTATTCGCTGGATGCGGGAAGCACAGAACCGGTCGAAGTGGCGGTGCTTGGGGGAGGCCTATGTCCAGCAGTGGACGTCTTTCGGCTGAAATGATGATGATGATAGAGATAAGTAATGAGGGTTCATTGTACGAAATTATTTCTGCTTCGCGACCGTACTATACTAGACATAGGCCCCCCATTCGAACACCATTGAATAATTCATGTCTCGGTTACTGTCAATCAACTGATACAATACCAGCCACCGTGCGAAAAACATCTCCACCTTGCCTGAGGTTGTCTTAACTATACAACATTATTTTTAGTATAATATGCGAAACCTGAATATACAAACACTATCTTTTCTCTTCACATCCACAAGATGCCAAACGGCAGCGCTCTCGGATGAGGATAATCAAAACAAGTTTAAGGTCGTGTAGTTTGTTCAGAATAAGGAATTGAAGTGATTTCAATAATTTTTACACCATATCATATTTTGTCCCTAAATATTTAAGTGTGATGGAAAATGTTATCACTATTTAATTACTTACAATACAATCGCCGTACGGTTAGGTCAATCAACTCAGCCTATCGCAATCCACTGCTGGACATAGGCCTCTCCCAGGCTGCGCCACAACACCCTGTCCTCCGCCTTCCGCATCCAGTCTGACCCAGCCATCTTCTACGGTTAGGTACCTACTGCCAACTTATTATCAATGAGCGCAAGACGACCCTGGAGGCGCGGGGGCGCCGTTAGCATGTTTATGTACGGACAACCCGGTAACATAGCAAACTTATAACTTTGTCATTTTTCATGATACAGTTTCGAAATTTTGTACATAGATTCTTTACATAAAAATACTAGACACGTGTTTCGGGTTTCGCATATACTATAACTAATATTGTATAGTAGTATCTATCGAGTTACAGTAACTCGGCTATGGAGGTCAGATAGGCAGTTGCTCCATGTAAAATACTGGTATTCTGCTGCATCCGGGTACATTGCAAGCCGAACCCAACATAGTTGGTAACAGGCAGATGTGGACGTGTGAATGACGTATATCATTTTAAAATAGACGCTCAATATATTGCTGGGACAGTTCTTCCATTTATCTAACTTTGAGGAGTGGATTAGGAACTTGAAACCGAAATCTATCTCCATCTTGCCTTTTTTTTGTGGGTGGGAAATTATCAAATAACTTCTCCCGCTCTGGGCGGAGCTGGGCGGAGCGGTGTCAGACTTTTACTGACTAAAACCCACCCGTGTTCCTTCCGTTGCCTGTGTGTCACGGCCACGATATCCCTATCGGACAAACTCGCAACCCTGGCATCTCCACCTTGCCTGAGGTCGTTTAACCTAGGCCTCAACATCATTAAGAAATAAGCAGTTTGCTTAAACAATTTCCAGTGATGACTAACTTCATCAAAGAATTAAAAGGGCTGGCTGATTTGTTAAAGGTGAACGGCAGGCTTTTATGGGAACTTCGTTCCGCTAGTAAAATTTCGTGTTTTGGGATATTATTTTTTTGTTTTAATTGGTAGTTAATAAAATAGACAAGCCCTTTATAAATTCTTAGATTTTTAAAAGTTGGGACGTAAAAGTTATAACGAGTTTTATTTTTTAAGGTTATGTACTAGTGTACCAATGTAGATTGTTACTTAAAGAAAAAAACATTGTTTTGGTGATAAAGTAAATGTTCTAGATTGCTTTTCCCTATCTTTATAGTGTTTTGAATTAAATCAAATTAGATAAGTGGTAAGTACCATTAAGTCTATCTTATTTTACTTATGGCAACTTCTAAAAACATAACTACATTTAGATTACGATTTTATTACGTTTATTTATTAAAATCTTTTTGTTGATTTTAATTATTAATATAATTAATTAATAAAATAAATTCTATAACAAAACAACAAAAAAGTAGGCGGTACGAAATCTGCCGTTGTTTGTCCATAAAACCATTATTTTCTTTCACCTCTGAAGCAACAAGCGTTATAGAATACTCTGCGTAGCTACACCTGTTTGTTAGTGACCTTGATTTCAATGTTGAAGCCATGTGAAGCTTTATAAGCATTGTTCTCGCCTATAAACAAACTGTAGAGCTTATCGAAATGGTTATAATCGAAGTTCTGGTCTGTGAAAACGATATTTTTATTAAATCATTTTATGAATCCGCGCGAGCTGGCAACGTCGAATTTCTATAGGGTTTTAGTGATTATTTTGTTAAATTTAAATCAAAGTAAGTACATTTTTTTAAGTATTGCTATTTTATGACAGTTTACAGTTTTTTTTTTACCTACACAGTAAATACATAGAGATACAACATAATTTTATTTAGTTTTTTTGGTATTTACTCATGAAAACTGACATATTGTCAATTATTTTCCATTTGCAGTATTACGATTAAATATTTTTATTTGCTACCTACCTATAGAGTAAATGTTAAAAATAATTATGAAATAAGTACAACGATCCTAGTACTTGGCTGAAAAAATTGTACATTGATTTAAATTTAATAAAATAATCACGAAAACCCTCTAGGAATGCGACGTTGCCTACTCGCGCGGGATGTGAAGCTCTTGTACACACGGCTACACATCAAGCTATACATTTCCACTATAAGCTGATCTCGCATTGTATAGGATTTCTGTATAGTGCGAGATCAGCGTAAACTGGAAATGTATTCAAATTCAAATTCAATATATTAGGAAATGTATAGCTTGATGTGTAGCCGTGTGTACCAATAACTATTCATCCTACACCCTATAAGTATTCCATTTATCATATTTATTATATGATCATCATCATTGTCATATCAGCCAGGTATCACCCACCTCTGGGTGTAGGGCTATCAACCCTGATAAAATAAGAAAAAAAAACCTAGTTCATAAATCTGTAATTCACCCCGCGTCCTAACTAAAAGCAATCGCCGCGCGATCAATCAAGTCGCGCTCGTACGTCAAAATTCATTTTCAATACACTTCCTCGAAAACTGGTTCATATCGCACTACGATTAGTTTCACAATGCAATGTATTTCACACGAGTGCGATTTTTATTTTCCAACACGTGTGCGGGAATAAAAATTGCCACAGATAACTTATACCTATACTTAGTCCAAATTGGTTCAATGCCTCTATTCACACCGTCTCGCGCCAGAGACGGTCCTCTCTATTAGGAGGTGATTTTTTTTTAATCTCGGCAAAGATTCGTCTTTACGGCGTTAATATTTTTGGAATATTTAAATAATGACTGTTTATAAATAGAATACCATGATTATTACAATAAAAAAAACGTTTATGAACAAATTAACATTTATTTGTGTTCTAAACTCAAAAATATTTTAACTTTCTATTTTTCATATTAGGCTGTTTTTCGGCTTTATACTCGTACCTTTGCTTCTCCTTCAACCTGGCGAAAGCAAAGCGCGAAAACAAAAGAAAATTATATCATAGTTTCCTAATGATTCATGACAAAAATATTATTCACTTCAGTAGCTCAAACATGTAGGTTTTTCTGCCTGAAATCAGTGAGCAAAATGCGATTTTGCTCACTGAGTGAGACCAAGTAACTTTAAAAAAAAAATCAGAAAGCCGCGAATGTATTATTCAGCCTTGGGTTAATCATACAATTCGAAACATTCACACTCTATCTCTTTCCCGCCATTAGAAAGAGAGAGAGACAAAGACCAGCCCTTTCGAAGTTCCGATTTTGAATTCGACCGCAAAGACAAACAAACACGTTCGGAATTTCGTACTAACTAAAGAAATTTTGCATTTGGTTAGGTCGTCCGGGCGATAGGACTTAATTGAGACGCCGACAACAGATAAAACGCTGTCACTGTCAGATTGCATACAAAAGAAAGAGATCCGCGATGACACAACGTGTGGCGTAAAAATTAAAATAAAATCGTTTATAATTAGTTAGTAACTAATTAATAAAATTTTATGGTATACTTTTAATTATACCTAACTGAAGGGATAAACTGCTTTTAAAAATAATTAAGAGTTGTCTTTGAAGATTTTTTTGATGTATTAAATTATGTTTAATTATGTTTTGAGTTCCATAACCGTATGCACAAAAGACATGAAAATATCATACTGTTTTTGTTTTGGAAAAAATATTTACGGCTTAAGAGATACACTGCTTTAAAAAAACACATTTTTGAACATTTTCAGAAACCTCCGCCTGCCTTTAAATACATTTTCTATAGCTACTTATCTAACAACATTTGAAACTGAAATAAAAGGATAAGTAGTAAAACATTAAAAAGTACTGAATAATTACGTATTATTATTATATTCCACTTTCAGCAAAAGAATCCCGCTTTTATTACCCACTCAAAAGGTTTCAAAATCCCGCTGTGGCCGAAAAAAATCTGGCAACGCTGATCCCCACAAAGTCTAGTTTCTATAATCCCATCGTCCCTTTCTTAAATCACCAACGCATCGTTCTGTTTATCATAGCAATTGTTCGTTCTAAAGTAGCACAATGATTCTATAAAAAGCCGCGTCCCGAAGACAAACTTACTTTCAAACGCTACTAATAGATTTGAAGGATTAATTTCATTACGCCACAATGATCACGCTGCATTACCAAAGATATAATAAAGATAGGAGTGTTTAAACTACCATAAATTCCGAGTTGAGTTGCACGATTATACTGACAAATTCGTGCACTGACTGGACAGGTCCACTCAAATCCTCAAAAGACCATCTCAGACATTAAAATCAAAAGTCATTTATTCAAACTACGCTGAGAATCAGCACTTTTCGAACGTCAAAAATTACATGAAACGCCCACCCTTCACCACTTCCTAGTGCTTTAGCTGGGAAGAAGAAGTAGCCAGCAGCACAGCTGTCTGTATTAATCTTCATGGTCCTCATATGGCCTGACCAATATTATGTCTGGACTTTAAAATAAACTGTGACGTCTGAGTTTGTTACTGTCTTTCTTATAAGAGTAGTCACGATTTGAAACACCAAATTCATCTAGTTTCAAAAATAAGTAATTAATGACGTGTAAAAGTGTTTTTTGAACCAATTTTCTGAAATAAATACTATTTATCATTTATATATCGAGAAAAACAAATTATAGAAAGAAATATCAATCATCATTTGACGGCTCGTTTAATATAGGAACTGGTTAACTACTACGCTTAACGTAGATTTGTAAAAGAAAAATATCGAATCAATTCACGCAACGGAATATCTCTCTCTGGTTTGAAAGCCCGCGTGAAACTAGGTCGGCACAGCGTCACGCTGACGTCGGGCCGTGACGTCATTGCCCCTCCCCCTGCCACGCCTCGCACGTACTTTCCGAGTTGTTGTGTTAGTGTGTGTATGGAAGTGTTGGGATTTTCGTAGTTTTCAGGGTTTTTTAGACTTCTCTTCGGATGTTTTGACTTTTTCTGAAGTGTGGGTTTATGTTTTTGCATTTTAAAAGAAAAATATTTTTTTGAATTGTCTACTAATCAAGCTTTAGAAGATTTTTTTTAATTATTTTGGTAACTTTAGCTTGTTCATCACTGACATGACATGGTGAAGGAAAACATCGTCAGGAAACCTTTACTTTATTGATAAAAACTCTGACTTAAATCGCCATCGCGCTACGAACAAGCGTGGTGCTCAATGCACATCCCTTTTCTTTGGGAAAAAGCCTCACCTCTGCAGTAGGACAATAAATAGCTTATTATTATTCTTTTACAATTAGTAACAAGTACCTAATTCATTGTAAGCTCGCAGGCTCCTCTCAAAGTTGATGCTAAGTACAGGTTCGTAAAAAAAAAGAAACTTTTTTTGTTTGAGTGAACGATTTGGGCCCCACTGCGTCGAAATTTTTCGTCTATGATTAAAAAAAAATGCTTATCCATAATTTTGACCGCGTAGCTATTGCATTTTTGTAGGAAACAGCTGATTTAAAAAAAAAAAAATCAATTTAAACTCAGATGGGTCCAGAATCAACATCAAAATATTTTTCACATAAACCTACATGAGCACGTATGAAACGTCAGAAGCTAGGTACACGATTCTAATTGGTCGTTTCCTATGGAGAAGAGCCGGCCAGAAACTCCACGGTTACTCTTTTAAATAAAAAACTTTTTACAAAAAAAAAATAACCGACTTCCAAAAAAACACTACAAACTGAAAAATAACTTTAATTTCGGAAGTCGGTGTCTTTGGATCTGTATTTTAGTTTTTTGCCACCGACTTCCGTAATTAAAGTTGTTTTTCACTTTGTAGTGTTTTTTTGGAAGTCGGTTATTTTTTTTATTTTTCACTTTTTAGTGCCGAAAAAGTGCGTAAATAACGAGTTATGCGCGAACAAAAAACGCAATGCAGAGTAAACGAAAAGATCGTTAATGTAGACAATGTAGATAAATTTTTAGATTTTTGTTGATTTTTCAAAAACCGCTTGTCCGATTTCGATAAAATTTTCATGGGACCATTTGGAAAGTATACCCTTTCCATCAAAAAAATAATTTTTCAAATCGGTTGGCAAGCGACGGAGTTATGCCCGAACAAACATAAAAAAAAAAAATACAAACATCTGAATTCAGAACCTCCTCCTTTTTAAGAAGTCGGTTAAAAATAATTGGCTTTACAATGTTTTCAAATTACAGTGTGAATAGGTATGGGAGGACAGTGTAGGCCTGTCTACAAGTACCAGGTACTTGACAAAATAAACAATAGTCTACAAATCTACAGAGTTTTCTCACATTCACAAATCATGTACTATCCATGGTAACCGTTTGTGCGTCAATGTGCCTACCACCATAGATAAAAATGATGAATTTTGGTATTTTACTCTCCTATATAGAACCCTTTCTAAGTTCCCTCAGTAACAATGAAAAGCTAAGGGTCGCGATAATACACAAAATGGCTGACGTCAAAGCGCTTGTCAATATTGTCTGTTTACGCCCTTACCTTGGTAACGTGTAGCTAGGAGGGAGTTAGTAACAGCTGATTTATTTCCACAGAATTTTGATGAATTTGAAGATGTACAGTGGTTCTGTTTGGTTAAGGTGACGATAACCGACTTTTAATGATTTTATACTGAAGATCACGTCTAAACGAGTAATGTTAATGATTTGAAAAAAATATATGTTAATATTTTAGATTATGTTTATATTACATAGTGAAATTAATTTGTAAAGTTATGTCTAACTCGGATAAAAAACTGAGAATGGTGCAAAATCTACCAAGCGTATTTTTCTGAAACCTTCACCAATTTAAAGGTAATTTAATTATTGATCTTTTAGTATACGCGTTTTATTAAAATACCTTGTGTTTCGTGTATAATAAATTAATCATCATCATCATTTCAGCCGAAAGACGTTCACTGCTGGACTTAGGCCTCCCCCAAAGAGGGGGGGATTTGCCATAATCGCCACGCTTGGCAAGCGGGTTGGCGATCGCAGTATGGTTTTAAAATGCATAGAGAACGCTGCTGCCCATTCTCTAGTAAGTCCCTTAGTCGCCTTTTACGACACCCATGGGAAGAAATGGGATGGTGCTATTCTTTACGTCCGGCACCAAACGGAACACTACCACAACCATCGGCTTATCGATCAATAATGCTTTAATGGCCTTCAAAGACAATACCTAATTACTGATCGCCATTAAAGAAGCCTGAATATCAGACATCGTTTATTCTCAAGAAATTCTTAGACACGTTACAAAAACACAAAAAAAATCACACAAAACACCCATGGGAAGAAATGGGATGGTGCTATTCTTTACGTCCGGCACCAAACGGAAAATAAATTAATAATGCGTCAAATTGGGGACAGCGCTCCTTGATGGGCGAGTCCTATTACTGGCTGAACATACGACGCGATGCGTGAGCTCAGTACAGAACACGCAAGCTAACCACTTACGGTCACTCGCATATATCTGAGTCTTAATGTCTCTCGGCAAACTTCGTGTTTCATCAGTTGTCGGATTTCCTTTGCACTTGGTGTAAGCCGGACGCTCTCAATCGACTTTAATTAATGTAATTTATTTTTGAAGTAAAACGTCTCTACGCACGCTTGACTTCGGGAATAAGCTGGTGAATGCGTAACGAGAGCGTTACGGAAGCGAGCGAACGGAAGTTGAGAGGGAGATATAAGTTAGTGAAGGTAGAAAGAAAGAGAGTTACGTTTCGTATATTACTGTAGGGGCAAGAGAGAGAGGTGTGATCATACATTTCCTTTCCCTCTTTTCTCATAGCCAGTTGCGTTTCGTATATCTAAAACACAGTGCAGGCCTATTGTTGTTAGTTAGTATAATTAGTATCACTATTTGTAAGTTTTACTTCAGTCGTGTGGTCTAAAGCACACTCGTTTTTTTTAGGGTTCCGTACCCCGAGGGTAAAACGGGAACCCTATTACTAAGGCTCCGCCATCTGTCTGTCTGTCTGTCCGTCTGTCACCAGGCTGTATCTCATGAACCGTGATAGTTAGACAGTTGAAATTTTCACAGATGATGTATTTCTGTTGCCGCTATAACAACAAATACTAAAAAACAGAATAAAATAAATATTTAAGTGGGCTCCCATACAACAAACGTGATTTTTTTGCTCGTTTTTGCTCGATATTGATAACGGCAACAGCGTCTACCTGTTGCCGTTATCAATATCGAAATTTTCACAGAATATTTAGTTATATATTCACTTTAAAAATAAATAATTATAGTAAAATAAAAAAAATATTTAAGGGGGGCTCCAATACAAAAAACGTGATTTTTTTGCTGTTTTTATAGATAAAGTTACGGAACCCTTCGTGCGCGAGTCCGACTCGCACTTGGCCAGTTTTTATTATAGAAGAGCAGTGGTGGTCCAGTGGTAACGGCCGCGACTTGCGAGTTGTTGGTCGTAGGTTCGAACCTGAATTCTGCTTCATTGGTCTAGTGGTCGCAAGCGCTACTGTTGAACATGAGTTGCGTTCGATTCCCAGGTCGGGCAAAGTGTTATTGGGATTTTTCATTAGGAATTTCTCAGTAGCAGCCCGGTATCTGGATTTGTGCCCGGTTGATGGCATTAGGCTCGCCCCCTATTACATGGGACTTAAACATAACTGGCAAAATGTGGGTGTACTATAGGTACACCTCTACCCAACCTTTCGGGGAAACAAGCCGTGATGTTATGTTATAAATAAAATAAATTTAGATTCATTTATTTCTGGGGGCCTAAAGTGGACGCTTTGGCAGAACCATAATATGATCTGCGTACAATTCATATCCCGCAATTCATCTGTTTGACAGTTTTGTATGGAGTTTCGTAAAATGGTCCACAATTTTTTTTTTTTTTTTTTCCTTCTGGCTTCGCACGGTTTGTGCATTTAGCCAATGTCAAGTTTTAGTACTTGTTTAAAATATTGATGAAATGAATTATAAATGCATGATGATGATATCCCCGCCCACTCCCCTTGAGTTTCAGTAAAGATGTGGCACTTTACTGAGTCCTCACGCGGACTTCTTGAGAGAACTTGAAGCGAAGTTGCACTGTTTTGTTTCATTTGCCTACACTAATGCACGTTCACAAACACTTAATGGTTAATAATCCACCATTATTACACATTAATATTCGGCTAAACACTAATTTTGGAAAATTAAACAAACTGCTGAACATGACGCTTCACTTTCCCGCCAAGAAGTGGGTCCACAAATTATGAATTGCTCTATTGAAGTCTAATGTCAAATAGCAGATGTCAAACAGATATTTGCGGGATATGAATTGGACGCAGATCATATTATGATTCTGCCAAAGCGTCCATTTTAGGCCAATACAAAAACAATACACAGTTTTACAAGTGCGTAGTTGATTGATTAATAGATAAATTAAATTAATTAAATATCGTAACATAAGAGTCGCAAATAAATGTCAAATCAAATAAAAAAAATATTAAATAGGACAATTAATTAAATTAAATAAATGTTACGTTAAGTTATGTCACAAGCATGCTATGTTTGTTTTTCCATGTTCTAATGTAAAAAGGACAATTTCCAATAAACCTGCAATTTCCTTTGGCTTAAGATAATTATGTTCAAAGTAACAAGGAAAGGTAAAGGGTCGTGATGGTACACAAAATGGCTGACGTCAGAGCGCTTGTCAATATAGTATGCTTGCGCCCTTGCCTTGGTAACGTGTAGCTAGGATCAAGTTACTTAGAAACAGCTGATTTATTTCCACAGATTATTTATGAGTATTAACGTGTAGTTACCCGGTAATGTTTATAATCTTCTTCTCCGTCGTATCGATGATTCCATTCATCTATTACTGTATACAAATAAATACAATCGAAGAGTCTGTTTGTAACAAAGAGAAGATAGATAATAAAAATAGGCTATCAGAAGTAATGTCATAGAAAAATTGTGATCCCTTGTCTCAGTTACGCCATCTAGCTTAATATAGCAAAATTCAATAAAAGCTAAGTTTGACAAGTTACCGACACCAACTTTTGATTACGAACCGTCAAATAGTTTGAATTAACTAAGAATAATATTTATTTTATCTAAATTCTGGGTAAATTACAAAATATTAATGACAATATACCGTGGATATGTCTAGTTGTTTTATCACTACGAGGTTTGCAATACCCTATTGCATATACTTCGAAAATAATTTTCTTTTGGTGGACACGAATGCGACTTGAGATGCAGGCGTACCACACTAGACTAAGCGACTTTTGTCCACTAGGACAAACGTATCGGATTACAATTTTGTTCGCTATGTCCCGTCTATTGTTAAGACGCAGATATATGCCAGTGACCTTGAGTGGTTAGCTTGCGTGTTCTGTACTGAGCTCACGCAACGCGTCGTACGTTCAGCGAGTAATAGGACTCGCCCATCAAGGAGCGCTGTCCCCAATTTGACGCATTATTAATTTATTATACACAAAACAAAAGGTATTTTAATAAAACGCGTATACTAAAAGATCAATAATTAAATTATCTTTAAATTGGTGAAACTTTCAGAAAAATACGCTTGGTAGATATTGCGCCATTCTCAGTTTTTTATCCGCGTTAGACATAACTTTACAAATTAATTTCACTATGTAATATAAACATAATCTAAAATATTTACATATTAAGTTATTGAGAAAATGCTCTAATTTATCATATTTTTTTTTTTAATCATTAACAGTACTCGTTTAGATGTGATCTTCAGTATAGAATCATTAAAATTCCGTTATCGTCCCCTTAAGTAAATAATTTAATCTCTTTGGTTTGTAATGTCAAAATAACAGTTTTTTTTCTAAATGCTTACTTATAACATGTTTTTTTGTATGTCTGTATGTTTGTTCTGTCTAATCTTCGAAACGGCTGAACCGATTTTGACGGGACTTTCACTGTCAGTTGCACTAATGGCAGATGAACTAATTATTTAGTTTTAGCAAATTGTTGTAGAAGTTTAAAAAATTCGATCATCTGTAATCTACTACAATTCTTGCAAATAAACATTTAATTTGATTCGATTTTAAAATTATGAGATGTTGCTTCAAAATATGTAGGTATGGTTAAGCAGACATTAAACATAATCATTACTTAACATTAGGCAACGTTTATAATTAATATAATGTTAAGTAATGATTAAATGTTGTTTAATGTTGTTGTAGTTTTTTTTGTTGGTTGTTGTATTAGAAAGAAAAAGAAAAGAAAGAAAGAGAGTTTTATTTTAGACCTCGAAGATTCAATGCCGTAGTAGTTTAAAAAACAGAATAAGTTCACGGCATTTTAAACAAACAACCTCTACCAAACCATGCTTTTGAACACACCCCCGTTTTGAAGTGCTCCAACACCCCTAAATATTAGCAAAGTAAACTCGGCTCCCCTAGTTTGCGTTACAGCCGTTTTACATTCCCCATAGGGTGGGTCACCCCTAAATCGAATTATAAGCGGATTGTGTGTACTACCCTACTTAATATGTATTGTGCATTTTGATAATTGTGTTAGCAAGACATTGGCACTTGGTAATTAAATCACCCTTCGTGTTCAAAATCAAAATCAAAAATATTTTTATTTCACATAAGCCTACATGGGCACTTATGAAACGTCAGAAGCTAGGTGCACGGTTCCAATTATACAAAATACAAAAATATTTATTTTTCAACTTAAACATTGTGTCATACATAAATTGAGGCAGCCCCAGTAAGTTACAAAAGTACTTGTGTCGGAGCTGTCTCACACTTCCCTTTAGTGGTTGCTTTACAATGACAAGTAATCAAAGTATACAGAAAAAATAAACGTAAATAAAAATAAAATAAAACATTTTTTTTTTTGTTTTTTTTTAATTGGTCGTTTCTTATGTAGAAGAGCCGGCAAGAAACTCCACGGTTACTCTTTTAAAAAAAGTTGGCTTCTACAATGTTTTCAAATTACAGTGTTAATAGGTATGAAAGGACAGCGTAGGCCCGTCAAAAGTACCAGGTACTTAACAAAATAGAAAATGGTCTACTAATCTACAGTCTATTAAGCCTACAACGTCCTCACATTAACAAAAAAGCAATATAAAATCTGATTAAAATAATAAAAGTTAGAACCTTGTTGAAATTAAAAATGTAGGTATAATAATGACAAACAAGAAAGACATTATGTCAGTGAAGTTTGTAATAAAAGATTAAATAAAATTAAAAAAAACATCGTAATTTGGGAGCAGTTAATAGACATTTACATAGTTTTTACGTTAATGAGGTACCAGGGAAGCCACATGTACAGAAGGAATTAATGCCAAACTTCCTTGTCTTCAACGTAGTCCTTAATCTTATGTTGTATTGTTATGTGTTAGGTGCACGTTCAGTTTTTGATTCGTTTATGGGACACAAAAACACATCACACTAATATTATAAAGGCGAAAGTTTGTGAGCGTGTTTGTTACTTCTTCACGGTCAAACGGCTGGCCTAATTTTGTATGGAGGTAGCTGACACCCTTTTTTTTTTTGGGTGGGAAATTATCTAATAACTTCTCCGGAGGGCGTGTCAGACTTTTACTGACTAAAACCCACCCGTATTCCTTCATTTGCCTGTGTGCCAGGGCCACGATATCCCTTTCGGACAAACTCGCAACCCTGGCAGGCATTGGTCCTAACGAACCCCGTCAAGTTGGTGCTGACATCTCTTTGAGGCGCGCGTGGAATACAACGCGCCGTCGACCCGGGCCTGGTCTTTATCGGACGGCGAGCTACCCATCGCTCACCGTCCGCAGGCCAGCGCCTACGGTGGCCGGAAATCGGCTTGCGATTCCCGACGCCCGGGGCGTCTCCTGCGGCGACCAGGGGTGCGAGGGCGCGAACCTTGCCTCTCCCTCATGCGTTCCGCCTCCTCCTTCGCAAGCATTACTGCTTCGCAGAAGGAGGTGACGGCCTCCCATGCACTCTCGCTCCGAACCATGGCCTGACCCAGGGCCAGTACTTTTTAAGAGCAGGCAGTCTAAATCAAATTTCGAACGCATGCTCCGCCCCTTGCTCCCCGCCACTCCGTTATGTTCTAAACACTAATACATCAGTAATAAAGCTGAATATCGCGTGCGCTCTTTGATCGTGTTCGAGCACGAAACTAAATAGCGCGTAGGTAAGTCTCAATTCTTATTTCGTTTACAACTAAAGTAATAATTGATCCAGAGAAAAAATATCTGGTGGTTGGATAATAAACTATATTTTCTTGCTGTGAATATTTATTTTAGACATATTAAAAGCTAAACAATCTTGTTTGTTTTTTATACTTAATTATTATTAAAAAAAACATGATTTTCGAATAAAAAATGTATTGAGAGTAAATATTACAATTGAAAAAAAACTGCGGGGCAGTCTTTGGGGACTGCCGATAGAAGTGAAAACAGTATACATATAGCTCATGGAAAGCGTTCGGTGACGATGACGCGAGTTCCATGATTTTTGTTCACCCAAAAAGTGCTCAACGCGCCTAAAGAAATAAAAAAAAAATACAAAACTTAGAAGCATTGCCTCAGTGGCACGAAGTTCGTGCTAATTCGGAAACACGAAGATTACCGAAGTGCATAATTTTCATAAAATTACGTAGGAGTGTGTCCATCATAAATAACCTCACCTCTCCTACGTACAAGGTACGTAGAAGCGTAACGTCTAATTTTCGTTTGTTTATCTTCTGATCTAAGTATACAAATAGATAAAATTGTAGTGTCTGTTTGTAAAATAACAGGTTTAAAAATGCCATAAACTTGTTACAGGCAATCCAGGCTATTAAACTTTGACTATTCTAAACGCTATCTCGATAAAACGGCTACAGGGTGCGGATGTGAAACGGTGTCGCTAACTTTGTCTGACTTTTATACAACAATAGCTTTTGCCTGCGGCTTCGACCGCGTGGATGTCGGATAATATCCCACGGGAGTACACTTCCGTGGGATATTTTCCGGGATTAAAAGGAAACGAAGCGATCGCGTAACTCATAGCCGAGGAAAAGGTCATTGACTCCTAGCGCTGCGCCCGCTGCCGTCAACCATAATTATTTTGTTACCCGAATCTATGATGTAAAGACATATTTTAATCTAATTTAAATGCCCAAGTTAAAAACCATATTTTATTGGTTATGGATGAATAATATACCGGTCAAAATAGCTTCGGAAATAACAATGACATTTTTATCAAAATTTGAAAGATAAAATAGTTACTGTGGGCCATCCTTAGAAGATAGACTTATGCTATCCCGGACATTTTTGCTGAACTTTTTAAGATGTATATTCCTGTAGGACATAAATTGGATGTATCTCGTATGGTTTATGCGGCGCACGCCAGTAAAGCTCCCAGTCGGCCAGATTTTTTCCGACATCTTCAACAAACAAACAAATAATCGTCATATTTCAACCGTCGTTTCGTTTTATTTGTGTATGTGAGTTTAAATGTTTGTAAACGCACCCACGATACAGGAGAAATTCCTAGTGTGGGGCAATGTTTAAAAAAAAAAAAAAAAAATTACATAAAACCTTCATGAATTACACACTTAAACCTTTCTCATGAATCACTTAGTGACTAAGCGATTCATGAGTAAGGTTTATGTGTGACTAAGTCTTAGGCCCGTATTTATAGAACGTTACTCAGTACTCAAGCATTACTTAAGACTAAATTCAACCAATCCAATGGCTTTTTAGAGGTATGAGGAACAGGGTGTAAAGTTCACTCATCCTCTATGGAAAAGGGAGGATCCTCCGACCAGACGGGTGTTGTGTCTGGTGGGCAACTGCCCGACGGTTGATGTCGGGATGTTGTATATATGCTAGTTGCACGGTAAACTCTGCTTGCGCGATGCAGGATTTTGCGTGAAGTCAGTGTGACGCGTCATTCGTATGTGGCGATGTTGATGCCGCTACAGCTTGAATCTAGACTTAAGTAATGCTTGAGTACTGAGTAAGGTTCTATAAATACGGGCCTTAGTACATTGGTGAAAACCGTTTGAAAATCCGTTTAGTAGTTTTTGAGTTGAGTTTGAGTTGAGGTTGAGTTTATCACGTTCACACACCCCAATTAGAATATTGTGTTATAATCATAATACATACACTAAATTTTTACTATTATGTATAAAAAATTGTTTGTTGTGGGAGAAAAATGTGGCCACATTACAAATCTACGCACGCACACAGTCGCACACGCCCCTTATTACAAAACAAGGTTTATCTTCAGACCCAGGTTTAAAACATGGAGCCATTATTGAATTTCGAACTTTATTCCGACTATGGTAAAGTTCATTAACACAAAACTGACAACTTAGTACCGAACTAAATTTTCAGTTTTGTTTAAAGAACGGTATTTCAATCACTGTTACCCTTACATTTCGTAGTACTCAAACCTCAGTTGGTCCAATAGAATCCAATACACGTCTGCCTACCCGATTGTCGAAAATGCGTGGTGTTATATTAATTTTATACTACTACTCATACTTTTACATTACCTGCTGTTACAGCACACCTTTAAAATGTGCTGAATGAGTTAATAAATATATTATTATGACTAATCTTTGAAAATCTACATACTACGGCCTTGCTACGGTGCTACGATATGAACGTAGAACAGCGTACCTTTCAGGTACAGTGGTACCCAATTGATAAGGCGCGTCGTGAATCTTCGTTCGCACAGAAAAGAAAGTATGGCCCCGAAGATTAACGAAAGAATGCTTAAAACTTACAATCAACCTTAGGTCACTATTATAAGGTTCATAATACACTGGAGCTGCTAGCGTGCACTCGATCAGAAGTATGGCGGCAACAAACATGCCACGCGGCGCGCGCTAACATGGCGGCAGCTGCCGACCAATAGCGGTACAGGAAAAAGAACCGCGGTGCGTGCCGATTGGTCAATAGCCTTTCCCGCACTTTTAAAATTCACCTTCTGCGCAGGTACATCGGTAAGCCATATCAATTAGGTACTACTGTAATCAAAACAGACCTTTAAATTCGGCTGCAGTTTTTATAAGGACTAAAATTTAATTTTAAATGACGTCTATAAAACATTATTTATGAAATTAAGTTGGTGTTTTTAATCGGCTTGAAAAAAAGAGGAGGTTCTGAGTTCGTCGGAATCTTTTTTTTTGGTACGTTCTCTAATTACTCAAAGATGGCTGGAGCTATTTGGAAAATTCGGGTCGTGTTTGAAAGGCTATATACTTCCTAGGTGGTCATATTGTCATCAGGTCAGGATCTGATGATGGGATCCTTGAGAAATCGAGGGAACTCTTCAAATATTATCGGCATACCTACAGCGATTTGGGTATTTTTTATAGTAGCTCGTGCATTTGCTCTCGGAGAGCACTATTTGGTGAAGTGGAACTGATGATGAAGATCACAGATGGCCACTGGAACTACTCAATAAACTCAAACTTAAAGCATTTATTTCAATTAAACCATTTACATGCACTTTTAAATTGTCAAGGAGTCGGTTAGAAATATGAAGCTAGTTCCATACCAAAGCGTAGTAGATTCCTATGGAGAAGAACGGGCAAGACTCCACGGACACTCTTTCAAATGATATTGTTACATCTTTAGTGTTGAATGAACGATGTAAAAAAAGACGTACACACGTTAAAAGCGTCCAGAGTACAGCAAATTATAGAAACAAAAAACAAAAAAAGAAGTCGTGGAACATGACCAGCCCCAACAGACGGTACCCGTTCACGAACATGACGCATGGATCAGCACCATTCAGCTATTTTGATGGGAGCTAAATAATCTAACACACGCGCCACCATCAGCGAGACATCTGAGCGAGCATGACATACTCTCAGCCGCCAGGGCACATTCAAGTCAATGAAAGACATATTACCCGGTAAATGGTAGCTCTATTGTACATAGTACTCACACCTGTGCTATGCAATTATATAATACAAAGGAGATTGAGTATATACAATGCCAAGATCTTCAGCAGCTCCAACAGTATTTTCAGATGTTAATCAATTAGTTGTGGTTGTGGAACAGAACCAGCATTGAGGTTCTGCTCCACAACCACAACTAATTGATTAACAGCTGAAAATACTGTTGGAGCTGCTGAAGATCTTGGCATTGCCAAGCATTTTTTAATAATAAGTATTTCACGGGTTGCGATTCGATTACTTTAATATGTTTGCCAAGCAATTTATGCTCGTCACAATGCTTAAGGTGAAGTGGAGCTGATGGTTAAGTACTAGGAGAACTCCTCAACAATTAACGTCCCTGCATCTGAAAAATCAATATTTTGTAAAAGGTGATGAGCAGTTGATAAATGATTATATTTCTTCAAATAGGTTTGTAGAAACACTTTTACACGTCAATCATAACACTTAATATTTTAACTAAGATAAATTATAAACTGACCTACTGATGTTATAATAACTTCCTGTCCAATGACGTATTATAAATTGACGCGTCATACACGAACATTAGTGCACTCAAAAACAGCGTAAGCCATGATTGTAGCTACATACTTGCATACAATCATGCAGCGCGTGAAGAAAAGGAAAGACCTATACCGATATCTGTTGATAGAAAGAGATGAACATACATATTTAGTTACGTCACTACCTGCTGCATGTTCATTGGCGTGTACGTAATAATAATAATTATTATTGTAAATGTCAGGCAATTGCCTGGCATTTACTTTGCCATTATTGAGCGCAGGTATCGCATCTAAAGACATCATTGCCTGTCATTGTATTTGAATTTGTGTGGGGTAGGTACCACAACTAAAAAGTGAAAAATAAAAACATTTTACAAAAAAAAAACTGACTTCGTGTCTTTGGTTTTGTAACTTCGTATTTTGCCACTGACTTCCGAAATTAAAAGTTTTTTTGTTTGTAAAAAAGTTTTAATAAAGAGGATATTGACACCGTAAATTCAACCCCTGATCCCATCATTTTCATGACAGCTGTCGGCCGATGTATAGAAATGTATTTAAGGCTAAACGTATTTAAAACCTCTTTCTGTTTCTGACATCTTCAAACGATTGACAGAAATAAAACGATATTTTAAATTCGTTTAGCGCTAAATGCACTTAGTGATTCGTGGTACAGTTGGACTTAAATGTTGGGTTTCTACCAAGAATCATAAATACTAAACTTTCGTACTAACCTACTAGAAAGTTGAATAAAAACATCGTGAGGGATGTTCTAGAACGAAAAATTCGAACATATGTGACATTTACCACATTGGGCCTACGTGGTAGATTACGGCCCATTTTTTCTCACAGATTAGAGACCTGTGTCCCATCAGTGGGAACATTATAGGCTGATTGTATGCTACGTACCTACTACGCCATTACAGAACTACGAAATTCGTAGTACGACAGTTTTAGATTTATATAAAAGACATACACAATGAGCTGATATCATCATCATTAGCCGAAAGACGTTCACCGCTGGACATAGGACTCCCCAAAGGGTTTTGCCATAATCCCCACGCTTGACAGGTGGATTGGCGATCGCAGTATGGTGTTAAAATGCATAGAGAACGCTGCTGCCCATTCTCTAGTAGGTCTCTTAGTCGCCTTTTACGACACCCACGGGAAGAAATAGGATGGGGCTATTCTTTACGTAAAAACGCTTCTTAAAAAGGTGGCTGGGACAGGCTGGATGTGGAAGGCGGAGGACAGAGTGTTGTGGCGCAGCCTGGGAGAGGCCTATGTCCAGCAGTGGACTGCTATAGGCTGAGTTGATTGATTCTTTACGTCCGGTACCACACGGACAAAGCTGTTATCGGCACTATTAATTATCAAAACAATATCGTTTACCAATAGTGATAATGATAATACATATAATATACATTCAAAAGTTTTTATTATTCTGTCAAAAATCTACATTCTACTACGCTGCTACGCCGCTACGAAGTTCGTAGACTCGTAGCCACTGTCGTAGCGCTACGAGGCTACAGCTTTTCAAGGGCAACTTATATTTTTGTAGCTGTAGTAGTTAATTATGTAAATAGGCTCGAAATATTGTTAATGGATTAATTAATTATATCGACTAATGTTAGGGTAAATAATGTTTCTGGGCAAGGAATATTACTTTGTGTAAATTATTATTTTTAGGATATTTTGTTTACAGAAATATTTCACGTTAACACAAATTAATGTGCTTATAAATTTCAACACTTGTTCAAAGTAGTCCATGTCATACACCGTGTCATTATTATCGTCACTATATTTTTTCCAAAGCCACTTACTTACTTGTAAAAATATTTTTGGAATACGTAACTAGAATTGAAAAAAAAAAAACGAAACCATGCCACGTTGTATGTTTTAGCGTGTAAAACATTCCCACCTCATCCAAGTACAAAACTCTGCAGGTCAACTCAAAACTCTGCAGCCCAACTCAAAACTCTGCAGCCCATCTCACCGCATTTCATTTCACACTCAGCAATCATTCTCATCAGGTCAAACTGCTGCTCGCGCAGGTCTCCATCGTACCGGGTCACGAAGCCGTCCATCGACGCGAGCGCTGACCCTCAGGCGATGCCGGCGCATCATCTGCTGGAACCCTCGTCTTCCGTGAAAGAGAACCGGCCGCAGCTGAAAGGACCAAGACCTATTGGATCTAGTGTTTCAGGTAACTGTGAACTGTCACTGATTGTATTTGAATTCGGAATCTGTAATAATGATCAAAATTTGGAATAATTAAGTGCCAATTTCACCAATGAAACTGGACGCGATCAGCAGATAAACCACGTTTAAGAGCTGTCAGTGTCATTATTTTCTTTGGAATATTGACACTGACAGCTCTTGAACTCAGTTTGGATGTGCTGATCGCGGCCAGTTTCATTGGTGAAATTCCCCCCTAAGGGCGATATTCACCAATGAAAACTGAACGCAATCATCACATAAACTACGTTTAAGTGCTGTCAATGTCATTATTTTCTTTGTAATATTGACACTGACAGCCTAGCTCATGAACTCGGTTTAGATGTGGTGATCGAGTTCAGTTTAATTGGTGAAATTCCCCCTAAGTCAAAGCCATAACTAAGTTCAAATTCCATTGCAACCAAAAAGTTTTTATTGACCTCTCAATTAATGGTCTCTCAGTATAGAATACATTTAATAAAGTTTAAGTAGATAGTTAACTAAGTGGCGATCAATTTAAATTATCTGCACATTTTGAGTGGAGCAACGTTTAATCACGTCGTCAGCAAGAAACATGTCTTTCTTTAATTAAAGAACGTGTATAAACTTCAAGCTACGTCATCGCGCCGTCTGACTTTAAATGTTCGAACCGCTATCGCCACTCCACGTTAGTTTTTAGGGTTCCGTACCTTAAAAGGACAAAAGGAACCCTTATAGGATCACTCGTGTGTCTGTCTGTCCGTCTGCTCCGATTTGCTCCGAATCTACAAGACCGATTAAGTTGAAATTTGGTACACATATGAACTTCTGTGACCCAAACACGGATGTGTTACGTAAATAAATTAATTTTGAATATATACTATGTCACTTTTGGGGGGCAAATAAAAAAAAAAAAAGTTTTGCTGACTGTACCGTGTGACATATCAAATGAAAGGGCTTGTTCCTTTCATTTGATATGTCACACCCCATTTGATATGTTGCCCCCCAACTTGCCCCCCAAACTTTTTTTTATTTTTTTTATTTGCCCCCCATAAGTGACATAGTATATATTCAAAATTAATTTATTAAGGAATTTTTTATACATATTTTTTATAATTTTAAAATACATACTTTTGAAATTATTTAAGAAAATAGATGAAAAATTACCATTCCCCCCTTATCTCCGAAACTACTGAGCCTAAAAGTTTGATAAAAATACAGAAAATAGTTGAGAGATGAAAACCTATAAGAAGTCTGTGATCTTAAAATAACATGGTAAATCACTCAATATTGTGCGTACAAACTTACATTTGCAGTTGGAATGTATGGGGATCATGTTTTCCAACTACAATTTTAAGTTTGTTCTTGGGTTAAACTCATCCCAACTACGGAACCCTTCATTGTGCGTGGTCCGATACGCACTTGCCCGGATTTTTTTTTGTAACCACTTTTTTTATGAGAAAATAGTGTCACAACAAACATTTTAATACCCAGATGCTCCGCTCAAAGTGTTAAGTACCTAAGTATAGGCATCTACTAATAATATTTAGGTAGACGCGTTGTTTATTTGTTTATTCTAACTCACTAACGGTCAAAGCAGAATATGGACAAATTAGGAATAGTTCGACCTGAGTTTTTACATTATTCAGTCTGTTCATATCGGTTTGTCTTGCTGCCGAACCCTCAAATATACTTTCTGCGATGCATTCTGAATTAGAGGACTTTATCAGTACCTCATAAAATATTTTGTTCCATGTTGATGCTATGTACGTATCAGGGGCGAAAGCACCGTATAACACGATTCCTACCGGCTTCCCTTCGGAAATTCGGAACACAACTCTATCGTTATTTAAAAATGGTACACAGTCAGTAGTGTTTAATAATGCCAAATTATATAATAATCACATTGTAGGTATTTAAAACACCATACTATTAAAACATTAAAATTATTACATTTTTTTACTTTATATCCCAACAACAAAACATTTTGCTCTAAAATAACTCAGTGAGTTCAATTTCTATACAAAATCGACGTCATGACGAGTTCATTTTGTATGGAAAAGATTATTTTTGCTCCGGCTTAACTCTCTTATAAAATCAACCTTCGCCACTGGTACGTATTAGGTAGATGCATTCTCGGTTGATCATATTCTACTGCTTGCTTGACAAAGGCTTCTCAAACCTTGGTAAAACAAATGACTACAGCAGAGTACCTTTCGAGCCTACCTTGTTTCAATCCACAAGTTGGTTATACCCTCAAAAGCTTGTTTTCAAAGCCTTGTCAATCAGAGTCAAGGCCTACCCCAGGCAAGCAAGGCCCTGCCAGGGTTGCGAGTTTGTCCGAAAGGGATATCGTGGCCCTGGCACACAGGCAAATGAAGGAATACGGGTGGGTTTTTGTCAGTAAAAGTCTGACACGCCCTCCCGCTCCGCCCAGAGCGGGAGAAGTTATTTGATAAATTCCCACCCAAAAAAAATAAAGGCAAGCAAGGCCATTGCATTCACGAGGAAGCTATACCAGTTTCGATAATGTGTTTAGTTTCAAGCCTGTATGTTCGAATCTTAAAGTCTGCCGCCAAACTCATTTTGTTCGTCATCATCAGCGAAAGAAATATTCATAGAATATGAATAACAATTTTCCACCTGCATATTCCAATTAAAAACCCGCCAAGTGCGATTCGGACTCGCGCACGAAGGGTTCCGTACCATTATCTATAAAAATGGCAAAAAAAATCACGTTTGTTGTATGGGAGCCCCCCTTAAATAATTGTTTTATTTCAATTTAATTATTTATTTTTAAAGTGAATATTTATCTAAATATTCTGTGAATATTTCAAGCGTTTCTGTTATCAAAATAGAGCAAAAACGAGCAAAAAAAAATAACATTTGTTGTATGGGAGCCCCCTTAAATATTTATTTTATTCTGTTTTTTAGTATTTGTTGTTATAGCAGCAACCGGAATACATTATCTGTGAAAATTTCAACTGTCTAACTATCACGGTTCATGAGATACAGCCTGGTGACAGACGGACAGACAGACAGACGGCGGAGCCTTAGTAATAGGGTTCCCGTTTTACCCTTTGGGTACGGAACCCTAAAAATAGCTCAATTATTTAAAGTAACTGTTGACTCAACATAATGAAATTCAACATAACATTAAAACGAAAACCACAAATAAACAAGGTGTATTAATAAAACTACAAACATTTCTAATATCAGTAATAGCATGGTCCGAACAATGAAACAACTTCCATGGCCCTCCATTTGCCTAATGAATGTTGTAATAAAATATGGATATTTCTCTTTTAACATCACCCCCATGTGGCGCATAACTTGTTAGTTTATTTGAGGAAAGATACATATGTTGGATTAAAAAGTTTTTGCCGTTTGAAGTCCAATGAATTAATGGTTAAGTTATTGGTTTTCTATGCATAAAAGTATTGAATCTACAAAACTGAGTTGGGGTTTTCAAGAATTGTAATTAATTAAAAGAGTGTAATTGTAGAATGCTCCGGAAAATACTATGTTGATTAATTTCTATCCCATAGTTGGTATCTTGTTGGGTTATTAAGAATCAACGATTTTCAAAGTCAAAGTCAATGGCGATTTTGATTGATGTTGGTCTCACCACATTGTTTTCGTCCACCGCTGGGGCTTAAATCATAGGTTTGCAGAGGAACACACCAATACCCTATGTGGATTTGTAGATCTCAGGACAAAGAAAATACCTAAATATACGGTTGTTTATGATCACCTAGGCGTAAGCACTGTGGCACCTATGCGCATTTAAGTGCTAAGATGATCAGCGCGATATGTGGGCGTCCAAGCAAAAAAGATCCAGTTCTCAGTAGGTATTTAGTTTCTCCGAGATATAGGTACGCAGTTTTGTAAAGTTGGGTAAAAAAAAATCATTTCGCGATTGATTTAATAGATTATTAAATATTGCTCAATTATCTACAAGTTCTCTGACAAAAAAAAATGTGCCAAAAAAATTTTAATATAGTCCATTCCACCTAGATACCGAATGTAGTCTGAGTTCAATAACGCCACATATCATCACTAACATTACTTATAGTCAACTCGTAATTTAACTATTTTACAAGTCTTAATATTCATCTAAGCTACTGCGTCAAGTCTTCTCAGAGCAGACGAGTCCTGGAGTGGAGACCGCGTATCGCAAGCGTAGTGGGACACCCCCCAGCTAGATGGACCGACGACCTTAAGAAGGTGGCTGGGTCGGACTGGATGCGGAAGGCGGAGGACAGGGTGTTGTGGCGCAGCCTAGGAGGCCTTTTTTTTTTTTTGGGTGGGACGTTATCAAATAACTTCTCCCGCTCTGGGTGGAGCGGGAGGGCGTGTCAGACTTTTACTGACTAAAACCCACCCGTGTTCCTTCATTTGCGTGTGTGCCAGGGCCACGATATCCCTTTCGGACAAACTCGCAACCCTGGCAGGCATTGGTCCTGACGGACCCCGTCAGTTGGTGCTGACATCTCTTTGAGGCGCGCGTGGAACACAACGCGCCGTCGACCCGGGCCTGGTCCTGATCGGACGGCGAGCTACAGCCTAGGAGAGGCCTATGTCCAGCAGTGGACTGCGATAGGCTGAGTTGATTGATTGATTGAATATTAATGTATATTTATTTATTTAAATTCCTCAGACTCAATATCCCTCTCGTCCCCGGTGGCATGCTCGTCTCCGCGGGAGGACGTGCTGGGTCCTCCGATGCCAAGCAACTTGTGTGCTCTGCCGGAGGAACACCGCTGCTGTCTGCTTGGGAAGGTGCCTGGGTTGAGGGTCAGGAGACGGAGGGCTATGCTGATCTATGTGTGCGCTGCTGATTCTCAAGGTGAGTGGCTGATGGTAGAAAGATAGAAAATACATTTAATTTTGTAGGAAGGCATATAAATAAATAAAAAAAAACGGTCAAGAGCGAGTCGGACTCGCGCACCGAGGGTTTCGTACGTATATTATGATGTTGATGATTTCTGAAAAATTGTGTCTATTTAGAGACATCGTTTTATTTTTCCTGTAATATTTACTTAAACTTCTATCACATAAAATAATTTCAGATTTTTATCTATGCAAACTTCGGAGATAAGGGGGGAACGGTTTTTTTGTTACATTTTTCATCAAAACTCGTAAACTATGCTGCCCAAAAAAAATTATGTTTGAGAATGTGCAAACAGCGCTCTTTCATATTATACCCCACATGCCCTGTAGCCCCACTTCAAAATTTTAAGACCCTCTTTCAGTCCGTTTTCCAAAAAAGGAAAATAGTTGAGCAAACGTCATCTAAAACTATTCTAAATTTCAAGTTGATAGCATTAGTAGTTCTTAAGATATCCAGGTGTGACAGACAGACAGACAGACGGCCAGACAGACTTAGGCCCGTATTTATAGAACGTTACTCAGTACTCAAGCATTACTTAAGACTAAATTCAACCAATCCAATGGCTTGAATCTAGTCTTAAGTAATGCTTGAGTACTTAGTAAAGTTCTATAAATATGGGCCTAAGGGCCTGTGCACACCACAAACGCGCCGTTTACGCGCGTTTGTAGCGATACAGACGCGATACGCACGCGAGTCAGTCTATTCTGTAGGAAAAAAGCGCACCGTCGACGCACGTTTCTAAAATGCGCGTCAACGTGGTGTGCATAGGCCCTAAATCTCACCATAAGGGTTCCTTTTTACAATTTTGGTACGGAACCCTAGTAAAAAAAACGTTTATTTCGACCAACAAAAGGATCTTATGCACAAAAAAATCAAAAATAAAACACAATTATAAAGACCACAACCACATAAATATTACAGGCTTCGATTGCTCAGTATGTGAACCATACAGCAATGGGTCAGGTACTGGCAATCGAACCTCTGCGCGAATGCCCTCAGGAACCAGAAAAACAATCTCCTTCACTTATAAACAAAAAGCTAATGGCCGTTTTCACCATCGTTCCTTAAATTTAGGGAGGCACCTAAGAAATATTAAGTGTTAGTTTCGTTTTCACCATCACATAAGGGACACCTATGGTCCTAAGGGGTCCCTTAAAAATAGGGGCCCGATACTTGGCATCTTAGCGCTAAGTGACAGTTTATTTGTTGTTAAACGAGAATAGTTGAGACGAAATGGAAGATTTTATTGACAGTTTAGAAGCTATCGAAACTGTGGATTTAGTTACGAATCAAAGTTTATTCAGACGGCCACATATTTATCGCGAAAGACCGGATTTTTTCACGAAAAACGACAGTGAGGACTTCTTCAAAAGTTTTAGGCTATCCAAGGCCAGTGCAGGGCCAGTTATTTTTGTTAGAAAAAATAGAACACTATTTAGAATACACAGATGACAGATTATTATTTTAGCTACCTAATATCTACCTACAAAGTATTTACTTGTTTACTTCCATTTGTTTTTCAAATGTGTTTTAAACACAGGTACCTACTTACATAATACACTGGTGATTATTAGTATTACGGACTCGCAATACCAAATTTTTATGTATTTAATATTTGCTAAGGCAGTACCTCCGATATGGGTTGGAGTGTAGCCTTTACGGGCGCTATGGCGCGAGGACTTTTTTTTTTTTCAAAATTCTACCAATTTTATTGCAGTATCGGGTTAACCTTGACCATAGAAACCATTTAGGTTCCAAGTCGCATGGCCCTACGACGCACCGTTTCCGAGATATGGGCCTTACATTTTTTATTTTATTTTATATAAAACGATCTATATTTCCAAAATGGTAGCTCGCATGAAAATCTTTTCTGGTAAGAAATTGTTGCTCTAGTCGAAAACCATGAGGTGAAGTAAAAAAACTCAGAAAATCGTACTATTTTACATTAATCAACGTCGGACTCACAGATTTAAAAAAAAACTGTCACTTATGTAAGTGGTCCATACGTAGGACCCCTTTAATCTGGTGAAAACAAAATTAGGTAAGGGGCTGATTTAAGGAGTCTCTTAGGTTAAGAGACCCTTAGTAAGGAGGGGGTTGAGGGAACGATGGTGAAAACGGCCATAAGAGGCGTTTAAACGTCAAAAAATGTATTTAACCGTTATTATAACCCACGAAGCAATTGTAAAACATAACATAACATCCCCTGTAATCCCCGAAGGGTTAGGCAGAGGTGTACCTACCTATAGTGTCGTAAAAGGCGACTAAGGGGCTTACTAGAGAATGGGCAGCAGCGTTCTCTATGCATTTTAACACCACTCTGCGATCGCCAACCTGCCTACCAAAGTGCCAAGCGATTATGGCAACCCCCCCCCTCCCCTCCCCTTTGGGGGAACCTTATGTCCAGCAGTGGACTTCTTTCGGCTGAAATGATGCTGATGATTATGGTACCTATAGTACACCTACGTTTCACCAGTTATATTTAAGTCCCATGTAATAGGGGCGAGCCTATTGCCATCAATCGGGCACAAATCCAGAGACTCCGGGCTGCGTCTGAGACATTCCTTGTGGAAAAATCCAATAACACTTTGTCCGACCTGGGAATCGAACCCTGGACCTCGTGCTCGGCTGTAGCGTTTGCGACCACTAGACCAGTTCGTGCATTTAAACGTCACTTAACTTTAAGCAACATTTGTAAGTAACGCAGGATACGTACAGTCGCCAGCACACATCAAGTTATACCAAACTGATTATAATGTTTAAAAGAAAAATGATTTTAAACCTTAAAACGTTGATGGTTAAGTTCAAAATCGATTGAGAAAATTAGGCGATTACGAGTACCACACTGCACCGCGCTCCGTTGCGTTGCGCGGGGCGGCCATAGGAAACAATATCGCGCATATTGTTTTCTATACAAACTAATACAATTTTAAATCTACCACCCCACACTACGTGACGGAGCGCGGTGCAGTGTGATAATCCTCTTAAGACGGAGATATATGCCAGTGACCTAGAGTGGTTAGCTTGCGCGTTCTGTACTGAGCTCACGCAACGCGTCGTACGTTCAGCCAGTAATAGGACTCGCCCATCAAGGAGCGCTGTCCCCAATTTGACGCATTATTAATTTATTATACACAAACCAAAAGGTATTTTAATAAAACGCGTATACTAAAAGATCAATAATTAAATTATCTTTAAATTGGTGAAGGTTTCAGAAAAAGACGCTTGGTAGATTTTGCGCCATTCTCAGTTTTTTATCTGCGTTAGACATAACTTTACAAATTAATTCACTATGTAATATAAACATAATCTAAAATATTCACATATATTTTTTTCAAATCATTAACACTACTCATTTAGACGTGACTTTCAGTATAAAATCATTAAAAGTCGGTTATCGTTGCCTTAAGGGGGGTGCGCTAAGGTAGCCCGCGAAATTCAAATTTTATTAAGTTTTTTGCAATTTGCAGGTCAGTAACAGGTGGTATGTTGTGAGTTTATAACCTATTTATATCCTTGTACACCTATTTTATTTATAATTAATTATGTTTTTTTTTAAATATTATTATTTTCTCTCAATCAGAGCACCCGCCATCTTATCTCTTCGCCACCCTTGGTTGACTGGTAGAAAATGCCTAACACATTAAGTCCACCTTTGTATTGTGAGCGAGAAGTTTAAATGAATAAACATGTTTTTCAATTACAATATTATTATTTTTTTTACCCTTTTCCGTCAATAGTCACAGAAAAGTGTCCCAAAATTTAAATTATCCAAGCAGTAAAATAAACCGGCCAAATGCGTGTCGGACCACGCACAATGCAAGGTTCCGTAGTTGGGATGAATTTATCCCAAAACAAATCTAAATTCAGGTAAAATTACTTAACCTGCTAGTATTGAGAACCCTTTAAAATTTGTAAAAGCAGCTCGAAACACAATGAAAGCATTATAGCTTATACCTTGTAAGATGATGCTATGCAATATGTCAACCCAAAAAAAACTCAAATTCGGAGATACTGATGTATTCTGATAATGCATCCCGTATTTAACATTATGCAAGAGAGTATCAAGTCACTTAAATCAAAAAAGTACGGAAAAAGTTAACCTAAATCATAAATCAAATAGGAATACACGTATACAACATTGGTCAATACGCCGCGCCGTCAAGCTGTCGCGGACGGACATTATACTGGGTTATTTTTAAAACGTCAATAACCTCTTAAGGGTTCATTGTACTCATCATTATGAACAACTTTTACATGGGACCAACCTTAAAATCGCGAAAAAAAAATCAGCTGTTCCCTACATTTATGTTCGAATAATTTGTTAAAATGTAGGGAACAGCTGATTTTTTCTTCGCGATTTCAGTTTTGGTCCCATAGTAAAAGTTGTTCATAATGATGAGTACAATGACCCCTTAAGAGGTTATTGACGTTTTAAAAATAACCCTGGATAATCTAAGCGGTCGACATTCAAAGTAGCACGTAGTATATTAAAGTAGTTACTATGACATCTTTATACGCCATTTTCTCAAAATAAAGTCATGGCTTGACATTAAATTGCTTATCAGCGTCCGTTTGTTTGATCAAATGTCAAACGATTTTAAGAACATTCTGAAGTAAAAAAAATACAAAAAAAAAATAAACAATTATCCATTCGCCAATATCAAAACCTTGGTTGAATCTAAAGCCGCGTTGACACGGTCAGAGTATGCTCGGACCGAGTAGACGCGGATACCTACTCGGACGCAACTCGTATTGTGGCAACCCATAATCCGAGCGAACTCGGACGACGGCGTCCGATCTGTGTAGACTCGGATCACGTTCTACTTTCCCGAGCTAGCTCTTATACGAGTAGGGCAACAAAATGGCGTATATTAACAAAAATCAAGCGTCTCGTGCGAAAAAACATCAATTGACAAGTCTGCGACAATTCCGATACGAATTCAGATACTTTTGGAGCGATTGACTGTTGCGCTGCGTATCGCGGGTTTTTTTTTATTTTTTTTTATTAATGTCCAAAAAATTATATATATCGCTGAGTTAATAATTATGCTAAAAACCACAGAAGCCTTTGATGGCATATACATGGCTAGTGAGTTCGGAAATTATATTTATACTTATTATCTATAATATAGGTAAGTACTACTAAATGGTTCGATTCCCGCACGGTACAAATATTTGTATGACCTACAAGTAGTTGTTCGGGGTCTCTGGCTGTTTGTGTATGTGAGTTTAAATGTTTGTAAACGCACCCAAAACACAGGAGAAATTCCTAGTGTGGGGCAACGTTTAAAAAAAAAGAAAGAAAAGAAGATACTATTTCGCACAAAATCCGAAATTTTTCGAAATTAACTGTGAACAATAATTGTAAGAATGAAGAAAATGATCCGAGTGATCAATGTTAATATCAACAGCTATCCTAGTACACTCGTATGAAGCTTACTCCTACGACTCCACTCGATCCGAGCATACTCTGACCGTGTCAACGCGGCTTAATCTAAAAACCACAAAACGTATTTATTACCTATCTTTCTTCCATTTCCAGACTGCTGTGCCGAAAAAGGCGCGCTTCAATGTGGGGCGGCCGCCCGCCTGCGCGTGCGCGCACGACGTCGCGGCTGGCGCGTGCACGTGGCTGATCTTCACTGGCGGTCCCCTCTAGAGCAACAGCGGGATCATCGCTTCCCAGTGCTCTGTATTGCTGAGCTGGCTCGTAAGTTTTTTTTTCCTTCTGGCTTCGCACGATTTACATTGTGCATTTAGCCAATGTCACGTTTTAGTTCTTGTATAATATTGATGAAATGAATTATAAATGCATGATGATGATATCCCCGCCCACTCCCCTTGAGTTTCAGTAAAGATGTGGCACCTCACGCGGACTTCTTGAGAGAACTTGAAGCGAAGTTGCACTGTTTTGTTTCATTTGCCTACACTAATGCACGTTCACAAACACTTAATGGTTAATAATCCACCATTATTACACATTAATATTCGGCTAAACACAAATTTTGGAAAATTAAACAAACTGCTGAACATGACGCTTCACTTTCCCGCCAAGAAGTCGGCTCGTAAGTTGTTATGGAGTTTAGTGACGTCGCAGCTGGCAAGGTGACCTGCGGGTCTCTCCGAAGATAAATCCGAAGTATCGGTCGAATATTCGCCCGTTTCCTGACTACGGCTGACTATGGCTGACAACGGCGTATGAAAAAATAAAAGGACAGTCAAAGAGATGTCAAAATCAAAAATGTGACTTGCAGTCGGGTAAGGACTCAAGTAAAAAAAAACCGGCCAAGTGCGTGTCGGACCACGCACGATGAAGAGTTCCGTAGTTGGGATGAATTTATCCCAAGAACGAACTTAACATGGATGGCAACCGGACGGTTAACGTATAAAGTGAAGGCACGGGAATATATTCGTAAGAAGTTGGCAGAATCATCCCAGTGTTGATTCGTTTTCTCCTCCACCAATCGTTATTTCTCCTGACACTTTTTATTTTGTTTATATGTATGTATCAGTATATATTTTTGATTTTCGAGTTATCTATCCCCTATGTTGCACCTACCATGTTTTGTCTCTGCATCACCCTAAGGTTGACTGGTAGAAAATGCCTCAGGCATTAAGTCCGCCTTTGTACAGTATTTTTTTACTTGTGCATGAAGTTTTAATAAATAAAATAAATAAATAAACATTGTAGTTGAAAAACATGATCCCCATACATTCCAACTGCAAAAGTAAGTTTGTACGCACAATATTGAGTGATTTACCATGTTATTTTAAGATCACAGACTTCTTATAGGTTTTCCTGGTATCTATGAATAAAGAACTATTTTCTGTATTTTTATCAACATTTTAGGCTCAGTAGTTTCGGAGATAAGGAGGGGAGAATGGTCATTTTTCATCTATTTTCTTAAATAATTTCAAAACTATGTATTTTATAATTATAAATAAAATATTTTTTAAATCCTTTAAACAAACCCTTTCATTTGATATGTAACACGGTACAGTCAGCAAATTTTTTTTTTTTTAATTTTCTAATTTGCCCCCCAAAAGTGACCTCCATATTCAAAATTATTAATTTATTTACGTAACACGTCTGAGTTTGGGTCACAGAAGTTCATATGTCTACCAAATTTCAGCTTAATGGGTCCAGTAGATTCGGAGAAAATCTGCTGTGACAGACGGACAGACAGACAGACACTCGAGTGATCCTATAAGTTTTCCTTTTGAGGTACGGAACCCTAAAAAGGAAACTTTGGAAGTCGAGACATTCGGCCGATACTTCGGTTTATCGCTTCGGAGTAGTCCCACTGCACTGTCAATATAAAATAACTCTATAAAGCCTTTTCTAGTCCTTTTAAAAAAAAAAAATTTTACACGTAGTTAAAAAAAAATTATACAAGGTACTACGTTTACATCTCGTGGAGATCGGAAAGTATCCCACGGAAACTACGGTGCTACCGGTATTAATTTATCCTTATTAACTATCTGTGTGCCAAATTTTCAATTCCGTTCAGCCTTTTTTCTATCGTAGCAATCAACCAGTTATACTTTAAAAGATATCACAGATTCAAAATGTAGCGTAAGAATATAATTATTATATTGTTACGCTATATTTTGAATCTGTGATATCTATAAAAGTATTAATTTAAATCATAAGATGTCAAGGCATATTTTAATTTAAATTAAATGCCCAATTTAAATAACATATTTTATTGGATAATGATTAATAATATACCGTTCAAAATAGCTTTGGAAATAACAATTACATTTTTATCAAATTCTGAAAGATTAGCCACTGAATATCCGTTATTATAATACCTAATATAATTATATTATTGTAGTTAAAATGCATACTATTCATTCATGGTCAATTGTAATCTTCCAGGACAATCAGACCTCGGAGCAGTGGTCCCGGTGCTGTTCCTGAACTCTGGGCTGGGCACTCCGCTGCTGCCTCACACATTGGAGTGCGCAGACTTCAAGGCAGCGCTCGAGACTGCGGAAGATGAAAGTGATAAGGCGATGTTGAATAAATGGTAAGATAATGGACGTATATTAAAAATCATCAAAATAATAATAATGGTGGTTCTAATCCTGCCGACAAACTGTCACGCAGTTTGGCAGGATTAAAACATGTTTACAAGTGTTTGGTCCAAAATAAATGATTTATTTATTTATTTTATTTTATAAGTTAAAATGTATACAAAATCTAAAATACTTTGGAACGAAACAAATAAGTAGTGGAGAAAGAAAAAAATATGATATAAAAAAAACAATTTTAATTTTAACCTACTCTTCTAGCCTTTTTTTAACCGGGTAGAAATCCTCATGGATTTTCTCCGCCCTGGGGCGGACGGAGGGGTCTTCCAGAATTCTACTAACTAAAACCACCCCGTGTTCCCTCACACACTTGCACCGGAGGCTACGGCGAGCAACGCAGCCTCCGACATGTGCCGGTCCGGCACTGCGTCAAGCGGGGGGAATGAGGTGTTTGACTCCCCTCGTGACGTCTAAGAGGGTCTAAGAGGTGGAACAATACGCGCCGCCACCTCGGGTCTTGTACGATAGGGGCAGCGGACTTGTCCTTGTCCGCCGTACCTGGACCCATTTAGCGGGGCTGAACGAAGGTATTATCTGCCCTCTGCCGACGTC
The DNA here is from genome assembly GCA_948098905.1 of Tiliacea aurago. NCBI lineage: Eukaryota > Metazoa > Arthropoda > Insecta > Lepidoptera > Noctuidae > Tiliacea > Tiliacea aurago. The sequence goes on from OX402597.1 coordinate 6,702,891, forward strand.
CGGTGTTTCTGCTGTGGGCCGGGAGAGCACTCAAAATCTCCCTCTCCCTTTCCGCTGCCTCCTTCTGCGACATGCCATTTTCGCAGAAGGAGATCACCGCGTCCCACGACTCTGTACCTACTCTTCTAGCCTACCCCCAACACAGGCTAGGTAGATGATGATTCTTCTTCGGCCCCGCTTACACCACAAACCATTGAAAGCGCTAAATTAATTTAAAACGCCTTCCTGTTGTCAATCATTTTTGAAGTTGACTTGGCAGAGACAGGATGATGTTTTATATGTTTAGCACTAAACCCATTCCGCCTTATTACAAAACAAGATTTATATTTTGACATGGCTTAAACCATGGAGCTAGTTTTTGTAATAAGAACGTAACAATGATTGAAATACCGTTCTTTATACAAAACTGAAAACTTAGTTCGGTACTAAGTTGTCAGTTTTGTGTTTAGGAACTTTACCATAGTCGGAATAAAGTTCGAAATTCAATAAAGGCTCCATGTTTTAAGCCTGAGTCTGAAGATAAACCTTTTTTTGTAATAAGGGGGATTTAGTTTGTGCTGCAAGCGGTTTTTAGTCACAGATTACCAGATAAATCACTCCATACAAAATTCTCAATTCCTACCTACTACTTAGAGCTACTTTCGAGTGGCTAGACTCTGCGAACGAAAATGTACGTAACCTAACAAGTGTAAAGTGAGTTTTGCTTTGTAGCTGCGCGCTGCTGCGTAAATATATGCGTACGTACGCGCCTCGCGACTGTCGGAAATCCACTGAAATGGGTCGCGTGCGACCCGGCGGCCGGTAGGTAGTTAGCGCGCGTAAGTAAATGGTGTGATTTATCTGGTAATCTGTACTATAGTCGCAATAGGTCATACAAGGTGTTACAGGACGATTGACATTCCTATAAACCACGTAAAGAGTATCTTGTTTTTCACCCGTATACAAAAAATAAATCAAATCCAATGAATACTTTAGCCACAGGAAATTATTTTTCAACATGATGTAGATCTGAGTCCGTAATAATAGGTAAACATTGTAAGGCGCGCCTAACGCGCCGCGCAAGGTCAGAACTTTTCGTAGATTAGAGTGTTTACTTTTTATGCAGTTGATTCTGCTATTTATTTTCCATTAACTACTAATCTTCGTGTTTTAAAATGTTTCGATGGACTAGTACTGTGCTCGTTTTAATTTAATGTCGTACATCCAGAGCCAGATTGTATACAGATGTCCGTTTTCCTATAGATCTTTTTCAAGCCCGTCTAGAGTCTAGACAAAAGATAAGATCTCCCTAGACTCTAGATATCCAGGAATAAGGCCCTACTCCTAAATCTCGTAACTCATCTTCTTACCCCTCAACCTTTCTAAACCCAGGTACACATTAGACGCGAGCACAACGCCGCCATGCTACCGGCTGGTCCGGGGCGCGCCGGCGCGCTGGCGGCGCGAGATGGCCAAGACGCTCAACGTGCTGGTGCGGACATTGCCGCAGGAGGCCTGCGACGCCTACCTCACTACTGTGGTGGAACAGGTGGGTTACATACCACTGTTTATTTAGGTACTTATTTAGACTTAAGTGAATTCGGAGCTGTATTCCGGGAAATTCAAATTTTCTTATGTTTTTTTGCAATTTGCAGGTCAGTGCCAGGTCTTATTTTGATCAAAATATGATTCGCGACTATAACAGATATGTATTTACAGCATTATAATCATTAGGATCATTAATACATCTCTCTTAGTTAGATTTGCGCGATCAAACATCATAATTTCTGCCGAATGAAGTCCACTGCTGGACATAGGCCTCCCCTAAGCACCGCCACTTCGACCGGTTCTCTGCTTCCCGCATCCAGTGGATTCCTGCGGCCTTCACAAGGGTTTGGTATCAGTATCAAACATACTTTACCAAACAGGTGGCCTAACTGACATTCGCGCAAACGTTATCGCGTCGCGCCGCACGCTATTTGGAGAGGTTCGCCTCTCCAAATAGCGTGCAGGATAGCGGGGAGGCTCGTTGTTTGTGGGAAACAAAAATAAAAACTCTTTTCTGTACTGTTCCAAGCTTCTTGTAGTATTTATCAGCGCGTTTATGACGAAAATTGAAATGTGTGAAATGAAATCCATCCTCAACGATCGCTTACATTTGAATATCGAGCGAATACGCGGACTCATTCGCGCGATCGCATTTCATGACGGCGGCATGTCTCTTTGAGAAAACTGTCAGATAATGATGACGACAAAATAGCAGTGTCTGTGGTATTTTGTATCCAACATTGACTTATAAACCTATGGACTTGCCATACCCACAAAATTAGCGTGAGTACCCTACCTACAAAAATCGAGCACTTAAAATGGCCGACTTTCGTAGAATTGTTACTGCGAGTGCGAGAGAGAAAGCAAGCAACCGTTTGACAGCACATTGAAATATGGCGACCGGTCACACATAGACATGATTCGATTTTGGCGACACACGAAAGTCTTGCCAAATTTAGTCCTCGACAAACATTTAGATGTCTCTCTTTTCATATAGCTCTTGATTAGTTAGAAAGAAACAAAACGCTTTATGACATGTGTGATATATATCGATATGATAGATATTTGTATAACTATTTTTCAATAAAATATGCCATCTCCATAGTATTCCTCCAAGAATCAAAGGCGGGTAATTAACTGTCACTTCTTTTTCCCATAACGTTCTTAAAGGCACTTTCTCCACTTCTAATCATTTCAGAAATCTTTACATTTTAAATTAAAAATATAACCTATGTTTCTGCAATCCAGCATCTCGAATTTTTCTGTACTCAATTCTAACTCAAACGTCAAATCCTTCATCAGGAGGTACAGCACACTGTACTGATGAGCGTGGAAGCGGCTCGTCGCTGCGTGTGGGTGTGTCGCGCGGGCGGCGCGGGGGGCGCGGGCGGCGCGGCGCAGACGCAGGAGGCGCAGGAACCCGCTGACATGGCGCACCACCACGAGCTGCAGAGGAGGCTCAACAACCTGCAGAAAGACTTGAAGGTACGTCATTTTCCAGGCTGTAATAAACCCTAAAGAACTAAAAGAGGAATGAAATAAAAGATGACGTTTTGCTGGTGTAGCGTGTTCCGAGATGGGGTACATGTTTGTTGAGTAACCCAGAGTCAGCTCTGGGCAACTCTTCTTTTCTTTGGTGATTTCCGTTTTGTTTTTGGAATAAAAATCTACTGATTTTGTTTATTCTTAACCGACTTTGAAAAAGGAATAGGAACCACAACAAAAAATACAAAAAAACAATCGACGCTACAATTTAAAATGCAGAATAACTTTAAATTCGGAATTCGGTGGCAAAAAACGAAAATACAAAACCAACAAAAGAAAAGAAAAGATTCGCAAAGTCAGATTCCACAAAAATGTACCCCGTCGTGGCACATGTTACACCAACAAAACATTTCATCGTATAGTCAACCGCGTAAGTTGAACTACAAAAATAAACTTTATTGCTACGAAATAAAGGCGCTATCAATGTCAAATCCAATGACGTATTATAAATAGACGCGTCATACACGAACATTAGTGCACTCAAAAAAAGCGTAAGCCATGATTGTAGCTACATACTTGCATACAATCATGCAGCGCGTGAAGAAAAGGAAATACCTATACCGATATCTGATGATAGAAAGAGATGAACATACATATTTAGTTACGTCACTAGCTGCTGCATGTTCATTGGCGCGTACGTAATAATAATTACTATTATTGTAAATGTCAGGCAATTGCCTGGCATTTACTTTGCCATTATTGAGCGCAGGTAACTATCCGTCAAACCTGACAACGTGCGATTTACGCACAAATTGACGAGCTTGAGATCTTCAGTACAAACGTAGCCGTTGAATTATTATATTATAATTATTGACGATTTCTGAGCTTATACAAAGGGTTCTAGTTTGGACAGGTCGTTAGAATAGAATAGAATGTTGTTTATTGTTGTTGTAGGTTATTAAAAAAGGATCCCTACAACATTATCTCTAGGACGTAAATTTATACGATAATAAGAAAATAAATAAAAAGAATATTCTAACATAGAAAGGATAAACAGAAAACGAAACTATGTACACGAACCTTAAAGAAATCTATGGTAGATACATCTACCTTGTAGATAAAGTCCATTTCACGAAAGAAGTCCCGCGGAAATAAGTGGAACTAATTATTATTATACGCTAAGTTAGCAATATTCCTAAAATAACCCATGCCTGCAGCGCCACGTCTGCGGGACTTCTTTCGTGAAATGGACTTTACCTACATGTAGTAAAAAACAAAATAGGTAACAGTCTAAGGAATCTTTTAAATATTTATTAATTGAGTAATAACATTTCTTTAAATTTAAACACGCAAGTTTTTGTTAAATATACTTGATAGTATAATTTGTTTTTCTTAATTTGACTGGTAGCTTTTATTGGAGCTTTGCTCATAAGTCTTAATCGGTGATTATTTAAAAACAAAAAAATGCCTGTGTCTTCAGATTCCGTATCTCACTTCAATTTAATTATACATATAAGTAGTTCCCGTGCTATTGATGCTATAAACTTTCTTCTTTAAACCTCTAAATTCTTTCCCCAGCAACATCTAAGCGAGCGCAACGTGATCCGCGCGAGCGTGCGCGGACGGTCCGCGCCGGGCGGCGAGGACGAGTACACCGAGGGCGTCAGCAGCGCGCTCGGGGACAGGCTCGACGCGCTGCTTGACGCGCTGGTCACTGATAATGATATGCCGGCTGGATATAACGGGATACCTACTAGGTACATGTCATTCAATCTGCCTAAAGTCCGGTCGCGGAGCAGAAAGAATTTCGTACAATGACCCCTCTTTCGTAGGTACAATTGTATTGCCGTCGCGCTCGCGCATTAGAAGGACATGGGATTTTGCTGAAAATCAGCGTTGTTGACGTTAGGTTTGTCCGAAGTCACAGCATTTAGCTAAGCAAAGACCTGTTCTTGCACAGATACGACGCACGGTTATTGTAATTGTTCATATTATAGTTTGTTTGGTATAAAAGTAGTTGTTTTTCCACTCGGCAATCTGCATTTTGTTTTTGTTTTGATTCAAGTTTGTTTGTTTGTTGAATGTTGACTTTGTTGTCATCACTGGTTGTCATTTTGGGTTTGCCAGTACCACAACAACAGATTAGATACATAGACATTATAATCTATTAGTAAACGCAATATAAATTGTCTTTGGTCCCTGACCCTGACATCAACCAATCGCAACCAAAGGAAATGATTGACAAAATTTTTAGTGTTTTGGATACGAGGGTTTTGGCTACTTTGTATGTGTGTATTTTAATTATGTTTATATTTGTTGAAATGTGCGTTTTATTTGTGCAGAATAAACAATTTTTCGCGACGGCAATACAATTGTGCGCGAGCGATAGAGATAAGTATAGAGGGGTCGTTGTACGAAATTCTGTCTGCTTCGCGACCGGACTTTATCCTTTTCCCAACTATGTTTGGGTTGGCTTCCAGTCTAACGCAGGATGCAGGTGAATATTAATATTTTATATGGAGCGACTGTCTATCTGACCTACACAATCCAGTTACAGGGTAACACGATATCCCTTGGTAAGACTGGTTGTCCAGAGTTTTGAGCTGACTACCCTTAACGACTGTCAAATATACAACATTAGTTTTTGTTCATACTAAACCCGAAAAGGGGTCATTGTACTCATCATTTTGAAAATTTTTTTCTATCGGACCAACCTTGAAATCGCGAAAAAATAATCAGCTGTTCCCTACATTTGTGTTCACTTAAATCGACAAAATGTATGGAACAGCTGATTTTTATTTCGCGATTTCAAGGCTGATCCCATAGAAAAAAATGTTCAAAATGGTGAGTACAATGACCCTTTTTCGGGTTTAGTTTAAACAAAAACTAATGTTGTATACGAATGCTGGGACTAATGGCTTAGCGTGGTTTCCGAGGCACGGAAGGTTCTCGATATGTAATGGATCATGCGGATCGTCACCCATCCACGAACCAACCTTACAATTAAAATTGTTCTTTACAGTTTGTTCGACGAGGTGAACGAGCACCTCGCGTTCTGTCAAAAAGCGGCGCAGTGTACTTCAAACAGAGAAATCACACTCAACGAGCTCAAGACGTAAGTTAATTTGTAGTACAGCTTTTTCTTCATAACAGTATGTATACCAGCGATTTTGTTAAACCACTACTGGTTCCAAGTATTAAGAATTCACATTTGAAATCCTGGGTATTAAGACTTGAACACTATCTCAGCTAAATCCTGGATTCGCCACTCAATCAAAAAATCAATCAACTCAGCCTATAGCAGTCCACTGCTGGACATATGCGTCTCCCAGGCTGCGCCACAACACCCTGTCCTCCGCCTTCTGCATGCAGTCTGTCCCAGCCACCTTTTTAAGGTCTTCGGTCCATCTAGCTGGGGGGCGTCCCCACACTACCCTTGCCGATACGGGGTCTTCACTCCAGGACTCGTCAGCTCCACCGGCCATCGGTCCTTCGACAAGCATGGCCAGCCCACTGCCATTCGACCACTCGCCACTGCACCCCCTCAAACCTGTACAAGATGCGTTGCGATGCTTGAGTGGTGACGCTGCGTCATCCTACATACAGATCACAGTGACATGCCACATGGTGCTTTGCGACGACGTGTAGCGACGCAACGCACGCTCAACGGACATGGAGACCAGAGAAACGAAGCGGGGAAGGATGCTGCGGTGCGATGACGCGCGTCTGAGCGGCATCACATCGCAGCGCTGTGTTGCTTCAATCAACTCAGCCTATAGCAGTACACTGCTGGACATAGGCCTCTCCCAAGCTGCGCCACAACACCCTGTCTTCCGCCTTCCGCATCCAGTCTGTACCAGCTACCTTTTTAAGGTCGTCGGCCCATCTAGCTGGGGGGCGTCCCACACTAGGCTTGCCGATACGCGTCCTCCATTCCAGGACTCGTCTGCTCCACCGGCCATCGGTCCTTCGACAAACATGGCCAGCCCACTGCCACTTCAGCTTGCTTACTCTGCAGGCTATGTCGGTAACTCCGGTTCTCTTCCGGACAACTGTGACCGCTGTGTTGCTTGTACTAAAGTAATCTGACACGCCTAGCACTGAGAACCTGTGACGTCGTAGTAAGAGGCGTTGCGTTGCGACACCGCATTGCCCGTGTGCGCTCGGTGCGTTGAAATCATAGCGGTATGACGACGCAACCGGCAACGCCCGTGAGGCCTCACTCGTACCTATTGAAATTACAGGTTTTTTTTTTGGGTGGGAAATTATCAAATACTTCTCCCGCTCTGGGCGGAGCTCCGGGCGTGTCAGAATTTTACTAACTAAACCCCACCCGTGTTCCTTCAGTAGCCTGTGTGCCAGGGCCACGATATCCCTTTCGGACAAACTCGCCACCCTGGCAGGCATTGGCCCTACCGGGCCCCGTCAGTTTGTGCTGACATCTCTTTGAGGCTCACCAAGTCCTTTGGACGTAGTATTCTAAATTCCTAGTGTGGGGCAAGGTTCTAAAAAAAAAAAAAAAAACTGTGCCTTTGGGATTCGTTCTCAACTTACTTTAACAATTTGATCATATTCCAGATACATAACAGGTGACAGTACAGTGCCACTAGCGTTGATCGGCGGCGCGGGCTGCGGGAAGGCAACGCTAGTTGCACGCGCTGTCACTCTTGCGCACTCCTACCAACCAGACCTAGCTGTCATAGTCAGGTAAGAGATATGAAGTGGAAGTAACGAAAACCTTAATCATGGATTCGGTACATTATTGTAGACCCCAGGGCGAAGTGCGTGTTGAACCACGCACAATGAAGGGTTCCGTAGTTGGGATGAATTTATCCCAAGAACAAACTTAACATTGTAGTTGCAAAACATGATCCCCCATAAATTCCAACTGCAAATGTAGGTTTGTACGCACAATATTGAGTGATTTACCATGTTATTTTAAGATCACAGACTTCTTATAGGTTTTCCTGTAATCTATAAAGAACTATTTTCTGTATTTTTTTTTACATTTTAGTCTGAGTAGTTTCGGAGATAAGGGGGGGGGAGGAAATGGTCATTTTTCATCTATTTTAAAATAATAAAAAGAATATTTATGAAATTCTTAAAACAAGCCCTTTCATTTGATATGTCACACGGTACAGTCAGCAAAACTAAATAATTTTCTAATTTGCCCCCCAAAAGTCACCTCCATATTCAAAATTAATTTATTTACGTAACACGTCCGTGTTTGGGTCACAGAAGTTTATATGTGTACCAAATTTCTACTTAATCGGTCCAATAGATTCGGAGCAAATCAGCTGTTACTGACAGACAAACACACGAGTGATCATATAAGGGTTCCTTTTTTTCCTTTTGAGGTACGGAACCCTAAAAACGAGCGAGCCTTACAGTACTCGCTTATGATGATCTTGGTAATAAGCATCTGAGCAGCGACAGAAATTAACCTCAAAATTTTAAAAGCTAAATACTGAAATATTTATTCGAATAATTATTCATTACTAGTCGTTCACCGGTCGAAATTCGACCACCTCTAGTTACGGTCTTTATTAGGAAAAAAATTTAACCAGTGTGCATATTTTGTCAAATTAAACTGCAGCGAGTTTTAATAAACATTATATTTTTAATTTTTATATATCTCTGTCTTTGTACAAAAAAAATACACATACATAAACTCACGCCTTCTTCCCATGGGGGTAGGCAGAAACTATAGAACGCCACTTGCTAGGCTCCTTACATACTCCTTTTGCTTCGCCTACGTTCATACATCTAGTCATACACGCACGCCGGTTGCGAGTACTACGCACCTGATCTTTCTGAAAAACATCACCAATTTGGTCACTATGTCCTTCTAGGGCGTCCCCTCCTGGCGTTTCCACTCACCTCTTCTTTATAGATACCTTTTGTTAGTCGCCTTTCACTCATCCTCTCCACATGACCAAACCATCTAAGCATACTCTTTTCAATCTTTGTCACTACATCTTCTTTTAAACTGCACTGATAAAGCAACGCCTTATCACAAAAAAAATAAGTTCTCGTTAACGAAAGATGTTTACTTTGGAACTGGTTTTATGGTGACTTGCCGGCCGGCGCGTGTGCGCGGTGTAGCGGATCACGTGACGGTACCTACAATACTCAATACTTTTATTGCATTCCACATATTTTTTTCATTCTTAGGTGGTAAACTTATAATTAGATAAGCAGCTGTGCGCTCGCTTGATTTGCGATTTGTAGGTTTTTAGGTATTTTATTACTATTTCAAGTCGGAAAAAAAAATATTGAACAAATAATGGAAGTGTTTTCTATAACTGATACTTAGACACCAAAAAAATGTTTTTTCCTGTATAGTACTTACTAATTCCAAGCTATTAAAAAGTAGGAACAAGCTTTCAACATACTATAAGATTTAAACACTTATGAATAAAAAATTTGACTTTATCGTTAAGTTATAAAGATATTCTTTAAAGGAAGAATGTCTTGCAGCTTTTCAATAACTTAACCTAATGATTTGGTCCACAGATTCGTAGGTCTAACGCCTGCGTCGAGCAGTTCTCACATGCTGCTCAAGTCTATCGTGGATCAATGTCACGTACTTATGACCGGGACGGTGTATCGAGGACGTAATGTAAGTAGACTGCGTTTATTTAAAAAAAATTGTGACTGGTTCAGTATAAGGTAGTATATACAGGGTTATTTTTAAAACATCAATAACCTGTTAAGGGGTCATTGTACTCATCATTATGAACAACTTTTACTATGGGACCAAAACTGAAATCGCGTAAAAAAAACCAGCTGTTCCCTATTTATGTTCGAATAATTCGTTAAAATGTAGCGAACACCTGATTTTTCTTGTTGCTCAAAAAATTTATGAAACTCCAACAATTTTCTACTACAGTTCAAACGTTCGTTTCTGTCGCGGTCATGTTGTGGGTTGAGGGCTTGTGTTGCCTGAATATAAATGTTTTTTTTTATATAAATTATTTAAATTCGTTTTGTGCTGTATTCAAGCAGAAATCGCACTTACTAACTTACCTCAGTGAGAATTCAAACACTGTGCTAAGAAAAGATTCACATAGCTTTTGAGGTCACTTCCGCCATTTTTGATGACTCCAACTGTTTCAAGTGTGTCCGAAAATAGACGCTATTTCCGTGCGCTCGGAAATTGTGTCAAGAACTAACGGACACTATAATCGATGGCTTAACATTTGTGTCCAGGACGTATGGTCACTATCAGCGGCTCTGCCAATACTGCTGGGCGGAGTGGGCCGGTCGCGCGGCGCGTTACTCTGCGTGGTGGGCGCGGACGCACTGCGGGCCGCGCGGTGGCTGCCCGAGCGACTGCCGCAAAACGTCAAGATGATCGTCACTGTCACTGAAGGTACACAACTGTCTGTTAGACGATCAGGCCCATTGGCGGCAAGGCATGGCAAGGTATTTTCAGGCGACGAATAAAAATATAACTTAATAGTATGGAAATAAAGTTGAAATTTCAATGTTAACAGTCGTAAGCATACCGCGGTATTTGTTTTTGTACAGACGCCAACACATCAAGCTACTACAAACTGTCAAATTTCTTTAAAATATTTTCAACTGTACCGTTATCGCATATGGTTCAAGGTTGATTGGGAAAATTTTACAGTTTCGGGTAGGTTGACCTGCTGGCGTCTGTAGTTACGACCGTTAACATTGAAATTACAACTTTATTTCTATTATTTTAAGTTATATTTTAATTCGTCGCCTAAAAATACCTTGCCATGCCCGTGCCGCCTATGGGCGCCGGGCCCCATAAGCCAAATCCAAGAATTAAAGAAAGACGAGGAGGGAGGGGTTCTTCATGGAACAGAAACTTGTGGCCGTTTCCTATAATTGAATTCAGAATTTTAAAGAATTACATCTCATCACTAAACTGAACTCAAACAAACTATCAAATTTCTCCAAATGATTTTAAACCTTAAAATGTTGGTGGTTAAGTTCAAAATCGAATGAAAAAAAAATGAAATTACTTCGTTTAAATGCCTAGCCTTATGCTAAAACCATATCAGTTAACCGTTATAATTCACAACTGTTCACTATTTTAAAGCGCCTTACGTTTTTTAATAGTGAAATCATAATCTATACACTTATGCCAGCGATCTGATTAAAAGGTTTAATGAAATTGTTTACGTCTAGTCTGTTGTAATAACAAGTTCTTTGAGTTTTTTGTTGATAGCAATTTAATGTGCCAATATTCACGAATATAAAACACCAAAAATCATTGGTGTACACCAAATTCGATAGCTATGCCAACGTCCATAGAAAAATGGGCCATATCCCTTTGACAGTTCGTGGTAACTTGATGTGCTGGTGATTGTACTTTAAGATTATGTAATCTAGTTTTATTATATTCGAGTGATATTTTTTTAATAAAAACGGTTCTTTTTTGTATGGAATCAGAACTTTGTAATTTCGCAATATAACATGATTTTGTGGTTCCAAAAGTTGATATAAGATTCTGAATTCAAGTTTTATTCTATCATCGATATAGTAAGGCACTGACAGCTTGAGACTCGGATGAGAGTGATGAGACTAACGACTATCGTTACGGGATTCTCGACTTAAAAGACAATTTATTAAAAGTTGTAAAAAAACACTCTCATTTACAGAAAAAGACGAGCCGTCCAGCTCAGCAATCATGGCGGTATTATCATCGGAAGACGGGCCCAAAGTAGTCAGAGCGCCACCGGTTGGGCCCGATGAAGCTAAGGCCGTACTTACAGCCTGTGCGGCCACGTATAGCAAGACTGGGGCTGCTTCACCTCCAGAAGCCGCTGTCAAGGCTGTGCAAAAGTGTACTCTACCGCTTTATGCTAAGGTTAGTTTTTGATTAAAATCTTGCTGTAAACAGATGGTTTTCACTACACGAAAGGAGGAAGGCCAAAGAATTGCAAAAGTGAACCTTAGCACTTTATGTTAAGATGGTTTCCTTATTTGCAAACGTTTTGTGAATTATGGCGGACTTATGTTAAAAATTTAAGGCAGCACTTTTTAACTACTGAGACTAGAGTTTTGACAAAACTGCGCAAAAGTGTACTTTACTGGTTGATAATAAGGTTGTCTTTTGATTGCCAATACTTTAACGTGGTCAACATTTTAAACTTCTTCGTCTTGAACAAAATTAGTTGCATTTCCTACTTGAAAATCGCGTCTTCATTTCCTAAGCTGACATCGATTTCACATTAAAATACACTTTATTGCTTAGCACTACATTTGATTTTTGAATGACATACCAAAAAACTTACCAGACCTTCATTTTCCAGATCCTAGCATGGCAAATCTCGCTATCAGCAGAAACCTTTACCGAACTATCGGAACCCGAAACAACTCCTGAACTGGTCATCTGTGAAGACCTGGAAGGCCAGCTGACGCAGATCCTCATCACCACAGAGGCAGCATTGGGAGCTGACAGGGTAAAGACCTGCTTAGCTCTGCTGACCGCGTCTAGGAGAGGGCTTGACGATACCGAGATACTGGATATCTTGGCGCATGATGAGCTTTTCAGGAGTGAGGAGACTTATTGTGAGTTGTGTTTTTTATTTTGTAACGTTCTTGTAGGCTCATAGATATTTCGATTTGTAGACCATTTTCTATTTTGCTAAGTACCTGGTACTTGTTGACTAAAATCGCATGTTTCGAAGTAGACTACAGTATACTAGAATGTACTCTGTGATAAATGATAAATAAATGATAAATGATTTATTTTCTGTAAGTAGGTTTGTACAAACACTTTTACACGTCAAACATATTTTAAAAAAACAAAAAAAAACTAGATGAGGTCGGCGTTTCGTAACTGACTACTCTGAGAAGAAAGGCCGAAACAAACTCAGAGGTCACAGTCTCTTTTAAAGTCCAGACATAATCTTGGTCAAATCATGTGAAGACCATGTAGATTGGTGCCTGAAATGATCTTTTGATGAAAGAATCACACAGATTGAGGGGACCTGTCCAGTCAGTGCACGCATTTGTCAGTAGTTGTGCAGCTCAACTCAGAACTTGAGGAGCTCAACGATTCAACGAACAATACCAATGAAAGGACATTTGGGTAGGCCGCATAAATTACTCAAACTGCCAGACAATGATGAAAACTAACTGAGTAAAAACAAAAATAAACAATAACCCACTTAGTCTTCACATTTACAATACTTAATTAAAACAATATAATACTTAACAAAGTAAATATTCATGTCATAGTATATATAAAATTCATCAATGTCAATGTGTATATAAAATACGGATATAATCTTGGTCAGATCATTTGAGGACCATGTAGATAGGTGTCTGAAATGGTCTTTTGAGGAAAGGACCACACAGATTTGAGTGGACCTGTCCAGTCAGTGCACGCATTTGTCAGTTATCGTGCAGCTCAACTCAAAACTTAAGGAGCTCAACGATTCGACGAACAATACCAAAGAAAGGACATTTGGGTAGGCCGCATATAGTACTCAAACTACCAGACCATCATTAAAACTAAGAGAAAAATAAAACAAAAACAATGACCCACATAGTCCTCACATTCATAATACTTAATTAAAATAATATAATACTTTACTAAGTAAATATTCATGTCATTGTTAATGTAAAATGATATATAAAAAACAAAAGGAAAAATATAAGTAAATAGTGGCAAAAAAAAATGTATATAAATCAAATCAAGATTCACTGTAAATTTATTGGAGCAGCTCAATCCCAAGCCTTTTTGTCCTCAATATAGTCTTTAACAGTATAAAAGGCTTTCTGGCACAGTTTCTACTTTATAAAACATTTGAATTTATTAAGGCTTAATTCATGAATATGGCTAGGAAGTTTATTATAGAAACGTATACACTGGCATCTAAATGAGCCACCTGTTTTTTTAAGCCTGGGTGTAGGAACAACAAATTTGTGCTTGTTCCTAGTGTTTACATTATGGATATCACTGTATTTTTTAAACATATTAATATTTTTATGTGCATACAAAAGATTTTCATAAATATACTGAGAAGCTACAGTCATTATATTGATATCTTTAAATTTGTCTCTGAGGGAGTGTCTGGGACTTAATTTATAAATTGAACGAATTGCTCTTTTTTGTATAACAAAAATTGATTGAAAATCAGCGGCATTTCCCCACAACAGAATACCGTACGACATTACACTATGAAAATAACTAAAGTATACTAAGCGGGCTGTCTCTAAATCAGTTAAATCACGAATTTTTCTAACGGCGTATGCTGCAGAGCTAAGCTTTTTTAACAATTTATCTATATGGGGGCCCCATTGAAGCTTGGCAAATCTAGACTGTCCTCCCATACCTATTAATAACAGCCCCAGATCTAGTGGGGGGAGATAACCGCCCCTTGTGGTCAAAAATGCAATGGAAATAATCCTTTATTTTTGAACTAGCTTCTGCCCGCGACTTCGTCGCGTGGAAGTCGTAAGAAAAACGGAAAAACTGCCTCGTTGGTCTATTGGTCGCAAGCAGTACTGTTGGGAATGAGGTTCTGGGTTCGATTCCCGGGTCAGGCAACGTAATATTGGGTTTTCAGTCTGGATTTTCTAAGTCCGAAGTCTGAATTTGTGCCCGGTTAGTGGCAATAGGCTCGCCCCCTATTACATGGGAACTAAACATAACTGGCGAAATTGAATGTGGGTGTACTATAGGTAGGTACACCTCTGCCTAACCCTTTGGAGAATGCAGATGTGGTGCTATGTTTTTTTTATAAAATCCTATATTTTAGAATTATTACTATACGTCGCGAGGGCTCCGGGCGGCCCGTTGCCCGTTTGTTTGACACATTATCGATCGATACAATTGGACTAATATGTGGCTGGCAAAATTTTCGACCTCACTCCGCTCGCTCTTATAGCCTAGCGACTCCTTATTCTTCAAACTTTTATGTGAAAGTCGATTAAGTACTTAAAAGATCTAACTTATCTGAGGCAGAGTTCTATCTCCAAGGGCGAGAGACTCGCGGTGAAATTCTCGCCCATTGAGATGAAAATTTTCGAGCTCACTCTGCTCGCTCTTACAGCCTAGCGACTATTTATTCTTCAAACTTTTCTGTAAAAGTCGATTAAGTACTTATAAGATCTAACTTATCTGAGGCAGAGTTCTATCTCCAAGGGCGAGAGACTCGCGGTGAAATTCTCGCCCATTGAGATGAAAATTTTCGAGCTCACTCTGCTCGCTCTTACAGCCTAGCGACTATTTATTCTTCAAACTTTTCTGTAAAAGTCGATTAAGTACTTATAAGATCTAACTTATCTGAGGCAGAGTTCTATCTCCAAGGGCGAGAGAATCGCGGTGAAATTCTCGCCCATTGAGATGAAAATTTTCGAGCTCACTCTGCTCGCTCTTACAGCCTAGCGACTATTTATTCTTCAAACTTTTCTGTGAAAGTCGATTAAGTACTTAAAAGATCTAACTTATCTGAGGCAGAGTTTTATCTCCAAGGGCGAGAGAATCGCGGTGATATTCTCGCCCGTCGAGATGCCACGTTAGTATCTCTTTGTTCTTATTGTTCCACAGTACCATGGGCCCCTGCGTCGCTCGTGTGGCCGCAGCTGGCCGCCCTGCTGGCCCCCTGGCTGCGCTGGGACGCGCGCGGGGCGGCGCGCTGGCGGGACGCGGCGCTCGCCGGCGCGGCCAGCGACAGGTACCTGGCCGACTGCGACGGCGCCGTGCGACAGACGCTCATAGACTATTACGAGGTGAGGAATAAAAAAACGTAAACTGCTGTGATTGGTTGTTGATAAATCATCATTTCAGCCGAAAGACGTCCACTGCTAGACATAGGCCTCCTCCAAAGAAGGGGTTTGCCATAATCGCCATGCTTGGCAGGCGGGTTGGCGATCTCAGTATGGTGTTTAAATGCATAGAGAACGCTGCTGCCCATTCTCTAGTAAGTCCCTTAGTCGCCTCTTACGACACCCGCGGGAAGAAATGGGATGGTGCTATTCTTTACGACCGGCACCACACGGGACATAAATGGTATTATAACGGGTGTTGATATATCATTTTGGACAAATTTAATAAAATATTATTGGAGTCAATTTGTCCCAAATTGACGTAGAAAATTTGGTAAATTTTACTCATTTTTATGGACAACTCGCACTTAATCAAAAAAATTATTATGGATTCGGACTTCCCCCTACCACCCCAGTGAAACTATATGTGACAGATACAACTGATCTAACACCTACGAAACTACCACGAGAATGACTCCTAGTCTAGTTAATCACACCTCGGTAAGTTCTTAATAGCTTGACAATTTGTCAGATTCATTTTACGATAACTTTTGTTTAAGGAACTGCCCCTAGTTCCTTAAACAAAAGTTATCGTAAAATGAATCTGACAAATTGTCAAGCGCACGTAAACTGCTGTGTTATCATTATCAACACCCAGTCACAGCAGTTTACACGTGCTTGACAATTTGTCACATTAATTTTGCGATATCTTTCGTTAGAGAATTTGGCTAGATCACAGAGAATTTAATTATTGGAGTCCCGCCGACAAGAAAGTCGGTCAACCCCGTCGGCGCTAGTATCTATTACTAATTCAGTTGCTCCTTTGAATATGGTGCCAAAAACTACTCGTATTTGCACCACTTTATAGATGACAGGTCACTGATTAAATAATGAAGCGTTAATAGACATCTAATTAATGGAAATGTTGATGTTTAACCTAGTAAAATATACTTAGTATAATATTTAAGACAAACCATCACACATTTTATCACAGTTTGAGCGATAACCGTTTTGTCTTAAAATGCTAGTACAAATTACAAGACATAATAAGCTGGCATATGGTAAAGGGTGAAGGATAATATAAGTACTCAACTTTAAAATCAAAATTAAGACATTAATTCAAATTCGGCTGAGAATCAGCAATTTTTCAATTTCAAAATTACATAAGACAGTCCCTCAAAACGCCGCCCCACCCTTCACCACTTCCTAGTGCTTTAGCTGGGAAGAAGTGGCGCAACAAACTCCCCCCAGCAGCACAGCTGTTTGTAATACCTGGATTTGATATTTTTATCCAGTTTTACCAGAGTCGGATAGGTCTTTATATTCTTTGTTTATGGTTACTGAAGGAATTCTACGGCGCAGCTTCCAGTACTTACATATTAAATTGTTGAGGATTTAATAATTTTAACATAACATTCTCTATTTACAGGGAAAATGGTATTCAGAGAACGATGCCAAGATGGCTGGCCGTCTGGTTTCACAAGAAAACAAGTTTTCTGAAGAATAGTAAGTATTATACCGTATAACTAAGACTGGCATTTATGTTATACCTCTTTAATACTCAAAGGTTATACCTACTTACTTACTTAGTGGTACTTCCGATAGTAACAAGCTAGGTGCATGGATGTGAGAAAATAATATCAGAATCTGTCTGTCTTTATCCTAACTTCTTGCAACAATCCTGTCTAAAATACACGGGTGTAAATGAATATTACACAGTCTATCATTCTATCAATCAAAAAATGTGTATGTGTCAGCTCCTACGCATGACTAGAGTTTACTCCTTGAAAGGTGCGCAAGGTACGTTGCGCAGAAAACGAACCGCTGTTGAGTTAACGCTTCTATTGTTTTCGCTCCTCATAACATTTCCATACCGGGGGGACCCTTAGGTATATGAAAATCGATTACTTAAGAGACTTAAGGAGCACCTAAACTCTAAAAATCTAAACGCAATTCACCAATATTCTGCTCCACAGCTACAACACTCGAAAACTCGACGAGCTTCCCTTCCAGCACTACCACATATACAAAGATGATCCTAAAACCTTCGCCAACCAGCCGTACTTCACCCAGCTGGACTGGGTCCATGACAAGCTAGCAGCCACAGACTGCTGCCACTTTCTCGAAGACATAGCCCTGGTCCACATCGATTCTTTACCAGAGCACATTGAAGTCCTCAAAGACGTCTTCGAAACACACTCTTACGCCTTAGACTATGACCATAGACAATTCTATGGCCTCCTCCGAATGACCATGGAGAAAAGACAGCGAAATGGACATCAAATCAAAAGTAAAATCGTCCAAGATTGGATGAGAGATATTCAGGAGCCTCCTGTACCTACGTTGTATCCTGAGAACTTGGATTTCTGGAAGATTATGGATACAAAAGAAAAGAGGGAGTTTTCGATGAATGATGGGTTCGATTCGAAGACTTATGATTTAATTGTGAGATTTGACAGCCGGGGGAAGTTTGTGGCAACTGTGTCGACGGACAGAGAGGAAATTTGTGTTTGGGACGTTTTGAAGTGAGTACTTCTAAAATATATTCAATTGATTTAGATTTACTCGAAACGAACGTTAAACTTAGGAAATTGACAAATTCTGACAAATTGCAGAAACAAGCATAACTACTTGGCAGTTCAGTCAAGGCTAGGTAGGGAAAAAGCTGCTATTTAGGGTAGTTAACAAGGAACCCTCATAGTTTCGCCATGTCAGTCTGTCCATAGATTATACACTTATATAAAGGAACGTCAGTCTGTCTGTTCCCCACTTAGCTCAGAGACTCTAAGTACTTACTAGAAAGCTGTAATTTGGCATAGGTATAAGCACATATTAATCACGACAACGTAGTAAAATAAAATCATAAAAATAAACTTTAGAAGCACGTAAAGTGGGGATGAAATTTATTTTTCTCGTCTATTTCATGGTGTGTGGAGTATCGTTGGATAGGCCGTTTAAAAATATTGCGGATCTGTGAAACCCATTTTTCGATTCAGAGATCCGTTTGCATAATAATATATTAAGCTTTCAAGTGCAATTTTTTGTTAGTATCAAGTGTCCCCCCCCCCCTCCTCTGCCAGCTAAAGTTGTCAAAAAATAATAGGCCCGTTTTGTTCTTTTAATTCGTTTTTTTAATCGATTTATCGTGAGTATCGAGTCGTATGGTTACTTCACTAGTTACGTCGCGATGGTCAATCGCCTATTATTTTTTGACAAGTATAGGTTGGGACTTCTTGGCGGGAAAGTGAAGCGTCATGTTCAGTAGTTTGTTTAATTTTCCAAAATTTGTGTTTAGCCGAATATTAATGTGTAATAATGGTGGATTATTAACCATTAAGTGTTTGTGAACGTGCATTAGTGTAGGCAAATGAAACAAAACAGTGCAACTTCGCTTCAAGTTCTCTCAAGAAGTCCGCGTGAGATCTCAGTAAAGTGACACATCTTTACTGAAACTCAAGGGGAGTGGACGGGGATATCATCATCATGCATTTATAATTCATTTCATCAATATTATACAAGAACTAAAACGTGACATTGGCTAAATGCACAAACCGTGCGAAGCCAGAAGAAAAAAAAAAAATTATAGGTTGTTTTTGAAAAAAATCATGGCAGTTGGAGAATTGACCGTTACGTCTATCGATGTATGGGAGAACATGTTTTTCAACTACAATGTTAAGTTTTGTTTTGGTAAAGTTTGGTTCGGTTTTGGGATAAATTCATCCCAACTATGGAACCCTTCATTGTCCGTGGTCTGGCACGCACTTGGCCGGTTTTCTTCTTAACCTTAAAATATCCTATAAACGACACCAAAGTATATTGAAGCCAGTTGAAAAAATGCAACTGTGCGTTAAGCCTTTCATTCCGGCTCTTGACAGAATTGGAACCGGTTTGCACTCAGCAGTCCATCTATTATGTATCCAATCTCCATGTTTAAAGCAATTGCATTCACTTTCAGGTGTCAAATGGTAAGAAAGATGGTCGGTGTGACCCATCCGATAAACTTGGTGCCAATCGATGAATATAAATGTGTGGTGCTATGTCGCAGGGAGCTTAGAGTGTATAACTTAGATCAGGTAAGTTACACCCTTAAAAATAATTACTGCCTCAAATTATTATTCCATTCGGTTCCATTAAGGGCCTGTGCACATCACGTTTTTAAACGCGCCGTTGACGCGCGTTGTAGAAACGTGCGTTGACGGCGCGCTTTTATCCTACAGAATAGACTGACTTGCGTGCGGTTCACGTCTGTATCGCTACGAACGCGAATCAACGGTGCGTTTAAAAAACGTGGTGTGCACAGGCCCTTAAAGGTTCCATTTGGACTTTCAGGACTCAGCGTAAGACCACAGATTACCAGATAAATCACTCCATTTACTTACGCGCGCTAACTACGTACCGGTCGCCGGGTCGCACGCGACCCATTTCTCAGCGGGTTGCCGACAGCCGCGAGGCGCGCGCGACGGTGGCGCGGCGCGCGGCTACAAAGCGAAACTCACTTTACGCTTGTAAGGATAGGTACATTTTCGTTCGCAGCGTCTAGCGACTCCAACGTGATGTATAGCACTACTGCTATACACCACCTTCTACCTACGTATTTAAAGTTTTGTATGGAGAGATTTATCTCATTTATCTGGTAATCTGTGGTTAAGACCTTAAATTTACACTTGAACACTTTCACGAACGAGCAAAATTATGTTTTCGTAGTGCAATATTGGAGAAGCTCCCTGAACTTTTTATAATAATCTGGTCTCTAACATACGTTGAATGAGTTCAAGAATAAAGATTGAGAAAC
Organism: Tiliacea aurago; assembly: GCA_948098905.1. Lineage (NCBI taxonomy): Eukaryota > Metazoa > Arthropoda > Insecta > Lepidoptera > Noctuidae > Tiliacea > Tiliacea aurago. The sequence goes on from OX402597.1 coordinate 6,723,454, forward strand.
TGCTGGGTTTAACTAGGTACAGTCGCCAGCACATCTTACCACTAACTATCATATTTTCTCATTCGATTTTGAACCTTCAACATTTTAAGTTTAAAATGTTGAAGGTTCAAAATCGAAATCGTGGGTAAAGTCATTTGGAGAAATTTGACAGTTTGATATACCCGCAGAATATTGGGCTTGTTGGTTCCGGGTTCTCGGCTTGGTATTTAGTAGAAATAATAACGGGTCGATCTTCAAAGTTAAGCAACGCTTGCCGAGGTCGGTCTGTGGGTAGGTTCCACTACATACCGAGACGGGAGACCCCTTCGTTCCTCGGAAAGCACGTTCAGCCGTTGGTCCCGGCTGTTATTTGGTGATCTTTGACAGTCTTTACGGATAGTTAGAAGCCCGAAAGTCTGACAAGCAGTCTTACCAAGGGGTATCGTGTTACCCAGTTGCTGGGTTATGGAGGTCAGATAGGCAGTTATCAACTTCATCATCATAATTTCAGCCGAACGACGTCCACTGCTGGACATAGGCCTCCCTTAGACGGGTTTGCCATAATCGCCACACTTGGTAGGCGGGTTGGCGATCGCAGTATGGTGTTAAAATGCATTGAGAACGCTGCTGCCCGTTCTCTAGTAAGTCCCTTAGCCTTTTACGACACCCACGGGAGGAAATGGGATGGTGCTATTCTTTACGTCCGGCACCAAACGGTCGATAGGCAGTCGCTCCATGTAAAATACTGGTATTTAACTGCATCTGGTTAGACTGGAAGCCGACCCTAACATTGGGAATAGGTTAAGCTGATGATGATGATGATCTCGGCTTGGAAAAGGTTTGAAATTGGTTTTTCGACGCAAAATATTTACCAAATCCTAAATCTATGAGAACGGAAGTTTATTACCTATTATGTAAACATAATTCCCTTATCATCCAGGGTACATTCCTGGTGGCGCTAAAAGGCGTGATGAACCAAAAGATGCCGTACTACGGACTACATGACCCGAAGCACCTGGTCGCACTGTCCCGGAACAGGATGTATGTCAACCTCATGAACATTGAGACTGGTGAGTGTACAGGCTACTAAGAATCTTATATAGAGCTAGCTTATAAAGAGTATTCTATTCTATTCTGACTCGTGCCCACTTCTTTGGGCGGTAATCATTTTTACTATAGTCTATGACACTCACAAATGACGTGGCTTTCTATGGGTAAAAGAATTTACAAAATCGGTTCAGTAGATCCAGAGATTACCCCCTACAACCTCACAAACTCACAAACTTTACCTCTTTATTATTTATTTATTTATTATTAACTTTAATTAACACGGTTAAACCAATTACATTAATTAAAGGCAGAGACAAATACACATAGAAAAGAAAAAAACTTTTTTTTTTATTAATATATTAATAATTTTATTGAGGTCCTGAGTTCGATTCCCAGGTCGGGCAAAGTGTTATTGGGTGTTTCTATCAGGAATTTCTCAGTAGCAGCCTAAAGTCTGGATTTGTGCCCGGTTGATGGCAATAGGCTCGCCCCCTATTACATGGGACCTAAACATAACTGGCGAAATGCATGCATTCATTCATTACACATAGTCATTCTAAAATCCACTTAATTTACACTGGTGTAAAGTTGATATTTGTTTAAATGGAATTAAAACAGACTGTAATAATAATTTAATGTTCTTTTTTTTTAGGTGACTGTGTGACGACATTTAAAGCTGGAGAAGACAGGTTCCTTAATTCACTGCTGGTTTCGGGTGATGGAAGGTAAGCATGTGATTCATAAGAAAATTTAACTGTTTTTCCAACTTTTATATCCTGAAGAACTAACTTACTAACACATCATATAGTCACTTAGTTCTGAAAATGTCATTTAAAAATGAATTGATTAAAGAATGATGTGTTAAACTGGGGGCCTAAAATGGACGCTTTGGCACAATCATAATAATAATATGATCTTCGTACAATTCATACATCCCGCAATTCATCTGTTTGACACAATGACGTATAATAAATAGACGCGTCATTCACGAACATTAGCACTCAAAACAGCTTATGCCATAAATGTAGCTACATACTTGCATACAATCATACAATGCGTGAAGAAAAGGAATGGCCTATACCGATATCTGTTGTTAGAAAGAGATGAACATACATATTTAGTTACGTCACTAGCTGCTGCATGTTCATTGGCACGTACGCACGTACGAATTTCAAAACAAAAAACATTTTAATATTTTTTAATAAAATAAGTATTTATTCATGAAATGAGACGCTTTTCTTTACACTCACAGTAGTAATGAACGTTATATATCGTTTATAGACACGGGAAGGCATTTTCTTTACAAATAGTTGCTGAGAATTGCGAGTGATAGTGACGTGTAGCCGCGTCACTGGATGGCGAGCGACTCATTCCAAGTCAGGCAATTGCCTTGCTTTTACTTTGCCATTATTGAGCGCGGGTAACGCATCTAAAGGTCATTCATCATCATCATCATCATCATCATTGGGTTGACAGCTGCTATTTGACATTAGACTTCATTATAGCAATTCATAATTTGTGGACCATTTTAACGAAACTCCATACAAAAGTGCAAAGCATGCCTTAGATGATTTGGTCATGTTGAGAGGATGAATGAAAGGCGACTAACAAAAGGTGGGGAGGGGACGCCTTAGGAGGATATATAGTGACCTTATTGGTGATGTTCATCATAATTAAAAAAAAAAAAAACAACCGTCTTTGAAAAAAACACTACTAAGTGAAGAATAACTTTAATTTCGGAAGTTGATGGCAAAAAAATACAAAACCGAGGACACCGACTTTTTTAGATATCTTAAAAAAGGAGGTTTCTTTTAAAAGTAATGAAGATATAAACAGAATCTTTATTTTTTTTCTTTAGGGTGCTAGTATGCGGAGACGAGACTCAGAAGCCATTCCCCCTGCTGGTATGGTCGCTGACATCTCGAAAACTGCTGTACGACTTAAGGATACCGCACCACGACTTCATCACATCCAAGGCTGCTATCACTTATGAGGGTAAGTTAAATAATAAAAACAATTAAACAAAAATAAAACTTTTTGTTTTTAATGTTTATGATTATGAAGTTATACAATTTTAAATCCCAATCCAATTTTTTAATCCAATAAACTCTAGAGAAATTAGGACAATTATTACCTTATGAGAGATAAGTTCAAAATCATGTATCTGATGTATCGTTGCTGCCCTTGCTCCGCTGGTTCTAAATTTTAGAGTTATTAGCATTAGCGGTTTTGTAACTTTTCGGGTTCTTGATATTTTTTTCCTTGCAATTGTAACTCCATGGTGGTACAAACTCAAAGCATATCAGTGGCGAAAACACCATACAAAACGATTCCTACCGGCTTTCCTTCGGAGATTCACATTAGTACTTAACTCTACCGCTATTGAAGAATGGTACAGTCAATAGCGTGTGCTATTGCCAAAGAATATAGTAACTCTATGGCAATTCAAAGAAAAAAAAACAACTATTTTTAGCTTTGAAATACAACAACGGCAAAGACTTTTATTTTTGCGCCGCTCACGAGGGGGCAGTGCAGGCCACTCACTCGTCAATGCTCACGGCCCGGGGGCCCCCTGTGAGCCGCGCATACCTAAGGCGCGGTACAGCGGTATCATCGGTCAAACTAAACTTTCAACTTTCTGACTAACTGACCGACTCCTTTACTATTCAAAAGTGCCTGTAATCTGTAAGTGGTCAAACTGTAGTTGTAGGTAGTTATATACTAAATCAAAATCAAATCAAAAATGTTTATTTGTTAGAATATGGTACAATAGATGTTAGGATATGGTACAATAGATGTTAAAATATTGGTTCCAGCATACCCTGCCATAGACATATTTCTATAAAAAAACAAAGCCCATAATTTACTAACCAGTACAGTTAGAGCAGAGTAGAGTGAGTAGTGTGAGGTTGGGGTTGGAGTTTTATAGTACCTACTTACATTCTTCAACATAAGTCGATTCATAATAAAGGCTTCTACATACCGGGGCGACTTGTCGCGCGACGCGACGCGACACAAAGGCACCGCTCGTCCCGCGACACGCGGGGCCTTTGTGCCGTGTCGCGTCGCGCGACAAGTCGCGCTGGTATGTAGAAGCCTTAATGTTGCTTCGTGTCATCTAATTCAAACAAAAATAATTCGATACATTCCTTCTCAACATAAAATATAATTTAAGAGTCACTCTTGAAATTTTACATCAGTTCAGTTTTTTGTGAATATTTTGCTCAGTAGTAAAGATTCTACAAACCAATAGTAATCGACTTCTGTTGCTGACCGTATATAAATGAGACCTGCCGATTGTCATTACATAATCACATAATCAGCCTATAATGTCCCCACTGCTGGGACACAGGCCTCCTCCCGGTGAGAGGGAGTGGGCTGTAATCCACCACGCGGGCCCAGTGCGGATTGGTAGATGTCACATGTGGTCGAATTTTTGGTTCTAGGACATTCCGATTTCCTTACGATGTTTTCCTTCACCGATTGTCTTTAAGTGGACATTAATCCAGATTCAAGGGTGCTATAAAACTTTTTCCAACCTGGGGACCGAACCTACGCTCAGAAGTCATGCTACCGACCACAAAATCAACGAAAGACCTCATGCCCAGTAGTCCCCACAGTATTTTCCATAATTTCCTCAGGAGTTCATAATTCTATTCCATTCCCCAGGTTCCTACGTCTGCGTAGTATCACGAGAACTGGACGAGCCCAGTCCGAACTTCATAGTGGTATACGACCTGCAGTCAGGCACGCTGTTCAAGAAGTGGAAGCCAGGGTGCGACACCGTGGCGCTGGCCATCAGCTCGGTGGACGGATGTGTGGTGTCCGGGCTCGCTGATACCAGGATATTGGTCTGGGATTTAGTCACAGGTCAGTTTAAAAGGTTAAATAAGTTTATTTAGTATCGTATGGATATTTTGCCAGAAATCTTAAGAACTGCCATAAAATGTAAAATTGGCCGTAATTGACCTCTAAACACTGTAATTATCAACAAAAATTATATGATTTCGAGTACTTCAAGGTTTTATAGATTTTATAATAATTAGTCCCCAATAATTTTTGGTCGAATAATGACTATGATTGGAACAGCCAAGACTCCTACGTCCTATCATACATGTTGGCTTAGTACAGAAAAAATATCGATGTATCGATATTTTTTGTTCGATAAATCGATATTTTTCTGCGATATCTATTATTTCGATACATCGATATTATATTGATATAAAATATCAAGTATCGAAAATGTATCAAATACGATATATTTCCAATAGCAACACGTTGTCCTCGTCCACTGACTAAAACCGCTAGAATTCAGAGCCGTAAAAAAGTAAACTTATATTTATCAATGTATTATTAATTATAGAGATGAGGAGGAGGCATGTGTTTATTAATGTGTTATTTTATGATTTTACATCAGAAATTATATTTCTAGTTTGGTATTTCTATGAATAAAAAACAACAAAACAATTTCATATTTAAGGTATCTACCATTTATACTTTTTTGAAAATTTCATCGATATATCGATAGGTATTATTTTTTCGATATTACGAAATTGACATAATTTTTTTTTTAAATATCGATACGATATATACCGATACTTTTTGGCACTTCTTGCATCCCTAGACTGATAGAACTAGTCGAACTAGAAGTAACAAGGAGAAGCCTCAGTCCAGCAGCAATATGATTCAGGATGTTAGAAAATATTCAACAGTAAACTGAATACTTGATCTATTTTATTTATTTACATTATCCAATCCATATCTTTCTCCAGGTAACTGCCGCCTCACGCTCCGCGGGCACGTGTCGGCGCCCTCCATGCTGCGGCTGGCTAAGTCGGGCGGAGTGCTCATGTCCACTGACGACACGTGCAGGGACCTCTCCGTCAGGCTGTGGGACTTGCATACTGGTAAGAATCATTGCCAAAGATAAAAGTGTAAGTGTAGTTTGTAACAAAATCAAACACTTTTGACACTTTAAACTTGAAACCATAATAGATGGCGCTGTTTACAAATGAACTTCGTTCCAACCAGGGGGCCTAAAATGGACGCTTTGGCAGAATCATAATATGAAACTGCGTGCAATTCATATCCCGCAATTCATCTGTTTGAGAGTTTGTATGGAGTTTCGTAAAATGGTCCACAAATTATTAATTGATATAATGAAGTCTAATGTCAAATATCAGCTGTTAAACAGATGAATTGTACGCAGATCATATTATGACTCTGCTAAGCGTCCATTTTAGGCTCCCAGGGCTTGTTAACGTTAACAAATAACGAAATAATAACCGTTAAGTAACGTTAATTTCGAAATGATACCTCATTAACGTTAAAAAAATTAACGTTACTTGATAACAATATCAGTAATATAACGTTAATTAACATTAACACAAAATACTAAAGTAACGTTAAAATACAAGTAACGTTAATATAAATGAACGGTAAAATGTGGCATAAATAACGTTAAATTTATTACCGTTATTTTAATAATACCGTTAACTCTGTCAAATGAAGGTAACGTTATGAAATTTTACCGGTATTTAAAGCCCTGGTTCCAACCACATTGACTTAAAAATATGGACTTGCCATACCTACAAAATTAACGTGACTACCTACAAAAATCGAGCACTTAAAATGGCCGCCTTTCGAAGGGTTGTTACTGCGAGTGCGAGAGAGAAAGCAAGCAACCGTTTGACAGCACATTACCGAGTTTTGTACAAACGCCAGCACATCAAGCTACTACAATCTGACAAATTTCTTTAATAGATTTTCAACTTTATCCGTACATCATATAGTACAAGGTTGATTGGGAAAATTTGACAGTTTCGGGTAGCTTGGCCTTAAACATGGCGACTGGTCACGCATAAACAGATTTTGACGTCACACAAAAGTCTTGCAAAATTTAGTCCTTGATAAACATTTAGATGTCTCTTTTTCATATGTAGCTCTTGATTCGTTAGAAAGAAACAAAACGCTTTATGACCTATCTGTGTAGAATATGCCATCTGCATAGTATTCCTACAATGTATCTCAATGTTCCAACCACGACACCTGTCTTATGGCACGTAGACTGTTGCTGAATTTAGACCTTCGTACATTAATAATAACTACTAAATTCTTTATATCCACAGGAAAACTGATAGCAGTATACACACCGCCAGAAAGAATAACATCCTGCGAGGTCCTTCTCGGCGGTTCGGTCCTGGCACTTGCTCTAGAAAACTACAAAGAGGTTCTATGTGTCAAACTCCATGGTCCCGCCGTAGAATCAGTCCAAAACGGCAAAGATTCAGAATTCGACGACCGGGACTATGGAGACGAGAATCTAGAGGGAAAAACCTTCGATGTCAAAGGGCTGGAGAATTCATAGCAGGTCCAGAAGTGATGTTAATATTTGGGCAAAGATTTTAAGTATTGAAAGCCACTTTAATTTTTTTTTATGGTATTTTTTGGGTGATGTCCAATGTAAAATTTTATAATAGGTTATTATTTTCAACTTTATTACAACCAGTGCAGGGTCGATTTCTGTTTGTCCATGACAACCCCTCGCCAGATGTGCGCCGGTTCTTACAGTCATAGTTATTTTACCTCTGACAAAAGCAATCTTATTGTAACGAGGATAAAGATCACTGTGGTTCTATTAAAATCAGCTGTTCCATACATTTTGTCGATTTAAGTGAACACAAATGTATGGAACAGCTGACACTTTTTTCGCGATTTCAAGTTTGGTCCTATAGAAAAAAAAGTTCAAAATGATGGGTACAATGACCCCTTTTCGAGTTTAGGATAAACAAAAACTAATGTTGTATATGAGAATTGGACCTCCTCTACTTACAATCTATATAATACTTACTAATTCCATGAGTATACTAATTCCATGCTATTATGAAGCACTTACTAATTCCATGTTATTAAAAGTACTTACTTATTCCATGCTCAAGCTGTCACGAAATCACTCTCACAGAATGGGAGAAGTTACACATCAAAAATAATACTTCCCAGCCTGGTTGTCGTGTTAAAAGTGCAAAAAATTGAACCTTCACGGATAGCGCAGTGAATTTTAATAGTCAAAGTTTCGTAAGCGCTGTAATTTATGAATCTCAAAACTAATAGTGATATACTTAAGTGCGTTAGGTACTTTTAACACCGGTGGAATTTTATTTTGCGTTGGACATCATCAAAATAATACCTAAGTACTTACATAAAGCACAACAATATCGATATTATTGTAATATAAAATCAGACAGTAGGTATCTAAAATCTATACAAGATGCAGATATCCCAAGAAATGTATGCGCTTCGGGAATAATCGTCTATCTTCGGAAATACGAACGTGTAATGAGATCTAACAAAGAGTGGTAACAAACTTTGGAACTATTTGACTATTTTGTATTAACATAATTATAAAATGTTGTATTAACAACCCTATGGTGTTCCAAAACAATCTTAAAAAACTTTTGAGGGTTAAAGTTCCTAGAAACTGCCTCTGTTACTCTGTGGCGCGACCTTCCTGCTAATTTTGAAATACGAAAGTTCGCGAAGCGCATACCTTTTCTGGTTTAACTGTACATAAAGTATGTTGAAGATTTATTTTTCTCTTATTTTTCTTGTTTTTTTAAATAAATACTAAAGAGGCTTCAAAACTATCTTTGGGTCACAATAAAAAAAAAACAAGCAATCACAGTGGCTTAGTATCGCCGAGGTGACACGAAAAAAAAAGAAATTAATAAAAAAAAACATTAATGTTTTGATCTATTACGCTTATTAATAATTACATTATTAAATTAAATTAATTGTATTTAGTGAATTCTTTATCTGTAATGTTGATGTTTAGATGTAATTTTGTGAAAATAGGTTTAAGGATAAAACTAAGTCTATTTCATTTTTGGACTACCTTTTTTCCTCCCTCATATTTTTTCTGTAGTTTTTATTTGATATTTTCTATCCTCTTGGAAATGGCCAATTAAGTAAAAAGGGTGGGTGGTCCTTTAATGAGTATAATCATTCATTCATCCGTAGGCAAATACAAATTGACTTATCCATACTTTGATCAGCTTGAGTGAGTCAATTTGCATAGAAATCCTTAGGTACCCGCGTCCTAACTAAAATTACCGGTCGCGCGGATACGCGATCCTCACGTTCTTATGTCACTTTTTGTTCGGAAAACTGGAAGGCGCCCTCTGTCGGCACGACCACGCAGTCTGGTTCGTCGAACAAAAAGTGACATATGGACGCAGTCATTCTGTTTCGGATAGCCATGAATATAAAGCGATCGTTTCTCTGTCATTCGCGTACCTTGCTAAGAGGTGTTACTTCATTGAAATGTATTATTTAAAAATAAATGACATTTGTGACACACCTTCAAGATGTTCTTTAATATGATCTATTCAGCAATTTTGTCATTTTTTTTTGTTTTCAGTAGTAAGCACTAATATTTATATCTATACTTAGCACAATTCAAACAATAAAGTAGGGGAAAGTCACTTTTAGAAGTTGCTCAGTGTATCTGTATCAATGATATTATAAACAGATGATAAACACTCACAAAACAACCGAAAAAAGTGTTCCGCGAAGCAGCGGCAGCACACATACCCACTTTTCATTCATTTTACATTTCACTACAAGTAAAAATGATGCTTGATAAAAACAACAAGAAAAAAAGATACAGCTAGTGTTGTCAATTGTGCGTGAATGTAAACAAACATTATTCTGGCCACCAATCACCGAATTTTGGCATCACAGACTTACAAATACGTCCCAATTCGGACGTTTTCGAGTCTTCACGATTACGCGCTCACACCATAATATCTGTTTAATATAATATCATTGATCTGTGTATTATGTATACTATTAGTGGTCATGACTGTACACGGGCGTAAAAATTACGCATCGAGCGTTTGGAGGAAACTGTCACACAGTACTGTCAAAGGCAACACTCTACAATGCCGAACATTTTATAAATTTCGAATTGTCGTGCTTTACCGTACCGTTTACTGTTTGTGGTACACAGGAAAACGATCGCCATGTGTAGTACGTGGCCTAAACCGCATTTTACTTTTTCGAACTCGATTTTGGCACCAGAATACGCCATTTAATTTTGTCATCTGTCACACCTTGGTTGGATCCTATTAAATATATCCAATAGTCTGTATCAAATTCAGGGGGCCTAAAATGGACGCTTTCGCAGAATCATATTATGATCTGCGTACAATTCATATCCCGCAATTCATCTGTTTGACAGTTGTGTATGGAGTTTCGTAAAATGGTCCACAAATTAAGAATGAATATAGTGAAGTCTAATGTTAAATAGCAGCTGTCAAACAAATTAATTGCGGGCTGTATGAATTGCACGCATGATTCTGCCAAAGCGTCCATTTTAGGCCCCCAGATATAAAAATCTAGCTTAGTATCACCTTTAGCGTTTTATAACCTTATATCAAAATCTTTTGTTAAAACATATTTATTTACTTCAATTTAGACTTCCACTAAAATATCCTTGTAAATGCCCTCATTTTATTTCTACTGCCATTTTATACTTCTTATATTATAAGCAAATAGCAAATTAATTATAGGATAATCATTCATGTTTGATTAATAATAAGGGATGCACACAATAGTTACCTAATGCACTCACTTTCTTTTATTTTGTATGCGTGAGATAACATCGGTGATTTAATCCTCTAAATAACTACTCCTCAGATCTGCAATGTAGGAACTAACCAAACCGGATGCGTAGGAATCCAACTTATAATTTAATGATTCGATATCAAAGAATTTAAATAAAATGAACTCCTTCATGTGTTTCTCAACTTTAAGCGAAGTTTTTTTTAGGAGCTAAATGAAGTCAAATGAGGGGGGGCCTAAAATGGATGCTTTGGCAGAATCTTATTAAGATCTGCGTACAATTCATAAATCCCGCAATTCATCTGTTTGACAGCTGCTATTTGACATTAGACTTCACTAAAGCAATTCGTATTTTGTGAGCCATTTTACGAAACCCCATAAAACTGTCAAACAGAAAATTGCGGGTTATGAATTGTACGCAGATCATATTATGATTCTGCTAAAGCGTCCATTTTAGGCCCCGAGATCAAATTTAATGTATCAACGCCCACGTCCTAGAAATCGTAGGTCGTACAAAAATAAATCTAACCGATTGTACGACCTACAAAAAGCATAAGCTAAATGTATCTGTTTAGCTGTAAGTTTTCCTAAAAATAAAATAAATAAATAAATAAATAAATAATGCCGTGTGCGATTGTACAGACAATTTTGGGCATAGCGATTTATTCGTAAACAAGCTCGCTACAACTTGCTATGTAGGTAATTAGAGCTAATGAGCTTTATCACGAGGCATACACTGCTATGTACGACATATTGAACTTGACGCATGCATTTCTGAAAGGATGCTTTGACGTACCTATGTTTTGACGCAAGTTGAAACGCACAGCTTTAAGTACCTAATCACACAATACATAAACCCATAAGTCGTGTGTGATTACGATTAGGTACCTATAACTGTGCGTTTCAGATTATGAGATTATGGATTTGGTTTTAATCGTCGATGTTAAATCATGTAGCCAATTCGTCATTTAGCTTGCATTTTGGGTAAACCTGCTGCTCTTGAAAATAAGAGGTAGGCCAAACAGGGGGCCTAAAATGGACGCTTTGGCAGAATCATGCGTGCAATTCATATAACCCGCAATTCATCTGTTTGACAGCTGCTATTTGGCATTAGACTTCAATAAAGCAATTCTTATTATGTGGACCATTTTACGAAACTCCATACAAAACTGTCAAACAGATGAATTGCGGGATATGAATTGTACGGAGATCATATTATGATTCTGCCAAAGCGTCCATTTTAGGCCCCCAGGTCAATGAATACTATGTCTATTTTGTTTTAACACGTTTCTAGATTTAAACTTTGAAAACGTGAGTCTTAAAATTCTCCATCGTTTTAACCACCACGAAACATTAATTATTTCAAAAACAAGCGTTTACCCAAAACGCACGCATGCCTTTTATATTTATTTGTTGGACGTTTTGGCTGGACTAAAGCGCGTTTAATTTGGAACTGTTTATTTTGTCGGTGGCTGTAAAAACTATATACGACCAAAGCAATCTATACTATAATCTAGTTGTAATCGTCTAGTTGTGAGATAAGTAATCACTGTTGTTACACTTCTTAGAACCACACCTTAAACGGATATCAGTCGTTCAAGCATTCTTTTCTCTCCTTTCTAACAAAATAAATAAAGTAAAATATAACTTAGTTAATAACTAACATTTGCCTTAAAAAAACGTACGTACACTAAAAAGGTTGTTATTACTGATAATAATATAAAAATAAAAACCAAATATTAATACGTAAATACCTCAATTGACTAAAAAGCGTATAATATTTTTAAAATAAATACTGAAAAACACAAATTAAAATAAATTCGATTTATTTTTAGAGAATGAACGATGACTACTTATCTCATTCTAAATCTAAATTAATTGAGTAAAGTGATTGAACTGAATCTTAATGTCTTCTCTAAGTGATTTATTTAACGTAACTTCCGCTGCCATATTTAACTTCTAATTTTAAAATTAACCCTTTGAATTAAAGATTAACTGAATAAGTTAGGCAACCTACACACGAGCCACTTGTTAAAACCACCATTTGGCTGTCTCCGGAGGTGAGTGGCTCGCGGTGGCCAGCCTTATTGTTTTAATTTTAAGGGTTCCATAAATCTTTCTTTGTTTTTGTTTGTCGTCCATTTTGTCCGTCCGCAGACTAAAATAAGATTAATTTCGAAATGCCTGGCGCATGAAGACAGCTTCCTATTTGTATCTTTTACGAATCTTTATTTATTTCATAGGATTCAAAACTTTTATGCTGTTATGTTTGCTCAATGACTTTCGTGAATGTATTTATGGAACCCTAGAAGCGTACATTCTGTATAGCTTGCTTAGATATCTATAGCACAAAACGTGGGAGCTCTTGATTTTTAATCAATCATTTGACCGCTCCAACGAGGATCTTAAGTGCAGTCACATGTGTGCCCGCCAGAAGTGGTCATCCACAGCCACTTTCAGCGACCCTTCCGAGTCATAGCGTGTGCGGCAAGCTCTTACTTTATGAAAAGGGGTTGTCGCTGGCCACAACCACTAGTAGCATTCGCGAATCGTCCGTGTGCGGATAGCCTAAAACGTCATTCTTAAGCGAATGCTGTCTGTGGTAAGTATTTGCAGTGGCGGGAGTGGCGATCAATGAAAATCAAAATATCCTGTCGTATTTTGAAAATGCGTTCCATAATCGCTCGCTGGAGATCATTATTTTCTGTATCGTTTCGAGCGAACATCAATGGGATGCATAAAACTGTTCACACGCCAATAAAATATTAGTGTGAAAAATTTACGGCAATTTTTCGAATGAAAGCATTTTTATTGATATGTGAACAGTTATTTTAAAATTATTTATTTTAGCATTGATAATACTTTGTAGTGGAAACAGGCTGGTCCCTGTCTTACTGATGTTCTATGTTAGTCAAAGTAGCGATCAATTTGAAGTAAAATCTAAGCGACTAATGTAATATAATCGATAAGGCAACGGTGTAATCGATTAAATTGTTAAAATTATTTATGTATTCTGGAAAGTTACGTATTACTTGATGTCCTGATTAAATTATTGGAAAAATACTTGTTTATTTTTTTATTCTTATACCTACAAACCTTGCAATCAATTTATGAAGCTACAATTATTATTTGTTTATTATCCAAGAATCCGTTTGGTTGCCGGACGTAAAGAATAGCACCGTCCTATTTCTTCCCGTGGGTGTCGTAAAAGGCGACTAAGGGATTTACTAGAGAATGGGCAGCAGCGTTCTCTATGCATTTTAACACAATAGGTACTGCAATCGCCAACCCGCCTGCCAAGCGTAGCGATTATGGCAACCCGGGCGCGTTGCCATAATCGCCACGCTTGGCAGGCGGGTTGGTGGACATAGGCCTCCCCCAAAAGGAAGCGGCCACCTTTTGGAGGAGGCCTATGTCCAGCAGTGGACGTCTTTTGGCTGAAATAATGATCCAGGAATCCATGTGTTTGTATCTATAGCTAGCCGCCTTACTTAATTTGTGAATATTTTAGATTGTTTATATTACATAGTGAAATTAATTTGTAAAGTTATGTCTAACGCGGATAAAAAACTGAGAATGGCGCAAAATCTACCAAGCGTAAGTATTTTTCTGAAACAATCACCAATTTAAAGATAATTTCATTATTGATCTTTTAGTATACGCGTTTTTTTTAAATTCCTTTTGTTTTGTGTATAATAAATTAATAATGCGTCAAATCGGGGACAGCGCTCCTTGATGGGCGAGTCCTATTACTGGCTGAACGCACGACGCGTTGCGTGAGCTCAGTGCAGAACCCGCAAGCTAACCACTCAAGGTCACTGGCATATATCTGCGTCTTAAGTTTGGTTTCCATCTAGCGGGGCCGTTTGACGACCTTCGTTATCCTATTGCTTAGTCTTAACGCTAGTTGCCTAAAAGTCCATTAAATTTAATTCACCAGTCTAAGTAATGCTGTCACTTTCTGATACGTTCCGTTAGATAAAGACATCATTAGGTACTTTTAATGGGGAATTAAATTTAATGGACTTACGTGCAACTGGCGTTGATTGAGACTTGGAATTTGTAACTATTGGATTTGCCCGTGGCTTCGCCCACGTGTACCTTGTCAGAATAGTACATTTTGATACAAGTGGAGAATGTTTGTCATTGCATTCGAGGCGGATATAACATCCGAGCCGTAGGCGAGGTTGTTTTGGAGCCGAGAACTGGAAGAAGAAGAAAGAAAAGAAGAAGAAAAAAGAAAAGAACTCAATTATTAGAAAACTATGTTAGACGTAACGCGCTTTATTTTTTATTTTTTTGTCCTTCTGGCTTCGCACGGTTTGTGCATTTAGCCAATGTCACGTTTTAGTTCTTGTATAGTATTGATGAAATGAATTATAAATGCATGATGATGCTATCGCCGCCCACTCCCCTTGAGTTTCAGTAAAGATGTGGCACTTTACTGAGACCTCACGCGGACTTCTTGAGAGAACTTGAAGCGAAGTTGCACTGATTTGTTTCATTTGCCTACACTAATGCACGTTCACAAACACTTAATGGTTAATAATCCACCATTATTACACATTAATATTCGGCTAAACACAAATTTTGGAAAATTAAACAAACTGCTGAACATGACGCTTCACTTTCCCGCCAAGAAGTCCGCGCTTTATTTATTTTTTCGCGCTGTTTTTTTTTTTTCATAATATTTTAATGGCCTGGTTGCTAGAATCTTTTAGCCAAGTCTTTATATAGTTAGAAAACTTGTTTATACAACGTGTTTTTTTTGATATACCATAACTCTAGGGTATGATTGAGGCCATATCAAAGAATCAACATATGGCATATGAGTTATGTTCCAATCCTTCGTTATTTTTTTTTTTCATACAAAATAATTCGGCAGTCACGATTATTAATGTAAAACACCCTTACGTGAAATATGACAACGTCGACAAGGTAGCTTTCCCTTCACCAGCTGCCGCCGGGAAGCTCCGATACCAACATACCTACATATTTTATTTTACTACATTACTGCGAAGTTTGGCAACCTCGCAAAAGTAAAGATTCGTCATACTGGTGACAATTTTTGACCTAATTTAATTATGATTGATGATATCTCCGAAACGATGCATTTTTGGACCACCTATTCTAGGAGTTTTAGTATTATTTTTACCTACAGAATATAACCCTAGAGTAATGGGATATCAAAAAAAACAGGTTGTATATTGATGAAATAAATTTGATTCAATGCATGATGATGATATTCCCGCCCGCTCCCCGGTTTCAGTAAAGATGTGGCACTTTACTGAGACCTCACGCGGACTTCTTGAGAGAACTTGAAGCGAAGTTGCACTGTTTTGTTTCATTTGCCTTCTACTAATGCACGTTCACAAACATTTAATGGTTAATAATTCACCATAATTACACATTAGTATTCGGCTAAACACAAATTTTGGAAAATTAAACAAACTGCTGAACATGACGCTTCACTTTCCCGCCAAGAAGCGCGCTTTGCTTTTGCCAGGTTGATGGGGAAGCAAAGGCATACAGCCTAATATGAAAAATAGAAAATTTAAATATTTTTGAGTTTAGAACACAAATAAATGTTAATTTGTTCATAAACTTTTTTTTTATTGTAATAATCATGGTAATCTATTTATAATCATTATTTATTAAATATTCGAAAAATATTAACGCAATATCCTTCAAAACTCTGGGATTGTGATTCAGTGTTACACAATTAGGGTGCGGACGGGAACAAAATATTAATTTTACCCACTAGCCACATTCCTAACGATCAGAATAACCCGCAATGATTAGGGTTCCGTTTTTGCTATTCTGCTGCGGAACGCTCAAAATAATAGGATGGATGGTGAATTGAATCTTTGATAAATATAAAACTAAATTTTTATGTAATTTGATGTATAATTAAATCATTTTCACAGCGAAATAAAATTAATACTACTCTATAACTGTTCACGTTTAGCAGGACTGGAATAGACCCTTCTTCTTCATCTCTTCGAACTCCTTCTCGGCGTCGTATGTCCTGGAAACAAAATAAATTATAAATATTTTTTCTACCAGACATAAATTCATCATCATCATCATTTCAGCCAGAAGACGTCCACTGCTGGACATAGGCCTCCCCTAAACCCGGGGGTTTGCCATAATCACCACGCTTGGCAGGCGGGTTGGCGATCGCAGTATGTTGTTAAAATGCATAGAGAACGCTGCTGCCCATTCTCTAGTAAGTCCCTCAGTCGCCTTTTACGACACCCACGGGAAGAAACAGGATGGTGCTATTCTTTACGTCCGGCACCAAAGGGACTACTAAGATAAAGATAAATTTATTTGTTAAAACATGTGTAACATGATACATGATTAGGTATGCACATAAAGATGGAGACATAATTTTACCGGACCAACATGCTTTGCCTCATTAGGCGTACAAAATGTTAACATTTTAATGCTTCATTTATAAAATTAAAGTTACAGCAAAAATATAGGTAGTCAATAATTCAATTTACAATCAGAGTCAATACAAAATGTAGTCAATATTAATTACAAGCAAAATATGTCAATAAAATATAATAAAATGAAATCAACAATAAAATTCAAAATTTATAATTCAAAAAATCAACAATGTTATAATAGCACTTATCAGTACCTAAGTAAATTTTTGAGTGTTTTCAAATTAAAATGTTAAATAAATTAAAATTCAATAGCTTAATATCATTCGGAATTTTATTTACATATTAATGGGGCCATGCGTACAAGCAAAATTATTATAATAAATAAATAGCTGATAGATGCCCATAGAGATAGATGTCCATATAATCATCATCATCTGCCTAGCTTTCCCCATCTGGAAGCCGACTCCAACATTAGAGTCGTCTATCAGTCTAACCGGATGCAGCTCATTATCAATATTTTACATGGAGCAACTGCCCATCTGACTTCCACAACCCAGTTATTGGGTAATTGGGCCTCTTGGTAAAAAAATCAAAATCAAAAGTAATTTATTCAAACTAGGCTGGGAATCAGCATTTTTCTAACGTTACATAAGACAGTCCACCAAAAACGCCCACCTTTCACCAATTCCTCGTGCTTTAGTTGGGAAGAAGTGGCGCAAGCAAACTCCCCAAAAGGCAAAGGTAAGGCTGGTTGTCTGACTTTTGGGCTTATATTATGTCCATACTAGCAGCGCCCCGCGTTGTCACCAGCGTAAGTTTCGATCCCGTGGGAATATAGGGATAAAATGTAGCCTATATGTTTATCCAGGGTGTCAGCTACCTCGATACAAAATTTTATCAAAATTGGTCCAGCCGTTTTTACGTGAAAGAGTAACAAACATCCATCCATCCTTACAAACTTTCGCGTTTATAATATTAGTAGGATTAATATCTTAGGTAGCATATGTATGTAAATAAATAAATAAATATTTTTAATGGCAAGGTTTTGTTGAAGTATACTGTAATTTATGTAGCAACATCTGTCAAGTTTACTTATTAGTCAACCAATTTTTAATATGAGGTAAGAGTTCATGTATTTCAGGAACCAGATATTTGGGCCATCCAAATATTTGTTCTATTATGAGAATTCGCGACTTAAAACTGGAAAGTGGCTAAAAGGCTGGATCTTCTGCAGTGGAGTGGATTGGCTGGTATTAATATATACAGTAATAAAGTATTATTGCCTCACCTGTAGAACTCAGCATACTTCCTCTTGCGCTCCTTGCTGATAATCTGCTGGTAAGCGACAGCTGATACTCCAGCTAGCACCAGAGACACGATCAGGTTCTTCTTGATCTGAGAGTTGAGGAGCCCCCTCATCACGGGCTTGCTCGCAGTGGATACAGCCTTGTCTGCCATCTGGATTGAGAAAGGGACTTTTTTATGGGAATCAATGAGAAAGTTTATGCTGTGGTCAAAGTATTAGCTGGTCAGCAGGGTGTGCTAGGACTTTTCAGTATTGCTTAATCTTGTAGTATTTTTATTTGTATTAAGGTGGTTAAAAATGAACCCGACAAACTTTAAGGAGTGCTTTAGACCATTGAATTGAATAACTTTTACCATGGGACCAACTTTGAAATTGTGAAAAATAAATCAGCTGCTCTATACAATTTAGAACAGTAGGTATAAACTTGTATAATTTCAAAGTTGGTCCCATAATAAATGTTATTCAGTTTGATGGTTTAAAGCACTCCTAAAAGTTTGTCGTGTTAATTTGTTAATGCCTTATACAGGGTCAAATTAAATTAGCTAGCGAAACTCCGCAGACGTGATGGGTATCGATATCTAAACACGACAAAATAAAATAACAAAAGATTTGTTAAAAAAAAATTGGGGTCAACGTACCGTTGTTAGTGTTGTTACTTGAAGTATGAGTTGAGAAAATCTGTTTTCTTTTGTTTTATCATGTTGAGATATCGGTACCCATCACGTCAGTGAAGTATACACAAAAAAACAAATTTCCAAGTAACTACACCAATTGCGGTTAAAGATACCCCAACAAAAAAACTCATCAAATTAATTTAGTTTTTGTGTGATCATGTTTAGATATCAATACCCGTCACGTCAGCGGAGTTTCGCTAGCTAATTTAAATATGGCCCTGTATATTAACCACTATTGTGTATCACATAAACAAAAAGGACAAACATATTAAGACTACTGTACAATGAACAGTCTTGTCATACAAGGCGATCTCATAAGGACAATCTTTTTCTTTTTATGCTTTGTAGGATTTGTTTAAGCATTAGAACAAATGTATAGTTTTATGAATCAAATGCTCAACACTACATTCTGCATGTATAGATTAAACAATGAGCAATCGTTGAATTGATTGTTATACTATTCCATCACGCCTGTATTCCCCAAAGGGTTAGGCAGAGCTGCACCTGCGGGCGAGCACGGCCTACTGTGACACGACTTGAGTCACACATTTTATCACAGCTTGTGCGATAAAACTGTTTTGTCATAAAATGCTAGTACAAATTGACATGACATAATTTATCATGTCTTGTCACAAATGTCTTGAGACGCCCGTGCTCGGCCTGCTGTAGTACACCAACATTTCCCCAGTCATGTTTAAGGCCCATGTTATAGGGGGTAAGTCTATTGCTATCAACTGGTCACAAATCCAGCCTCCGAGCTGCTACTGAGAAATTCCAAATGGAAAAATCCAAAAACACTTTGCCTGTCCCGGAAATTGAACCCAGTATTGATTGTCATGGTGTACAGTAAAGAGTATTCTATCTTAGACAGGTGATTAACGTTGCATTGAAAAGACCTGTGGTTTCAGATTTTATCAGTTCTGTAATCGAGCATCAAGAATCATTTTTAGCCTCCTAATTCTTATAAAAATCAAGTTCTACAACCTACGAAGTGTAGCGAAATAGCGAAGGTTTTAACACAGTTATTCTATTTATTTTCACATTATGTTTTTAGCATTTATAGTTTAATTCCTATCAATAATAATTTACTCCTGCAAAGAGTACCTACTGTCAAATCAGGTATGATCAGCAATTGAATTTAGAAGATCATTCATATCACAAAAAATAAATATGAGATGCAGTAGAAGAATGTTATCTGGAAAAAACATACGACTAATTTTATTACTGAGTAGATGATTGTGATGGAATGAGAAAAACTATTTTCATGAGTAACGAGTGTCTATTGACAACGTTCTTACATAACATTTTCATGGCATTTTTTTCCTAATTATCAAGTCAAAACTTATCGTAAACTACTTTAATTACAAACAAAAACATAAAAAAGTTAATTATATTGTGATACTTACAGTTAATTAAATAGATTTACGAAAAAATCGCAAAGCACACGAGAACAGCAAGTACAATTCTCAACTGTTTTCTATTGCAAAAAAATCCTGAATGAAGTTTAAGTTATGGATCTGTATGCCTATTGGCCATTACATCAAGCGTGTTGCATCAGCCAATCACAAGGTTTAACAATTCCATGTGTTAAGCTTTCTGATTGGTTGAATGATCACGTGTGTGTTCTCAACAAACATTGATTTTCTGTAACGTTCCGTTTCACTTAGTTTCCCTAGGTCTTACGTATATTACAATGTACATACTTTGTGGGTCTTACAGATGAAAAAAAAATCCACTTCAGCATATATGTCTTTCAAAATCATCAGAACAAAATTCAGAATTCAGAAATAGAGCACACAACTGCATTATTTTAACATACCTAATTTATTTACTCGAGTGTTACCTATGCTAATAAACGTTTTTTCTTTCTTTCTTTCTAATAGGTTTGCGATTGACTTGCATCGAACCAGCTTGCTACATATTAGTAATCTGTGATCAAACCCTTTGACATGCCAATTCAAAGGCGAAATGTGTGAATGCACAACACATTATTTTAACTACCATCTTTTGTACCGCATTTACTGCAAATAAATGACTTTGACTTTGATTGTCGATAGTCTGGTTAACGTTTTACATTGAACAACCATCAAATGCAAAGACTACTATAAATCAAATGTAAATAGGCGATCGATGTTGGCAGACCCCCTTGTTTGATCAGTTTTGGTGGAATTTTATTATTTGCTAGATCTGATATGAGGGATTTAATCTAGGTCGATTTTTGCCGTGCGGCTTATCGCTTACGAAATCGCCTCACAAGCCGAATCGACACCCCATTTACACAGGTCGATAAAAATCCCAGGAGACTAGTTCATTTTGCATCAAAATGCCGACCTCTGTAGCGGAACAACACACCTTCATGCGGCGGGCGCGGGCTATATATTTCCTACTTATAGTGTATTATCTATGCTAGGTATCTATCGCCTGCGACTGAGCATCACAGTTTACGTAGCATGCTGAGCATTTGCACGGTCGATTTTAGTCACCCGCCGCATGCCACCTGTGGCCCCACGACAAAACTCGAAACCTAGTCTACCACAGAGTACATTCTAGTATACTGTAGTCTGAAACATGCGATTTTAGTCACCTCATCACCTGCAACTTAGCCGAATTGACATTTAGACAGTTTTCGGACGGTGAGCTATGGGTAGTTCGCCGTTTTTCCTTGGTCAACTAACTTCAGTACCTAACTGCTCGAGACAGCATAGTCTAGGAGTATATGTGTTCTGTGGCATAGTCTTTCGTCTTTCTGTTGTGATGTGTGGATGGTGGGACTTCTGTCCGCGACTTCGTCAACGTGAACTTTCATAAAACATATCCTTTGACAATTAGCTTTGCATTAGTTCATAAACAAATTTTAACAATTTTTACGTATAATACGATCGACTCGAAAGATTGATTCGTGAGCAGTAGGTAATATCGATCGACATTAATTTTATTATTTAATCATTAATTTTATCGATCGTTGTCGGCCGGGGTGTGTGGCAACACTCTTGGTAGAAACTGTTGCTAGGTTTTTAGTAGCTTGCGGTTGCCATTATTTATCTACCTGTCTTCAGTTATTTAGAAAATTATTTTGCTCTAATTACATTAGATGCATGTAATCGTAATGATAATAAGAATACTTCAATGTAGCTGGAACTTAGACCGGAACTTGCCGCACGCGCAGTGATATCGACACTACGCCTGGCCAGAATACAGTGCTCTGCTACGGCTACATTGTCGTGATACCGCGAACTACACTTCACGCGCTCTCTGTTGTACAGCGAGACGTCGAGCATATATCATCATTAATTCCGTGCAGCAAGTTTTGGTCCGCGAGTGTGTGTTGTATAGAAATATTGACTGGGTCTTCTTTCTGTTGGGAAAGTTCGAAAAAATATTTCACAATTAAAACCACAAAGTATTTTTTATTCATTTATTAATAAACTAACTTTACAAATTTAATAATAGCAGAACAATAATATTCCTTATTTCTTCATTCGTAATAATATGATAAATCAGCATGACTCAATCGTACTTTTATCAATATAATTTCTTCAATCGTTATAATATGATGATAATCAGCTTGACTCATCGTACTTTTTATCAATATAATAATTATATGATTTTTAAAAATAATCTAGAAACGACAGTGAAAGCAACTTACAGAGAAAATAATGCACAATATAAAACTGAACTTCATAAAATTGCCAGCAACAAAAAATTATTACAGGCATCGTTTATCATTGTCCTAAATTGATTCCCCGCGGCGCGTGCCGCACAAAACGAATTAGAAAAAATATTACAAATAACATAACGTTAACTTTATTGTATCAATTCTTTCATTTTACAATTTCTGCATGTATTTACAAGTTCCATAGAATGTAAACAAAACTATAACCTACTCTCCGTGTGGTGTAACCCCTAAACTATATTTATAAGTGTTATTAAAACTATTTGTATTTCTCTTTCTTCATTGTAGATATATAAACGTACAATATAGATATTTATTTATCGGCATAAATTACTATCATTAGTCGAAAATAAAAACAAAACAAAATAAACTAAAAATGATAACTATACACCCACAATATACACAACTAGTTGAGAGTTCATTCACTATAATTATATGGTACAAGCTTGCAAGTCATACTTTTCTATTACAGTATAAGGCTTTTGCATGTCTACAGGAGTCGCTCCACTCGGGATCGATTCGCTAGTCTCCACGTCTATTTACAAACGCTACTCCCCAAACTAAATATGATTTTAAAAAGAAAACAAGTACTTAAAACGTAACATATATTAATATCCCCATCTATACATAAAAATTTACAAGAGATTGTACATCGGCCGGACCGATTTAGTAATTAATAATTTAAGAAAAACAAAGGGTTGTTTACAAAACAGTTTCCCGCCGTCCAGCGCTCAGACTAGCCGCATCTCGATCTATACACTAATATTAACAGACAATTACCACGGCACACAGTTATAGGGCACAATTTATTCAGGCAATAAATTCATTACTAATTATTAAAATATTTTCTCATTATATCTACGTACGTACTAATACACGGTATGTATCGTAGCACTATCACTGTCCGACTATCATTGAACGTCATCAAAAGAGGGGAAGGGGAACAAACGAACATACAGGGTCAATTAAAAGTTAACTAGCGAAACTCCACTGACGTGATGGTATCGATATCTAAACACGACAAAATAAATAAAAGATTTGATGGTTCTTTTTGGGGTCATCGACCGCTGATGGTGTTGTTACTTGAAGTATGAGTTGAGAAAATCTGTTTTTGTTTTTTTTTTTTTTATCCTGTTTAGATATACCTATCACGTCTGTGAAGTTTACACAAAGAAAAACTGATTTTTCAATTAAAACTACCAGCGGCAAATCATTGTTTGATTTTGTTTGATTATGTTTAGATATCAATACCCCCATCACGTCTGTGGAGTTTCGCTGGCAAATTTATTTAATTTGACCCTGTACACTTCGGGAGAAATGATAAAATACTGTAATGTACGGCCATCTAAGCTAATAGTGTATAAGCTGTCTAAAATGTGCTTTTAAATAAAATGTCACATCCAAATATTATTGCTTTAGGTTTGTATCCTACTCATAGGAACGAAACAAGTCTACACGAGCCACAGACGCCTACAGATATGTCGATCTACTACCACGCGTCGACCGATAAATATTAATCATTTAAAATAGATCTGTAGGACACCCCATGTCGTCTTGTCCACCATTTAATTATTAAGTTTTATTTTTATTATGATTTTGTCCGCAAATAGTGTATTGCAAGGTTCAATTTAGTTACAACCAATCTTTATTGTAAATGATGAACAATAAGGCGAGCAAGTTCACACGTTTCTATACTCTGAGTGTTCAACAATCGTGATAAAAACACTAGCGTCTATATTAGAAAACTAAATTCATTCGATAATCGACTATGCTTAGTGCGAAATATAAGCTAAGATTCACTGGTTCATTGTCTATGGATTTGGTTAAAAATCTTCCGATTAAGGTAAATCCGCAGTTGTAGCTCGCGAAATTCAACTTTTCTTACGTTTTATGCAATTGGCAGGGCAGTTTGAGGTTGTATTGATTCGCGACTATAACAGATATTTATTTACAGAATTATAATCAAAGGAATCATTAATACATCTGTCTAAGTTAGATTTGTTCCCCATTGTCATGATTTCATGAAAAAGTCATTCAGTGAAACAAATCTAACTTAGAGAGATGTATTAATGATTCTAATGATAATAATTCTGTAAATAAATATCTGTTATAGTCGCGAATCATATTTTCATCAAGATACAACCTCACAGTGACCTAGAAATTGCAAAAAACGTAAGAAAAAATTAATTTCGCGAGCTACAATTGCAGATTCCCCTTAAAATTAGTTGAATCGATGGTGGGAACATAAGTCGACAAATGGAGGGAAAACGAAATAAATGGGGCGTCAAAATAAAATTTTAGTTTTACTGGAAGCCCGAACAGACAAACTGTTAAAACATTCAGTCGCGATTATTATCTCATTCACTAAGAAATTATCAAGTTCCACATTTAATTACAATTATTGGTCGTGAATTCTCTTAAATATAAAAACGCTAACGTTACATCGTAATAGCGGCCAGCGTTTTGTGCAGGAGAACGCCGACTCAGAACTGAAGCTAGCATCGATCTTATTCAGCACTTTGAAATAGCCGCTGAAAACCTATGTTGTCTTGGTCGACTATTCATATTATATTACAAATAAAATACGTCCGTCGTCCTCCCGCCAAAACATTATAAAAACTACAACGCTGCGTTCACGTCACCGAATCGACGTCACGAAGTTACGTGCAAAAACGTATGAAAATATTTAACTTTATGCATTTATTTCATTCTCTTTATATCTCTCGGGTATTATTTACTATTATAACAATGTGCCTATATGTCGAGTGCATTTTGTACAATAATGATACACATCTATTCACTAGAAAACTAAGGCTCTCCACAGCGCAAACTCCACAGAGTCTTGCAAGTGGCAACGTTTCAAGTTTCCTGCAAGCGCGCGAACTTTGTCATCGCAATTAGTCGATTTATCAACATCACTATGTATCTATGGTTACTAAATTCTGTACTAACTACACTTTTTTTTATATTGTTAAATCGCCTAATTAAAATGCTAAAACTAGCGCGTTAGCTTCCATATAAAGACAAACACTCTTAAAACTACTTGATAGAAATTAGCTTACATTTAAAAGAACAAAAAGTCGAGTGTTTTTATAGTGAATGGTAACATTTGTTCACTAAAAATAAATATACCTACCGACAGTGTGACTGCCAGCATTTGATTGGGTCCGGCGTAATCGTTTTAATGTTTCTTCATCGATAGTGATTATTAGTTAAGTTTGCAGGACGGATTTAGAAATAATTAATTTTAGAATAGATTTCATCGTTGTTTCGTAATTATGAACTGTATGGTTTAGTGATAAATATGTCAATGAAAGTGATATTTGGAACATTTTTATTGCCACTTTTATAAATTTTATTCTAGTGTAGTGGCACTTAAAACTATCGACATTGTCGAGTAGTTCGAGGGTCGGACTCTTAAAAGTTTAACAGATGAAAATTACTGATGTCTAACAAAATTGAACTATTCTAAAATTAATTTCGCTAAATCCATTTCTGTTCCCGACCAGTAGCGACGGAGGATTTATACAAGCAGCGACCACGCGACCAGAGATCGTTAAAATGTAGTATTATCGTCAATTTGATTTATAATACTATCGTTATTGTATTGGAGCATGCAATAGTTACGAAGAAAACTGTGAATAAATAAAATTTACTGGTTCGTCCAGTTTTCATAATTATTTAGTAACTTTGATGTTAAAGATATAAAATTAAAATAGCAATCGCTTGTTTGTTTTTTTTTTAAGCTCGTATTGTCTATGTTCGCGGTCGCTGTTTGTAGAACTCTAGCAAAGAGCGGCCGACAACACATCCGAATTCATAAATACACATTAACACACAATTTTCATGTTAAATATATCAAAACAGTATCTCTCAAACGTTAGTATTGCAACTGTACTAGTTTCCACACTTCGGTGTTAATTCACAATCGATTTAATTAATTGAGATTCATTAAAATGAACAATTACCAATCGCGGATTAGTGGAAATCACTTCGGATTAATTTTCAACTCGCAACGTTTTTACAATTTAGTTAATTTTAGATACATAATTACTATTATAATCGTGACCCAAACTGGTACAAAACAAAAGATTGAATAGTCTCTACTCGCGGCCGCGATGACTGCGTGATAGTTACCAGTGAACGTTCTCTGCGCTCATGTAGTCGTACGGACTGTCACAAATTGTACTAGTGTATAACGTTCTGTGCGCTACGTCGTGCGGGAGATCAGGCGACACACGGAGGCCACGAGCGTTACCTAGAGGCGCGGACACGCCGGCCGCGCGTCAGTCCGTCGGGGGCTCGTCGGGCTGGCGGGGCTCGCGAGGCTGGCCGGGCTCGCGGGGCTCGCGGGGCTCCGCGCGGCGCCGCCGTCACTTGTCCTTGGAGCTGCGCCTGCGCCGCACGGCCGCCGCCGCGCCCGCGCCCTCGCCCACTGCACCCACACCAAACATACTACGTCAGCACCGCCCGACAGGGGGTAAAGTGTCAACGGATCAGTCTGTATTGACGCGGGACTCACCGGCACTTCTCGTTTTCCTGCGGACGGGCGCGGCGGCCGGGGGCCCCGCGGGGCCGGGCGGTGCGGGGCCCGGGGGTCCGGGCGTGGGCCCGTGGCGCACGGAGCGGCGCGTGCCCACGCCTTCGGCCGGCTTGCCGCGCGCGGGCCCGCGCACAGCCTTGCCCACCTTGCCGCGCACCTTACAGATGAGCGGCTCGTCGCTGTCGCTGTCCGAGTCCTTCCGCTTGGCGGGCGGCGCGGGCGCGGGCGGGGCGGGCGCGCGCGGCGCGTCACGGCGCGGCTTTTTCTTGGGCCGCGCGGCGTCGTCGTCGCAGCTGAGCGTGGAGGCGCCCGAGCTCTCGGACTCGCGGCGCCGACGCTTGGGGGGCGGCGCGGCGCGCGCGGGCGCGTGTGCAGCGCGCGGGCTGGTCTTGTCGTCCGATGCGCGCACACAGTTCCGTGGCGCGAGCGGCGAGTCGGCCCGCTCGAGCTTGGCGAGCGCGGGCGAGAGGCGCGGCGTGCGCGGCTGGTCGGCGGGGCTGCTGAGCTTGCTGCTGGAGCGCGTGCGCACGCTGCTGCGCGCCACGCGCTCGAGCGCGGACGGCGAGGGCGACTCGGGCCTCTTGCCCGCGTAGTCCGGCGTGGGTATCTCTATTAGCAGCTGTTCGAGCAGACTTTTGTCTGGGAAGTCCGCTTTCAGCGGTAACCTCTCTAGCTTGGGTTCTCGCTTCTCGTCGGTGTTCGGTAGCTCCGTGCCCGCGTCGCCGTTCTCGGTCCGTTCCTCTTTAACATCATCGACGGGCCCGAGTTTTTCTTGGTTGGAGTAGGTGTAGAGGGGCGGCGACACCCTGCTGGGTGGCGGGTCGAAGTCCTCCAGCTTGACCTTGTCGCGGAGCGGCTCGGGCTCCGCGGGCGCGGGCCGCTCGTCGCCGTTGACGTCGGCGTGCATCTTGGCGAGCTCGGCCTCGATGTCGCCCAGCAGCGGCGGCGCGGGCTCGTACCGCAGCCGCTCCAGCAGCTCGTCGGGCGGCGGCGCCTCCACGCCGATGATGCGCTGCACCGACGCCGGGGACGTGGACCGGGGCATGTCTAGCCGCTCCTTTCTACAATGAGAAATGGTATTGATTATGTAAGTAGGTTATAAATAATACTTTTACACGTTATACATTGTTAAGCTTGAGGTTGGTGTTTCCTATCTGACCCAGAAACACCGAAATCAACTCGTAGGTCAAGGTTTTTTTTATAATCCAGACACGATAATCTCTTATAATGTCAAATCACGGGAAGACCTCTGGAAATGTCTGAGATGGTCCTGACAATTGGCATGTACTTATATGTGACAAACATTACTGCCCAACCATCATGAACATCTGTAATATAATGTCCCACAAAGTCCCCACATTCACAATAACTAACATAATAAATTACAAACTAAATATGAATGTCATTTACCTTGCAGGAGGCGACTGACTGGCTTGGTTCGGCGACTTCTCAGATAAGGCATCCATAGACTCGATCCCCGAGTCCTCCCCCTGCGCCTGGCTGGCGGGCGAGCGGCTCCCGAACTTGTCGTCGGGGCGCGTGGCCCGCTCCGCGACCAGCTTGCAGTAGGACTTGTCTTTGGGCCGGTCCTTCCGGCGCGGGGAGGCCGGCGGCGACTCGACGCGGCTCGTTGGTATCGTGCCCACGTTCGTCGAGCCCGGAGGTTCTGGAACGTAAGCAGATTTATGTGTTTTCGTGTTCTGTAATAAGGTTATTGGTGATCGTCAAATGGTGAAGTGATTATTCAAACTGCCGATAAAAGGCAGCATGCACTGCAATAAGAAGTTGTTTGCTATTTTTTATTTGGAAAATCCTATGTCTAAAACTGGCCTTTGAATGTATGAACTTGTACAGAAAGGGCGAACTTCACGTCGCCGAGATACTGGGGGTCAATTAAACAATCCATTCTGTCCTCTAATTTTTAACTTTATATGTTTTTATCGCGGCAATAGAAATACACAATCTGTGAGAACTTCAACAGTCTACCTATTTCAGTTACTGAGATACAGCCCGCTGACAGACGGACAGACAGCGGAGGCTTAGTAATAGGGTTCAGTTTTGCACCCTACGGGTACAGAACCCTAAAAATGAAACCAAGATTATGATTTATGTAATTTCTTTTTGCTTTCTGAAGGCACATAATGCCGGCGGGCCGACGACGGATAATTTATGCAGTAGCCATAAAAAACCCTCTATTGCAGTGGCGAATTTGAGGTTTTGCACATAAGTTAGCGAGCCGAGACTGAGTAGATACGTGCAAACAACGATCTTTAGGCATAACAGAGGGCCTAGACAAATGGCATTCGCTTCAGAGCGATTCTACTTCTACAATCACTACCGTTATTTCACTTTTTGACAAGCATTATCACTAGTTTTTTATTGGAATTCCTTCATACGAATCGAAAACTAGCGATAACGCTTGTCAAAAAGTTCTGCTACGCATCTCTACGAAAGTCCTGGAATCTAATGATTATAACATTGTCTAGCTAATTTCTATTGGTTGACATATGATCACGTGACATTTCGATAGCTTACGTCCAACCCATTGATGTATTAAATAGGAAGATATGGTACGCGCTCCCCACGTGGAACGCATAAATTAGGGGAAAGAACACAATCGACCTACATTACTCTCGGTTTGCGGGCAATTCCCGAATCATAGTTTGTTTCTTTCAGAGTTGTTATGGGTATGTAACAGTGACAATATTATTGCTATCTCGTTCCCGCTATAGCCTCAGTTGTCGTGCACATGACGCACTACATCGGGTCTATTTAATATTTACGTGATGTTAGAGAGTGGCGTATCTTCCTATTTACGACGCAGATATATGCCAGTGACCTTGAGTGGTTAGCTTGCGTGTTCTGTACTGAGCTCACGCAACGCGTCGTACGTTCAGCTAGTAATAGGACTCGCCCATCAAGGAGCGCTGTCCCCAATTTGACGCATTATTAATTTATTATTCACTAAACAAAAGGAATTTTAATAAAACGCGTATACTAAAAGATCTATTATTAAATTATCTTTAAATTGGTGAAGGTTTCAGAAAAATACACTTGGTAGATTTTGCGCCATTCTCAGTTTTTTATCCGCGTTAGACATAACTTTACAAATTAATTGCACTATGTAATATAACATAATCTAAAATATTCACAAATAAGTTATTGAGAAAATGCTCTAATTTAAAATATATTTTTTTCAAATCATTAACACTACTCGTTTAGACATGATCTTCAGTATAAAAACCTTAAAAGTCGGTTATCGTCGCCTTAATACATCAATGCGTCAACCCTATACATTTTGTGACTTATCTACTAGCATTATCGCTAATCGAATGTTACTTTGTCTAGGTCCTCTGGTTAGTTTTGGATAAATTACATTAGTCTTTCATTTGATAACATGAACTCACCTGTACAGGAACTATGGCTGACCTTCCTCTTCTTATCAGAGGCGAGCAGTCCATTGGGTGAGGTAATTGCACTTTCGGCGATTGTCCGTTTCAACTTATTGTCATCTTCGGCAACGCGCCGCGACTCAGCATAATGCTGAGGTTCAGGCACGTCGCCACTAAGCGTCCATTCTAAGTCCTTATGACAGTTCACCAACCTCTCACACTCACTAGCACCTGATTTACACTGATTTACTTGATTAACTTGGTTTACATTTACGTCACTATCAACGTCTGATTGCACTGTTTTCCCCTCTGACTTCACACTATCACATTTCACTTCTGTTTTAGGAGTAGGTAACTTCTTCTTCGCCTCGTGGTTGTTTAGCTCTCTGTAGCCCTCGTTTTGCGCGTATTTCCCTTCCTTGTCTAGCGTGTCGTTTCTCCATTCTTTGTCTCTCTCTTTGTCTGATGATTTGCTGCTGTCGCTGAGTATTTTTAGTTTTTTCTTCATTTTGAGGTCTAAGACTTTATTGTTTAGTTTATAGTCATGTGACTTGGTGACTATGTGGGCGTTTTTCGATATAGTTTTCATTCTGTAGACGACGTTGTTGTCACCCGTTATCTCCGTTTTCACGCCATCCGCCTCATAATGGTTGTTGAGCTTAATGCCTTTCACGTTTAAATACTCGTCATCAGTCTTGTTCTCAGTGCTTTCACTAGATTTTGAGGCTATAGATTCGTCGGAGTCCCTCCGATGTGACTTGTCGTCTGATTCCGAAGATTTCCTGATTTTAATCTTCTTTGTGTGAAGGTCACCAGGGCCGAACTTTTTCTTTTCTTTTTTTGAGTTTTTTATGACGGCGGAGTTCCTTCCTCGTAGGCTTATGTGGAGGGGAGGTACTCTGAGTTCACCGTCGGTGGGCTTCTCGCCTTTCTGTTGGTTGACGAAGCTGATGTCTGCTTTGTACACAGTTTGGACGGCGGGCTCGTTCTTGTCGAGCTTTAGCCGGAGTTTTATCGACTCCTTTTCCGTTTGCGGTGACTTTGGGGCGTCGATGGCGGGCGCGGGGAGTTTGAGGGGCGGGGGGCGCGGTAAGGCAACTTTGGTGGTCTTGGTGTCGCGGATGATCTTGTCCTTGAGCGTGGCGGGCTTCTCTTTCGCACCTACAGTGCGAGGCTTACCGCCTTTTTGCGCGAGTTTGTCGTCTCGCTCTTTCTTGGCTATTTTATTCCTCAATCGGAGCTCTTCGTCAGCTCTCCGCGTGTCCTCGTCGGTGGCTGACTTGGCGATGCCGAACATTTCAGGAGCGGCTTCTACGGTAGGCTCCTTTACTTCGCAGTTGGCGACGGTGACCTCTTCGACTTTCTTTTCTTGTTCCTTCGGAGGCGGTACGTCGTCGTCCCTCATGAGGGTTTTGATGAGGTATTGCTTGCTCTGCTCCTCGATTTCCTGTGCAGAGGCTTGTGAGCCGACTGTTGCCGTGGCGACCGACGTGGTCGCTCGTATGGGCAACTTGAGAGGAGGAGGCATAGCCTGACTTGCACTGGACGGTGGCGACTTGAACGCTGCCGCAGCATTCTGCATATGTAGCGCTACACTTTGATGTTGCGTAGTATTCGGCGTATGTTGCGCTGCATTTAGATGCGGCGTCGCATTATGCATTTGTTGCGTCACATTTTGCATATGTTGCGTTGCATTTAGCATATGTTGCGAGGCATTTAACATATGTGGCGCCGAATTCTGCGTATGTTGAACAGCGTTTGGTGGATGTTGGACCGCGTTGTGCATGTGTTGGACCGCATTCATCGTGTGCTGCATATGCTGCGTATGTTGTACCGCATTGGTCATATGATGAACCGCATTTGGCATGTGTTGTGTCGTCGTCGGCGTGTGTATCGCATTCTGCGCATGTACAGTCGTTGGCGTATGTTGAACCGGCGGCGTATGCTGTATCGTCGACGGCGTATGCTGTATCGTCGACGGCGTATGCTGTATCGTCGTCGTCGTATGCTGTATCGTCGTCGGCGTATTCTGGGGATGTTCAGTTTCTGAGTCCTGTCTCCTGAACTTGGAGTGTTGCGGCACGGGCGGCGGCGGCATGAAGGCGTCCTGTCCGTCATACGCGTCCGACTTAGAAGGCACGTCGTGTCTCGGCTCGTAATTACTCGTGTAATGATCACCGGTGATGTCCTGCAGGACGGAATCGGGAGTGTTGTTGTTGGCGTTGTTTCCTGACAGAAGCATGTCTAGTTTCGCGCTGGCGTCGAGTTCTGAGATGGCGGAGAAGGCGCTCTCGTCGAGGTTGAGGTCGTCGCCGAGCGTGGGCATGAGGTGTTCGAGGTCGCTGTCAGGCAGGTCCAGCAGGGCGAGATCCCGGTAAGGCTCGTTCCAGTCGGGTTGTGAGGTCGCGCGCGAGGCGGCGCGCTGCCGGGCTATGTACTGCTGCTGATACCTCTGGAACTCCTGGAAAGTGGACATAATGAGGATTAAATATTTGCAATATTATGTTGTAGTTTTTAAAACTTATATTGAATGCTTGGGATTACTTTTGCCCGCGTGGAGGTCGGAAATTATCCTACGGGAACGTACTACCGCTCGGGATTCTACTTTAGAATGCTTCGATCTGGATTCAAACAATCGCTCTCGCCCTCAATACATTATTTTGGTCCCATATGACACAATCTATTATTAACGTTTTGTATGAATTCAAAAATCGCGGCATTTTTTCGCTATTATTAAAGAATATGATTATAGAGTATTTAATAGTTTTTTGGTGATCCGCATGATGAAAAAGTGACGCGCATATGTCGCGTTATACAGTGTGAGTCTTGATAATGCATAAATATTTTTTCCGTCCATAAAATTATGCTTAGTTTCCCTCATTTCAATATGTGCACATTATGAAGACTCACACTGTATTCCTAGGCAAGTAAAGATTTGAAAGTCTGGAACAAATGTCTTCCATGTATGTTGTGTGGGGCGTTGCTACCTGTGGCACAGTATTTTACTTTTGCAGTTATCTTCGTGTCTATTGTTAAGTGAGACCTGAATTGTTCCTAATAAATAAATTAATTCCTAGACAAGTTCAATGTTATCGCTTTTGGTTCCTGGGCACTATCTCTTGTGTTTATTGATTGTGTAATCAAAGTCAAATTATTTATTTCAAATAGGCACACAAAAGGCACTTTTGAATGTCAAGAACTACAAAAAATTGTTTCTAGTTGCCCCTTTCAAAAGGTAGTTTTGTATGGAGAAGAATGGGCAAGAAACTCCACCGTTACTCTTTTAAAAATGTTTCACAATATTTTGTTTTTGTACATTAAATATAGATGTTAAGAATGAGTCAATTTAACTAGAAAGAAAGAAAGAAATAAAAACAATTTTAATTGTCACGGAAAAAACGTGCGTACGAAAACATAATAAGTAATGAACTCACTAGCCACTTTCATCTAAGATTATAACAAAACCCACCTGAAAACTTGACTGCGTTTTCTGATCCATGGACGCAGTAGGAGGCGGCAGCAAGGCTTGCAGGTCTTCCGGCGTGACCCTCGGATGCTGCGCGTGTTGCGCATGCTGCGCGTGCTGCGCATGTTGCGCGTGCTGCGCGTGCATGGGCGGGCGCAGCGGCCGCGCCAGCTGCTGGCGGTAGGGCGGCGGCGGCGGCGCGGGGAACGAGCCGTAGCTCGCGCGCCCGGCGGACGGCGAGGAAGGGGACATCTGCTGGAGTTACAAGCTCAATTTAATATAATATTTATAATATTTGACGACACGGTTGGCGCAGTGATTAAGCGATTGACTGCTGCGCTGCGTGTCGCGGGTTCGATTCCCGCACGGAACAAATATTTGTATGACCTACAAGTAGTTGTTCCGGGTCTGGCTGTTTGTGTATGTGAGTTTAAATGTTTGTAAACGCACCCACAATACAGGAGAAATTCCTAGTGTGGAGCAAAGTCTAAAAAAAAAAATGACATTATTAGAGCTGGGGTTTCCTAGGACAGTCGTTAAATGGCGGGCGTCATGAAAATCGGTCATTTACATCATTATTTCAGTTGAAAGACGTCCATTGCTGGACATAGGCCTTCCCCAAGCATCGCCACATTGACCGGATCATGGCCTGCAGTCTCGACGTACATAGCGATCGCTTTACGACCGAATTCGGTCGCAAAGTCTTAATGGAGTTCAGTCCCTACCTAGACGGTCAAAAATGCTTGACAAGATTGTGATTTTCGTGCTTAGCAAGCAATTTTGACCGTCTATAGATCCTATTAGGACTTTGCGATCGAATTCGGCCGTAAAGCGATCGTTATCTATGTCGAGACTGCAGAGCTTATAGGTACGTCATCGGCAAATAAAGAATTATAAAAAAAACCGGCCAAGTGCGAGTCGCACTTGCACACGAAGGGTACCATTATCTATAAAAAATAGCAAAAAAAAACACGTTTGTTGTATGGCCCATTATATATTTATTTTATTCTGTTTTTTTTATTTGTTGTTATAGCGGCAACATCATCTGTGAAAATTTCAACTGTCTAACTATCATGGTTCATGAGATACAGCCTGGTGACAGACGGACAGACAGACAGACGGCGGAGCCTTAGTAATAGGGTTCATGTTTTACCCTTTGGGTACGGAACCCTAAAAACAGCATGTCAGTCAGTACATACCTGTACCTGCCAGGATTGTGAGTTTGTCCGAAAGGGATATCGTGGCCCTGGCACACAGGCAAATGAAGGAATACGGGTGGGTTTTAGTCCGTAAAAGTCTGACATCCCGCTCCGCCCAGGGCGGGATAAGTTATTTGATAATTAATTTCCCAACCAAAAAATGAAAAAAAAAAGCACATACCTGTAGTCTATAAGCTTGCGGCGAGGGAGGTGCGGGTCTGGGCGGCGGCGCAGGCCTGCGCACGAAGGCCGGCACGCGTGGCGCGGCGCGCGGCGCGGGCGAGGCGGGCGCCGCGCAGCCCAGCGGGGAGCGCGCGCCGCACGCGCCGGGCGCGGGCGCCGGCGTGCGCGGAGACCGGTACTCCGCGAACGGGGGGCGGCCCACTGCTAGTTCCACCTGTAGATAACAATGTAGATGGGTTAGTTAAACAAAGAAAGAAATAACGCTTATATCATGGACCATTTTGGTTACCCATTGAAAGGGTTTTCGATAGGGTTTTTCTAAAATTGTCCCTGGGTAGAATAGAGATAGAATTCTATCTCTATTCTACCCAGGGACCATTTTAGAAAAACCCTATCGAAAACCCTCGGTCATGCTACGAGTGCTGGGCGGATATCGAAATAACATAATATTATGATTTTTTCATGTTACTGGGTTTCAAGTAGGTATAGAACCCATTCAATGTGTTATCGTGTAACCCTTTCACTGGGTTTCTAGTAAAAAAACCCTTTCAATTGGTTATCATGTAACCCTTTCACTGGATTTCTAGTAAAAACCCTTTCAATGGGTTACATCATGATAAAGGTAACCCATTAAATGGGTTACCCCTTCGAAAGGCTTTTAACTCTTAGTTGGCCCGGGGTTGTACGATCCCTGGTTTATATGCGATAAACATAACGCAAAGAAAAAAAACACAAAAGAACAAGTTAGGAGAAAATATGCGCCACATCCACGCAAAACGGCCATCGCTCAGCATAATGCTGCGACCGTATGCGAAACAAACCCAAATGTCACTGTTAAGTAGGAAGAGATAAAGTAGCCCACAAAATTTAAATGTTCTTATATTTTTTGCAATTAACCTGCAAGTTAATTTTAGGTTGTATGTTGATCAAAATATGATTCATCATCATTAAAATCATCAATACAACTCTCAGTTCAAATTACCCTATTGATTGACTATTTCATGTAATCATAGCATTACAGGCCAATTCGACTTGCGAGTTGTATAAGAAATGATTCTAACTAATATAGGTCTGTAAACACACATTTGTTATTTTGATCAATACACAACCTAACACTGACCAGCGGGGCAAACACGGCCTACTGTGACATGACTTGAGTCACACATTTTATCACAGTTTGAGCGATAAAACCGTTTTGTCTTAAAATGCTAGTACAAATTGACAAGACATAATTTATCATGTCTTGTCACCAACGTCTTGGCACGCCCGTGCTCGGCCCGCTACAAACAGCAATAAAAACGTAAGTAATTTTTCGTAAAGTATTTGTGGCAACCAAAAGTTACATAAACACGTTTTTGTATTGCTGGCAACACTGTATTCAACATGTTGTGTGAACAATTTGTTTCAATTAACACAAAACCATGTTACACAATATAACATCTACTATTGATGCAAAGATTTCAAGACAACATGTCTCGTCTTGCACGTCACCTAATAAATACACTGTATAAAAATCTTTAAAAATTATAGTCAACAAAAATGAAAGAAAAGAATGCAAATAGCAGAACACTAACCTGTCCATCTTCAAGCCTATCAAGCTTCGCAGGATGCTGCGGCGGTTTCGGCCTCGGCGACGGCGCCGGCGCATCGTTCTGCAGCAGATTGACCAGCAGCGGGGACGACATGGCCACTGTGGGGGGCGCGGGGGGCGGGCCCGGGGGAGTGGGCGGTGCCGCCGGAGGCGCGGGGGGCGCGGGGTAGGGTGGCGGCGGGCCCGGGAACGCAGACGTCGACGGCCGCGCGAACGGGCCGTCTGCTTGCGGCCTTATGTTGGGGGGAGGACCCGATAGACCTGGAATGTGATTAAGTGGGTGATGAGATGCTGTTGAAAAATGTTTAAAGTGGATTGAGTAATAGTGTATAATTTGTTTTTTTTTTCAATATGGCCAGTGCCGTTAAAAGTTTCAACATATTCTGTATTTTAGTGGTATACGTTACATCATTACACATACATTGTAATTTAAATTTATAATTTTTAATTATTATTAATAATTATTAAGTGTTGGAAATTAAAATCAAATTATTAGGTGGTTATTATTGACATGTTTTTATTTATTTTCTCGTTGACTTTATTTTATATTTTGAACTTTTGTGAATGTAAATGATATTAATGTAAATGAGTTTGTGTGTGATTTTAATTCCTGTGTTTAACTTGTTATTATTATTATTATTTTTATTTAGGATGGGTTTGTATTGCTGGGATGGGTTTGCTCTTGACCTTAGTCTAGGGCAGAAGTGACAGAGACAAAGTTGACGATGTGTGAGCTAATTATTTGCGTAGGTATATTTGTAAACATTCAGACACAATGTAAATTGTTATTGAATAAATGAAATGACATCCTGTATCCCTTACACTGATTTTTTATTAACTGGGAAAAACTTTTACTAAGAGACAAAGTAATTTTTTTTTTTCGAAAATAGCATTTTCATACATTTAGTTGGCGAGTATACATTTTTATGTGAAACAAAAGTTGCTCCTATTCATGGCTACTTTCATCCAGGATGCTATGCTATATTTGAATTTAGAATCTTGATTATTTACATAAACAACTGTCAGACAAGGCACAGCCTAAAACGATGGATCTAGAAGAAAAAAATATTTAAAAATTTCCACATTTTTTTTTTACCAGACATTTTGTATTTGAAACTCAGAAAAAGGTTGATTTGAGAAAAAGTAAAAAGTTTTAAATTTGACATGGCCGACCACTGGTACCTTTTAAATTATATTCTTTTTTTTAAACTTTTCTCTTAAAATTTCTGGTACTTAGAAACATCATATAAAGTGAATTACTGGGGGGGGGAGTAAATAGAGGATAATATTTTGTACGGAAATTCGAAATTTTTGCCTATGGGAAATGTCATTGGGCGTAAGGTTTGTTATACAGGGTAAAATTAAATTAGCTAGGGAAACTCCGCACACGTGATGAGTATCGATATCTAAACACGACAAAAAAGAAGATTTGGTAATTAGTGGCGGCATTTACATCGCCACATACAAACTACGCATTACACTGACGTCACGCAAAAATCCTGCAACGCGGAAGCAGAGTTTACCGCGCAATTAGCCTATAAGCAACGTCCCAACAACAATCGTCGGGCAGTTGCCAACCAGACACAACACCCGTCTGGTCGGAGGATCCTCCCGCTTCTATGGTGGATGAGTTAACTTTACACCCTGTTCCTCATACCTCTATAGTAATTTTTATTTTTGGGATCAAAGGCCGCAGTTATTGTTACTTGAAGTATGAGTTGAATATATGTTTTCTTTTGTTTTATCATGTTTAGATATCAATATCCATATTGATATCTAAACATGATACCCTACCCCATATTACCACCATTTAATTTTACCCTGTATAATATAAGTTGCAAGCTTCCAACTCACCCAGCGTGTTCTCCTTGCGATGTATAACCCTCGCCTGCGTCATACTTCCAAAGGGGAACTCGCATCGATCAGCCGCGGTATGCGTGGGAATGTTGTGCGGTATCTTCCCGTCCATGGGGCACACAGTGTTGGGGGATTTAAAGCTGTCGGGCGTCGCGGGCAGGGCGGGCGGCTCCGCGGTACTGCTGCCGGCGCCGTCCGGCTCCGAGAGCAAGCGACCGATGCCGCCTAAGCCAGCTAGGAGCTCGGAGCTGGGTTGCGATCTTGAAGTACTTGCATCTGGAAGGGGAGTTTTGGTTAGGCAACAAAGTAATGTGGTAAAAACAATGTATTAGAGTCAGTGGGTCAATGCCGTGACATTCTGCCCCCGGAATCTGGAGTGATGAATGTGTAGGTACAAACTAACCATAACATTGTGGAGAATGTAGATAGCACCAAAAAAACAGAATTAGTGAACTAGGCAATTATCAAAGACAGACTGCCTCAGAAGGAGGGTAATATTTTTTGAGAGTATGTTTGTATGTCTACAATTCAATTTCTTTGGCACGCTCTGCAGCCTAAACGGCTTGATGCATTATTGTGGGAGTAACATAAGCTATATCATATTTATAAAAATTACATCTGGAAATAAAAAAAAGAAGAGGAAGGTTTTTTCTTAAATAAATTACCACATTATTGGTATCAAATAAAAGCAAGTCAATTCCATGTGTATTAATAAAACTTGAAATAAAGCAAATTATTTAAGAAAATCCAACTAATTACACTATATTTCAGGTTTGGTTTTTCCCCCAACCTGGAATACCAAAATTCTATAGATTCTATGGCTTGTTCTTCTCGTGTTTATTGTACTACATTTTCACTAACATTAGGCGACACGTAAATATAATGAATGAGTGAAATGCACCGACCCCAGCGTGGTTTGACCACACTCGATTACTTGAATAAACCCCAAGATTCACAGTAGCCCCTGAAGCCTTATGTATCATGATGGGACTACAGAGACCATTGCATATTATAATCATTTTTGATTCGATCACGTAGGGAAACTTCAAGCATAGCCCTCGCCATTGCCCTTTGGGTGACTTTTACCCTTCTGATAAGGCCCATTGTGAGCGACCACGTATCAGTGCCCTGGCAACACGCACTGGGCAAAGACTTTCGTCTTGAGACACTGCGGTATATGGGACGAGAAGATATTGCGAAGCTTCCCGAACCTTGACCTCTTTCTCGAAGTTAACTGGACAGTTTGTACTAGGTAACGTTGATTTTATAATATTGGGCACTATTAACATATTTGAAATAACCCCAGCATAAAGGTGTAACATGCGTTACCATCTCAGAGACAAAGTTTAAATGTATGGTGAAGTACGGGTGGTATGGTGATACGTCCTCAGACGAGCTCCTTGACATTAAGCTCTAAGGAAATCGTTTTGAATTCTAATTTAAAACATTGAGTTTCTTACCCTCTCTTCTCGATACGAAACTACCATTAGGCACCAGAATCAGTTCTATTTTATTTTAAAAGTACCTTTTAATGGCCTACTCTAATTTATTTATTTTCCAACTTAAATCTATCATGACAGGGTAACCTATTGCGATAGTGTACTTATCAAAAGTTTATCCTAACTTATTATTATAATTTTGTAACTTATTACAAACAATGCATTCTTTGTGAACTCACTCAGCTATGTGGTTGAAATTAATGACTGTGAAACTTAAAATGTCACTCACCATCAGGGTCGGTGTTAATCCTCAGCTCGGCTCCATGCTGCAGCCGCAGCGAGACGGCCGCGTCGCCGTCTAACTGCACCGACAGTATGCCGAGCGCCCGCAGCTGTGGCGCGCCGGCTGCAGCCAGCGCGCGCAGCCGGGCAGCCGCCGCACGCGGCACCGACAGCGTTACGCGCACAGAGTTCCAAGGCTCCACCTATAACAAACACGTTTTGTTTACATACAAGCATTAAGACGCAGATATATGCCAGTGACCTTGAGTGGTTAGCTTGCGTGTTCTGTACTGAGCTCACGCAACGCGTCGTACGTTCAGCCAGTAATAGGACTCGCCCATCAAGGAGCGCTGTCCCCAATTTGACGCATTATTAATTTATTATACACAAAACAAAGGGTATTTTAACAAAACGCGTATACTAAAAGATCAACTACTATTTCTGGTGATCTGTAACACAGGTTTTTCCCAAAAACCTATATCAGGCACCAGTCTCTCACAAAGGTGGAATGCAACTTGGACTTTTTTGTACACATTAGCTATAAGTCACCTTGTGAGGAGAGAATAAATAAAAAACTACTATCAATAATTAAATTATCTTTAAATTGGTGAAGTTTTCAGAAAAATACGCTAGGTAGATTTTGCGCCATTCTCAGTTTTTTATCCGCGTTAGACATAACTTTACAAATTAATTTCACTATGTAATAAAAACATAATCTAAAATATTCGCATATTAAGTTATTGAGAAAATGCTCTAATTTAACATTATCTTTTTTTCAAATCATTCAACACGTTTAGACGTGATCTTCAGTATAAAATCATTAAAGTTCGGTTATCGTCGCCTTAAGCAGACAGGCTTTCGTTGGTGACTGGGTGGCAGCCCCTGCGTTGACACCAACGATGCCGGGGAAGAGGCGAAGTCTTGAGCCAAAAAAAAAATATTTTCTTTAGTGCAATCGACAAGACGGAGAAGATCACAGATCATTCTTTGAGTATTCTGGGTAAAAATGTGTTCTACAATAAATAATTAGGTAGATTGATTTTGTTTAAAGACACTACACAAGCTGTCTGACATTATTTTTCAAAAAAAAAACCTGTAAGTAGTGTTGCCAGATATCCCACTTTTGGAGGGACATCCCGTTTTTTATTTTTTAGCCCTCTCAGGACGCGTCCCGCCAACACCCCGAGCGGGACGTCCAAAATCCCGGTTTTCATATAAGTAGCCCATTCATTGTACCAACGTAGAAGCGCAGAAGGCGAGCGGGCGGATCTTTTTTGATCTCATTGAAGTCTGGTTTTGAATTAAAGAATAGTAGGCTAGGCAGATGAGGTAGATCAAAACCCGCATCCGCATCCTTAATAAGTAGAATGAGGGCTAGCAGCAACAGTATCTTGAACACCTTAGCTGAACAACGCGATGCGCCAATATTTAGACACTGTCCGGTTGCTTGTGCGGCAGGGATGATTAATGATGGGTACTTAAGGCGCTGACAAGAGGCAAATGATAAAAGTAGCCTTGTCTTAAAAAAAAAAATGCCAAATCTATTGTGTGTTCTGTATCTAGTTTGTGGTAGCGGAAAAAATATATGTTATTCTTGAACATATTTCTCAGAACGTGGTGGTTACCAAAACACGTTTAGAAAAAAAATCTCGATACAAACTACGGTAAACTAAGCCTTTGCTTTCGAATTTCAATCCAAAATATCTGTATTAAATATCAACTGACAGTTGGTATTTAATTAATAACAAGACCGTCTTTATTTGTATGCAGAACTTGGTGGTTTTTTTATTTTCGATTACTCAACTCATTTTTGAGTAAATAAATAATTGCTTCTTATTTTGCAATAAATTACAAGCGTTGTGTCATCGCGCTTCTCTTTCTTTTGTATGCAGTCTGACAGTGACCGCGGTTTACCTGTTGTCAGCGTCTTATTTGATAATTACTAACCCTTAGTTGATAAGTTTTTTTTTTTTTATAAAAATTTAATGGCATGGTTGCTGGGGCCTTTTAGCCAAGTCTTTATTTAGTTACAAAACTTGTATAATATTGATGAAATGAATTATATTAAATGCATGATGATGATATCCCCGCCCACTCCCCTTGAGTTTCAGTAAAGATGTGGAACTTTACTGAGACCTCACGCGGACTTCTTGAGAGAACTTGAAGCGAAGTTGCACTGTTTTGTTTCATTTGCCTTCACTAATGCACGTTCACAAACACTTAATGGTTAATAATCCACCATTATTACACATTAATATTCGGCTAAACACAAATTTTGGAAAATTAAACAAACTGTTGAACATGACGCTTCACTTTCCCGCCAAGAAGTTAGTTGATAAGTTCTTTGTACTAACCAGTGGATCAATGTTGTCTAATGCTCAGCTGAGGCCCTTTTGGCAATATAATAATTGTTTTCTGTTATTTATAGTTTTATGGTGTATTTTTTGCTGTAATGCCAATAAACGCATTTTTCTTTCTTTCAAATAAAATAAAGGTAGATGGGAAAAGTACAAACGGCACACTGGGAACTCCCCATGCGGTTAAAAATATGAACATAAAACATTTTACACCAATACTTTCTATTATTACATTCGGCAGCAGGCGTACAAAGCCAAAGGCCTCTTCAAACAAGAATTAACATACCAATAGAGGATACACTATTAAACTGGATAAAAAAAGAAACGTACTAGTCAACTAGGAAGTGTCGTTAGAACCGGGACAAACGCGTTTATTGGCTCATAACATTTTTGTAGCTGATTGGTTAAGGCGAAGCGTCAGGGTAGCCCGCAAAATACAAATTATCTTACGGTTTTTGCAATTTGCAGGTCAGTAACAGGTTGTATGTTGAGCTAAATATGATTCGCAGCCGTAACAAATATGGTTTGACAGAATTATAATCATTCGAATCAGCGATAGAACTTTCTAAATTCACAGAATCCTATTGAATGACTATTTCATGAAAATCTATCGCTGATTCTAATGATTATAATTCTGTAAAGCCATATTTGTTACGGCCGCGAATAATATTTTAATCAACATACAACCTGATACAAACCTGCAAATTGCAAAAATCTAAAAAAAAATGAATCTCGCGGGCGACCCTGACGCTTCCGCCTTAAGCCCACCCAAATAGCCTTGCAAACTTAGATTTTACGACGAAAACTCGCAGCCAATTTAAGGCTTCTACATACCAGCGCGACTTGTCGCGCGACGCGACACGGCACAAAGGCCCCGCGTGTCGCGGGACGAGCGGTGCCTTTGTGTCGCGTCGCGCCGCGCGACAAGTCGCCCCGGTATGTAGAAGCCTTTAATCGTGAACTAGGTTCTGCCCGCGACTTCGTTGACCTGCGTCGCATCACCCGCGCTATTATTACTTCCTTTCCGCTTAGCGTTCTTTCAGACTTTTTTAGGGTTCCGTACCCAAAGGGTAAAACGGGAACCCTATTACTAAGGTTCCGCCGTCTGTCTGTCTTTCCGTCTGCCACCAGGCCGTATCTCATGAACCGTGATAGTTAGACAGTTGAAATTTTCACAGATGATGTATTTCTGTTGCCGCTATAACAACAAATACTAAAAAAACATAATAAAGTAAATATTTAAGGGGGCTTCCATACAAGAAACGTGTTTTTTTTGCTCGTTTTTGC
This sequence comes from Tiliacea aurago, assembly GCA_948098905.1. NCBI lineage: Eukaryota > Metazoa > Arthropoda > Insecta > Lepidoptera > Noctuidae > Tiliacea > Tiliacea aurago. The sequence continues at coordinate 6,767,748 of OX402597.1, forward strand.
TAGATATTGATAACGACAACAGGTAGACGCTTGAAATATTCACAGAAAATTAAGTTATATATTCACTTTAAAAATAAATAATTAAATTAAAATAAAACAAATATTTAAGGGGGGGCTCCCATACAACAAACGTGATTTTTTTGCCATTTTTATAGATAATGGTACGGAACCCTTCATGCGCGAGTCCGACTCGCACTTGGCCGGTTTTTTTCTTTTTGCTTGGCTCCTAAAAGCGATGTTATAAACCTTCCTCAAGGATTGGGCTATCAAATCCGACTGGTAGTTCCCGGCTCCGGGTGACCGGCTGGTAGACTAGCGCATTCGAACCAGGGACCGTACAACCCCGGTTAAGAGTTAAGCCTTTCGAAAGGGTAACCCATTCAATGGGTTACCTTTATCATGATGTAACCCAATTAATGGGTTTTAAACTAGAAACCCAGTGAAAGGGTTACTTGATAACCCATTGAAACCCAGTGACATGAAAAAATCATAATATTATGTTATTTCGATATCCGCCCAGCACGCGTATATGATCAATTCTATATCTATGCTATCCAGGGACCATTTTGGTTACCATTGAAAGGGTTTTCGATAGGGTTTTTCTAAGCAGTTAATCAAAACCCCATACGGTGTGGGTAATTTTGAATGGCTTAAATTAAGCCGTTCGAAAGGGTTACCCACACCGTATGGATTTTATCGAAAACCCTTTCAAAGGGTATTTTTTTTTATTTAAGTCGTTGAAAAGGGTTACCCTTATCGTATGGGTTTTTGATTAACGGCTTAGAAAAACCCTATCGAAAACCCTTTCAATGGGTAACCTAAATGGTCCATGATTCGAACACACACACACACAAAAACTCATCAGCTTTATTATTAGTATAGGTAGATAGATAGGATTTAAGTCGTGCGTGTCCCGCTTTAAAATAAGGACGTATAGAGTAAATAATACCTTTGCTGAAAAAAGAAACCACTTTGCTATACAGCTTTAGTTAGCTACAGGAAAAAAGTATTTATTTTATTTTAATTTTAAATCTGCATAAACTGCGTGCAATTTTACCAATTGGCGTCATAATTTCCACGTGTTATTTTAATTGAGTTAATTATATTAAAATACTAATTTTGTACAACAGGGACCCTGACCCTGTTGTACAAAATTAGTATTTTAATAAACTTTTATAGTGTAATAACATTAATGGGAATAGGAAGAGTAAGAGGCCATTGCGTGTCGAGTATCATAATGACGACAGATTTAATTCTTTGAAATGATAAAATAAGATTGAATTGAAATTAATTAGAAAGGTTAAGTTCTGATGACCAGCACTTGACACGCATTTTGCACGGTGTAACTTATTTAGCTGCGGTTTTACTGCGAAACTACGCAGACATGATGGATATCGATCAATTATGTATTACCTTTAGATGCGTTACCCGCGCTCAATAATGGCAAAGTAAATGCAAGGCAATTGCCCAACTAGGAATTAGTCACGCGCCAACTAGTGACGCGGCTACACGTCACAATCACTCGCAATTCTCAGCAAGTATTTGTGAAGAAAATGCCTTCCCGTGTCTCTACACGATGTACATATTACACTACTACTGTGGGAGTACAGAAAAACGTCTCATTTCATGCATAAGTACTTATTGTATTTTTTTATTATAAGAAAACGTTGTTTTGTTTTGTACTTGTACAGCTAGTCAGCCATTTTTCCTGACTGCGACCGATTTATCTCTTTCTAACAACAGTTATCGGTATAGGAAGGGTATAGGTCTTTCCTTTTCTTCGCGCACTACATGATTGTACGCAAGTATGTAGCTACATTCATGGCTTACGCTGTTTTTGAGTGCACTAATGTTCGTCTATGACGCGTCTATTTATAATACGTCATTGATATCGATAGATAGATTTTGACGTTCGAAAAGTGCTGATTCTCAGCCTAATTTGAATAAATTACTTTTGATTTTGATACCCATCAGGTCTCTGGACTTTCCCTAGATAATTTAATTTCATTCTGTATAAATATTTTTTGCAATAACATTATTTTAATTTAAAAGAGTGTCCGTGGAGTTTCTTGTCCGTTCTTCTCCATAGGTACCTACTACGCCTTGGAATGGGTAACTAGCTTCATCTTTCTGACTGACCGACCCCTTGACATTTCAAAAGTGCCTGTCAAATGTGTGAAAATAAATGCTTCGAATTTTTGAGTTTGGGCGAAAACATTAATTTATTGAAAACACCTGCGTTTGCGCAAAATAGCTAGAAGCCGTTCGAATTTAAAATTTTGCTGAATGAAATTCTCTAGGACTAGGGAACTTTATGAGACCACATAATTAAATAAAAAGTTGTGTTTATAACTTTGCGTGATTGCAAAATCTTTTTTTCTTTGTGACTAAATCTGGTTTTAACGTCTGTGTAGGCGTCGTAAATTATTTGATTTTCAAAATTTTCAATAAAAACAAATTATTTAGGAAACTAATATTGAAAATATGGCCTCCTAAGTACTTAAAACGGTACTTAAAAGAAAGAACCAAGTTTAACAAAATGCCAAAGAATGCCTTTTTATGACAGGCACTGTCAGAAAATTACAACCAATAAGAAATTATTAGCTTTTACACATTTATTCAAAATGCTTGCACATCTTCCTTAGTTGCTTCACACCTTGGACGCTAATTTCCAGTGGTAGCTTCAACTCTTCATGAATGAATGTCTTTCGCAGAAGAGACACCACAATTTCAGTCAATCACATAAGTACTATGTATGATACATTGGTGATACACCACCAAAAGCAGCAGCTTGATCAGCCGGCTGTCGCTGAAAACCAGCGCTGGGTTCTGTCTCGCATAGGGTCGCAGCATTATGCTGAGCGATGGCCGTTTTGCGTGGATGTGAGGCATATTTTCCCCTAACTTGTTCTTTCGTATCTGTGTTTTTTTCTTTGCGTTATGTTTAGCGCAATTTAATACAAAATTGTAAACATCATTCGTCTCACTAACGGAGAATTCAAAGAAAATATTTCGGGAGAAAACTTGTAAAAAGGAAAATAAGTAGTTCGAAAGATAAAGCCTTGTTGTCAGTATAAAATAATTCTGTGTTTCAAAAGATGAAACTGTGTCAAAAACAAGTGCCCGACACTAATCGGGTGCACGAAGCTGTACTATTGTCGCTGTGAGGAACCACGGAAAGAGTGATGTCATACGTGAAATGCGAGTACGGCCGGCACACGCTAGCTGTGTCCCTTTATGTCATGTCATGTGTGTCGTCTCCTATTTACGATACAGCAAAAAAGATACAGAACTCGAAAGTTAATCTAGCACACTGCTGTTTTGGAGAAGTCACTACTTCACCACGACACTGTTGTACTATTTTACTGCTGTACACTGAATAATGAATATGGCAAGAGAGCCTGGACGTACGCCTTTGCTGCCATTCTAAATGAACTACCAAAGAAAATTGCCGAAAAAGACAAAAACCTAAACAAATTAAAAATATCTTAAAAGCCTACTTTACTGTGGGGAAGTATGGAATGGAGGATGTCAGCGGTTCTCAGCCATAAAAATGTGAGCATCTAGTTAAATAAGCTTCTAACACACATAATGTTATTATAAGTAGATTAAGCGCTATACTTAATGTAAACATTTAAACAAGTATGAAAAGTTTGATGAAATAAACAGATCTAAATATTTTTTTTACTTCTCCAAATGCATTATATTTCCCGTGGACGAATATTATGGTGAAAAAATTACCACGATCGATACCGGAAAAACATTCCAACTGCATTAAGTGTAAGTTTGTACGCACATTTTTGAGTGATTTACCATGTTATTTTAAGACCGTAATCTGTAAAGAAATATTACTATTATTAAGTTACCTCAGCCGGTTCGGAGATAAGGATGATAAGGGAATGGTCAATTTTCATCTATTTACTTAAAAATATATTTTAAAATTATAAAAATAAAAAATTGAGACCCTCACAACAAGCCCTGTCATTTGTTATGTCACATGGTACAGTTCGCAAAAAGGTTTTTTCTAATTTGCCCCCAAAAGTGATTCACACTATACGTCCGTATTTTGGTCTACAGAAATTCATATATGCACCGAATTACAACTTAATCGGTCCAGTAGATTCAGAGACATTCGGAAGTGACAGACGAACAGACAGACACACGAGTGATCCTTTATGGGATCCGGTTTTTGCTTTTAAGGTACGGAACCAAACAAACAACAAAGATTTGAAATGTCAAATTACTATCTGGGATTAAAAAACGAACTTTAGATATTATTTTTAATCACGTCATGTTAACGTATCTTTCATCAATAATGCGTGGAACTTTCAGGAGATACCGTATAAGTACGTTCGATAGTAGTGTTGACAACTCTACTATCGAACTACATTGTTTACGTCATTCTATCACCGTAACGCTGACGCAATAAACGCCCGTCATATTTTATTTCACCGACGCGCGACGCACAGTGGGCTGAAATTCGGCTTTCATAGACATTTTCATTAGATTTTTAATTGGTGATTTCTGGATGCGCTTGGTGATGGATGTGCTTTGAAGACTAAGTATATGCTTAAAAATATTGAATATCAGTGCAAACATCTAACAAAGTAGTTGTTCGGGGTCTGGCTGTTTGTGTATGTGAGTTTAAATGTTTGTAAATACAGGAGAAATTCCTAGAGTGGGACAAAGTCTTAAAAAAAAAAAGTAGAAAGAACAATTTAAAAAAAAAATTGTATGGAGTGGACATTAAAATCGGTGATAGCTCAGCCATTTCACAAATTGCCCCTCCTTTCCTCGTACGTGATTTTTTATGATTTATTTAGGGTTTTTGGCATACTACTTAACCACCTACGAGGAAAGTAGGGGCAATTTTGAAATGGCTGAGTTATCACCGATTTTAATGTCCACAACATACAATTTTTTTTTATTCTTTGTTAGCTGTTTGCACTGATATTCATTTTTTTGTTTTAATATTTTAAAGCATATGCTTAGTCTTTTAAAGCATAACCAACCAAAAAAATCGAATGAAAATGTCTATGAAAGCCGAATTTCAGCCCACTGTGCGCCGCCGCCGCGGCCGGCTAACTCGTACAAATATTTACTGTCTGATTAAGTGTAGTTAGGAAGCGTACACATCTACAATAATTAAATAGGACGGCGGCGGCGGCAGTGCAGATAATTATTTTTAATAAAAAAAACTTTTTTGTTAAGATTAGCGTGCATTTTTGTCGTTAAACAAAACATGCGAACCGCTCGTAAACATTAAGGGCCTGTGCACACCACGTTTTTTAAACGTGCCGTTGACGCGCGTTTTAGAAACGTGCGTCGACAGCGCGCTTTTATCCTACAGAATATACTGACTTGCATGCGTATCGCGTCTGTATCGCTACAAACGCGCGTCGACGGCGCGTTTAAAAAACGTGGTGTGCATAAGCGGCCCTAAGCGAACTTTTCGTTGATGTGGTATAGACATGCTTAATTGCTTATGCGCCTGATTACACGCTGGCAATTCTGTGCGAAAAGAATAAGACGGACGCATGTTTTAGACTTATCATGCTTATAGACATAAATACACTTGCAAAAAAATACTTTTTACAAAAAAAAAACAAGACTTCAAAAAAAAAACACTACAAAGTGAAAAATAACTTTCAATTTCGGTAGTCACGGACTTCTGAAATTGTCCTTACCAGGAAAACTCCTCAACAATTAACGTCCCTGCATCGGGAAAAGCAAGCAGTTGACATTAGGCTATTGTAACTTAGATAAATTACAAACTAAACCAATAAGTAAAAATAAAAAATATACAAAAAAAAAGGAACAGACTTCCAAAACAAAATCACGTCAAAGTGAAAAATAATTTTCAATTTCAGAAGTCGTCTTTGAATCTGCATTTTAGTTTTTTGCCACTGACTTCCGAAAGTTATTTTTCACTTAGTAGTGTTTTTTTTGGAAGTCTGTTGTATTTTCTGGTATTTTCTTTTTCACTTGTTTGTGGGTCAATTTGTAATGTATCTAAGTTACAATAGCCTAATGTCAACTGCTCATCACCTTTAACAAAATATTGCTTTTCCCGAAGCAGGGACGTTAATTGTTGAGGAGTTTTCCTAGTAAGAACCATCAGCTCCACTTCACCATATGCATTGTGACGAGCATAAATCGCTTAGCATCCATATTAAAGTACCTAATCGAATCGCAACCCGTGAAATACTAATTATTGAGTAGTTCCGGTGGCCATCTGTGGTCTTCATCATCAGTTCCAGTTCACCAAATGGTGCTTTCCGAGAGCAAATGCACGAGTTACTATAAAAAAAACCCAAATCGCTATATGTGTGCGTATAAAATTCGAGGATTTCCCTGGATTTCTATTCATCAGATTCTGACTTGGTGACAATGGGACCATCTCGAAAGCATGCTTTTTCAAAAAGAAAAAAAACATAATCAGTCCACAATGGACGGAGAAATCGGTGAACATACATTGAAAAAAACATACAGACGAACATAATAACCTCCTCCTTTTTGGAAGTCGGTTAGAAACAGCAACACGCGAAAAAGAATTTGGTCTAGCCGAATTTACAAGTTTTGTAACTCTTAATATACTTTTTTAGGGTTCCGTCAAACGGAATCCCATTGCTAAACCTCCTCTGTCCGTCCGTCCGTCTGTCAGCGGGCTGTATCTCATAACCCGTAATATATAGACAGTTGACATTTTCACAGATTGTGCATTTCTATTCCTACTATAACAAGAAATAATAAAAAAAAAGATTGTGCATTTCTATTGCTACTATAACAAGAAATAATAAAAAAAAATTGGCGTTTTTTGCTCGATCTTGTAATACTGTACGGAACTGTTTTTGTGCGAGGCCGACTCGCACTTGGCCAGTTTTTTATATTGTTAATTCTAGCTAGGCACTAATTCAAAAAACCTTGTACTTAAAACATTTTATAAAATTACATGATTGACACTATCGTGTCAATAAAGAGAGAGGACATGTTAATAGTTGTATTATGAAAACATATCTGTACAAGGGAACATTCGTCTAAACCAAAAATAATCAAGTTTGAAATTCGACTACATCACCACGAATTAAACAAACGTATTCGAACATTTATTGTTTCCAATACTTCGATCAATAATAGTACTAGTTTCCCGATAAGCGCTTCAAAAACGGCCCGAAAAATAAGAGCACAAATTCTTTTGTGGTCTTATTTCAAATTAGTATGGTCCAATCATAGCCAACGTTAAGACGTAAACGTGCCGCAGTGCGCCTTCAAAAATTGTGTAAATATCTACCATAACACCAGGATTTGGAAAGAATATATTTTTTCAGTACGGTTATATCATTAAGTATTTTTCATAAAATAAAAACAGAGTTAAATAGTAAATATAAATCAACTAACAAATATTATGATTGTTTGACCAATGTTGCGACAATGCTCCAACTATTGTAACAAACATCGCTGTTCTGGAACAGGGAATGCGTGGAGTAGCATTATTATTTTATATGTTATTTTTGTTTGTAGATTTCCTAGCGACCCATTTCGCTGTGCATGTGTGTTTTATATAGCAGTATACTTATATTATATTATATATTTAGTGTTTTATATAGCAGTATACTTATATTATATTATATATTTAGTGTTTTATATAGCAGTATACTTATATTATATTATATATTTAGTGTTTTATATAGCAGTATACTTATACCTATATTTTATATACAATATCGGAGAATACCTGCGAAGTCGAATAGGAAGCCACTTTAGTATCTTGCGAAAGTTACAAACATAATCATACTTTTTAAGGTTAAAAATAAAACGAATACGGATATTTTACAAACGCTCTAGTAATCTAGTTGATATAAAAGCTCCTCGTTGGTTTCCAAATAACAGGCATCAGCGTAGTCTATGGTGGGCTGTATCACTGTATGAGAGTTTGAGCAAGGGATATTTTGGTATTCAAGGGTCTGAAGCTCTGGAGGCATTTTAACGAATGGAACATGTAGAGTACTTTGCGACTGACTTGAGCAACATAGGCTGTCGACGATAGGTCCATGGTCACCTCCAGGTTTTTAACCGTATTTGCGTATTCAATCTGAATTCCATTCAGTTAAAGTGGAGACAGCGACGCAACATCGAGCCTATTCCGGATATATCTTCCGTCGATAACTATTATTATGGCCCGGGATTTCTCAGGGTTGATCTGCAGTCCAAAGTACCAAGACCACTCGCTAATCAAATCCATGTTCATGGCAGCTGCACGTCATAATAAAATAACTATTGTAATATTTTAGTCCCCGGGCCTGGTCCTTATCGGACGGCGAGCTACCCATCGCTCACCGTCCGCAGGCCCGCGCCTACGGTGGCCGGAAATCAGCTTGTGACTCCCGACGCCCGGGGCGCCTCCTGCGGCGGCTAAGGGCGTGAGGGCGCGAACCCTGCCTTACCCTCACGCGTTCCGCCTCCTCCTTCGCGAGCATTACTGCTTCGCAGAAGGAGGTGACGGCCTCCCATGCACTCTCGCTCCGAACCATGGCCTGAACCAGGGCCGGACGCGAGAGGTCGCCGCCGCCGATCGCCTCCGTGAGAACACGGCGGTGCTCCGCCCAAGCTGGGCAGACCTCCACCGTATGCTCCACCGAGTCCTCCGGGCGATCCACACAGTGGTGACACCCGGGCGTTTCCTCCCGCTTTATCCTGAACAGGAACCTCCCGAAACAACCGTGTCCGGTGAGGACCTGCGTCAGGCGGAAGGTGAGGACGCCGTGGCGCCTCTCTAACCACTCCTCAAAGAGGGGACTTATCGCCACAATTGTGGCGTGCCCTGCGCTGGGTTGCGACAATCGCACTCTCCATGCCGCGATTTCTCGCGGCAGCGGAGTTTCACCCCAGCCTTTCGCCTCCTCGCGCCACTCGCAGATGTGCGCGAGGACTTTTGCCTCCAGATCACACGGCGGCAGTCCGGCAAGGAGGCTCGCCGCCTTACGGGAGACCGTGCGGTAACCCCGTACCAGCCTGATGGCCATGACCCTTTGGGACGCGTTCAACCGCTGGGCTGGTCGCAGCCTCAGAGAACGCGCTCACACCGGTGCCCCGTAAAGGGCCATGGACCGCACGATCCCCGCGTAAGCCCCTGAAGCCTAACGTTTCATGGGAGATGGGACTTCAGAGACCATTGCATAATTATACAGCGTGCCGCTGGCGACATAATATTACATGTGATTATATTTTTTTTTAAATATATTTGTGTATTTTATCTATGGGCCTTAGTTGCCTGGTAATAAAGCATTATTATTATAAATTAATGTCGCCACTACTGAAGCGGCACGCTGTATAACACGTATATGGTTTCGCGTTTTCGTTTTATTAAGATTATTAATTTAATTAAACGTTATTATTTATTGATATTTTGATTTATTTACAATTTTCTAAAATAGCATCTTGGAGCAACCTGTACTTAGAGAACTGTAGCGCAGAGGTCATTTGCCGGGGTCACAGATCATAACATCAAATCAATGAAATTATAACGAATAACGTGCAGAGTAGGCGAAATGAAAGAAAGAGAGAGCTTTATTATTTAGTTTGTTTTTATATAAATTTTTATTTTTTACATTACGAATTATTTTATCTTATTATATTTTTTATGTTTACTGGCCACTATGTGTGTTAAATTAATGTCGCCATTGTAGAGGCACGTTGTATAGTAAAATGTGTAATATTTACCTTGTTAACTTTGAGCGTGTGCGGATGCGGCTCGGCGAGCAGCGCCCGCAGTTCGCGCAACAATCTGCGCAGACGCGCGGGGAAGCGCGGGTCGCGCAGGTCGCCCTCGCACGTCACCACAACTCCGCACGACCCGCCGCCCGCCGAGCCTAGCCCATCGCTGTCCGCTGCCATGCTGCAGAAATAGACATTATTAGGAACATTTTTAATTTGTGAGACATTAATGTTCATCATCAATTTATTAAACGATTCAGGGTACCAAGTTAGCTGGAAAAACGCGCCGCGACTTTGCGATATCGCCCCTATTATTTTACATTTACAATCTGTTTCAAAAATATCTGACGACAGTGTAAGCAAACCCTATACAGGTTAAATTCTTACACAACTAAAGGGAATTAGTAACACATTAATCTGTATTTAGAAGGTGATAACTTTATATCTCATCACTTTTTCCATAATTGATTGAATAATATTCATTTCATCATTTGAGCCGAAAGATGTCCACTGCTGGACATAGGCCTCCTCTAAAGGGGGGGGTTTGCCATAATCGCCACGCTTGGCAGCCGGGTTGGCAATCACAGTATTGTTATCGCGGTGTTGAAATGCATAAAGAACGCTGCTGCCCATTCTCTGGTAAGCATTGATGTAAAATAAGGGAAGATATGGTACGCGCTCCTCGACGTGGACCGCTTAAATTAGGTGCAAGAACACAATCGACCTTAGTCTCAATCGAACTGGCGTTTGTGTAGCACGTTAAGTAAAATTACAGTAATCGTCTAAATAAGAAGCCACAATTTTCTATTTATAAAATGTGCACAAATAGTGCAAAAACCAAAAACAAGTCCCACGACAGTACAGCCAAAAATTTTAATTTGTTGAAAATTATAATAATATTTAATGTTTGCTCCGTCATAACTAGTCAGTTAGCAGCCAAATGTTTACGATTATGAACGACTTGTCATAATCGTAAACATTCGGCTGCTAACGCGATTTCGCTTGCACAGTGACAATTATTGCTATCTCGTTCCCGCTATAGCCCGCGTGTGTCTCTATTTCGGTTGTCGAGCACATGACGCACGACATCGGGAAATGTAGTTGTGTGGGTGAGTTTACATGTAAGTGTTTCTAGTCCATTTAATATGTACGTGATGTTAGACGGTGCCCTATCTTCTTAGTTAATACATCAATGCTGGTAAATCTTTTACGACACCCACTAATATTATTAAAATGTTATTGAAAAATCATCGACGAAAATGAACCTCAATTGTCAAATGAATAACCTCCTCCTTTTTGGAAATCGGCAGTCAAAAACATCTACAAGGTGATTTAAAATTAGAAATAAATAAATTAATTAAATATTCAACTAATTAAATCAAAGCACTGAATTCGTAAGTAGCATTACAAATTGACATCCGCAGGTACGTTTTCTGAACCATTTATTTATGTTTTCCTCAGATACTTTTGGAACAGACCATAGTATTGAAGTCGAACACTAAACGCGTCGCGACTACTCGCGAGTCGAAAAGGAATCGTGGTATCGCACGTCAAGATGCACCTGTGTTTGTGTAAGTCGAAATTACTAGGAGAAACCCTCCCGATAAACCCGATAAACGTAATTAAGAACATTGTTAAATTGCCATATAATATAATATAAACATACACATAAAGACGTGTTAATTGCTGGTGAGTTTGTCGCACCACCTCTTTCCAACTTAAACTACACTAGAAAACGGTGAAAGGTGGGCGCTGGCATTTGTAAAATTCGATTCATAAAAAAAACTATTTTGACAAAAATCATAAAGCGTCGGGAGTCGCAAGCCGATTTCCGGCCACCGTAGCGCGGGCCTTCGGACGGTGAGCGATGGGTAGCTCACCGTCCGATAAGATGGTCGATCATTGATTTCATAATTGTTGATTTTGACAAGTTTGGTAATCTACTATTCTATTGGCGTCATTATGACTTTCCAACGGTGGGCCAATGACACTACATTGAAAGAAATTGCATTTATTGGTAATCTTCTTACCTAATGACAAATTAATGACATTTCTACTAATGGGTTTTATAATAATGGCAATACGACAATGCCATTATAAGTAATACAATTCTATTACGAGAACATTGACCGACCAATAATCGACCATTATGAATTTAGCAGATTACGAACTTTTAGCAAAATGACAATGGGATAGTGTTGGAATGACTGAATTTATAAAAAAAAATTGCAGACTTGGGGCCCTGATTAGATTCTGCTGCATTGATCTGCCACAGACTGCATACGTGGACACTGACAGTCGGGCTGGTCCACAAATTCAAGGTCACTCAGCGCGCTACGGGGAAGCAGTGGTCCACTGCTAATGGCCTCGATTTACTAGTTGAAGAACGTGGGTTCGAGCCCAGGCATGGGCACTTTACTTTGTGTAAGCAAGTTCATCACCACTGCTCTTAAAACGGTGAAGGAAAACATTTTGAGGAAACCGGTATGTCCTAGAACCGAAAATTCGAAGACATTTGACATTACTAACAACACTGGGCCCGCGTGGTGAATTACGGCCCACTCCCTCTTGAAGAGAGTAGGCCTGTGTCCCAGCAGTGGGAACATTATAGGCTGATATCAAGCGCGCTAATGGAGCAGGCTATTCTCCGAATTTCTTTGAAGGATAAAATCAGAAATGAAGTTATAACAGAATCGGTGTTACCCTAGCTTGCGGAGTAAGCTCGCTGAAGTGACAGTGGCCATGTTTGTCGAAGGACCAATGGCTGGTGAAGCAGACAAGTCCTGGAGTGGAGACCGCATATCAGCAAGCGTAGTGTGGGGCAGCTAGATGGACCTACGACTTTAAAAAGGTGGCTAGGGCAGTCTGGATGCGGAAGGCGGAGGACAAGGAGTTGCGGCGCACCTTGGAGAGGCTAATGTGCAGTAGTGGACTGCGCTAAGCCAAATTGATTGATTGGGGCTGCATAGGTCGAATGATTTTGGCGTTTATATTATGTGACAAGGCGACGCACGCCACAATATTTAATACACAGTGCCACGAGGTTGCCTCGGCGTAAAGCCGGCTTAAGATAATAGGGTGTTTTTAGTCATGCGTGAAATGTCACGCTAAAGAAATCCACTAACCACGTGCGGGTTACGCGGGTCAAAACAAATACTGTATTAAGGCTCCCGCAGACAGGCGCAACGCGTAGCACAAACACAAAGTTATTTAAATGTTGCATGCCTGTAAACCCTAGACGACGAAAACTTTTATTTTTCCTTTTTAAGGCTCACGCGATTTCGCGGGCGCGACAGGCAGCGACATAGAAATTGTGCTACTAATGTCGCGTGGCGCTATCGCACCAGTCTGTACGAGCTTTTAATTTCGCGTGTTGTTTCGGCTTACCTGCTAGATAGTTACGAACCTTAACAGAGCCCTTTACTATGACAATAAATTAAATAATAACCGCGTTTAATACATCAATGATAATAACACAATGTTGAAACATAAACCTAGAAACATGTCAACTCATCAATATCATGATGACGATGATGGCATACAACAATTATCTTCAATTTATATAATTTTAAGTTTTCAGTAACAGACTTGTAACTAGTCTCCTTCCAGACATTTAATTAAAAAATACAAAATATAGGAATCGTTTATTCAGTCTCCATAAATTATATCATTTACCAACATTATTAAATGCTTCCAAAATAAAAAAAAAACATTTTTTTTTAAATATAGATGCATATTTAAATAATAAAGTCAATATTTTTGTTTACATGCAAACAAAGGTGTCCGTCTACGCACTGACGCAGCACGTGTATTAGTTGCGTAACATCGTACCTACATGCGGCGTTTATACCGCGTAATACTGAGGCGTAATATAACCCGCACGGGCGCAACGCGTCGTATATGTATAAAATCACGCAGTAACCCGAAGCTGTTACAAAGGACGCCCGATTCGCGGTTTTTATAACTAAACTGGGACTTTCAAAGAACATTTTTAAAAAGTCGAATAATAGCGGGTTTTTCAGCAAAACAATAATTCATTTATTTGGTTGGTTGGGAAAAAATCATTAACAATATTACTAAGCTTTTTCATAATACTATTCTTTTCGTGATGTGTACATTTAAATTATGTTAAAATGTTTTAAAGTTAACATTTGACATAGTCACATTGTAAAAAAGGTAAGTTAGCTGTGTTTATTTAAATTCTAACCAAAGTCATATTAGTAACATAACGATGGTTAAGTATCAATATATTAATAACAACAAAAAGATGATCTACAGAAGGTAAAAAAAACCGTTTCATTTGTATCGGTTTTGAACGTTTGAATTAAAAAGTCATTTTTATAGTAAAATTGATAGTGATTCCAACCATTTCAGGGGGCCTACTCCGAAGCGTTAATTAATCCGAAGTATCGGCCGAAAGTTCGGTCGAATGTTCGGCCGTTTTATAACCATAATTATGTTTCCTTTTTTGAATTTGAATCCTTACCCGACTTAGTCACATTTATGACTGGCTTATCTCTTTGACTGTATTTTTTTTTTGCCGTAGTTAGCCATAGTTAGCTGTCGTCAAGCAGCGGTCGAACATTCGGCCGATACTTCGGATTTATGTTCGGAGTAGACCCCCAGGTTAGGGATATAGAATGTAGATTTAGAAGTTATTGTTTCAAAATTTAACTGATGTTTTTGTAGTTATTATATTATATAATGATACTTAACCATCGATATAAGTATTGTATGAATCATCAATTCATCATAAACTATAAAATATATTCCAATAAAAAACCTAAACAGCATAAGGAAAAGGCAAAGTGAAGGGTGGACGTTTCTTCAAATGTTGATAAGTGCTTATTTTTTTTTCTATTTTTTTTTTCCTGTTTGGTCAAAATTTGATAAGTAACTAAACTAACTCATACTAACTAATATTATGTATGCGAAAGTTAGTTTGTTTGTTTGTTACGCTGTCACGCTAAAATGGCGGACAAACGGATTTGGATGAAATTTGGCACGTGAGTAGACCATGACCTGGAGGCGGTCAGAAAGAAGGGCTACTTTTCACCCTGGACCACAGTCGAAGTCGCGGGCAACAAGCTAGTAAGTCATAAATTATAGCATGTTTCAACAAAAATATTTGTAGGTACTTTAAACTTTAGCAAAATAAAGATTTATATCATCCATTTGTTTTATTATAAACTTATTTCGATTTCTAGGACTTTTTTTTTAAGTTTCAAATATTCGTAGTGTAAAATCAGGTTTTTGGACTTTTCATGTACACACGGCTACACATCAAGCTATACATTTCCAGTATAATCTGGCCTCTTATTGTACGAAAACCCTATACAATACGACATCAGCCTAAACTGGATATGTATAGCTTGATGTGTAGCCGTGTGTACTACTAGCTAATGCCTTGGAATGGCATTTTTATTTTTTCTTTGTGTTAGGAACCTTCTCCGGCGCGCATTCAACAACTTACCAAAGTTTCATCACAATCGGTCAAGCCATTTTCGAGTTTTTGCGAGAGTAACGCATGGATATTGAGTTTTATATTATACTAGCTGCGCCCCGCGGTTTCACCCGCGTATGACTCGATCCCTTGGGAATATCGGGATAAATAGTAGCCTTTATATGAATCCAGGGTGTCAGCTACCTCGATACAAAATTTTATCAAAATTGGTCCAGCCGTTTGAGCGTGAAGAAGTAACAGACACACTCACAAACTTTCGCCTTTATAATATTAGTGTGATAATGTCAAACAGCACAGTTAAAAATGGAGGAACACTGACTCCCAAGTCACAGGTATAAACCTAGTTTGGGAACCGGGAGACCTATGTTTGAGACACTATTTCTGTATGTTGTTTTGTATATAATGTAATGCTTGTAAGAATGTTGTCACTTGAAAAAAAAAATTGAAAAAAAAAAAAAAACACCTATTTGTTTCTTGTTTTTTTTTTTTTTTTTTACTTGTGGCTTCGCACGGTTTGTGCATTTAGCCAATGTCACGTTTTAGTTCTTGTATAGTATTGATGAAATGAATTTTAAATGCATGATGATGATAACCCCGCCCACTCCCCTTGAGTTTCAGTAAAGATGGAGACCTCACACGGACTTCTTGAGAGAACTTGAAGCGAAGTTGCACTGTTTTGTTTCATTTGCCTACACTAATGCACGTTCACAAACACTTAATGGTTAATAATCCACCATTATTACACATTAATATTCGGCTAAACACAAATTTTGGAAAATTAAACAAACTGCTGAACATGACGCTTCACTTTCCCGCCAAGAAGTCCTTGTTTCTTGTTAATAATATATGCAGCAGACGTCATTCTCATTCACCTGACTTAACCCTAACCACCTGTTACTCTTCCTACAAGCAAATACAGGGGGACTTATCCAAATACAAAGACATACCATAAACAAGTAGTTATTTATTTTCTATTGTAAGTTTTTTTTTTAATCGTTTTCTAACTGAACAGACAGCTGTGCTGCTGGGGAGTTGGTTGCGCCACATCTTCCCAGCTAAGTAGGTGTACTTGGAAGTGGTGAAGGGTGGGCGTTTTTGGGGGACTGACTTATTTAATTTTTGATGTTCGATAAGTGCTGATTCTCTGCCTAGTTTGAATAAATGACTTTTGATTTTAATGATTTTTTCCCTATAACGTCATATTGAATTTTACCATCAAAAAATTCAATATGACATTTATAGGGAAAAAATCTTGTTGTTTTTATTATTTTCAGATATTATGTTTCTATTTCTAGGAGGATTATCCCGGCTATCTACTGAAATCAAATCGAACAATATAAAAAGTTTTGACATTAGGAGAAGAGAAAAGGTCTGTTCAATTCATTAATTTACATGTTTGCAGATGCAGATCAGCAGGGTAATTGCGTAACACACTCATTTTCATCATTTTGACAGTTCAACAACATTCTTTGCTGTATTATTTACATTGTTGAGCAGACAAATTTTTCGATAATAGAAAGCAATGGCTTCGCAATACAGGGTCGTGGGCAGAAGCTAGTAACTAAAAAAATAAAAATCGGACAAGAGCAAGTCGGACTCGCGCACCGAGGGTTCCGTACGTATATGTGATGTTGACGATTTCTGAAAAACTGTGCTATTTAGAGACATCGTTTTATTTTTCCTGTACACACATACACTGTATACACTTCTATCACATAGAATAATTTCAGATTTTATCTATGCATACTTCAGAGATAAGGGAGGGGTATTGGTGGTATTTTTTGCTGCCAAAAAAAATTTTTGAGAATGTGCAAACAGCGTTCTTTCATATTATACCCCACATGCCCTAGTAGCCTCACTTAAATTTTTTAAGACCCCCTTTCAGTCTCTTTTGCAAAAAATTTATATTTTTTTTAATTTCTTTCTTGTTTGCAAAATAGTTGGGCAAACATCATCTAAAGCTATTCTAAATTTCAAGTTTATAGCATTAGTAGTTCTTGAGATATCCTGGTGCGACACACAGACAGACAGACTTAGTCTCACCATAAGTGTTCCTTTTTACCATTTTGGTAAGGAACCCTAATAAAGGTTAAATAAGCTGCAAGTATAATTTCGAGATTTGTTCAAACTTGAAATACTTTCCTTTACTCTTCTGTGGCCACTAAATATTTTTACCATAATATAATATTGGAACTTTTTGGATATTAACCTCATCAATCACCTGTGTTTATGTTATTTTTATAAAACAACCATTAACTGTGCTATCAATTATAAAGAATACTCATCAACAGATTTTAATTGATCATGACTTCCTTTCCTACAAAAACTATTTTTATACACATTTATAGTTTTAATTAAGTAATATCTATATATATATTTCTTACCCAAATTAATCCATTTTAATACTGATAAATACTATGTACTTTTGTTTCAGGGTCAATTAAGAAATGACAATGAGATCAGTTAGAGAATAAATTAAATCAATAAACTTCTTTTTGAGCAATTATTTAAAAAAAAATAAGTTTAGTATGAATACAGTAAAAAAAAAAAATGTGATAACAAAATAGAAGGGAAATATTTTTAATATAATTTTATGGTATCCTAGCATTTTCCTTGAGACCAATTTGAACTTATCTATAGTTGTTATAAATAGTTATTATTTTTAAACCAATTAAAACCATATCAAGCGGGAATGACATCACACTTTACATCATAGTATGATAAGAATATAATATTATTATTATAATGGGAAATTATTGTGATAGTGCACATTAATCATGGTGATATGACCTATTATCACTACATATTATTTTTTGTTTAATTCACAGAAATTATGTTCAGGACATCAAATGATTACTTTGTTTATTCTTAACACATTCTTCAAGGTCAAATTGCTGGTTAATTAAAGAAAATGTTCAGAAATACTTAATTATAAATGGCATTATTTTTGAAAAAACGAATTATCAAGCAGAGGCCTTAAACGCATGATATTCTATCCATAACTAAATATAAAAAAGATGTTAATTTCCTGAATAAATTAACATTTTATTCATAAAATTGTGTATCATCTTATTATATAATTAAAAATTTACTATAGCACACTTGCAATTAAAAACAAAAAAGCCCCATACGACTTTTACTGGTACAAATCTTTTGCCATAAACACAAATCCATATTTATTAAATTATCTAAACTCAGGATTTTAATCAAGTGATTTTTTTATAAAAATAATTATTTAAATCAAACTTTATTTTTCTCATTAAAGTTCACGGTTTACTTGTAATTTTATGTGCTTCGCTATTTAAAATGGTCATTTAATTGCTGCGGTATTCCCTGTATCTCTTTATGGCATTTATTGCACACTGCCCTATTAGATCCCTTTTTATTTAAATCTTGTATTTCAGTATAATGCTGCCAAATAGTATCTTTTTTCGTCCAGTCATTCTCACAACACGAATGAGAATTACAAATTCACAATTATAACACAATGTTACGACGCGCGACGCAATATTCATCCGGCGAACGATCGCATGAAAATATTGACAATTTACGGTTAATACCAGTGATTTCTTAGAGAGCTGTTAGTTAACAAAATAAAAATCAACCATTTACAGTGCAAAAAATTTTTTTTATAAAAAAAATGAATAAATCATAGTATTTTTTTTGTTTTTTTTTACAAAAAAAAAAATTCGGCATAATAAAAATCATGATTTTTATTAATCCTGTCTAAGCTAATGAAAAGATTTGATTTTTCGTACGTTTGTTATGCTTTCTCGCTAAAACGGTTGAATGGTTTTTAATTTGGCACATGGGTTAGACCATGACCTGGGTTAGGATTAGGACATAGAATACTTTTTATCCCGCTATTCCCACGGGATCGAGACATATGCGGGTGAAACTGTGGGGCACAGCTAGTGTGATAATCGGTGATCGGAATAGGTTATTAACCTAAACTTCGAGGAAGGAAGTAACATGAGTGGATAATACCTCCTCTAAAATCCTGGAATAATTATGATGACGTTTTTTTTTTTAATACAGGTTGTTACCTAAAGCTGTGGCCTTTTAAAAAAAGATTAGTAAAAAGGAACATACACCTGTATTCCCTGAAGCGCCCTTCACGGAATACAGGTGTGTGTTCCTTTTTTTTGTTTTGTAGTTTTTGTATTGTTAAAAACCTTTGGCATGCTGTCAAAATTATCTATTGTTTATTCTCTCACACATATTGTATCTAGTCAATGGAAACTGGAAGAGCGGGACCACATAATACAAGCAAATCTTTGCTTAAAAGGTGACTCCAAACTTAACAATGTAATTTACATAAGTTGATGAAATAAATATTTTTATTTTTATTATTAGGCCGAGGTGTACACTTAATATACCAAGTTTTACAGTTATAAGTTCCTTGCAATTGAAGGTGAACCTATTGTCATTTAATTTACAAAAAAAATTACTGGTAACTAATCATTCCAAGTTTATAAAGATAACAAAACAATTAAATTGTATAGGCTACTGCTTAGCTTAAAATTTATGTTTTGGTGACACATGATAAGGCCATTAACTATTTAGATTTTAGATGAATAAATAGTATTCACTATGATTTACAAAAAAAAATACTGGTTACTAATCATTCCAAGTTTATAAAGGTAACAAAACAATTAAATTGTATGGGCTACTGCTTAAATTAAAATGTATGTTTTGGTGACACATGTTATGGCCATTAACTATTTAGATTTTAGATGAATAAATACTATTCACTATTTTGCCTTGCCTTTTTAGTATGAGATGAGGCCTTTGCCCTGCAGTGGACCAATACGAGGCTGGTAATAATATTATTAAAAAAAATGGGCTAACCCCTCATGAAAAAAAAAAATTTATGAAGGTATGTTTAACACCACAAAAAAAAATAAAAAGTATTGCAACAACATTTTTAGGTATGAGTAATTCCTCTAGGTACTCATTTAGCTTATCAAAAACATTGATAGTCATGACAACTTCCTGAAATTATAGGATGTGGTTAAATACAAATCCTTAGTTCTTATTAAATTAATTATTATCCTTCTAATGTTATTTAAATTTTAATTGATTATTTTGATATTCTTTCATGTGGTTGCTAAGTACAGCCAAGTAAGTTATTGTTATAGTAATTTACCATGTAATGTTCTATGATTCTGGACAAAAATTCTATAATTTTGTTGTTTTTGTTTTTCTATGACAAAAACAAATAGGAGTAAAAGTAAATGCTAGGTCATTTTGATTAGGTGTAGAGTTTAACTTGACTATGCAAAAAAGTAATTTCAAAATTAATTTGTCAAGTCATAAAGAAAGTTAGGGTAAGTATACTTTTTCTGGGGCAATTATTCTATTTTAGTAACAGTATTTGGTTTTTCAATACTTTGCATTTTATCAGTCCTAAACCATATAAAATGTGTGTTAAATATAATAATCACACTTCCCAAACACCAATATTTCCTAGTCACTTCCCAAACACCAATATTTCCTAGTGTATCTCCATCAATTATTAATCACTAATCCAAATCATGTGTTACAGAAATAGGTTATGTATTTTGTCTATGGTTCTATTTGGTTGATAATAATTTGTGAATATATGCATTGTCCCTTCAGCAGATAGGATATAACTCTGTAGAAGTCTAGAATTAAATTGATAACTTTTATGTAAAGATGTTTTGTTGTTGATTGCATTACAATACTGTTAACCTTCTAACACATATTTGACAGTTTGCATTATTTGCAAACACTAAACAGATATTAGGACGAAAATAACATTATTGTAACAGCAAGTTCGGTAACACCTACAGCTGGATATCCTTCAGAGGGCATCCCACTCGGCGTGCGTGCTAGCACGACTGCGTATCGACAACACGGCGGCATGTTACACAACTTTACAAAATCGAATACTGTGAGTCTGTGACACTAATACCAAGTTTTTCGGTTTTAGTCGCCGCTTTCAGGCGGGCGCCGCGCGGGGCATGTCTTCGCCGGCCGACCGACGTCCTGTCACCCACCCAATGTGTCCATTTTGTATTTGTAATGAACATCGCACAACCCAACACCCCGCGGAATGTAAATAAACTAATAAAAATACACTCACCTCTCATACAATGTCACATTCCGCTCAATTCCACACAATTTCTATTCCCTTGTGTCCCAAATCATGATGGAAAATCAAGCGCAACATTACCGTCCGGCTCGGACGCAAAGCAATATCGGTCCTATGGTCAGTGTCCACTCTACACCAAAAACATATGACACACCACTACTGTCCCGGTTCTGGTGCACCCGGGAAACCGTCCGGGGCTTATTTTCGCTATTTCACAGACGATCACACGACTAGAATCACTACAATATCATCACGACTCGAATCCACTGAATTATATTCCAGTGACGCAAAGCTCATATATCGTGAAGAGCAGCAGCCATTTTGAAATGTACGGGGAGAACAGTCACAGCATGGAACATTCGTAAATTACAGCCGCTCCCGTCTCTCGCTACACTCTAATACTAGAGCGATAGTTGAAAAACTTTATGCAGTTTCCATTTTAACACTTTAGGTCACAGAACTTCACTCCATTTTCTTATTGAAACTATCCAAAACAACCTAAGCGACATCCGATAATTCCAGCTTACCCCATTTGCATGACACACATAAAATAGCAAAAAAACACTAAAAACACTTAAAAATGTACATAAAACGTGTCGCGCCGAATTATGAGAAGTTAAAGCATCGCATCAATATAACAGTCCATTAGAAAAATCGCTAAAAAGATTGGTATATAATTTACAAATAGTTAATTCGGTACGAACAATAACAACGGCCGCCATTTGCAATTTTCAACTTGACATGCGCACTGACTCGCAGTAGACAAACATACGTGACGTAGCTTTAGACAAGCGTATGTTTTTCTCATTTTTTATAAAAAATATATTGTTTAAAAAAAAATGTATTCAATTGTAAATACGTAAAATTATTCTTAAATGATTTCTGGAGTATCAACGTTTCAATTTGGTGAGTTATTTTACTACAGTGTTGATTATTTTTGAATTTTCAGCGCTGTATCAAAGTCATGTCATCAGCCTTTCATGCTCCACTGAAGGCTATCTTTGATTGGTTGATGGTGTTATCTCCATGTTTTTATAATAATTCAAAGCGCGTTGATTGGCTGCCGCCATGCAAAATGATGAAACGAATCACTTCCTGTTGTGTAAATTTTTATTAAAAAAATATTGCATCGCAGTGAATTTTTAATTTATTTTTATTGTGTAATGTATTTTTATTCTTTTGAGTACAACTAACTCCTGCCTATGTTTAGTATATTTTTCAATCCAATTTTTTTTATTGATGAAATTAGAAGAATAGTCTTTGATCATCAAAAACTACCTATTCTTCTAAGGAGTGCAAAAGACATTGGAAATCTTTCCTGATTGTGAGTAATTTATGACTCACCATGTCACAATATCAAGGGTTTGTACCTTGCAGGCTTGCTGTGCTTTTAACAGTTATAACCGTCCTGCACCTCCAAGCAGCATTTATAGGTACCCGCCTTTGAGAGTAGCAAGCTTCGCCTACTGGGTACTTCGTTTGCTTCGCAAGAGTGTCGATTGCTCGGCTTGTTGCTCGTGTATCCACAATTCCACAACTCTCGAGCAAACCTCAAAATATTTGACTAAGGGACTGCTGATCTGCTCGCAGATTAACGCGACCGTCTCCAGCCACCATGCTGCTTACGGGTCGCTTCATTATACTAATTGCCGTAGACTCGTAGGCGGTACATGGTTAATCATGGTTGATCATACATTTTGATGGATACAACGAGGTTTCGCTGACGACGAGTGAATGCGTCTCAAGGCATTCGTTCCTGTTCGATCGTGCCCTTTGCTTGTTCAATCAGCGACTCCAAGCGAGTGTACCTATGCGGTGTCAGGTGTGTAAGTTCAGGAAGTTTTTATACTTTTAATGAATTAAAGCGAATTCTTATTAATGGCAGCTCTTTGGGAGGACTTGTGACCATCTTTAAAATCGCCTTCGTTCGGTTGGTGTTTACTTGGGTCTGTATACAAGGAGTGAGATTGCGTGAGAGCGGTGGTGTGACGTGGCGAGGTTTCGTGATTATGAAACCCAGTAGAAGATATATAAAAAACGGTACTCTTTTTAAATAAAATAAAAATTTATTCAACATAACAGTCTCGTATTACAGAATGTTTTACAATTATAATAATATTCATGTTACGAAACATGATCATTATGAGGACTAACTAAAACCCTTTGCAACTTCTTTTCTATAATCATATTCTATGAAAAATCTTTCATAGACTCCTTTGGTACCGATTGAAACAGTCCTTTTCTGGCCATTTCATCAGCCCAATCATCAAAACAACCTCTCCTGAAAAATAAGAGTTTGGTTAGTTATGATGTATAAAATATATCCTAATTTTAAAATAAATAATATAATTATTTTTTAATTTTTATCTCATTTAGTAAGTAGAAATCGACTAAAAAGATAGGTATTTCTAGTCATGTCAATCATTTTATTAAAATTATTTGTATGATGCTAGCAATACCAATAATACCGCAAAAAAAAAAAACTTAAGAAATAAAATGAATGAAACGATTAGTGTGTCTGTGTGTGATGCATATTTTGTTCGAAGTAAATAGAAGATATTCTTCTAGAATTCATGACATGTGTTGAATGGTGCCCCAATTAAAAGGCCGCTTCAAATACCTGAAGTACAATATTTATTTATCGTCGATTAAAATTAAATAATAAACAAAACTGCCAGTGTTTTGTTGACTTGAGTCACAAATTCACAATCTCACGAACAGCAAGTAAGTATTGTAACATTGCTAGATGAAGCTGTATTTATTGAATTTTAAGAGACTGTATTGTGCCATGTATTAAATTAAGTCGCTTCCATAATGTCAAATGCCTAAGGTCATCCAATTATCACAATCACTTTCTCAAAGCATAGAATTAGGATTCCGCTATTCTAATTCAGTTCAATCAATTATATTTTACTTCTTTAATAAAGACAAAATAGATGTGATAGTCCTGTCATGATAATGTTAGGAACTGGATAAGTAGGCCAAAAATCGTTCCCTAGACAAAACTGGTGAACTCCGGTGAATCATAAACTTGTAGTAATAATTCAACAAAAGATTCTTGTTTGTAACAGAATCTTTTTTTATAGAAACCATGTTTTACCCCAATTAGTGGTCATAGGGTACTTACTAGTCTAGTTCTACAAATAGTATTGCAAAAGGACCAGGAGATCTAAATTGCTAGCCAAAAGCTGTGTATGATTTTTTTTCAATGAACTCAATCAATCTGCCTCGCCTTTTCCCAACTATGTTGGGGTCAGCTTCCAGTCTAACCGGATTCAGCTGAATACCAGTATTTTACATGGAGCAACTCCCTATCTGACCCTCCACAAAACGGTGACTGGGTAATACAATACCCCTTAGTAAGACTGGTTGTCAGATTTTTGGGCATCTGACTACCCGTAACAACTGTCAAAGATCTACGAATGATAGCCAGAACCAACAGCTTAATGTGCTTTCCGAGGCTCAGAGGAGTATCAGTATGTAAATATGGTCACCCATCCCCGGACCAACCCCGGTAAGCGTAGCTTAACCAGATGGATCGACATGTGCAGGTTCTTTTGCCACAAGCTCCTTTTTTTACTTTTATCAAAGAAGTGATTTCTAAAATAAAAAAATGGATGTAAAAGCCCAGTACGGGTCAATCCATCAGGACTGGTCCGAAATTTGTGCAGAAGGCCGCGCAATAATAAAACTAAATAACTAAACATTTTTTAAGATCCAAATGAGTGCATGAGTGAAAGTTTGGAGAGCCTTTGTTCAGACCGGCTATGATTCATCAGCCGTACTGTAAATGTTATAATCGTCAATGCAAGAGGAAGTGGATACCAATAAAAATCAGGATTTTACTTGCAAACTAACTTGTAAATAATCTGCTTCATTCATGACCAAAGAGAAGATGGAAATATTCTGTGAGGGAAAGGGATGTTATCAAAGAAAAGGGTGCGAATGACAGAGTGTCAGTTGACAGTGGAGAATCAATACAACACATTGTATGCAAATAAACATTTCCTATTCTATTTTATTTAAAGGATGGAAGTTGATGATGACTGCTCGTTTCTGAAAAGCCAATATTAGGTCCAACGTCCACTGGCTGCAAGGCAAGGTATTTTTATACAACAAATACAAATATAACTTAATAGTATGACAATAAAATTGAAATTTCAACGGCAACAATGCCGCGGTATCCTTAGGCATGCTGCGACGATTTTCCTTACGCATCATCATTCAAATTTCAATTTTATTGTCTTAAAGTTTATTTATATTCGTCGCATAAAAATCCCTTGCCGTGCCGTGCCGCCAGTGGGTGGTGGGCCCTTAACCACCAAGAGTCAGAAGAGTCAAAAACAGATAATCAAATGAAATTACACAACTTTGGCAGTCAACTATACTCCATTTGAAATAAGATTAGACATTTAAATAAACTTGTTTACAGTCCGTTCAACCGATTTTGACTTCTATTCCGTAGGCATAAGGATGGCATTGAAAGCAAAAACGTGGTTACAATACCAACTGTTTATTACAGCTGTCCATTAGTCATGCCACCAACGCAATAGAAGTCAAAATCGATTGAACAAACTGTAAAAAAGGTTTATTTGAATGTCTAATCTTATTTCAAACGGAGTTTAGGAAATTTTTGTGTGAAAATATTTCATTTCACATTCAGAAACAAGGTAAAGTCAAATTAGTGGAAAAACCGCTCTTACACAGTTTATGCATACATGAAGGCACTGTCAATGTGAAATTGTTACCAAAGTCATGCAGTTGACTGTGCAGGTGCACATCTCCTAAAATATTATTTATCATAAAGATTTCAAATAAACTTCCATACTAATATTATAGCCTGGAGTCCTAGGGCGAAGTCCTGGGGTGGGCCAAGTGCTATTATGTTCTTTCACAGAATGTTTCATTATGTGCATTACAATTTTTAATAAATTACCGAAGATCCTATGGGATATCCCATTTAAATATTTTAAAATAAACTATGTAGATGGTTAGAGAATTGTTTTTATAGCCTACAAGAATTTCTGCAACATAAAAAAAAAATAAGTTTCCTATAGTTTAGTTTCTTAAAAGATGTGCTGTGTGTTTAATAGTTTAACTTCAAAGATGTCTTTTGTTACCTAATGAAAAATACAATTTTAAGTATTTAAGTTTTGTTAAGTGTGTATATTTTATTGTAACTTAAAATGTATCATAATTTAAAAATCCTAATAGATATTTTCCTGTATATTCCGTAGAACTTAGTTAAATAAGTATAAGTACCTATTATGTATCAATGTTAAATTAATTTGCATGCCCTAAACAGGCAAAATATGGACTGTACGTATACTATACCAACTCTTACAACTGGTAACACCTATATTTTCGGCAAATAATAGGATTCTTCTTTTTCTTAGCCATAGCCCACGTTCGCACGGACGTAAAAATATCGCGGCGGGATTTTATCGCGCACTGGATTTTCCGGTGTTGAGCCGAGCGTTGAGAATCCAACAGAGTGTATCCCAGCGCGTCGAAAAGTTGGATAGTCAACTCTCGGCGCTAAGAAGAGAGTTGAAGAACAAGTGTGCGAAAAAAAATTGCCCGTGCGTACCTGTGCTTATCGTATAATCGCAATATTTATTATCATCCAGAGTTCCAGACCACAGCCCAACTTTATCCACTGCTTATAAACTTCTGTCAATCACCATAAAATGATCTAATGCACTCACACCTGCTCTCTATGAGGGGGAGTGGACCTTAATCCACTATGCAGGCCAATGTGGGTTGGTAAACCTCGTAGGTTGTGCCAATCTCCAAACTCTTCAAAAGTTACACCCTAAACAAAATTAAAACACATACATACTTATAATATTCTTTGTAGGCCTCCCTTCTCCGCTTCCCCATAACATAAACGGCTGCACCGGCGGCCAGAGAAATAATGATCGCCTGGGCCAACTTGCGTTTAGTCTGCGCCCAGTGCAGGCCGCGCATGATCGGCTTGCCGCGGCAGGGCGGTAGTTCCGTGGGCGCCGGGGTCATTTTCGGGCACGGTGGGTAGGCGGTTGAGGGGCACGGCGGGTAGGCGGGTGGGGGGCACGGCGGGCACGGGGGCAGCTCGCAGGCCATAGTGCTGGAAGTGTGTGAGAGTTCAGAGGAGATGAGGGGTTTTCTGCTGGGGACTAGTAATTAATTTACATCTTCTCTCTTCTTCAGGTCAAATGAAAAATGGCTCAAAGCTCGCACGGAGGCAGTCACCGGCGGAGCAGAGACCACGATGGACCAGCTATGCGATACACAAACACGGATTGGGAGGCCAAAGAGGCCCTCTATCAACGAGAACTCGACGAAGCAAGAGCTAGGGCCACGCAGATGGAGAAAACCATGCGCTGGTGGTCCGACTGCACGGCCAACTGGCGCGAAAAGTGGAGCAAAGTCCGCAACGAACGAAACAAGGCACGAGA
The DNA here is from genome assembly GCA_948098905.1 of Tiliacea aurago. Classification (NCBI taxonomy): domain Eukaryota; kingdom Metazoa; phylum Arthropoda; class Insecta; order Lepidoptera; family Noctuidae; genus Tiliacea; species Tiliacea aurago. The sequence goes on from OX402597.1 coordinate 6,795,484, forward strand.
AGAATCAAAACAACTTAAAAACAAAGTTGACACACTCTCCAAAGAGCTGTCGACCTCCAAAACAGAAAAGAACGACCTAGAACAACAGTTAATCGAACTGAAAAGAGACAACGAAAAGCTTTTAACTATAGGAGAGAGCAGGATACTAGCTGGCGATCTCACGACTGAAGACGGCGTAGAGTTGAGGCGGAAGAACGTAGGATACCTATCGCCCAATGAACCTTCGATGCGACAAAGAGCCTCATTAGACTCGCACAAATTCTCAAACGTAGACAATGTCCTCGCTAACAAATTAAGCGAGCTAAGACTGCGGCTAGACGAAACAAGTAAGACCCTTCAAAGCGAGAAGGACGAGAAAGCATTCCTTCAAGCCAAAATCGAAAACTTAACCGCAGAACTACACAACATTAAATTGGAAGTAACTCACAGCGATAGAACCTTAGGTTCCACTGACTCCAGTCACAGTGAAGTCGAAAGGCTCCAAAATGAGCTGCAAGACGAAATAGCAGCCAAACAAGTCTTAGAAGAAAAGATCGCCGAACTAAAAATGGAGATAGAGAGGCTGAAATCAGAAAACACAATACAGTGGAGCAAACGAGAGTTGCTGGAAACAGAAAATATTGCAATACTGAGAGAGAATAAGAAGTTGTATAGTCAAGTGTGCGAGTTGAGAGAACAGATACACAAATTGAACCGAATATCGGACGGGAGCGCTTATTTCAGCGATCACAACAGATTAGACTCAAATATACTTTACGTTAGAAAGACTAGCGCAAGCCCAAGGTCCCACGAATCAAGTAACGGGTCTTCTGAAGCCAATTTGCAATTTGACGCCAAAACAAATACTTCCGGTGAAGACGACGAATTAGCGATAGTAGAACGAAGTGACGATTGTTAAATAATTACCTTTTTTAGGATTTTACGTGATCTTTGAGTTGGAAGAAAGTTTAACGAAGTTTGTCAAATTTGAGATAAGAACGTGTAGTTTGTGGTATACGTAATTTATTCTTCTTCGAATTTAGAGCTCGTAGTAGTTTGAAAGAGGTTGTATATGAATATCGTTGTGTGGTTCTCGACTGCGAGTGGAAATGTAGCATATTATTTTCTGAAAAACTTGGAATAGTGATCTCAGTAACTCTAGAAGGACGAACCCATTATTATTTACGACTATTGTAATGATACAGGGAAAATGGTTAATGCCACCATTTTGTAGGCTAGCAAATCAAGCAAACGAAAGTTGATGTTACTGTATTAATATTTTTGAATAGATCTGGGAATAAAACGCGTTATATTTCAAAGCAACATCAAACCCAACTGAACTAACAAGAGAGCTATACGATGGTAAATCTTCAAACAAACATTAAAGTAAATTCTGCAGCATGCTTTGACGGCCTAGACATTCGTATAGTTCCGACAATCGTTAAAATCGCCAATTTATGTGGTAAGAAAGCATTTAAATTGACTAAATGCATTTAAAATCATTCCATTGAGTTTTCAACATTGAATAAGATACACATCATCATTTAGGTACCTACCTTTATGTAATAAAAAATATATTACAAATTAATATATGCTTGGATACATGAGTTTTAGCAAAATGCTAAATTAAACGGCGCAAGGCAAAGGTTACGGGGTCGGAAACAAGTTTTTAAAAATCAGCTTTATTAATTATAGAAATGTTTAGTTCGCAAAAAAAATTGTCGATATTGAAATGAATGAAATTATGTCGAATCCTCCACAAAGTAATATATTTTTCCTAATAAATGATAGACCAGAAAATTAAATACTTCCGCTATCGTAAAGTAGCTATGGGTTCACCAGAACATGTCCATTCCACTTGAAACTCTGCTGACTATCCTACAGCATCGCTCACTATGCATCCTGATGCTGGCAAGTGGACATTTATCGCCTTCACCGCTAATGCACGGGAGCTATTCGCTTGTAATACATTTTACCATGTTACTTTAAAGTAATAAGTGTAGGTATTACAGCTTGAGTTTAAACTCAAGCCGTAATACATTTACCGTCAAAACTAAGAGCCACATTTTCATACAATCGTGGTCATTTCGAAGCCTCGGTTTTCCGTCAGGTAACGAGTTGGATGAGATCTGATGCAGCTCTCCAGAGTACGGATGGACGAGGTCTAGAGCGCCTAAGGCACCCAACTGATCAGACAACCCATTTACACCACAGAGTGTGTAGAGTTCTGAGTGTTCGGATTTCTATACATTTTGATGCTATTTTTTAGGTTTTTTGTTTCAAAGGCAATCCCGGTTTGAAATGTATTGATTAGTTGGGTAGGTTCTCTAGACCTCCTCCATCCGTAATCTGGAGAGCTGCTATCAGATCTCATCCAAATCGTTTCCTAATGGAAAACCGAGGCTTTGAAATGACCTCGTTTGTATGAAAATGTTGCTCTGGGACTTAGTTTTAACGGTAAGTGTAGTTAGTGGTTAGCTTGCGATTATTACGGAGCTCACCTACCTAAGCCACCTGCCTCACCCGGCGATTAGCGAACAAATATTTGTGCAAGCCAACAAGCATTAATTTGATGTGTCAAACGGTACTGTTTCCAAAATAAAAAATAAAAAATTGCCCCCCATAACCAAAACGTATTTATTTACGTTACACGTCCATGTTTGGGTCACAAAAATATGTGTACCAAATTACAACTTAATCGGCCGAATGGATTCGGAGCAAATCGGCTGTGACAGACAGACACGAGTGATCATATAACGGTTCTGTTTTTTTCTTTTGAGGTACGGAACCCTAAAAACGACTTGTTTGTATGACAGAGTTCTCTCCGAATCTTGTACGTTTCTCGAGCGAGAAAATTAGTCGATAGCTAGTCGCTTCTTCGTTGGCGGTGGGACTCCTGCCTATACCTACCTACACTTGCAAAAAATGTTTTGATAACTGCAACAAGACCAAAAACTGGTCAAGTGAGAGTTGGACTAAGACTGGACATATTAATTACACTAAGATTTTATCTTAAAATCACCAGAGAATAAAAAATTAAGAACGTAGCCTTTGCTTTTCGTCGAAAATATTACTCTGTTGTATAAGTGACGAATAGAATCAGATAGGTGTTACATATGCGTTAGTGATTGTTGATCATTGTGATAGTCTAGTTTTACAATATAGGACGACTTTAGATAATTACCTACACCCGGGATACGTGACTATAGACATAACATCCACACACATCATAGGGTAGGTTTACGAACTGTCGGCCATCTGGGATCAGTGTCCTGGAGTCCTAAAATGGACGTTTTGGCAGGATCTTATTAAATGATCTGTGTACAATTCATATCCCGCAATCATCTGTTTGACAGTTTTGTATGGAGTTTCGTAAAATGGTCCACAAATTATGAATTGCTTTAGTGAAGTCTAATGTCAAATAGCAGCAGTAAAACAGATGAATTGTACGCATGAGATAATATTATTATTATTATTCTGCCAGTGTCAATTTTAGCCCCCCTGTCGGGGACGGGTAAAAGACGCTTATACAGGCAGAGCACGGAGACTTTGGTGGCCGCCGCTAGAGCCGGCAACACTTCCCATACAAACCAAGTCACTGTTTACTTGCACTTCGACACTAATTATGAAACTATCGGCTTTCAAGGCGGTCCGTGAGAAGTTGTGCGTTCAACGGTACGAATTTTATCCGCACATAGATCAAAATCGCTTGACACTATTCATCTAATATTGACCTGCTACAGGATTTTGGAGAGCAGTGGTGACCCAGTGGGAAGGGTAACGGCACGACGACGGCTTGTCGAATCCAGACAGGAAAACCTCGTGAGGAAACCGGCATGTTCTAGAACCAACAATTCGAAGACATGTGACATCTACCAACACGCACTGGGCCCGCGTGGTGGATTACGGCCCAGTCCCTCTCACCGAGAGGAGGCCAGTGTCCCAGCAGTGGGAACATAATAAGTTGATTATGCGTAGGAATTTGACCCTTGATGAGCCCTTACGGCCCGAAGCCCCCTTGACGTTAAACTGTGTGGATCTAACATTTTTCGAGTTGTTTCGGAGAGTTGCGTTGCAATCATTCGTTATAATTTATGTATAAGTTTTCCCGGACATGATCAGCAATAGTTCTGCAGCCGACCGAAAGAGGGCGCCTAATTTTATTGGGTTTTCAAATGCCTGTAAATCTACGGAATCCTAGAATAGCGGTGGCCGCCACAACACGACCGTCATGAAAACGGTGGTTTGACTTTACGCTGTCAAAAACGCTCTGGTGACATACTTTCAACGTGTCAGTGACGCAAGTGACGTCATTCGCCGGTAATTGGCGGACGCCATGTGGCGGCACCGCAGTCTTAGTAAACTCTTTACATTCAAGTTCTATAGTTGAAATATTCAACAACGTAACTGAAACCCAACTGTCCGATTACATACTATAAATATTGTCATAATTTACATTGCCTATAAATAACAATACTTTAATTTACAGAACATTTAATATAATAACAATACTTAATTTAAGGCCTAATCTGCTACGTATGTTTGTATATTATTTAAGTTATTTATTTTGCTTAACTTGCCCGAATGAATTAAAAATAATGTGAATTAATTTTCAATATAATTATATTGTAAGCATCATTTATGAATTTAAACTGGTTTAATATAACCATTTATTTGTGTTGGAGAAGAAATGAAGTTCAAAGAAAGTGTCCTACGATGAATACGATATTTAAATTGTATAATATTATAATGTACCTAATTATTAGACATCAATAAAGAAATATCGTGTAGAACATGTCTTTTCATCTTTATTTCAGCCGAAAGACGTCCACTGCTGGACATAGGCCTCCCCAAGCACCGCCACTTCAACCGGCGCATTTCCGCATCCAGCGTATTCCTGCGGCCTTCACAAGGTCGTCGGTTCTAATGTCTTTTTGTTTTCTTGTAAGTCTACCAATAATTTATAAGTACAAGCTTTTTACCCGACTGCGGCGGAACCTAAAAGAACCTAATGTTTTTCATTGACACGTTTCGTTTCGTTGGATTGATTGTTTTTGATTGAAAGGCGAGCTCTCAGCAGCAGTCCAAAGTCCGGAATATGGTGCCAGTCACTGAAGCTGGGATGCCTGATAACATTGAACTTCGGCCAACTTCGTATTTCCGAGGATAGCCGAAGATACTTTTTACTTTTAAAAATACTGTCAGAAATTACACAAGACGAGAAAATACAACAGTTTACTCTCAAATATTTATTTAATAGATTACACAATACATGATTGATAACCCTGTTTTACAATTAATATAATAAAATAACTAAAATATTATCACAGAAAACATGAATTAATTTCTCACAGAAATGAATAAAAATATTTAATGGAAATATAGTATGAATTATCATAATAATAGAGTGTATTCCTTCAAACATACAAAAACATTGGTAGTGTTCGAATAGGCAACCAAAAAATTAAAGTGAGCACGATGTCTAGCGGTCGAACACAACATTAACTCGATAGAAATAACTACAAAAAAATAAGAAATAAAGTACCTAACAGTTTTTCTTACACAACAATGTACATAATAATGTAGATAAATATTTACAATGTTTACACCGACACTTGCATCCAAATAATTACCATTCAGCACACTTCCTTCAGTTTGCTGTTTTATTATTTTTACTTTCAAAATTATTTTTTTGTTTGAAATTTTGAATTGTTTAGTAGCAATCCATGTTACCTGCCTGTTAATTTGTATGAGGCCACTAAGTGGGGCGTGCTGGCCTGTAACACAGTTTTTTTTTCTAAAACCTAAGACAGGGTACTCGTACGCCTTCCAAAGGTTTGGGACCCCAAGGTCTCGAGATATGTCTCGGAATCGAATAATAATCAGGTAGTTAACTCTTCGTAGTGATCTCCGGAACTCAGTAACTTGGAATACGACATATTTTGCCTATACGATGCTGAATGTACGTTATGTAATTTTATGATTCTACTAGTCTTAAAAATACTAATTATCTTCACCTCTGAAAGTCCTTCGGCTTAACTATTGCTATTATAACTAGAGATCGGATAATCGGATGCATATTTACCTAAAGCACGTTTTTTTTTCGGACAAAGGATACAAAGTATGGAAACGGCTTCTTAAAATGTATCTTTATTCCGAAATCATGGGGTTTCAGTTTTAACAGCGTGTAGGTAAACAATTTTGTATTCCTAAGTATAAGAAATATTTCTTATCTATTTAGAACTAGGCCAGAATTTTGTGGAAAATATATCACGTTTAAAAAACACTATTAATATTTCTTCAAAACCTTTTATTCTAAAACGAAATATATTTATTCGGGGATACACAGTACAAAAGAGTAGTTCTTAAAAATTCGTCAGTCCTGGAACCGTACCGAAGCGCACTCCATACTAGTCAACTCTCAAACTTTAGGTGAATATGCATCCGAATATCCGATCTCTAATTATAACATAACACCTACATTAATAAAGTTGAGCCATCAACTTATTACACTTTAAAGACTCTTTGGAGTATAATAACCAAAATTAACTGCAGAAAGTGTCAAGGTGAGTTATGGCGATGGGTCATGCTCATGGACAGTCTGGGGCGGAATTTCCACCGAAGCAAAAACTGGCCTTGAGGTTGTGATGGGACCACACTGTTGAAATAGCGACCGATATATTCGTCAATGCCTAGAGGCTCATGTGATGCCATATGCTGAGTTTGTGGGCCATGATTTCATTTTTATGCATTTTAATGTAAGGGCGCACCCTGCAAGAATTGTTCGAAAATACCTGCATGACGCTAGTATCGTAGTAATGGAATGGCCAGCCAGAAGCCCTGATATGAATCCAATATAGCACATAAAGGATCAGCTGAAGAGGCGTGTTCCAACTAACTAGCTCCAGAAACTTTGCAGGAGCTCAAAACTGCCATCTTGGAAGCATGGAAAAACATTCCACAGCACTTCATAGTGCGTGTGACTGACTTCAAAACTACTTAATATTTTTTTTTTTTTATAAGATACAAGACCTTTAAACAAAAATATGCAAGGTAGAACGATTCAGAAGTCCGGGAGCGTAATAGTTTTAAAAAAGAAATCTGAGAGAATGACTGATTTAATTAAAACAATATTATTTTGTTTTAGCTTATATTGTGCTATTGCAGATTTTGATGAAGTATTCAGCGTAGACCAAAAGGAGACCAGAGCAGAGTATTTTCTGATGGCATTGAATAATAAACAATATTAACAGTTCCTTAAAGTGCATATTTGCATGTAATAAGCATTCTGCATTAGTCCGACATACTGCAGTGTCTCAAGACGAAAGTCTTTGACCAGTGCGTGTTTCCAGTGATGACCTATGGTACTGAAACGTGGTCGCTCACAATGGGCCTTATCAGAAGGCTAAAAGTCACCCAAAGGGCAATGGAGAGGGCTATGCTTGGAGTTTCCCTACGTGATCGAATCAGAAACCGAAGGTAACCGACATAGCCCGAAGAATTGCCAAGCTTAAGTGGCAGTGGGCAGGGCACATTGCTCGCAGAACTGATGGCCGATGGGGCAGAAAGGTTCAGGAGTGGCGACCGCGTACCGGAACACGTTAGTGTTGGAAGGCCTCCTAAAAGTTGGACCGATGACCTTGTGAAGGCCGCAGGTATACGCTGGATGCGGGAAGCACAGAACCGGTCGAATGTCCAGCAGTGGACGTCTTTCGGCTGAAATGATGTTGATGATGAAGCATTCTGCGAAATACGATCGGAACTAGCACTTAGACAGTTGAGAATCGTAAATTATTCTTTCATCAAACTATCCCTGCTTGGAATGACAATGTCAAGGTTATTTCATGTCAAAATTAGCCACAGGTAACATACCCATCCTTTTAAATCTAGATTTCACTATTGTCTTCTTCAAATCCCTCTTATGTGTATCTGTTGTCGACGTAGATGGTAAATTTAGCCCGGAAGTCGATGGCTGGTCCAGTTCATCAATAAATTCTATTTCGTAAGGATGACTGACTTCGCCTCTTAAAACATCTAACCTATCAAATTCAAGGTCTTCCGGCATTCCATCTTGGGAATTTGATTTATTGAACTTCGTCAAATCCAGGTCTTCATCACACTCCAACTCATCCGCAGTTCCGAAGTCAGAGCCTTTCGCGGCATAATCGCTGTCAGACGAGGAATCGGATGCTTTTCTTCTACGTTTTTTACCTCTATTATTGTTGGTTTTGGTTGTTCTGTCTATGGATGTACTGGATTTTGATCTGTGGAGGTTTTAATATTGTTTGAGGTTTCTTCTAATTAAGGTAAAATGGTAAATATTATTCTACAGGCATAAAAAAAAAATTGATGTGTGACAGCACGGTTGGCGCAGTGGTTAAGCGATTGACTGCAGCGCGCTGCGTGTCGCGGGTTCGATTCCCGCACTGAAACAATTTTTGGATGACCTACAAGTAGTTGCTCCGGGTCTGGCTGTTTGTGTATGTGAATTTAAATGTTTGTAAACGTTCCCACAATACAGGAGAAATTCCTAGTGTGGGGCAAGGTTTAAAAAAAAAAAAAAAAGAATATCTTTTCTCTCTCTTTTTGTGGGAGTGATTTCGTAAAAAGGGACGGAAGTGAGTAACAGATGACAGCTTGACCTATGTCTTCAGGTCATGGTCTACTCATGTGCCAAATTTCATCCAAATCTGTTCAGGGTGAAAGCGTAACAAACAAATTCACTTTCGCATTTATAACATTATAATATACATATTCTAATTAGTGATATCCAGGAACTCCTCCATTTTCAAATAGTTTCATTTCACGTCTAATGCTTTTGACGAAATCTGACTCATTTTGTAGAGATAAAACTACGATAACATGGCGCGCCCCTCCAAATTACTGTTTCAATGTGTGTAGTCTAGTGGCGAAAGCACCGTATAACACGATTCCTACCGGCTTCCCTTCGGAAATTCGGAACGCAACCACTCTATCGTTAGTGTTTAATAATGCCAAATAATATAATAACCACATTGTAGGTATTTAATACACCATACAATTAAAACATTACAAAACGCCTACATTACATTTTTTTGTCTTTATATCCCAACAACAAAACATTTTGCTCTAAAATAACTCAGTGAGTTCAATTTTTATACAAAATCGACGCCATGACGAGTTTATTTTTTATAGAAAAGATTTTTTTGTTCCGGCTTAACTCTCTTATAAAATTACCCTTCGCCACTGGTGTAGTCACATCCTTACGAATAAAAATAAATCCTTGGATTTATTTTTGTTTGCCGGCCGTCTTAGTACGCACACATGCGTTGTGAGTCTTAGTGGCGCTTTGTAAATACTTTCACAAATACTTTTAAACGTTATCAGCCTTATTATAAAACAAGATTTATATTTTGACATGGCTTACACCATGGAGCCAGTTTTTGTAATAAGAACGTAACAGTGATTGAAATACCGTTCTTTATACAAAACTGAAAACTTAGTTCGGTACTAAGTTGACAGTTTTGTGTTTAGGAACTTTACCATAGTCGGAATAAAGTTCGAAATTCAATAATGGCTCCATGTTTTAAACCTGGGTCTGAAGATAAATCTTGTTTTGTAAGGGTTTGAAGATTTGAGTTTTGGAGGGGCGCGCCATGTTATCGTAGTTTATCTCTACATCAGGAGGAGTTGACTATTTCCTACTCTTATCAATTTCTAGCTTTCCTTCAGTGTAAGTAGCAGTTGGGATTATTGCCTTGATTCTTGACCGGTTCGTGATTCTGCTAATAATGCCAAATTCAATCCGGATTTTCGGGACTAGAAAACGGTCGGGATCCCGAGACTGGATTCTCTAATTTCAACGTATGTTACGTTTCACTATAACTAAACGTACCCACGAAAACTACAACAAAAAAAAAACACAAAGGCAATACGTACTTATTGTCGACTCCAATACGATGTCTTATGGGCTTGACTTGAGCCTTCATCGCTTTACTCTTTATATTCTTAATAGCATCACCGCTGCTACTGGATTCTCCTGAAAAATATTGAGTAGTGAACAAAAATTGGCCAGGGCTTTTTAGGGTTCCGTAGTCAAATGGCAAAAAACGGGACCCTTATGGATTCGTCATGTCTGTCTGTCCGTCCGTATGTCACAACCACTTTTTTTCCGAAACTATAAGAACTATACTTTTCAAACTTGTTAAGTAGATGTATTCTGTGAACCGCATTAAGATTTTCACATAAAAATAAAAAAAAGCCCCATTGCAAAAAAAATCAGCTGTTCCCTACATTTTAACGAATTATTCGAACATAAATGTAGGGAACAGCTGGTATTTTTTTTTTGCGATTTCAGTTTTGGTCCCATAGTAAAAGTTGTTCATAATGATGAGTACAATGACCCCTTAAGAGGTTATTGACGTTTTAAAAATAACCCTGTATATAGTAACTGGCTTCTGAATGTCAGATAGGCAGTTGTTCCATGTTAAATACTGGTATTAAGCTGCATCCAGTTAGACTGGAAGCCGACACAAGCCGAACCTTAGAACATCTTTAAAATAAGAATAAATTAATGTACTTCTTTTGTCTGATAATGAATCTTACCACCGTTTTGATCATTAATGATTCCGCTGATGATGTTCTTCAAAGACGTGCCCAGCTCATTCGCGAAGTTTGCGTCCAAGTAGTTAAGGTTGCGGTCATCGCGCGGCACTCCTGCAACAATAGTAAATGATACATATTATACACACACAGGACATATACAGGACTTTGTTAGGGTTCCGTACCAAAATGGTAAAAAGGAACCCTTATGGTGAGACAAAGTCTGTCTGTCTGTTACACCTGGATATCTCAAAAACTACTAATGATATCAACTTGAAATTTAGAATCGTTTTAGATAACGTTTGCCCAACTATTTTGCATACAGGATTTTTTTTTTAAACATATCTTTTTTGCAAAAGAGTTAAAATTTGAAGTGGGGCTACAAGGGCATGTGGGGTATCATTTATGAAAGAACGCTATTTGCACACTCTCAATTTTATTTTTTGGCAGCAGTATCCGACTTTTGATGAAAAATGTAAAAAAAAAATACCCCCCCGCCCCCCCTTATCTCCGAAGTTTGCATAGACAAAAATCTGAAATTATTCTATGTGATAGAAGTTTATGTAAAGATTACAGGAAAAATAAAACGATATCTAAGAAATTTATATTTACGATATTTAAGAAATAAATACCACAGCGCTGGTATTCTGATAGGGCCCAATTGAACGGCCTATCCAACAATACCCCGCTTCAAGGGATATACGAGAAAAAAAATATCATTCCCACTTTACGTGTAAGGGAGGTACACAAAAAAATTTTTTTATTCATCATGTTATTTTAGCACTTTGTCGAAGTGATTAATATGTATACCGATGCCAAATTACAGCTTTCTAGTTTAGAATCTCTGAGCTATGCCGGAGACAGACAGACGGACATGGCGAAACTATATGGGTTCCTTTTGACCATGGAACCCATGGAAAAGGGACAAAAAGGGCGCTACTGCATATCTGCGCCTAATGAGACGATCTAATTTGAAGTATTTTTTGAATACCAGCGGTTTATTGTTCGGTTTGGAGGTAACTTTGAAATTTTTTTCTATCAAGAAAATTTTATGGAATCGCGTTTTCGTCAAACATAGTACTTAACTTTAATCCTCAACTTTACCATAAATTTATTTAAAAATTAATGTTGCAGTATTTTCGACATAACGGAGGATTATGCTAAGCCATTTGAGATAGTATAGGCTCTTTAAGACGCAGATATATGCCAGTGACCTTGAGTGGTTAGCTTGCGTGTTCTGTACTGAGCTCACGCAACGCGTCGTACGTTCAGCCAGTAATAGGACTCGCCCATCAAGGAGCGCTGTCCCCAATTTGACGCATTATTAATTTATTATACACAAACCAAAAGGTATTTTAATAAAACGCGTATACTAAAAGAACAATAATTAAATTATCTTTAAATTGGTGAAGGTTTCAGAAAAATACGCTTGGTAGATTTTGCGCCATTCTCAGTTTTTTATCCGCGTTAGACATAACTTTACAAATTAATTTCACTATGTTATATAAACATAATTTAAAATATTCACATATTAAATCATTGAGAAAATTCTCTAATTTAACATATATTTTTTTCAAATCATTAACACTACTCGTTTAGGCGTGATCTTCAGTATAAAATCATTAAAAGTCGGTTATCGTCGCCTTAACCCTCAACTGTACCATAAATTTATTTAAAAATTAATGTTGCTGTATTTTCGAGATAACGGAAGATCATGCTAAGCCATTTGAGGTAGCTCTTTACGATAATAGTGAGTCATCAGTGCAACTGCAAGGTAAAGATGTTTTAATTTTAATTTGTTGCGACCCGATTGGTCGAGGGCTAGGACAACGATGACTAACTATTTTATTAATGCGAATGGACTATTTTTATCACTTTTTTTTTGTGTGGGCATCCCCTTTATTTTTTTTTAGGGTTCCGTACCGAAATGGTAAAAAGGAACCCTTATGGTGAGACTAAGTCTATCTGTCTGTCACACCTGGATATCTCAAGAACTACTAATGCTATCAACTTGAATTTTAGAATAGTTTTAGATGACGTTTGCCCAACCATTTTGCAAGCAAGAAAGATATTTAAAAAAATATATCTTTTTTGCAAAAGGGACTGAAAGCGGGTCTTAATTTTTTTTAAGGCAGCATAGTTTTCGACTTTTGATGAAAAATTTAAAAAAAAATACCCCCCCCCCCCTTATCTCCTAAGTTTGCAGAGATAAAAATCTGAAATTATTCTATATGATAGAAGCTTATGTAAAGATTACAGGAAAAATAAAACGATATCTCTAAATAGCACAGTTTTTTCAGAAATCATCAACATCATATATTCGTACGGAACCCTCGGTGCGCGAGTCCGACTCGCTCTTGATCGTTTTTTTTATTATTTGTTGTTATAGCGGCCATAGTTGTACACACTATGTTAAAATTTCCAGACTCTTACCTATTACGGTTCAAAGGATACAGCCCTGTGATAAACGGACTCCAAAACCCGTCCTGTGCTAGTCCGACTCACACTTGACCGCTTTTTGAAATATCATGATTGATGTGTAAAAGTGTTTGTACAAACTACAGAAATGAAATCATTTATCAAAACAAGGGAGAAGATAGAAACAAGACTTCTATGTTTACCTGGGATATTCTCTTTCGCATTGGTGTACCGAACGGTGAGGTTCCTCAGTTCTCTTATTATGTCCAGTTCTGTATTCTGCCTGTAGAATACTCCTTTAGGACGTACTCCTACTTTGTCTATGGTTGAGTAGCCTGGTGACAAAGAAAATAAAGTATTAGGCCGTGTTCAGATAACCCGCGCCGACCACGCGTTGGTCCCGCCGTGCACCCGCGTTCGCCACGCGCAAAATCCGCGCACGCCACGCGCCCGCCTCGCTCCCGCTTATACTACTTATTATTTCATCAAAAAACGCCCTTGATCACAGTCAATACGGCACTAGCCGAAGCGCGGGCACAAGGCGTGTGCAGCGCGTGTGCGGGGAGAGCGCGGAGCAGGCGTGAGGCGGGCGTGGGGTGTGTGCGGGTCGACTTCGATAAATGCAATTTGAGATCTATTGACTCAAATTATATACAACAAATTTCAAAGCGGGGCGGGCGAGTGGCGTGTGCGTAGCGGGCGCGTGTCGTGTGAACGCAGCCTTAGTGTTTATTATCAACCTTAATACATCAAAGTAAACCCTAAAACCAATACAGGAAAACTTTAATGATTAAAGTTTTCCTGTATTGGTTTTAGGGTTCCGTACCTCAAACGGACAAAACGGAACCCGTATAGGACCACTTCCGTTGTCCGCCTGTGCGTCTATCTGTCCGTCTGTGTGTCAACAATACAGAATAATAGAGCATTATTATTATTATTGGTTGTTAATGTTTCTTCTTATTTAAGAGAGATTAAGAAACCTTACACACGGGTCGGGACCACGTATGTAAGGCAAAATTTCAATAGAGAAGGTGGATGACAGTGTTGAAGAAGTCAGGAGCTTTCGGGTGATGCGACAAGTGGTAAGAATGGTGGCTTTTTGGAGCATGTAAAGTGTGTGATTAGGCATCTGTAGGCTCTTGACATTTCTCGGGACCCTGGGGTCCCGTCCCGGACCTTTGGTAGGCGTACGAGGGGCCGAAGCCAACTCGCAGAGGCCTGTTAGACGTTTTTCATCAAAAGAGGCACCAATTGACGACTATCCCTGATCGCACTATGCAAATGCCCCCAAGGACAACCCCCGATTGGTGTAGGACCATTTGCAGGATGTGAAAACAAAGATATTGGATTATGGGTAGAGTGGACTGGTAACCTAGAACTATGGAAAGAGTATGGCCCCTGCCTGACCAATGATTTATATACAATACAGATAAAGTAGTAGGGGGTGACTTGCACACTCAATAATGGGCCCTGGAAAACGGTCGCTAGCACATAGTATCGTAGCGACAAGGGGGCAACATGTCCTGAGGTGCTTATGACTGGTGGCTCGCACGGCTATCAGGACAATCCCGGAATACGGTGAAGATCCCTACCAGCATCTTACTGGAATACTTTCTTCCTCCGAGCATGTTTGCTCTTGCAAATCTCCAAGCCAGCCAGTAAAGGCAAGAAAGAGGTGGGAGCTGTATTCCTCGTCAGTGTTCACTCCAGCCGGCCAATACAGGAAAGCCAGAGGTGAGGAAGAAGACTTCTCCTGGGAGATAGGGTCTGTGGGGTCGCTACTGCCCAACTACTTGCCACATGCTGCCCTGCAGGTTCATTTATATCTCTTGTCTGGCTCCTCACCCTAGACCTGTTTCGGCAAAGTAAACTCTACCGGCTCAGACCTAGAGTTCAAGACCGCGCAAGCCCCTCCATGATGTCAATGTAGAGATAGGGTGGGGGTTATTATTGGGGTTGCGACAATCGTCGATAGGATCCGGCAATTGGGACTCGAGGTGGCCTTGCACAAGTCCGAGGCCATGTGTTTTTATGGTCCTCGGAACGCGCCACTGTCGGATTCCCAGATAATGGCAGGAGGAGTTCACATCGGCGTCGAGTCGATGATGAAGTACCTGGGACTCGTCCTCGACAGCCGGTGGAACTTCGTGGAGCATTTTCGACGTTTGGCTCCCAGACTGGAGCGGGCCGGGGCTGCCTTAAAGCGGCTCCTGCCAAATCTAGGGGGTCCAAACGCCTCCTGCCGGAGGCTCTACGCGGGGGTCGTGCGGTCCATGGCCCTTTACGGGGCACCGGTGTGGGCGCGTTCTATAAGGCTGCGACCAGCCCAGCGATTGAACGCGTTCCAAAGGGTCATGGCCATCAGGCTGGTCCGAGGATACCGCACGGTCTCCCGTGAGGCAGCGAGCCTCCTTGCCGGACTACCGCCATGGGATCTGGAGGCAAAAGTCCTCGCGCACGTCTGGGAGTGGCGCGAGGAGGCGAAACGCCGGGGTGAAACTTCGCTGCCGCGAGAAATCACGGCACAGCGGACAGAGCTCCGGCGGGATCTTATGGCGGCATGGAGAGTGCGATTGTCGCAACCCAGCGCTGGGCACGCCACAATTGTGGCGATAAGTCCCCTCTTTGAGGAGTGGCTAGAGAGGCGCCACGGCGTCCTCACCTTCCGCCTGACACAGGTCCTCACCGGACATGGTTGCTTTGGGAGGTTCCTGTTTAGGATAAAGCGGGAGGAAACGCCCGGGTGTCACCACTGTGTGGATCGCCCGGAGGACACGGTGGAGCATACGGTGGAGGTCTGCCCAGCTTGGGCGGAGCACCGCCGTGTCCTCACGGAGGCGATCGGCGGCGGCGATCTCTCGCGTCCGGCCCTGGTTCAGGCCATGGTTCGGAGCGAGAGTGCATGGGAGGCCGTCACCTCCTTCTGCGAATTAGTAATGCTTGCGAAGGAGGAGGCAAACGCGTGAGGGAGAGGCAAGGTTCGCGCCCTCGCACACCTAGTCGCCGCAGGAGACGCCCCGGGCGTCGGGAGTCGCAAGCCGATTTCCGGCCACCGTAGGCGCGGGCCTGCGGACGGTGAGCGATGGGTAGCTCACCATCCGATAACGACCAGGCCCGGGTCAACGGAGCGTCGTATTCCACGCGCGCCTCAAAGAGTTGTCAGCACCAACTGACGGGGTCCGCTAGGGCCAATGCCTGCCAGGGTTGCGAGTTTGTCCGAAAGGGATATCGTGGCCCTGGCACACAGACAAATGAAGGAATACGGGTGGGTTTTAGTCAGTAAAAGTCTGAAACGCCCTCCCGCTGCGCCCAGAGCGGGAGAAGTTATTTGATAATTTACCAGCCAATTATTATTATGTTATTGATCTTTCCCTGAAGTTTATCAAGAATGCGTGGGACATATAAGGGTCAATTAAATTGGTTAGAGAAACTCCGCAGATGTCATGTGTCTCTTCAAGTACCTACACGTACAAGTAGTACAGGCGGTCGTTGACCCCAAAAAAAAGGATGATCAATTCTTTTTTTTGTTTGATCGTGTTTAGACATCGATACCCATCACGTCACGTCACCTCTACCTAGGGCAAGTTTTCCAGCTTGGTAGGCACAACTTTGAGAAAGAAGCCGACAAGGATCCGGCTGGGTTGGGCAGCGTTTGGAAAACTTCGTCAAGTCGTCTCGTCGCCAATCCCGCAGTGTTTGAAGACTAAGGTCTTCAAACAGTGCGTCCTGCCCGTTATGATATAGGGTGCCGAAACGTGGACACTGACAGTCGGGCTGGTCCACAAATTCAAGGTCACTCAGGGTGCTATGGAGCGGGCTATGCTCGGAGTTTCTCTGAAGGATAAGATCAGAAATGAAGTTATCCGGAAGAGAACGGGGAGCCTGCAGACTTGCAGAGTAAGCAAGCGAAGTGTCAGTGGGCTGGCCATGTTTATCGAAGGACCGATGGCCGGTGGAGCAGACGAGTCCTGGAATGGAGACTGCATATCGGCAAGCGTAGTGTGGGACGCCCCCCAGCTAGATGGACCGACGACCTTAAAAAGGTGGCTGGGACAGACTGGATGCGGAAGGCGGAGGACAGGGTGTTGTGACGCAGCCTGGAAGAGGCCTATGTCCAGCAATGGACTGCTATAGGCTGAGTTGATTGATTGACCCATCACGTCTGGGCAGTTTCGCTAACTAATCTAATTTTACCCTGTATATGTTTGTTACCATGACCTGAAGCAATTTCATCCATCCTGTGTCAATTCTTAGCAGACTACGTACCTTCCAAATACTTCCTGATGGAATACTCCATGCCCCTCTCTCGCAGCACAGCGTGGTACTGCACCGGGCCCTGTATGAGCACCGAGCCCAGCACATACAGCACATCTTGTCTTCTGTCACGTCTGGCCACTAACTCTATGCGTTCTAAAGCACGTATATCTTCTTGGACTAGACGGAGCGATGCGAAGTTTGAGTATGGCTGTAAGTGCATCAGGCTGTAGACTAGGAAGAGGCCGGCTACTGATTCCTGGGGGAAAATAGTATATTTTTTTGAAGAACTCTCCTTTGGATAGCTTTTAACTTTCATGGTAAATTATTTGATTGGCTGCTTTTATATCGTTACTCGAAGTGAATTAACTGGTGAAATGTGGGTGTTCTCTCTGCCTAACTCTTCAGGGAATACTGCCGTGACGTGATATTGTGTGCGAATTAAAGCATGCACTGACAGACTGACAGGTCCACTCAAATCTGTGTGGTTCTTTCCAGAAAAGACCATCTCAGATATTCATCATTCTGTATGATCCTCATATGGCCAAGATTATATCTGGCCTTTAAGAGAGTGTGACCTCTGGGTTTGTTTCTGTCTTTCCTCTCAGAGTTGTTGGTTAGGAAACACCAAACTCATCTAATTTTAAACCATAACCTATTTTTGATGTGTAAAAGCGTTTTTTGAATCAATTTAGAGAAATATACATAACATAACGCCCGCTGATTTGCGCTAGCCTTTATGCTGTCGCACATTTGCACGGGCCATATTTCCATAACAATCAAGTCCAGTCAAGTAAGCAGTAGTGGCCCAGTGGTAAGTTCCCGACTTACAAGTAGTGGGTTGAAACCCAGGCAGGCGCTTTACGTTGTGTACATAATTTCCTTATTTTTGCTCTCAAAACGGTGAAGGAAAACATCGTGAGGAAACCGGCATTTCCTAAAACCAAAATTCGAAGACATTCCAACCCGCACTGAGCTCGCGTGGTAAATTACAGCCCACTCCCTCTCAAAGAGCGGAGGTCTGTGTCCCAGCAGTGGGAACATTATAGGCTGATTATGCTATACATAACATAACATCACGCCTTGTTTTCCAAAGGCAAGGACAGAGGTCTAGCTATAGTACGATGACCCACATTTCACCAGTTATGTTTAAGTCCCATGTCATAGGGGGCGAGCCTATTGCCATCAACCGGGCATAGTCTAGAGTCTGACTCCAGACTGGGAAATTCCAGATAGATATAGATAAATCCAATAGTACTTTGCTCGACCCGGGAATCGAACCCAGGACCTCATGCTTAACGGTAGCGCTTCCGACCAATGAGGTTTCGAGAAATATATTATTGTAAATAAAAAAAAATAAACATTTATTTTGGATCAAACAGTTGTACACATTTTATAAACCTGCCAAACTGCGTGACAGTTTGTCGGCAGGATTAGCGCTCGTCTTAAAATATTTGGTTTACACGATAAATAGCATACTTCTTCATCTAAGAAGGTAGATCCAGGTAGTTTTTAACTGGTTCAGTGATCGATCAATTACTGCCACATGTTGCGACCATTTCATTCAGCAGTCCAAGCTTAAAGGGTTCAGTAGTCCCCACTACTGAACCCTTTAAGCTTGAGTGAGTTAAGACTAGATTCGGTATCTTGAATAGTCAATTGATAATAAGGATTAAAAAAACAGGCACATTTTTTTAATCAGACAATAGGCAGACTGAAATTTGAAATGTAATTGCAATAGATTTTTATAATTTTTATTTTTAATGGCTTGATATTTTTATAACGTTTTTACAGTTTGACTTTTACTATTTTATAATTGACATTTTAGTTTTTGTAGATTCTGACATTTTATATTTTATCTTGGCAATTTTAATTATTGTTTTTTATTATTTTTTTAGTTTTATTTAATGAGTTGTTATGTATGTTTAATTGGTTACAATTTTATTTTGGGTATTGGTCTGTTTGGATAGTGTGTGTAGTCTATTTCTATTAATTTATGTTTGGCAATGGGTGGTATTTACCTGAAATAAATGAATCTATTATTATTTTTATTATTAGAAGTTGAAACTCTGAAAAAGCTTGATTTGAGAAAAAGCATTTTCTTATTTGACTACTGGTACCTTTTTACTAAATTTTTCTCTTAAAATTTCTGGTAGCTAGAAACATCATATAAAGTAATTTACTACATGAACTTAAACATAGATAATTGAGCATTAATTAATATTATTAATACCCAATTAAAATCGCGAAATGCAATTTTTCCACTCAACTTTACAATACTACTAGGTTACTAGGGCGTCAATCCCGGCTATCCCTCAGCAACAAACTACTTGTTTACAAGGCTATAAGAAAGCCAATCTGGACCTACGGGATAGAGCTCTGGGGCTGTGGTAGCAACTCCAATATCGAGATCCTCCAGAGATTTCAAAACATTGCTTTAAGAACTATTTCAAGTCAACACTGGTTCGTAAGAAACACGGAAATACATGAATACCTGGAGATACCGACCGTAAAGGAGGAAGCCTGTAAAATAAGCAAGAGATACAAAGAAAGACTCAACAAACACACAAATGAATTGGCTAAGAACCTAGTAACTCGACAGGAAGATGAAACTCGCCTAAAAAGATGGCAAATACTAGACATAGACCAGAGAAACCAACTATTTAGTCTCTACCAACTCTTTCGGTGCTGCCTCGTAAGGCCCAACTATACCCCTGCCCCCTTATTTTTGTCATTAAAATTAGGTCGTTGGGCCTTACGAGGTTGGAATCGCACCGAACCCAAATTAATCCCAGAAAACATCTGATTATGGCTGAAAGCCGATTGTAGATTAATATAAAAAAAATATATATAAAAAAAAACTTTACCATAATGCGTATATAGAGTTATCTCGGAAACTGAATGCCGAAAACTGGATCTTTTTTGCTTGGACGCCCACACATTATTTATCACATATTACTAACTGATAATATTCTTTTAAGGTAACCCGATAATCAGGGTTGAAATGCAAAACTGCAGTTAAGTAAATGCTATCAAGCTACCAAAAATTGGACTGATTAGAAACTTGGTACCTTGATGCAAGAGCTCACCTCAAAATTGCTAGTATCAGCCACCATGTAATGCTTGGCTATGTGTAGTACTTCTTCTGATAGTTCTGCTAATTCTGCACCTGAAGATCTTCCCCTACAAGCAAAACAGATTAGTTTTATAAGATGAACAGTTTACTTGCATGGTAGGAGGTTGGATGAATATGTGGTTTCCCTGGTATCTCATTAAGACACAGATATATACCAGTGACCTTTAGTGGTTAGCTTGCGTTTTCTGTACTGAGCTCACGCAACGCGTCATACGTTCAGCCAGTAATAGGACTCGCCCATCATGGAGCGCTGTCCCCAATTTTACGCATTATTAACTTATTATACACAAAATAAAAAAAAATAAAAAATTATCTTTAAATTGGTGAAGGTTTCAGAAAAATACGCTTGGTATATTTTGCGCCTTTCTCAGTTTTTTATCCGCGTTAGACATAACTTTACAAATTAATTTCACTATGTAAGTAATATAAACATAATCTAAATATTCACATATTAAATTATTGAGAAAATGCTCTAATTTAACATAATATTTTATTTCAAATCATTAACACTACAAGTCGGTTATTGTCGCATTAACGGCTTATCTATGTAAGTGTCTATTAACTGCTCCCAAATTACAATCTTTATTTTAATTTTTTTAATATTTCCTTGATATAATCTTTTCATTATTTGACAATATACCTACAATTTTAATTTCAACAAGGTTTTTACTCTTATTATTTAAAAAATATTTTATACATATTTTTTTTATATTTTGTGAATGTTGTAGGCTATATAGACTGTAGATTTGTAGACCATTTTCTATTTTGTTAAGTACCTGGTACTTGGTGACGGGCCTACAGCGTCCTCCCATACACTGTAATTTGGCAACATTGTAAAAGCCAATTATTTTTAAAACCATGTAGTTTCTTGCCAGATCTTCTCCATATTAAATTACCAATTGGAACCGTGTAGGTATATGTGAAATAAAATATTTAGTTTTGATTTGAGGTTGTGAGTTGCTGATTTCCAGTGTTACTAAGCCTCCGCTGTGTGTCCGTCCGTCTCTCTATCAGCGGGCTGTATCTCATGAACCATTATAGGTAGACAGTTGAAATTTTCACAGATTGTGTACTTATATTGCCGAAATAACAACAAATTATAAAAATAAAATAAAGTTCAAAAATTAACTAAAATTTAAATGAAATTTGAATTTCGCGGGCTACCTTAGTGCACCCCCCTTGAAATGTGTTTTTTTGGCGTTGTTTGCTAAATATTGTACAGTGGTACGGTACACTTCGTGTGCGAGTCCGACTCGCACTTGCCGGTTTTCTAATTTGGTAAATGTATACAATAAATTCAAATTACTATCATGCCAGCAACATAAGGAAGGAGAATTTGGTAAACACACTGCTTAGGACGATCCTCTGACCTTGCATATTATTGACTTTGGTCAGTGGGTTTCTCAAAAGGTAATCAATCTAATGCTACAATTTGTAATAATATTGTTCTTTATTTTTGCAGCATTAGCTTAATTTTCATAATTGTTGTTTTGAAGTCTGTTTCTCTCAATATATCTAAATGAACCAACTTACTGGAATATACACGAAAGCTGCATTTCCTTCCATATGTCTGAGAATATCTCAAAAGTGAGGGTTTCTGCTTGCAGGCAGCGGTGTATGAGTTCATCGCAGTCATCTGCGAAGCCATCAGCTATATACACTTCACCTTGTAAGAATGCCATTGCTAGAATATAAATTAAAATTAATTTTCAACATTAAAAACTTAAAAAAAGAAAGAAGAAAAAGAACCGATTTAAGAAATGAGGTTTTAAAGTCTAATATCCATCTTTAGAAGGTGTTTAAAAATTATCACGACAAACTTTAAGGAGTGCTTTAGAACATCGAACTGAATAACTTTTAGGAAAGGACCAACTTTGAAATCGCGGTTTCGTAGTCATTCCATAGTAAAAGTTAGTCACTCCTTAGTTTATCGGGCAAATTTTTATACACCATAACTAAGGCTCTTTCTTGAAACCGATAGATTTCAGGAATAACTTCGTAAAGTTTTTAATTTTGACAAAAGTCTAATTATTTTGTAAGTTGACAAACAATGTTCTGTAAAAAAGTATAATTTCCTAGTAACTTTAATTTACTAAATGACATAATGTGCAATAACGACTTGCCACTTTGTTGAATCTGAATAATCTATTGCGAAATTAAATACTGTTAAATTAATTTCGTACAAGCAATAAAATAAATACTCCGTATTTCCAAATTCACTTTTTATTTGACAGCATTACAGACAGAAATCTAGAAAAGAAAGATCAAGAAATAATCGTACAAACGAGATAGAAATAACGAATTTACTTGGGAGAAAAAGAGATAAGTGACGTTACTTTTATTGATTTCTGAACGCGGTAAACAGATGTCATTTATCTTTTCTTTTTTTTTTTCATAATATTTTAATGGCCTGGTTGCTAGGACCTTTTAACCAAGTCTTTATTTAGTTAGAAAACTTGTTTATATATTGATGAAATGAATTTGGATCAATGCATGATGATGATATTCCCGCCCGCTCCCCGGTTTCAGTAAAGATGTGGCACTTTACTGAGACCTCACGCGGACTTCTAGAGAGAACTTGAAGCGAAGTTGCACTGTTTTGTTTCATTTGCCTACACTAATGCACATTCACAAACACTTAATGGTTAATAATCCACAATTATTACACATTAATATTCGGCTAAACACAAATTTTAGAAAATAAAACAAAACTTCTGAACATGACGCTTCACTTTCCCGCCAAGAAGTCGTCATTTAAAGTCCATTTCACGAAAGAAGTCCCGCGGAATTAAGTGGAACTAATTATTATTATACAAGTTAGCAATGCCTGCAGCGCCACGTCGCGCCTCGTCTGCGGGACTTCTTTCGTGAAATGGACTTTAACAATGTATTTATCCGACTAGAGATAGACACGTAATATACATACTAATTCACGCAGAAATCGACTAGTTAGGATGAATAAAACTGAATCGAATATTATGGTTATTTAAATACATGGCCACGGCTTCACCCGCACGGAAGTTGGTAATTATCTCACGGGAACGTACTACTTGGATAAAAGATACCTATGTCTCAACCCAGGTCATGGTCTACCGACCCATGTGCTAAATTTCATTCCAATTCGTTCAGGCGTATATGCGTAACATACAAACAAACTCAATTTCGCATTTATAATATTAGTAAGGATTTAGGTTTGACTGCGTAGTTTACGGCAAAAATATAACACTGTGGAAAAACCTGTAATATTCCTGAGTTGACATAGTAGAAGCCTTGAAACCACCAAGTATGGGCTCTGCCCGCGACCACAGAACACTTACTCCGAGCGGAGACCAAACCTGAAATCGTGAAAAAAAATCAGCTGTTCCCTACATTATTTTCGCGATTTCAGGTTTGATCCTTCTTTCTATAATCTGAGGTTTGATCCCTTAATAAAAGTTCTTTGCCCGCGACTTCCGCGAATAGGTCAACAATACCATAAACCCATAACATACGATTTCTATACATTTTGATGATCGGCCTTTGAGTAAAGTCCATTTCACGAAAGAAGTCCCGCAGACGAGGCGCGACGTGGCGCTGCAGGCATTGCTAACTTGTATAATAATAATTAGTTCCACTTAATTCCGCGGGACTTCTTTCGTGAAATGGACTTTAATTATCTCCACTCGGAAATAGAGTAGGACGTAGCTTTCTAACTTGTTTCTAAATTATCTATGGGAATCGACTATGTCTACAATATGTGTAATCGGATCATTACTTCCAGAGATCTTATTACAAACAAATACCTCCACAGAGCACTATTTAATATTGATTTACTTACCTCTTATAAAATTAGTTTAGATGACCAGGGTGCAGCAGGAAAATAGAACACCGATGATGAGAGCAAAATTGATTTAATAACGAGCTGTCCACTTCGTATTGGCTTACCCTATTAAAAAATAAGCTAAAATACGGACTATTGCACAAATCTAATCAAGTCATATTCCTTTGAGTCAAAGATTTATTCAAACTAGGCTGAGAATCAGCACTTTTCGAACGTCAAAAATTACATGAGACAATCCCCCAAAAACGCCCACCCTTCACCACTTCCTTCACCCTTCCACGTGCTTTAGTACAATTCCAGAGCCTGGCATGCAAGTCCTCTTTTATGTAGATATTGCTTGCCTGCTATGGCGCAACACGAGGCAAAACACGCAGACATTCATGATGCTACACCACGCGAATTTACACATAGGGCACTAACCAGTGGAAGAGTACTATATTCCTTGAACCAGTGGCATTGTTGCAGTAGGCGGCGCCTTTGCGGTGATAAACATGAAATCCTTCTTCCATCTCTTCAATTCCAAAATCTGTATACAGTCTCCTCTCATCTAGCATCACTGCCCTGTGTTATTTGTTTTACAGGCGTATAAATAAATAAGCTTAAATGTCTTCATATTTATAAGGAAAACAACACCAATCTAGCTATAATTTAGAATTTTGGATACCTGCTACAGGGTCAAATAGGATGCGTCGTCACCAGAAATAAAATTTCCTGCGCCGTAATTACAATTGTTTATTTAATTAACTACACACTGACAAAGTGAGCCCAACAAATACACTAATAACGCAGGCAATAAAACACGTGTTTAAGTATGCTTACAATTATTTAATGATTTGTCGATTTTGGTAATTATGTTCAAACTAACGCATCTTCGATTGTTATTATTTTATACACATGGTAACACTGACCATAGAGGAAGTGCGATGCGCATTATTGCGTTACACCACTACTATAGAAACTAAAATATTTAAGACGCGTTTTTAAACAGGCTGCTTCTCGATCAGTTTGTACCAGTGTCCGCACTCGCAGCGGCGGGGGTGTTCCTGAAGTGAATAAAAAAAAAAACATTAAAAAATCACCTAAACTGGCAACATTAAGGTTTACCAACGGGGACTTTTGGTATTATTAAATAAAACAATGCTTTGAATTGAACAAGGAAACTATTTTCCTGTTCCGTATATCACTATCCTATTTATTTGTTTTTGTAGAAATTAAATCTCAAACAATAAACAAATGGTCTTTGTTGCCCTAGCTGCTCCTATAACTTTGTCATGTCAACAAGGAAAGTAATTTATTTGATCATCATTCTGATGTCCTTATCCAAATGGATATAATCCGAATCCTTATCCGAATGGATGCCCTCCATACTCCTCATAAGTCGTCTTCTCGGTAGTCTCCCCCTTTCTACCCATAGCATCTTTCACACAGGCCATCGTTTCTTTGATCTACCTCTACTCATAGCCGTCCACATTCATACTCAAAACTTTCCTCACGACATTTCCCGATCTTATCGTAACATTGTAGGAAGAAAAATGATCGAATATTCACGTCACACAATAGTAGTTATTAAGAATTTATAAAACAGTTAAATTACCTTATGTAACCAGAGCCAAGTGACGGCTGTGGCATGCTCTTCACCTGAAAAAGAAAAAATCATGAATTATAAATAATGTTACCACAGTATTGTTCCAAATATTTAATTAGCCTTTTTTGTTGACTGTACTAACTCCCATCTTATGAACTCACATGAGTTGATTCTGGACCCATAGGTTTTGGGTGTGTGGGTAACACCATTGTCTGGACTGTGCTAAAATCATGGCATGGCAAAACAGCCACACCTATTGCTGCATTCTGGGTGACAATAAATTAGCGGGGGGTGTGAGTGTTACTTTTCATGTAGTAGTAAATTCTTTCACCGTAGTCAAATGATTACACAACTGGATCACTACAGATTTCTCCAATTTGTTTCTTATATTGATTCTATAGAGATGTACAAAACATGTAACAGATCACATGAGACATATCCAACCCTAATATGGCACTTTGCCATAACTATTGAGACTTATCTGGGATTATTATAAGCTGTAACAATGTGCAAATAATGGCATCATAGTACATAGTCCTTTTCTCTCAGTCTCAAAAGGTGTTAAAGTTAAGAAATTATGAAATATTATGAAACTTTTCAAACCTCTTTTGGTTGTGGTCTAAGTGTTGCCATTTTTAACAAATAAAAGAAAGGTGGAGAATCGCAGGTTGATGCATATTTTTTTTATTAATGAGTTATGGACTAACTTAGAAAAGTACATCGATTTTTATCTCTATTCTAGTTATTCATTTCATTATTTAAAATTTAAAATTATGGTCTGCAATTAGTTTTTGTGAGACACCCCAACAGAAGAACACCACCAATACATAAGATACCATAAATACCCATAGAAAGACTAAGTAGTCATAATATTGAATGGTTTATTTACTTGAATGTCAAGTGTGTGTTTGTTAACAGGAAAATCACTATTTGTTTTATTATCAGTAAAGCACTTATGTTTAATATCTAGTTTTACATTTACATTGATGTTGTGTGGTGGGTCTTTTTCATTTAAAATACACTTTAACTAAAACAAAATACCCTAGGGGTATAATAATGTACCACCACAAAAGTTCCCGGTCAACCACTTTTCAACCTTATTACTATGGGCATAAGGGCGAAAAGTGGTCGACCGGGAACGTTCGCGATGGTACAACAATCTTGCATTCAATACTGAATAATCCCTACCTCAAGTAATAAGATCTATGATAAGGGATACTTACATATGCACCCAACAATACGGGCATCAAAACAAGAGGGCACTAGGGTGGGGTTATCACGGGTACCCGCATTCTTCTTCAGCACTTTCATGTTGAAGGGGTCATCGTTGCCAGCCTGCATGGCCATCAACTCCTTCCTCTCCATGCCGGTAGCATGCTCCAGGGGATCGGGCATCACTGGCAGAAGAAATGATGATGTTAAAAGATGTTTTTGTGCTTCTACACTGCTTGGTGGTAGCCACATAAAGCACAAAGTACTTTGGTAATCCAGGTACTCTCCATGCGACTGTCAGTAGCACAAAGGCTTTGCTGGCCTTTCTTGAGGAGCTGGGGTAGATCGAATAATATAAACAAATGAAAAATGCTTGGATGTGGAGTTGCGGACACCAGTCCCTTTTATAGTACATTGAAAGGTATTTTTGGCTAAAATGTCACTATAAAACAATTCTCTTTAGTGGTATAATTTATCTTCGTTTTTGTAAAACTGTGACAAATCATGGAAATAATTGTGCCTTTGTTGTATGTAAGTTTAGGATTATGAGTAGATGAATTTCTTTTGTAACTAGTAGTGTATTAGTAGTTGTGTTTTGAACTACTATTAGATTAATCGATTTAGTAGAATAGTTGGGGATACATGATTATGTCACTCAACCAAGTGATTGAAATAAAAGTATTTAACTAAGAATGAAGTATTTGTGGTAGTCTGAACAAGGAAGTTAGAATCTACAAACTGGTTTCAACTCAACAGTCATACAGGAAAATTAAACCAAAAAACTAAGTAGTAAACAGTCATGACTAAAAACATGCCTTTTTATTCATATATATCTATATATTTATCATATATTCAATTTGGGAGAGATACTATACATTCCATCACTAATGATTTTGGATGGTCATTGAAGAACTAGGATGTTCAAGGTCAGACTTTTGCCTACCTACTATTGATTTTTCTCAGCTGTCAGTAAAAAATGACCTTGTGACATTATAGTTTTTGTAGAAACGTAAATAATTTATTGCAGTTTTATCGAAGCTTCATCAACCACTACAAGCGTAGCTAGCTACGGTTCACATAATCGGAGATTATAAATGATAAGAAAGATAACCTAAAAATCAATTTATTTTATGATGTACTGCCAGAAGGAAAATCAATAAAAGTATTGTGTCCGCAAAATAAGCGCACAGACTTTATGATACAAAAGTAATGAGTAACTTTTTAATTTATTATCAATGAACAATAACAAAAATAATCAATAAAACGTGTATGACATGGAAAATGACGTCTTTAGTAGTAACTTTACTACAAAGTTTGAAAGTAAATCTGCTACTTTTTGTAAAATTATGGGACTTTTAACGTTCATTCCGGGATGAACATTCATAAAGTTCAAATCAAATTTAATTTTACGGGAAATTTGACATTACGTAACTTTAGTGACAGGGGCGATACTCATGAAATACCTGTACTGAAAAATCACGATTTCTTACTTTTGTCGGCATATCCCCGTCGGGCAGTGGATAACAGAACACTTTTAAATGCATTTCCTCTAACAATTTGCCTGCATAAGGATGCCATTGTGCAAAATTTTTCACTAGACCGCTTTTCACGAATGCAAGTAAAATAACTTTTTTCAGATGAACTAGAGAAAAGAATAACCGTACTTTTCCAGTACTGGCGACAACCAACCGTTAAACCGGTAATCGAAACTTTTAACAATTCATACCTAATTTGTTTATTGTTATTAACCGTTATGTAAATAACCGTTTTTTTAATGTATTGCAATACAGTATCATTCTGTAAATAGTTTTTCAA
The DNA here is from genome assembly GCA_948098905.1 of Tiliacea aurago. Classification (NCBI taxonomy): domain Eukaryota; kingdom Metazoa; phylum Arthropoda; class Insecta; order Lepidoptera; family Noctuidae; genus Tiliacea; species Tiliacea aurago. The sequence continues at coordinate 6,824,284 of OX402597.1, forward strand.
TGTTGAAAAATGTTTTTTCATTATGTTTTAGAACGCCATCTATGGGTGGAAATGGAAATTAAAATAGAAACTACATTTTAGTGGAAGTTCTACGTTTATTCTTGAAGTCTACCTACATTCTGAAAAAGTTGTAAGTAAGGACAGAGGGTCAGCTGGGTTAGTATTTTGCAAACTTTTTTCACACGATGTAAAAACTTGATGATGTTCAGCCAGTCCAGCTATGTTTATGTCAGTTTGTGCTACTAACGCGATGGTTCGGATTCACTTGAACCCTCAAGTGAATCCGAACCATCGCGTTATCGTCACTCTTGGGAGTTGAATTGGGTAGCAAACGACACTGTCCAGGTAACTACATAGGTACTGTGTCGGACCTAATATGAGTGAAGGATGCTGGTACCTACAGACACCTACCTACAGCCAAATGGATGCTTTCAATTATCTAAATAATGCTTTTCTGAATGCCTAAAAAGTAAATAAAAACGCGATAATTATGTGACCAATGTTTTATTACTTACTCGCATTTCCCAGTGTAACATGGTATACCACTAAATTTATAACAATGTGCACTTAATTGGTTAGATAGGATATGTAAATAGTTAGATTATTAAAGCAAAGGTTTTAAATACAATACTTAAATGGTTTTATAACGGGTTGGTGTCACTTTTCATGTGTGTCTAAGAAATGTTCATGTGTCCAGCGCGTGTGGCAGTATACAGATAAACAAATTACTTATTTGGTAGTGGGTGAAGTACTCTTATTTGTACAAAATAAGTTTAAATGTACTACAATGTGTGAAGGTAGAAAATAATCAATGCTGCGGTGAAAAAATGTATACATGTAAAATTGTCATCGACATTTTTCATCTTCGTCAAAAAGCAGTAGCTACAATTCGACTTTCATTTGAATCACTCTCGTATGAAAACGGCTTAGGTACATAAATATTTAAAATACTTTTCGTATAACGCCATTTATAAATGTACCTTCTTCTGTGGTCTTGAAGAGCTGAAACCAATTATAGCATTTTTAAATTCTAGTATAAGGAAATAACACATAATAAAATCACGCCACCGTACACCCACATTTCGTTAGTTATATTTAAGTCCCATGAGGGGGTGAGCCTATTGCCATCAAGTGGGCACAAATCCAAGGTCCGGGTTGCTACTGAGAAATTCCTTATGGAAAATCTAATTACATTTTGCCCGACCCGAGAATCGAAACTCAGGACATCATGCAGCAGTAGCGCCTGCGACCACTTCAAATAAATAGATAATTAACAACGCAGTACTTACTAGTAACATAAAACGCACCTTTCGATAGATTTTAACAATCTTATTAGCGCATAGTACCAGTAAAGATACTATTTTTGGACGAAATCAATTTCTGGTTCGACCACTTCTTTGTATGAAACATCCCTTGAAGGAATTTAAACGGACGTCGATTTCACCATCCTCAAGCTGAAATAACAACACCAAAAAATAACATTATGTTTGTTTACTCATTTTCTGTGAGTTTTTATTAAATTTGCATCATTTAAAATACTATTCTGGATAATAAAAATAATAAGTTACCGCATCGGTTTGGTAAAGTTCTCGATAGCAGGAAGGTGAAACACATTCCCTCACGCAGCGTGTTTTAAGCAGCCCCGTAATATGACTGCAAGCTCCGCTTTGTTCGCATGCAGTTTCGAATTCCCTGAACGTCATCTCCTGTAAATTTAGGTCATAACATTTGAGTAACTATTATTTATTTGTCATCAAGCTGCAGATTATTATTATGTTCGTTCTCCGTCAAAAGTGGAATAAGCAGATGTGTAACTTTATTACAATGGGTTCCTAAAATTACTAAAGAAAATAAATAAAAATGTTATTTAAATGTACTTAAATAAATTTGCGGATGTACGTGGACGACGATGTGGTGCCAATAATTTTAAAATAACTCACGAGTTCAACCTACGTTTTTTGGTGAATCTTTATATTGATATTCCTTGAAAGTGAAAGTCACCGGAGTTTTCTCAGCAAACGTTTCTCGTATTCCATAAGTACCTAAAATAACATAACATCCTAAGAAAATGTTAAATGTCGACATTTTACTTTGATAAACAAGTGAACTTATTTTTTACATCGGATAAAATCAATAAAATGTTGTGGTTGTTGCATGTTGTAAAATTTAGCTGGATATATTAAAACAATTAATTTCCGTTAGCTTACATAACATTATTTAACTTACTAGTTATTGGCAATGACATGCTATCATTGTCAAGTATTACTTTTCTGAATAATTTTATGAAGAAAAAAAACCGTAACTCAACAAAATAACAACACTAATAAAAATCGATTAGAGCAACATTTTGTACTAATATTCTTTTTCAATTACCTGTGGTCTTGTCATGTTTCCAATTTTGCAATAATGGGAAGGGACTTCTTGGCGGGAAAGTGAAGCGTCATGTTCAGCAGTTTGTTTTATTTTCCAAAATTTGTGTTTAGCCGAATACTAATGTGTAATAATGGTGGATTATTAACCATTAAGTCTTTGTGAACGTGCATTAGTGTAGGCAAATGAAACAAAACAGTGCAACTTCGCTTCAAGTTCTCTCAAGAAGTCCGCGTGAGGACTCAGTAAAGTGCCACATCTTTACTGAAACTCAAGGGGAGTGGGCGGGGATATCATCATCATGCATTTATAATTCATTTCATCAATATTTAAACAAAGTTTGTATATAAATAAAGACTTGGCTAAAAGGTCCCAGTAACCAGTCTATTAAAATATATTTAAAAAAAACGTTATTGGGATGTTACACACTTTTATATGCCAATAATTGTGAACCGTTTTAAAATCGACTAAATCTGAATTGAATTTTTATTTTATTTAGGTAATAATAAATAAATAATTTTTATATATTAGTAATTTATTTAAAATATTACCACAATAAAATCAATTTCGGTTTCATTTGTGGTTAAATAACAACAGAAAACGTCTATTAAAATTAGTAACATCTTGACTAAAATCAACTACACGGGCTACACTATTGCTGTCAAACGAAACGATTGCGACTGGATGTTTTTTATCGAATGGTTTTTTGTTGATTTTCTGATAATTCATTTGATTTTCATTATTTTACATCTTTTGGAACTATTTCCCGTGTCAAATCTCGGTGTGTGCATTATTTGTTTAGTGTTTCGTTGTGTCAAAAGAGGAAGTTTCTTACTGATGATTGGCTGAGCAGATAGCATAATAACAACAAGATTGGTGAGTGAAATTTATATATTATTGCCATTTATTGCATTTTTTGTTTGCTTGCTTACAGGCGTTCGGTATCTGAAATAATTAGCTAGACCGTAAATAGAACAGCGTTGCTTCACTAAAATATGTGATCATGAAACAATGGAGTGATGTTGTACTTTCTCGTTTATCATTTTGCTACTATAGACACATTTTTTACGTTTTGTTTGTTAAAACAAATAAGCCATAGGAAGGCACAAAATACCATTTATACAGCCTTTGGATATGCTGCATAACTCTTGCATTAAAATCTCCATGGTAATCCTAATAGCATTTTCATGGCATGTAATTGAGAGTGATTGTCTGAAGTAAAAGGCGAACAATGAAAGCTGTTACTGCAGCGCATTGTTACGTGCTAACTCAAGTGTTACCTACACTTAAAAGTTAGTTACATGAATCTTGCTTATTTTTAATAAAATTTTAATAAAGAATACCTATGCATGTAATTTTTTTCCATCAAATCATTATGACAATAATATAAACCCGAAAAAAAGTATTAAAAGTTAAATTCAACTACTGATTGTTGCTCAGAACAATTTTCTACGGTACATTTCTAACATCCATTTCTGTCGCAGTCATGATATAGTACCATTTAAAAGTTTTTGTGAAACAATAATCTTAAATTCTTAATTTAAATATATATAGATTCCTAATTACCTAATATCTTAAAGAGAAATGCAGAATCCTTATGTATGATTGAAAACTATAATGATGTTTTTTTAGGTGCAATATTTATTAAAAATTTACCAAATAGGTAATTATTTTTAAAGTTATAAGTTTGATTTATTCCCCTGTACTTAGTTGTAGTAATTATGTACGACTTTGAATTATTTCTTTCTTTATATTGTTTATTTTAACTGCATGCGTGTTACGGTGGTACGTTTCTGTTGGACAATTACTGACCTCACGACGCGGGCGAAGCCGCGGGCAAAAGCTAGTAGATTATAACAGTAAGTAAAAATGGTGGTCAAAACCACCACTCTCATAGCTAGACGCCACCAGACCACTCATAGCTTTGATAAAAAAACTATGTATAGATAGGTATGTAGATAGTTAAATCAATAGATATAATACTCTTTATTAATGACTACAAAAAATACAGACACAAATGAAGAATTACATGACCAAAGAGTTAGTACATGACCTATTGTAAAAAAAAAAAAAAAAAACAACTTATAAACCGGTTTGTAATTCACATCACATGCATTGTGCGTATGCATACCTCCTCCTTTTTTGAAGTTGGTTAAAAAATACACAGTTTGAATCACAATCGGAATGATTTTGAAGTATATTGATAATCCATTGCTTCATACGTTCAAAAAACTTGTCTGCTCAACAACGTAAATAACGCAATGAATGTTGTGGAACTGTCAAATTGAAACCGATTCCTACTGATAGTGTGTTACGCAATTAGCCCGCTGAATATAGTTAATTCTATGCAGTTTTATTATTAACACTAGCTTCTGCACTCTACTTCGTCCGCGTGAAATTTCTTGTTTTAGCAATAAATATAATTATCATCGGTCATAATTTCAGCCGTAAGACGTCGACTGCTGCGCATAGGGCCCACAAGGGGGGGGGGGAGGTTGGCATAATCGCCACGATTGTCAGGCGGGTTGGCGATCACAGTATGATGTTAAAATGCATAGAGAATGCTGCGCCCATTCCCTAGTAAGTCAGTAAGTCCCTTAGTCGCCTTTTACGACACCCACGGGAAGAAATAGGTTGGTGCTTTTCTTTACGTCCGGCACCACACGAACGAGATCGCATCAGTAGTTTTGAAGAAAATATATAAAATTATGTATATTATAGTTATGTATATTATATAGTAATTAGGTAGCTTGAAAGCGAACTTTCGCATTTATAATATTACTAGCTGTTGCCCAAGATTTCGTGTGCGATTCAGGATGAAAAGTAGCCTATATCCTGCTCCAGGTCATGGTCTACCCATATGCAAAATTGTATCTAAATCCATTCAGCCGTTTTACCGTGAAAGCGTAACAAACAAACCCACGATAGAAGGGAAGTAAGGATTAGTATACAACGTGCCGCTACAATGCAATGGCAACATTAATTTAACACACGGGTAGGGCTAGTGACCAGTAATCATAAAAATATAATAAAATAAAATAATTCGTACATTTAAAAATAAAAATCTTTAAACAAACTGCATAATAAACTCAGATTATCTATAATCCGAGATAATAAAGGCTTCTACAAACCGGCGCGACACGCGACGCGACACGCGACGCGACACAAAGGCCCCACGTATCGCGCGACGAGCGGTTTTTGTGTCGCGGCGGAAGCCGCGCCGGTCTCAAGAAGCCTTATAGCTCTCTCTTTCCTTCAATTCGCCCTACTCTTTGCACGTTATTCGTTTTAATTTCATTGATGCGATGTTATGATCCGATCCCCGGCAAATGACCTCTGCGCTAGTACAGGTTGCTCCGAAATACTAGTTTAGAAAATTGTTAATAAATCAATAATTAATAACGTTTAATCAAATTAAAATATCTTCATAAAAAGAAAACGCAAAACCGTATAGGTGTATGGCAACACGCTATAAAATTATAGACTAGCGACCCGCCCCTTCTTCGCGCGGTTTTTATGATATCTTTACTATCATCATCATTTCAACCCAAAGACGTCCAGTGCTGGACATAGGCACCGCCACTTCGACCACTTCTGTGCTTCTCACATCCAGCGGATTCCTGCGGCCTTCACAAGGTCGTCGGTCCACCTTGTAGGAGGCCATTTCTTTACTATATTTAAGTTAAATATGAATGCCATTTCTTTACTATATTTAAGTTAAATATGAATGCCATTTCTTTAGTATATTTAAGTTAAATATTAATGCCATTTTTTTACTATATTTAAGTTAAATATTAATGCCATTTCATTACTATATTTAAGTTAAATGAAATACACATAAAGCTTCCGGAATAAATTCTCTAAATGATGGGGAAAACTGCATCAATATCCGTTGGGTAGTTTAGGAGAACAACGTTCCGGAATAAATTCTCTAAATGATGGTGAAAACTGCATCAATATCCGTTGGGTAGTTTAGGAGAACAACGGCGACTTTATAATATTTAATGCTTCTACATACCGGGGCGACTTGTCGCGCGACGCGACGCGACACAAAGGCACCGCCCGTCCCGCGACACGCGGGGCCTTTGTGGCGTGTCGCGTCGCGCGACAAGTCGCGCTGGTATGTAGAAGCCTTTATACATTATGTAATACGGTTCGAGGATGGTTAGATCCATGTCACCACGGCCACTGTATCAATTACCGGCCTGACGTAGATACATCGAGTATCGAGTACCTACATGGAGCTAAAAAATAACAAAAGGTGTTTCTGTAGATTCTGCCTACCCCCATAGGAAGAAGGTATGAGCTTATTTATGTATATAGGCTCATGCAGACGAGCTTAGGTACCGACCCCCGAAAATATTAGGTACTCGTACCTTACAAACTTGTATAAGTAACATTAGTCATTGCTTTAGGTCCAATTACAGTTCATCCAACTTTGACTTTGCTAAATTGCTACAGTATTACATACATACATATACTGACGCCTTCATCCCATGGGGGTAGGCAGAAAATATAGAACGCCACCTGCTACGACCCTTACATACTCCTTTTGCTTCGCCAACGTTCATACATCTGGTCATACAAAAAAATCGTAAATATGATTGTATTTTGTCAATTTTTATTTTATTTTTGTAATGTGTGTCTTGTTTGTGCAGAATAAACAATTTTTCTTTCTTTCTTTTCTTCTTTCTATACACGCACGCTGATTGCGAGCACTACGCACCTGACCTTTCTGAAGAACATCACCAGTTAGGTCACTATAATTATGTCCTCCTCGCGTCGTGCCTGCGGTTCCACTCACCTATGCTTTGTAAATACCTTTTGTTTGTGCTACAGACGCTACAGTATTCATTAAAATAAAACTCGAACCCTATTACTAAGGCTCCGCTGTCCGTCCGTCTGGCTGTATGTCTGTCACCAGGCTGTATCTCATGAACCGTGTTAGTTAGACAGTTGACATTTTCACAGATGATGTATTTCTGTTGCCACTATATCAACAAATACAAAAAAAAAAACAGAATAAAATAAATAATTAAACCATACAAGAAACGTGACTTTTTTGCTCTTTTTTGTTCGATATTGATAACGGTAACAGGTAGACGCTTGAAATATTCACAGAATATTTAGTTATAATATTCACTTTAAAAATAAATAATTAAATTAAAATAGCACAAATATTTAAGGGGGGCTACCATACAATAAACGCGATTTTTTTGCTTTTTTTATAAATAATGGTACGGAACCCTTCGTGCGCAAGTCCGACTCGCACTTGGCCGGTTTTTTATATCAATTACTTATGTGACTATAAACAATAAATTGTTGAGGTTTTTTTCCTCCTCCAAGTTTTTATAACTCTGCGGCAACACTCAACGTTGTACTCGGTGCAAACTGAGTGCAAGCGCACTCACGGAGACGGAATTTCAAGGTAATACACACATTATTGCACAAAGAATAGAGTATATTTCTCCGTGTATAGGATACTTTCATGAATCTCGCTGTCAAGGTATTTTGTTAGGTATTCTGTGAGCATTTAGGTTGGTATTCAAATGTGTGTTGTAGATTAAATTACGTTCATTGTGCTAGCTAGGTTGTTTGTGGATGTTTTGCAACGTTACAGTTTTTTTTTACATTAATTGGCTACGGTTGCCTACTGAAATGTAAATGTGTTGAATAGTTGGTAGTTTAAAACTTTTTTTTTTGTTAAGCTTTTATTTTGAATTTAGTTCAATTGTACAATCGTTATTTTGTTATCTATAACAGGGTTTTCAGAGCTTGTGGGTACACCGGAGTTTGCTAAACATTAGGCAGTGATCTTAACGCCTGATTCCGCGTGGACGTATTTATTTTTATTTATTTTATTTTACAGTTTATGTACACACATATATACAGACAAGAAAAAAAAAAAAGAACAGAAAAATACGTACAAAGGTGATGCTTATTTCTAAAGAAATCTCTTCCAGCATACCTGCGACAAGGAAAGTAGACGAAGAGATGTAGACAACGTGTGTAAGATTAAAAGAGAAAACATAATACATAAAATCAAAATAAAAAACTTACTAATATTATTACTATACTAATCACTAATTTAAAAATAAACACACAATAAGAGAATATACTTACATACATACTTCTAAAATGAATATCATTAAAATATATATAAGTTTAAAATAATAAATACATAATATGCAACTATGACGAAGTGGAAAGATAGTGTTCTTTGACTCTTCTTTTAAAAACTGCAACGGTTTGGCAGTCCCTAATTTCAGGCGGAAGTGAATTCCACAACCGAACCGCGTGCACAGAGAAGGAGTAGGAGTAAAAGTCGGTAGAGTGGGGAGGTGATTTAAGGAGATTTCTAAGATGGGACCTGCAAGGCGCATCAGAAGGACGAGCGCGTGGACGTATGTGTTAGTGCGTCTAAAAAAGTGTGTGCGTTTGAAAATGCCAGATTTACGAAAGGGTGAAGGGTGGGCCCCTTCACCCTTTCGTAAATCTGGCATTTTTACTGTGCACATCCACATCCCCTACATTAGTTGGTCCTTCGAGCCAGATTTTGTCCTGACATCGACCACTCGATAGCAGCCATCTTTGCCAGCTATTACGGCCTGTATCAAACCTTTCAGCAACCACTTTGCTTTCCGAATATAGACTAGCTTATTCATAGACGAATATATTATTGAAACCATAAGATTGGGAAAATATTACAGAAATTACTGTAGTTACATTTACTTATTTTTTTTTTAATTCTAGAATCTAGAACAATTAAAATAGCGTATTTATATTTTCTTTTCAACTGATTTTGATTTTTTTTTGTGTTTGAAAGGGTATACTCCCGAATTGGTCCCATTGTCACCAAGTCAGAATCTGATGAGGAGATCCCATGGAAATCATCATCATGGTTTTCATCTATAGAAAGAAAGAAAGAAAGATAGAAAAATGCGTTTATTGGCATTACAGCAAAAAATACACCTTAAAAACTATAAATAGCAGAAAACAATTAATTATAATGCCAAAAGGGCCTCAGCTCAGCGTAATGACAGATGACAACACAAGGTGTACCACCTGACGCTGATTTTCAGCTGCAACCCACGAGTGCTAATAGTGCCATACGCTAGAATAATAAACACATAGAGAAGTGTGTGGTGGGGGAGTGTGTGTGTGTGTGTGTGTAGCGATTTGGGTAAGTATTTTGTTATAGTAACTCGTGAATTTGCTCTCGGAAAGCACCATTTGGTGAAGTGGAACTGATGATGAAGACCACAGACGGCCACCGGAACTACTTAGTAGTAAGAATTTAACGGGTTGAGATTAGTTTATGTACTTGCATTAATAAAAACAGTTAACTTACAAAAAAACAAACAAGCGGCTTCAAAAAAAAAAAAGTTCAAAGTCTAAAATAACTTTAACTTCGGAAGTCAGTGTCTTTGGATTTGTATTTTAGTTTTTTGCCAAAGTATTTATAATTCCATTTTATTGCCTCTTAATTCTCTGGAAACATAAGTATTTATTAAATAAAAAGGGATCTAGGGTAGTGTGCAATAAATGCCGTACAGAGATACAGGGAATACCGCAGCGAATAAATAAAAGACGATTTTAAATCGCGAAGCACATCAAACTCTAAGTAATCCGTGAACTTTTATGAAAAAAAAGACATTTTTGATTTAAATCATGAGTTTTATAAAAAAAAAACAGTTGATTTAAATCAACCAACCTTGCCTATCACATCTGTAGAGTTTCGCTAGTTAATTTAATATGACTCTGTACATTTCGCCAGTTCTGTTTAAGTCCCATGTAATAGGGGCGAGCCTATTGCCATCGACCGGGCACAAATCCAGACTCCGGGCTGCTATTGACAAATTCCAAATGGAAAAGCCCGATAAAACTGCCTGACCCGAGAATATATTGGACTAGCGGCGCCCCGTGGTTTCACCCGCGTAAGTCTCGATCCCATGGGAATATCGGGATAAAAGTAGCCTATATGTTAATCCAGGGCGTCAGCTACCTCCATACAAAATTTTATCAAAATTGGTCCAGCCGTTTGAGCGTTAAGATTGTTACTTCTTCACGCAAAATTGGTCCAGCCGAATTAATTTTGATAACACACACACTCACAAACTTTCGCCTTCATAATATTTTAGTGTGATCAGTGTGATATACAACATTAGTTTTTGTTTATACTAAACCCGAAAAGGGGTCATTGTACTCATCATTTTGAAAAAAAAAAAAATCTATGGGAACAACGTTGAAACCGCGAAAAAAAATTCAGCTGTTCCCTACATTTGTGTTCACTTAAATCGACAAAATTTATGGAACAGCTGATTTTTATTTCGCGATTTCAAGGTTGGTCCCATAGAATTTTGTTTTCAAAATTATGAGTACAAGGTCATTGTACTCATCATTTTGAACCTTTTCGGGTTTAGTTTAAACAAAAACTAATGTTGTATAGTGTGAAGTGTGATAGGCAAAATTTCGTATCTTTCCCTCTCTTGACGTCTACATTGACGAAGGTTTTATCAGGAATGACTCATAACAGCCATCAGTATGGCTGTTATGTAGTAACTCTACGACCTACTGGTGATCATCAACAACCTAGTCATTGTTTTCATCTACTCTAAATAATGCTGCCAAGTGAACTTAAGGATAATCGATATTCTTAAATACTCCACTCTGAATAGGAAATTCCACTGTTACTGTGATTCAATGACATGGCCTTGCGGCCCTCGCTCGCTCGACTCTCCCGACCCATAGAATGATATCACAGCTTAACCGTAAACCAATCTAAACCGTCGAACAATTCGGGTGTAACGTCTTTGAATCACTGTATTTGTTCTTCTGTGGCATTGTATTAGTTTTCTGGGCAACAGGATAATCTTACGAAAATATAAACAACAAAAATTGTCTATAACAACAAAAATATGAAATCCTGTCTCCTAAACTAGGGATGGCCAATATCTTAGGAGACAGTGATTCGACCGAGCTGAACTGTAAGTGAACTGTATAACTGCATAGTTATCTGTGCTGGGGAGTTTGTTGCGCCACTTCATCCCAGCTAAAGCACTAGAAAGTGGTGAAGGGCAGGCGTTCATGGAAACTGTCTTATGTAATTTTGAAATCTGTCAGGGTTGCGAGTTTGTCCGAAAGGGATATCGTGGCCCTGGCACACAGGCAAATGAAGGAACACGGTCGGGTGGGTTTTAGTCAGTAAAAGTCTGACACGCCCTCCCGCTCACCCAGAGCGGGAGAAGTTATTTGATAATTGCCCACCCAAAAACAAAATGCAATTTTGACGTTAAAAAATATACTTTATTTCACTCAAAAAGAATACCAACACATATGCACTTCTAATATGAATAAAACATAATCATTTTATTTATAAGTTCGGTTTCGCCGGGAGATTAAAATTACATAAACAATTGGTAAAAAGTTAAGATTTAAACATGTTCAAGACATGAAACTAGAATCTTAATATTTAATTTGCCACACTGCTTCTGACAAAAATGTATATTAATAGTCCCAAATAGAAGGGTCTTCGCATCCAACATCCAACACGTTACCTACCACGTCAATTACCACAAAGATGAGAGACAGGTTATTCTAACAACGTAATAGGTAGCCGTAAAGAGTTCTGACGTGTTCTGTTTAGACTACGCTACAGGTTTGCAGAATGCACGTGCCAATGACGTAGATCACGTAGAAGTCATTGGTCGTATAACTACGGACAGCCCCGGAATTCCGTCTAGGCATGCCAGGCCCTAGCCTAGGGGCCCAGACAGCCTAGGGGCCCCACACACACGGCTACCGTGACCAGGGCCTCAAGTCTGCTATTACAATAGTGTCAGAATGGTCGATCCTTAATTTCATAATTGTTGATTTTGACAAGTTTGGTAATCTACTATTATAATGGCGTCATTATGACTTTCCAATGGTCGCCCACTGACACTACATTGAAAGAAATTGCATTTATTTGTAATCTCGTACATAATGACATTTCTACTAATGGGTTTTATAATAGTGGCAATACGACAATGCCATTATAATAACACAATTCTATTACGAGAACATTGACCGACCAATGATCGACCATTATGAATTTAGCAGATTACGAACTTTAAGCAAAATTACATTGGCATTACAATGGGATCGTGTTGAAATGACTGAATTTAAAAAAATAGCAGACTTGGGCCCCAGGTAGCTTGCCTATCGGTAGGCGGACAAGGCCGGGTTAACCATGTAGACTGCTGGTGTAGCATATACAATTGATGTGTGAATTTGTTTGGAATTGTAAACGTGGTGATACACGTGCTGCTGAAGTGCCTGAAACTTTTGCTGATGTACCAATTCTCGGCCTTAGGAATGTCAGGATGACTCATAGAGATGGTGTAGTAGACAAAGCGGTGTTTGCGTATATAGAGTGTTATGCACATTTTGCTGACAAATGTATGCTTCTGAAAACTGGCGAATTGTAGTGAGGTTTTCTGGTTCGTGAATTGGCTATAAAAATCTAATCATAGAACTATGAATGAATGATAAACTGAACGTAGCAGTCATATGGCTGGATACCGATTTAGAATAGAATAGAATACTCTTTATTATGTACACCATCCAAGTTACAGATACAAATGATGAAATTTTACATAGGGTGACACAATGGGCGGTCTTATCGCTAAAAGCGATCTTTGACAGACAACCTTTGGATGGATTAAGGGGAGAAGGAGAGACAATACTGCAGGTAGTCAGTGGTGTACCATTTACATGTACAATAAATACATACATACACAAAGCATAAAAAAATAATATATATATATATATATATATATATACAATAATATACATGATATATATACAATAATATACATGAAACAAGAGCAAGGAACTGTATAACTGCACTGCGCACTGCACTGTGTCTGCTGCTGTACTGCGATGTAAACGTAGTTTAGCATTAGGTCTGACTGAGGGTCCTTCCCGGTCCGTCTACCATCAACGCTAGCATGGTCGAAAAGCTTGTTGTTTCATCCAGCGCAAGTGAGACTACAAACAAGCAAGTGAGAACCCGATAACATAGAACGAAAAATAATGTGCGGAAATTTCATAAAACTCGAGCCAAAAAAAAACGAAGAAAGATGTGTTACAACGCCATAATCACGTACTTACGAGCGTTTGTATGAAACGTATGACAGGTTGGCCGCTTTTAATATCCGCTAATTGTTCGATTTTTAAGCTGCTGACTACCTGACTGGTTTTGAATTTGCGTGTTGTACGCTCAAGCTCCTCGATACCATAATTATCTTATATTTCGAGAGACCCCCAGAGGGCCTAGGCACGGCACAATCCCGCAATCGATTTCAAAGCGTTCCGTATTTCTACAACTTTCAACGGGATTGACATTATAAGCTTTGCAGTAGCTTCTGTCAATCCAATATATTTTTGATTTCCATCATCGTTATGACTGATAGAATGTCACTTTGCCTAGGCAATCAGCAGGCTTAGCATGACGCTTTCTATTTCTACTCTTCTGTAGAATAGAAATCGCTTGTCTACCCTCCGGTAGAATAGAAACCGCTTGTCTAACCTCCGGTAGAATAGAAACCGCTTGTCTACCCTCAGGTAGAATAGAAACCGATTGTCTACCCTCCGGTAGAATAGAAACCGCTTGTCTACTCTCCGGTAGAAAACTGTCAACTGTCTACACGGAAACGTCATTTTTGTGTACCTACTCTTCCGTCGACAAAACGCTTCTTTACGGTTTTCGTGCTAAGCCTGCAGGTCCATTTTTCAGTCTATCTGGCTAGACCCCGCACATGTTTTAAACATGATTACATGGATATACATACATATAGGCGAGTATAATGACTTGTGAGGACCATGTAGTTGTAGGTTGTCTGAAATGGTCTTTTGAGGAAAGAACCGCACAGATATTATGAGTAGACTTATCCAATCAGTGCATCAATTTGTCAGTAATCGTGCAGCTCAATACAGACTGCTTCGTCGGTCTAGTGGTCGCAAGCCCTACTGCTGAGCGAGGTCCTGGGTTCGATTCCCAGGTGGGGCAAAGTTTTATCGGGTTTTTACAACAGGAATTTCTCAGTAGCATAGCAGCCCGGAGTCTGGACAGTCGTGCATATATAACTGGCGAACTGTGGGTGTACTATAGGTACACTTCTGCTCGCCCCTTTTGTGACTACAGGGGTGATGTTATGTTGTTATGGTACAGACGCCAGCATGTCAAGCTACCCGAAACTGTCATATTTTCCCAAACAACCTTGAACCATAAGCTGTAGCGATAAAGTTGAAAATCTATTGAAAAAACTTGACAGATTGTAGTAGTTTAATGTGCTGGCGTCTGTACAACAATGTTTCTGAAGCACGAAATCGACCGGATGGTTAAACAATAACACAGGCTGTGTAGTCTCTACGGCTTCATGAAAACAGGTATTGTTTATTTACTACAGGTTCTATAAAAAGATGGGTATACTGAACAAGTGCACTCAAGGCTGTGGGTTGACCTTGAACGGGAGCCCGGAGAGGCGACTGGGTTAAGTTATGAATAATATGAATATTAATCCTTATTGGGTTGGTCCATCAGTTTTAACTACGCCGGGAATGGTACGTGGATGGGTGACCATCTTTACATACCGAGACTCCTCCGTGCCTCGGAAAGCACGTTAAGCCTTTGGTCCTGGCTGTCATTCGTGGATCTTTGACAGTCGTTACGGGTCGTCAGAAGCCCGAAAGTCTAGTCTTACCAAGGGGTATCGTATTACCCAGTTGCTGGGTTGTGGAGGTCAGATAGGCAGTCGCTCCATGTAAGATACTGGTATTCAGCTTCATCCGATAAGACTGGAAGCCGACCCCAACGTAGTTGGGAAAAGGCGGGCAGACTGATTGGCCCGATTTTTTACAGGTTTGAGCATCTAGTGGCCCGATTTTTTAAATATTGCTCCTATAGTTACAGACTGGTAAAATAAGATAGAGACGGATTATCGTATAGCTGATTCCTGAGGGTCTACTCCGAAGTATCGGCCGAATGTTCAGCCGTTGCTAGACTACGGCTAAATATGGCTGACTATGGCCAAAGAAAAAAAAACGACAGGCAAAGAAATAAGCCAAAGTCAAAAATGTGACTAAGTCAGGTAAGGATTCAAAGTAAAAAAAGGAAACTATGGAAGTTATAAAGGCTTCTACATACTAGCGCGACTTGTCTCGCGACGCGACACGGCACAAAGGCCCCGCGTGTCGCGGGACGAGCGGTGCCTTTGTGTCGCGTCGCGTCGCGCGACAAGTCGCCCCGGTATGTAGAAGCCTTAAAGCGGAGTAGACCCCCAGCATTCCTTTTATTGTAACAACCTCTTAGGTACCTTGTAAATCATTTTGACGTTTTAGATCAGGGATGCACAGACTTATTGAGACCATGGGCCACTTGGGTAAATGATGAACAAATCGCGGGCCACCAGAACAAATTAAAAACATAAAAATAGCCAGTAGCCTGTATAAAATTGTTTGAATTGTCTGTAATTAAGACCGCGGGATTTTATAAAGTTTACAGTCGAAACCACCACTTTCATTAACATTTTCTAATCCAACTTTTTTTTATCAGAGGGCTTCTTGGTGTGTTATGAATATGCAGTGAAACTGCATAAAGTCGCATGAGGTCACATGAGTACGCATCATGCACCGCACATTGAACGCACTTAGTAACGCGCGCGATTCAAATTTATATTATTTGTAAACCTCAGCAATATTTTTCCTTCAAAATGTACGAGGGAATATTTTTGCTGGCGGGCCACTGGCATAGTGCCGGGGGGCCGCGGTCTGTGCATCCCTGTTTTAGATCAACCAACACTACTTTCTTGATGTTTCTATGGGTAAAACACACAAAACGTCCTAACGGAATCAGCTATTATATTCTGGTGAGGTGGGACGCCAAATTGAGGAATTCTATTCTAGATGAGCAGCAGCAATTTCTTACTAATTCATGCGATCACGAAATAAGTATCTACTGGACTTTGGACTACAGAAGAACGGATCGCATACTTGATATAAATATTAATTATTCATCGAATATGTCTCGGTATTGTCTGCTATATCGATCTTTGCACCTGCTACGTCACTTGCACGTGATTCGTCGCCCAGTTATTTATTCATACTTATTGATCATGTCGAGTTCTCTTTACCTTGTGTGTGGAATGTAGTTGAACGCTTTATGGCCCCTGCAACCCCTGTTTTTTGTGATCCTGGCTGTCCCTTTGTTTCAAAGTTAATTCTATCTTTGGCTTTAATATTTGGGATTTCTTTGATTCTTTGCTTTACATAAATGTCGGCTATCTTTCTAAAATAAGCGTATTATTACTGTTGTGTAATTCTCTATTACTACAAAGCCATATTTGTGTACAGTGATCTCAAATGTTATATTTGCGGTTGCATCAAATGGATAATGGTCAACCTTCCTTTGCTGAGTACACTTAATTAATGTATTAATTTGTAGCCAGATTTTTAAGACGTAGATTTAACAATTAACGGTCTGTAACACATCGGCGCAAGACACGCTATCATTAAATACTCAACACAAAAAGAAAACAATTGTATTAGCCTTTTATGTCCCAACACCACGGCTTAGACCTCTCTTCCCTCCTTCCGCTTCATCATTATCTTGCCCTAATCCCAATTTGTGTGGGGTAGGCGCAACATGTCTTCTCCTATTCTTCTCTAGTAGTCATCACCTATTTAGCCGTATCATCTTTCACACAGTACATAAAGCGGCAGCGTTTCTTTCCCTCCTTCGGCTTAATTCTATCTATTGCTATTGGTGCCAATCTTTGAGAAAAGCGTCTGGTTCGCTCCGCCATCTTCTCGGAGTTATTGCCTCTTGCTTTATTGGGCGATACTAACATTGTGTGTAATTTTTATGTTACAGTTGTCATTCTCTCTTATCTCCATAATCTGTACTCATTTATTTATGCACGAGCCGAGTGCCCGATCGGTAAAAATTACAAACTTCCATACAATACTTCCATATTTAATCCCCTATATAATCCCAATAGGCGATATTTTTTTTAAATCCGTCTTTAGTGCACCTTCGTTATAAAAGGAGCATATCGCAAGTACCTCCGTGCTATGTGCTACAGATGTTAAGGGACTAAGACTTATCTGTCATACTCCCAACTTCTTGATAGGCAAGCTTATCAGCTTGGAGAACCGGCGCAAATAACTTGAGGCCAACGTGCTTCATGATATTGTTAACAATAATTTTGATGCCATTGATCTAACGAGTAAGCTGTGTTATTCTGTCCCCTGAACAGTACATGCGCGTCATGTTCGTGTACACGTACTCTGTTCGCGCTAAATTATTGTCGTACGAACTTACGGCTTACGCTGCCCTATTCATACAATGTTGGAATACTATAATTCAAATTTCATTGATATTGATATATTTGCATGCTCGAAAAATAAATCTAATATTATAAAAATTCTATCTTACTATTATTACGCATTTATTGCATAATTTAAGTAAATGAAACTGTTTCTGATCTGATTTGGTTTTGTAGCTATAGCTTTATAGTAACTTATTTAATTATTTCAAAATATTTGTTAATTGTGGTAATGCTCGTCTAGTGGCAACCACTGATCTTTAAAAATGTATTACCAGCGGATAATGCAGTGGACTGCAACATTGCTACTAAAAGTATTGTTAACTTTTTGTATTATATATGTTGTAGTTGTTTATTATCCCTTAATAAATAAAATAAAATATCATCTGCCAAGTCTTTTCCCAACTATGTTGGGGTCAGCTTCTAGTCCGGATGCATTGCAGGTGAATACCAGTATTTTAAATGGAGCCACTGCCTATCTGAACTCCATAACCCAGTTACTGGGTAACACGATACCCCTTGGTAAAAATATTATAAAGAAGGCACTTTCCGGTAGTTTAGGAGATAGCTAGCAAATATTTGGAAGATAGACAGGCCATACATTATAGTGTATTCCTTATTGGCGATGTTCTTCAGAAAGATCAGGTGCATTGTACCTACTCGCAACTGGTGTGCGTGTATGACCAGATGTATGTATGAAAGAAAGAAAAATAATTTTATTCGTCACAGAAATACGTGCATACGAAAACATAAACTCGAGTGTGTAATGTTTACCACATTACACAAAACACATCTACAATATAATCACGAGCACAAAAAAACAAATAGTCGGCAACTGCACGTCAAGACTGTGACAAAAAGGCTTGCACTCAGAACTCAGAGGCTTGAACGTAAACGAAGCAAAAGGAGTATGTAAGGATCGTAGTAAATGGCGTTCCTGTAGTTTCTGCCCCATGGGAAGAAGGCGTAAGTTTATGTATGAGTGCAAGTATTTGGTAGATATTGATTACTTACTTATTTATTTAGTCCTGCTAGTGATATAGTTTGTGTCTCTTTGGCTGTCGTAAAAGTCACCAAGGTATCATAATATAAGAAGAGGTCAATACTCTGTACCAACTCTCCGATAAAATCATTTGCCTAGACCTTGCTTCACCCAAGTTTCACCACAATACCGTATTTTCACAAAGAAATCATCTTATAATTATTTATCAATTTGTTAGTGCTAATACTGTAATGATTTAATAACTTAATCTTAATATTAATTGTTTATTCGTGTATACCTATTGTTACTATCCTTGTAAATATGTCGTTGGTCCGCCTTGCTTAGTAAATAAATAAATCTTCAGAAGCCTCCTACGCTATATTTGCGACTTAAAGACCCAACTTATACAAATATTTTGATGAAACTCCAAATATTGATTCTCTGATTTATTTATCTTTCTGTTAAGTCAGTAATTGCTCGCTAATGACACAGATCTCAGTGTGAAAACATCTCAGATCTGTTTCAACGTTATCTTAATTTCTTTCATTATCTTTCTTAATATTTGTACTTTTTGCTTTTCTTGGAACATACGTGTAATTATATAATTATACTCAATGAGGTCATAGGTGTGTCTTGTGATAGCGTTTGTTTTCGTAACTTTTTTTGTTATGCGCTTTTATTATGTGTTTTGGTTTAAAACAGACCGACCCATCTTTATTGTTTTTCAACTGAGCTGTTTTGTGTCGAGAAATTTGTTCTGCCTTCTATTTATCATTAAGTCTTTCGAAATCCGTAGGGAAATCTTTAAGTGCAATGAAACGTGTTTCTATTTGCAGTAAAAATAGGATGTAAACTAAAACAACACATTATGAGTATGGAATTATTATTGCCCTCGAATGCATTGAGATCCAAACGTATCTTTTTGTTTACCAAGAGGAAGATTGACTACCTGTTTGCAGTTCAACGTGCTAACTTTGAAAAGTCCTACAAATCTAACGGTTTCCTTAGAATAATGATGCTAATTCTTCACAAACTCATATGAATGAGTTTCAAATCGCCCGTTGCATCGAGTGCAGATCATTCTTTAGATATTAACAAAGTGTGTGTGCACTGAACGAATTGAATGATGTCCTTGTCCTACAATGAAAGAAAAGCTAGTGCATGCATACTTAGCAGTGCATCAAGTACGTATCACACTTAAAGTGCATCGAGCGAATTCTTTGATGTAAACTAAACAATTTAAAGTCATTCAAAAGGTTTTCATTAGGATATGAATCAGGATTTTCTTGTTCGCACTTTCTAATGCACTTCGAATTGCTCGGTGCACCGAGCATCTTGTTATCTGTCTAGATCTTATCAATGTAAGACGACTATTGTGTTTTGATGTCTGAAGATTAAATGATTTAGTTATAATGTGTGCTTGCTTTAAGTTCATAGATAAAATTGTCTCTATCATCGTACTTTCTTGGTGTTTTGTCATTGAATTCTTCATCTTCAAAGTCAATTGGCATTGCCTCCATGCCTGCAATCCGATTATAAACACCATTAATGTCTTTAAGAGCTTCTGATAGAGCATTCCTAATACCTCTCTGAAGATCGATTTATCCTATGAGGTCAAACAAACTTGACAAGGCCAAGTCTTGGATGAATGACCGTTACATAGAGACCTCTCCCTGCCTTGGAGCGGGGAGCAAGCATCTACATATCCCAAATGTAATTATGCGTAGGTTTATGGTAGCCATTTTGGGCAGAGCAGTAACATTTTGGCCAGCAGTAAAACTGAAGTCTGTCACCGTAATCTCAAGAAAAGGTTGCAAAACTAGATGAATATACACATACTCCATTTGGCAGAATTTGGTGTTTCTTGAAACCTATCCTAAATTATTTTGCAAAAGACTATCTCGAACATGATTTCATCTATAATTTTATTGGTTATTTTAGAAAAGATATCAACAACAATGCCTTCTTACTTTGATCTTGATCTCGGTGACAATACGGTGTTAATTATCAATTGTTTCTCTCCGCTTTCGGTGCACAACACGGTGCAATTGGTGCAAACAATAATGGCCAGTGCACGCGCACTGAAACTTACACATGCGGCGTTCTGTACTCTTTATTATGGAAATAAACACCAATTGGTCCAGTCAATGTATAATCGGAAGCTAGTGTGATCCCGATATAAATAATGTCACCTCCCGCTTTTTATGCAACTTTAATAGTGGGACTGTAACCCGACTTTCGGTTTTAGGGTTCCGTAGTAAACAAGCAACCCTTATAGTTTCGCCATGTCCGTCTGTCTGTCTGTCTGTCTGTCCGTCCGTCCGTCTGTCCCCAGCTAATTTGGCATGGGTATACATATTAATCATGCCGAAAAAATGGTAAAATAAAATTATGAAAAACATTTTTTTTTAGGGTACCTCCCTTACACGTGAAATGGGGATGATATTTTGTTTTCTCGTCTATTCCATGGTGTGGGGTATCGTTGGATAGGCCGTTCAAAAATATTGTGGGTTTGGCAAAACCATTTTTCAATTAAGGGATCCGTTTGCGTAATATTAAACTTTAAAGTGCTAGTTTTTGTTAGAGTGTCCCCCTGCCAGCTAAATGGTTGGTTTTGGATATGTGAAAAAATTCATGGCAATAGTATATATAACGAAATTAAAAGGAAAACTATCACAGCTAAGTAGGCTTCACAAGTTAACGAGTAATAGTCGACCAACTTAAATTTGCAGTTGGAGAATTGACCGTAACGTATATCGATGTATGGGAGAGCATGTTTTTCAACTACAATGTTAAGTTTGTTTTTGGGATAAATTCATCCCAACTACGGAACCCTTCATTGTGCGTGGTCTGACATGCACTTGGCCGGTTTTGTTGTTATAATATGGGTGTTTATAACCTGATATGGCTAGAAAGAGGGTGACTTGACTATCCACCACCGAGATGACGACTAATAGAGAAGTATGGATGAAAATGACATGTTGCGCCGACCCCACTTAAAATGGGATAAGTGCAAGAGAATGCTGATGATGATGGGTGTTTATAACCTAGATAAGTTGGAAAGATTCTATGTAGGTTCAAAAAAGAAGCCAATCCACCGCGGTCCGACTTGTGGATGTTATATTTTTATATTCGGATTCAGTTTTCCGGGCTATTTGTGGTTGTCGTTGAAAAGTGATTGGAAGACTATCCTAAGAGTACAAAATATCATCATCAATCGGGTGCACACAAGACGCTGCAATGACCAATTTGTTTATACTAATATTATAAAGAAGTAGAATTGAGTTTGTATGTAGGGAGTAATCTTACTTAAGAACTACTGATCTGATTCCGAAATTTCTTTCACTAATGGGAAGCTACTGTATTGCCGAGTATCATAGGATATTATTTCATGTTAAACAAGAAATTCCACGTCGACGAAGTCGTGAGCAGACGCTTGTCTGAAATATTGGGGATAGTCTAGCAGGATTGTAATGTGTGTCACTGTTTATGATGAAATTGCTCAGGAATGTCGGTATGCCCCATTTTGTTTCACCAACATTAACTCATTACCTCTTCATCGGCCTCTATTATTGCTTTTATGTCCAATTGTTAAGTTCGCTATTTTTATTGATTGTTCCACGTCGCCGCGTCGTCGCGTACAAAGTGCGAACACAAGCATAAGCAAGTCCTGACGCACTAAATGCACTGGCATTGAGTGCGTTAGCGCTTGAACTAATAAACGAGGAAAAGCCAGCATTACGTATTGTTTATATTATAAGTAACAGAGTACAGTGCACTTGCATATTTGTTAAAAAAATCTTATATTTTGTGGCAGAAATCGGTTGAAGTCTTCTACGCTTAGCGCGTGTGTCTTTGATCCATCGTCATCATTATTCAGCCGAAAGAGTTCCATAACTGGGCGTAGACCTTCCTCCCCCAAATATCGCCACTAATACTGGTCCTGTACTTCCCGCATTCAGAGGATTCCCGTGACCTTCACCAGGTCTTCAATCCACCTTTTGTGGGTGTTTCTGATTATAATGTTAATTTTAACTAATCTGGATTGGGATTAATAATGCTTTGGGATTTTGCCAACCGTGACGCATTTGGCGTTTTATATGTGGGGATAGTGTTCACGTTTTTATACAACAACACTAAGCGTATCAGTATCGGATCGATGTCGTTATCAGCGAATATGAAACTCTCAATCAAATAGCTAACATGTCAAAATATCTGTTAAATACTGTTGGTTAAAATGAGGCTTCCTTCGTCATATAATTTTACTTGATGCTCGACTGCTCTCATCCAGTTGCTTTCAGTCACACTGCTCGTATCATCCCTCCATTCACCTTGGCGGTGCCCCACCCTACGTGATTCGTGGTCTCCATTTAAACACGTTTATCCTGCAATGAGATGACCATTGGTTCTACAGGAACCAGCTACCATTGCCCTGGCCTATTGCCACTTTTAGGCACAATAAGGGCGTTTACATATACGTCACTTAGTCAATGCCTATTATTACCACATATGAGGATACTAATATTACTCAATTGTTTCCTTCCATTTGAGTACGCTGTGTTTCAGTGCATGTAGTGCGCGCGTACTGAAACGAACTCACGCGCTGTAAAGTGGTAGTCATTGTTCGTTCACCGACTTCTGTTTCAATATGAAAGCTGATAAGCTTTGTTTAGGTAAATTGTTTTAATTCATGTGTTTAGGAGTGTACTGTTTCTTTTGGTTATTTATTTTATTTATTAGGGAAAACAAACATTTACACATTACATTTTGTAAAAAGAAATAGAAAAACATACGGCCAAATGTGTAACCAACAACATTTTCCACGGAATACACATTACAAAAAAATGTTCGACTAATTGTTATAAGTACAACATTTTTGAATCTACCAGCAGAAAGAGCGAACGTATCGATATGGTTGAATTGCTTGTTGTAATTATTAGTTAGTCGACGCAGAGGTGTCCCCGCATACCTGCGTTACTGCGACAATAGGTTACAGCAAACAGCGGCCGTGCGCGCACCCCGCGACATACTGTCGTTCTAGGAACTATATAACTTATTTTATTACGAATATCAATACAAAGAAAGAATAAATCGTGGTAATTATCCGTCGCTGTTGCAAAAGCTACTCAGGTGTTGTCAAGACTCAACATAATCGTCTTACTGCCCTAGTCCCATGTTACTTGGGTTATGAATGCGCAACACGTTTTATGCAATCAATTAATGAATCTTTATTTTTTATTTTTTCATTCTCTTCTGTCAAACGTCGCGCTAGCATTGACTCCCTTCTTTTTCCTCACACAATACATCCATTTTTTCTCTACTACCTCTTCATTGATCAACATTTATATTCATCTCTCTTTTTAGTCACAAGCGTTTCCTAATAAGAGTATGAATTGCGTCATCGACTTGATATAAAAGACGTTGGTTTCGAAAATATTCCATGAGGCGATGATAAAAAGTAATTGGGATGGTACCTATGTACAGACGGCTACACATCAAGCTTTACATTTCCAGTATAAGCTGCGGGCTAATTGCGTAACACACTATCAGTAGGAGTCGGTTTCAATTTGACAGTTCAACAACATTCATTGCGTTATTTACGTTGTAGAGCAGACAATTTTTTGTAACACAAGAAGCAATGGATTAGCAATATACTTCAAAATCATTCCGATTCCGATTCAAACTGTGTTACGCAATTAGGGTGCTGATCTTGCATTGTATAGGATTTCCGTACAATGAGAGGTCAGCATAAACTGGAAATGTATAGCTTGATGTGTAGCCGTGTGTAACATTTGATTTGCGGTAATAGAACTTCTACAAGTCTAGAGACAGGGTAAGTAATTAGTGAAATAATCTTTTTGCAGTTGACTGAGTCCTGATGAAACGAGGTCGTCTTTTTATTTGAACATTGCGTACAAACATGACGCCCTCGTTTGATGATGTTTAACATTACCTTCATCATCATCATCCTCTGTCCCCTATCCTAATTTATTTGAGGTCGCCGCAGCTAGTATTTTTCTCCCATACTTGTCTATCAGCCGAAAGGTTCTGTAGTGGCGACCGCGTACCGGAAGACGTAGCGTTGGAAGGCCTGCCACAAAGTGGACCGATGACCTTGTGAAGGCTGCAGGTATCCGCTGGATGCGGGAAGCACAGAACCGGTCGAAGTGGAGGTGCATGGGGGAGGCCTATGTCCAGCAGTGGACGTCTTTCGGCTGAAATGATGATGAGGATGATGATTTGTTTATTAGTCTCTTCTCTTTCAGCCGTCATAACAGTATTCACCCAATTCCTAGCCATATCTTGTTTCACACAGTCATCCATCGTTTCTTTAGTCTTCCCCTACTCATATAGCCATAACATAGAAAACGAAGTATTGTATTTATTTTATTTTGTTTATTTTTACATCATTTAATGCTGCACCGGTTTTACGTCATCACGTCAACGCCGGCTGTCGCTGAAAACCAGCGATGGGGCTCTGTCTTGCATAGGGTCACAGCATTATGCTGAGCGATGGCCGTTTTGCGTGAATGTGACGCATATTTTCCCTCAATCAAATCGTATTTCTTTCATTTTTCTTTCCGTCCACATGCATACTCAAAACTTGCCTCACGATATTTACCATTACCTTACATGCTATAAATACATAATTATGTACTTAATTACTAAATTGTGGTTTCCTGAGTTCCAGCTAGAACAAGCTAGTTTAGACCGTAATCTATGCTGTAACTTACATTGTACTAGCTGACCCGTGCCCACTCCGTTGGGTGGTAAACATTTTTACTCTATGACACTCACAAATAACGTGGCTTTCGATGGGTAAAATAATACCTACCCTACCTGCCTACCCTACCTACCTACCTACCTACACTACCTACCTACCCCACCTACCTAAAAAAAAAAAACTTCACAAACCATCTACTAAATAGTCCGAACAAAGCCTAAACATTTGGTTTGGATAGGTGAGCCCGTTCTTGAGTTATAAAATTACAACGAAAAGTGGCATTGATTTTTATATACTTATATACATTAGTTATTAACAATTATAATTGGACCGTAAAAAGTGATGTGACGTTTGCGTAATATTTCTTTTTCCTAGGGTTTAGAAATATGTACCTAGGTATTTTTATAAGTATTGACTAAGATTGGTATTTATTGCTGTAGTAGTTATTATTGCAATGTTTTACCATGATTTCGTAGTTGATGTAGATTGTTAGATACTGAAATGATTAGTTTCAGTCATTTTCATCAACCATGCATGAGTCACTAATTAATCACTAACTAATTAATAAATAACTCATGATTAACTAATTAATACGGCTCACAAGAATTAGTCAGCGGACTGACCACGTGACCACTGGTTAGAGACCTAATCAGCATAGCTAATCATAACCATTCAGACAAAAATGACACATTTGAATTTAGTAATTTGCCATGCTCTACGGGTAGGGAAATACCAAAGAAAGGATGGATGGACTGTTTGAAAGATGATATGGATAGAAAGGGAACAAAAAGGGACATGTTGCGCCAACCACAAATCAATTGGGATAAGGACAGGAATGGTGAATTTGCCAACACAATTTTGAACAAATGGCTGTCGGAAGAAAGACGGTCGTCTATTTGATTTATACTGACAAAGTTTTCGGGTTTTGGATTTGTGAACAATCTTTAGAGGAATCTTTTGATAACATTGATTAATGTTCGATTCGACACGGAAGTGTACCGAACGATTCTGAATAGCTGTGCAGGTTTTCAGATAACAGATTATCCCAAATTAGTCGTCAACAAAAATGCCACGAGTCCAGTCCATAGTCCTATGGTACAACGAAAAAATGCATCTTTCCACTCCTGCGGACGATTTAATCTCAGATGCTTGCCTATGTCTCGTCTCCCAATCTATTAAACAAAGAAGACCTTCAAAAACTAGTATATTAATAGATTTCTGATCAAAAACAAATTCTTAAAATCCGACAACACTTACTAAAAGATGGTAATTTATAGCGCATAGCGTAAACTGTATATGGCTCTGACAAATATTGTGAAAACAACGCAACACATGTTTCGGTTCCGGGAAACAGCAAAAAGTTTACATCATATAGCAGAACATCATATTGCTTACTTATCTTAGAATGAGAGAGAGGCTATTAGAAGTAATGCCAAAGAAAAATTGTGATCCATGTTTCAGCGAAAATAAATAACCCGTGGGTCGTTTTATCACTACGAAATTTGCAATACCATATTGCACATATATTCAGCCTATAACGTTTCCACTGCTGGGACACAGCACCCTTGCGAAACACAGCTAGAATCGGAATCAGAATGATTTTGAAGTATATTGCTAATCCATTGCTTCATAATTATGTTAGAAAACTTTGTCTGCTCAACAACGTAACTACAATTCTACAACTTCGATACAATTCACAAGTTACTTAGTTGTCACTTCTATCGGCAGTCCCCAAAGACTGTCCCGCATGTTTTTTTTCGCTATGTCCCGTCTATTGTTAAGGGTGAATTATAAAGCGAACGAATAAAATAAAACTTAGCGACTGATGATGAGACACTGTTTTAATAACTTAACCTAAAAGTGGGTTGTGATTAATCCATTTCAGATATTAATATTCTAGCCGTGCGATTAAATGACTAAGTGTGCGACTAGAAATACAGAGATTTAGGTCATTTGGGTTAGGTTAGGTTAGAACAGTGACCATTAATGGATTCCCTCTATTCTTGGTGAATCATATGGGTTAGATGAGGTTGTAAATATGAAAATTAGGTTAACTGAACGTTATAAATAAATAAAAGCTTTTCATTTTGTATTTTAAGTAACTCAAATTAATGTTTGTAAGTTGCTGTTCTGTTGATTTCTCGTCACTCGCAGTCAGTCGCTCACTTAGTAATATCATAACGTAAATTAATTCTTTTGTCACTTAAAACTTGAATTTTCAGTCACTCGTTGTTTAGTAGTTTAGTACAGTACAAAACGCGATGTCAAGATCTGCAGTTGTAGTTCTAAGACAAAGACATTAAAAGGCCGGTATTAATAGAGCGTTACTCAGTACTCAAGCACTACTTAGGACTTAGTTTCAACCAATCAAATGGCTTGAATCTAGTCTTAAGTAATGCTTGAGTACTGAGTAACGCTCTATTAATACCGGCCTTTTAATGTCTTTGTCTTAGAACTACAACTGCAGATCTTGACATCGCGTTTTGTACTGTATTTCATAAGACCTTTGTGCTTGAAAGTGTTGTACTCAAATATCTTTTGTTTTGTCCACAGGTATGTATTGGACGGTGCATGATTAACTTCAAACGTATCTTCATCATTATCTGCCCGCCTTTTCCCAACTATGTTGGGGTTGGCTTCCAGTTTAACCGGATACAGCAGAATACCAGTATTTTACATGGAGTGACTGCCTATGTGACCTCCACAACCCTGCTACTAGGTAACTAGATATCTGTTGGTAAGAGTGATTGTCAGACTTTCTGGATTCTGACTACCCGTAACGACTATCGAAGATCTACAAATCCCAAACCAACAGCTTAACGTGCTTTCCGACACGGAGGGTTCTCGATATCTAATGGATGGTCACCCATCTACGGACCAACCTCAGCAAGCGTAGCTTAGTCTAAATTCGTGCCTGGGGAGAATGTAGCAACTTTTTTATCGAATAACCAGCAATGGTAGTTCGCTAAGGTTTCCTCAGACAGAGTGGCCGCCACGTAGTCGAAAACTTCACTGAAAGTTATTAATGAAATTAAGTTGGTGTGTTTCCCTAGAAAGCGTTTTTTGGCACTGTAAAGTCACACCCCGGTGCCATCATTTACATGACAGCCGTCAGTGCGGCCGTTATGTGGCAGCCGCCGCCGCACGTAGGTCCTTTTTGGTAATCTATGCGTGCAAAAGTATGTAATTTTCTAATTGTATGGTTAAAGTGGTTTAAAGCATTAGGCATGACAAACATGACATGCTACAATATTTTTAATTATAGCTCGTATTAGTACGAGGTATAATGGTACAGTCGAGTTCTTTAATATATGTGCATGTTCATTAATCAAAAATATATAAGCAATGGTAAGTTTCATAAAACACTAAACAGCTTTGCCTTACAATAAATTGTAAACAATCTGTGACATCATAAATATGTGACTACAGTATATCAATAATATTGCTACAGACAAAGACTCTAAAAATTGTGCGCAATCCCTTGTTCATATTATTTAGCGCAAAATTAGGATCACAAATATCTATGCAATTTTTTGATGAAAAATATCTTGACAATTTGACATGACTCGAATTGCTGTCTTAAATTCTTTGAACAATCTCTTTACAGAAGTATATCCTATTGTAATGTTGTATCCTGTTGTAAGTGGCCACATTTATTCGCCGCTAGCGGGGGGCGCAGGACAATACCCTGCAGTACGGAAAACCGGCTGTTAAAAGCAGCCAGCTCCTGCCGCACTAGGGTCAAAACCCGGTCCTCCACCGGCAACGGCAGGCCCTGCCCATGCTGCGCTCCCCCCTGGGGCCAGCTCCTCGAAGCCGGGCCAGGTCCGCTCGGAACTCCTCATTCTCGTTTCGGAAAAGCTCCATGGCGGCTGTCAAGCGGCCATCCTCCGCCCGCATCTCGGGTATCGCGTCCGACGGAGGCCTGACCTGAAGGGCCCTCGTTTCCGCCATAATGGAGACCGTGGCAGCGGGTACGACCTTGTCTTTAGAGGACTGAATTCTCTTCAAGGCCACACCCCTGATTGCGGCTACCACGACCTCCTCGAAGCTGCTGGCCACTCCTTTTGCCTTGCCAGCGACGTCCGGCTCACCACCCGATGACTCAGAGGGAGCCGCCCTGCGGCTAGTCTCTCCGAGATGGAGCCCCTCCGTGACGAGCCTCTCGGCTCGCTGGGCCGGCTCGGCTGAGCTCGCCGGCCTCCTGAGTAGTGCCCTCTACCCCGTCCTTGAACCCCCCCCGCAATTTTTCTCCGGGCCTAGCTCAAACCGGCCATCAGAGGACGACCCCTGGCCGTCCCCTGGCTTGGGGCTCCAACCCCGCATCACTCCCCTCCTCTTCGCTTTGTTGTTTGTTATTAGGTTTTTCCATATTTAATCCCAAAAGTGTGGGGGATATAAAAAGTAATCCTAGGGTTACCCCCTGTACCTAGGTAATCAATTATTACAGTTAAATACTACGCAACGTTGTCAGATTGATACAGTCCTATTACGAACGGCAACATTGCATTATTACTCGTAGGTACTTCTGCTCCGGCAAGCAAAAATAAATTTAATAGTAAAAGCCATTTAGTTGAATTTTCAAACCTGTATGAATATTTACGAATCCTAGGTTGCACCAAATATATTGAAATCTAGAGTATTTAGATATTTATGTTCCGAAGCGTAGTCAGATATTTTTGAATGCACTAACGTAACATACCTATGAACAGTTTATATGATAACATTTTATTGATGACTAAGTTTGTATAGAACTAAAGGATCATTTTAACGCTTACAATATTTTGAAACATTGTCACTGCCAATATATTAGTGAACTCGACTGTACTTGAACAACATTTGTAATTTGTGTTTTTCTATAAAAATAATTTTCGATTACAATAATGTGAAAATAAAATACTAATCTTGCATAATATAATAATAATAATATAGGAGAGAGCCTCGATCAACATCTCTCGAGGCTCTCGTTAGGTGGTTGGATCAAGGGCCTGATTCAGAAGGCAGTACTCCTCGATACGGCTCGTATCGTGAGGAGGTTTCTATCTCTGGAGCCCTAACCACCGGTAGCTTGGACCCTGCTCCCACTACCAGCGGACAACTATTTTTTATATTTTTAAATGTTTTATATTGTTTTATAAATTCTAATATTTAAAAATATAATTTATATGTACATATCGATAAATAAAGGAAATAATAATATATAATATTAACTCATATAAAAATATAATATTGTTTATGTATTTTTAAATATGGTGGTTATTTAATGAACCAAAGACAAAATTACCATAGGTACCGATATTATAAAAAAAATAAAATAACTAAGTAAATAAAATAATAAATTGTAAAAATTAAAAAAAAAATGGAGTTAAACTTATACAAAATTAGGCTATAGGGATGATAATAATATGAGAGGGTCAGTAGTCGGAAGCATTTTCGTGGACGAGCCCTTCTACCCTTCTTTTTTTTGCTGTGTAACTGCAATCTTTATAGCACCTGCTTGAACGTCCCGTTTTTGCATTAACCTGGTCTTTTAATTGACCGGGCACTCATTTAAATGTCAAATAACTATCCAACCACTCTTTGTTACGTAGCAAAAAGTATTCAATGTACGGTTAGTTTTTCTCTATTTAAAAGCAAACTGCCCACACAAGCTTTTACTATCTTGCAAAATTGTAATTTAGATGCCTCGTCAAACTCGTCATAATTCGTTGTGTCATTAAAATATTTCAGTATTCTATCGATTTTTCAGCCAGCGATATTTTTATCACAGCAAAAGTTAAAAACTGCAATGCGTCCGTCATAACTAAAAAATCAAAATAAATACTTACGGCGGATTACGGCACACAAAAATTTCAAATTTGAAAGCTTAATAAACTAAAGTAATGGGAAAAAATATTTCAAGACCAATCCGATCCAATCACAGTAGTTCTACTCTGGTGTAATTTAATTTAATTCTCTATTTTAGTACTATTTACTTATATTTTCAATTTATAAGTATATCGATAATACAAAATGTTATTAAAATACATATTACGGAATAATAAAGCCACACCTGTCCGCTCAAGTTCCATAGTACAAAAAATATATATATCTTATAGACAAACGTAATAGCTGCCTTGAAACTTCGTTGCTGACTGCCAGACATATGAAGTGCGCTCGTCAATGAGTTGTAACTTGTACACTTATTTGTTCGTTCCTAATAGCACGATCTGCTTAGACAATTACCGTCTTATTACAAAAAAGTGCTTAAGTACTGTTTTATACCAAGACCACAAGGTCTAGGATTGTTACGGTATTCAAGTTAATATCAGGCTCAAAACGTGTTGTTATTATAAAACGAAGACTTTTTGAGGATCAGTTAGTACCAAAGAAGGTTCATCAAAATAAAGGAAGGTTCATGGTTCCACAGATAAGAAACAAAAATGGCATTCTTTCATTCGTTCATTCTGCATCTATTTGAAGCAACGTTTTGTTTCTCTAAATATTGATATTATAATAACACTTGAAATGCATAAATAATTATTAATCAATACAAAAATATGTCATAAATCGTTCTTTGTTTAGGTTACAATATATTGAACAAGCACAACTTGTACTTTTGACGTGCTTTTTATAATCAAGTTATCATATTTTTTAGGGTTCCGTAGTAAACAAGGAACCCTTATAGTTTCGCCATGTCCGTCTGTCTGTCTGTCTGTCTGTCCGTCCGTCCGTCTGTCGCCAGCTTAGCTCAGAGACGCTTAGTCCTAGAAAGCTGTAATTTGGCATGGGTATACATATTAATCATGCCAAAAAAATGGTAAAATAAAATTATGAAAAACATTTTTTTTTAGGGTACCTCCCTTACACGTGAAATGGGGATGATTTTTTTTTTCTCGTCTATTCCATGGTGTGGGGTATCGTAGGATAGGCCGTTCAAAAATATTGTGGGGTTGGGAAAACCATTTTTCATTAAGGGATCCGTTTGGGTAATATTAAGCTTTAAAGTGCTAGTTTTTGTTAGAGTCAAGTGTCCCCCCCCCCCTGCCAGCTAAATGGTTGGTTTTGGATATGTGAAAAAATTCATGGCAATAGTATATATAACGAAATTAAAAGGAAAACTATCACAGCTAAGTAGACTTCACAAGTTAACGAGTAATAGTCGACCAACTTAAATTTGCAGTTGAAGAATTGACCGTAACGTATATCGATGTATGGGAGAGCATGTTTTTCAACTACAATGTTAAGTTTGTTTTTGGGATAAATTCATCCCAACCACGGAACCCTTCATTGTGCGTGGTCAGACATGCACTTGGCCGGTTTTTAACACCTCTAGCGTGAAGTGGAGTGAATTACATAGGTACGGCGCGGCACTCGTAATTTGAGACGAATGTTTATGTTGTGTCCGTTTATGGGTGTGTTGATAATATGTGGTTTGCTCGTGAGTTGTGTCCGGTTAAACCGTTGAAGATAAACTGAGTAAAACCCTAAGACGACCCACTGACCAAAACATGGTTTTTTAATTAATATTAGGTAAGCAATGCTTTGTATCATCTTATTTCGACTGCCTAACGCGAATGTTCATATTATTATTGGAAATATTACGTCGTATTACGTATGACGATGTCTGTAAGATCGCCGAGACGTCTACAGCATAATTATCCAAATCTTCCAAATCCATCAAGTCGATTTGTAAAAAACAAGCCACACAATAACAATAAACGCTAACCTCAAATAAATTAGTACCCGAAGTTAGCCCATAGAAAAACTAGGGGTCTCGGCGGACTATCTTTAGTACCATAGCTAGTTCATGAACTAGTGATAAACTTCATTTTATAATAACGTTTTATTTAGTCATGGTGGCAAACCTAGTAATTATCCTAGTACTAAATTTAGATCGTGTTTTGGAATAAGACGGTTAGTGTTTTGATTTGCGTGGTTATCTAAGTATTTATTAAAATTGGTTATAATCCATTTGGAATGCCATAATTTTATGCCTATTGCACGCATAGATTAGCAAAAAGGACCTACGTGCGCCGCCGGTTCTAAGAAACCACAGCTATGGAGATGGGCAAAAGCATCTTCCCGTGTATAAATTAAGAGATACTAAAATCACTAATCGTTAACCAAGCGTTGGTTTTGATTAATATATATCATTATTTTTTTTCTGTTCACAAAGGTTAACATAGTTATATAAACACAGATACAAGAATTATAGCGTTTTGACAAAAGTGCACAAAATATGATCCTTTGTGAGAGACTGGCGTCCATACTAGGATACCGTGTGTGATGGATCACCAGGCTCTCACGCCGATTGAAAATAAACGAATTTGGGCTAAATCCCTCGTGTCGCCTTTAAAGACTTAACTACGATAATATGGCTCGCCCCTCCACAATTCAAAACATTTGAAAGTATTTACAAAGCTAGACTCACAACGCATGTGTGCGTAATGAGACGGCCGTCAAACAAAAACAAATCACGGATTTGTTGCTCGACGTCAGTAATCGCTCATTATTATTACGAGTAGTATGGCGCTGCACTGACGTACTCTATTAAAACTACACGTGCGTTGTCTTGCGCGATCGGCTAGTTATGATTAGTTGACCAACAAATCTGGTAATAAGTGAGATATTACGAGTACTGATTGCACAAAAACTATGAATAAATTCGACGAATACGAAGACGAATACTTACATATTACATACAAACTCTTTCGTAAGGATGTGACGATGTGACTCCACATCTTGAAACAGTAATTTGGAGGGACGAGCCATGTTATCGTAGTTTATCTCTACAGTCCGCGAGGCCTAAGCTGAGCTTTGCATTTGTGTGAGTGCAGATAGATAGTGCAGGGGTGACGTATGAGAACATCGTAACGTTGGATATTATGCGACGCAACTCCGCCGCACACCTTCCACACTTCACCTCTTGTACTGTAATCACTCACACAAATGCAAAGCTTTAGCTTAGGCCTCGCGGACTGTAAATCATTATTCAACGAACGGTAATTTTTTCTCATCAATTTCAAATCACCATTAAAGTACACAAGTAAACAAGCCGTCTGCCTGATGGGATTTAGATCCCATCGGCAAACATTTGTGAATTTAAGAATTTCGTTTTTGGATATGTGAAAAAAATCACGGCAATAGCTTATTTAACGACGTTGAAAAGAAAAACTATCACAGTTTGAAAAGCCTAAGGTTAACGAGTAATAGTTTACCATTTATATTTGCAGTTGGAAAGTGTGGGAGAACAGGTTTTTCAACTGCAATGTTAAGTTTATTCTTGGGATAAATTCATCCCAACTACGGAACCGTTCATTGTGCGTGGTCACGCACTGTGCCAGCTTTTTACAGCCGAACGTCTTGACATTTGGGGGACTGGACACTGAATCCATAATAGATGATTATTATCCGTCTATTTCCTTATAATCTCCATCAAGACATTACTTAACATGCTATACACCAGCAAGACACCAGGTCAAACAGTGTCAATCAAGTGTTTATACTGCAATATTCGCAATTGGTGGCCAACAATGTCGCCAAGGCTGCACGTGACGATTCACCTTGACCTTGGCAGACGTGTGAATCGATTGAATAGCTGGTTTATTTATTACTGGTATGTAGATTACCTACCATTGTGCGGTTCGTTAAGTAGAAATGGAAGGCGGGTAGAAAAACAACGCCATCTTGGATTCTAGACTATGATTTCATTTTAGTGTCAGTTAAAAGAGAGATTTTCCAAATAGTCGAATATCTGTCTGTTGTTAAATGTTGCTACATGCCACATGCCTATTTATACAGGGTGTTTGGTGCATCGTGTGCCAAATTGAAATGGTCGACTGAAGGAGTCATCCGCTAGCCTTTTAGACCCTTTAACACCCCTCATGCTCTGTGGATTTTTTTTTATCGACTTTTTATTGTTTTGCAAAAAAAAGACCCAAATTTTACATTCAAATACAGATTAAAAAAAAAATATAAGGCGTAGACTCTGAATTTTATTTTTATTTCGATGTGTATTGTTTAAGAATACTTTTAAATACAAAATTAGTGATATTAGTCACCTAGTTCTTTTTTAATTCACTCGCAAAGGTAAAACTTAAATTAAAGCTGTACATGTTACAGCAATTTATAAGGCTACAAAAAAAAAATCAAAAGCGACCGGGATCTTCCAACTCCCTCATTAATTCTCCAGTCTATCCTCTTTCTAATGATGTGCCACATGCCATAAAAGTATTTTAACAACTTTGTGAATTCGCTAGAATTGTGAATCGAGTCACCTAAGGCTAATATTCAAAATTATGATTTAAAAAAAAATCTCTTAAATGATACCTGTCAAACCTATAAATCTGCTATCTCATTCTTATGGTTAGGTAAATTCGTGTCTCATATCTGTATCTTTCGTGGGATTTACTTGAAAAAAAAAACAAAATTGCATTTTTAACATTTATTTAATCATTGTTACAAATCTTGCTCAAATTGTTGGCCTCTGTTGCGAATGCAGGCCCGACACCTGTTTCGTATTTCAACAGTTGTTGTACGAAGTCGTATTTCCTCCTTAATAGTATTGAATGCCGCTTCTATGCGTTGGACTAATACCTCCCTAGTTGGAACCTCCGTGGCATATACCAACTCTTTGGCACGTCCCCAGACATAAAAGTCTAACGGAGTTAGATCTGGGGAACGTGGCGGCCATGGAATAGGGCCATCGCGTCCAATCCATGCATTGGGGAACACATTGTCGAGATATTCCCTCACAGTCAATCGCCAATGCGCGGGACAGCCGTCATTTTGAAATACAATGGGCACACGTTCATTAAATACGGGCACATCGGTCACTAATTCGGGCAGGTCAGTTTGTAGGAATTCCAGGTAGTCTTCGCCATTGAGATTATCGGGCAGGTAATGCGGTCCAATTACCTGATTCCCAATCACTCCTGCCCAAACGTTTACACTAAACCTTCTTTGAGAAGATTTCTGTCTTTTAACACGTGGGTTTTGCGTTTTCGTTGTCCAGTGGTGCAAATTGTGTAAATTGAGGATCCCATCCTTGGTAAATTTGGATTCATCCGTCCACAGTATTCTTTTTAAAAAATCAGGATCATCCACATCCGTGTGTAAAAGAAACCGACAAAAAGCCACTCGTCTCTCAAAGTCGCCACCCTCAAGACCTGCAACAAACAAAAAACTCTTTTAAATTTCTCTTGGGCAATAAGTAATTGCACAAGAAAGGACCCGCTGTTCGTGCTAATAGATTCACTACCTGGAAGTGACGCCATACCATACCCATTACCTGCTAAACAAAGGCAAGGTCAAACAAAGCTTGCACAGGTTTAAAGTTAGTTTAAAATTACGTACCTTGCACCGGAGTGTAGTGGAATGGATGCTTTTTGTTTTGACGAAGTACTTTCCACACTTTCCATATTGAAATATCAAGATGTGATGCCACATTTCTAATGCTTCTTGTAGGGTCTTCCCCAAAAAGTGCCAGTATTCTCTCGTCTACTTCAACATTATGTCGCACAATATGGCCCCTTGGTTCATTAAAAGTAACACTGCCAGTCTCGCGTATGCGTCGGTATGTGTCTTGGAAGACTCTGCGGCCAGGTAATCGTCTCCCAGGAAAGCGTTCCTGGTAAAGTCGTTGCGCTGCACGAGCGACGCCATTAGCGGCTCCGTAAGCCATCATGATGTCCGCATATTCTTCGTTAGAGAATGTCGCCATTGCAATAACAAAAAACTCAAAGTTTAACAATAACAACAAAAATTAAACAAATGTAACAAGAACCAGCAAAACTTAACAATAACAAAGTAATAAAAGAATCGCGGAGTATGGTGAATGTTAGGTAGCAGAGGCAGTCATGTCTCGACTAAAAAAATGGCGGCGCGATTTGTTCAAACCGATTTAAGGTATGCAAGAAAGAGATAGAAGATAGATTTTACTGTGAAAGAGTGAGAAAACAAATTTTACCTCTTTCTCAAGTAACAGTTCCGCAATAAATATTTTTTCATTAGAATTTGGAATGTAGTTTTATGTGACTTGATTCACAATTCTAGCGAATTCACAAAGTTGTTAAAATACTTTTATGGCATGTGGCACATCATTAGAAAGAGGATAGACTGGAGAATTAATGAGGGAGTTGGAAGATCCCGGTCGCTTTTGGTTTTTTTTTTTGTAGCCTTATAAATAGCTGTAACATGTACAGCTTTAATTTAAGTTTTACCTTTGCGAGTGAATTAAAAAAAAAACTAGGTGACTAATATCACTAATTTTGTATTTAAAAGTATTTTTAAACAATACACATCGAAATAAAATTAAAATTCAGAGTCTACGCCTTATATTTTTTTTTAAATCTGTATTTGAATGTAAAATTTGGGTCTTTTTTTTGGAAAACAATAAAAAGTCGATAAAAAAAAATCCACAGAGCATGAGGGGTGTTAAAGGGTCTGAAAGGCTAGCGGATGACCCCTTCAGTCGACCATTTTAATTTGGCACACGATGCACCAAACACCCTGTATATTTTGAGGTAGACTTCGATCGGCTAAGTTGATTGACGATATTAATTTACTGTTGCTATTATTAAAGCTAAATATTGCGTTTAATCTGCGCAAAATCTGAATCTAAATCTTTACCAATCTTGGCATCCCTTGTTTCTACTAGTCTGTTCAATTTATTATGTTGTTAAAACTGATCTCAACTTCCATTATTCGTTGTTGGCATTTTGGTCGACCAACATTACATTTGAATGCAGAATTATTCATCTAAAACTGGCGTTCATTAATACAAACAAAAACATTGACTCCTCCATGATTCATAGTCTAGTTTATTAGTCTCCCATATAATATAGATTTACTAGAACATGACCATATGACACGTCATATTCTAAGAAAATCCTAATCTTTCTGGCTACCTCTACATTTTAGTAGATCCAGACTCCAGACATCAAACAAGTTTTAAGAACCTGTCGTCGTACAATCATTAGTGGTCTCGTGACGTGACGATTAACGACATTATGTCCTCTGTTTCTTGAGAAACTGGATTTAGTTAACATGATATTTGTCTTCTACGTTAGTTGCGTGTTTTTTCCTTATTATTGTTGTTTTCTAGTAATTTGGTGTCTATTGAAATTGGGCATCTAAATTCAATCTTAATGACCTTGGTATCTGTATTTTGTGTTTCACGAACTGTGTCCAAATAAATCAACGTTATTCTTTCTTTCTATCCAGTGGCTGTGGTCCTTACTTTACATATAATTTATTGACGAATTAAGAATTATAAAACTTTTATAATTCTTAATTATCGCAATTTGTGATAAATTTTATATGTGCACCCACAACCACAATCAGTTTTCCAATGTTGCTGACACTGTCAATCTATTTTCTCAAAACGTAGACTCAAACGTAAACGTTATCATATGTTTAAACGTTTCTCAATAAGAAGTACTGTCTTCTGGTTCCGTGCAAGGTGCAACATATTTTCGGTAAGAAAGAAAAAAAAAAAGGAGGAAATACGTTTTTTTGCGATAAACTATCACGCAAAGAAAAAACACTAAAAATAAAAAGTTGGAGTAAATATGCGTTACATCCACACAAAATGGCCATCGCCGCAGCGCTGGTTTTCAGCAACACCCGGCGTTGACGTGATGACGTCAACCGCTGTAACGAAGACGAAGACGAGTATATTTGAAATACGGCGTTTCGTATTCCAGCTATAATTTTCAGTGCAAATGTAAACAGTGCTCGTGCATCCCAATAATGTGTGGAATGCTCGTTAGCGTTCCTTCGCCGAATTTTTTCATGTGCTGTGTTGAAGATACTATGCGAGTGTAAAGGCGCATGCCTCCATCTTTATGTTGCTAATTCGCTTATCGACGCTTTTGCGAGAACTATGTCTGTCGGCCATTGAGGATGCAGGTTTGGTAGGAATGGTCGCTCGTCAGTCCGTAGTTTTCGATGTGAACCCCATAGTTTAGCTCGCCAATATTTCGCGTAGTTTGTATAGTTTCCTTCGTTCGCTTCGCCCACCCGCTAAGCCCGCCCGCCCGCTAGCTGGCGGTGTGGCCTACGCTTTACAGTCCTTCTGCGATGCTGGAAATAAAATTTTCTTCTTTTTTTTTTCTTTATAATAATATGATTGTTCTTTGGTGTAGCAATTATCTTCATTGTATTGAGAGCTATGTATGTACATATATATCCCGATCATCCTTACTCGAGACATTTAACTTTCTCTCTGACATTTTTTTTATATTTCTCGTGCCATATTTTTGTTGTAGGAATGTTATCTTTCTGAATTGAGACTTTGAGAGCTTTAAGGCTTCTACAGACCGGCGCGACTCGTCGCGCGACACGCGGGGCCTTTGTGTCGCGACGCGTGTCGCGCCGGTCTGTAGAAGCCTTTATCCTAGACTTCCATAAACGTCGCCTATTTAATTTTTGTTTGAACTGAGCGATAAAACTACCTTCTATGTGTTTTCTTATACCGTGAACAATCCGTTACATTATATTTATTTGTATCTTCATCTTGGTTATTTTACATTTCACATTTATTTACATTTTAAATATCATATTGTGTATAAAAGTGTAATATGCTGCTGCGTGGAACACTTTTTTCGGTTGTTTTGTGAGTGTATAACATATCTGTTTAATATAATTGTCATTGATGATGGGCATTTTAATGTGGACCGATTTAAAAAGCAAATTTTATAAATAGTCTTATAGTTTTATTGATTAAATTGATATGTAGATTTTGGAAATAGTATAAGAGTAAGGGAAGGCCAAAGAAACGATGGATGGACTATGTGGAAAGACAGCGGCTAGAAAGCCAACAACTAAAAATACCAAGACCCCTCCGTGCCTCGGAAAGCACACTAACGTTGGTTCCGGCTGTCATTTTAAGATCTTTGACAGTGGTTATGGGTCGTCAGAAGCCCGAAAATCTGACAGTGACAACCAGTCTTACCAAGGGATATCGAGTTATCCAGTAACTATGTTGTGGAGGTCAGATAGGCTGTCGCTCCATGTAAAATACTGGTATTCAGCTGCATCTGGTTAAACTGGAAGCCGACCCCGAAATAGTTGGGAAAAGGCAGGCAGATGATGAAGGACAGGAGGATGGTGACTTTGGAAATAGTCTTCCCTAACTATATTGCTCTGATTTTTTAAGTAGTCTTCCGAACTCTCGGTCTATCAGTGTTGTACATAAACTCACGCCTTCTTCCCATGGGGGTAGGCAGTAACCATATAACGCCACAACCTACGACCCTTACATACTCCTTTTGCTTCGCCTACGTTCATACATCTGGTCATACACGCACGCCGGTTGCGAGTACTACGCACCTGACCTTTCTGACGAACATCACCAATTTGGTCACTATATGACCTCCTAGGGCGATCCCAGCATTTCCACTCATCTCAGTTCAAGGTTTCCACCATCAGTATTGTAGTTTTTACTATTTAAAAAAATTGAATTGGCCATAACTGTGATACAGCAACCCGCAGTGGGCCTGTGTGGTAGATTACGGCCTGCTACTCCCTCTCATCCCCCGGGTGAGGTGTGGGTGTCGTAAAAGGCGACTAATGGACTTACTAGAGAATGGGCAGCAACGGTCCCAATGCATTTTGACACCATACTGCGATCGCCAACCCGCCTGCCAAGTGTGGCGATTATGTCAACCCCCCCCCCCCCGTTTCGGGAAGGCCCATTTCCAGCAGTGGACGTCTTTCGGCTGAAATGATGATAATGACTCCCTCTCACAGACAGGTGGCCTGAGTTCCAGCAGTAGGGCCATTATTCGCTAGATTATGTTACTTGGTTGGTATCGTGTTACCCAGTAGTAGTGTAGTCCAGGGTTGTGGAGGTCCGATAGGCAGCGGATAGACTGGAAGCTGACCGTAACATGGTTGGGAAAAGGCTTGGCAAATGTTGATGATGTTACTTAACAATGAATGACTTCAAAGGTTAATTTCGTAACTTAATTTTATTATCTCATTTTGCGTAATACAATCATTTTTTTTTTATCGCTATCGTGTATTAGTAATCGGACGTGTATCATCAATCAAAACACGTCCAATGACGTCAAAGACTGTCATCTTACGTTGTATACCGGAAAAAAACGATGGCTGCCAAAGCTGCTATTAAAAAAATTATAGGCGCTCTTTCTGAACTGTGAACGCAACTGAATCGTCATGCTCTGGGAGCCTAAAATGGACGCTTTGGCAGAATCATGCGTGCAATTCATACAGCTCGCAATTCATCTGTTTGACAGCTGCTATTTAACATTAGACTTCACTATATTAATTCTTAATTTGTGGACCATTTTACGAAACTCCATACACAACTGTCAAACAGATGAATTGCGGGATATGAATTGTACGCAGATCATAATGTGATTCTGCGAAAGCGTCCATTTTAGGCCCCCTGGTCGGTGACGCTGAATCGGGTATATTCGGCTACTAATCTTCGTAAGTTTTTTCTTCTATCGTGTGGCCGTCGTGGTCTATTGTGGTGGTGGATATGCATACAATCTCTTTTTAACCGTCTTCCAAAAAGGAAGAGGTTATATGTTCGGCTGTTTGTTAAAATCAGAATCTGATGAGAATGGAAATCGGAAATCAAGGATGGAAATCGAGGAAAATCCTCAAATTTTATTACCGATTTGGGTATTTTTTTTATAGTAACTCGGGCATTTGCTCTCGGAAGGCACCATGTTGGTGAAGTGATGATGCAGACCACAGATGGCCACCGAAACGACATAATAATAATATTAAACGGGTTGCGATTCGATTAGATTATTTATACTTTAATATGGATGCTAAGCAATTTATGCTCGTCACAATGCATAATTATGGTGAGTGGCAGTTCTCCTGGTTCTTATCAGGATAACTACTCCAACAAATAACGCCCCAGCATCGGGAAAAGCAATATCTTGTAAAAGGTGATGACCACTTGATATAAGGCTATTGTGTAGGTGTAACTAAGATAAATTAAAAACTGACACACTAAAAAGTAAGAAATAAAAAACTTAAAAAAAAATACCACTGGCTTCCAAAAAAACACTACAAAGTGAAAAATAACTTTAATTTCGGAAATCGGTGACAAAATACTAAAATACAGATCCAAAGACATCGACTTCCGATATTAAAGTTATTTTTCACTTTGTAGTTTTTTTTTTTTGTGAAATTTCTTTAGGTGCGTTGAGCACTTTTTGAGTGAACAAAAATTATGGAACTCGCGTCATCGTCACCGAACGCTTTCCATGAGCTTTAAGTATACTGTTATCACTTCTATCGGCAGTCCCCAAGGATGCCCCGCATGTTTATTTTTTTTTAAGAAACGTCTAGTAAGTTAGCAGCCCTAGACTTATCGACGCACCGGCTCCACTGAGCTTTTTAGTTTTTATTGACTGCTGCGCTTGTCGGTTTTTATTATAATTTTTCTACATCAATATGAATGTAATTTAGTTTGTGAAATAAGATTGTAAGAATTATTAATAACCTCGTTTTAATATGCTCCTTTGGTACTTTGTTTAACTGCATCTGAATTATCTGAATAAATAGTTTTTTTATAAGAAAAATTATGACATAACCGTCTAATTATATCTAGACATATTATTATAAAGTCGCTTTTCGTGTTTGCCTGTGTGGCCGCGTTGTTCTTCAAAACTGCGCAACGGGTTCTGATGCGGTTTTCAACATTATTACGAATGAATGAATGAAATGCACCGACCCCAGCGTGGTTAAACCAGACTCGGTCACTCGAATGAACCCAGAGATTCACACTAGCCCCTGGAGCCTCACGTTTCATGGGACTACAGAGACCATTGTATATCAAAGCGTAGACCGCGGGGCGCGATAATGGTAGGGAAGACGTGCCCTTGGGATATGGAAGGATTATTAGAGCCATACCGGATATGCATCCTTGAGCAAGTATAGGAATAGTGGAGGGTTATATTTATCTATGGTTGGGCATCTTTTAATGACGTCGCGGCCAGGTTGCGTTCAGGTCCAACTTCGCCGAATCTTGAATGGTGAATCTTTTGGCGGGGTTAAACGGCTTTTTCGACGCTTTTCTATGTCACTGCTATGCAAATGTCTTCATCCGAGGTTTCAAGTTTTTTGGTGTAAGTGAATTTATTCCAGAAGGCGTTTAGTTAATTCATATTTAACTTAGATATTTTATAATAAAGAAATCTTCCTGTTTTATCAAGTCGTACAAACCGTATTACCCCGCAGGGGCGGGTCGCTCTCGCTAGTATAGTGTAGATAAAACCTCATCTAATCCCCAATCTCTTAAAAGTTAGAGTAAACAGGCATCTTCTGGGTAAGCTCACTCCATCGTAGACTTTGTCTCTGTCACCTCTGCCCTTGACTAAGGTCAAGAGCAAACCCATCCTAAAAAAAATAAAACCGGTCAAGAGCGAGTCGGACTCGCGCACCGAGGGTTCCGTACGTATACATGATGTTGATGATTTCTGAAAAACTGTGCTATTTAGAGACATAGTATTATTTTTCCTGTAATGTTTACATACACTTCTATCACATAGAGTAATTTCAGATTTTTAACTATACAAACTTCGGAGATAAGGTACGGTATGGTATTTTTTTTTCATTTTTGATCAAAAGTCGGAAACTATGCGACCTATAAAATAAATGTTTGATAGTGTGCAAACAGCGTTCTTTCATATGATACCCCACATGTCCTAGTAGCCCCACTTCAAATTTTTAAGACACCCTTTCAGTCCTTTTTGCATAAAAGGTTTCTTTTTTTTTATTTCTTTCTTGTTTGCAAAATAGTTGGGGAAACGTCGATTAAAACTATTCTAAATTTCAAGTTGATAGCATAAGTAGTTCTTGAGATATCCAAGTGTGACAGACAGACAGACAGACTTAGTCTCACCATAAGGGTTCCTTTTTACCATTTTGGTACGGAACCCTAAAAAGATATCAAATTATTCTCAACAACATTTTTTCTCATAAGGTCTCGTGCAGACTGGCGCGACCTTTTCATGAAGTTTTTATAGAAGTTGTGCTACTAGTGTCGCGTTGCGCCTGTCTGTATGAGCCTTAAAAATAACTAGTGCTAATAATTTTATTCTCAATATTTTTTTTAAACCAGCGCGTTAATCGGTCTCTTATATCAAAGAAAAACTAGGAACCTAGCATACAAGTGCCTATAAATCTAGGTTAGACCTAAATAGTTAGTACGAGCAACAATCACGCATTCAGCATGTCTTGCAAACAAGATAACCATCGGCACACATTCT
Source organism: Tiliacea aurago (assembly GCA_948098905.1). Classification (NCBI taxonomy): domain Eukaryota; kingdom Metazoa; phylum Arthropoda; class Insecta; order Lepidoptera; family Noctuidae; genus Tiliacea; species Tiliacea aurago. The sequence goes on from OX402597.1 coordinate 6,868,969, forward strand.
AATGTAAATAGTTAATAATGTTAGGTTAGTGTTAGACTATTTACTTACAAAACTACTAAAAGGACTCACTTTATTTTGAGTGAAGCTATAACGCTGCTAGTTTACAACTATGGCCCGGTTATGGCAATAGGCTCGCCCCTCTGTAACATGGGACTTAGGGGGACGATAGCCGACTTTTAATGAGTTTTATACTGAAGATCACGTCTAAACGAGTAAGTGTTAATGATTTGAAAAAAATATAAGTATGATAAATTAGAGCACTTTCTCAATAACTTAATATGTGAATATTTTAGATTATGTTTATATTACATAGTGAAATTATATTGTAAAGTTATGTCTAACGCCGATAAAAAACTGAGAATGGCGCAAAATCTACCAAGCGTAGTTTTCTGAAACCTTCACCAATTTAAAGATAATTTAATTATTGATCTTTTAGTATACGTGTTTTATTAAAATACCTACTGTTTTGTGTATAATAAATTAATAATGCGCCAAATTGGGGACAGCGCTCCCTGATGGGCGACTCCTATTACTGGCTGAACGTACGACGCGTTGCGTGAGCTCAGTACAGAACACGCAAGCTAACCTCTAAAGGTCACTGGCATATATCTGCGTCTTAAAATATAACTGGCGAAATGTGGGTGTACTATAGGTACACCTCTGCCTAATCCTTCGGGGATTATAGGCGTGATGTTATGTTATTTAGAACTATATCTGAAATAACGGGAAAAGATGGCTGAATAATGAACATAGAGAGAAAAATGTCTACTTTCTCTAATGTCGGAGAGAAGATGCCAGTTAGCTTAGTCTTAGTTGTTATAATTATATATCGCAGGCAGATTGTATGATTCGTCATTATACATACGGCGTCGTCCGTTTACAAACGCTTGTAGTTTGTTTTTTGATATAGGCTTTTAGGGACTATCTGTGTTAACAGTGTAATCATCATCACGTCCACTGCTGGAAAGGCATTCAGCAGCTACAGTATAATTAAGTCAACTAAGTACTGATTGTCCAAATGGCTAGAGTATTCGAAATTCATATAAAATCTCGATCGCAACTAGCAAGGATTCCATTTTTATCTCTGCATGTACGCACATAACAAGTACAGTTTTGATTGCGTTATATTGTGCGTATATCAGCCAGATGTCGACGACCGGTAAACCAGTTTATTTACTAACGTCCACCAATCGAACATGGCTGCCGAAATCATTCGTGATGACTTGATGCGCTAGAGTGCGTCATTGTTTGTGAAGCTGTCAGTTCTTGTTTACACTTCTGTTGATGCAGATTTGTGTTGCTTATCACTCCCAGAATGATGAAATACAATGGGGTCTGTAGCTTTTGTCTGTTTTCTCCCTTCACCACTCCCTGAATTATGAAATTCCATAGCATCAATCATTGATGTATTAAAATAGGAAGATATGGTACGCGCTCCTCGACGTGGACCGCATATATTAGGGGAAAAGGACACAATCGACCTTAGTCACAATCGAATTGGCGTTTGTGTAGCACGTAATAGTGATAATTATTGCTATCTCTAATATGTCTCTCTATTTCGGTTGTGATCAAGCTCATGACGCACGGCATCGGGAAATGTAGTTGTGTGTTTACATGTAAGTGTTTCTAGTCCATTTAATATTTTCGTGATGTTAGAGAGTGGCCTATCTTCCTATTTAATACATCAATGGCATCAATAAGTATTTTTCTTTTGGCGTTGCAATGAGCTTCGCTATTATGGAACGTGGCTCCTCAATAATAAAGCGTGTTGCGGAAACGTCAAAATATCATTAGCGTTTGTCAAAAGTGGCACTTGTCTACCATTTTGATGAACATTTTTGTCGTTAATCTGTCGCGCTCGCTTCGATTTTCCTTTTCGCATGAGGAATACTGACTTTTTCTACCCATTTAGCAGCAGTTACGCGACATCTGGTAAGCAAATGTCAACTCCATACAATTTGATTTTTCAGTTGGCATTAACGCTTACAGAAAAGGGATTTTGTCTAAGCCCCCTGGTGCTGTCACGCTGGATTTTCTATCTTTAGTAATATGAGGACGTCAATACTTGATTAGCTGACTTCTATTTATATCGTATACGTAATACCTGGTTAGACTTAACGATACTGTGGCAACTAACAATATCGATGTAATGATTATGTATTCAACCCAGTCCATAGAGTCTTCCAAAAAGGATACACACTTTTGGCAAGGGTTGGTGACCGAAGAACAAGGCTCCAGTTCTTCCAATGATTCATAAAGATTGATGAATCATATTGGACATATATTGAGGTTTTAATCCATTAGTCAGTAGTGGATATCTTCCTTCCGATATGATAACGATAATAGATAAATATGATGGCGCCGCCTCGTTTTGTAGCGAAGTTGATACAATCAACGAAAAGGTCGGATAAGTCTGGCCGGTGACAGTCACTCTAGCAGAGTGTCGCATCGATGGTTGCGTGGCGGTTGCCTTCTGATGACAGAGATGATGCCAAGGGAGTGTCCATGTTTTTTGATTTCAACAAGGCTCTAACTTTTATTATTTTAATCATATTTATATAGTTTTTTTTTTGTTAATGTGAGGACGTTGTAGGCTTAATATACTGTAGATCTGTAGACCATTTTCTATTTTGTTAAGTACCTGGTAATTTTGACGGGCCTACGCTGTCCTCTAATACTTTGAAAATATTGTAAAAGGTAATTTTTTTTTAAAAGAGTAACCGTGAAGTTTCTTGCCGGCTCTTCTCCATAGGAAACGACCAATTGGAACCGTGCACCTAGCTTCTGACGTTTCATAAGTGCCCATGTAGGCTTATGTGAAATAAAAATATTTTTGATTTTGATTTTACCTCGACCACGGCGAACTGCTGATGATAATGAAGCTGCTGAACCACTAATACGATGACCACTTCTGGTAAAGGCTATTCTGCGCCGTTAAATAATAAAAGTTTTGTGCTGAAATGGTGTCGATGATATCACCAATTATGCACTTTACTCAGTATTTCAGTATTTAATTAATGTAATTAAAAGGTTGAACTGTTCATATCTGCACTGACCTATGTAATAATGTCAGTGTGGTTTCGAAAACACATGATAGCCTCTTGGCCATGTTCCAAAGAATAACGGTCATTTCAACAAACCTGGAGAATGAGTACGTATACGACAAAAAAAAAAAAACGGGCCAAGTGCGAGTCGAACTTGCGCACGAAGGGTTTCGTACCATTATCTACAAAAATTGTTGTTTCGTGTGGTGCCGTACGTAAAGAATAGCACCGCCCTATTTCTTCCCGTGGGTGTCGTAAAAGGCGACTAAGGGACTTACTAGCGAATGGGCAGCAGCGTTCTCTATGCATTTAACACCATACTGCGATCGCCAACCCGCCTGCCAAGCGTGGTGATTATGGCAAACCCCTCGTTTGATGGGAGGCCTATGTCTAGCAGTGGACGTCTTTCGGCTGAAATGATGATGATGATGATTTATAAAACCGGCCAAGTGCGAGTCGCACTCGCGCACGAAGGGTTCCGTACCATTATCTATAAAAATGGCAAAAAAATACGTTTGTTGTATGGGAGCCCCCTTAAATATTTGTTTAATTTTAATTTAACTATTTATTTTTAAAGTCAATATATATCTACATATTCTGTGAATATTTCAAGCGTCTGCCTGTTGCCGTTATCAATATAGAGCAAAAACGAGCAAACAAATCACGTTTGTTGTATGGGAGCCCCCTTAAATATTTATTTTATTCTATTTTTTAGTATTTGTTGTTATAGCGGCACCAGAAATACATCATCTGTGAAAATTTCAACTGAGACAGACAGACGGCGGAGCCTTAGTAATAGGGTTCCCGTTTTACTCTTTGGGTACGGAACCCTAAAAATGGCAAAAAATCACGTTTGTTGTATGGGAGCCCCGTTAAATATTTATTTTATTCTGTTTTTTAGTATTTGCTGTTTTAGCGGCAACAGAAATACATCATCTATGAAAATTTCAACGTCTAACTATAACGGTTCATGAGATACAGCCTGGTGACAGACGGACAGACAGACGGCGGACCCTTAAAATGGATTGTATGTCACAGAAACACGTGCATACAAAAGATCAGTTAACTAGAATAATAAAGACAAAAAAATACAAAATAGGATTTATTCAAATTGTTTATTTGCAAGGAAATACATGGTTTACAAGGGAAGAGCCTTGCGAGCAAGCGTGCAAATTATTCATGTTTATATGTCACAATTATTATGCAGATTCTATTAATAGTAGTACATTATTATTACAACAAAGCTTTACATTTTTATTTCATTATTATCACATTCAATAATCATGAGCACAGGACATAAATAGTCGGCAGCTGCACGTCGTGATCGTGACTGTGACAAGAAGCCAGCATGATATTATATTGAGCAAAGGGACTCCTTGCGCAATATAATAATCACAATGTATCTCAATCCCGATCTTGATCTGCGATCTTTGACGCCTGCTTGTGATTCGCCCTCGCTAAGGCTCAGATTGGCAAACTCGGCCGTTGATTGGTTACAGATTGTGTCAAAGTCAAATTATTTATTTCAATAGGCACATACGAGGCACCTTTGAACGTTAAAATTTACAAAAAATAGAACTGATTCTAGTCGCCCCTTACAAAAAGTAGTTTCGTATGGAGAAGATGGGTAAGAAACTCCGCCGTTACTCTTTTAAAAAAGTTTTACAATAATTATTTTGTTTAACATAATTTTAGGTGCATCTAGATTAATTAATCTAGAATAAAATTACTATACCACAATAGGTAAAAAAAAATGAAGCAATGTCAGATAATTGAATTATGAGATAGATACATGGTGCTCACATATTTACAAAAATCGTAAAAGTAGAATTATGTTTTCCAAAAAAAAAAAACTCAAATCGTGTGTCAAATCAATGTCATACAAATAATAAATTTTACAATAGCAACCATTTTTATTTTGTCTAGTGTGGTCGATACAATAATATTATAAGTAAAAAGAGGTAGATATGTTACCTACCCAACATTCGATCTTCAAAAATGCTACAATGTCACACTATAATAGATGACATATTGTGAACATACGACCTTATGTCGTATAGTGCCACAAACTTATCTGACCCGGTGGCCAAAACTGGAAGTGTCGCCATTTGAATGTCATTTGACGACAATACTAATTTCAACAACAGCGAAGACGTCATTGGGTCAGATAAGTTTGTTTCTCGGTAATTATCGGGAACGAAAAAGAGAAAATGTCACTTGACTAACTGGCCAAGTTTTGACGTACGTTAAAGAGCTTTTTGAAGTAGCCAGATATTGACTGCTCTACTGGCTTGACCATGACTTTGAAACTCCTGCGCTTGAGCCCCTAGAGCTAGAATACTCTCCCCCTTATTACAAAACAAGGTTTACATGGAGGCATTATTGAATTTCGAACTTTATTCCGACTATGGTAAAGTTCCTAAATACAAAACTGTCAACTTAGTACCGAACTAAGTTTTCAGTATAAAGAACGGTTTTTCAATCACTGTTACGTTCTTATTACAAAAACTGGCTACATGGTTTAAGCCATGTCAAAATATCAATCTTGTTTTGTAATAAGGCGGTCTGAGTTTAATCTAGCATATACTTCAATAGAGGGATGTCCCCAAAAACACACGTGAAAAATTAACGTGTGCGGTCGAGGGACCCCCATCAGGAACAGAGTTCAGTTCAGTATTGAGTTTATATAACCGGCCGCGCACAATGCTCGTTTGCTCGAATCTCGATACTCGCACGCACGGTCAGACTCGTATATAATAGAAAGAGAGAGTGACAAAGTAGCATGGATCGCTCCATGCGACTTTCTCACTCTTTCTCTGTCTTCCTCACAACGCTTTTTCTGGCATGACTGATGATTTCTAGCAATCAACTACAACAACACATAACATATAGTACTTAAAACTAGAACATGTAGTATTTAAACACCTATATATAGCCTTCCCCCTTGCCTTGGCTTGCTTTGGCCTTTTGCCTTTCTTTCTTTCCTTCCTTTTTTTATCTTGCTTTCCTTTATCTATTCTATGTAAGTGGTAAAGCTAATAAAAAAAAAGTAAGAAGAAGTAAGAAGTAAGTGGTAATGCTATTATAAATAAATAAATAATGGTTTTTAAATACTATATGTAGATTTTTGGCCAAGCTTCCAGCGTATCCGGATGCGCCAGAATTTACACAAAATTGTTTTAACCTTTAAAGATGCAAATGCGAAGTTAATTAAACAAAACAAACAACTGTCAAGTTGAATTCGCTTAGCTCAACATCTTCACCTTGAACTAGGCAAACTAGTTTCAAACGGTATTTAAATCAGTTTAAGTAGATGCATAATGTAATATGATATTTGCGTCAATGAATTGACAATCATTGACATCAGTTTTCCTGTGTACATACACTGGAATCTTCGTGTCTCCGTGTCAGGTAGCCTTTAGCTTTTTTTAAACTCCGCACATTAACTCACGCCTTTTTCCCATGGGGGTAGGCAGAAACTACATTACGCCACCTGCTACGGTCCTTACATACTATTACTCCCTTTGCTTCGTTTACGTTCGTACATCTGGCTGGTCATACCCGCACGCCGGTAGCGAGTACAACGCACCTGCCCTTTCTGAAGAACATCACACTCACAACAACAGGTCACTATATTATGTTCTTCTAGTGCGTTTAAACTCACTCACTTTGGCAAAAAGCATTAAAGTTAGTAAAGAACATTTTCGAAAGGTCTTATTTAAAAACAGATACTTAACTGGAAATCTCTGTTTCTATGGAAAATTTAAAAGCGGTCTTTTTAGCTGTAACACTATTTTTAGCTGTAACACTATTTTTAGCTGTAACACTATTTAGCTGTAACACTATTTTTCGAAAATTTTCTGTACTAACTTTTTAGACCTTTGTAGGCTTCTTATGCGTATGAAGTTTCATTAAAATCGGTTCAGTCATTTCGAAAAACAAGGGCTTGAAAGTTTGTATGAAATGCCGTAAGGTGTAATAGAGTAACACCCATTGTTTTATTGAAACGAAGCAGTTCAAGATGAGTCATTTGTGTGCAAACACGTAGGACTGTTACTTTTAATAATTAGTCATAAAAATAATCTTATCTATTCGGTATAAATCCGTTCCGTGTGGCGTTTCCGTGGGTATCGTAAAACTAAGGGACTTACTAGAGAATAGGCAGCCGGGTTCTCTATGCATTTTAATACCATACTGCAATCGCCAACCCGTCTGCCAAGCGTGGCGATTATGGGAACTGCCTTTTGGGGGAGGCCTATGTCCAGCAGTGGACGTATTCCGGCTCAAATGATGATAATGATTCGGTATAAATTAGACTGCGTAGGAAGTAGGCACACAGTCACCATACATGAAAAAAAAATGAACACTATACTTACATGAAAAAAAAAAATTAGCCGTCATGGGACGACTGACAGATGTGAAACATCGCACTACACACACATTTACACACTACTACATATAGACTGTATAAGGCCCGGTTTCCACCAAAGCGGAGAGGAGATGTCTGTAAACGACCAATAAGATACCGTTACCGTACCATCACATCGAAATAACGATATCTTATTGGTCGTTTACAAACATCTCCTCTCCTCTTCGCTTTGGTGGAAACCGGGCCTAAGTGTGTAGTGGCCGAACGCCACGCGGCATGCGTCGCCCCGCCAGTAATCGGTTTTACGTGCGCATAGATGTTTCACATAAAAAAAACTGACGTTTTTGCCCAGTTTTGGAATGTTTTCAAGTCCTCATTTCTTTCTCCCCCATACTTCTCCATGGCCCGTATTTATAGAGCGTTACTCAGTACTCAAGCATTACTTAAGACTAGACTCAAGCCATTAGATTGGTTGAAGTTAGTCTTAAGTAATGCTTGAGTACTGAGTAACGTTCTATAAATACGGGCCTAAAAGTTGTCATCTCGGCAGTCACCTCTTTTCTAGCCTTAGCATCTTTCACAAACAGTCCTTCCATCGTTTCTTTGGTATTCCCCTAATCTTATAGTCTTAGCCCTGCACCTTAGCCATCCACATTGATACATAAAACTCTCCTCACGACATTTTCCTCAATCCAGGTCAACTGATAAATTATATGATTAAAAATGGCATCAAAAAATATTGTGTATTCTAGAGCGATGGTCTGTCATGAACTCTTGATTTGAAATTGAAAAAATCTGTCAGTTTAAACTTTATTCTAAATATTATAATGTTTATGGCCTGTTTCACCACATCCTGGTTACTTCCGGGTGAACCTCAATATTATCTGACAAATAATTCCATCCGAATTCCGTTATTGAGCAACTGGTACAACTATCTGCAGTATTGTCTCTCCTTCTCCCTTTTGTAGCCATTTTTCAGATTATCTAAAGTACATACATCCTAAGATTGTTTTCTTATATTTGTCATTTCATTTTATTTTATCTCTATGTTTAATGTGTTATAGATATGTATAGAAGTCAAACAAAGTTTAATTTCTAGTGTCGCCTACAACAGGGGAAGAACGCTGATGTCTGAAATACAGATATTTTGTATCTAGTTCGGGCACAGATGTTCAATATCACATCATTGAATAAAAGTGTAATAAAGTGTATCACTTTAATATTTAAATGTATGTATGTTTTTGAACAAATAAATTATTCTTATTCTTATATTCTTATTCCATTTTTTATGGGGTACTGTGTTAAATGTTACAACAAAATACCTTGTGATACTATATTATATACTAATACCTATTGCAATTAAATGAAAGAAAATTTTAAAACACATATTACTTACACTTTGTAAACAAGCATATTACAAATTAGAGGATTCTATTGAAATCTATCTAAAGGTTATCTTTAAAAGGTCGTTTTTAGCGATAAGCGAGCTATCTAAAATTTCTACATAATTATATGTATATCTGTAATTCGCATTGTGTACATAATTGGGCACGCCACAATTGTGGCGATAAGTCCCCTCTTTGAGGAGTGGCTAGAGAGGCGCCAAGGCGTCCTCACCTTCCGCCTGACGCAGGTCCTCACCGGACATGGTTGTTTTGGGAGGCCCTGGTCTAGGCCATGGTTCGGAGCGAGAGTGCATGGGAGGCCGTCACCTCCTTCTGCGAAGCAGTAACGCTTGCGAAGGAGGAGGCGGAACGCGTGAGGGAGAGGCAAGGTTCGCGCCCTCGCGCCCCTAGTCGCCGCAGGAGACGCCCCGGGCGTCGGGAGTCGCAAGCCGATTTCCGGCCACCGTAGGCGCGGGCCTGCGGACGGTGAGCGATGGGTAGCTCACCGTCCGATAAGGACCAGGCCCGGGTCGACGGCGCGTCGTATTCCACGCGCGCCTCAAAGAGTTGTCAGCACCAACTGACGGGGTCCGATAGGGCCAATGCCTGCCAGGGTTGCGAGTTTGTCCGAAAGGGATATCGTGGCCCTGGCACACAGGCAAATGAAGGAATACGGGTGGGTTTTAGTCAGTAAAAGTCTGACACGCCCTCCCGCTCAGCCCAGAGCGGGAGAAGTTATTTGATAATTTCCCACCCAAAAAAAAAAAAAAAAAAATGGTGTACATAATAATGAGTATTTTAATTTCTTGTACAGCTGAGAAGTGTTAAATATTTGAATGTACCTGGTTGGTAGAGCCTTATTAGCGTTGGTAATCTACGTAATGAATTACCCCGTATTACAAATTTCGAACAGCGGAAACACATTTTAACGATCATCTACACCTCAGTATCAGAATTTTAATAGACGGTTTTAATAATAAATGAGAAGGAAGTTAGCGTTCTTGTCGCATTGCCATTCTGTCAAGGTTGATGCCAGCCAGACATTACCAAGGATTAGCTGTGTATTCGTAAATGCTTGAAATTGTGTGTTAAGTAGAATGTTTATTTTTTTTATTTTTTCATTTACGTAATGGCAACATCTTTCTTTTAACCCATTCTTGACCATTGTAAGAATTTGTGAACACTTAATAAATAGAGTCATGTGTTACTTTGTTGTGTAGTCGAGAGCACGATCATTAGGAAAAAACCGGCCAAGTGCATGTCGGACCACGCACAATGAAGGGTTCCGTAGTTGGGATGAATTTATCCCAAAAACAAACGTAACATTGTAGTTGAAAAACATGCTCTCCCATACATCGAATATACGTTACGGTCAATTCTCCAACTGCAAATTTAAGTTGGTCGACTATTACTCGTTAACTTGTGAAGCCTACTTAGCTGTGATAGTTTTCCTTTTAATTTCGTTATATATATTATTGCCATGAATTTTTTCACATATCCAAAACAAACCATTTAGCTGGCAGGGGGGGGACACTTGACTCTAACAAAAAATAGCACTTTAAAGCTTAATATTACGCAAACGGATCCCTTAATTGAAAAATGGTTTTGACAAACTCACAATATTTTTGAACGGCCTACCCAACGATACTCCACACCATCGAATAGACGAGAAAAAAAATATCATCCCCATTTCACGTGTAAGGGAGGTACCCTAAAAAAAAATGTTTTTCATAATTTTATTTTACCATTTTTTCGGCATGATTAATATGTATACCCATGCCAAATTACAGCTTTCTAGGAGTAAGCGTCTCTGAGCTAAACTGGGGACAGACGGACGGACGGACAGACAGACAGACAGACAGACAGATAGACAGACAGACAGACAGACAGACAGACGGACATGGCGAAACTATAAGGGTTCCTTGTTTACTACTTAACCCTAAAAAGCATCGGACTAAACGAATTTGTTATTTTTTTGCCATTTTTTCCAGGATGCCGGTGAATTTGATTTTGACAACAAATTTTTTGCAAGAATTAGTTGTCAAACCATAAATAATTGAAATTAGATTTTTAGTAGAATATTAATTAAGTTTTTGAAGTGAAAACTTCTTTAGGCCCGTTGAGCACTTTTTGGGTGAACAAAAATGATGGAATTCGCGTCATCGTCACCGAACGCTTCGATACAATTCACAAGTTACTTAGTTTTTACTTCTTCTTCTCCTACGACTTTAATTTTACGTAATGGCAACATCTTTTAACAAAATGTCATAACTTGATGGCTGCAAATGAGTGACCTTGCCTCAAAAACCGCTTTTCCGCTCTACGGAGAGAAAATGAAATTTAAATTCACCTAATTGTTTTCTTTGGGATAAGCCTGGCCTGAATATTCAGACAGGCGTAACCGAATAGATAACTGAAAACAATGGGGCGAATATATTTGATGAAATTTTAATTACCTACTTGGTGTTACAATAATGTTACACATATTTAATTTAATGTAAACTAAAGATGGTTGGAGAGAATGTACCGGAATGAATTCCAAAGAAACTCATAAAATTGGTACTAAAAGAAAGTAAGAAAGAAAAAAAAAATCGTTTATTAGCAAAAAAATATAAAAACAGAAAACAATTATTGTAATGCCAAAAGGGCCTCAGCTCAGCATAATGTCAGATGACAACACAAGGTGTACCACCTGACGCTGATTTTCAGTTGCATCCTGCAACCCACGAGTGCCTTACGCTAGAATAATAAGCACGATGTATGTACGATGTACTAAGTATGATAAACATGTAAATGAACTAGTTTTTAGCAAAAATACTAGTGTTTGTAATAAGAAAAACTATTTTTTTAAAATTATTTCTTTATTATAATATAACATTTGTATACGAGGGCTGCACTAAAAGTATCGGGAATGGAATATTTCCACTGTTCCTGTCATATTAAAATCTTTTTAATTGAAAACTCCTTCCCCCTTATTACAAAACAAGGTTTATATTCAGACCCAGGTTTAAAACATGGAGCCATTATTGAATTTCGAACTTTATGCCGACTGTAGTAAAGTTCCTAAACACAAAACTGACAACTTAGTACCGAATTAAGTTTTCAGTTTTGTTTAAAGAACGGTATTTCAATCACTGTTACGTTCTTATTACAAAAACTGGCTCCATGGTTTAAGCCATGTCAAAATATAAATCTTGTTTTGTAATAAGGCGGTTTGGTTTTAAAAATCGAATACCATTTATTTATTTAAAAAAAGATTCTCGGTCTTGTCACAAGGTTTTGTCAAACTTGTTTAGTCGTTGAGAAAATGGAATTGACTCGAGAAAATTCAAGAGCGATGATTTATTGTGACTTTCGAAGTGGTTTAACACAAAAACAGTGTGTTGACCGGATGATTTCTGCATTTGGTGATGAAGCCCCATCCAAAACCACAACTTATCGTTGGTTTGCTGAATTTCAACGTGGACGTGTCAAGCTCAGTGATGATCCCCGTCAAGGTCGTCCAAAAACTGCAGTCACCCAAGAAAACGTTGATGCTGTGCGTAAGCTGATTGAGGAAGATCGACATGTGACATACCGCGAAATTCAGGCAACTTTAGACATTGGCATGAGTCAAATACAAATAATCTTGCATGAACAATTAGGTGTAAAAAAGTTGTTTTCCCGATGGATACCGCATTCGCTCTGTGAAGAGCAAAAAGCGGCTCGCGTTACTTGGTGCGTCAGAACTCTCGAAAGATTCCACGCAGGATCCTCAAAAGCTGTATACAACATTGTATCAGGTGACGAATCCTGGATATACGCGTACGAACCCGAAACAAAAAACCAGTCACGAGTTTGGGTGTTCGAAAATGAGTTAAAGCCAACAAAAATTGTTCGTTCACGGAGTGTTGCAAAAAAAATGGTGGCCACGTTTGTCTCCAAAACCGGCCATGTTACGACTATTCCTCTTGAGGGACAAAGAACGGTTAATGCAGAATGGTATGCTAGCATTTGTTTGCCACAGGTCGTTTCTGAACTCCGTAAAGAGAACTGCAACCGCCGCATCATCCTCCATCACGACAATGCGAGTTCTCTCACCGCGCACAGAACAAAAGAGTTTTTAGAGCAAGAAAACATAGAATTATTAGACCATCCGCCGTACAGCCCCGACCTAAGCCCTAATGATTTCTATACTTTCCCTAAAATAAAGAATAAATTGCGTGGACAGAGATTTTCATCACCTGAAGAAGCTGTGGACGCCTACAAAACGGCCATTTTGGAGACCCCAACTTCCGAATGGAATGGTTGCTTCAATGATTGGTTCCATCGTATGGAAAAATGTGTCAAATTTCGCGGAGAATACTTCGAAAAGCAATAAATACATTTTTAAATAGTAATGTTGTGTCACTTCCTTGATTCCCGAAATTTTCAGTGCCGCCCTCGTACATAGCGATTCAAATATTTAAAGTTATTGTCTATGACTCATTGGGTTCTATGGATTAGACTTAGAAATCTTTAAAACTATGCCCGTCACCATAAATAATTAAAATCTCTTTCGCGTTGAACCATTTTCCCGCCGTGTCAAAAGTCAACGTTCTAAATTTAAAGAACAAAGAAGTTTGTACACACTTCGTTTGACACGTAACGAGTTGTACATTTGGATAACTTTATTCGCGATTGGTATAGGTTGGCGCGCAGACGCGTTGAGTGTCCGAACCGGTATCATATTCCGTTGATAATAATCATTTTATTTACTTTGTAACGAGAACACGCGAAACTGCGAAAGCTTTGTTTGTATTGTTCTTCCCAGCGCTGTGAGCGCACGTGTTCCAATTTTGAAATTTATTTTTTAAAGTGTAACCTAACAGTTTTTGTTATTTTTTTTTCCTGTAATTAGTCGATGGGTGTTTTTTTTTTAATCGTTTATAGTGGTGTCGTGTTTGAAGTGATCAGTGTCAATTGTTACTGAAATTGAATTGAATTGAAATTTGGGAATAATTTGTGGAGAGTGGAGTCCATTGCCTTGTTTTTTGCATCATATTTTGGCAACGGAGTAACGGTCACAGAATTACAGCGAAATTACTCAACAATGATGCTGCGTAAGTACTTTACACATTTTTCTTTTTAATTTTGACTTACGACGCTGTAGTTTAAAGAACTTTTACGTCTTTTGTTATATAAAAACATAATATATTATTATGACTCATGTTTACGAAGGTTCTTTGTCAGCGTTTTTTATCAGCGATTATTTGAAGAGCAAATCAAAAACTGTCAACTAACTTATCTTTGCTTGAAAACAATTTCGATAATAGAAAATCTACGGTTGTTTTTTATTTTAACGCATATATTTTTTATATTGTTATTATCAAAATATAATTTTAATTATTTACTGGTCATATTATGTTCTCATAATCTCCAAATTTTCAATAAAAATGACTATACGTAATTATTGTTTTTAAACTTTTTTTTTAGTACAAATGTTATTATCTTCCTATTAAAAATAGTACCTACCTATATAAAGTGTTTAGACACATTTATAGCTCTACACCCAAAATTCAATGAACACAAAAATCCTGAAAAACGATTTCTCTGAATATCAATATAAAAAAATAAAAATCGAAAGAAGATTTTATCAGGATTATCACGAGAACCGTAGAGAAGCGTTTTGTCGGCGGAAGAGTAGACAAAAATGACGTTTCCGTCTAGACAGTTGACAGTTTTCTACCGAGAAATGTAGACAAGTGATTTCTATTTTACAGAGGAGTAGAAATAGAAATAGTCGTGCTAAGCCTGCTGAAAGAGATATAATATAGGTAATGTGCATACAAGTTGGTCGTAGTTACTTAGCAACTTTGACAGCACGGTTGGCGCAGTGGTTAAGCAATTGACTGCTGCGCTGCGTGTCGCGGGTTCGATTCCTGCACGAAACAAATATTTGTATGACCCACAAGTTGTTGTTCCGGGTCAGGCTGTTTGTGTATGTGAATTTAAATGTTTTTAAACGCACCCACAATACAGGAGAAATTCCTAGTGTGGGGCAACGTTTTATACAAAAAAAAAAAATTACTGCTGCGCTGCGTGTCGCAGGTTCGATTCCCGTACGAAACAAATATTTGTATGTCCTACAAGTAGTTGTTCCGGGTCTGGCTGTTCTTGTGTGTGAGTTTAAATGTTTGTAAAACGCACCCACAATACAGGAGAAATTCCTAGTGTGGGTGTAACATTAAAAAAAAAAAGTTTTGTACAAGTCATAGGCATGATTGTAAAACGTCCACCAGCCAGCTTGTATTTAGGGCAATAAGCTACTCTGGTTATTGACTTAAGACCATCTGTTTTTGAAATACTGCCATATGCCTTCGCAACAATAATTAGTCAGTGTGCTATTTAATTAAGTATTATCTTGTTTCTCACTGCCGTCAAATGAAGAAGGTACCTACTCACCTAAAGCGATGGTCAAATATTCACAAACATGGCTGAACTTTGATATGCGATTAAGTTTAGTGTACACAGCGGGGTAGTGAGAGCGATCGTGAAAAAACAAGACATATGACATTTACCAAGCCACACTGAACTCTCCCCCACAGAGAGGAAGCCGGTGTCCCAGCAGTGGGAACATTATAGGCTGGGGCCCACGTGGTAGATTACCTCCCCACTCCTTGCAGAGAGGAGGTCTGTCAGCCAGTGTCCCACCAGTGGCATTATATGATTACGCTTAGTTGAGAAAACATTATTAATATACATTATTTATATTTATTTGATTTATGTAATTGGTTTTTTAAGCCGTGTTAATTAAATAAATAAATAATTATGGCCAGCAGGCTAATTGCGTAACACACTATCAGTAGGAATCGGTTTCAATTTGACAGTTCAACAAAATTCATTGCGTTATTTAAGTTGTTGAGCAGACAGAATTTTCTAACTTAATAAGCAATGAATTAGCAATATACTTCAAAATCATTCCTATTCAGATTCAAACTGTGTTACGCAATTAGGGTACTGGTCGCGGTAAAGCTAGTGGTGGTTGTAATTACGCTGTCGCTGTATACTGGGAGTTTAATAGGGCTAGTAATGGGGGTTTTCACATTGATGCCAGAAGCCCAATAAAAGCACTGATCAGTCAATCTACTTTAACGTGGAAAATCATTATTATAATATAATTCAATATCATTCTTAAAATCATAATTATGTAAGTTTGTGATTGGTTGACCCGAATAAAGCCCAGTCGTTTATACTGGTGCTGACTTGAGATTTAACATCAAATACGTTTAAAAAAATACGAGTAGTTTAGGAGTTATGAGGGAACTGATGAACATACATAGATAGCCTGTTCAAATCATAATCCTCCTTTGGTTTGCCGTAGTCGGGTAAAACAGGGGGTTGATACTACCTATTATAAATAATATTTAATCAGAAAAATATAAAAGGTAACATATAAACATATACTTTTTTTAAATTATTAATGAATATCATGTTATCATGTGGTTATGGCTTTTACATTTAAAAGCCATAACCACATGATAACATGATTCCTTTGTAAATTCTCATATAATTATGTTCTTTCTAATTCTACCTCTACTACACTACTTACTGAACCAATGTAAACTAGCCTTAACATTTACCACTGTATGTACCTTGTGTGAACATTTACATATTCTTATTCATGTATAAATTGTCAAGTAAGTAGTAAGGTATGTCTACAATATTTATTTACTCAAGTAATTCGCAATGCGAGGTATCGATGATTTGAATATAAAAAGTATAATGCATAAATCATACATTCACACCTGAGTACAGTAATCTTAAAATTAAGAATCAAATAAATAATATTGTCCTTGTGAAAAAGGAAAATGTCGCTAGGAAAATTTCGAGTACCTATGAATGTTGATGGCTATACTCGTAAGAGTAGGGGGAGACTGAAGAAACGATGAATGGATTGTTTGAAAGTTGACATGGCTAGTAATGGGGGTAGGTACCGAGATGTCGACTAAGAAGTATGTACGAAAGCTTGCCAAGCGTGGCGATTAAGGCAAACACCCCTCTCGGGGGAAGCCTACGTCCAGCAGTGGACGTCTTTCGGCTGAAATGATGATGAAAGGGACATGTTGCGCCGACCCCAAATTAATTAGGATAAGAGCAGCGAAATGATGATGACGTTGGAAATGCTAAAGGTCATTCCATTGATGTATTAAATAGGAAGATATGGTACGCGCTCCTCTATGTGGACCGCATAAAGTAGGGGAAAGGACACAATCGACCTACATTACTCCCGGTTTGCGGGGAATACCCGAATCGTAGTTGCGAGTTGTTATGGGTACGTAACAGTGACAATTATTGCGATCTCGTTCCCGCTATAGCCCGCGTAATATGTCTATCTATTTCGGTTGTCGAGCACATGACGCACGACATCGGGTCCATTTAATATTTACGTGATGTTAGAGAGTGGTCTATCTTCCTATTTAATACATCAATGGGTCATTCCCATCTTCGTTTTCTTAGATTTTTGAGGATATCTCATGTCTTTGTGGAACATTAGCCGACAGGTTGATACTGTTGATGAGCTCGTGGGCAACATCGGCACAGGTCGATGCATCAGTTAAGCTACGCTTGCTGATGGGTGACAATCTTTACATACCGAGACTCCGCCGTGCCTCAGAAAACACATAAAGCCGTTGGTCCCGGCTGTCTTTCGTGGATCTTTGGCAGTCGTTAAGGGTCGTATGAAGCCCGAAAGTCTGACAACAAGTCTTGCCAAGGGGTATCGTATTACCGAGGTACTGGGTTGTGGAGGTCAGATAGGCAGTCGCTCCATGTAAAATACTGGTATTCAGCTGCGTTCGGTTAGATTAGAAGCCGACCCCAACATGGCTGGGAAAAGGCAGGCAGATTGAGGTTTATTTATTGATTTATTTTATTTATTCAATATCGCATAAATTTGTTTTAACAGGTAATACCCAAACTAACAAAAGTAGTCATAATTTCTAATTGTTCGGTCCCCTAATATCAGGCCCGTTTAAAGAAGTTACACAGTGGACAACATACTAAGACTAAGTGTCACCCTCTGAAATTCCGCCAAAGAGCAAGAAAATATGTCCAACCGACGCGACGAGAGACACTATTAAGTATTTTTACTGCACGAATCACTCAGGTGCAAACTTGAATAAGTTTGTACGGGTTGCCGGAACTTTAAAAAGTTCTCCCCTCGGTCCCAACCGTAACCTCCTGTCTGGAACGAGCAATCCCAACGATTCCAATATTTGTGGATTATTCAGTTTGATACTGTTCATAGCGGAGACTATGAGCATTCCTTTAAAAGCGAAAATTAACATTGTAACAATTTTGTTTACTATGACGGGACATTTTGACGTCACCCTGTCTAGGGTGGTAGTCATCCGGTGTCATGGCCGTCTCGCTCATAAAAATCAGTGCCAAGAATCCGATTTTTGTGCATACCTGTATTAGACGTGCAATCTATTGCTGCTCATCGGTGGGATATGTATTATGTAGCCACGATATTCGACGGCAATCAGTCAAGTCAACCTATCATACTTCAATGGTGAAAGACAATGACGCGATTCCTCAAGTATTCTCTTTTTCAGCCGACTCAAAAATGTGTGAAACGAATTACCAATCTGTTTTACACATTTGTGAGTAGGCTTCCTTTATAAAAACTTCGCCGGTGTCACAGTCCACCACACCGGATATAGGCTGCGGTTCCACTGAGGCGGAGAGGAGCAGAGCGGAGACGAGCTGTGCCGTGATTCACCAATCACATGGCTTGAAATCCACAACTCTTCTCCATTCCGCTTCAAAGGAAACAGCATTGGCAGAGAGGAGCGGAATGTTTAAAATATCGGGAAAACAGGCTAGATTAGGCTAGCGCCGAGAGAGGAGCGACGCGGAGCGGAGACGGGCGGGGCGGGGCAGTGCGGAGAGGGGCGGCTTACTCACGCGCATATTCATTCATTTTAGTACGCGTCTGGCAGCCAATGCTAATTTCTCTTCTTCCAACTCTTCCTCCTCCAGTAGAGAGAGATACAAAAGAGCTGCTTTATTTTTTTTACCGACAACATGACGTGGCTCTGACTGAGTCTGAATCTGACTGAGAGAACGCATGTCACTGGGCGGGCACTCACGCACCAGGCGATGCGAATAGACAAAGCAGCTCCGCTCTACCTAGCTCCACTCCGCTCCACCCCGCTCCGCTTCAGTGGAAACACCTGCCTCTTTTCATAGCTTAGCCCCGCTCCGCACCGCTCAACTACGCCTCAGTGGAACCGCAGCCATAAGCTCGGCGTGAGGTATATGAGCGGTGACTGCGATGAGACCAAGGCCAAGCTAACTCGAGTCTGTCAATCTGCTAGTTTATCATTTGTGACTTTGAGTTATAGCTATTATAGCTTTATGTAAGCAGGCACGCCCGTTATGCTGGAGGGTTTTATTAAGGTACGTTCTGTTTACGTTTTTTTTTTGTTTTAATTTTTTTCTTCAGCTTGAGTATAATTTCGACGATTATTTTTATAATTTTATTGTTGGTATAGTGGCGTGTGCTAACATATTATGGCAAATAATTTAAATTTAATGTTCTGTGTTGCGTAATGT
This sequence comes from Tiliacea aurago, assembly GCA_948098905.1. Lineage (NCBI taxonomy): Eukaryota > Metazoa > Arthropoda > Insecta > Lepidoptera > Noctuidae > Tiliacea > Tiliacea aurago. Next base: position 6,888,348 of record OX402597.1, read on the forward strand.
AAATTATTTTACATACTATTATTGTATAGAATCAAGTTTTTCTAACTGAAAAGACAGCTATGCTGCTGGGGAGTTTGTTGTGTCACTTCTTCCCAGCTAAAGCACTAGGAAGTGGTGAAGGGCGGGCGTTTTTGGGGGACTGTCTTATGTAATTTTGACGTTCGAAAAGTGCTGATTCTCAGCCTAGTTTGAATTAATGAATTTTGATTTGATTTGAATCATGTCTCAATCGCGCCCTCCCCTGTATCACCGCTCACATACCTCAGGCAGTGACTAGCACATGCGCACAGACTATAGCAATTTGCTAAAGGTTCATGCTCAATGCTAAGGACATGTAAAGGATCAATCATCGTGTCATTGATTCCTTCCTGTCTTTTGGAATCAAAATGTCCAAATCATTTCGCTTCAGTCTTTAATGCTAGATTCTGGTCTTGTGACTCGAATCTGCTATAGATATTCAATTAAATATTAAATCCCTATAACCCTAACAACCACAAAGTACATGTGGCAGTACAAATAACAGGAGCAACCTTTTCTTGGCCTAACCTTTTGTACACCACAATACTTGTACTGACGTCACAATATGATGTCTGCTGTCTAGCCGGCTAATAGCCAAGAATGCAGTCTTTTATTTACGGAGTGTAGCAATTATGAAGTGCTGTGGCGATTGTCTTTCCAGTGGTATTAAAGGAATGTGTCTTTTGAGACAATTTTGGCTGCTCAAGCTGATTACGCTTCGTTATTAAGTTTTACTTTATATCATCAAATCTGTACCTATTTATGTCATTACTTCATTAGATATGTGACGGTTTCAAGTCCATCCTAGAGTTTATTTCCAATCGATGGTGTATTGTTAGATTGCAGGTCTATCCTTGTCTTCATCGTTTTTATGGAAGACGAATTATTAATCAACACAACATTAGTGGTTGCTTTGGTTTAGTCACGGCTCTTCAGTAACTTTTGAAGATACTGCAATAGTCCTTTTGCCGAATATTATCACGCAAATGGAGGAGGCATTAACTATGACACACGAATGCTTCACTGTCTGTTTTAAGGCGACGATAACCGACTTTTAATGATTTTATACTGAAGATCACGTCTAAACGAGTAGTGTTAATGATTTGAAAAAAATATATGTTAAATTAGAGCATTTTCTCAATAACTTAATATATGAATATTTTTGATTATGTTTATATTACATACTGAAAGTAATTTGTAAAGTTATGTCTAACGCGGATAAAAAACTGAGAGTGACACAAAATCTACCAAGCGTATTTTTCTGAAACCTTCACCAATTTAAAGATAATTTAAATATTGATCTTTTAGTATACGCGTTTTATTAAAATACCTTTTGTTTTGTGGATAATAAATAAATAATGCGTCAAATTGGGGACAGCGCTCCTTGATGGGCGAGTCTTATTACTGGCTGAAAGTACGACGCGTTGCGTGAGCTCAGTACAGAACACTCAAGCTTACCAATCAAGGTCACTGTCATATATCTGCGTCTTAACGAGATTGCATTTATAACTAGGTGAACAAGAAGCCTCGCGCACTGCTCGTCATTTATCTGTTATTATGTAATAAGTATCTAGTGCTCAACCACAAGTCTGCGAAACTGCGGCTAACCGCTCCTAAGCATAAGTAATACAATCCGTCCTTGGCACTGGTCCAAAAAACCCGTTACAATGAAAAAGAAGTACCCATTTATCAAGTATATTACATAAATCCATCCCTAATTCATTCTCAAGCATCAAAACATCACATTGGTTACCCAATCACGTGCGATTCCCATTACTCCGTAGTTCCGTACTACCTTCGTGGTCCAAAGACACCGAACCATAAATAATTCAACGCTACGATCACATTATCTATGGTTATACTGACATTTGAGCATCGACTGAAGCACGGGTGCCTTCTATTTTGGTTGAAACGTGTATCTTTGATGAGCGCTTAAAGCTGGTCAATATATTTAAGACTGGAAGTAAATGGCAGTGTTGCTTGCAAAGGCAGAGATGTAGGACATTATGTCAAAATCAGTACATTTAAATGTAGTACCATATTTGGACGTCTCAAAATATATCGGTCGTTTTCTGAATTTGTTTGATGAATTCATTACGGGTTTATTTATTGGTTTTGGTGCCAGTAATTGTTAAGTTTAATTACGACCACGACGATGTTACTTAAAATGTAATAATACTTGTATAATGTTTTTTTAAAGTGTTTTTTGTTTCATTATCGATTTGGGACGTCAGTTGATACTCTCTCAAAGACTCACGGTCTTAGTATAAAGCTAGAGCATAGTTGAAGTAAATAAAGGTGTAATCGAAAGTAGCGCTTATGACAATACTATAGCTGCGGCCCCGCGGTTTCAGTCGCATAAGTCTCGATCCCGTGGAAATATCGGGATAAAAAGTTCTATGTCCTAACCCAGTGTCATAGTCTACCCATGTGCTAAATTTCATCCAAATCCGTTCAGCCGTTTTAGCGTCAAAGCGTAACAAACAAACAAACTCACTTTCGCAATATAAGTTAGGAGTACACGGTTCAACCAAATTGATTCCCTTTGATTGAAAGCCACAAAAATAAAGGATATGACTGACGACATTCTATGATTCACTGTTATGTTTACACGATTAAATTATTATATTTGGTTGTTTCCTCCAAATTAAAACGCCAAAGTGAATCGTGTAGAAATGAAGATGTAGCTGATCTTTATACGTGGTTGGTTTTTCCAGTATTCCCAAATATCATAATAAATAATAATACCTACTCATCATAAAATTAGTGCCGAATGACCTCTACAATCTCCTCCGATTATTAAAAATACCGCGATAGCAAAATTAAAAACAAAAATAAAAAAATATTTAACATACCTATTTTAGTGTAAAATTCTAGAAAAATATAAATGAAGAAGTGATTTAACGAGGCTTAAGGCTTCTACAGACCAGCGTGACTCGCGACGCGACACAAACGCACCGCTCGTCGCGCGACACGCGGTGCCTTTGTATCGCGTCGCGTGTCGCGCCAGTATGTAGAAGCCTTTATTCTGTGGAAGTTTTATTCTGGAAGGCTTATTCTGTGGGGCGTATGGCTAAATGATGAGAATAAAGAGCCGCAGGAGACGTTGCACTTGCCGCGGTCGGTTCGTGGATGGGGGACTATTACATATCGAGACCCCCTCCATACCACGGAAAGCACGTAAGTTATTGGTCCATCTTTGACTGTCGTTTTGGGTAGTTAAAAGCCCAATAGTCTGACAACCAGTCTTACAAAGGGGTGTCGTGTTACCCATTAACTGGGTTGTGGAGATGAGATTGCACCCGGTTAGACTGTAAGCTGACCCCAAAATAGTTGGGAACAGGCTAGGCAGATTGATTGATTCTGTGGAACTTTTAATTGTTATTTTCTGGTTATACAATCGGCTCTAATGTCCTCTAATAACAACAGTTTAAAAAAATATAAAGGTTGAGGGTCACGATTCGAACTCGTTCCATTTTGTTTTGGCAACGCCTGCTGAACAGATGCTGTGGTTGCTTATAATATAATTACAAGCACCTGTAAAAATAATTGCATTTCAATTCAATTGGTCCAATTCTATTCAATAATTTATCACCGTGACAGTGGCGGGACAAGATTGACTTCTACCAACAAAACTACGTGTGGAAAATTTGGTGGTTTTTGGGTTTTTGCCCTGAAGTTGGACACTATGAAAAAAAATATAGACCAGATGGAAACGTCATAATAAGTTACATACACTTTTTACGATTAGGCGGTAGATATAGCATCTTTCACATTAGGAGGTACTAAGGCAGCAAAAGAGATGCGCGAACGCGAATGACCTGGTAATTGATGTCAGTATGACACTACTCACCAACATTAATTGGTTGTAACTTTTAGAACAGTTGCTTGCGGGCCATCCTTTAATGACGTGAGGTTTTAGGCTACCCCTCCTCTCCCCCTCCCAGCATCACGTGTATTTTTTATTGAAAAGTTCAGATATTTTTAGAAACTGTCTAAAAACCAAAACCCTCAAATTAGATTCTGAAAACCCATAAATAAATATGAATACAATTGAGATAGTTTATACGTCACACATTACTCGTATATAAAAAATAATCTCCCCCCTGTTAGAACCTCGCGTCATCAAAAGATGACCTCTTGTGGAAGAAACTCATGTTCAGTTGGGACATAAATTAATTTTATGGGCGAACCAAATACTAGTATATTCGTCACACAAATGCTTGTATTTTTCTGCCAAGTTTCGGATCTTTGTGGGAGATTGCCAAATCACCTGCAGTGCCGGAGAATGTTGGAATATTTGTAGCCAAGTCCACCGTTTTATATATCTTACACGAGATTCTAGGAAGTCTTTGAGAACAATCATGTAAATGTTACGTGCCGGCAATTTAAGTTCGCGCATAGTACACATAAGAAACTAAAATATGGTCACTTTTATTGTTTGTCATTATTCTATGTTATTGCCATCATTTATTTTAAACATGTCTGTTTAGAAGAAATTTAAAGAAAGGAGAGGAATTCGTGTAGTTGTTGTTAGTGGTGTTATAAATAAAATAACATAAATTACAGTTAAAAGTTAAAAAAAATATTTTTGACACAAATGTCTGTTTAGCTAGATGGACCGACGACCTTAAGAAGATGGCTGGGTCAGACTGGATGCGGAAGGCGGAGGACAGGGTGTTGTGGCGCAGCCTGGGAGAGGCCTATGTCCAGCAGTGGATTGCGATAGGCTGAGTTGATTGATTGATTGATGTCTGTTTAGAAGAAAGTTAAGAGCGTTTATCCTTAAAGTTGGCAACGTCGCATGTAGCTGTCAAATATTTACCCGTTTTGATTAACTTGGCAATATTACTGTATGGGAATATTAACGCTCTTAAAGAAAGTAGAGGAATTCGTGATTTTTCGTGACTCGTTATTAGGTGTTATAAATAAAGTATATACAGTTAAAAGTTAAGAAATTTATTACTGAAAAAAAAAAAGAAGAAATTACATTTATGTGTCGTCGTCACTACCACTTTCTAATAGTGCTACCTCTAGCAATAAATTGATGGTAGCAGTTGAGCTGGTGGAAGGAGTTGGCTCCTCATCCTCACCATAACACTCGTCACTCTCGTCGCTTGAGGAGTCGCTGTCGTCATCGGCGTAAATAATAAATCGCTCAGTGACTAAATCGACTACATGGTCACTTTGGATGTAGTCAGCCTCAATTTTTTTAATCTTCTCACATAGTTTTGACCATTCATCGGCGCCCATCAATGCGACCTTCTCCTTAATTAACTCCATTACACTGGTCGCATTCCATGTAGTATTTTTGCTGGCTACATATCCTTTGATTGCCGCCCATGCCATTTCTATAGGGTTTAAGTCCGGATGGTAGGGTGGCAATCGCAGAACGCTATGGTTATGTTCAGCAAGTATTCGGTCGATGCTATATTTTTTGTGTTGTTCTTTGTACAATTTAATTAACTTGTATAGTTGAGGTTTGAGCATATTGTCTTCGTATCCTATGCCCTTTTCCGCCAACCACCTCTGCATGTCCGCTTTCTTCGCATTCGCGGTAGGCGCAGGATCATATTTTTTATTGTGGTATGATGAGTTGTCGATTACTAACACCGCATTTGGCGGCAGGTTAGGTATAAGTTGGCTGCGAAGCCACTTGGTATAATTTTCGTAGTTCATGTTATCATGAAAGTCGCCAGATTTTGTTCCAGCTTTAAATAAGAGGAGCGCATTAGGAATAAATCCAGCTTCGGATCCAGCGTGCACTATCACAATCCCTTGTCCTTTCGAAATTGTTTTTTTAAGCCCCTTTGATGATCCATCAGAGCACGCTTTAGAACCTGTAATAAGAGATATAATAATTAATTTAAAAAAATGGGTCTCTTAATGGACGATTTCACAGGACACAAATATGCGAAAACAAAGTATGGTAATTGTTACATACCTGAATGAGATGAATCAACATACGACTCATCTGTGTAAATAATAGGTCTTCCTTCTTGCCTATATTTAATTAGAGTTCTAAGGAACTCAATCCTAAGCAATCTAATATTAGATTTTTCAATTAGAACTTTTCTATTATTTTCGGCTTTTTTCCACCGGAAGCCTAAATTATTTAAAATTCTACGCAGACTGCGCTCAGAGCCATTAAAATGTATGTCTTCTTTTAATTTTTTTCGTAGCTTTTCTACGGTGGGCAGCTTTTTATTGGTGATATGGTAATTATGCACACAGGTTCTTATCACAGACTGGTTAAAAGTATCGATCTCTGTGATAGGCTTTTTTTTGTTCCTCTTTTTTCCTGGTGTCCTAAAGACAGGGATGAGTTCCGAATTTCGACCTTCCTGTACTATACGTCTAACTGTCCTTTCTGAGGTGTTGGTAGCTTCTGCAGTCCGTTTTACTGTCTCTTTCTCAGTTTTATCTTCCTTTTCCATGAAACAGTACACATCATAAACCATTTTTCTGGCATGTCTGCGTAAAATTGTATTTGGTCCTGGCATTGCAATTAAATCTAATTTAATGATAGTCTATAACCATAAAATATCTTTAGTTATTATGGCCTTTCAAAAAACAATGTTAATGAGAACTAAAGGTCAACAAGCCTCATTAGTAGCTGCCGCAAAAAATACACTCGTAAAATGAACTTAATTTAAAATAGTACTTAATAACAATTCGTAACAAAAACTCAACAAAAACAAAGGGTATAATTTTAGTGCACGCAAGTGTAATCGGGAGCGAACGGACGCGGGTCGCGGTGCGGGAGACAAGTGTCGACTGACATATTATTACTTTCCTCTATGCGACTGACGACGCTCCAATCCCGTTCGTGTGCTCGCTCGGAACGGTGCTCCTCCCTCATTCCCCGCGTCCCGCTTGACAACCAAAGAGACTAAAAAAATTACTTGTGCGCATCTAACTACTCTTGCCAACTTACGTGCCGGGGACTGTACCGGTTGGATAATGAAATTCAAAGACGTCAGATGTGTTCTAATACTATGTAGTGTAGTACTCGCATCTGGCGTCGAAATATGTTTAAGGAAAAACAATATGGAGTTATATTTTATACGATCATAGTGACATTCTGTAGATGTAGACGATGTTGTTTCAGGTTTAATGACAGGAGCAACGTTTTTGTATGTTCGATTGTATCGGTATTTTGAATACTGCTTCTATATACATTCCTTACGACTAGAAGTTATTTCAAATCCGTAAGAGAGCTTGTGTGCTGTTAAAAAATTAAGAAATGTCTATGAGAAGTCGGCTTAATGATGCTGACAGTCTGACATGTGGCGTTTGGGTTCTATGTACTATTGAACAAATGTTTTTACAGATTTTTTGTTTTATTTTTTTTAAATTTTTATTTGTTTTTATAAGTTTTTACTGCTAGTTCTATAAATTATCTTTATTTAGTTACTAGCTTTACCCGGCCCAACTTCGCATGGGTAGCAGTAATTACCCTGTACCCCTACCCTACCCGTACACATTCGCGGGTGTATACAGCAAAACTCACCAAAGTTTAATCGGTCCAGCCCTTTCGGAGTCCATAGAGGACAAACAAACAAACATTGATTTTTATTTATAATAACACATTTTTGTCGTTGTCATTCCAGACAGTTCTCATTTCTCGACATCAGACTCAAAGCACTAACAATTAAAGCACCATTGATGTATTAAATAGGAAGATAGGCCACTCTCTAACATCACGTAAATATTAAATGGACCCGATGTAGTGCGTCATGTGCTTGACATCCGAAATGGAGAGACATATTACGCGGGCTATAGCGGGAACGATAAAGCAATAATTGTCACTAATACGTACCCATAACAACTCGGAAACAAACTACGATTCGGGTATTCCCCGCAAACCGAGAGTAATGTAGGTCGATTGTGTTCTTTCCCCTAATTTATGCGGTCCACGTCGAGGAGCGCGTACCATATCTTCCTATTTAATACATCAATGTAAAGCGCTCATACAATTTACAATTTACCAGTTGTCTAAAAGTGATTAGCGAACTATCAACACAGCTGTGACGAGAACAATCACTTTGTTGACAAATGATAGGAATTCAAGGCGACAACTCGGCCGTAAACTAGTCGACAATGTTAACATTAGGCTGTTCGTAAATATTTATGAAACGCCGCCGGTTGTGTGATGGTTAGATAATACTTGTTTCTTAACGTTTTCTTGTTGTTTTAGTAGTACGTGGTTCTTGTTGCGGATGTTCTGTTTTGGTATGGAGATTGTTTGTAACATACTGGGGCTATAATAAAACAGAGAGCGAGAGGTGACAATTCGACAATTTTAGAAGATTTTTTAGAGTTTATTACTTCATTAACAAAGACCTGTCCTGAAAATGTCTCAATTTTTGTAATTGTTTGACAAATATGTCATAATGCCCGTTAAGTATATTAAATATGCGCCGCAAAGCAGTCCAGGGTCTTGATAATTGGGCTGATGATAATTCCCAGTCCCATTCCTACAATCAAAGCAAATAAATGTTTACTTTACTTTACTTTACTTTAGTATTTAAATAGCTTTTATGCGTGACGGTACTTCAAGTTCGTCTGGGACTCTATGCGAATGTCCAGTAGCAGGGCTGCCAAGCCTCACCAAACTCATTGACTTAGCTTCACCCGACATAACGACACAAAAAAAAAAACATATTTTTACGTTTTTAAGGCATTTTTTTTTTAATTTTTTTTTTTAATGGTTCAGAAATCGGGCAATACAATATTACTTAGTTATACAAGATAAACTTAAAGAGACACATCACAATGCATGCCCTAAAATAGTGAACACAGCATGCACAATGTATGAGCTAGTTCAAAGTAAATAACTACGCCGCCGCCGCCGCCCCGCTCTGTTAGACGTGCCAGCGGCTAGGACTAACCTACTCAAGTTTGCCCCTATGTCACGAGCTGCACGTATTATTAACAGTATTACAGTTTCAGAGGATATATTTGGGCAAAACCTGCCGAGATTCATTGAAATGGCACAAATAATTATTGAAAGAGGTATATTATAAACGTTGTCATGTTTATAATAAAATATAATTTAATTATGTGTAATTTTCCTTACCAATTATTTATTTTGTATAAATCTGTGTAAGTAGACATTGTGACTTATAACATCGCCTTGGATAAGTCTGTAAAGGTGTTATAATTGTGATTTAAATAAATAAATAATAAATAAATAAATAAACTATAAATAAGCTTATAAATAATATGCAGCCAATGCCATTGGACTAATTATTATTAGTCGAAAGGTTGCACAGACTCATCCTAATTTTAATTTTGGCTGATGCTAAGGTTCCGGAGAAAATATCAAATTGCTGTCTCACACCGTTGTAGCTGGAAAACATTCTATAAAATGGAGCATGTTGTTTTATATTTGTTCTGCAATGAGGCAGCACAAATGTGCGCCTATTGCATAAACGACTGCTCTGGCGTGGAACAGCAAGTTGAATTGTCTCCAGCAAACCTTCACAATCTACGTGGGCATTGATCAACTTAAATAAGTATAAAATATCCGCAGCTTTTCTTCTAGAGCATAAAGCGGTCATATTGAAGTATTCCAACTTTGATCCATATGATTAGAGGTTTCTACATTGATTATTAACATAAGATAGTTGGTATAGAAAGCGTTTTTGAACTCGCTCCAATTTACGAGAGTAGACATCATAAGTAGGATTCCATACTTGACTTCCATGTTCCAACACACTGCGAACGATGCAGTTAAAAACTGGTATTGTGACTTTTGGATCCCTAAATTCTTTGAGTTGTCGCGTAACAAAACCCGACAGACGCGAGGCTTTCTGAGCTATATTATCTATATGCTGTCTAAACTTAAGTTGGCAATCCATAATTACGCCTAAGTCGCGAATGCAAGATACCTCTTCCAGTGGTACACCGTTAATTGAGTAAATTGCGTTAGTGGGGTGTCTCTTTCTTGTAAATTTAATATGCTTACATTTATTAACATTTAAAATCATGTGGTTATCGATACACCATCTGGATACTTTATCGATTTCAGTTTGCAGTTTTTCTGAGTCTTCAGCACAGTTTACTGTTTGGTACAATTTTAGATCATCGGCGTACATATTAAAATTACATTCTATTTTACTTGCCAAATCATTTATAAAGATTAGGAAGAACAAAGGCCCTATGTGCGAGCCCTGGGGCACTCCTGATGGTATAACGTTTGTCTGAGATTTACGATTGCCATTTGTGTTCGATTTTTCAAATAGGACTCACACCATCGCTGTAATGACCCTTGAATACCCATGGCTGTTATCTTATTTAGAAGAATATTGTGATCAAACGCTTTACTGAAATCTGTGTACACAGCGTGTACCTCTTTCTCTTCGTCAAGTGCATCCGCTATGTCACTAGTAAAACACATAAGATTTGATGTAGTGGACCTCTTTGGAAGGAAACCGTGCTGTGCAGGATGCAGCTGCTGCTTTACATACCAGTACATTTTTTTCACAACGAGCGATTCAAAAACTTTGCCAAAGGATGAAAGAATGGAGACGGGTCGATAATTTGACGCATCAGAAACATCACCACTTTTGTGGATCGGGGTAATACGAGCTAACTTCCATTTACTTGGGAAAATTCCTAGGCTCAGGGAACAACTGTAAATCTTAGACAGCGGGTATAGTAAAGATACAGCACACTTTTTTAGAAATATAGGTGGTATTCCGTCCTGTCCAGCGCCCTTATTGACGTCTAAATCAGTGAGCGCATTGAGAATTTCTGAATCAGATAAAACAATTTTACAGAGAGAAGAAGGAGTGTTACACGCATCCGCATTTACTCTACCAGACTTGGGAGCTGTTCCTAACTTACCATGCACCGAGTTAAAATGTTGTGCGAACAGCTCACATATCTCTAGACCACTATTTGCGTGTTTGTTATCCAATGTCATACGGTTAGTTAGGGAACTACTATTGGACTTTAGACCATTTACATATGACCAGAAATGTTTGGGCTTATTACGGAGGGTTTTTTTTTTTTTTTTTTTTTGGTTGGGAAATTATCAAATAACTTCTTCCGCTCTGGACCGAGCAGGAGGGCGTGTCAGACTTTTACTGACTAAAACCCACCCGTATTCCTTCATTTGCCTGTGTGCCAGGGCCACGATAACCCTTTCGGACAAACTCGCAACCCTGGCAGGCATTGGCCCTAGCGGACCCCGTCAGTTGGTGCTGACAACTCTTTGAGGCGCGCGTGGAATACGACGCGCCGTCGACCCGGGCCTGGTCCTTATCGGACGGTGAGCTACCCATCGCTCACCGTCCGCAGGCCCGCGCCTACGGTGGCCGGAAATCGGCTTGCGACTCCCGACGCCCGGGGCGTCTCCTGCGGCGACTAGGGGCGCGAGGGCGCGAACCTTGCCTCTCCCTCGCGCGTTCCGCCTCCTCCTTCGCAAGCATTACTGCTTCGCAGAAGGAGGTGACGGCCTCCCATGCACTCTCGCTCCGAACCATGGCCTGAACCAGGGCCGGACGCGAGAGATCGCCGCCGCCGATCGCCTCCGTGAGGACACGGCGGTGCTCCGCCCAAGCTGGGCAGACCTCCACCGTATGCTCCACCGTGTCCTCCGGGCGATCCACACAGTGGTGACACCCGGGCGTTTCCTCCCGCTTTATCCTGAACAGGAACCTCCCGAAACAACCATGTCCGGTGAGGACCTGCGTCAGGCGGAAAGTGAGGACGCCGTGGCGCCTCTCTAGCCACTCCTCAAAGAGGGGACTTATCGCCACAATTGTGGCGTGCCCAGCGCTGGGTTGCGACAATCGCACTCTCCATGCCGCCATAAGATCCCGCCGGAGCTCTGTCCGCTGTGCCGTGATTTCTCGCGGCAGCGGAGTTTCACCCCGGCGTTTCGCCTCCTCGCGCCACTCCCAGACGTGCGCGAGGACTTTTGCCTCCAGATCCCATGGCGGTAGTCCGGCAAGGAGGCTCGCCGCCTCACGGGAGACCGTGCGGTATCCTCGGACCAGCCTGATGACCATGACCCTTTGGGGCGCGTTCAACCGCTGGGCTGGTCGCAGCCTTATAGAACGCGCCCACACCGGTGCCCCGTAAAGGGCCATGGACCGCACGACCCCCGCGTAGAGCCTCCGGCAGGAGGCGTTTGGACCCCCTAGATTGGGCAGGAGCCGCTTTAAGGCAGCCCCGGCTCGCTCCAGTCTGGGAGCCAAACGTCGAAAATGCTCCACGAAGTTCCACCGGCTGTCGAGGACGAGTCCCAGGTACTTCATCGTCGACTCGACGCCGATCTGAACCCCTCCTGCCGTTATTTGGGAACCCGACAGTGGCGCGTTCCGAGGACCATAAAAACACATGGCCTCGGACTTGTGCAAGGCCACCTCGAGTCCCAATTGCCGGATCCTATTGACGATTGTCGCAACCCCTCGTGCCGCCAGTTCAGCCGCCGCCTGATGCGACCTCCCCTGCGCCACGGAGGGTAACAGCAGCATTATTTTTAAAATTCCGGAGACAATCTTTGATCATAGACTCACATCTATCTCTAAGCAACTCATACGTATATTTATCCAACAAATTCTTGTATCTTTTGAAACGCGTGTGATATTTAGCTTTTTCCTTTAAACATTTAATTAGCGGACTGCTATACCATATGGGATATCGATGGTTATGTATGCGCGAGAGGGGCGTGAATTCAACAATTATTTCTCCAATTATTTTATAGAAGATGTCTACTTTATTGTTGATATCCGTGTCCAAAATGTGTCTCCACACCTCGTCCCAAGCAACAGCAGCCAGTTTTTTATTGACGGCATCGAAATCACATCTGCTAAAGTTTAACGAAGGAGTACGGTCCGACCGGAGGCTCTTACTGTTACAAGAGAGTTTTACTGTAATCATGACTGGCGGATGATGCGAATCCAGCTTCGACAAAGGTTTAGCAACCTCACACACTTTAACGCGCTCAGGAATGTTAGAAAAAATCAAATCCAACATACGTAGGTTTTCGTTATGAATGTGATTGCTCTAATCCATACCACAAAATATCATTTCCTCCAGAAACCTCCCCTCAACACAATCTCCACCCAACAACGGCGAACATATTCCCAAACTCGAGACAAGAGGTAAATTGAAGTCTCCTATTAGTAACGTGTTTGATTTTTTTGCAACTTTATTATGATAGACGTCACTGAAGTTACTGAGAAACGCCTCGATATGCTCGCTATTGACAGGCGGTGCCATATAAACGGAACAAATATTTAATATACACGCATTTTTATTTTGCCCTATTTGGAGAGAGATCCACAGCTCCTCCGACTCAGACTCCCAAGACTTCATCCGCAAAACATTAACAGTCTTTAGAACGGCTACCAAAACACCACCACCCTCTTTTTTACAAGAATGTTTAGTAGAGCTACGATCTCGTCGGAATACATTATATCTGATCATTTCAAAGAGATGCTCGGTACAAACGACTCTACAAAAACGATCAGGGCTTTGCTTTGACGATGTAGCCAACAATTTTGATCAGTATTTATATTTAGCTAGCTGCGCCCCGCGGTTTCACCCACGTTAGTCTCGATCCCGTGGGAATATCGGGATAAAAAGTAGCTATAGTAGTATATGTTAATCCAGGGTGTCAGCTACCTCAATACAAAATTTTATCGAAATTTGTCCAGCCGTTTGAGCGTGAAGAAGTAACAAACACACACACATACACTCACAAACTTTCGCATTTATAATATTAGTGTGATGATGATTATATTTAATACTGATGAGTTGATGACGCATGAAAGACTAGAAATTTTATTTCACGGCGATCTGAAATATAATTAATTAAACAGAGTAGTGTTCCTTACACACACGTATTAGCATCGCATTTTTAGAGATAAAATATATATATATATATTTTTTTTTTAAGTTGGATTATTATCTCAGCGTTGGCAAGCGGCAACACAGAAATGTCACTTTTTCTTTCGCGCGCTTAAATGACATCGCAAGAAAAAATTCGCTCTCGTCGAATTGCTAGTTTTTAATAAGTTTACAGTGCTATTTATTGAAATGATGATCTTCGACAAAGTGTCAATTGATAGAAAACAAGTGATAGAAAGTGTAATGAGTGCATTGTTAGTGGAGACCTGAGACGGCCACGAGTCTACGACGTTCATGAACGACATCAACAGAAAGCAGATAAATACATCAGAGGCAGACTCCTAAACCTGACCCAAGATCCGGAGGCCTCCCACAACCCTAATGTGCGAGAGTGCCTGGCTTTAACTGACCACCTTGTACGTGATACTGACAGCGCTTTATATAAGCACTATGGTGGACAATAGCACTGCCTATTGCCAGTTGCTGAAAATTTTCTAAAGCATTATCTCTCCAGAGACACGAGATGTCACCAGTATTCGTTATCTCACCGATACTAGCTGGATGAGGAGCTGCCAGAGAGGCTCGTGAAGCCCTTAGCTATGTTACTGTGCATAGCTAACTGGTATGCGTTTATCAACATTACATGTATGTGACAACATTCAGTGCGTGCGAGACACGCCAGTAACGTGTGACCTTCCCGTTACTAGCTGGATGAAAAGCTCTAACAGTGTGTATAGCTAACTCTGGTATGTACTTGTAATAACAGGTAAGTTTCATTTCTATGATCAAGGTTAAGAAAATTTAAAAAAGTGGTTTGATAGGCTTTTAATTTAAGAGCATGAACGCTGCGAGTCAGCCTTACCCAACCCTGCACACTGTCTGTGTGTTATACACGTGCAAAAGCATTATACGCCTTTGTGAGTGCTGGACCCTACCTCCGTACCTTGATTGTTATCATTGAGTATAAAATACTCTTAACAACACTGACTCTTGTCATAAAGCGGGTTTGACATGCTTTTAACTTACGAGTAAGAAGGCCGCGAGACAGCCCTACTCAACCCTGCACACTGTCTGTGTGTTATAAACTTGCAAAAGCATTATACGCCCTTGTGAGTGCTGGACCGTACCTCCGTACCTGGATTGTTATCATTGAGTATAAAATACTCTTAACGACACTGACTCTTGTCATAAAGGGGGTTTGATATGCTTTTAACTTACGAATATGAAAGCCGCGAGACGGCTTACCCAACCCTGCACACTGCCTGTGCGTTTATACACTCGCAAAGCATTTGTTACTATTGAATATAAAATACTCTCAATATGCTCATAGCATATTATCCCACCACTATGTGACCTAGCTCTCGCATCAAGGACAACACTATGGAAGCACACCTCGCCTCAACAGGTTACTTTTATCAGCCACCTAGGTGGCTTAATTATTCTGACCTACAAATGATACCTATTTTGTAAACTATATAAAGAAAAATTGTGTGATTTTTACACTCATACATTCAAATTCTGTAAGTACAGGATACGTTAAAATGATTCTGTGATGCAATGGCTGACAGTACAAGATACTTTGCAAAAATGATTATGTTATACAACGGCAGACAACAAATGCTTCAGATATCTATGGAAATTTCCATAAATGTAACCGAAATGAACCAAAACCATACAAAGTATTACTCAATGCTCCCTTAATTATCTATAAGGTAAAAGCCGTACTTTCAGATTCCTCTAAACTGAGGGAACAAGGGATTGGCATAAACAGGGTGGACTGGTTACCTCTATCATAGGGACGGCAATGACTGACCTTATGCCCATGAAGAACATAATACAAACACAAACTGTGGATTGACTTGGCTGATGCAACAAAAAACACCTGCCAACATAAAAAACAATTAAAATATAAATAAATAATAATATAATACTACCAAATTAAAACCAGAATAAAACTAATATTGCTTCTAAAATTGACATGAATACTAACTTACTCTATTTGAAAAACAAACAGATACAATAACAAACTTGGGTATATCATTTTATAGCCACAAACAATAATAATTAATATGTCGGCGTCACCATTGTAAACAACACGTGCAACGGTCCGAGTTACGCACTGCAATGTGTCACTTAGGCCTCCCCACTCTCCCCACTACTCGAGCCGCTCTATATAAGCGAGCGCGCAGCAAGGAGGGGATCATTCTTGTCGCAGGCTCGGCCCGGTGCACATGTTGTAGCGCTTAGATACTGTAGTCTGAATTAAACTATTATTACAGTGAATTAATAAGTTGTGGAAATAAAGGCTGACTTCTGCTATATCTCTTACTTTCATTTAAGATGTTGGACCCTCTGCCTTCAAATACATATTAAACCCACAAGACATCCACTCTTGTTATCTAACGCTATCAATCTGTTTTTTTTATATTATCTATTTAGAATGATTTCTTTGATATTATTATTATGATAATAGAGAAACTTACCAGTCCTTTTGAGAAAATGTACCTAAATAGCACAATAGGAGTTGACTTGTTATAGTTAATAAGAAATAAAACATCCTACAACTGGGTACAGAAATCAATCAATATGGAAAACAAAGATGAATGTTGTTGGTGGACCTTAATAACAATCCGACTTATATCTACACTCCTGAATGACAATTTATCAAGATTGATACTGGAATGCAACAAACATATGCTATGCCGAAAAAACAGCTGCAGACCACTGACCCTGTTATCGGCTGTGGGTACAAAGATACAATAAACTATTTGATACCTATCAAAATTCAATATCTCACTTCTGAATACCATTTCAGCTAGTAAAAACTGAGATGAATTAAAAATGCATTAATTACAGATTTACAATGAATTTGTACATTTTAGACCCAAACAAAATAGAAAATTCAGTTTCATTCTGAACCTAAAACTGGTACTTAACCCCTGCTAGGGCAGTGAGAATTCCATTATAGGTACTTAATTGACAGAAAATTACAAAGCTCCCAGATATAGCCCTATTACTTTATACTGCTAACTTGTACACTATTCAATTATTTTTTCAACCTATCAAAATAGATAGGTATCTACTTATATGATTTCATTCTATAGGTACCCGCAGGATCCTTCCTATGACCAGATAGGTTACAAATAAAGGGTTCATTATAAATACATTGTCTAATAACTTCTTTAATAGAATTCTCATACTTCAACGGTATCTTATAGCTCTGCTGTATTGACCTATAATAAATGTAATCAGTGGTCTTGACTAAATTACCAGTAGTGAGTGACACTTAGGTACCGAAACAAGATTTCCTACCAACCCACCCTGATTATTTATTCGTCAAAATATCAAGACCGACATGATAAGCACCTTTAGACAGACACCAATTTACGTGTACAAATCGAAAATCGCCCGAAAATTAACCATGGAGATCTAACACCTTGAAACAAGTGCCTTGAAATAACTATATTAAAACAAAAGTAAGAGTTTATATACATTACGCCCGCATTCCCAGAAGGGCCGGACAGAGATGGGTGATCTTATTCAAAGGCTATAAAATCAAAATGTCTAATTAAACATTTAACCATTCCAACTAAGTACTAGACTACACATTTAGCAGTACCTAGATAAAATTGTCAAGGAAAAAGGAAACAAAGGGGGGGGCGGCGCATTGTGAGGATAAAGTATTGATGGATTGTGATTAGAACATGAACAAGGCCAGGCATACCATACAATCAATGCAGGCACCATGAACAAAAGTACCTAAAAATTTCTTCGTTCTTAAGCACATTGTACAGTGAACATAACTAATTATACAACTTCCTTGTCTAAGCCATATAACTCAATTTTATGCCCCATAGATGAAACTAATCTTTTCGATTAGCTCTCAACTTGTCAAGTAATAATTGACTATTTGCTAGCAGAACGTATGAAAATCATGTGGAAGTTAGGATCCCTTTGATCATAAGTACTTGAAGTAAACGGTTTCACTATAAATTAAGAAATATATTTTCTTTTTTTTTTCTAATTCTATTAAGTAAATGTTGTTGGACATAGGCCTCCCCCAAAGGGGGGGTTCCCCATGGTCGCCACGCTTGGCACGCGTGTTGGCGAAAGTCAAAAGCTTATCCAACGCCAATACAACCCAAAAAAAAAAAAGCGCCGAGCTTCTTACAACGATCTGGGCAACAAAACCTGCCACCTCAGTGACGAAAACACATATTATAATACGCAATTAAACGTAATAATAGAGTTCATGAGCTTATTGCAATCTCACGCAGTAAGTTCCACACTGAATCCCGAATAAGTGAACGTTAAAGCTTACGGAGACATATAACACTGCTATTCCCAGTCACGAAAATATTCAAAAGTATTCAATCTCACATACAGAACAAACTTTACTAAACAAGTTGGCTGTCGTTTTGGCTCTAATGTTGACTCTGTGGACTAATAAAACAAATACTTCATTATAACCGTAAGTTACGATAAGCGAAATAGTAAGTTAAAGTAATATTAATCCTTTACCTCTCACAGTACAACAAATACAACAGCTCAACTTAAAGTTGACATCAATTGAGAAAACACAATGTGGGTTTTCTCGCTGTTGATTATGCCTCCTTGCTGACTAACAATAGCAATAACAGGAATAATAATTATATATAATAGGAATGCTAATTCCTAACAAAGTAACGGGAATGGACAAAAATAAAAAGTACCTACTTAACAAACCAGAATATATATAACCAGATATTGCAGACAACTCTAAACATCTACTCTGTTTAATTAATTATATTTCAGATCGCCGTGAAATAAAATTGGGAATCATACGAGCTTACCTCTTAAGCGAAGTCTTGATTCTAATTTTATGAACGGCTATCTGAAATATAATCACCTACCCGCCACTAGCTAACAACCCCAGTCTACCTAATTCACTTATCCTTTCAGGAAACCCTAGTGAATGTAAGTATGCGGAACTACTCTGTACAGAAAACAGAGCTTGTTCCTTACTTAAGGATCTCTAAAATAAGTGACATTTCTGTGTTGCCGCTTGCCAACGCTGAGATAATAATCCAACTTAAAAAAAAAAATATATATATATATATTTTATCTCTAAAAATGCGATGCTAATACGTGTGTGTAAGGAACACTACTCTGTTTAATTAATTATATTTCAGATCGCCGTTCATAAAATTAGAATCAAGACTTCGCTTAAGAGGTAAGCTCGTTTGATTCCCAATTTTCTAGCCTTTCATGGATTAGGTATATTGCTAATCCAAAAAAAAAAAAACCCAATGGACGCGGTTGAACCGTTGAACTGACAAAATCAAACCCATTACCATTGCTGGTTACCTAGTAAAAAAAACAAGAAATCAAAAAGTCGCACAACAAAATCTTTTATAATTAATCACTTCATGATCTCATGATTTTTACGAATAGGTCGCACGTAGTATTTTTTCAGCATGATAAGATAAAACATAACCTTTTCTACACATACTAATGATATGTTTGATGCTCTGCTATTAAAATGAGATACCCAATTCCTAGTGATGAACTAATATACAAGGTGTAACATAAATAACGCGCCAACCTCTTAAGGGGTCATTGTACTCATCATTATGAACAACATTTACTATGAAACCAAACCTAAAATCGCGAAAAAAAATCTGCTGTTCCATACACTTATATTCTCATAACTCGTCAAAATGTAGGGAACAGCAAATTTTTTTTCGCGATTTCATGTTTTGTCCCATCGTAAAAATTTTGTTCATAATGATGAGTACAATGACCCCTTAAGAGGTTGTGCGTTATTTATGTTACACCTTGTATAGTACTTAGACTTACTAATTCCATGAGTAGGTACACTAATGTCATGCTATTTAAAAGTACTTACTTATTTCACACTCAAGCTGTCACTTCCTGTTACACACTTCCGTCCCTTTTTACGAAATCACTCCCACAGAAAGAGAGAAGAAAAATGTTACACATAAAAATAATAGCAGCTTTTTAGAAAAGGCAGTGGGTTCTAGAATAACAAAGATAGGAACGTACTCACGCAGGAGTTGAGCAGTGACGAACTGTCGAGCCAGTGTCGAACTGTCGAGTCAGTGTCGAACTGTCGAATTCTAACGTCCATTCAGGACCATAGATTTTGTTTCATTTCTAAACACATTTAGGTAGAAATGTCCATTTATATAAAAAATAAAAAAATTTATATGAACCGACAGCTGCAGTAAATAAGATTATATTCACGTGTCTGTTGGGGTCTAGAATGAGAAAGATAGGAACCTACTCACGCACGGCTTGAGCAGTGTCGAACTGTCGGGTCGGTGTCGAACTGTCGGGTCGGTGTCGAACTGTCGAGTCGGTGTCGAACTGTCGAGTCGGTGTCGAACTGTCAAATCAGTGTCGAACTGTCGAGTCAGTAACGAAATGTCGAGTTCTAACTTCCATTAAGGACCCTTAATTTTAGGTAGAAAAGTCCATTTATATAAAAAAAGCATGTTTATATGAACCGACAGCTGCAGTAAATAAGATTACATGCCTACACGTGTCTGTTGATACGGTTATCGATATTGCTTTTAGTTAGTGTGTTGTTTTAATATTATTTATAATTAAAAGTAACTTTAATTAAGTTACGTCGGTAATTAATTTTGTGTGCAATATTAATGATATTGAGTAAGATTTTTAGTGTTAATGAGGACTTTTTATGCTATAAATTATAATTAAAAGTTTGAACTGCGAAAAATTTACAAAATTTTAAATTTTACTTAAATATCAATAATATTCAGCAACTAATCTACAAGGTGTAACATAAATAACGCACAACCTCTTTAAGGGGTCATTGTACTCATCATTATGAACAACTTTTACTATGGAACCAAACCTAAAATGGCGAAAAAAAAAAATCTGCTGCATACATTTATGTTCGAATAACTCGTCAAAATGTAGGGAACAGCTGATTTTTTTTGGTGATTTCAGGTTTGTTCCCATAGTAAAAGTTGTTCATAATGATGAGTACAATGACCCCTTAAGAGGTTGTGCGTTAATTCCGGGACATGTTGTATAAATAAATAAAAGTTCATAGCTATGTTTTCCATTCAATAAAACATTTAATCACTATGAAACCGTTACTGCTAGTTTACACGGCATGATTGATGACGCGCCTGAGTTCCATCCTACGTAACGCACACGCACGCCTACGATCTGCCTAGCCGTTTTCCAAACTATGTTTCGGTCGGCTTCCAGTCTAACCAGCACCCTAATTGCAACACGGTTTGAATCGGAATCGGAATGATTTTGAAGTATATTGCTAATTCATTGCTTGATACGTTAGGAAAATTTGTCTGCTCAACAAGTAAATAACGCAATGAATGTTGTTGAACTGTCAAACTGAAACCGATTCCTACTGATAGTGTGTTACGCAATTAGCCCTCAGATGTGGCTGAATGCCAGTATTTTACAATGAGCGACTGCCTATCTGACAGGGTAACACGATACCCCTTGGTAAGGACTTTTGAGCTTTTGACTGCGTTACGACTGTCAAAGATCTCCGATTGACAGCCAGCCAGGACTACGTAGCGCATCTAATATGAATCACTACATCACTACATAGTATAAAACAAAGTCGCTTCCCGCTTCCTGCCTTCCCTATGTATGCTTAGATATTTAAAACTACGCAACGGATTTTAATGCGGTTTTTTTAATAGATAGAGTGATTCAAGAGGAAGGTTTATATGTTTAGAAATAGCCACGCGGGCGAAGCCGCGGGCAGCAGCTAGAAGTATATAAAACAAAGTCACTTCCCGCTTCCTGTCTGTCCCTATGTATGCTTAGATCTCCAAAACTCCGCAACGGATTTTGATGCGAATTTTTTTAATAGAGTGAGTGATTCAAGAGGAAGGTTTATATGCTTAGAAAAAGCCACGCGGGCGAAGCCGCGGGCAGCAGCTAGTAGTATATAAAACAAAGTCACTTCCCGCTTCCTGTCTGTCCCTATGTATGCTTAGATCTCCAAAACTCCGCAACGGATTTTGATGCGAATTTTTTTAATAGAGTGAGTGATTCAAGAGGAAGGTTTATATGCTTAGAAAAAGCCACGCGGGCGAAGCCGCGGGCAGCAGCTAGTAGTATATAAAACAAAGTCACTTCCCGCTTCCTGTCTGTCCCTATGTATGCTTAGATCTTTAAAACTACGCAACGGATTTTGGTTCGGTTTTTTTTAAATAGATAGAGTGATTCAAGAAAAAGGTTTATACGTTTAGAAAAAGCCACGCGGGCGAAGCCGCGGGCAGCAGCTAGTAGTATATAAAACAAAGTCACTTCCCGCTTCCTGTCTGTCCCTATGTATGCGTAGATCTTTAAAACTACGCAACGGATATTGGTTCGGTTTTTTTAAATAGATAGAGTGATTCAAGAGGAAGGTTTATATGCTTAGAAAAAGCCACGCGGGCGAAGCCGCGGGCTGCAGCTATTAAATTATAAACACAAGTTATCAATAACAACTAGTAACATTTAGTCATAATCTTAATTAATTCTGTTTGAATGGAAAAGTGTTTCATTAGAGCCCAGTGTCACGGCCGTGTTTCTGACGTATCATAGCGCCTTTCATTTGTTTTTCCGTGCTTCGGAAAGCACTTTGGTCTCGGCTGTCATTTGTAGATTTTTGACAATCGTTACGGGTCGTCATGCAGAAGCCCAAAACTCTGACAATCAGTCTTACCAAGGGGTATCGTGTTACCCAGTAACTGGGTTGTGGAGGTCAGGTAGGCAGTCGCTCCATGTAAAATACTGGTATTCAGCTGCGTCCGATTAGACTGGAAGCTGACCACAGCATAGTTGGGAAAAGGATAGGCAGATTGATTGATTTGCTTTTCCTTAAGGCGACGATAACCGACTTTTAATGATTTTATACTGAAGATCACGTCTAAACGAGTAGTGTTAATGATTTGAAAAAAATATATGTTAAATTAGAGCATTTTCACAATAACTTAATATGTGAATATTTTAGATTATGTTTATATTACAAAGTGAAATTAATTTGTAAAGTTATGTCTAACGCGGATAAAAAACTGAGAATGGCGCAAAATCTACCAAGCGTATTTTTCTGAAACCTTCGCCATTTAAAGATAATTTAATTATTGATCTTTTAGGCGCGGGCTTGCGGACGGTGAGCGATGGGTAGCTCGCCGTCCGATAAGGACCAGGCCCGGGTCGACGGCGCGTTGCGTTCCACGCGCGCCTCAAAGAGACGTCAGCACCAATTGACGGGGTCCGAAAGGGCCAATTCCTGCCAGGGTTACTAGTCTGTCCGAAAGGGATATCGTGGCCCTGGCACACAGGCATTTGAAGGAACACGGTGGGTTTTAGTCAGTAAAAGTCTGACACTCCCTCCCGCTCCACCCAGAGCGGGAGAAGTTATTTGATGATTTCCCACCCAAAAAAAAAAAAAAAGTATACGCGTTTTATTAAAATACCTTTTGTTTTGTGTATAATAAATTAATAATGCGTCAAATTGGGGACAGCGCTCCTTGATGGGCGAGTCCTATTACTGCCTGAACGTACGACGTGTTGCGTGAGCTCAGTACAAAACACGCAAGCTAACTACTCAAGGTCACTCGCATATATCTCCGTCTTAACTCCGCAAAAATGTGACTAAGTAGGTACATGGTGTTGGCTGTAGGTGTAGTTTGCAAGTGTTTCGGATTTGATAAGGTTGATAACTGATAACACATCATGATATTCAGATATAACATCAAAACATAGTAGTGACGTGGGTGACTGTGTGGTGGCTCGTACCGATTAAAAAAATCTATAATAATTAATAGGGTTATTTTATAAATATTTTCTTGATTATCGCTTTCCTGTTGCTAAAGAATAATTATGGCTTTCGTTATTATGATCGAGTGTACGCGTAAGTTATTTTGATTACATAATATATCATCTTATCATCTTTTTATTTCTTGAATGTTTTTAATTTTTGTATCATTCAACCAATTTGGTTGAACCGTGTAATATTACTGTAAGAAGTCTTTTTTAGATTTTTTTTAGCATTCTTGTTACTATATTTTCTCTTCTTCGAAAACTAAACATACTTAGTTATTAAGGCTTCTACAGACCAGCGCGACTCGCGACGCGACACGCGCCAGTATGTAGAAGCCTTTATACATAATAACGATTTAATGTTGCGAGTTCGCCGGGTGTGGGTGGGTGTCGGAAAATATACCACAGGGACTTACTACCGAAATAAAAAGCACCCTATGTAAAGAAATAAAATGTTGATTCTCATACAGAGCAATGACCCGTAAAGAAACTTACGTCCATTTTGTGCATTGATAACAAGCTGTAATCATCTGTGGCATGCTCAACTACAAGTAAAGGCTCAACTACACGCTCAGTCTTACTTGTACAAACTCCAATTTGCACAAAGAACTATGGCAGTATTATACGATTATGATGCTCTGTGCATGTAAGACAGCAAAATACATAGTATACCGTTCGGTATTGTATGGAATTCGTACAGAGCACCATGTTGTTGGCGCTTGCCTGTAGCCGGGTCCTAGGGGGCATCGCAGACTGACGCACTGCAAGCGGCAGGATCAGTCTCGAGCTTAACTTTATACAACTGAATGAATTTCCGACGACACCCGACAGCTGTCAGCTAAGCAGCTGACACCGAAGCTAAGCATCCAACGACCGACCGCCTGCACAGCCGACACTCGTCGGCTGCGAATAATGTGCGTTCTATCCGGCTGCCGACACGCAATTCGATCACTACGATCACTCAATAGTGTGTGTATCTGCCATTGTCTCCCAAACCGTTGAGCTTAAAATTAATAAAAAGATATAGTTAATAGTTCCATACTTATAGATTACAGGAAAACCTATAAGAACTCTATGGTCTTAAATCACTCAATATTGGATCATCAATCGTGGACTGATTTTGAAAATTTTTTTTTTGTTTATAAAGGTTTTTCTTGTACATATACAGGGTTATTTTTAAAACGTCAATAACCTCTTAAGGGGTCATTGTACTCATCATTATGAACAAGTTTTACTATGGGACCAAACCTGAAATCGCGAAAGAAAAATCAGGTGTTCCCTACATTTTAACGAATTATTCGCTGATTCGTTTTCGCGATGTACTTATAGCGATTTGGGTATTTTTTATAGTAATGCATTTTTTTCAAAGACTCAATATCGAATGACTTTAACAGCGTCAATGCTATTGTTTACAAACACTACATCAAAGGAATGTAGGTTAATTGGCCATTTGGGTCATATTCTGAACTGTTCGGGGACTGGGTACAATTTATTGAGACAGTATTTATTTATGACTTTATAGTGTTAAACAAAAGTAAAGGTTTGGGTGGTCCTTTCCGCAATGAGGTTTGAATGGATCATCAGAATTTCCCGGATAAAACTGAAATTATTAACTCATTTGAATGGATAATGCAGAAAAGGACACGTAACGGTCTGGTACGAAGTTGGTAGAGGAAGTAGTGTTGTTCCGGGGATGGCGGAAGTCGCACATGATACCATGATCCCCAGTGCAAGTGTGGGAAGCGAACACCGGGGTGGTTTTTAGTCAGTAAGAGACGGACATACCCCTTATCCCGCCCCAAGGCGGAGGACGTCCATGAGGATATTCCACCCCGAGAACAAACAACAAAAAAAGGAGGTAGTGGAGGAGGTACCTATGTTACGGTAGTGTGGCTTTATTAAATCAATATAAACGCAAAGTATTGAATGAAACTTGTTTCTTGTAATTAGCTTGCGTTGGCACCAGATGCCTTCCAAAGTTCAGGAAAATTCAAAACTAACGAAACTACCGATGTGTAATGTTATAATATATCTGGTGCTTAACAAAGCCTCCAGAATTATATTTCAAACTTTAAAATAAGTGAAAACTACCATACAAATAAACAGACAGATCTAAATAGACCACCAGTCGTGCTAATTGCCACAGTTATCTCGAGTTTTGTGACCCAGTTCTGCGCCGGCGCACGTCCGAGGCACGAGGGCAATGCGCAGGAAAACGCCCTTTATTGTGTGTTTGTATGTATGGGTGTGTGTGACCTTGAGCCTAGGTGTTTACTGTATACTTTGATGTCTGATTAAAATACTGATTACGTTATTTGTTTTGGGTCGGTTGGATTAAATCTAAACAAGCCTTAGATGTTTGACCAGCGATGACTGTTTGGTCAGTATTGGGGGCAATGACTGGCCATTTGATTTCATTGATGTTAATGATTGCGCCTGTTAGTGTATAAGGCGATTGGACTGTTTACCTGTAATTTCGT
This sequence comes from Tiliacea aurago, assembly GCA_948098905.1. NCBI lineage: Eukaryota > Metazoa > Arthropoda > Insecta > Lepidoptera > Noctuidae > Tiliacea > Tiliacea aurago. The sequence goes on from OX402597.1 coordinate 6,914,531, forward strand.
TACGTATTGCAAAATGCTTGTAGTATATCATGATTTATGTGAGCTTTGATAACAAACTCTTACTCATATATCGAATTATTCCAAGAGAGGGTCGACTGTGGTCATTATTGGCGATGATTAGCCAAGTCGGCAAGATATTATGGTCACATCATTGCTGTGTGTTACGAATCGCTCTCCAAGCGGTTCAAGAGGCGGGGTTTGACGGAGAGATGGAAAATCTGACTGTTGGTAGATCGATAATCTGGTAAATTTCGACTGGTTGCGCAGTAGTATTCGTTGTGGGGATGCTTGAGGGAAGCTATAAGTAAGTACATTTCGGGTGATTACTGAAAATCAGTGCTCTGTTGTGGTCCCCCCTATAGCACATCATCAGGCTGAGTGGAAGCCTTCTTGTCACAGTCACGGCATGCAGCTGCCGACTTATGTTCTGTGTTCATAAGTATAAATCTGTATTGTTTTATTTGAATTTGACTAGGGAATGGGCAGCAGCGTCTCTATGCATTTTAACACCATACTGCGCAGCGATCGCCAACCCGCCTGCTGCGTGGCGCGAACTGTGGTGAATATGCCCCTCCCCCCTATTGGGGGAGGCCTATGTCCAGCAGTGGAAGTCTTTCGGCTCAAATGATAAAATGATGATCATAACTTTTTGTATGCACGTGTTTCTTTGACAAGAACCGTAGAGAAGCGTTTTGTCGACGGAAGAGTAGACGAAAATGACGTTTCCGTGTAGACAGTAGAACATTTTCGGTAGACAAGAGATTTCTATTCTACAGTAGAGTAGAAATAGAAACGGCCATGCTAATCCTGCTGGAGTAGGCATGAAGACATCTACTGAGCTGAGAGATAATGATTATAGAATGATTGCAGCTGTTACTGATTTCGTTAATGTTCGTATTATATCATAATTTATGTCAGCTATCAAAACAAACTGTTACTCATATATCGAGTTATTTGAAGAGGGTGTCAAGAACCTCTTGAATACAACGTAGCTAAGAGCTATTATCGGTACTTAAAGGTTATATTATTACGGCTCGAGAACCATTTAAATATGTCGATGCGTTATAACATTTTATCGCTTTGGCCTTTGACCATAACTTTTTTCTTAGCATTCGGATAATCCCCGGTACTGTGAGCTGTGTGAAGGCCATACAGTCGGTGACCACCATTATCTGACCCCTCTTCCATTGTTCTTCTTTGTAAGAGGGGTCAATGCTGGTCACCGACTATACCTTGACCTTATTGGTGGTGTCCTTCAAAAAACTCAGATGCAAAGTACTTGAAAATGGCGCGGTCTACGCGGAATAAAGGGATGTTTAGGGAACGTTGCACGATTTTCTTATAGTTTTGCGTTCAATTAGGGACTTGTTAGTATAATCAGCCTCTCGTAATAAGCAAGAGGAGGGTTTGGTCCTACCAGCAGCGGGCCGTTGGTAAATGTGCGTTGGTAAATGTCACATGTCTTTGAATTTCGGTTCTAGGACATGCCGAGGAATTGTTAAAAGCTATGCATCTGTGTATTTTTTAGATAACATAACATCACGCTTGTATTCTCCGAACGGTTGGGCAGAGATGTATCTTTTTAGTACCTATACCCACATTTCGCGAGTTATGTTCAATGGCCAACAACCGGGCACAAATCCAGATTCAGGACTGCTATTGAGAATTTCCAGGTGGAAAAAACAAATAACACCCTACCCGACCTGGGAGTCGAACTCAGAACTTAATGCTCAGTCAGTAGCAGCACTTGCTACCACTACTACCAACGAGGCAGTCGAGGTATTTTAGATAACCACAGATATAATTGATTTCAATTGAGATCAAAGTCAACGATCGAAGAACAACACACTATTATTCTGATAAACTTTTTGTAAAGGACAATATAATACATAATACATGCACAATAACAAGTTGAATTTGGATTTCAAATAGATTTATTTGATTATGTGTTAGTATAAATAACACAGGGCTCAAGAGCCCACAGGGCTCAATTCTTGGTCCTTTCTTGTTTCTTATTTATATTAATGACTTGCCTTACCTCATAAAGGATAATCATGATATAGTGTTGTTTGCAGATGACACTTCACTTTTGTTTAAACTTAAACGTCAGCAGCTGGTTACTGACGATGTAAATAGCGCGATCTCAAAAGTAGTTCACTGGTTTAATGTTAATAATTTACTTCTAAATGAAAAAAAAACCAAATGCATTAAGTTTACGCTACCTCACGTTAGGCAGGTGAAAACTAATGTGTTAATAAAGGGCGAAGAATTGAATCCTGAAGATAGCACTGTATTCTTGGGCTTGACTTTGGATGCTAAGCTTCAGTGGGGCCCACATGTAGATAAACTGTCAAAAAAGCTAAGCTCCGCAGCATATGCTGTTAGAAAAATTCGTAATTTAACTGACATAGAGACAGCCCGTTTAGTGTACTTTAGCTATTTTCATAGTGTAATGTCGTACGGTATTCTGTTATGGGGAAATGCTGCCGACATTCAGACTATCTTTGTTTTGCAGAAAAGAGCTGTTCGATCAATTTATAAATTAAGTCCAAGACACTCTCTCAGAGATAAATTTAAGGAGATTAATGTAATGACTGTGCCTTCTCAGTATATTTTTGAAAATCTATTATATGCCCATAAAAATATAAAATTATTTAAAAAATACAGTGATATCCATAATATAAATACTAGGAACAAACACAAATTTGTTGTACCTACAACAAGGCTCAAGAAAATAGGTGGCTCGTTTCGATGTCAATGTATACGCTTTTATAATAAACTTCCAAGCCACGTTCAAGATCTAAGCCTTAATAAATTCAAATCATTCATTAAACGTAAGTTGTGCCAGAAAGCCTTTTATACTGTTAAAGATTATATTGAGGACAAAAAGGCTTGGGATTGAGCTGCTCCAATTTTTGTACATATTGAGGTAGTTTATTTTTATTGTTTTTTTTTTGTTTTTGCTAACTTTATTATTTTATAAACAGTGACATTTAATTATTATTTTATACACAATGACAGGAATATTTACTTGTAAAGTATTATATTATTTTAATTATTGTGAATGTGAAGACTATGTGGGTTATTGCATAATATTTTTTTTCCCTTTCTTTTATTCTCAGTTAGTGTTAATCATGGTCTGGCAGTTTGAGTCATATAAGTGGCCTACCCAAATGGCCTTTCTTTGGTATTGATAGTCGCATCGTTGAGCTCCTTAAATTCTGAGTAGAGCTGCACGATTACTGACAAATGCGTGCACTGACTGGTCAGGTCCACTCAACCTGTGTGGTTCTTTCCTCAAAAGACCATTTCAGACACCAATCTACATGGTCTTCACATGATCTGACCAAGATTATGTCTGGACTTTAAAAGAGACTATGACCTCTGAGTTTGTTTCGGCCTTTCTTCTCAGAGTAGTCAGATAGGAAACGCCGACCTCATCTAGTTTTTAAAATATGATTGACGTGTAAAAGTGTTTGTACAAACCTACTTACAGAAATAAAATCATTTATCATTTATCATTTATCATTATCATTTATCATTATCATTAAATATAAAATCTGCCAATTTTCAGAGGATAAAAATAATACTGGATTCGTATGTGAACGCGAAATATAATTTGGTAGTTTTATAATTATGATTACGGATACAAAATGATAATGTACCGAAATAGTTGTTTTTCATAATAATTAGCGGTTTCGTCATCAGTTTATCGGCAATACCAACTTCCTGAATTCCTGATACCGTGAGCATAGTAACAATGAATGACTTTGTATATTTTTTTAACAATGACGGTTGTATTTTAGTGTAGCTAATAAAGTACATGTTGGAAGTATTCAGTAAGCTCTTCAAGAAAAAAGTTTGAACATTATACAGGATGGAGAACGTACCCAAACCTAACCTAAATTCAATATTTTGGGTTTTGTTTCCTCCACTCCCTGTATGATCTTCCATCACGCCTGTATAAAGATGCCTTCATTGTCATCATCTTTACTCTTTTTCTACCCACTGCAGGCTCGTAAGGCTCCTTCAACGCCAATTTTCCGAATTTTTGCGCTATTAGTAGTAGCCTTCGGCCCATCTTGCCATTTGTTTCCCCACGCTCCATTTGTTTTTTTCGGTCGCCATTGTAACATAGATCTGCTCCATTGGCTTAGCTACTAAAGGAAGATTGTGTATTTTATAAAAGTGTAGTTACACTATGTTCTTGCAGAAGACATTCCTAATTTCCTAATAACTTTAGCGGGCAACATTATCAGCCTATAACAATCCTACTGCTAGAATTCAGACCTTTTCTCCGTGAGAGGGAACGGGCCGTAATCCACTAATCCACCACGCGGACCCAGTGTGGTTTAGTACTTTGGCACCCAACCTTTGGTATATTTCAAGACACAAGCAGGAAGTGGCTTGGCAGTATATTTTTAACTGCGACAAGACATCATTGTGTCGCACCTACGTAGTACGTATTTATGGTGAAGAGTCCGTACACATAGATGTAGAGACATGGTTTATAGATGAGTCAATAGTACCGTCCGTCTTAGTTGAATAAACACCATAGGATAGGAGACGTTGCGTCCTCTTCACCATAATATAACTTCTATGCACTTTGATATAAGAGTACTAACTGTGTAGCAAACAAGGTGTCAATTATCAATCTTGGGACTGTCATACGCATTGCGATTATAAAAGTCCCTAAATAAATAAGAGTAAAAAAAATATTAAGTCTGTTCAGCGGGGTAATTTCGTAACAAACTAACAATTGCAATGCTTTTCATTTTGACAATTAGACAACATTCATTCCGTTATTTACGTTGATGAGCTGACGAAATTTTCAACCATATGAAGCGATGGATTAGTATTTTCTTTCAAAATCCTTTGAATTGGGAAAAAAACTGTGATGAAAAATGCAATTGGGGTGCAGGTTTTGCAGTTCATTGTTTGGCATTAAATATGGCAAGTCTTCAAAGTTATTCCTATCTAGTACTTGGAATATTAACAATATTTTCATTTGTTTTGTAGAAGCCGGTATTTTGCCAAAGCAGGTTCTGGCTAACTGAATAATAACTTCCGGAAAAAGCATATAGCATTATCATCTTCCGTTGATATCTTCGATCAATAATAGCAGTACTATTATTGATCGAAGATTGATATGTTTGGAGATAATTGAATAATAATTGCGAATGCTGATCTTTCCAATCATGTATAAATCTGAAATGACGCCCAAAACTTCTAAGACCCATTGAATTCATGTTGATTCGATGTGAAACGGGCTGGGACTTAGACATAACTGGCGAAATCTCGGTGTACTATTGGTACAACTCTGCCTAACCATACGGGGATTAAGGGCGTGATGTTACGTGGTCTTACTTAGAAACGCGGTTAGACGCACGGTTTACGTGTTTGTGATAAAGTTATTTGTTTGTTTCAAAAGTAGTTATTTTTCCACTCGGCAACCAGCATTTTGTTTTTATTTTGATTGTTTGTTTGTTGTCATTAGCCAGTGTCGCAACACCACAGAGTATTACGCAGTTTAAATTGTCTTTGGTCCCTGGCCCTGTCATCTAGCAATAGACAAGATTGTCGAACATTTTATTGTTTGATTATGGGGCTTGGCTACTTTGTTTGTGTGCAATTTGTGTTGTTTCATTGTAACGTGCGTTTTGTTTGTGCAGAATAAACATTTTTTCTTTCTTTCTTTTTCTAGATACTTTTATCTGACTAACATTTCTATCCTGACGCTGTAAAATTACCACAAAGGGATATTCAAAGATGTGTTCCATTCTTTCATGAGTCCTTCCTCTCATATTTCATTTCTCATAGGTTTTGTACGTGACAATAGCCGAACGGCTTCCATAGTACGTATTACTCGTTCCTACGAACTTCGACCTTCAAACACAGGGGTACTTCAAGGATGATGCGTCATGGCCATGGCCGCAATTTGTTAATACAAATACTTGTGAAGTATTATTAATAGCAGTCGTACTTCCTATTAACAACGTCGTTAATGTAAATATTGTGTTAGGCACGTTTCTGAGTAATTAACTCTTTTGTGGGTTTCGTACTCAAAGTGTAAGTGGAATATTTTTGGGTGCAATGAGTATCTACTGATTTCCTTTCCTTTGTTCTTCGACTGATATCTTATATTGGTGCCATATTTGTGTTATCAGATAGAAGATTTCAGGTGATACCAAAGGTTAAAGGAAAGTCGGTAACAAAAACCTATTTGTTTTTGGTGCACTGTTATTAATTTTGACTTAAGAATTTATGCCGTACCAGATTTGGTGCAGATGATCTCAAAGCAATTTCATCCTCGCTACCTCTACGCCTCCTCTTTCGCATTTTTTTTTTCTGAACTGGGCCTAATTTGCGAAGCCCTGGTGGGCACAGTGGAGTGTATGATTAGAATTCTGTGTTTAGGTCTTAACATTGTAAATTCTGTAAGTATATTAGATTCTGACAATTAAACCAGTTATTTCTTACTTTTTATTTCATGGCTCATACTAAGTATGTCCCAAAACTATCGTTACGCACAGCGCCACAAGTCACAAACCAGTTGGACGCACTTTTCATCTTGTTGTAAGGCCGCGTATAATTTTAGAGGCGCAGCAGTGCAACGACCTCGATCCGAACACGTGGGCGTTACGTAAGCGCAGGCGCAGATGTGGTACGTCACGATCATGCTCTTATAAGTCAGAGTGTGCGTAGTACTGACTACGGAGTACCTACAGTAAAAAGGTATTGGTCTTGGTCTTTCTGACGATTGGTCGATGGTAAATAACTTAGCACGAGAACCGTAGCTTAGCCGACGGAAGAGTAGGCATAAATGACGGTTCCGTGTAGACCTAGACAGTAGAAAATTTTTGGTAGACAAGCGATTTCTATTCTATAGTAGAGTAGTAGAAATAGAAAGCGTCGTGATAAGCCTGCAGGTCTCTAAAGTTGTCAAAAAATAATAGGCCCGTTTTGACATTTAACTTGAATCGGTTTATCCTGAGTATCGAGTACAGTCGTATGGTTACTTCACTAGGTAATTTTACGTAAACAGTCGCACTTCCGCTGTACAGCCAAAATGAAACCAAAAAAACAAACCAAAATGGACGAAGTACCTTCTACGCGTACGGTTCCGTGTGGTGCCGGACGTAAAGAATAGCACCGCCCTATTTCTTCCCGTGGGTGTCGTAAAAGGCGACTAAGGGACTTACAAGAGAATGGGCAGCAGCGTTCTCTATGCATTTTAACACCATACTGCGATTGCCAACCCGCCTGCCAAGCGTGGCGATTATGGCAAACCCCGCCTTTGGGGAGGCCTATGTCCAGCAGTGGATGTTTTTCTTCTGAAATGATGATGAATGATGACCTACTACGCTAGACCCTATACGTGTGCGTTAGATTTGTAATGTGACCACATTCAGTATAACTAATTTAATAAATTATAAACAATTTTTATACATAGTAGTAAAAATTCAGTGTATCTAATTATGATTATAAAATAATATTCTAATTAGGGTGTTTGCGGGCCATGTTGTATATTGCAAATGATTTGCTAGGAATCCAATACCCACAAATTTCTACCATTCAACCTACTGTGTTCAACATCATAATATTTACATTCTATCTGATACTGCGAAAGGGAATGGCGTAAACAAGTAATCGATAACTTCACGGTCATCTACTTTTGAGGCCCTTTCCATGTTTACTATGTTATCAGCTTTCCCGGGAAACTCACGCTTTTTTCACGTGTGTGTGTGTAATAAAGGGCGACTGGGGAACATTGTTCGTGAAACGAATTCAAGACAGGGTAGAATAGTTCTTGAATGACGGTTACGTACAGAACAGTCGACCGCACGTTGATGGTAACAAGAGCGAGCGAGCGAGAGTGAGCTGGCCTAGCGTATTACAGAGTTTCAATAGAATACGAGGTCTGCTTATACTGATTTTGATACCATTGACGTGCAGTCTACTGTGCTATAAGGCGCAGCTTGAGTATGCCCACTAGGGCCATAGGGACAATAGACCGGTGAAGTGTGGGGAAATCCGCTAGATTCAAGCAGCGAATAATTGGGGTACAAAATATGTCAGCCAGTATATCGCACCTTTAAAGAAAAACCGTTACTAAATGAAAATAAAAAATGTACACAGGAGCTTAAATAAAAACAAACGGTCAAGAGCGAGTCGGACTCGCGCACTGAGGGTTCTGTACATATATATGATGTTGGTGATTTCTGAAAAACTGTGCTATTTAGAGACATCGTTTTATTTTTCCTGTAATCTTTACATAAACTTCTATCACAAAGAATAATATAAGATTTAAAAAAATCTAAATAATGATAAAAATCTTAAATTATTCTTTGCGATCAAAGTCGGAAACTATGTTGCCTAAAAAAAGAAAAAAAAATGTTTGAGAATGTGCAAACAGCGCTCTTTCATATGATACCCCACATGCCCTAGTAGCCCCACTTCAACTTTTTAAGACCCCCTTTCAGTCTCTTTTGCAAAAAAGATATTTTTTTTTAAATTTATTACTTGTTTGCAAAATAGTTGGGCAAACGTAATCTAAAACTATTCTAAATTTCAAGTTGATAGCATTAGTAGTTCTTGAGCTATCCAGGTGTGACAGACAGACAGACTTAGTCCACCATAAGGCCCTCCTTTTTACCATTTTGGTACGAAACCCTAAAAATGCACGGCTTTTTCGCAATAGAAAAATAAATTTAAGATCATTTAGTTTTTCATTTAGTAACGGTTTGTCTTTAAAGGTGCGGTATGTATTCTGTCGGCCTCCTTGGCGTAGTGGTCGCAGGCGCTACTGGTGAACATGAGCTCTGGGTGCAATTCCCAAACCGGGCAAAGTGTTATTGGGTTTTGCTATCAGGAATTTCTCAGTAGCAGCACGAATATTATGCCCGGTTGATGGCAATAGGTTCGCCCCTTATTACATTGGACTTAAACATAAAGCTGGAAAACTAGTGGGTGCACCTCTGCATAACCCGTCGAGGATTACAGGCGTGATCTTTAAAGTCCAGTAGTGGACGTGTTTTGGTTGACATGATGATGATGATTGGATTGCCAATAGATGGGTAGTAGCATCCGTGTGGCTGCTTATTTACACCCAAGCTTATCATATCAACCCACCAAGAATGTTATGACAATATCTCGAACAAAAGTTCCATTGTAATGTGTCTATTAAAAGCGGTGTCCTATTACGGACTGATGATAAAAAAACAAAAAAAAAAAAAAACGACGACGACGACGACCAAAAACACGAACAAACGAAAAAACAAAAAAAAAACAACCGAAAAAACGAAAACGTTAAAAACGACAAACGTATTTTCTTTCTTTTCTTTTCTATATGATCATATATTGTGACTACGAAATTTTTGAATGCGGTCTGCATAGCAACTACAGTAGTCTTGAGGTGATGATATCCTGTTACCCAGGATTTTGTAATATCTTGATTTAAACAGTGTCCACGGAGTTTCTTGTCCGTTCTTCTCCATAGACATCTTCGTTTTGGAACGGACAATTAGCTTCAACTTTCTTCCTAACTTACCGAGTTACAGACTCCTTGACAGTTAAAAAGTTCCTGTTTATGGTTTCATTGAAATAAAATGCTAAGTTTTAGTTTCCCTGTTCCACATCATGAGGACTAAACAACATGACAGAAAACTAACCAATTTTTTCTCTATTATTCCAGTACCTCTAAGCGACGGTGACCGTCGCTCACCATAAGATGCGTTCGCTGCTAGCGTACTACGCAGACGCAGTGATGTCGGCGGCTGTTCGCGGCGCCGGCTGCGCACTTGACTGCAGCGGCCGTGGGGACTGCATGAATGGCACGTGCTTGTGCGAGATCCGGTACGCGGGAGACGAGTGTGCTGGACCTAACATGCCTTATCATGCCTGTAAGTATTAGTAACTTTTGCTGCCAACGTACTACGCTGACTCGGTTATATTGATGGTGACCGCGGTGATTGTAGAAACAAGAAATGACACGATACGGTACGCGGATGACCAGGGTGCCGGTCCAAAACTGCCTTTTACGCCGCTGCTAGCGTACTACGCAGACAAAATAATGCTGGTGGCGTTTATCGCATGCGAAGTGGCCTTCTACTGGGCGGGCAGATCATGGTTTAATTTTCTTCAAATGGGTTTTAAATTAGTTTAGTTAAGAGTAATTTGCAACTTACATTTTACACCTGAATGGACTGGATGTCGAACAAAGAATTACTTTGATCACCAGCAGACTTAGCATGACGCTTTTTATTTCTACTCTACTGTAGAATAGAAATCGCTTGTCTACCGAAAACGTTCTACTGTCTACACGGAAACGTCATTTTTGTCTACTCTTCCGTCGACAAAACGCTTCTCTACGGTTCACGTGCTTAGCCTGCAGGTAATTTAATGCTGTAAAAACAGTTCGAGACATCGCATTCATGTATAATATTTTTTCCTTATTTACCTACCGTTTAAAAAATGTAATAAAATCAATTATGTACAATGGATTTTATTTAGGTGTTATACCAAATCGATTGGTTTGAATGTAAGTACCACCGCAAAAGTTCCCGGTCGACCACTTTTCAACCTTATTACTATGAGCATAAGGGCGAAAAGTGGTCGACCGCGAACGTTCGCGGTGGTACATGTCGCATTATGTTTCATACAATGCGCCTTTTTAAGTTTTTTTTTAAAATTATTTATTAATTAAGGAATAAAACATAATGTAAACAGAAACATCACAAAAACCTCAATAGGTTTGTCCGGATGTTGAAACACTTTCAAGCAATCTTAATACTAACGAAATATTATAAATCTAAGGTTAAAACATAGTTTATAAAACATTGTGAGGTAGTTAGTAAATATTAACTAAAAAGTAAATATGTATTTCCAATCATTTGAATAATACCACAATATTATTTTTTCCGTCGTACCTACGTAATAGATAATTATTGTGGTCAATAGTTTGAGGCAAATAAAAATTCTACTCAAATGCAATCAATGGTCATTTATTTTGTGCGCATAAATGATAATGCGCATGTCAATAATACTCATCACAATCATGGTGAATTTTTATTTTTGATATTACTACGATTTATTTTACCCTCCCGTCCAGTATTACCATCCAAAAATGAAAAATGACATGTATCATGGCTTTTCGAAAATTGATCCCTGACGACCCTTTTCACCCGAAAAGGGGTAGTAAATTTTACAAGGGAGGACTTTACTGCGTGGCTTGATTAACTCGAAATTATGACGTAGGCATTCGCTAAGAAGGGGTTTATGGAAATTCGACCTTAGAGGAAATTGCTTTGCAATGACTATAAGCAAGTCTCAAGGGCAAACCCAAAATTTTCCGGGAATAGACTTGAGATAAAACTGTTTCTCACACGGGTAATTCTACGTAGCTTGCTCACGCGTGAGCTCGCCCAGTAGTTTGGTGGTTTTGGCACCAACAAATTTTGTGAAGAATATTGTCTTTATAGAAGTTTTGTAAATAATATTATTTCTATAAATATGACTATATTCTTTGAACCTAAAATTAAAACGCTAAAACTATAAGGCTAAAACTTATCGCGCGGGCAAAAGCTAGTTATTAATATGTGGTAAACCTACACAATAGTCCAGGTAACCAGGCCCTGCAGTCTCGACATAGATAGCAATCGCTTTACGAACGAATTCGATCGCAAACTCCTAATGGGATCTCTAGACGGTCAAAATTGCTTGATAACCACGAAAAAATCACAATATTGTCAAGCATTTTTGATCGTCTAGGGACTCCAATGTCGAGACGGCAGGCCCAGGCCAATCAGTCCGCCTTTGTACCTATATTGTGCACAAAATTTAATAAACTCGCTGGTCTAGTACCCGCAAGCACTACAGTTACTGCTGAGCAGAGGTCTTGGCCTCCTGGGTTAGAATCCCGGGTCGGGCGAAGCGTTATTGGGGTTTTCCATCTGGAATATCTCACTAGCAGCCCGGAGTCTGGATTTGTGCCCGGTTGATGGCAATAGGCTCGCCCCTATTACATGGGGTTGGCGAAATGTGAGAGTACTATAGGTAGACCTCTGCCTATCCCTTTGAAGAATACAGGCGTTACGTTACGTTAAGCTGGTAAGAAGTGGAAGTACGAAACGGATTCACTCCCGCTTACCCCTTCGCAGAATACAGACGTTATTTGATGTTATGTTACTTTTGCTTTCAACTAACTCCCCATTTGTTAGCTTAGTTGTTAACAATGTAGATTTTATTGTGCATGCCGTGGTCTCCTATAAGTGAAAGAGTTGACTAATGAGTTCATTAAGTAGGTGACTTAATAACTGGATTGCCCATTATTTATGTGTAATTTATTGTGTTTACATTTTGTCCATATCCTAGATTAATAAATCCCCTCTCTCTTTCCAGGCATAGGCGGCGTGTTTCTCCTGGTAGCCTTCGTCTGCGCGGTCCAACTAACAATATGCGTGGTGATGGAGTACCGGCGTCTGAAGGCACCGACCTTCCTCCGTGCCTGTAAAGTCACCACACAGAAGATGCTGTACTTGGTCGCGTTCCTGGCTTCGTTGATCAGAGGGGCCTACTTTGTTTCGCCGGTGAGTGTGAGTGACAATGAGACATCTTTGATCAGGTGGAGGTTGGTCTTTGTGACTTGGGATGCAACTAAAAGACTAGGTAGACCCCCCCAGTCTTTTCTCCGAACCCATGGGCCGAATGTTCGTCCGTTTCTTGACTTCCTCAGTTTCCTTTTTTGACCTTTGAGTCCTTAAAAAAAAAACGGCAGTCAAGTCAAAATGTGACTTGTGGGACTTCTTGGCGGGAAAGTGAAGCGTCATGTTCAGCAGTTTGTTTAATTTTCCAAAATTTGTGTTTAGCCGAATATTAATTTGTAATAATGGTGGATTATTAACCATTAAGTGTTTGTGAACGTGCATTAGTGTATTTCTGGATTTTCGACTCTCGGGGCGTTGAGAACCCAACAGAGCCCACCTCAGCGCGTTAAAAAAGCGGCCGAGTGGAAGTAGAATAAATATGTCTTTGTTTTTTAAAGCAGCGCCGCGTCCTTTAGATCCATGTCGGAATATATTGTGGAGGTCAGATAGGCAGTCGATCCATGTCAAATACTGGTATTCAGCAGCATCCGGTTAGACTGAGAGCTGACCCTATAACATACTTAGTTGGGAAAAGGCTATGCAGATTTTTCGGGACGTACCTACCTAAAACTTCACGCTTGACAGCTGCATTGCAACCACAAGGTTAAGACAGAACTTGGCAGGCAATCCTGACTATTATGAAAAAAGCGAGTTAGTTTGTTTGTTAAGCTTTCACGCTAAAACGGCTGAACGGATTTAGATGAAATTTGGCACATGGGTAGACTATGACTTGGATTAGGACATAGGATACTTTTTATCCCGATATTCCCAAGGGATCGAGGCTTATGTGCAGTGCCGTAACTAGTCTCATAAGCGCCCGGTGCGAGCTTCTATGTATAACTGCGCCCTTGAAAAATGTCTAATCCTACCTGACGATAAAATGGACAGTCTATGTAAATAAATCTATCACCCAAAAACAAAATTTCTCAAAAAACTTGGTGGAATTATGAATAAATAAAGTATCTATGTATTAATTAGGAAAAAATCTAAAGAAAAGCGTTTATTGGAATATATTTGGCAAAATACACAATACAAAACACAAATGACACCAAATACTCGTTAGTAGAAATAATAGGTATTGTATGTATGTTACAAACTACCATGTATGACCCAAACCTTGGTCATTTCTGCGCCACTCCAGGGTCTGCGCCCTGTGCCTGGGCACGCTGGCACCGCCCTAGTTACGGCACTGCTTATGAGGGTGAATCCGCGGGGCGCAGCAGTAGAACATAATAGAATACTCTTTATTATGTTCACTATATAAATTACAGATTAAAAAAAACCTGATCAACACTGGCTATGAAAAAAAAAAAATGGAAGAAAACTATCGAAACTTATGTCGAACATGGGTTCTCCGTAAACTGCTTCAATAAACTGCCCTGAAAGAATATATGAAGGAGCTTTACGCACATTGATTCAAATCTTTGTTGTGAATGATAAAATGTTGTATCTACTTTGTTGCGAATCGTGTTGTTTCATTCCATAATAGTGTGTAAAAGAATTTTGTTTCTTTTCAAAACAACAACATCAAGAACTGGAAACACTATCGATGAACAAATAATCCGATTAATCGATTGTTTGGCTCGATTCAGTAATCACATTCAACTGTTATCGCATACGCAGCATTCGAATTTCTTGTATTTTTCACTGTTGTTTTTGTGCTTCCAGTCGGCGTTTCAAGAGGGATGGGCAACGAGCCTGCTGTCTGCCTACTACCCACTGCTTATGTCGGGATCATCCCTCATCGTCTGCTTTTGGGCGGAGGTAAGTCATTTATTCAGTAATAATAATAAAGATTGTTCATCAACATTGTATGTGTTGTATTGTATTTTTTTCAGAACGGCCATAAGTTTACTATTATGCTATTTCAAGGTTATACATTCTTTACCGGACACCCTGAATAACGCACAAGCATACAGTTTCTATAACTAGTTAGTAGGTGCCGTACTGTTCTCCTAGATAGGTTATAAAAAAACCTGTGTTTAAGAGAGTTATTCAGTAATAATTACATCATGCATGCCACTATGATTATAATTTCAAACATCACGAGGCGGCGACAGACTTCAAAGATATTTTATAAAAAATTAGCTGGAAGAGTATAATCACATTAGGCGTACAACGCCATCTATGGATAACGGTATAAAGTAGGTGTGTTTTTATAGCGCCACCTGTGAAGATTTTGTGGAACAAACTTTTCTGACGATCGGTTTACTTAATGTGACGCTAGATGCCGTTGTTGTGTTGAGGCGCGTGCGCAGCTAAGATTAGTTTTATATTGTTCGACGGTAGGTGTCGCCTATGGTCATCCTTATAACTAAGTTTCTTAAGATTACGTAGGACAGAACCACAACCTACTAATAGTCTAAAATATTTGCGAAAATTTACTTATTATCTAATTCATGACTGTCCGATATTGATGACCACCCTGAGACCTGATATTACACATGCTGCATTTCTATTCTACTGACCCGAGCTATGCTTACACAGCCTTTGAACCAAAAGCTACTTTTCATATAATAATATGTATAAGGCGATTCACACACTGGCCCGCTATACGCTGCGGCGTGCGTGGCGACGAAGTGACGCGCGTGGCTGCGGGAGTGCAGATCTGCGCCATCATGCAGATTTCTTCGCACAAACGTGCGGAGCTGCAGTATAGTATACGGTGGCTCAAATGACTCGTTTCACAGCGAGATCCATTTCAAAATATTACTTCACGTCTAGCTCTGTTAAAATCACGCACCATACTGCAGAACTCAGTGTGCCATACCTTGCGTCTTGCCCCGCACCCACGCGCGAGGGCGTGTGTTTCTCTGCATACGTAGGCTCGTGACCTGCAACACTGCGCGTGAATGCGTTTTCTGTGTGTTGTACTACGCGTGTTTTCAATACAAAGAGAGATACAAAGAGAGATTTAAATTACTTGGATTCTTATAAAATAATTACAATATTTATTACAACAACTAAGTAGTCAAATAAAAGCCCCCCGACAGGGTCCACAATGATCATTTTTGTAAAACCTACCACCTAAGTTCACATGTGGAAGCAATAAATATATTGAGTATTGAGATACTTTCAAGCAACGTAAGAACACGCACGCGCTACGCTGCGTAATGCGGTGCAGTGTGCGAATCGCCTAACCTCGAAGTCCTCCAGACAGAATTTCGGCATGGCAGCCAGCCAATCTCAGCGGAGACTATCGACATCGACGTATGAGATATTATAGTGCACAAGTGCATGCGCAGACACAGGTGTACTCTCTCTTCCCTCATTCTCATAGTCCGATGGACCGCCAATCGACACGACCGGAGAGAGATCAGGCGCAGGACCAACGGCTTAACGTGCTTACCGAGGCACAGCCCGGAGTTTGGAAGTTTATAGTATAACTAACCTAATCAGATACTGGCGGACGTTCCCATATCATTTTAACATCTACTCGACAACAGTCACTAACTGTGAACTTCACATGTTTCCTCAGAACAGTTAAAACAATATTATAAATGTAATCATTATAATCTTATACAGCGTGATTATTGTATATTGTAATTCTAGACAGCATGAACGTTAAACTTGTTAATGAACTGGATTATTTACGTATCTCTGAATCTCATCATCATCATTTCAGCCGAAAAACGTCCACTGCTGGACATAGGCCTTGACAAAGGGGGGGGGGGGGGTTGCTATATACGCAGTATGGTGTTAAAATGCATAGAGAACGCTGCTGCCCATTCTCTAGTAAGTCCCTTATTCGCCTTACGACACCCACGGTAAGAAATAGGGTGGTGCTATTCTTTACGTCCGGCACCACTCGGATTTCATCAGCGTCATCTTCCTACCCTTGTTCCATGTGACTTGGAGTCGCTGGAATTTAGCCCTAATCTATATATATAAAATTCGAAGTCCTGACTGACTGACTGACTGATACATCAACGCACAGCTTAAACCGCTGGTCCTAGAGACATGAAATTTGGAGGGTGTGTTCTTTGTAAAGAGTAGGTATCCACTAAGAAAGGGTTTTTCGAAATTCCACCCCTAAAAGGGTGAAATAGGGGATGGAAGTTTATATGAAAGTCCATCAGTTTTGAAGTTAGGATCTTCAAATTTAGTGTATAGGCTGACGATTAAAAATTAATTTATACGTGTGTCAGCGTTTTTGATAATTCTACCCCCGAATGGTTAAAAAGGGAGATGAAGTTGTGTATCAAAGTCCTTAATTTTCACAGTAAAAATCACAAAATTTATTATCTAGGCTTATGGTTGGAAGCTAATGCAACGGTGTTGATAGAATTTCAACCCTTAAGGGGTAAAAAACGGGATAAAATGTTATTTTTAATGAAAGTTCTTTTTAAGTTAAAATCACTAATATTTCGGCTTAAGGTTGGAAACTATAGCATCCGCTAAGGGATTTTACGAAATTCGACCTTTAAGGGGTGAAAAAGAGGGATAAATCTTATTCCTTGAGTTATCAAACCTGAAACTTGGCACGAATACTAACCTAAGTAAATTATAAAGTGTGACATTTTTTTGTGTTTTTAAACTCTCCTAATAGGGGGATTGGGGGATATCAAAGTTTGTATGGAAGATTTTTAACGCACGGTCCGATTAACTTGAAACTCAGTATATATACGGAAAACAAAAAAATAAAGAATAAATAGTATCAGGTTTTTTGAAAATCTGCCCCTAATGGGGTGAAAAGGGATAGGATAGGATACAATTTACAAGGAAGGATTTTACTGCTTGGCTAGATTAACTCGGACTCGCCCATCAAGGAGCGCTGTCCCCAATTTGACACATTATTAATTTATTATACACAAAACAAAAGGTATTTTAATAAAACGCGTATACTAAAAGATCAATAGTTAAATTATCTTTAAATTGGTGAAGGTTTCAGAAAAATACGATCGGTAGATTTTGTGCCATTCTCAATTTTTTATCCGCGTTAGACATAACTTTACAAATTAATTTCGCTATGTAATATAAACATAATCTAAAATATTCACATATTAAATTATTGAGAAAATGCTCTAATTTGACATATATTTTTTTCAAATCATTAACATTACTCGTTTAGACGTGATCTTCAGTATAAAATCATTAAAAGTCGGTTATCGTCCCCTTAATGCAAGAAATGAAATCACTGTTGTACAGTTTGTACATCCACATCACGCCAGTTATGTTTAAATACACCTCTGCCTATCCCTTCGGGGATTACAGGCTTGATGATATGTTAGTTATCAAATCATATCCGAAATATTTGCCCACCGGAGTCTGCTGATGATGGGCTTTACAAAAACTATGCGCAAGAAATGGCACATTTTTTGTCAATAATCGATAATAATTGTTTGGCTATGTCAATAATCAATATTATACTAAGATCGCAATCCCCAGTAAAGCATACTTGCATTCTTTAGATTCATGTTCTGCGAATTGATTTTTGTTTGTTTTTTAACTCCACGTCTCTGTCGTGGCTTGTAAGTGGTTTTACGCTTATTTTATTCATGGAACTGTCTACAGATTTGTAAATTGGGTTCCGTAGTCAACAAGGGTTCCTACCCTTAAAGTTTCGCCATGTTCGTCTATCTGTCTGTCTGTCCCCGGCTTGGCTCAAAGACTCTTAGTACTAAAAAGCTGTTATATGGCATGGGTGTACATATTAATCACGGCGACAAAGTGGTAATATTTTTTTTAAGTGTTTACCTTACGCGTAAAGTGAGAAATATTTTTTTTTCTCGTCTATTCCATGATGTCGGATATCGTTAAATAGTCCGTTAAAATATATTGAGGGTCTGTGAAGACCATTTTTCGATTCAGGCATACGTTTGCGTAATATAAAGCTCTAAAGTGCTAATGTTGTTAAGAGTCAAGTGCCCAGCCAACTAAATTATTGTTTTTGGTTAAGTGATCAAAATCATGGCAGTAGTTCAATCCTTCATTGTGCGTGATAGTTTTTATTGTTCCGTAGCTCAAATGAAAAAAATGGAACCCTTATAGGATTATTCGTGTCTGTCTGTCCGTCTGTCCGCCCGTCACAGCCGATTTGTTCCGAATCTACTGGACCGATTAAGTTGTCGTATACATATTATGGACTGCTGTGACCCAAACACGGACGCGTAACGTAAATAAATGAATTTTTAATATGGAGGTCACTTTTGGGGGGCAAATTAGAAAATTAAAAAAAAGTTTTTCTAACTGTACTGTGCGTGTATTAAATGAAAGGGCTTGTTGTAAGGATTTCAGATATATTTTTTTTATCATTTTAAAATAAATACTTTTAAAATTATTAATGAAAATAGATGAAAATTGACCATTTATCTCTGAAACTACTGAGCCTAAAATTTTGAAAAAAATTACAGAAAGTAGTTCTTTACTTATAGATTACAGGAAAACTTATAAGAAGTCTATGATCTTAAAATAACATAGTGAATCTCACAATATTGTGCGTACAAACTTACACAAACTTACATTTGCATTTGGAATGTATCACTACGGAACCCTTCATTGTGCGTGGTCCGACACGCACTTGGCCGGTTTTTTTTTTTGTTAGTACCTTTATTGTTTTGTCGTTACAATTTTTCTTCCTTCCGATAATCCTTTAACATGGATGTTAGTTTGTGCAATGGTTCGCACTAGTAATAATAGACAATAGTTTTGCTATGATAAAAATATGTTTTACAAAATTAAGATTCGGAATACCCTTTTAATTTTAAGTGTTTTAAAAGCTGTGGAGGTCCCTTGGCTCTAAATATTTTCAATGGTTTTCAAGGCAAGCTAATTAGTTGCTTAGGTATTGAGCTAGCGTGCCTATCTAAAGCAAACGATGTGCTTTTAAAAGTAATGAGTACTCTTTAGTTAGTAATGATAATGAATGACCTTCAAATTTAAGCTCTTTAGTTAACCTAAGATGTAAAATGTCCTATGCAGCTCTTGAGATTCTGTGCGCAAGCGCAGTTGCTATGTTGAAAGCCGATAGCAAATCAACACTGAATATTTGCAGCTGTCAATGTCATTGGAATAATTAATATTAGGTATTAGTTTATGTTAATTACCCGTTATGTGGATCATTTCTATGATAATGTTTGAATATAATGACGTATAGCAATCGTTTATTTTTTATTTCAGAAGTTAAATGAAGGTTAATACTCGTATCCTTTAATAGTTGATTGCGAATAAAAAATATTGGGTTAATTGGATAGGGCTTAACGAATTTTTCGAGTTCAAAAGTGACAGACTTTAACACGGCAAGGTAAAAAAAAAGCGGCCGTGTGCGACTGTGCGAGTCCGCATACGAAGGGTTCCGTACCTTACAATATTTAATACAACATATTAAAAAAAAAACTTTAGTAAAAAAATATTA
Organism: Tiliacea aurago; assembly: GCA_948098905.1. Classification (NCBI taxonomy): domain Eukaryota; kingdom Metazoa; phylum Arthropoda; class Insecta; order Lepidoptera; family Noctuidae; genus Tiliacea; species Tiliacea aurago. Next base: position 6,934,529 of record OX402597.1, read on the forward strand.
CGCTTTTGCTTGTATGGGGAACCCCTTTAATTTTTAACTTTATTTTATTTTTATTGCGGCCAAAGTAGTCACTCAAATAAGAATACAATTATTAAATTCTATGAGTAATGATTAAGAAAAAGATAAGCGACGGTTTCGCTGGGTTATAAACTAAAATTCAAATACCTACAGTAAAAACATACAATTCCAACACTATTCAGAACATGGTGGTTTAAATAGCCTTTTAAAAGTTGGAAGTGATATCGATTCCCTAATTACTTTAAGTAAGTATAAAGTTATAAGAGTTGAGCCCCCTCATGTACAACAGTCTTTATTTATATATTATTATACTTTATTGTACACCACAAAAATACACAACAAAAAATAAATCTTAAATAAGTCTTTCTACCGTAGTTTGTCCTCGGTGCTCTTAAAACCATATGGTTAGCCCTTTCAGTACGGAACCCTAAAAAGATTTTGTTTTTTGTGTTGAAGTAAATAAGTCAAAAAGTTTAAAATATAGGCGGTATAATTGATTTCATTGAGGCAACAGTTTCGATCATACCTGCAAGGTATAATTGAAATAACTGGTAACCTGTTAAGAGGTCATAGTACTCATTATAATGAACAACCTTAATAAGGGACCAACCATGAAAACGCCAAAAAAATCAGCTGCTCCATACGTTTATGTTCGCATTAACTTATGCCTTATACTTGTCAAAAAATAATAGGCCCGTTTTGACATTTAACTTGAATCGATTTATCGTTAGTATCTTGTAGTAGTTTAAATTAGTAGTAGTAGTAGTTTTATAGTAGTTTTGATTATGAATGTAACTACTACTTTGCTATTTTAATTATTACTTTTGTTTGTCGAAAGTAAATTCAAACCATGTATATTGCATAAAATCCAGAACCTATTGGGAGAAGACACTGGCTCCTGTAACACAGGTTTTTTACCTAACGCAGGAGTCAGGGCTTCACTTTGTTTGTACACATTTTTCATGCCAATAAATAATGTATTTATTATTTATTTAGTATCGAGTAGTATGGTCACTTCACTAGTTACGTCGCGATGGTTAATCGCGTCGTAACTAGTGAAGTAACGACGTAGTGAAATACGACTCGATACTCACGATAAATCGATTCAAGTTAAATGTCAAAACGGGTCTATTATTTTTTGACAACTTTAAGATACACAATCAATCTGCCTGCCTTTTCCCAACTATTTTGGGTCGGCTTCCAGTCTAACCGGATGCAGCTGAATACCAGTATTTTACATGGAGCGACAGCCTATCTGACCTCCACAACCCAGTAACTGGGTAATACGATACCCCTTGGTAAGACATGTTGCTTTCGGGCTTCTGACGAGCCGTAACGACTGTCAAAGATCCACGAATGACAGCCGGGACCTACTTAACGTGTTTTCCGAGGTCGGAGGAGTCTCAATGTGTAAAGATGGTCATCCATCCACGGACCAATCCCGGCCAGCGTAGCATAACCTAATGGATCGATCCGTGCGGCTGATATTACTTAGTTACGAGCTCTTCATGCCCTAAGACATAATTTCAGCTGAAAGACGTCCACTGCTGGACATAGGCCTCCCCCAACTACCGCCACTTCGACCGGTTCTGTGCTTCCCGCATCCAGCGGATACCTTCAGCCTTCACAAGGTCATCGGTCCACCTTGTAGGAGGCCTTCCAACGGTACGTCTTCCGGTACGCAGTCGCCACTCCAGAACCTTTCCGCCCCATCGGCCATCAGTTCTGCGAGCAATGTGCCCTGCCACTTAAGCTTGGCAATTCTTCGGGCTATGACGGTTACCTTGGTTCGCCTGCGGATCTCTTCATTTCTGATTCGATCACGTAGGGAAACTCCAAGCATAGCCCTCTCCATTGCCCTTTGGGTGACTTTTAGCCTACTTCTCCTAAGATACACAATAACACTAATTTACAAAACTCCCTCGGCCACCGCGACGCATCGCACCGTCTGGCCACTCTTTTACTTATTTTTTGCTCGGCTCCTAAGCGCCAATTCTTGACCTTCCTCAAGAATTAGGCTATCAAATGCAAATAGATGTTTTCAAATCCGACTGGTAGTTCCGGTTATATAATACTAGCTTTTGCCCGCGGCTTACACTGCTTGTTGTTTGACGTTTGGCGGCAAAAAACTCTTAACACATTATTCAAGTTTCTATAATAATATAATTCAATGATGATTCCAAAGACACGTGGCGCCGTCTATATCTGAACGTTATTGTTGTTTTCCTCGGGAACAGTACTTTTTTTCGGGATGAAATGTCCGTTTCTGTACACCTGACAACTTATATGCAAAATTTCAGGATGATCGGTTCAGTGGTTCAGGCGTGAAAACGTAACTAACAAACAAACAAACTTATCGCATTTATAATATTAGTTAGGATACGATAGTTAAAGGGGGTAATAAAAAAAAAACAAGTATTTGCAATTGACAGTCTGTGTCAGGTTGTATGTTGAGGGAAATATGATTCGTGGCCGTAACAAATATGGCTTTACAGAATTGTAATCAAAGGCATCAGCAAAAAAAAAAAAAACTTTTTAGGTGAAAAATCTCCCATAGGTATATTGATATACGTCATGGTCAATTCTCCAACTGCTAATGTAAATTTGTAAAAAAAAAAGATAAAAATAGAAATGAACGATTTTTTGACTTTTTCCTTTATTGTGCTGTGAGACCTTGCTTCTTGCCAAATTTCATGATTCTAGGTCAACGGGAAGTAGTAGTAGCTTTTGATTTATTTGCGAGTATCAAAATATGTCGCATAAATCATATTTTTATTGCGTTGACTTAGAAGCTTGACTATTTCTGAGCTCCAAGGGGCCGTAGACCTACGTATTTGATATTAATTTCAACATGATACCTCCATGTGTTCCTGAGAAAAAGGGTCTTGAGCTCTTGACAGACGGACGGACAACGAAGTGATCCTAATAGGTTCCGTTTTTTTCCTTTTGCGGTACGGAAACCTAAAAATAAACAAACATCAGCTTTATTCTGTTATAACTTATAAGATGGGTACCTCAAAAAAAAAAAAAATAGGAAACAGCTGCTTTGTCTTACAATGAGAGGTTTTCAGCCCAGTTTAGTTTTTTAGTCGTAAAAGGCGACTAAGGGACTTACTTAGAGAATCGGCAGCAGCGTTCTTTATGCATTTTAACACCATACAGCGATCGCCAACCCGTCTGCCAAGCACGATTATAGCACCTCCCGCCCTCCTCTTCGGGGAGGCCTATGTCCAGCAGTGGACGTCTTTCGGCTGAAATGATGAATAGAGTTAGTACCTAGTCATCTTTTTGTTACCACGCGATTCATACGGGGTTTTCTTGCGGTGAGGTAATCTCATTTTCCTTTGTATGTATTTCCTTATTATCATATTGCCTTAGTGAATTAGTTACAAAGGTATTATTTACATTGGAGTAAGGAAAATATTGGAGACTTATGATCTCATGCATTGTGATTATCGATATTGTTTAATTAACGATGCGGTTTCGACCTTCATAAAATGTTTTGACGTTGGGACTTGGCTAGCCAGTTGCCTCCATGCCATCATCAGCCTTATTAGTCATATTTCAGCCGAAACACGTCCACTGCTGGTCATAGGCCTCTCCCAAGAACCGCCACTTCGACCGGTTCTGTGCGTCTCGCCTCTAGCGGATTCCTGCGGCTTTCACAAGGTCATCGGTCTACCTTGTGGGAAGTCTTCTAATGCTAAGTCTTCCGGTACGCGGTCACCACTTCAGAATCTTTCGGCCACATCTGCCTTCTGTTCTGCGAGCAATGTGCCCACTGCCACTTAAGTTTGGCAATTCTTCGGGCTATGCCGGTTACCTTGGTTTGCCGCCTGCGGATCTGTTCATTTCTGATTCGATCACGTAGGAAAACTGCAAGCATAGCCCTCTCCATTGCCCTTTAGGTGACTTTTAGCCTTCTGATAAGGCCCATTGTGAGCGACCACGTTTCAGTGCCATAGGTCATCACTGGTAACACGCACTGGTCAACGACTTTCGTGTTGAGACACTGCGGTATGAGGGACGAAAAGATATTGCGAAGCTTCCCGAACGCTAACCAGCCGAGTCGGATTCGACCATCGACCATCGACCTCTTTCTCGAAGTTGGACCTACCTAACTGGCCAGTTTGTCCTAGGTAAACCTACCCGTTCACAACTTCGAGTGTAGCGTCTTCGATCTTCATGAGAGTGGGTGTTACATGGGCATTTGATATGACCTTTGTCTTGTCCATGTTCATTTTAATACCCACTCTTTCGGGCCAGTCATTCACTGCCACTTAAGTTTGGCAATTCTTGGGGCTATGTAGGTTACCTGGTACTCCTTCGGTGTGTACATAGCGTTATTTAGCGTCACGATATCGGAGGATAGCCTGTGGACTGCTATCTACTAAATTAGCTAGCTAAACTCCGCAGTCGGGATGTATCGATATCTAAACACAAATGCGGTCATCGACCGCTAGTAGTTTTGTTACTGGAAGTATGAGTTGAGAAAATCCGTTTTATTTTATCGTATTTAGTTATCGATATCCATCACGTCTGTGAAGTTTCACGAAAAAACTGATTTTTTAAACTGATATTTAAAGGGACTACACTAACTGCGGTTGATGACCCCAATTCATTTCTTTTTTGAGGCTGATGATGTTACCATACCAATCGATCAAAGTTGTATTGTCGTCGTAACGAGATCGCTTTAAGGGGGATTCAAACTTTCTTAAGGTTTTTGCGAATTTAGGGGGTACCTTGACGCTTTCGCCTTAAGTACGATGGCTTATTATTATTGAGCTTGTTGTGTCCCACAGCAGGGCAAAAACGACCTTCCGTTTTTTTTCTCTTTTGCAATTTGAGCCCAATCGCCCCAATCCTTTACGTAGGAGTCTAACTCGTCACACCAGTTCCTTCTGGGACTACCGCGTCACCGGTTAAAATATTTATTAGTGGCTTTTGTTGACAGAATATTAATTCAGATTTGTTACTGTTGTAATGGCAATCTTACGTCATTTGGTTTAAATAGGTTTTGTTTTTAATAATTAGTAATATTTTATATAGATTTTTTTTAAATTTGTGAATGTGAAAATTTAGACTTAATAGACTGTAGCTTTGTAAACCATTAATTTATATTTTGTTAATTACTTGGTTCTTGTTGACGGGCCTACACTGTCCTCCTTTACCTACTAACATTGTAAAAGCCCATTATTTAAAAAAAAAGTAACCGTGGAGTTTCTTGCTGGCTCTTCTCCATAAGAAACGACTCATTAGAACCGTGCACCTAGCTTCTGACGTCTCATAACTGGGCCATGTAGGTTTATGTGAAATAAAATATTTTGATTTGATTTGGTTCCTGTTGTTCGGATCCCAATCTGTGGCTACTTTCGCCCAATTCTGATGCGACATGCGACAGATGTGGCATGCCCAGTTCTATTTAAATTAGGCGGCTGTGTTGTATACTTCTGCGATTGGCTACAATATCTACAATCTACATAATAAGACACTTATTTATTTAACGACTGTACTCTGTACAACTGTTTAGATTCTAATAACATATTTAACATAATTAGCTCGATCGCCACTCATTAGTTTATTTGTGATTAATGACTAAAAATAACACTGTTATCTTATAACTTTGGCTTATGGCTGTCCATCATAAATAAACTTACATAGTTTTTTTTTAACGAGTAGTCAGTTTCCAGATGAAATTCAATAGGTAATGTCAGTTTTCGTCATCTTTGTACACACCGATTTTGTAACGGGCTAAATATTGCTGTAGTGCAAAAGAAATTATTATTATTTTAATTTATCTTGACATGAACGAGAGGAGACTGGGAGAGGGCAGGCCTATGTCCAGCAGTTCTTTATACTTTATTTATATCAGACCATGGTGTCCATTTTGTTAGTAACAGTGTTCTTATTAACTAGTGTTAGTAATACTTAAAACTACTCACAACAAAACATATAAAATAAAGCAAACAACAATCACTACTGCGCCGCCACTCCATGACAAATCGCGCAGCAATCGCTGATGTAACCACAGTCCAGCCGACTAGCGATCATGCTAAGGATGCTGTTGGCGCTGCCACGTACTCTACGCACCAGGGACAGTGGACGCCTTTCGGCTGAAAGGATGATGATGATCTTAAGGCGACGATAACTGACTTTTATTGATTTTATACTGAAGATCACGTCTAAACGAGTAATGTTAATGATTTGAAAAAAATATATGTTAAATTAGAGCATTTTCTCAATAACTTAATATGTGAATATTTTAGATTATGTTTTTATTACATAGTGAAATTAATTTGTAAAGTTATGTCTAACGTAGATAAAAAACCGAGAATGGCGCAAAATCTATCAAGCGTATTTTTCTGAAACCTTCACCAATTTAAAGATAATTTAATTATTGATCTTTTAGTATACGCGTCTTATTAAAATACCTTTTGTTTTGTGTATAATAAATTAATAATGCGTCAAATTGGGGACAGCGCTCTTTGATGGGCGAGTCCTATTACTGGCTGAATGTACGACGCGTTGCGTGAGCTCAGTACAGAACACGCAAGCTAACTACTCAAGGTCACTGGCATATATCTACGTCTTAACATGTATCAGTTTGTTGTCGATAGAAACAAGTTACTTATAATTTTTTGTCCTTTTTGTTAATGTCAGTTGCACTTAATAAACTGTTCCGAAATACAATAATAGGGCTGTTGGATACCAAATTTCTAGCAATCGTATATTATGCAATGATACTAAAGTCCAAGTCCAAACAATTAAAATTAAACAATAAATGGCTTTGTACGAATATTCATCGAAATACCGAATATAAAAAGTAATGAATAAGTAACAGTCGATCGAATAACACTGCGTGCGCGCAAGTAGCAGTTGCTCAGAAGTAAATTAAAGATTTAAAAAAAAGAACTGGCCAAGTGCGAGTCGAATTCGCACAGGAAGGGTTCTGTACCATTATCTATAAAAATGGCAAAAAAACAAGTTTGTTGTATGGGAGCCCACCTTAAATATTTGTTTTATTTTAATTTAATTATTTATTTTTAAAGTGAATATATAACTGAATATTCTGTGAATATTTCAAGGGTCTCTACCTGTTGCCGTTATCAATATCAAGTTAAAAAGAGCAAAAACATCACGTTTGTTGTATGAAAAACAATAAAATTAATATTTAAACTAGGCTCCCTTAAATATTTATTTTATTCTGTTTTTTAGTATTGGTTGTTATAGCGGCAACAGAAATACATCATCTGTGAAAATTTCAACTTTCTAACTATCACGGTTTATGAGATACAGCCTGGTGACAGACGGACATACAGACAGACAGAAAGATGGCGGAGCCTTAGTAATAGGGTTCCCGTTTTACCCTTTGGGTACGGAACCCTAAAATCGAAGGCAATGTAGTTAAAATCCTACCTACAATTATATTATTTTGGTCGTGATCTTTAAACAACACGTGAGTTCGGTCATAATGACATGTGTTCTGTTGATTATTGTATCGACTTTTTATAGAAAGAAGCGTTCAAATGGAACTGGGGCTGCAGTCTCGACATAGGTAGCGATTGCTTTACGACCGCATTCGGTCGCAAAGTCCTCATGGGGTCTCTAGACAGTCAAAATTACTTAACAAGCGCGAAAAAAAAATCAGCTGGTCCCTACATTTTGACGAGTTATGAGAACAGAAATGTATGGAACAGCAGATGTTTTTTTTCGCGATTTCAAGTTTGGTCCCATAGTAAAAGTTGTTCATAATGATGAGTACAATTACCCCTTATGAGGTTGTGCGTTAATTCCGGGAAAAGTTGTATACTAGTAGCGCGGTAAACTCTGCTTGCGTGATACAGGATTTTGCGTGACGTTAGTGTGACGCGTAGTTCGCATGTGGCGATGTTGATGCCGCCACATTAAAACAAGAAAATTCAAAATTTGATAAAGATGGATCGACGAAAATCGTAGAATTGTATCGATTAATTAATATTGATTTCGGAAATCGTTACGAGTAGATGTTAAGGGACGAGAGATAAAAAAGTTAGGAGAACTATCGTTGGAAAACGAACAATTAGCTATATGTATGTAGCATGTGGCAAATCTATCAGCTTTTAAAGCAAGCAATCTATATTAGATTTATTACCAAACATTATCACGTGTATTTTATTTTGAGTTGATTCATGTCAATTTAAATACAATGAGATGGCATCGAACTATGACCAAATTGAAATTCCGGCGAAAATAACTCGAATCAAGGATAGACAATGTAGATTTGTCTATTTGTCAGTCTCATCATCTGCCCGCCTTTTCCTAACGATGTTGGGGTCAGCTTCCAGTCTAACCGGATGCAGCTAAATACCAGTATTTTACATGGAGCGACTGCCTATCTGACCTCCACAACCCATTTACTAGGTAACACCATACCCCTTGGTGGGACTGCAGGTTGTCAGACTTTCGGGCTTTTGACGATCCGTAACGACTGTTAAAGATTCACGAATGACAGTCGGGACCAACGGCTTGACGTGCTTTCAGAAGCATGGAGGGGTCTTGGTATGTAAAGATAGTCACCTATCCACGGACCAACCGTGCGGAACATAGCTTAACCTGATCGACCCGTGCGGCTGATATTAATTGCCACAAGCCCCTCCAGGTTTCAGCCGTTTAATTTGTGCGTTTTCCTTCAGTCAAGCAGTCAGGAAGATCAATCCAGCAAATATTTAAAATTTACTCGAAGCCGGACACGCATTGTCAGTTAAAAATGTAAATAACAGCATTGTTTTATATTTAACTAGCTGCGCCCCGCGGTTTCGTCCCGCGTAAGTCTCGATCCCGTGGGAATATCGGGATAAAAAGTAGCCTATATGTTAATCCAGGGTGTCAGCTACCTCCATACATTGGAAATTTGATCAAAATTGGTCCAGCCATTTGAGCGTGAAGAAGTAACAAACACACTCACAAACTTTCGCCTTTATAATATTACTGTGATGTGATAAATTGTTTACTTAATTGTTGCATATGACTCCATGCGCCGTCGTAATTTGAAGATACATTGGAATTCTGCCCGCCTTGTCCGGTACCAGATGCATACGTATTGACTTTAAAGTATGTATTTGCAATTTAATCTCCAGTGTTAAGCTAATTTGTAAGCAAAATTAAAGCCGTTGACCAGGTTAAATGTTCTTTCCGTTGAGATCATTTAAGGTATCCAACCTGACATTGTGGGCAGGGCACATTGCTCGCAGAACAGATAGCCAATGGGGCCGAAAGGTTCTGGGAATGGTGACCGCGTACCGGAAGACGTAGTGTTGGAAGGGCTCCTACAAGGTGGACCGATGACCTTGTGAAGGCCGCAGGAATCCGGTGGATGCGGGAAGCACAGAACCGGTCCAAATGGCGGTGCTTGGGGATGTCCAGTAGTGAACATCTTTCGGCTGAAATGATGATGCTGATGAACTTGACCCTGAAAATAAAGTACATTAATATTTTTAGATTCACTAGCTTTTGCACGCGGCTTCCCCTGAGTAGAAGACGGAAATCCTCGGTCCTAACCCAGGTTGTGCCAAACATCGAAATCCGTTCAGCCGCTGAGGCGTGCAGAGGTAACAGACAGACTTACATACAGAATTACTTTCGCATATTGGTATGGATTTTGTTGTCTGTCGCTCAACACCCTCTTCTTCTGGAACGGTGTATTGAACTTATTGTCAAGTTTCTTTTTTTTGGGTGGGAAATTATCAAATAACTTCTCCCGCTCTGGGCGGAGCGGGAGGGCGTGTCAGACTTTTACTGACTAAAACCCACCCGTGTTCCTTCCGTTGCCTGTGTGCCAGGGCCACGATATTCCTTTCGGACAAACTTGCAAACCTGGCAGGTTTGTCAAGTCCCTAAGGTCCGCAGTCTTAGAAATTAAAGCCCCACTCTTCAACGCTATAAAAAATGTATGTCCAAAATTATAATCATTCATGCCGAACATGTATTTGTAATGACTAATGACTCACCCATCAAGATTTAGTTACTGGTGTTTCCCGCTAATAAACTTACGAATACCTTTGACCGAAGCGGCGCGCGGCGGTTACATTACAATGAAGTCTTGAAAGTTGCGGTCATACGCTTAGAATGTACGGAATGCTAAGCTAGATAGTCATGTGCTTCTATCGATTCAGCTTCTAATAGACATCATTATCATCATTGGCAGTCTTGTACTACCTACTGCTGTATAGGCCTCCTCCCTTCTATTTCCATGCTTCCCTGGTATCTGCGACTCTCAATCTGGTCTTACCCGCGATGTTCTGCATGTTATCCACCCGTCAGCAGCACCTATCTTGCATTCATCTTCAGCATCCATCTTCGCTTCTTAGCAGTACACTGGATATTGGCATCTCCCAAGATTTTCCACAACATTAGGTTCTTCGTTATACGAATCCAGTCTACGTACTTGCACTTTCCTTCAATTCCAACCATGTTTATCAACCTCAACAGTATACAAAAATAATTAATTAAGGCAATAAATAGGGCGTCGCTATCAGAAGAGGTTTTATTACCTCTTATGCGTGGGTATGCAGGCGAGGAGATGTAACTAAATGAAAGTCAATATTATTCTGAATAATCACAAGTCTTGCACTGCAAGTGTAGTCACAATTATCACCAATATCACAGTCACTTTATATCAATGCCTGGCTTTTCGATGGACCTCCTCGATCTTCATATGTTTGCTATGTTGGCGAGCCGCCGCCCCAGTATCCGGGGTTATGTCAAGTTGACAGCTGTCAAATTCGTTCTAGAATCAACTCTGTAACTTTATAAGCCAAAAAGCCTTTAGACGCCCGTCATACTTAAAACGCAGTTGTTGTGATCAGTGTTGCTAATTTGTTCAGTAAATATAACCTTGTGAAGAGGTTACCAGTATTGACAAGCTATTGTACTATTATGTTAGTGGTTCCACTCCTACACCTTGAAAAGCTCTCGCTTCAATGTAGATCAAGGGCTTCATACAGGAAGCAACATGTTTATTTAGTGAGTACCGTTAGATAAATATAATTATACGTCTCTGCGAATTTAGTAGATCATATTCAGAACACGTTTGAGTTGTAGCGGCATCAACATCGCCACATGCGAACTCCGCATCACACTGACGTCACGCAAAATCCTGCATCGCGCAAGCAGAGTTTACCGCGCAACTAGCATA